>BSBN01000636.1:6657219-8001524 GCA_027924645.1 Cunninghamia lanceolata | reverse complement strand
TATATTTTCAAAATCCAATTTTGTTTTTCTATTTTAGGAGTAGGGTTTAAAGATTTATAGAAAACATTAATCCAAATCATATGCCAGATTGGGTTAAGTGAAGTGGATGATTTAATTGACAAAATTACATAAGCTCCTTAATATGTTCTGAAGTCACCAACAAACTTGAAAGTAAATTGTCATTGGTGAAACAAGGTAACACCCACCTAGGCTTGAACACAGCCTAAAGTGAAGAGAATTTTGATTAATCTGAGCAATTCTATTAGTTGGACAAATTCACATATAAAACCTAATCATAAGATTTGGCATATTTTTAGGGTAACATGCATCAGCAACATAAGCAACTGATCTCAATTTTCATATTGCTATGTTTACTCATGTTGCTATGAAGAAGTTAGAACAAAGGCTGCAAGATTATGAGAAAACTCAGAAAGTAATGAATGATGAAGTAAACAAATTGTATTTTGAAAATGTGAAATTAAAGAAACAATTGCAAGCTAGAAATGGATAAGAAATAACTCAAATGAAAGTGGATTATGCTTGATTTCTCCTATGATATCCTTTGATTACTAGGGGTAATGCATCAACTTTACTTTGTATCTCATCAATTCTTTTAAGGATGACATCTATGTTGGAACGATGAACATTAGGAGTTATGATTAAAATGGGAGTGGAAGTGACAACATGAGATAATACATGGAGTGTATTTGTGTAGTAACATTATTGCTCAAATTCGTAAAGGTTTGATATAAGTATTTGTGTAGTAAGATTCATGTCTTGCCTATCCATATGTGCAACATGTTCATCATGACGAACAACATCTTCCCCATTAAAATATGTAGTAGTCATCAAATCCTCAATCATAACTTCCTTGCAAAATGAGGATTAGGTTGAGACCTTAACATTCAAGCAAAATATAAAGCAATGAAAAGGAAATTGTATCCAAGTAATCCTAATTTTTTCTACCAACAATTCATACCAAAAATTGAACAATTTAAGGATATTGCAATAGGTAATTTGTATCAACACAAATAATATTATTGAAGCATTTCAAAGTTTAGGCCATAAGAATCATCCTTTTTTAAACATGGATTGCAAATAATTCTAAAAATTTAGAAGTCTTGGTCATTAACATTATTGTCTGCTACAATGTCATCCAGTGTATCATTGTCAATGTTCATATGTTCTTTCAAGTATTTAATAGTATCATCATCCTCATCTTGACCTACATCATCTTCATCATCATTGAAATATGACTATAGACCATCTATATTGTTACCAGATGTATTTGGATCATCGTTTTGTATACCATCCATATTGTTGTCTTCCATAACATCATCCAACTCTGGATTGTTGTCTTCTTGTGCTTGAACATAACCATCTTCAACATCATCATGGATGTCAATTTCTTTGATGTTCTCTAATCCCTCTCTCATTTTGTTGGCCATCATTGTTTTGCTCAGTATCCACTAATGCATCGTCAAATACATGCCTTAATCTTGGATCATAATGTATGACAAATATTCATTTTGGGTCCAAAATATATTCATAGAAAAATACCTGCACATGAATGACATACATATATTAGACGTATGGTATAACAATTTTATTGATTAATAAACACATGTATATATTCACAATAAACTATGAATTAATAGATTAATGATCACTACCACTTCTTGTTTGAGTTAAAGAAATACCTGCTCACATTGAATTGGTAGAACATAAGGCTCCTTATCCTCCGGTAGGAAACATGAGGAATCTATAGAAAATAATCCACTATGGGTATCATGTCTTCGTGTCCTCTCAAATGCTTCATACCATCTACACTTAAAATACAACATTTAAAAGAGCGGTAATCCAACTCAATAATTTCTTGTATTTTCCCAACATATTGTAGATTCTATTCAATTATATTCTTATCTTTTGAGCTTGATCGACTAGATTGCTTGAAGTCAACTATGATGCGACAATCAAAGGATCGTCTCTTTACATCTACACTTTCTACACGATAATGTTGACCATATGCCCACATTGCTGGATATTTCCTCACCTGTGAAAGACCATTTATTTCAATGAAAACAAATATAATGATGAATATTAAAATAGTTAATAGTGTCAAAACTGTAAGGAAACAACATTTTGTAAAATTCCAACTGAACCTTTCTTTCACATCCTCTAGACATGTTGATTTCATCTTCTATTATGTTTGAATCTATACCTGCATCTTCTATTTGATTTTGAATTTGTTCAGTAACTCATTCTAGTGTGCAATATTTGTCCCATTCCCCAAGCAGATCAGTGGGAAGTGGAGTATTCCTTGGGTTCAATCTCTTAAATTGTCTCCTTGCTTCTAACACTTCTTCTCTCTTTTTATCATACAGATCAATCCATTTGTTCACAAAGTCCATGTGGTACAAAATGAACTTGTTGAGTATAGCACTTTCGTCTACACCTATTACATGTCAACATGTTTATTTCAAACTCCAAATGTCATGCTATTAATTTGACAAATAAATTACAGAGTAAATTAATGATTGCAAGAAAAAAAAACCACACTGATCATGAATTTACTTACTAATTTCTATTTGAACACCATTAGATTGTGTTTTTCTCTATTAATAATATCTGATGCTCATTCTTCATCCCAGAAGCATGGCCCACCTTCAAAATCCTTACCAAGGAATTCACACAGGAAGAAAAATGCTTCATTCAATACATACCCTTTAGCCATGCAACCCTCTGGATGTGCCTTTTGTCAGACATATTTTTATAGAGTTTTCATATACCTCTCAAAGAAAAACATCCACCTCGTTGATACGACACCCGCCAATTCAATGTCATCGACTAGGTGTATAAGTAAATGGACTTGTAGATCCATGAAACTTGTAGGGAGCTCCTTCTCAAATACACATACAATTTCTACAATTTCCTTCTTCCATTTTGGCGCTTCACATTCGTGGATCTCCTTGGAGGTCACCCACCTAATATAAGAATAGTAAATTAGTATGAACCTTTAGTCAAAAATTAAAATGCAATATAATATCTCTATGTCTCTCACACATGAACATTTCATATAACCACATACCTTGTAAATGCTGACAATCGACTTATGGCATTCCTTAAGTCAACTGTAAGACAAGAATCCCCCCTAATTACCAATGGCATGATATGCTATCAAACACATTTATGAAAAGGTCATTAGTAATTTTTTCTCACACAACAAAATATCAAAATATATTTAGTACTTAATCAATGTTACCAGTAAATGTTAAATGATGATATATAATACCTTCATATTATTATGAAAATCATGTGTTTTAAATCTTGTGATATGTCCATCAACTATAAAAGCTTTAGCCAATGATGACCCATAGCCAGTAGGTGTCCTTATTGAACGAATGACATTTTTTAGTTGGTCTAGCTTTTTTTCTTTCAAAATCCATGAAGCTTCTGCATATATTTCATTTTCCCTATTTGGCCACAAATGTTTTCTATCAATTTTGGTACGTGAAAGAGCAATATCTCTCCTCGAAGACAATGTGTCCTTCTCTTTGCCTAATATATGTTGAAATATAGAATCTGGGACATTTTTGAAGACATGCATAGGATCTAATAGGTGAGATATTAATAGATCCTTCCAATAAGGGAGTTCATAAAATATGGATTTCTTTTTCATTCCTTTTGGCATATTAACTACAACTTGTTCTAGTTCTTCAATTGAATCACCCCAATCAAAAAAATCCTCCCAACCTTTCAACTCAACATATTCATACTTCTTAAGCCAATCACCTAGACCCATAATCATGGGAGGGCCTCTATTTTCAACTTTTCCATCAAATTAATTCTTCAGGGGATTTCTATACTTATGATCTAGTGGTAGAAAAACCCTATTGTTTGCATAAATAAATTTATGTAGATCTTTAGAATAATGCCCTTGAAATTGTTCTGCACATCTTGGACATGCAAATATCCCCTTTGTTTGAAGCCCTGCAATTTAATAAGTAATGTTAATAACATCAAAAAAATAGTATAAAACTAAGTATGAAAGTTGGGATGAAAATAAATTGAGTGTAAATACGTAAATATTTTATCTTACCAGAACAAACACCAATCTTGGGAAATCATGAATAGTCCAACATAGCACACCATACAACATGAAGGACCTATTTGATGGGGGATGTGATATGTCATAGATTCTTATGCCTTTCCATAGTAGTTGCATCTCATCAATAAAAGGTGCAAGATAAACATCCATGTTTTTAACTTGATGTTTTTAAGGAACAATGAGAGTCAACATAAGGTACTCCTTTCTAACACTCATCCATGGGGGAATATTACATACTATCAATCCGACTGGCCAAACACTATAATTTGAGGTCAGGAAAGAGAATGGGCACACTCCATCAATTGTAAGACCAAACCTGATACTATGGGGTTCATCTTTGAATTTTCTTGGCCATTTTTCCTCTATGTGTTTCATTACTTTGGAGTCAGCCAGAATTCACATGAATCCATCTTTACTCCCGTTCTTTGCATGCCAGTCCATCAATTGTGCAAGTGACTTGCAACAAAACATTCATGGAAGTCTAGGTATAATTGGCATGTGACGTAAAACCTTCTTTGGAACTATAGGACCTTGTACATCTATATGATATCTCTTCTCTTTGCATACATGGCATTCTACCTTGTTTTGATATTCATCTCTGTATAAAATGCAAACATTTTTACATGAATGAATTTGCTTATGTTCAATCCCCAACTCAACCAACAACAGACGCACCTCTTTGCAAGTTGATGGCAACACATTCTCTTTAGGGAATATTTTAGTTTTTAGTGCCCTGTAAGATTGCCAGAGATTAAATCAATTGAATGTTTGACTTATGATGAACATGTTTGATATGTTGATCTATACTAGGATTGTTTCTATACAATATATGGTTTTAAAATCCCCTTAAAGAAATATAAATGAAGTTGATGAATGTTTACGAATTATGTACACCAATTGACAATTGCAAAGTAAGAAATAGATTTCAACTCACTTCAGTAGGGTAGTGAATCCTTTGTCTGACCAACCAAATAGTGACTTGATTTCTAATAATATTAATGTGCATGCCAGTTTTGAGGTTCTACTTGCACTCGATTTGAACATGGGTGTCTTTGCTGCTTGCTTGATGGAGTCTTTCAGGTTGTTATCATCAACATTATGTTGGTGGTAATTACTCCTACTATCATTGTTACTATCAACCATATGATCATTATTGTCATCATTGTTTTCATCCCCAAAGAAATTTGTAAGCATTTCATTCAATCCTTCTTCATGCACTGCATTTTCACTATCATGATCATCATCATTAAGGCTAGGTGGCATGTCATTAGTGTATGTGGATCTCACAAGATCTTCAAATTTCTCAGCTAGTAGTATTCTCTTCAATAATGCTCTTTTCACCCTGGTATTGTTTAAAGGATGGTTTGGATCATCCCGTCCAAATCTCAATAACCCAGTTGGATCTTGGGTATTAGTATGTGTTTCATTAACATCTTCTACCTATCAACAAATGCAAGCATTATTTAATGTTTGGTAATAATTGGATAAATCATAAATGTATCAATTTCAAATAAATATAATCAAATATGGCTTAAAAAATAATAATATAAATTGTATGAACATATATACAGCAATTGAATAATGGAACATTATTTTATAGACTACCTTTTTTATACACTAATTTAAATAAAACACAATTTTGACAACATATTTTATAAAACATAAGTCCACACTCATTTATTTTTCTTTGGTTTTCTGCCCTTAAGAACATCCTTAGGGAGACCTTGTTCTTCCCTCTTCTTTTGCATAGGAGTACGTTTTAAGAAGGGGTAATCAATCAATAACTCATCCCCAATGGTAAGGTCCATAGTAGCCTCAACCATTATCAATCTATCAACCTCTCTTTTGATATCTCCATCTTTATCATTTATAACCTCAACAAATTGACAATTTAGTCTTATAATAGGGTTCCTTCCCTTACTACTATTTATAAATCCTGCAGTATTTTTCTGTGTGTATGCACGTTCATCTATATAAATAAGATGACCTCTATTCATTTCTTTTCCACTTTCCAATTGGAGACGATGTGTATACATATTCAAATTTAGACCATATACTGACATGCTAGGCTTTTATTCTGCCAGCCTTCTCCATTCACCATTGTAATATGATGGACCATAATATGGCATTAATCTCCTAGTGGTTTGTTCTGAATTGTTTCTATGTTTAGATCCCACATGTACATTTTGGACAATAAAGAGGCCTAGATTCGCTCCATGAATATTGGAGGGTCATATCATGTAGATGTATCCCCAAAATTGAAACACCTTGTACACTCTAGGTAGTTGTTGATCACTAGGCCAAGCACAATATAGTCGATAATCAAATGTCTCTTTGTAAATTGATCTCAAACTCAGTTGCAAGTCATCATCTCCATCACATTCATTCTCATAGGGTATGTAGTCCACCTTCCCCTTGTCTTTAAACAAATTATGTATCTTTAAACCAGTTCTTGTTCTGTTGCTTGTTTTCATCAATTCCTCATTGTCTGATCTAGTATATTGGCACATATTTTTGTTAGATGTATCATCTGATAAATGATCATTGCCCTCTAGGTTGGAAGTCAGTGATCCAGGAAACTTTAAACCAAGAACTTTATCCTACAAGTATCCATTGAGAAAAAAATTAGTTATTTAAATAATATAAAACAATGTTTAAATGAAGTATACATGTTATTTATATCAATTTGGAAAATTCCTTACCACAATTCCTATTGGATTTCAATCGATTGTAGGAGGCATACTACTGACTGGAAGGTCATCATAAATGTAATGTCTTTGTACAATTACTCATTTGAATTTTTTCTTTCCATGACATACAGAACATCCACAACAACAATTTTCTCAAAGTATTCATCCCATGTACTATAGTCCTGACCAACCTCTTGTTTAGTGCAATCATTTGTTGTGTCTACAGGATCCATTGTCATATCCTCTTCCACCCACTATCATCTACGTGATTTAACAATTTTAGGTCCACGTCCACATACATATCTTTTTCATTTGCTAGTTGAACGCTCAGGCTCTGCATTTGCTCTAATCTCCATCTAAAATAATCAACAACATGAATTAATTTATGTCAAGATTGGTTAATATATTATAAATTTCAATAATACTATGAAAAAAGATGGACGTATCACAAAATGCCATCACATCATTTTTTCCTAAGGAAATTGGATTTGAGTACCTGATTTCCCGCTTCATCCATTATATCCTCATTTGATATGATACAATCTGCTGTCGTGGCCTCGTCTGGCCCCTATAATACACAACATAGTAAATAATGTTTAGTACCTCAATTATATCATTTCAATGAATATGCTATCCAACACAAAACCTCACTTTAGTCATATATTTGACATATTGATATCATGTTTTGGCCATCCTAATTGTCAAACTTTTCCCTTGATCATAGAATCACATTTAATCACCATTCCTGTGCATTTTCAACCAATAAGTTTGACCTCAGAGGCCTCGTGGACAGAAAAATGACTTTATCTCCTCTATGTTGTAGCATTTGTGAATTCATAAACATCTTCCTCCTTTGATTGAGGTTGCTTTCTCTTCTTACCTCTATTGTATCTACAGATTCTATTATCATATCTATTTCCACCCACTTTCCTCTCTGCGATTTAGTAGTTCTACGCCGTCCACGTCCTCTCTCCATGGCCTCCTCTGGATTCTATACTACACAACAATGACAATAGTCACATAATAGCTGTGCACCAAGAGAATATTCTTGAATTTATCTTGTTAATGCACTTTCTTTTCATTAAGACACACTATGAAAAACAAAATAGGACATTGGAACATTTTGCACTTCAAAAAAAGTTTACACGCGGAATCTTGACAACTAGAGCTCAAATCTTATGATTACAAGATGACTACAAATTCACATCAAAAAGACATTTATTTCATATTTGACTCTCCTTTTTCTTTTATGGGTCATTTTAAGGCAATCTATATCTCTCCATGTGGCCATAAAACCCTCAAAACTATCATAGAACCCTCAAAACAATCTCAAAGAGTCTTTGGCACCAAAATTTTTTTTCTTGATGGAGGAAGGATAATTTGAATGTTAATTTTTAAATCACGTCGTTAGATCTTTGTTAGGTTAATCCTAGCCATTAGATATTCTTTAATTATAGGGACTTTATGTTATATTTCACCATTACCTTTCACTCCAAAATTAATGGTTTCCCTTGAAAAGAAAACCCTCCATTAGCTATCATAACCCCAACCATTTGTTGAAGTGAACTTAAACATTATGTGCAATTGTCATTGATCATATTAAGTACCTACCTCCCTTCTTAGTGGTCCCACATGTGTGATGTATGCGAATGAGTCATATGGTACATGTGCTACATGTTTAAAGTTTGAATTTTGCTCATATTGTTAGAACAAGGCCCAAAAAGACCTTTGATTTTTGAGTTTTATACTCTATAACATGCATCTCCTTAATCTTTTCATCTAATCTATGACTGGTTTCTATTCGTTCAAACCATATATGCAATAAGTCATTAGTTTGAGAGAGGGAAGTTTTGAGTTACCATGAAATCCAACATTTATTCTAGTTTTTTTTCCCTCAAATGTGAGAGTTTTGTCACCTAGGGTTTGATATTTTGGAGTTTTAGTAGAGGGTTTGATGTTATAATTTATGTATAGATATATTGAAAGACTTAACGATCCTTTCTTTTGCTTGTAGGGTTTGAAACAATTAATAAGATAAAGGGCATGGTGTAAGAGAGGCAAAGATCCTTTGAGTACCAAGATTTTATTGCCTAATGGGCAATCCATCAAATCTTGGTAACATGCTTTCCTAGGTGATGAAATTCTGAGCCCTTGACATTGATGTGACAAGCCTATGATCTATGTCACAAAGGATGAAGGAGGAGTATACAATCATGGTAGGAAAGTGAAATTACAATGAAATTTTGATATGATTGAGATGTAGTTGGGGTATTTAGGGATGTTGTCATCATGCCTGAAGGATTGACAAGATCTAAGGAATAACTAGATGTATAAATAGGACTATCACATGTATGTGAGGAAGTGGAAGGTTGTTAGATAGTGAAGGAGATAGTTTATAGCCTCTTAAACCAGGCCTCAAGATTATAGTGAAGTCACATAATATAAATAAAGATTGTCATGACTTAGCTAAAATGTTGTCAATATCCTATCACATATCTTAAGGTTGTCCTTAATCCCAAATCCAACTCTCAAATGTTAGATGGAAGGTCTTGGCTCCAACTAAAATAATTGGTGTCAAAATGATAAGTCAGGGGACCATCATAGTGTTGATCTACTATTTTAGTGGGATCATGAGGATTAACATTGTAGAGGTTGTCATACCATGAGGCATAGGTAACAACCATAAGAGGTTTAAAAGCAACACTAGGAAAATTAAATTATTGTCATAGTACACCTAGGATAGCCAGGTATGCATCCATAGAGTTATTACTATAAAATTGTCTCATTAATCTTGTGACCAGGTTAAGTCACTATCATAGTAACAATGTAGTTAGTCATCAATCAACATGTTGTCTTTGCATTTCAATGAGATCAATTCTTGAAAAATGACAATCTAGAGGTTAAAGAGACAAGTTGATACCTTACCTAAGTTGTCATGTTCTTGAAACCTTGTCACTATAAAGAGGAGATATCTAGAGAGTAATGTCACAAGGACATAACCAAGGCATGCACTATCATGAGCCATAGAGACAACTTACTACACCATCCAAAACTCCATTTGAACTAGCTACTATCAGTAATTCACATTATTGGGGATTGTCATGAAGAAAACACCATGCATAGGCCTATCATAGTCAAAGTGGAGAGGATTGTCTGGTCATTGTATGACTGTCATAATAGCTAGTGGGTTAGTTACCATGCTTCAAACTAAAATAGGTTAATAAGAACATAGAAATGAAAATCACAATACCATAAGCAGACTCCATAAGCTGCCAATATAGTCCCAATATCATGTCATCATGATAGTAAGAGAAGAGTTGTTTGGTTTTTCCAAAGCCATATCACTTGCATAAGGATTTCCACCAACCATCTGTGTAAGGTCGTGAAAGAGTGAGTCATTATTGAGCTAATCATAAGAGAAGCATGAATTCAAAATGCTATCATGGAAACAAGATATAGTTACTTATTATAAGGACAATCCAAATTTGGTGAGGTTAATTTTTTATCAACTTCCAAGCAAAATACATCATTTTGTACTAATTGGCGCTAACTTAGGCACACTTTGCGCCACATTTTGTACCCCAAAAAGATTACATTTAGGCCTAAAAGTTGGCACTAAAGTTGGCGGTAACTACTCTGACTATAGCACCGACTACTGGATCAAAAAAAATTTAAAAAATTCCCGCCTGCACTGATGAAGGGGGTAAATCATAAACACACAACAATAGAAATTGCACATAGAAAATAGAACTTATTTTTTTATTGATTTGGACAACTTGTTACATTATAGAAGCTCAAATACAATCAGAGGAATCAACCCTCCATAGGCTACAATGCATTACAGCTTCCTGTCACAAGACTCCAGAATCACCTGCCTTCTGTAACCCCAAATTAGCTAGGGTTTCTATTTTCCCGGGGCCTATTCTTGACTCCACAATTGCCTCCCCTTAACTCTACCATTGCCCAGGGTTCCCAAAAATGGTTATTAATAGCCTTTTTGGTGGCCAACAACCTAATTTCAAAATTTGCATCTCCCTCCAAAAATAGGTCAACTTCCGGGAGCCATAACTTTTGATCCGAGTGTTTGATTGACGAACCGTTTTATGCGTTGGAAAGCTCGCAGAGTGCTCTATGCACTAAGAACCATCTTTGCCAATTTTGGCCATTTTTGGGCCCGTACGGGGCCATTTAGTGCCTCAAACCTGAGTTTGAATAATTTTCAAGCATTTTTCAGGAAATGGAAACTTTAATATCTTTCATCTCGCAAATGATCTTTGTGTGATTCCTTCACCAAAGGTCTTATATTTCCATTATGTAACTTCCTATAAATTTTCACTTCAATCTGTGTCCAAATGCAAACTTTCTAAAAATAGTAGGTTACTATTTTTAGCAGTTTGGAAAAACTAAAAGTTCTACATCATTATTCAAGCGATTATGGAACCAGAACCACAAATTTTGAAAAGAAATGAAAAGAACATCAACAATTTTGAAATAAATCTTTTTTTGGGTGATGCAAGATTGCCCTTACGCCACTGGATGCTCCTGCATCAGACACCCAGGGTAATTTGAGAAGTGACCCTATCATATCTCAGATGTTTGTGTGAGGAAAACCCAAATGGTCAACCTTTGCCTTAGACAACCAAGAAGAATCTTTAACAGGTCTTCCTTTCCATTTCACCAGATATTCTTCATATTGCCTGTTCTGAGTACTTCTTCCCACATGGCTATCCAAGATCTCTTCTATCTCCTCCATTGAAGTAGATGACGGAATACTCCACTGTTCTTTTGTTGTTCCATCCTCTGTTCCACCTTCATGATATTATGATAAATCAACAATGTTGAAAATAGGGGAAATGTTGATCCCACTCGGCAGCTCTACCTCATATGCATTTCCTGAATCATGTTTCTTCAAAATTTTGCATGGTCCAAATTTCTTCATTTTCAGCTTATTGTATGTTCCAATTGGGAACCTTTCTTTTCTCAAGTGAACCATGACTTCATCTCCTACTTGGAATTCCTTATATCTCCTCTTCTAATCTGCCTTAGCCTTGTATTGAATATTCATCTTATTAATGTGCTTTTTCACCTCTTCATGTAAATTCTTCATGTGTTATGCAAAGTCTTCAGCCTCAGCACTTGTCTTTTCTCCTTTGTCCAGGTTCCTTAACTCTGAAGCATTTCTTGGACTATTCCCATATACAATCTAGAATGGTGATTTACCAATACTCCTATTGATAGAATTGTTGTAAGCAAATTTTGCCTATGGTAAAATCAAATCCCATCCCTTGGGCTTATCTCCTACTAAGCATCGTAGCAGGTTACCCAAACTCCTATTCACCACTTCTGTCTGTCCATTAGTTTGTGGATGGTGTGCAAGACTGAAATTCAAATATGTTTTGAACTTTGTCCACAATGTCCTCTAGAAATAACCAACAAACTTGGTATCTCAATCTAAAACAATGCTCTTTGGTAGACCGTGTAATCTCACGACCTCCCTAAAAAATAACTCTACAATATGAACATCATTAGTCTTCATGCAAGGAATAAAATGTGCCATCTTTGAGAATCTGTCCACCACCACAAAAATAGAATCATGTCCTCTTTGTGTCCTTGGTAAACCAAGAACAAAATCCATACTAATATCATCCCATGGCTTCTCTGGTATAGGTAATCGCTGATATAGCCCTGTATTCTGACTGGTTCCTTTTGCCATTTGACACACTCTGCAACTCTGCATAAATTTCCTCACATCCTGTTACAACTGTGGCCAATAATAATTTTCACCAACAATAGCAATGGCCTTATCTCAACCAAAGTGTCTAGCCAATCCCGCACTATGCTTCTCCTTAATCAAGTTCTCTCTCATGGAACTCCTTGGAATGCACAACTGGCTTCCTCTAAACAACATGCCATCTTAGATAATGAAATCCAACCATTTTGTCCTATCCAAAGTAACAGGTTCCAAACAAGCTTTCCAGGCCTCTGCAAAATCTGGATCTTCAGGATACACACTTTTGAGCTCATTGAACCCAACAACCTCTATCTTTATTTTTGTCAACAAATTTTGCCTTCTGCTCAAGGCATCTGCAACTCTGTTGGACTTCCCACTCATGTGTTTCAAAACAAAAGTATAGCTCTACAAAAACTCAACCCATTTTAAATGCCTCTGGTTCAACTTTCCTTGACTATTAAGATACTGCAAAGCCTGATGATCAATATATAAAACAAACTCTTTTGGCAACAAATAATGTCTCCATTTCTTCAAAGGCTGAACTATTGCATAAAATTCCTGATCATAAACATAATAATTTTTCTTGGCATCATTAAGCTTCTCACTAAAATAGGCAATGGGCTTACCTTCTTGGCTCAAAATAGCTCCTATACCACTACCACTAGCATCACAATCTACCTGAAATACCTTATTGAAATCTGGAAGTGCCAAAATAGGTTGTTCTATGACTTTATGCTTCAATGTATCAAAGCTCTTGTCTGCTCCTTTAGTCCATCTAAACTCTTTTCTATCCCCTCTCATTGTCTCAGTTAGGGGTGCACAAATGCTACTAAAATTTCTGATAAACTTTCTGTAAAAACTTGCCAAACCATGAAAAGATCTTACCTCCGTTGTACTCTTTGGCGTAGGCCATTCAATGACAGCCCTTACTTTTTCTGGGTCTATCTTAAGACCTTCCTCTGAGACAACAAATCCCATGTATACCAACTCCTTTACAAAACTACATTTCTTCAGATTAATCAGCAACTTCTCCTCCCTTAGCTTCTCTAAAACTCTTCTGATATGCATCAAATGCTCATCCCAAGTCTTACTAAAAATCAAAATATCATCCAAATAAACAATAACAAAAC
This sequence comes from Cunninghamia lanceolata, assembly GCA_027924645.1. Taxonomy (NCBI): domain Eukaryota; kingdom Viridiplantae; phylum Streptophyta; class Pinopsida; order Cupressales; family Cupressaceae; genus Cunninghamia; species Cunninghamia lanceolata. Next base: position 7,987,865 of record BSBN01000636.1, on the reverse strand, counting down.
TTCCCAAAAATTCTTTTAGTACCTCGTTCATGAGCCGCATGATTGTGCTCGGTGCATTGGTTAGCCCAAATGGCATGACTAACCACTCATACAAACCTTCTTTGGTTTTGAAGGCTATCTTTCACTTGTCTCCTTCTCTGATACAGATCTGGTGATACCCACTCTTTAGGTCAATCTTCGTGAAGTACTTGGCTCCACTCAAATAGTCCATTATGTCATCCATTCTTGGCAATGGAAATATGTACTTGATCATGATCTTATTGATGGCTCGAGAGTCTGTACACATTCTCCACTCTCCATCTTTCTTTGGTACTAGTACTGCAGGAACCACACATGGACTTAGGCTTTCTCTTATCAATCCCTTCCTCAACAACTCCTAAACTTGTCTATTCAACTCTTCACTCTCTGCAAGAGTCATTCTATGGGCTGCCTTGTTTGGAAAACTAGCTCCTGGTATCAAATCCATTTGATGACTTATCTTCCTTACTGGTGGTAAACCTTCTGGTACATTATCAGAGATAATGTCCTGAAATTCTTCCAACATATCTGAGACTTTTGCTGGTACATCTTCACATTTCTCTTGACTAAACTTAGGAATCAATGCAAAGCAATGATGTCCATGCTTCATACCTTCCAAAAATTTCCTACCATCTACCAAGCAATTTTTGGCAGTGCTACATACCTTTTCTTCCACCTCCTTTAAGGAGGGAATATGTGTTTGCACGGCCATCATGGACAGCACTCTTATCATATTGCCATGACCTCCCCAACAACATATGACATGCATCCATCGGTATGATATCACACAACACCTCATCATGGTAGTCCCCAATCTTGAACTTCAGTAAACATTGCTCATTGACCAAAGCTCTATGGTCCTTCTGCAACCATGCAATCCAATATGGATGTGGATGCTTCCTTCTTGTCAACTTCAACTTGTCAACCATCTCCTCTGAAACAAGATTGTCAGTGCTTCCACTGTCAATAATAATATCACAACACTTACCTTCACATTTGTACCTTGTGTGGAATAAACTCTTCCTTTGATTTGGTTCTTTCTCCTCATTCAACAAGGTTCTTTTGACAACTAGGGTTTCTCCTCTTTCAGCATCTTCAGAATGCTCAGAATGTGCATCTTCATCTACATCTGTAACTCGTGCATTACCTTTAGGTTTTCTATTTGTCCTTCCTTGATGTTGTGGACACTCGTATGCTCGATGCCCTTCTTCTCCACATTGGAAATAGGTTCCTCTAAAACCTCCTTCTGGGTCCTTGCCCAGGTCTGCCTCTTCCTCTTCCTCTTTGCTCACCATTGTTCTAGTCATGAGGGCAGTAGGTGTTATCTCCTCTTTGATTTCGACTAGTGCTAGCTTCTTCACTTTTCTTTGCATATTCATTTCGGCCCCCATAGGGTCTTCCACCAGTCCTTCCACGTTGACCTCTTCCCCTTTTCTTGCTATCAAATCTTTTATTCATCTTCTCTTCCACCTTTAGGGAAAACTGGTATGCATCTTCTATGGTGGTCATTCTGACCAGGCTCAGCTCCTCTTGAATACTCAGCCTCAACCCATTAATGTAACAGGCTACCTTCTCCTTGTTCGGCTCTGCATGGCCTATCCTGATAGTAATCTTATAAAACTCTTCTATATACTCCTTGACAGACTTGTTACCTTTCTTTAGTCCTTGCAGCTTTTTCAACAACTCCATCTCATAGTCCACAGGAATGAATTGCTTCTTTAGTTTCTCCACCATCCGATCCCATCTGGTGATCTTTCCTTTTCCTCTTCTATTCCTCTCTAATTTGACCTCCTTCCACCAAATACTAACGTGGCCCTTCAACTTTGTTTTTGCAAACTTGACCCGATCTAGGTCCTCCACATCTTCATACTCAAAATACTCCTCCATGTCATTGATCCAATCAATAAGTTGTTCTGGATTCAAATCTCTAGAATATGTAGAAACTTCGATCCTGGGCCTCTTTCCGATCTTAGAAATGGTCCTCAACAACCTAACTTCTGCAGGATCTCCTGCAGTGTCTTGTTCTTCCTCAAATAGCTGCTCTTCAGCTTCATCTTCGCTTTTGTCTCTTGTTCTCGGATCAAACCCTCTTCGCAGCTCCTCTTGTAATGCATCAATTTGCCTTTGTAGGGCTCTAAAACCCTCTTCTGTCAAAGCATTCCTCCCAACATGATTTCTTCATGGAGGCATCTTGATCTCCGCAGCAAACCCACAACCTCAAGTCCTGGTATAAACTGCCTCACGGTCGGCGATCTGTCTACACACTTAGGAACCCTTGCTCTGATACCACTTGATGAAGGGGGTAAATCATAAAACACACAACAAAAAAAATTGCACAGAAAATAGAACTTTTTTTTATTGATTTGGACAACTTGTTACATTATAGAAGCTCAAATACAATCAGAGGAATCAACCCTCCACAGGCTGCAACGCATTACAACTTCCTGTCACAAGACTCCAGAATCACTTGCCTTCTATAACCCCAAATTAGCTAGGGTTTCTATTTTCCCACCTATTCTTGACTCCACACTTGCCCCCCCTTAACTCTACCACCACCCAGGGTTCCTAAAAATGGTTATTAATAGCCTTTTTGGTGGCCAACAACCTAATTTCAAAATTTGCATCTCCCTCCAAAAATAGGTCAACTTTTGGGAGCCATAGCTTTTGATCTGGGTGTCAAATTGACAACCCATTTTATGCATCGGAAAGCTTGCGGAGTGCTCTATGCGCTAAGAACCAGCTATGCCAGTTTCTACCATTTTCGGGCCCATACGGGGCCGTTTAGTGCCTCAAACCTGAGTTTGAATAATTTTTAGGCATTTTTCAGGAAACGAAAACTTTAATATCTTTCAGCTCGCAAATGATCTTTGTGTGATTCCTTCACCAAAGGTCTTATATTTACATTATGTAACTTCCTGTAAATTTTCACTTCAATCCGTGCCCAAATGCAAACTTTCTAAAAATAGCAGGTTACTATTTTTAGCAGTTTGGAAAAATTGAAAGTTCTACATCATTATTCAAGCGATTATGGAACTAGAACCACAAATTTTGAAAAGAAATGGAAAGAACAACAATTTTGAAACACATATTTTTTTGGGTGATGCAAGATTGCCCTTACACCACTGGATGCTCCTGCATCATGTACATACCCCAAAACAAAAAAAAAAACAAAACAAAACTTTATTGATTTTTGGTGTTGATTTTTTGTTTGGAGATCGAGCATTTGGCGTGTAGAGATCGAGCGTTTGGGTTTTTTGTGCTCGCCCTTATTTTGGCAATGGCAGGACTTGTAAATCAAAAACAAAAAATAAAAACTTCTCTCCTAAATTAAATGAGAAATTCAATAATTACAGGAGAAAAAGCAGAAAAACGCCATGCGAAGAGAGGAGAAAAAAGGGAAAAACAAGCAAGTAGATGAGAAATTCAATTTAGTTTGTGACACCATAGGTAAGGTTACAATTACAATAAAATTTTTTTGTTCCCAATTTTTTTTTGTTTCGATTTAATGTAGAGGATTGTGAAGAAAGGGTTGCGAATATTGTTTTGTTTACAGGGGAATCGTTCAAGTCTCATGTGGTTGCAAAGGAGGAGGGTAAAATTGTAGACATTGCATTATTTCCTCTGCATCCAAGAGCAATGAACGCATTTTTTAAACCCCAATGCCCAGGTTCACTTATCATTCCCATCAATACCTTTCTTTGAAGACAACTTTCTCGCTTCCTTCCTAAAAAAGTAGTCGAGTGCTTTAAGACAAGTTGATTGTGAGCAAACTAAAATTAGGGCTTTTGAGACGAGGGTGAGCAAACTAAAATTAGGCCCAGAACTATAGATTCCCTCCCAAGGCACCAATTGATTCATAGGAAAACAACTTCATGATTTTCTCTACAAAGTAAAGGTCAAAAACCTTGAGGAATACAGAAAAATTGGACGAAAACTTTCATACCTGGCAGTGTGTACTTCGTTTGCCTCCATAGACTGAATGAAAATAATTTGCCCTAGGTTGCCTCAAAATGTCAAGCAATAGAGGGAAAAGAGCAAAGGGAGCAGACTTTGGCCACAATGAGGTAATTCATTGTCAATTTATAGATTTGTAAATGTTTCCATTGTTTCTTTGATTTTTAGTTTTTAGTTTTTTATTTGTAAATTTAAAAGAAGAAATTATATATATATATAGGAACATGAGACTGACAAAGATAAAGAGGTATTGGCTTCCGTATTGGGGGTAGAGGCAGTGAACAAATTGGATGGTGTGGACTTGATAATGCTTGCCAAATACATAGAAAAATGATTTGGTAAAGCCCCTGAAACATTACAACCAAATCAACAGTGTCAAAGGGAATCAATTGATTCCCCAACCAGTCCTAGATCGAGCAAAATATCTAGGAGGAAATCAATAACAATAACCTCTAAGAATGTGGAATAGGGAACACAGGCTTCCAATGTTCCACCCACTCTTGGGACACAGACTTCTTTGACCACCATGCCATGTTTTGCATCTTGCATTAGTACCTATGATACCATGATATAATACGATGTGGTTTCAGGGGAAGTCCAAATGACAAATGCTAGAAAAACATTTGTGAATAGGTTGAATGAATCATGCCTTCAACGGTTCAAATACCATCTACATTTGCCATTCTCAAAGATACCCATGCACCTGCAAAAAGTAGTTATCCATGACATGGAGATTGAATTTGGTATAGGTTGGTCTGTAAAGAAGATAAAGCTACGAATGTCTCAAAACTGTAAGAGATTTCAGTGCAACCAAACAAAGAAGATAAAAAACTCCCTCTTGAGCTAAGGCTCAAAAAAAGGCCAATTGATGTAAGTGTGAAAGTATGGAAAGAGCTTGTAAAAGCATATGAGAAGTCTGATGCACGAAGGAAGTCCAGTGAGGAGAGTACACAGGTATTTGAATTTGGTCATAAGATTATATCAAATTTATTAAACGATTTTTAAATTTTATTTGTGCATAGTTAAATTGAACTAGTATATGTTTCAGGACAAGGTCTCTAAGGCTAGGCTTGACAAAGTTCGTGCCACGCATCACAGTGGCCAGAAAGGTTTACAAGCCTTGATTTGTACATTTGTAAGTATATTTAATATGTTAAATGATATATATTTTTTTATTTCGTAGGAAAAAGTAAATGATTGCATATTAATTACTTTAACTAGTCCATGTGCCATGTTTTGACAGGAGGAGAAATATGACCGATATCCAACACAATTTGAAAAGGATATGTTACAAAGCAAAAAGTGGACCAATTTTGTAATCTAGATGGAGAATGAGGTATCAATAGTTGACTTCAATAACTCAGTTGGATATTGTTGTGTTAATATGTCAATTTGCATTTCTTGTGTTGAGTTGTTTATTGATGCGTAGGATGAGTTCTAAAGTGCTTCTTTGTTGGCCCTAGCGCCCTTAAATGTAAGATTTCTCTTAGATGATAAATGATTACTGTTATATATTTGGGGACCCTTCTTGGTGCCATTAGGATCATAATGAGTATACCAGTCTTGTGCTTGCTTATAAAAACTGGTTGCAATTAACCTAATCTTGTGGTCATTATCCACACCATTTTGTGTGTGCCATGCTATCTCATATGCTTAAGTTTAATGGGCTAATAATGAATAGAAAACCCTTGTTTTCCTATCTCCAACTAATGGACTTATTGGAACCTAAAATTTCCTAATATTTTTTGCAAAAAATTTAGGTTCCCATGATGAAAAATCTGACTGCAACACTTAGAAATCCACATGTACAATATACTCCAATGGCCTACTTTGAAGGGTTATAATTCGAAGCCTATTCATTTTTATGCCAAACCACTTGGTAGGAATACTTACCTATCATATGTGAGTGTACATGCTTGATTTTAGCTTCCCACGATTAGATTGGACAAGGTTTTGCAGTGCCAAGTTAAAGGGTTCTGGTGGTAACCACGTAGGGTTAGGGTTTTAAGTTGAGTCTGCAAGCCTATATTTTTATTCCTTTAAACCCCTTAAGGCCTTAAGTTTTCTTGTCCTTTGGCCTCTTGCACTTTATCTTTTAAAACTGCATTGACTTCTTGTATTAAAGGGCAATTGTCTTGAGGTCTTCTTAGAGGGGTGATATGTGACTAGGGTATGAAGACTAGGACTTTGTATGTAATCTTAAGCCCTCCTTTTGGATTTGTTCGAAGCATTGTTCACTAATAAATAAGGACTGTAAAGACTCCTATGATAGTGAATTAGAGAGGTATTGAAATCACAAAGGAGATAAATGTTATTAGGCCATCACCCAATGGAGAAGGGATTGTCATAAAGAGCATGACAATGTTACCTTGTCATAGTCACAAAGGGGATAGTCTTTGTGGTGGTAATTAAAGTCACTAAGTTTACATCCACATTCCTAGGGTCTATAGAAATGCCTAAAGTTGAATATGCCTATTTTAAAGATCTTACCATGAGTATTTTCCATGTTTTTACAAATGGAGAGCTCCCCCAATCCTCATCTCAAGTTTCAAATGCACAATGAAACGATGGAGGACAATCATAACTGTCATAATAGTACATTAGCATTTTTTGTCTCAAGGTGGCCCTTGAGATTGCCAAGGGGATGGATATAGAGTTGGGATTATGGTTTTTGTTTAAAATCCTTGTGTCATTGACCTAATATTTATTTGTGGCAAGGATCCCAATAGTCTAAAGATTACAAATTATTGTCAAGAAGGGACTGTCATAGTTAAGTATGGTACAATGATACAATTTTATCTTGATTGAGTATTGTATAAATCTCAAGCTATTTAGAATGCATGGGGTATTAGGGTGTGGTATCACTATATAGGTAACCATCAAGTGATTTCTTCAACCCAATCTTGGCCTATATAGTACCCAGTGTGAAGAGCAAGATAGTGTTGTCCAAGAACCTTGTTACAGTCACAAATGAGGGAAATCTTAGCTATTGTAACCATAGTTGGAATTCCTTGTTGTTACCATAACATACAAGACCTAAAACCACGACTCTATGAGTATGAGTTATTTGAAAGCCAAATTCCACAACCTTTACCAGCATCCTCCCCGCCTGTGTCAAAATGGGAGCTTTGGAATAGGGTATGGACATCCATCAATACATAAAGGATAGAGGAATTTTGTTAGATGTTGTAGTTGCAACTGCCCTATTAGACATGTATGCAAAATGTGGAAGCATAAACAAGGCATGTGAACTATTTGACATAATGCCTCACAGAAATGTGGTCTCATGGACTGCAATGACTACAAGATATGCACAAAATGGATTTGTTGAAAAGGCTTCAAAATTTTTAAAGCAAATGCAATTGGCTAGTGTAAAGCCAAATTCCACAACCTTTGCCAGCATCCTCCCTGCCTGTGTCAGAATGGGAGCTTTGGAATAGGGTATGAACATCCATCAATACATAAAGGATAGAGGAATTTTGTCAGATGTTGTAGTTGCAACTGCCCTGTTAGACATGTATGCAAAATGTGGAAGCATAGACAAGGCACGTGAACTGTTTGACAAAATGCCTCAAAGAAATGTTGTCTCATGGACTACAATGACTGCAGCATATGCACAAAATGAATTTGTTGAAAAGGCTTCAGAAATTTTAAAGCAAATGCAATTGGCTGGTGTAAAGCCAAATTCCACAACCTTTGCCACCATCCTCCTTGCCTGTGTCAAAATGGGAGCTTTGGAATATGGTTGGACATCCATCAATACATAAAGGATAGAGGAATTTTGTCAGATTTTGTAGTTGCAACTGCCTTGTTAGACATGTATGCAAAATGTGGAAGCATAGACAAGGCACGTGAACTATTTGACAGAATGCCTCAAAGAAATGTGGTCTCATGGACTACAATGACTGCAGGATATGCACAAAATGGATTTGTTGAAAAGGCTTCAGAAATTTTAAAGCAAATGCAAGTGGCTAGTGTAAAGCCAAATTCCACAACCTTTTCCACCATCCTCCCTGCTTGTTTCAAAATGGGAGCTTTGGAATAGGGTATGAACATCCATCAATACATAAAGGATAAAGGAATTTTGTTAGATGTAGTTGCAACTACCCTGTTAGACATGTATGCAAAATGTGGAAGCATAGACAAGGCACGTGAACTATTTGACATAATGCCTCAAAGAAATGTGGTCTCATGGACTGCAATGACTGCAGGAAATGCACAAAATGGATTTGTTGAAAAGGCTTCAGAAATTTAAAGCAAATGCAATTAGTTGGTGTAAAGCCAGATTCCACAACCTTTGCCACCATCCTCCCTGCCTATGTCAAAATGGGAGATTTGGAATAGGGTATGGACATCCATCAATACATAAAGGATAGAGGAATTTTGTCAGATGTTGTAGTTGTAACTGCCCTATTAGACATGTATGCAAAATGTGGAAGCATAGACAAGGCACATGAACTGTTTGACAGAATGCCTCAAAGAAATGGGGTCTCATGGACTGCAATGATTGCAGGATATGCACAAAATAGATTTGTTGAAAAGGCTTCAAAAATTTTAGAGCAAATGCAATTAGCTGGTGTAAATCCAAATTCCACAACCTTTGCCAACATCCTCCCTGCCTATGTCAGAATGGGAGATTTGGAATAGGATATGGACATCCATCAATACATAAAGGATAGAGGAATTTTGTCAGATGTTGTAGTTGCAACTACCTTGTTAGACATGTATGCAAAATGTGGAAGCATAGACAAGGCATGTGAATTGTTTGACAAAATGCCTCAAAGAAATGGGGTCTCATAGACTGCAATGACTGCAGGATATGCACAAAATGGATTTGTTGAAAAGGCTTCAGAAATTTTAAAGCAAATGTAATTGGCTAGTGTAAAGCCAAATTCCACAACCTTTTCCACCATCCTCCCTGCTTGTGTTAGAATGAGAGCTTTGGAATAGGGTATGGACATCCATCAATACATAAAGGATAGAGGAATTTTGTCAGATGTTGTAGTTGTAACTGCCTTGTTAGACATGTATGCAAAATGTGGAAGCATAGACAAGGCATGTGAACTATTTGACATAATGCCTCAAAGAAATGTTGTCTCATGGACTGCAATTACTACAGGATATGCACAAAATGGATTTGTTGAAAAGGCTTAAAATTTTTTAAAGAAAATGCAATTGGCTGGTGTAAAGCCAAATTCCACAACCTTTGCCACCATCCTCCCTACCTATGTCAAAATGGGAGCTTTGGAATAGGGTATGGACATCCATCAATATATAAAGGATAGAGGAATTTTTTCAGATGTTGTAGTTGCAACTGCCCTATTAGACATGTATGCAAAATGTGGAAGCATAGACAAGGCATGTGAACTGTTTGATAGAATGCCTCAAAGAAATGTTGTCTCATGGACTGTAATGACTGTAGGATATGCAAAAAATGGATTTGTTGGAAAAGCTTAAAAATTTTTAAAGGAAATGCAATTGGCTCGTGTAAAGCCAAATTCCACAACCTTTGCCACCATCCTCCCTGCCTGTGTCAAAATGGGAGCTTTGGAATAGGGTATGGACATCCATCAATACATAAAGGATAGAGGAATTTTGTCAAATGTTGTAGTTGCAACTGCCTTGTTAGACATGTATGCAAAATGTGGAAGCATAGACAAGGCACGTGAAGTATTTGACATAATACCTCAAAGAAATGTTTTCTCATAGATTGTAATGACTGTAGGATATGCACAAAATGGATTTGTTGAAAAGGCTTTAGAAATTTTAAAGCAAATGCAATTGGCTGGTGTAAAGCCAAATTCCACAACCTTTGCCACCATCCTCCCTGCCTATGTCAAAATGGGAGCTTTGGAATAGGGTATGGACATCCATCAATACATAAAGGATAGAGGAATTTTATCAGATGTTGTAGTTGCTGTTGGAATCAGGGCAGACAACTGAGAGGGGGGGGTGAATCAGTAATCAGTTGTCTCAAAACTTCAATACTTTCTACTATTAATGCTTCCTTTTACCATTTAACAATAGATCAATAATTTAACCATGAAAAACAAGAATCACAAACATATGAGCAACAACACAATGACACACTTAACGCCAAGATTTTTAATGTGGAAACCTGGTTAAGGGAAAAACCATGGTGGGGGTTAACCCACAAAGATTAATACTCTGTTTAAAGTGTTTTACAAATGGGAATGCACATGCATTCGGGCTCACTGCCCAGAGCTCACTGCTCAAAAGAGGCTTACTACCTATAGAGATGATTACAAGAGGATAAGAAGAAGTTTGAACTGATGAATAACATCTACTAATGCAAGAATTCAGTTCTAGTTAAGTACAAAATACTGATCTTACACATTTCATCTTTACTCCGCCCTGTTTACTGTTCTTCTTTCATCCGAACCTTAGATCTCTGCCCTTTTCGCACTTTCTCCATAGTTGCATCACATTTACTGAAATCACTTAAATCCATCAGCTATATATATCTACATCATGATATTCAATCACTTTTCAGTCGGCTTCAGGAACACTTAGAACTTTATTGAAGACTCTGCTCTATCGGCTAAATCCATGCATAACTTGTAAGGCGGATCAAAAATTGCATTCACAAATCATCAATCATGTCAGCAACTATCACTGATCATCACAAATCATCCAACTGACAACTTCCATTTATCCAGAACCAAGATCAATTACAAGGTCGGCCTGTTCTTCTACTGTTTGCACTGTCAAATTGTAGCCCTATACTCAGAGACAAATGACTTTTGAATCCTAAAATTATGGATTTAGATTGCCTTGACAATCCTTATGACTTCTTTAGATCCACATCATACTTTTATGTACCACTGGAGAGATCCAAACCAAGATACTAGACCCTATCACATGCTTTGTTTTAGACTACCTGGACTTAGATAAATTTTGATTCTGACTTCCGGTATGAACAAATTATGTTATGCGGATGAGTAGAATAGTCATAGTTTCCATCAATGACAACAACTGTCATGTGAAGCAGTGTCTCTTGCCAATAGTTGCAACTGCCCTGTTATACATGTATGCAAAATGTGGAAGCATAGACAAGGCATGTGAACTGTTTGACAGAATGCCTCAAAGAAATGTTGTCTCATGGACTACAATGACTGTAGGATATGCACAAAATGGATTTGTTGAAAAGGCTTTATAAATTTTAAAGCAAATGCAATTGGCTGGTGTAAAGCCAAATTCTACAACCTTTGCCACCATCCTCCCTACCTGTGTCAAAATGGGAGCTTTGGAATAGGGTATGGACATCCATCAATACATAAAGGATCGAGGAATTTTGTCAGATGTTGTAGTTGCAACTACCTTGTTAGACATGTATGCAAAATGTGGAAGCATAGACAAGGCACATGAACTATTTGACAGAATGCCTCAAAGAAATGGGGTCTCATGGACTGTAATGATTGCATGATATGTACAAAATGGATTTGTTGAAAAGGCTTCAAAAATTTTAAAGCAAATGCAATTGGCTAGTGTAAAGCCAAATTCCACAACCTTTGCCACCATCCTCCTTGCCTGTGTCAAAATGGGAGCTTTGGAATAGGGTATGGACATCAATCAATATATAAAGGATAGAGGAATTTTGTCAGATGTTGTAGTTGCAACTACCCTATTAGACATGTATGCAAAATGTGGAAGCATAGACAAGGCATGTGAATTGTTTGACATAATGCCTCAAAGAAATGTTGTCTCATGGACTGCAATGACTGCAGGATATGCACAAAATGGATTTGTTGAAAAGGCTTCAGAAATTTTAAAGCAAATGCAATTGGATGGTGTAAAGCCAAATTCCACAATCTTTTCCACCATCCTCCTTGCCTGTGTCAAAATGGGAGCTTTGGAATAGGGTATGGACATCCATCAATACATAAAGGATAGAGGAATTTTGTCAGATGTTGTAGTTGCAACTGCCCTGTTAGACATGTATGCAAAATGTGGAAGCATAGACAAGGTACATGAACTGTTTGATAGAATGCCTCAAAGAAATGTTTTTTTTGGTAAACACTACCAGATATGGAGGTAGCTCCCTATATTAAAATATCAAAAAAAAGTTACATAGAAAGATGAGGCATTACATCTAGTGATATATATAACCTATGCCTTCAGCAATATCCACCATCCTAGCTATTACATTTTCATCAATCAGACCCAGGTTGGATTCTAGGAATTTCAAGAACTCTCCTATGTTATTTTCTTTCTCCACGCCCTTTTTGTAGATGGCCCAGGCTTTGTGTAGCTTCACCTTCTTCTTATCCTCATTCAAGCTGAGGGTGGCAAGAGCAAATCCCTATTCGGGCCCCACTGCCACACCATCCATGGTAGTACTGACCATGTCCATCAGATCTTCCCTCACCAATCTCATCGTAGATCTTAGCCCCCAGAGTCTTTCTCCCACAACTTGTACATAGTTCTGGAAAAAATGTTCCAGCACTTGTCCGTCATGCGTGTGCCCTCTTGACCAGAAACTAGCCCCGATCACTTTCAAGATGGCCACTTTTTCTTCATCGGAGGCTTTGTTGAACAGGTACGCAATCTGTTGCCCTGTAGTTTCATCCTCCTCGTAGAGGCACTCCACTCTAAAATGCTGAGGCATCACTTTGTTTGGACCATTCCTGAGAGCAAATAGCATAATCTGCTTCAATCTCGCCTTAGCTTACAAAGAAGCCTGTGGGTAAGTTCTCCCCCAACCTCCAATCCCAAGGATCACCATTCCACGCATGGGATTTTGCCACCTATGGGAAGGTGGTACATTCACATCATTTGGACCACCTCCATTTGCATGTTTGTTCTTAGAGTCTGCCATTGTATCCTGCTTAAGGATTCTCCTGCTTCTCCTATGACGACCTCTTGTTTTATAGAAGCCTTGAGAGGCTTCATCAAATCCTGCAGATCCCAAGGCTAGCAAATGAGCGGACGGACTATGTGGATCCTGCAACTGATTTGCACTTTAGCAAGACTTCTGTGCTCATTCTGCTTGCCTCCATTTAGACTCACTTCTGTCCTTGCCTCCTTACACCAAATCCCAGGTAAAGATTTTTTGACTTCCTCTTGCCTTCAAGAGATTGATGTGTGACAAAACTTGCACTAGTAATTGATAGGAACATCCTTTCACTTTTGCAGTAGTGGACAATTTCATGAGTCTAATAGCTTGAGCTCCCACCACTAGGTAGTTTGTAGTTGTATGCCCCTTAGTGTGGCACTTTGTTCATCATAAACATAAAGGATAGAGGAATTTTCTCAAATTTTGTAGTTGCAACTGCCCTGTTAGACATGTATGCAAAATGTGGAAGCATAGACAAGGCATGTGAATTGCTTGATAGAATGCCTCAAAGAAATGTGGTCTCATGGACTGCAATGATTGCAGGATATGCACAAAATATGGAATCATAGACAAAAAACGTGAACTATTTGACATAATTCCTTAAAGAGATGTCATCTCATGGAATGCAATTATTGCAGGATATGCACAAAATGGATTTTGCAAGGATGCTCTCAAAATCTTTGAATTAATTAAGCACTCTGGAACATATCCTAACATTGTAAGCTTTTCTTGTATTCTAGGTGCATGCAACCATGCAGGTTTAGTGGATGAGAGCTATACATACTTCAATCACATATGTAACCCTTATTGCATTGCACCTACAGTTGATCATTATGTGTGCATGGTTGATCTCCTTGCCCATGCTGGCTATCTTGAAGACACCCTAAACTTTATCTTTCTTTCTAAATCCCCAAATTTGCCCTATTCCCACTCACATTGAAGACCTGTGAGCGGGAATAGGGCTAACATTTTTTCTTTCTATAATCGGTCGGATAAATCTATATTGCTAACTTCATTTTTTTTTCAAACAAAATAGACCTTTATCTTAAGGTTACTCATGAACCTTAAGATAAATAATTATTGAAAAAAAATTGTGCATTCCTTAATGACTTGTAAGAGAATTTAATCAACTGCTACTTAAAAACTCTTTATTGTTTCTGTCTAATGGAGGTTATTAGATTAATAGTGAAAAAGAACATACATGGACCAAGCAATTTGTGGCACTTAATGTTATGTAATAGAATTTACAGTTGATAGTTAAATTTATAACAAATTTTTTTATGATCTTTACTAATGTTTATTATAATTGTTGCATGTTTTACATCATTGGAATGACATATTAGCTGTAACTTTTTTAAAATTTTATTATGATATGTGCACTTTGATATGATGTAATATGATTATGGTTTCGTTTCATATGTTGTAATATTAGATATATAATAGAAAAATAAATTATTGCATGAAATAAATAATAACTTTTCATTTTAAATATTTTTTTGCAAAACACGGGTCTTCCAGAAGATCAAGATGATCCTCATAGATTATGTTGGTTATGGTACAGATCACATGGTAGAGGATGATGATGACGCATATACAGAAGACACCGAGGCTGATGACGATGATGATGATGATGATGATGACAATGATGATCATGATGATGATGATCACGATAGTGATGATGATGATGATGAGGCAGTTGCTGGTAGTAGCTAGTGACATTCATGATCATATAGACTGCATCATGGATCATTGTTGATATATCGTTATGATGCCTCTTTTCATGGTCACTATCATATGTATCATTTTCACAGCCTGCAGTACCATATTAATGAGTTGTATCATAAATTTATGTATCATTTTGACTTATATCATTTGGACATGTATCATCTTGACTTGTATCATTTTGACTCACATAATTTATCATTTTTACTTATATCATTTGTACATGTATCATTTTCTCATGTTATTGATCTACTGCCATATTTGACTTTCACTTGTTTTAGTTATATATGATGATGATCTTATCAGTATTGACTTGTCAATTTATATATATTGAAGTGGTCGATGATTTTTGGATGGATATTTATTACGTATGATGATTTTAATTTACTGCTCAGGATGGATGTTGTGAAATTCAATTAAATTATAGATATTTGACTCACTTGTTTTAATTATAGATGATGATCATGTTATAATAATTATCTTTTTATTTAATCATATGAGTTAAATAATTAAATTACTTGCTCTATAATCATATGAGTTATTTAAGAGGCATGATATATTTAACTAATTAAATTAAAATAAAACATATTAAATTAATAAATGTTACAACAAAACAAGAAGCATTTTTAGAAGCAAAAAAGGAAGCAACAATGGAAGCCAAACTAGAAGCAAACCAGAAGCAATCTTGGAAGCAAAACTTGGCATTATCTAGGAAGCAAAAACATAAGCAATTCAGGTAGCAAACAAAGAAGTAATAATGGAAGCAATTTTAAAAGCAACAAAAGATGCAATAATAGAAGCCATATTAGAAGCAACAAAAGACACAAAAATGGAAGCAAAATTGGAAGAAACAAGTGACATTATATCAGAAGCAAAATTGGAAGCAACAGTGGAAGCAAAATTGGAAGCAAAACCAGAAGCAAAACTAGATGCAAAATTGGAAGCAAAATTGAAAGTAAAACCGGAAGCAAAACCAGAAGCAAAATTGGAAGCGAAACTGGAAGCAAAATTTGAAGCAAAACTGGAAGCAAAATTGGAAGCAAAAGTGGAAGCAAAATTGGAAGCAAAACCGAAAGCAAACTTGGAAGCAAAATTGGAAGCAAAACTGGAAGCAAAACTAGAAACAAGACTAGAAGCAAAATTGGAAGCAAAAGTGGAAGCAAAATTTGAAGCAAAACTAGAAGCAAAATTGGAAGCAAAAGTGGAAGCAAACCTAGAATTAAAAGCGGAAGCAAAACAAAAGTAAAATTGGAAGCAAACCAGAAGCAAACTTGGAAGCAACAAAAGAAGCAAAACCAGAAGAAAAATCAGAAGCCAAACTGGAAGCAACAAAATCTGGTGCTAAATTTAGTGCTAAACCCAGCACTAAAATCTGGTGTTAAACCCGATGCTAAACTTGGCGCTACAAACGGTGCTAAACTTGGTGCTAAATCTAGCACAAAAGTGAAATGCAATTGGGCGCCGAGTTTGGTGCCGATAGAAGTGTCCAATTCATGGACTCAAATGCACTAAATTTTGGCTCTATTTTAGGCGCTAATTGCCTCTTCTGTTATAGTGCTCATTTGATTTTGTCTCTTCTTCATCCTTTTCTCCCACACTGACATACAGTCTTTTTCCCTTCATCTTCTTCCTCTTTGTATCTTTGTTAGAGGGTTTCTTTGATGATGTTGTACCAGATGAAGTAGTAGAGCTTTTGGTAGTCCTTTGTGTTGTTTTAGGCTCTCTTTGCTTCTTTATAGGCTCTTTCGGAACCTTAGCCTATTCATTTTCTTCTTTTCTTTCTCTGCATTTTCTCTTGATTCCTTGAGTTGCTCTTTAGTAATGCCATACCTTGCGGCAATTTCTTCCACCTCTTTTCTCACTTTTATAGTAGATTCAGTTTGTCTAAGTTCAACATGGAGTTTCACACATAACTCCTCATATGTTCCAAACCTTTCTTCCTTGGCATCTTTAGGTTTGTTGAGCAAGTGTTGGGCATAGTTTTCCAAAATTTGTTCATCTACCTCATAACCCATATGTTAGGGTTAGCCGACAGAAGATATCAATTAAATGCAAATAAAGATTAAACAGAGAAATGGAAATACACATAATTAATAACAGCGAGAGACAAGATTTAACGTGGTTCACCCAAACTCGGGCTACATCCACCAAACAGAGAGTCCAATATTATTATCCAGTAAATCAAACCGATTACAATCAGCAATCCCTACAACTCAATACCACTGCAAATGCTACAATACAATACTCAAACCCTAACCCTTGGCCGCTTTTTATCAAGCCTTTTTGTCGGTTACAAAAATTAGGGTTTTCTTATGTCGGTCATAAAAAATAGGATTTTTTAAGTCGGCCCTAGGATTTTTAAGTTGGCCCTAAAAAAATTTTTCTCGGGGGCTGCCGCCCCCGAACCCCCGCTCGGGGCCCAGCCCGGCCTCGAACCCCGGCGAGGATACATGACTAGTGTATAGTACTTTCTTGATTAGTTGCCACCTACCAACACCATAGGCATTACCCATACGGTTCTAGGTTCCACAACCTCCATTAAAGATTGATCTTTAGTGACTATGAAACAAATTGTGTCCTTGTACTTATCAATAATTTTCTCAGGAATTCTTTCTCTAGAGTGCATCATACTTTAAAAATTCTTGAAAAATCCCTCTAGGGCTACTTTTTGCTCACTATAACTTCCCAGGTTGTTAAGACAATTTCTAATTTGCACAGCTACTAGTTTATTACTCAACCAAATCAATCCCTTATGATTTGGGAATTTATTCAAGAAATAGAAGAATAAATAGATAATTAGTGCACCATACTTGAATGGATAGTTCTTGCTTTCCTTTATCTTCTTCAGATTCTCTAGTAGTCGGGTTTGCAATAGTTTGCACAAATTATAATTTGCATTTTCTTTGACCATTTGATAGGCAGTGTATATTGCAGTACTAGAAACTGAGTTCTCCCGGTTTGAGAAGTAAACTTTGTAACCTATGACCATTGAGGGAAACTTTATTGCAGGATCAGTGATATCATTTATTGTCAATGCCCTTTTGTCAAATTGTGCTCCGGTAGCATTTGTAACCATTTGATTCTTGACCGCCTTCAATAATGGCACTCCTCTGGTGGAGTATAGTCTAGTGACTGCCTGAATTGCCTCTTTTGTTATTTTAAAGGGTTGCCCTTTTCCTAACCACATGAATTCATCATGGATTTGACTCAGGATATACTGGAACCATTCGTCCTCTACAAATGTGGGAAACTCTACATACTAGATGAATTTCTTCTTCTTCAAGGCTTTGTATTCTTCCTTTAAATCAAATTGATCATTACTTAAGTGTTTCAGGAATAAATCTACGAATTTGTCACCGCTGAGCTCATCTAGGGCCACATGGATGTATGCCCTAACATCTTCCACATACAGGACTCTGTAGGGTGTTTTTGAGAATGCACCCATTGGTGCCACTTCAATTGCCTTGTAGGGGTGTTTCTTAAACTTAGGCCGAGGTCGATCAGAGATGTCTATGACTTGCAGAGTTGCCATTGCAGAAATTCAACAGATTCACAAATGAGGTTTCAATGAAAATACCTTGTTTCACTGAGTTAGGGTTTCCTTTCTTTGAATGCTTCAAATCTTGGTTGTCGATGCTCAAGTTTAGCTTCGAGATCTCTGAATTTCTAATAGCTCCGAGTGCAAAGTGATTTTAAAATCAAACAAGTTCCCTTTTATCCTTCGTGCAGCTTGACCTAGTCATCATTAAATGCCCACTCCCAAAAATCTGTCAAAACCCTTCACTGTAGAACACAGTCGATTAGGATTGCTTTGCAATATGCCGCATTGACCCTTTTTCTTCTAGTTTTTCTTTTAAGAGCTTTGTCACATTAGATTCCATCATACATCTTCATGCCTGATTCTGGCACCCGCTTGCTGGCTGGGGGTTTTGGATTTTCAACACTGCTCCCCCTGAGCCAAAGCTTCCAATTTACCTCCCGTAGGAAGTATCTACATCAAATTCTGGAGATTTGTCCTCTTCTTTAGTTACTTCTTTCTTGACCCAGATCTTATCCATTTCCTTCTTGGTTTCAACCAGATCAATCTTTTCTTTTCCCTTATCATTCCTTTGCTCTATTTTTCTTTCTTCAGCATAGTAATTTCTCTTCACATTTTTGCTTCTACATAATTTTGCAACATGACCGAATTTGTTTCAATTGAAGCACACCACATTCTTTTGACCTTGATTCCTTTTATTGATTGGATTTGATCTGCATTGACTAGCCATATGTCCAAATCTATTGCATGCAAAACACTTTCCATTGAATGATTGACTGTTCCTTATATTTTGAAAAACATTTCTTATCAAACTTCTGCATTCATTTGATTGTGTCCCATTTTATAGCATGCATTGCACCTAATAGAATTCTGACTCACTTTACTTCTATACACAACTGCTCTATGACCAATTTTATTGCAATTGAAACACTGACCAGAGAAAGATGGAACCTTTTGATTTATTCTACTCCTACACTGAGTAGCCTTATGACCAAACTTATTACATGAATTACAATAGCCATTGAAAGATGGGTACCTTTGAGCATTTGGTTATCTGACTGGAGGTCTTCTAGGTCTTCTTCTCTGATTTCTAAACTGGTTTCCTCTGTTTTGTTTTAATTTAGTGTTTATTTGACCAAATTTTAAACTTTCACCTTTCTCAAATCCCAAACCTTTCTTGTCATCATCACTCTTCTGACAAATAATCATTTTATCAAGCTTTGCAGTAATTATCTTGAACTTTTCTTCATAGCTCTTAGCTTTTTCTAGGTATGCTTTTAGACTCATAATTTTTTTTTTCAAATTTGGCACAATCTTCTGATTTGCTTTTCATCAATAAATTCAGGTCTTCTTCTGCTTTTGTTCTTTCTGTGATAGGTAAAAATCAGGTTAATAAGATCAAGCATAGCCATGAAAACCTAACCCTACCATCATCAAAGAATCTAATCCAAATGAAACCAAAAGTATACAATTCAGGCACAATATCACCTAGATTGTATGATTCCTTGTTTATGATGTGGATTGCTTCTTCAATAATGAACAATTATGAAGATAAAAGTTGCCATGATGCATGAATGATAAACTCAAAATGAGTGCTATGGATGCTCAAGTGCTCAATAATGCTCAAGATGATAATGTAGACGCTATATGAATGATGGATAGATGTAGTATGAAATGAGAGGATGTTTATATAGAACTCAACCAAAATCAATCAATGGTAGAGATTTGGAGGCTATGTGAATGGCTAAGATTGAAAGATAAACATAGATGAATATGAAGATGACAAATGGTGGAAAGATAAGGCTTAGGTGCTTGTGTACATAGAAAAGTACTACATGTGAAAGATATTAAATAAAAGGATGTAGTACCATTTATCTTTTTTTAAATGAAAGAGGCACACATGTCGGCTAAATGATAAGATAAGTTAATTAAATAAATAAAATTTATTTAATTAATTGGAAAGTCAGCTTATGAAAGGAATCTTTAATTAAATAAATAAGATTTATTTAATTAAAAATAGATAGAATGAAGATAATTAAAAATTGTTTAATTAAAGCTTAGAAGAAATAGCTAATGAATTAATTAAATAAATATAAATTTATTTAATTAATAGAAGAAATAGATGTGTTAGGGATATTGCTCAAGTGTGTTAGAGAAATGCAGATAATATAATAATGTGATGTTTGAATGCTAATGATAATGAGTCAATTTTGGGTGTCTATATTTTGCCCCTCTTTGATACAATGTTTGATAGAGCGTTGTGTCAAAGAAGATACGATATGCATTTGATAAACAAGGTTATGCCCCAGTGTAACTGGCAGGTGATGCCCCCTTGATGGGGACCGTGTTGATTATGATCTTGATATGGGTCCAGCTGCTTTTAGGAGATATTCGGGACACCGGACATTGGAGTAGAGGGCTCAGAGATCTTGATGGCGAGGATGGAGGAGCTATGTGACAGATTACAATGAGTTGTAGTGGCTATCATTAGATGGCTAGTGGGAGATAGGCAAGCAAGAGGCTTTTCGGTAGGATGGGGAACAGTTATGGAGGGGATGTTCTCATATGGTATGAGGTATGCATGGGCAGAGTGTGTACTCGTGCAAATTTATCATTTCTTACATGATTGCGCTTATATGTTTGGAGCTAGCATGTCAGCAGGAGTTACAGTTTTGCACGTATGGGCTTATGAGCACATTCCAGTTACTAGACCAGAGGGATGGGTGGCGAGAGCAGTGGGAGAGCCATATGCATGGATGTATAGAGTAGATTTGACATACCGACAGCGCCGAGGGGTGGTATACTGGAGGAGGAGATTGGATGAGGTGGATAGGTTTGTATGGAGGCCATGGCTAGGGTGTGAGTGATGGGATGAGGACGATGCAAATCTTGTCTACGCTAGGCAGGCGAGATACATTTTTGGATGCAACATTTATATTATAGAGCGCTATTTGCCAGAGAGAGTTTTGAGACAGTTCGGGGTAGCACAGGTAGTACCAGTTAGTGATGTCATTTTTGGGAGGACGAGACAGGAGGTTTTTGATTGGGGTCCAGAGGTTGTGGTTGACACAGCATTAGCGGAGAGAGATGGATTACAACTGGTAGTATGGCAGTGGGGACATGGTCCTGCAGATCCAGGCACATTACCAGATTATGATGTATACTGGGCGACAGCTAGACTGACTCAGTTGACATGGGTTGGAGAGATTGGAGAGATTGGGATGGAGAGACCAGTTTGGAGGAGATGACGATGGGCTCCACCAGTGTAGGATGTTGTGCTAGAAACACTAGGGATATAGATGCAGGGGCAGATGCCAGGACAACCTCCTATACTAGCACAGCCTTAGGGGCAGATTTTAGCCGGTGATGATGTCGATATTCAGCAGCTACGGAGATGGATTAGAGAGGAGAGGAGATGGAGGTAGTGAGCAAAAATGAGGTTGAGGAGGGTAGAGATAGATAGGCATCAGGAAGTGATTGGATTGCGACATGCGAGAGCACAGGCACAGACCTATTAGGATCATCTACAGTTGAGAGCACAGGCGGGAGATGGACTAGATGATGGTGCACTAGCTAGAGTGACTGGAGAGAGAGATGTTGCAAGACAGAGTGAGTACATGATGAGGCTAGAGAGGGATATTGCGATACAATAGGTACAGGCTATGAGGGCGGAGAAGGATGGTCTGTGAGCTGAGAGAGATGGTATACAAGTGGAGAGAGATAGGGCTATGCAACAGCTATAGGGAATGACCAATGAGCGAGATAGAGCAGTAGTTGCATTGGGGATTGATGGAGCTACGATGTACTTGGCCACATAGTTGACACAGGTGCAGGTAGAGCTTTGGAGAGTGCAAGGTGAGGCTGAGTATTACAGAGGCTTGTACTATGGGGCTGTGCCAGCAGAGCAGAGGCAGCCTAGCTTCAGGAGCAGGTCAAGGGCTTCAGGTTCACGGAGGTCAGGTGGATCTTGATCAGTAGCCTCAGTGATGGGGCCACTGAGAGATAGAGGACCAGGTGAAGGACCTAGTGGTGGTGGTGATGGTCAGGGTGAGGGAGCTACCAATAGTCACTAGGGCTACCTTGTATATGTTATATTATATTGTATCATGATGAGGCTGAGAGCTGATTTGTACATACATTCTTTCATGGCTCAACTTGTATTGTAGACACTTGTATATTGACACAGATGTATATATATATGATGGTAGATTGGTGATCTATATGATGTTGTAATGGTTATTGTGTTGATATTATGATGGCTATGCATGTTGTATTTATATTGTTATGGATTATATATGGATGTTTATGCAAATGGTAATGAATGGAAAATGTATGTTAATGTGAATATGTAAATGGTAATGATATGGATAAGCTTATGCATATAGATAGATGATAATGAAAGGATATATGATGGACTTATGTATGTCTAACACACTTGTTTTGCAGGAGCGAAAATATGGACAAAAGATGATGGAGAGGATTGATCTTGGCTGAGTACGATATAGGATGAATAGATGAAATAAATAGATAGGATGATGGGTAGCTTTTTATGTAATTGCTCAAAATGAAAAGAAATGCAATCCTTATGTTTGATATAGCATATGGATGTTATGCACCAGGGTATAGAAGACCAAGGTGTCAAGATATCCAATGCGCAACTAGCATGCTACAATCTTGTCTGAACACATGAGGTCAAGATGTGGAGCCAACATGCACAAGATATGAATAACAGCTAGTGTTTCAAGATGGACTTTGACGCTACAAGCAATGGTTTGAGCTTATCTCCACTACACATAGTGATAGCTTGCTGGTTATATGTATGGAGCTAGTCTTAACATAGAATAGTCTCAAGTGCATAAGAGACTGTTTAGCTTCTCAGATGCTAGAGATATTGATATGTAAGGTGCTAATCCCAACACGTACAAGATACCAATACGCATAGGAAAAGAATAAGATCATCCTGCAAACATGGCATATGAAAGCTATATGACCGTGCCCCATTCCTTACTTTATCGCAACATACCAAGATATGGTAGATCAAGGCAGTCTTGATTAGGCATAGAAAAGGAACAAAAGATAAATCAAAGATAAAACAAAAGATACTGTCATCATGTTCTCTTGCCAAATTTATGTGCTCTTAGATGGATTAAGCTGGCGCCTTGTTGAGAGGAAAGATGCATCTTGTTGAAGGCTAAAGTTGTTGATAAACTACTATAGCAAATGTTAGCTTAAGGCATGCGGACAAATAGCTTCTGGCTTACTCTGGATTGGTTAAAGTGTGTTGAACTTTCAATATACACAGTTTATTTCCTGCTTGAGCTAATCAAAGAGAAGAAGATGGATGATGAGAGAAGATGAAGAAGATGAGGTGGATCATCTGTGCTTGAGTACTGGAAACTTCCTTCGTATTCCAGACTGCCTACATACCCTGTATCCACAGGATCAAAGCACATTTACGATGAAGATGAGACATGATGAATATGTAGTTCTGGGTTTTTATTGATGATGTAAGTGATGAAAGGTAGAAGAATGTGAGATGATAGATTGAAGGATGATTAGAAGAAAGATGAAAGATGGATAATGAAGAAAAGGGGGCTATCATTTTAGCCTGAATCAGAGTGCTTCCTTCGCATCTCAGATTGACCCTGTATCCACGGGATCAAGGCTTTAACAATAGAGCTAGATGTAGTTCTTACTTATGACACTGATTGCTTGGATGCTTGGACTGGCGATGTTTTTTTGATCGTCGGATGAATGTGAATAGATTGTGAAGATATAAATCCTAGTTGCAAGTTGTTAGGTCACGTTTGTTGTTGGATGAACGCTATGGTTGAAGTTGAAAAAGTTTACTATGTTGTAAGCTAAGTTGTTTGATGTGTTATGAGCTAGAGATAGCGGTATCCACTTCCAAATAAGACTCAATAAATGCCCCCGATGCGGGATGAGGTTTATTATGCAGAAGCGACAATGCAGAAGGCATGCAGTCAAGATGCTAAGGTGCCAAAAGATATAGTTATCACAACAATGTCTCAAGTATAATCGCTAGCATTGATAGAGATGAAGATAGAAAGGTTGTTTATGGTGATGCTATGTGGATTATGATATGGACTATGTAGGATGAGATGGTGAAATATGATCAAATGAGCCAAGCAGATAATGGAAGCTGGTCACTACACATAGCGCCTGTTTGCCAAGTTTTCACTATGGTACTTATCCAAGGCGCTTGTTTACCAGGTTTTCACCAGAGGATGAATTATTTATCTTATGTTATTTTTTGTTATCCAAAGCACCACAAAGTGGTTTTCACTATTGGATGGAATTTTTTTTTATAGGATAGCTAAGATTCACGGATAAAACTTCTTGAGATGAATGCTATTGATTGGTTCATCCAAGGGAATGCCTTCAGGTGTTAAAAGAGTGTATGCACTTGATCCATAAACTACTGTGATGATGAAAGGACCAAGCCAATTCAGTTCAAAATTGCCCTGTTTCTCCTGATGTTGTTGATTCCTTTGATTTTCTTTAAGGACAAGGTCACCAACTTGAAATCTGCATTCTCTGATCTTCTTATTGTAGCTACAACGTAGCCAGTTTTGATAGACTTGAAGATGGTTCAGTGCTGTAAGACTCCATTCATCTAGAAGCTCAAGATCATGGAGTCTGGATACTCGATATTCTTCATCTGAGATAGTATGCTGTAGAGATATTCGCAAGGAGGGGATCTTAACCTTGATAGGTAAAATAGCTTCAGTGCCATACACAAGAGCATAAGGTGTGGCTCCAGTGGGAGTTCTGATATTTGTTCTATATGCCCACAAGGCAGGATGGAGTTGTAGATGCCAATCCTGACCAGCTTCATTAACCGTCTTTTTGATGATTTTGATGATTGTTTTATTAGGAGCTTCAGCTTGGCCATTGCTCTGAGGATAGTAAGGTGTAGAGAATCGATGTTGGCTATGGAACTTGTTGCAAAGATCTTTAACTTCTTGGTTCTTGAAAGGATGACCATTATCTGTGACAATAGCTTGAGGAACTCCATAACGGCAAATGATATAATGTAGAATGAACTTAGATATTTGTTTCCTGTGATATAGGTCATTGGTATGGCTTCTACCCACTTTGTGAAATATTCAGTGGCGGTAATAATAAACTTATGACCATTGGATGAACTAGGATAGATTTTACCTAGTGAGATCAAGTCCCCACTACGAAAAAAGCCATGGAGTGACAATAGGCTAGAGCTCATGTGCTGCTGCATGTATTAGATCTCCATATTTTTGACACTATAAACATCTCTTTGCAAATTTTTGTGCATCTTTTTCCATAGTTGGCCAATAGTATCTTGCTCATAGAAGTTTCTTAACAAGGCCAGGGCTAGCAGAATGCGAGCCACAGACACCTTCATGTACCTCATGTAAGGCCACTTTCACTTCTCATAATTGAGACATCTAAGAAGGATACCATCAAGACTCTGACGATAAAGGGTGTCTCCCAAGATAGTGTAATGAGAGGCTCGACGGATAAAGGTTTTGTGTTGGGTGTTGGATAGTTGAAATGGAAAGGTTTGATTACGGAGATACTCGTATATATCCTCATACCATGGTGAATTGGAACCAACAATTTCACATATAAGCTCAGACTATGGAACTTCAAATGCTAGAATCAAAAGCTGTTCGACCAAAAATTCACATTTATGGTTGTTAGATGGCATGTCTAGAAGAGACCCAATCATAGCCATGACATCTACTACTTTGTTTTGTAGTCTTGGGATTTGCTCAAAAGTAATATTGTCAAAATACTTCTTGAAATCATCAACCATTAGATTGTATGGAAGAAGCTTCTCATCTTTTGTTTGATATTCATCTAAAACCTATTTGATAACCAGCTAAGAATCACCAAAAACTTGTAACTGTTTGAAAGCCCATTGTACTGCCATGCGCATACCTGTGATTAAAGCTTCATACTCTGCTATGTTATTGGTACATGTGAATGCTATTTTGTATGATTTAGGTATACAATCTCCTTGAGGGGTAACAAACAAGATTCCTACTCCAGATCCATGTTGTGTGTATGATCCATCAAAATATAGCTGCCATCGTGTTGGAGAAGTTAGATTGAACAATCCTTCATCAGGGAATTCTAGATACATTGGATGAATATCTGTGATAGGTGCTGTAGCTAATTGATCAACAATAACTTGTCCTTTGATATCTTTGCAATCCACATATTGTATATCAAATTCACTTAAGATCATGACCCATTTTGCTAATCTCCCTATGAGAATTGCTTTAGAAAGAAGATATTTAAGGGGATCCACATTAGAGATGATCTTTGTTGTTTGGTTCAGCATATAGTGTCACAACTTTTGGTAAGCAAACACTAATGCTAAACAATCTTTTTCCATAAATGAATAATTGAGTTCATATCCCACAAGAGTTCTGCTGATGTAGTAGATGGCTTGTTCTTTTCCTAAATCATCATGTTGAGCTAGAAGGGCACCCAATGTTGCAGTTGTTGATGATATATAGAGTAATAATGGACGATCAAGTACATGAGGTACTAACACAGGAGGTGTTGCCAAATATTCCTTTATCTTATCAAAAGCCTGTTGACACTTTTCATCCCACTTAAAAGGTTCACCCTTATGAATAAGATGCTGAAAAGGATGACATTTATCTTCTAGTTGTGAGATAAATCTACGGATAGACTGTAGCCTACCTTGTAGACTGTAGAGCTACTTGAGATTTGTTGGTGGAGGCATATCCATGATAGCTTTTACCTTAGCTGGGTCCACTTCTATTCCTTGTCGAGACACAATGTATCCCAACAATTTTCCTGATGTTACACCAAATACACATTTCTTTGGATTTAGTCTGACTTGGTATTTTTCTAATCAATCAAAGATTTGTGCTAATACCTGTAGATGTCCTTCTCTTGTCTTAGATTTTCCCAGGATGTCATCAACATAGTCTTCCATGATAGTATGAAAAAGGTCATGAAAAATAACTGTCATGGCTCATTGATAGGTAGCTCCAGCATTCTTGAGACCACAAGGCATTACAACCCAGCAATATGTGCCCCATGGACAAATAAAAGATGTTTTATCTTGATCTTCCTTTGCTATTCTGATTTGATTATACCCTAAAAATCCATCCATCAAAGATAGCATTTCATGTCCTGCTATAAGATCTACAATGTTGTCTATGCTTGGTAGTGGGAAGTCATCCTTAGGACATGCTTTGTTAAGATCTCTAAAGTCTGTGCAGTAGCGAACTTGTCCATTTGGTTTTTCTACAGGTACCAAATTTGAAACCCATTCTAGATAATCAATAGGCCTTATGAATTTTTCTTCTAACAATTTCTGAATTTTTGCTTTGACCAATAAGGCTACCTGTGGATGCATTTCGCATAGTTTTTGTTTGACAGGTTTTGCATTAGGAGATACTGCTAGATGATGTACTACAAGTGATGGATCTAGACCCAACATGTCGGCATAAGTCCATGCAAAATTTATAGCTCTTCTCATAAAAAATGCTGTGAAGTCTCTTCTTTCTTGCTCTGATAGTGATGCTGCCAAAAAAGTGATCTTTGGATTCTGCGCTGTTCCCAAGTTCATGTCTTGTGATTGTTCAACTAGCACAGTTGATTTCTCATGATAATTAGTGGCAATAGGAAGATCAAATCCCCCATCCTTAGGTGCCTCAGAGAGGTTTTCACCTTTGGATACATCCTTTATTTTTACTTTTTCACAGTCAAGAGGTGCCTTTCGGTTTTCACTTGGTGACCTATTTTGTTTGATTTTGTTTATTTCACTTTTGCGACTGAAGGATTTGATACTTCTGCCAAAATATGCTAGTTTAGGTAGATCCATCATGAAACCTGCTTTATGATCACCCAATGGAATACCTTGTCGTAAACCCATGAATTCTGCAATAGTTTCATCATTTTCAAACGTATCTAATATCGGTGCCCCTTGTTGGTCCCAATTGATGAGGTCAGGATATACGAGTGAAAGATTAATGGAGGAATTGTTATGACTAGAGGAGGCTGCGGAAAACATGAAGATGGAGTGTTATTGAAAAAGGTCGGTGATATGAAGGGAGGAGTCATCGATAATATCCAAATTAGAAGTCTCTCCTACCAAAGAAGGTCCAGCGTCAGTATCGGAAATACACTTAATGTCTTTGAGTCACGGTACCTCTGACTGATAACCAAGGCCTTGCTTATTAAAATTTTTAGACACCATAATGGGTTCAGTAGGTCCTTGTTCCTGTGATCCCAATCCAGCATGTCCTTTATAGCCCATGTTCTTTATGATGCGGAACCCATTGTTGTATCACTCTACTTCAAGTTGGACTAGGTCATTTTCATCAAAGAATATCCAAGAGTCTATATCATCAATGTCTTCATCATCCAAGAATCTACCTTTAATGAATACTGTAGGGGGGGCTTTGATGACAGTGGAGGATGAAGTTGGCTTGGATGTAGAAGGCTTACCATAGGATTTAGGAGACAATGGAAGGGTGCCAAAACAAGAAGATTCTTGCAATGTGTACTCACCAGGGCCATGTTCGGTATACTTGATACGGAGGTTAGAGGTAGCTGTGCTAGATGAGGGCTTGAGGAGGTCAGATGGGTCTACATAGGATGAAGACGGATATGCCTCGGTGTTGATAGGAATGTGGTTCGGACTTTGATATTTAGCTTGAAAGGCATGACAAAATTCAAATGGATTGGGATCAGCTTGAATAGTAACCTCAACACCGTTATGTGGAAATTTAAGGCATTGATGGTATGTAGAAGGACCTGCCTTGAGGGCATGTTATCCATGGGCGACAAAGGATGATGTTATAAGGAAGGTCAATATCAAGGACTTGACAACAGGTTTCTGTAGTAACCAGCCCAACTTGGATAGGCAAGAAGATAATCCCTTCAGTATCTCTTTCAACATCATCATATGCTCTTATAGTAATAACCTTGGAGGTGTCAACATCTTTCTCAGAATATCCCAATTGTTTTATAAGTTTCAAAGAACATATATTAAGACCAACTCCACCATCCACCAAAATTCGTTTGATGTGGCGTTGTTTAACAAATACTTCAATATGGAGGGCTTCGTTATGTGAAGGATGGATGGAGGGCTGAAGATCTTTGTCGGAGAAGGTTAAGTGACAAGGAGCTGCAATTCTAGGGACCATAGATTGGAATTATGTGATATCAATATCATTAGGCACCGAAGACTCTTGTAAGGCTTT
This sequence comes from Cunninghamia lanceolata, assembly GCA_027924645.1. NCBI lineage: Eukaryota > Viridiplantae > Streptophyta > Pinopsida > Cupressales > Cupressaceae > Cunninghamia > Cunninghamia lanceolata. The sequence continues at coordinate 7,958,521 of BSBN01000636.1, read as the reverse complement.
GTCAAGGATAGCTTTATGAGCAGGGGATATGTGAAGCAACTCAAGAATGGATATGTGCGCGGGTGTTTTGCCAAGGTGATCCAAGAGGTTATAGTTAGGGAGAGATCGAGGAGGATGGATGGGTGCTCCTTGGATGGTAACTCAACATCTTTGCGTGGTTACAACTCAATCAGGTGCTTTGCCTTGGATGGTAATGGTAGAAATGTGAGCATGATCAATGCAGCCAATGGTAGACGATGCATAGTTATACTGAATAGCATTTCCAACACGAGGGTTATTTGTCTTATCATGAGATGGAAGTGGATTCTTGAAAGTCTCTAGATCATAGTTCGACGTTGATTGTTGTGTAGGCTGAGTCATTGAAGGTGTGACCTTGATTAAACCTTGATCAATGCAATCTTGGATAACATGTTTTAAGCGCATACAACCATTTGTTTTGTGTCCTTTAACTCGATGGTAATCGTAATACTCATTTTCTTTGTACCAAGGAGCTCTGAAGAGCGGTTCACCATTTGGTGGTTTGTCTGGTAAGATAATATCGTCCACTTGGAGAAGCTTTCGAAAGATAACTTCCATAGGTTCCGCTAATGGTGTAAATTGTTGGCACAGATTAGAAGTTTGTCATTGTCGCATTCATTGAAAAGGTTGCGTTGGTGTAGAAGCTACTTGAATGTTGATGGAAGCTTTCATAGTTTGAATGTTCTTTGCGTCTACAACACCATCGTTGACAACATTCCTATTCTTGTTCCAAAAGCAAGACTTATTGTTGGAATTTTGAGGATAGTCTTTGTTATCATGAAAGATCTTGATAGTTCCCTTAGCAATTAGAGCTCATTCAATGATGGTTCCTTTGGAAACAAGTTCATCAAAGGTGCTAGCGCTTTGCAATTGTAATTGAAATGACAGCTCAGGATGAAGATTTTGAACAAAGACATCAAGCTGTTGCTTCTCAGGTATTTCCCATGATAGTTTTCTAGCCATATTACTTCATCATTGAGTAAATGAAGAAAAGGCTTCACTGTTGCGCTATTTATTACTGACAAGGTCATTCATGTTTACCTCATGTTCAATGTTGAAAGTGAAGTGTGATCGAAACTTGTTTGCTAATTCTGAAAAAGACTTAATTCCTGGAGGTAAATGAGAAAACCATTCAAGAGCTTGTCCTACTAAGCTTCGAGGAAATAATATCAAAAGATATGTATCGTTATAAGCGACATCAAGACATGCCACAAAGAATGCTCTAAGATGGTCTTCCAGATTTCCTTTTCCTTTGTACTTATCGAATTGTGGAATTTCAAAATGTGGCAGAAAAGGTATCATATTAAGAGACTTGTCAAATGGATAAGCGCATATGTTTTAAAGAGAGAAAGGTTTCTTGCCTTGTCCTACCGCTTGATTGATCATTTGTTGAACATCCGCTGAAGATAATTGCTGTTGTTGCAAAGGGGGTGAAGTATGGTATGAGATATATTGCGGTTGTGGTTGTGGGATATATGGAGCTATGACTGTTTATTGAGGTTGCGTACTCACAATATATGTCAAAGGATTGGTATGTGACACATATGTGTTGGAGGATTGCTGTCCTTGAGACATAAGCAACAGTTGGGTATGCATCACATGGGAAGTGGATGACGAATTGACAATAGTGAATGGTTGGGAAGTTGGGGTTGAATTTGTGACATTGTAAGTGATGGACGGATTGGTAGATATGAAAGAAGGATGAACATTTGGATTTGTATTTTGGACAACATGGGGATTGGTATGTGTCATATGTTGGGTGATAATAGGCAAACCTTGGGTAGCATAAGATGGATTGATGGTGTGTGAAGGATTGGAAGAATACGACGGCATGGATGTAAGTTGATCAACATAAGCGATCGTATTGCTAGGATTGGCTTGAGAAATGATAGGAGGATCACTCATATCAATGAGACTAACATTGGGATTATATGATAGCATGGAGGGATTAGCAGTTGGTATATGGGATATGGTATTCATATGAGATATAGTAGATTGCAAAGGACGTGAAGCTTGGGCAATAGGTGTTGTTGGAATAGTTTGAGAGGCTTGCACACTATGAGACATGGGAATAGCTTGTGATTCTTGGAGCATTTGCGCTTGAGTTACATGGACATCTTGTGTTACTTGAGGCATGGAAATGGTCATGGTAGGAGAAGGAATATGTTGAGGAACATGGAAAGGTGGAATGTTGAGATTTTGTGACATGAGAGGGAGCACATTAGTTATCACTATCAATGGTTCTAAAGTATGCTCCGAGCATGGTAGATCAAATGAGGCAACAATAGGCAATGAGGAAGATGTGTTGGAAGGTGGATCTTGTGTCATGATGGGAGATGATGTGACTATAGTGGATGGTCCCTTTGCAACAACAACGGGAGTGTTTGGATCTTGTTCTTTAATAGTGGATATGTCAAAGTCTTTTGGTAATTTAGCGCCCATGCGAGCAAGTTGCAAGAAGTAATGATTAGGCTCAGATATAATGAGTCTCTCAACTTGGTCCTATACATGGGTATCTCGAAATTCTGATGAGTCATCTTGAGATTGTTCTTCGAAAGTTTCCAAGGATGTTGGAGGTTGCATTTGTTGTGAAGATGACTCGCCAATAGTGTATCCTTGAGGTGTAAACATATGAGGAGGCATACTAGTTGTGAATTGAGTTACGTCCTTAAGAGGCCTTGATTTGAATTGTTGCATCTCAGATTGCAATTTGGCCTCCATTTCAGCTCTTAATTTGGCTTCCATTTCAGCTCTATATTGGCTCCTAGTTTGAGGCATGATGTCGATGATGAAGTTTAGCTTGTCAAAGTTTTGAGACCCAAAAGATGATAGTTTGTTGGTTGGTTGATTGGTTTCTATTTTGGTTTGCTGGTTTTGCTAATTTGCTTGGTTGGTTTGCTTTGGTTGATTTGTTGTTGTTGGGTTGTTGGTTTTCCCTAGAGAATAGCTCACACACTCAAAGGAAAGACTGTTTGCTAAAAGATGCTAAGTTGCTGATGTTTGCTGAAGCTAAAGCTAAAAGATGATGTTTGCTAAACGATTGGTTTGATATTTTAGTTTTCTGGTTGGGATCTCAAAAGGATAAAAAGCTTATGAATTGCAATTGATTAGTAAGCTCAAAACAGGAGACAAAGTCTAGGGATTTGTTATTGATCAGAGACAGATCTGAAAGCTGATGCTGAAGCTTAAGCAAGCTGGATTTGTGGCTAATTCAGCCAAGGCAATAAGATTTGCAGGTATTTAACCACAGGCGATAGGTAATAGCTCATATGTGACTCAGATGATGCCAAAGGCGACTAATAATAGCTTAAATGTGGTCTGGTTTAGATTTTGACAGCAAGTTACAGTATTAACTAGACGTGATCGAATTGTTCACAGGCGACAACTGTTGGCTAAAAAGTGATTTTCTGTTGATTGAAAGTGACTTAGGTTATGCTAAAGGTGACAGACTGTTGTTTAAAGGTGACCTTGTTTCAAATAGGAGGCAACTGGCTGTTGTTTAAAGGTGACCTTGTTTACGCAAAGAGCGGTCAACTGTTGTTCAAAAGTGATTCAGTTCAGGCAAAAAGTGGCTAACTGTGGTCCAAAAGTGATTTCTGCTGTCTGTATGCAGGTAGTTTAGGTTTAAAAGTGACTGTGTCTATTCAGAAAGGTGTCTAATTTGTGATTTTGGACAAGAAAATAGTAATTGCAGTCACTCACACTCACAACAATCACAAACTTGTACAACCTAGGCTAGGAAAGGACTGTATTCATTGAATCCCCTGGCCATACTTATTCAAAGTAGATAGCTTCAGGATCTTGGTAGCACCGGCTCCCCTCCACAGTACTCACTTCTCACGCATACCAAGATCCAGGTTTCCTGTAAGGCTTGTCCCCTACCAAACCTTAGGGTTGTCCTTGCTATCTCTTCTAAGAACCACGTGAATTGGGGCCGCTTCAAAGGTCCCACCTTTTGCATTAACAAATAGAAGGTTTTTGGCTACTACACAAAGTTGCTAATAAGGGCATCCGTTCGGGTGGCTATACATGCGGCAGTGCTACTCTCTGTTGTGGAGTCTCCTAGCCTTCAAGGGTTATGCCTTGGAGGGTTTTGGGGGAGGTTGGCTGTCGGTATAACACAACAACACCCATTGTTTGTAGCTTTCAACACAAACACTTTTCTTATATAGCAGTTCAGAAGGACTTGGCTTTAGCCTGTTACCGCTTGGGTCGTATCCCTTCTCACACCGGGAAGGCAGACCCTATAAAGATAATAACAAGTTCTCATACACCCAAGATCCATTTGATAGGCAAGGGGAGAGGGTATTTTTGTCATTAAATTTGGGTTACAATCAATCACATGCAAGCAATCAAGAAAGATAAATCAAGTATGGAGCAAGCAATGATTCATTTTAAGCACCAAGCCCAAATGTTCCTAATTTAGTGATAAACCACAAGTCTTAGACCGATCGAAGTTGCAACAAATATGTTAGTAGTTTGATAACCTCCTTTTCTTAGACAAATTGATAAGATGGTGCACAAATACCCGATTAGTACCCAAGAAAACAAACTGCAAATAATATAGACTAAAAGTGACATAGTTTCCAGAGGTGATTCACTGTTTGTCAAAAGCGATCTTCTATTATGTCATAGGCAAACCTCTGTAGATCAAAAGTGACTCAGAAAATACCAGAAGCGAATTGTTTCAGCGTATAAGCAATGCGAAAAAGCATGAAGTGGTAGGTTTAGGCTCATAAGCAACCTAGATGTGTAAAATAGTAAATACGCAACAAAAGCCCTAATTCTACGAAAAGCAATGTGGTCAGCCAAAAGTGATCACTGTCAGAATAAAAGCGATCCAGTTAAATGCAAAAGCGATCACTGTTAAGATAAAAATGATGCAAAATAGACTAAAGGTGATTACTGACAGAATAAAAGCAATCTAGAAAACACTACAGGCGGTAGATTTTCAGTGCAGAAGCGACGCAGATATGCAGAAAGTGACAGATTTTTGCTCAGAAGCGACTAGAACTTGCCATAAGCACTCGAAAGATCTAATCTTCATAAAAAACAACTTCAAATAGAAAAGTTAATCAAGGATGTGAGTCCCACCGGGCGTGCCAAAATGTGATAGGTAAAAATTAGGTTAATAGGATCAAGCATAGCCATGAAAACCTAACCCTACCATCATCAAAGAATCTAATCCAAATGAAACCAAAAGTATGCAATTCAAGCACAATATCACCTAGACTGTATGATTCCTTGTTTATGATGTGGATTGCTTCTTCAATAATGAACAATTATGAAGATAAAAGCTACCATAATGGATGAATGATAAACTCAAAATGAGTGCTATGGATGCTCAAGTGCTCAATAATGCTCAGGATGATAATGTAGACGCTATATGAATGCTGGATAGATGTAGTATGAAATGAGAGGATGTTTATATAGAACTCAACCAAAATCAATCAATGATAGAGATTTGGAGGCTATGTGAATGGATAAGATTGAAAGATAAACATAGATGAATATTAAGATGACAAATGGCGGAAAGATAAGGCTTAGGTGTGCTTGTGTACATAGAAAAGTACTACATGTGAAAGATATTAAATAAAAGAATGTAGTACCATTTATCTTTTTTTAAATGAAAGAGGCACACATGTCGGCTAAATGATAAGATAAGTTAATTAAATAAATAAAATATTTTTAATTAATTGGAAAGTCGGCTTACGAAAGGAATCTTTAATTAAATAAATAAGATTTATTTAATTAAAAATAGATAGAATAAAGATAATTAAAGATTGTTTAATTAAAGCTTAGAAGAAATAGCTAATGAATTAATTAAATGAATATAAATTTATTTAATTAATAGAAGAAATAGATGTGTTAGGGATATTGCTCAAGTGTGTTAGACAAATGCAGATAATATAATAATGCGATGTTTGAATGCTAATGATAATGAGTCAATTTTGGGTGTCTACACTTTCTATAACTTTTGTTTCCAAATCATTTAGGGCTTCATTTGCTGATATCAATTGATCACTAATTTCTTTGTATTTATCTTTGAATTTCTTGACTTGTTCTTTTAGCTTTGAGATGCATTTATCAGCTTGTTGCAAATTTTCTTTCAGATCCTTAACTGTTGCTTCAGAATTTTCAAGATCCACAAGAGCTTCTTCTAGTTGCTTGTTGCTTTCAAAAATTCCAAATCTTCTTGCTTCCATGATCATACTATCCTAGGTCTTCCTTAAGCTATTAGACTTTTCCAATGTACCTTGATCTAATACCAATTGTTGAATGTCAGGAACACTGAGAGGGGGGGTGAATCCGTGTTCTAAAAATATTTTGATGCACTTTAACTTTCAACCATTTTCCAAAATTAATTAAACAAAGGCACAACATGAATATGAACAACCATAAAAACATGACAGATGGACACCAAGATTTTTACGTGGAAAACCCAAAATGGGAAAAATCGTAGAGAGGATTAGTTGTCAAATATATATTGCAATCTTTACAAATAATGATGTTCAGGCTTGGTCACTCCATGGGCCTGGAACATGCTGGATCACTGCCATGAAGTACAACTAGGTCTAGCAGGCTCACTGCCTCAACTCTAAACCTAGCAAGATTACAATAAGGGTGGTTAAACCTTGAGGGATGTTAAACCCTATTTGAGGCTCACTGCCAGGCTCACTACCTTGATGACAAAGGCTCACTACCAGGTACAAAGCAAATTGCACATGAAAATTGAATACTGCTTAAGCATCTGCCACTATGCCAAGGTACAGTCATTTAGCAACTAAATTCTAAATCCCAAGTCTTCATCATCACTAATCTGTGTCACTGCTCTACTATTCACATATTCACATCTAACCACACACATCCACACATAGTCTCAACTAAAATTCATCACTCTTATATATCCGCATCATGATTTGATCCATAAGCAGGTCGACATCCAAGAAGTGAAACATGTACATAGAAAGATGTAGCTTGTTGGCTCAATCCAAAGCACTATATGTTATGCGGACCCAAATCTTTCCCCAAACATGTTCATATAGGTCATCTCTAATCATTCAATCACTTAAATAGATCCTTCATACACTATCTATTCTCTGCACAATTATTTATCATCTAGTCAGCCTGTTCCTTAAGAGCATGCTTATTAGGTTCATTTGTCAACTTACATCTTTTACTGCAGATCACAAAACACTTCCAAAATCATATCAAGGGTTCTTCACACATTCCCAAACTTACCCTCAGAACCACAAGGCATGATGTGATATTGCAGAGAATTGCGGACCATCGGAGCTCAGACTCTGTCTCAATCAACTTTGTCAAACACTGTGCCGATACTCAGAGCTTGCAACTATCTTTCAGGTGGACTTCAAATCTTACAACTCTGGATTTAGACACTTCATACAAGAGTTTACAACACCTCAAAACTGCATAACAAAATACTCACCTGCAGAAGAATGCAGACCATTACAATGTGCCCTATTCACTGTCTTTGCTATGCCTCTGTTCATCCAGACTTAGATAATTCTTCCAAATGACTTCCGGAGGAAGTCATGACTTAATCTTTGGAGCATAGCACCATCAACCAATTACTAACATCATTCTTGAACTAAATTACCAGATCATTATCTGTGGAAGCACACTGACCCACTGAATGTCCTTTACTTTGTAAATACCCATACTTAGCCATTTTCTATCAACCGGACTTGAAATCCAATATGTTCTTCCAGAGTTATCTCTTCCTATCATTGTGATAAGATCTCTAAGCCTTGTTGCCATCAATGACAACATACAAGTCCATGCCAGAGCAGTGTCTCTTGCCAACAGTAAGAAGACAACTAATGCAGTGCATGTAGCTGACTTATTTTTCAAGGAGATTGTGAGATTGCATGGATTACCTAAGAGTATAATTTCAGACAGAGACACAAGATTTTGTGGATATTTTTGGAAGACACTTTGGAAGAAGATGAAGATAGATTTGAAGTTTAGTTCATCTTTTCATCCATAGACTGATGGACAGACAGAGGTAGTGAATAGGAGTTTGGGAAACTTGTTGAGATGTTTGGTTGGAGAAAAGACAGGAAGTTGGGATTTGATTCTTTAACAAGCATAGTTTGCATACAATAATTTAGCGAATAGGAGTACCAGAAGAACACCTTTTGAGATTGTTATTGGAGCAAAACCTAGAGGAGTTGGAGAGTTGAGAGATATCAACATGGAAGAGAAGAGAAGTGTAGAAGTAGAGGAATTTGCAGGATGCATGGAGACAATGCATAGTCAGGTAAAGAAGCATTTGGAAGAGATGAACAAAAAATATAAAGAACAAGTAGAAGAGAAGAGAAGACACAAAGAATTTGAAGTTAGAGATGAAGTGATGGTGTACTTGTGAAAAAAAAGATTTCCTGTTGGAACATATAACAAGTTGAATATGAAGAAGTTTAGACCTTGTAGGATATTCAGAAAATTTGATTCAGGAATGCATATGAAGTGGAGCTATCGGAGACATTGGGTATTTCACCTATTTTCAACATTGCAGATCTATATAAGTATCATGAAGCAGAATTTAGTGACAACATGGAAGAAGACTTGAAGAAACAGTTACCACAACAAGAACCAAAGTTGATTGAAGACATTTTGGATAGCAGAGTTAGACGCAGCACCAGAGGAAGACAATACAAAGAATACCTCGTGAAGTGGAAAGGCAAACCAGAAGAAGATTCATCATGGATTTCTTAGGCTGAGGTGGACCATCTTGGTTTTCCTCTAGCCCCAACAAAGTGAGGGACTCACCTTTTCAATAACCCCGGATGTCTGATGCAGGAGCATCCCTGGTTCAAGAGCAATCTTGCATCAACCAAAAACATTTGCAATTTAGTTTGTTTGCAGTTTAGTTTGTTTCTTTTCATTTTCTAGTTCAGTTCAGCCAGTTCAGTCAGTAGCAGTCTCTGTATTTTGGTTTGCATTCTATTGCAGTTGCATTTCAGATCCCACGAAGCTGGACTTAGCATCTCGATTCATTCATCTACATCATATCCAAAATTTAGAGCATTTGGATTAAGTACTAGAAAGTTATCGCTATCATAAGATCAACTGTTTTCTCATAACATAGCATCCTGATAGTCTCAGACTATCAGTGAAAGGAGAAGGCTTGTGGAGCATTCCTTGACTTGTGGAGCCTAATTGCACATCATTTAATGTTGGGGTAAGTGCAAGAAGTTGGGTCCACTTTTAGTGGAAGCCTCAGCAAAAAATATTTTCAAAAATGATGGATTTTGGCAATATGGTTGACAAACATTTTTTAAGAATTTTTGGATGAAATTAAAACCCATGTAAGATGACAATGTCTAGTTTTAAAATATATATATTTTTAAAGTTTTGGATATATTTTTATATTTATTATTTTATTTTTAAACAAAACCCTTCAAATTTTTTGAAGAAATGGACTTTGGCAATATGGCTAGCGACTTTTTTAAAAGAAGTTTTTGACAAAATTAAAACCCATTATAGATGAGATAGTGTAGATTCCAAATATATAATTTTTTTGACAATTCAATTATCTTTTCTATTTTCAATTAATTTCTAATGAAACAAGTCCATAAACTTGAATTATCAGGGTTTTTTAGTATATTAATAACATTTTATTAAAATAATTTTTTGAAAAATAAATTATATGAAAATGTACTTCAGACAATTCTTTTCAATTTGAAAAAAAGAAAATTCAAAAAATGATAAGTTTAGGTCATCTTATGCGTGACATACATGATGATTTTTCAAAACACCAAATATGGCCAATAAAAAATTAACCAAAAAAAATCTATTCAATAGAAAATTACAAAAAATATGGAAAACATGCTTAAGTGAGTTACAAATCTTTTCCCAAAAGGATTTAGAAAAATATGATTATTTAGGTCAAAATATGGATGACATACACGCGCATGGTATAGTAAAAAAAAGTGACTTTTAAACAGTGGTTTTTAGAAACGCCTATTGAAAATCAATTTTTATTATCTAAGTATTCAAATAAATTACATATTTGAAAACTAGACTCTGAGTACTACATTTTATGATTAGTGACTTTTTTCAAGATGCCATCTCTAAGTGCTTCAAATTTTGAGGTCAAATGTGACAAATTCTAAAAATCAGGGAAAACACTTCCACTTTTTGGCCAAAAAGTGGACTCAACTTCTTGCCAGCACCCGTTGTTTGGTTCATGGCTAACCTTCCCTGAGATTTGCACTTCATTCCATTCATCTGCAGAGGTTTTCTATGCATTTAGGTCTGACCTATCTGTGTACACATGATACAACTCTTCATTGGAGTTTGTGATCTTCCTTGGCCGACATGGAGGAATCTTGTGATTTGGAGATGATATATATTGATGTATTAGATCTCTAGGAAAGTAGTTATCAATTTCATGATATAGAGATAGTGGATAGTTTATCTCTTTCGCAAGGGAACTTCAAACCCATAGCTTGTGCATATTCTAATATTATGTAATTAGGCCTGAGAGCCTTAATTGTAAGCTCACATGTTGCCAACTAATCTATATTTGAATTCTATGATATATTGAATGACTGAATCTGCAAGGTCTAGACAGTTCACTCTATGAACCCTCCTACCATTCTGATGTAGGAGCATCCTTGGTTCAAGAGCAATCTCACATCAACCAGAAAAATTTGCAATTCAGTTTGTTTCTTTTCATTTTCTAGTTTAGTTCAGGCAGTTCAATTAGTAGCAGTCTCTGTATTTTGGTTTGCATTCTACAACAGTTGCATTTTAGATCATGCAGAGCTAGACTTAGCATCTCAATTCATTCATCTACATCATATCTAGAATTCAGAGCATTTGGATTAAGTACCAGAAACTTATCCCAGCCAAAAGATCGACTATTTTCTAAGAACAGAGCATCCTGATAGTCTCAGACAATTAGCTAAAGGAGAAGGCTTACGTAGCATTCCTCAACTTGTGGAGCCTAATTACACATCATTCAATGTTGTTTGGTTCATGGATGACCTTCCTCAAGATCTGCACTTCATTCCATTCATTTGCGGAGGTGTTCTACTCATTTAGGTCCGACCTATCCGTGTATACACGTTACAACTCTTCATTAGAGTTTGTGATCTTCCTTGGCCGACGTGGAGGAATCTTGTGATCTGGAGATGATATATATTGATGTATTAGATCTCATGGAAAGTAGTTATCAAGTTCATGATATAGAGATAGTGGATAGTTTAGCTCTTTCGCAAGGGAACTTCAAAGCCATATCTTGTGCATATTCTGATATTCTGTAATCAGACCTAAGAGCCCTAATTGTAAGCCTGCATGTTGTCGGCTGATCTATATTTGAATTCTATGATATATTGAATGATTGAATCTACAATTGTTTCATATCGTAGAGTTGTTTAGTTGTGTTTACTCTTGCTACATGATCTGGATAATTGACTCTATGAACCCTCCTACAATGATTGCACCAAGTGGTATTAGAGCGAAAGTTTGAATCTTTGGGAGTGAATTGAGTGAAGTTGGTGAGGGAATTCTATAAGTTCTTTTTGTGGATAGATCACCAAATTGAGGTAGGTTACTTGTGTCATAACTGATCACCGATTGTGAGCCAGTTGTCACCTTGTATCCCGATCACCGAACTTGATGTAGTTTACACTTGATCCTAGGAAGATGCCACTGAGGAGAGTTGCCGCTGTTGGAACAATGGTTGGTAGAATGGATGAGATAATGGAAATGATGAAAACAATGAGAATTTTATTGGATGTTGTTGAAGAAGATAGGCGAAGAGGATTGACATCGATACCTAATGTTGAAAGTGATGATGAAGAAGAATTTCAATCTATTGAACAAATTGGTGAAACCCTAGGAGGTGATGAAGAAGAAGATTCAGATCAAGTCAAGATGTTGTGATCTATTTCAAAGATTGGAAAGAGACCTAGAGTTGATGTACCAAATTATACTAGCAATTTGAATCCTGAAGAGTTTATTGACTAGATAAATGACATGGAAGAATACTTTGAATATGAAGAAGTTGAAGATCCGGAGAAGGTGAAATTTGCAAAGACAAAGATGAAAGGACATGTTGATATATGGTGGAAGGAAGTCCAGTTGGATAGAAATAGAAGAGGAAAAGAAAAGATTACAAAGTGGGATAGGATGGTGACAAAATTGAAGAATCAATTTATACCTGCTGACTATGGATGGAGTTGTTGAAAAGATTGCAAAATCTTTGACAAAAGGAGAAATTTGTGAAGGAATATGTTTAAGATTTTTATAAGATGATCATAAGGATAGGACACAGTGAAGCAAGCAAGGAGAAAGTGGCTAGATACATCAATGGACTAAGATTGAATATTCAAGGAGAATTAAGCTTGGTAAGGATGATATCCTTGGAGGAAGCATATCAGTTTGCCCTAAAAGTTGAAGAGAAATTGAATAAGAGGCATGATCAAAGACAAAGAGGTAGAGGAGGTAAATTTTAGAGAGACAGAACATTTTTTGGAGGAGACAGATCACATCCAGAGCAGAACAAGTTTGACAACACATTTAAGAAGGATGATAGAGATAACAATTCCTACTAGAGCAATGACATAAATTTTCATCACAGAGGTAATTATAATGCATACCGGAATGAAGGATACATGAGAGAAGGAAGAGGAAATGATAAGAGAACATTTAGAGGAACTTGTTTTAAGTGTGGAGGTCAAGGACATAGAGCATTTGAATGTAATCAAGGGAGTACAAGCAAGAGAACAAAAAATAGTGGAAGAGCAGCCTATGTTGAAGAAGAACCTATTGGATCACTTAGTTTAGTTGGCAAACTAGAGAAAGGAGAATCACTTGTGATGAGGAGAGCACTATTTCAAGTAGAGACAAATAAAGAACCACCGCAAAGGAAAAGTTTGTTCAGAACTAGATGCAAATCAGGAGGTAAATGTTTTAAATTTGTAATGGATAGTGGAAGTTCATATAACCTAGTTGCAGAGGAGATGGTGACTAAGCTCAAGTTGGAAAGACTGAAACACCCTAAGCTCTATTAGATAGCATGGATTCAGGATGATCATAAGGTACTGGTGAGTGAACAATGTTCAGTGAAATTTCATATTGGATCCTATCATGGAGTCTTGTGTGATATTATGCCTATGAATGTATGCCATATCTTGTTGGGTAGACCTTGGCAGTATAATAGGAAAGCTATACATGATGGGAGAAAGAATACATAAACTATAACATCAAATGGGAATAGAATTACCTTGATTCCTTTGGAAGATGATCCTAAGAGTGAAGTATGTGGAAATGCTAGAATCTGTTTGGTAGATGGAAGAAAATTTCTGGATGGTTTGAGGAATGAGAATATGTGTTATGCTTCGATTCCTAAGAAGCCTGAAACATTGAAGGAGACTGAAGAATCACAACCGGAAGAGATAAATGAGTTGCTGACAGAGTATGAAGACATCATATCAGATAATGTACCTAAGGGATTGCTACCTATAAGGAGTATCAGTCATCACATGGATCTTATATCAGAAGCTAGTTTGCTTAACAAAGCTGCACACAGAATGACACCGTAAGAGAATGAAGAATTAAATAGACAGATACAAGAGTTGTTGAGGAAATGTTTGATTAGAGAAAGTTTGATCCCTTATGCAGTACCTGTAGTGTTAGCACCTAAGAAAGATGGAGAATGGAGAATGTGTTCAGGCTCTAGAGCAATAAATAAGATCACAGTCAAGTATAGATTTCCTTTACCTAGGATGGATGATATTATGGATTGTTTGAGTGGAGCAAGATATTTCACAAAGATTGATTTGAAAAGTGGATACCATCAGATCTGAAATAGAGAAGGAGATGAATGGAAGATTTCTTTTAAGAGAAATGAAGGATTGTATGAGTGGTTGGTGAGGAATTTTGGATTGACAAATGCACCGAGCACTTTCATGAGATTGATGAATGAGGTCTTGAAGAAATTCTTGGGTAAGTTTGTGATTGTATACTTGGATGATATCCCAATTTTAAGTGAGACAAAAGAGGAGCATTTGCAGCACCTTAGACAAGTTTTGCAGGGACTAAGAGAGGAGAAATTGCTGATAAGCATCAAGTAGTGTAGCTTCATGAAGGAAGAATTGGTATATTTAGGATTTGTGATTTCTGCAGAAGGATTGAAGATGGACCCTGAGAAAGTAATAACAATTGTTGAATGGCCTACACTGGAGAGCATTGGAGAAGTCAAATCATTTCATGGATTGGCTAGTTTCTACCAGAAGTTCATTATAAAATTTAGTTCAATTTGTAACCCTATGACATAGACAATGAGAGGTGATAGAAAAGATTTCAAGTGGACATCAGGAGAAAATAAAAGTTTTGAACTGTTGAAGCAGAAGGTGATAGAGCAACTTGTTTTAGCATTACCAGATTTCAATAAGGTATTTCAAGTAGATTGTGATGTAAGTGGAAGTGCAATTGGAGTAGTGTTAAGTCAAGAAGGTAGACCTATAACATATTTTAGTGAGAAATTGAATGACACAAGGAGAAGATATTTAGTTTATGATCAAGAGTTCTATGCCATAATTCAAGCCCTGAAGAAGTTGAGACATTATTTGTTGCCTAATGAGTTTGTGTTGTATACAGATCATCAAGCTTTGCAATAATTGAATAGTCGAGGTAAGTTAAATCAGAGACACATGAGATGGGTAGAGTTCATTCAGAGTTATACATTTGTGTTGAAGCATAGGAGTGGAAAATCAAAGAAAGTTGCAAATGCATTGAGGAAGAGAAGGAACTTGCTGACAGAGATGAGAGTTGAAGTATTGGGATTTAAGGAATTGAAGAACATGTATGAGGGAGACATTGATTTTGCAGAACCTTGGAAAGCATGTAAGGAACCTGTTGTGACAGATAGGAGTAAGTGGTTGGACTATTTCATTCAAGAAGATATGTTGTTCAGAGGAAACTAGTTGTGCATACCTAGAAGTTCAATGAGAGATAATTTGATCAAGGAGAAACATAGTGGAGGATTGGAAGGACATTTTGGCATTGATAAGACAGTGGATTTGGTGAGTGAAAACTAATTTTGGCCTCAGATACATAAGGATGTTAAGAAATTTGTGTAGAGTTGCATAATTTGTCAAGTTACAAAAGGGAGTAGTCAACACATTAGATTGTATAAACCTTTGACAGTACCGAAGAGACCTTGGGACATAAGCATGGATTTTGTAATGGGATTGCCTAAGACACAGAGAGGACATGATTCAATATTTGTAGTGGTAGATAGATTTTCAAAGATGGTACATTTCATACCTTGTAAGATGACAATTGATGTAGTGCATGTAGCTGAACTATTTTTCAGGTGAGATTGCATGGATTACTTAAGAGTATAATTTTAGATAGAGACAAGATTTCTTGGATATTTTTGGAAGACACTTTGGAAGACACTTTGGAAGAAGATGAAGATAGATTTGAAGTTTAGTTCAGCTTTTCATCCATAGAGTGATGGATAGACAGAGGTAGTGAATAGGAGTTTGGGATACTTGTTGAGAAGTTTGGTTGGAGAAAAGATAGAAAGTTGGGATTTGATTCTTTCACGACCAGAGTTTGCACACTATAATTCAGTGAATAGAAGTACTGGAAGAACACCTTTTGAGATTGTTACTAAAGAAAACCCTAGAGGAGTTGTAGAGTTGAGAGATATCAACATGGAAGAGAAGAGAAGTGCAGAAGCAGAGGAATTTGCAGGACGCATGGAGACAATGCATAGTCAGGTAAAGAAGCATTTGGAAGAGATGAACAACAAATATCAAGAACAAGCAGATGAGAAGAGAAGACACAAAGAATTTGAAGTTGGAGATGAAGTGATGGTGTACTTGTGAAAAGAAAGATTTCCTATTGGAACATATAACAAGTTGAAGATGAAGAAGTTCGGTGCTTGTAGGATACTCAGAAAATTTGATTCAGGAAATGCATATGAAGTGGAGGTACCAGAGACATTGGGTATTTCACCTATTTTCAACATTGCATATCTATATCAGTATCATGAAGTAGAGTTCAGTGACAACATGGAAGAAGACTTGAAGAAATAGTTACCACAACAAGCATCGAAGCAGATTGAAGACATTTTGGATAGCAGAATTGGACACAACACCAGAGGAAGACAATACAAAGAATACCTTGTAAAGTGGAAAGGCAGACTGAAAGAAGATTCATCATGGATTTTTTAAGCTGAGGTGGACTGTCTTGGTTTTCCTCTAGCCCCAGCAAATTAAGGGACTCACTTTTTCAATAACCCTGGATGTCTGATGTAAGAGCATCCCTGGTTCAAGAGTAATCTTGCATCAACCAAAAACATTTGCAATTTAGTTTGTTTGTAGTTTAGTTTGTTTCTTTTCATTTTCCAGTTCAGTTTAGGCAGTTCAATCAGTAGCAGTCTCTGTATTTTGGTCCACATTCTACTAGAGTTGCATTTTAGATCTTGCGAAGTTGGACTTAGCATCTCGATTCATTCATCTACATCATATCCAAAATTTAGAGCATTTGGATTAAGTACCAGAAAGTTATCGCTATCAAAAAATTGATTATTTTCTCAGAACAAAGCATCCTGATAGTCTCAGATAATCAGCTAAAGGAGAAGGCTTATAGAGCATTCCTCAACTTTTGGAGCCTAATTGCACATCATTCAATGTTTTTTGGTTCATGGCTGACCTTCCCCAAGATCTACACTTCACTCCATTCATTTGCGGAGGTGTTCTACGCATTTAGGTCTGATCCATCCACATACACAAGTTATAGCTCTTCATTGGAGTTTGTGATCTTCCTTGGCTAACGCAGAGGAATCTTGTGATCTAGAGATGATATATATTGATGTATTAGATCTCTAGGAAAGAAGTTATCAAGTTCATGATATAGAGATAGTGGATAGTTTAACTCTTTCTCAAGGGAACTTCAAAGCCATATCTTGTGCATATTCTGATATTTTATAATCAGGCCTGAGAGCCCTAATTGTAAGCCTGCATGTTGCTGGCTGATCTGTATTTGAATTCTATGATATACTGAATGACTGGATATGCAATTGTTTCATATCTTCAAGAGTTGTTTCCGTTGTGTTTACTCTTGTTGCATAGTCTGGACAATTCACTCTATGAACCCTCCTACCATGACTGCACCACATTATAAAATGATTCCATTAATATTTTTATTTTCCATGGAATGAATCTTACATGGGATGTAAATTAGAAATTTCCAATTTACTTATTATTTTGTATATTTAGTTAGAATGATTGATATAAGTAGGTTGTGTGCACATTTTAATTTGCACCATTTATTCATCTTGACATAATTTGTACTCGTGATATTATATATTTTCATTTTTTTTAATATTTTCTCTTATCAAGATTTTCACGAGTTTGTAGTTTGGAATCTCTACTAAGGATTTTGGGTTTCATTCATTCAATTAGATTTTCCTTGGAATATTACCCTTACAATAATGATCATCTTGGCCAATCTATTATAAAGAATAAATGAAATAGTCCACATAAAGAATCATAATTAGAATATGACTATTAACATGACTTAATGTTATTGCCAACATGATATCCAACAAAGTCACAACAAGGATATGTCTTACTTGTACTACAACTAGGGCTATGGTTTTAACCCATAGAATGAATAGTCAAATATGCACAAAAATATAGAATAGCTTTACTCTTATTTTTACTTTTGCATGTTAAATGCACAAACTTCAAAAAATACATTGCCTCAACTTTTGAAACAACCACCATATTAGTATTGGAAGGAACACATGATTAATTTTCTACTTGTGGAAGTGAAAAATATTGCATGGATCTATGTGGGTGCATGTAGTTACACCATCACTTTGATAAATAAGGATACAAGTGGTGTTAGCAGGTGATTTCCCTTTGCACACACAACTATAAATGACAAAGTTGCTTTCTTCTCATTGTTTGGTAGAAGCATCATTCTATGTTTATAAAATTTCCAAGGTTCTTTACTTACAATTGTATTTAGTATAATTTATAATTTTCACACATTGCATTTATCTTTTCTGTACTCTAGTTTTCTCTACCTTGCATGCATGAATTTTTGTTTACATGCATAAACAAAAGTTTGTCCAAATTAGATATGTTTGGAAAATGCATCATTCTGTGATTGCATGCACAAACTCTACAAATTTTTCTTAGTTTGCATGCACAAACAAAAGATTGTCCAAATCAAATCTATTTGACATAAAGACGATTTTATAAATGTAATATTGTCCAATTAATAACAAACTTGGTGAAATGGAAATTCTCATCCACAAACTTGAGCAAAAATTGAAGGAGTTTACTAGTACAATGGTGGAACAAAATCAATTTATTAAAAAGAAAGAATTACAACTAAAAAACATGTAAATCAAATCACCATGTAGAATGAAAACATCTCACAATTGGAAATGACATTGACAAAAATTAGTTTTGAGATTTCTATTCAACCAACACAAGTTAATTTAGATGCTATTAAAATCTCTAGGAAAAAAGTCCAGGCAACTAAGGAAGATCAAAAAAAAATTGTGACCAATCTTGAGGGTGTAACTACAAGATAGTCGTAGGCTCAATTAATTTCAGGTAGTTTGAAAACCCCACCAATCATTGAGGCAACAATCCAAGCTAGAATTTTAGAGCATAAACAAAAAGAATTCAAGGTTTTAAACCTTAAGAGGTTGAGGTTTTACCAGGGAAGATTCCCTTTCAACAACTAAGAACTTCCTTCATAATAAATTAAAAGTGGAGAATATACCACTGAAGAAGGCATGATATCTACTAGAGAACTCTTTGACCATCAAATTCCATAATCTACATGATAAGCTAGATTCTTTGGAATAGAAAAATGAATATTTTGGGTTTTGATCTAAAGGTGTACCTAGATGAGGACATGAACAGGTAATGGTATGAGGAATTTAAATGTGAAAAGTCCAAATGAGTTGAATCTAAAAAAAAAAGTATATGGGTTATTACAAGGAATGACAAAGTTGTAAAAAGTGAAAATCCACCTTGGTGGGACATACCACAATATTATAAAAGATTGTGACTCCATAAGGTGGAGATTTTTTGGTGCAGGAGCACCTTGGCAAGATTTTGTCAATTTGAGTGATTTGAGTCATGTCAAGTAGTCATAGGGTCATAATGTGATGTAATAAGTCTTGTGTTCTTGGAATAAGGTCTATTTGAGACCATTTATGTTGTAATGAGGTCATAAAAGGTCTTAGGTTAGGATTTTGCAAAATTGTAAAAGTTAGTGGCATAAAAAGTTGTCAAATTGGTCTTAGAAAGGAAGATGAAGAATCATTAGATTTAAAAGTTGTGACTATTGGAATTCCATGTAACATGTTTAAAAAGACCTCAAAAACTCATGCAAGGGATTGGAGGATAGTTTGGTATGGTTGAAGAACATTTTTTTGTGAAGAAATAATGTAAAACTGTCCTATTTTCCAGAAAATTGACTGCCTTTTCACTATTGCAGCACTTATATTAGATCTGTACGGTACTATTATGGAATAAAAGGCATGTGGAATGTTAGGGATATGAGTCTACTTTAATCTGAATTCTATTTTGTTGATTTTTATGAGGAAATAAGGCTGTTCTAAGCAGATTTCTAAAACTGGTCTGAAATAACCTAGTTTTGAGGGTTTATTTACAAAAACGTGAATATCTTGCAACTTCATGGGTAGAATCTCATAAAAATTGGTCTGAAGGTAGATTACAAAATGATCTATAGGATTCATATGGTTTTGGAGTGAGAAAATTGCATTTAATATTTCTTTGTACAAGCCCTAGGCTATCCAAGCTAGCATTTTTTGCTTTGTTTTCATCAAATCTGCAAAAATAGTCATAACAACAATATTTTTTTGTCCAATAAACTACATATTCCAAGCATTTAGGGTGGAATGAGATCATTCATGATGAGTTTGAGTGAATGGGAGGAGATTTGGGAGTAGTTCCTTTGTAAAGGAGGCCTAATAGGGCTAGTTGCCAATAGGTCTGTCAGAGATTTTCAGGCTTTTGTTCCAAAACAACTTATACCCATTTTGGGATATGTTGACAAACATGATATTGGGTACTCTAGAATGGTTTTTTTTCATTGATATCCTGCCCATGGTTAAAGTTATGGTCTGACAGACCCTTAAGTAGGGCTACTAGGATTTGAAGGCTTGGGGTAGACTTGTTATTAAGAAGGGACCATTGTGAATTGAGAGTAGTTTAGTTGTGTTTGGTTGGTGAATTTAATCTTGTTAGATGCCACTTCAATCCCTTGTGAAGGTCTGAACCCTTGAGTGCAAGTTTGGTGACCTTGGAGACCTAATTCATTAAAGGGTCATTGTGAGAATTTCAGAAGCCAATCAAGAGTCAAGTTGTGAAACCCTGTCCAAACCAATTGAGGGCCCTCCTAGCACTGCATCAAAGTGGTATTAGATCTACAGGGAGTAGATATTTTGAAGGTGAGGAGTTGTAGATTTACAGTTGGAAGGTGAAAAGACAAGATACATCCGGAAGACAATATGGCAAAAGAGATCAGAGAATTCCAAGAAAGGTATGCTAAGATGAAGGAGATGACACAAAGGAGAAGCCTATTCAGGACAAAATGCAAGTGCAAAAATAAGGTATGCAAAGTGGTGATAGATTCAAGATCAATTGATAACTTGGTTTCAAGTGAAATGGTTGATAAGTTGAATTTAGAAAGGATACCTCATGAAGCACCATATATAACATTTTGGTTGAATAATGATCAGTCAATAGTGGTTAAAGAACAAGCTTATGTTGAGTTTCATATTGGTCCATACAAGGATAAGGTATTGTGTGATGTGTTACCAATGAGTTACTATCATTTGTTACTTGGAAGATCATGGCAGTTCGACAAACATGCCATATATGATGGTAGGGAGAATAGTTATGATATTGTGAAAGATGGAATCAAGTTCACAATAACACCATTGCAGGAGGATGATAAGGCACAAGAAAGGATAGCAAGGATAGTCATGGTTGGCAAGAAAGAATTCATAAGGTATGAGGAAGACAAAAGCAAAGATGGTGCAACCATTTCAAAGGAAGAAGTTGCTAAGACAACAGGTGTAAAGAAGGATGCAATGTTGAAGAGTAAAGAGGATGAAGATTTGGTGATGAAGTCTGAAATAGAGAAGGTCAAGGATGAATTGACCTTGAAGACTCAAGACAAGCTTGAAAGACATGATGAAGACAAGAGAGGGACATAGTTTTGTCCATTCAAAGCAAAGGAGGTTCAAGGACAGTCATATACTATCAAAACAATGATGTGCAAGTTTGATAGGATAGTGGAAGAAGAGGAAAAGACCCTAATGGCAGAGAATAGAAGAAAAGATGAAGTGAGTAAAGTAGAAAGCCAAGATAGGCTTGTGAAGCATGAAGAAATTGTGATAGAGGCAGTGCCTTGTCCCTTGAAGATAAAAGCAGATAGTGGGCAGTCAAGAGGTGAAGAGGTCAAGACAAAGAGTGTGAAGAGGGTCTCAATGATGGTAGAGATCAAGAATGAGATGTTGGCAGTGATAGGCCAAGAGAAGGCCAAGGAAAGTTTGTTTGAGAAGATTCCAGATGAGTTGGAGAAGTGTGATGATGGCATGGTTAGGACAATGTTATATCCTTTAATGGAAAGAGAAGTGGATAGGCAATTAGATTCTACCATGATAGTGGTTTCAAAACCTAATTGCACATGGGTTCTAAGAGCAAAGAACCTAAAAGTGGTTGTGAGAACAAAGAGTGAAGTGAATGGGTGTGTTTGACAAGAGCAAGCATATGGACTCAAGCATGTAGGGGATCTGGTGAATGAAAGAGTTTATGGAGCAATGGCTCAATGTTCATTTGTAGGTGTAAAGACAAGTTCAACATCAAGATTTGATGAGAGAAAGGATAAGTGGCAGATAGCAGAGAGGAAGCGGTGTCAAGATCAAAAGCAAGGACAAGTTGGTGAGAGTGAGTATGTTCCAAGGGTGAAAATCAAGACACTTCAATTTCAGATTGGAAGAGGTATGATAGTAGATAAAGGAGCATGTTCCATAACAATTCCTGATAAGGAAAAGGAAATAAGATATGAGACAGGTCAAGTTGTGAAGATGAGACAGTGTCAAAGTGAAGGCAAGATCAATAATGCAAAGCATGATGCAAGTTTCAAGTACCTGGTTCAATGGATGGGATACCCAGAAGGAAAAAACAACCAAATAAGGGTGCATGTAGAAGGAAAGGAGAAGATAAGGAGAAGCATGAAGACCTCATGGGACATGAGTCCTTTTTCCAGGCTAGGTGTATGGTGCAAGAGCACCTTGGCAAGTTTTTGTCAATTTGAGTGATTTGAGTCATGTCAGGTAGTCATAGGGTCATAATGTGATGTAATAAGTCTTGTGTTGTTGGAATAAGGTCTATTTGAGACCATTTATGTTGTAATGAGGTCATAAAAGGTCTTAGGTTAGGATTTTGCAAAATTGTCAAAGTTAGTGGCATAAAAAGTTGTCAAATTGGTCTTAGAAAGGAAGATGAAGAGTCATTAGATTTAAAAGTTAGTTGTAAATGTTGGAATTCCATGTAACATGTTTAAAAATGCCTCACAAACTTGTGCAAGGGATTGGAGGACAATTTGGTGTGGTTGAAGAACATTTTTTTTCGTGAAGAAATAATGTAAAACTGCCCTATTTTCCAAAAAATTGACTGTCTTTTCACTGTTGCAGCGCTTATATCAGATTTGTACGATACTATTATGTCATGAAAGGCATGTGGAATGTTAGGGCTATGAGTCTACTTTAATTTGAATGTTATTTTGTTGATTTTGATGAGGAAATAAGGTTGTTCTAGGTGGATTTCTAAAAACTGGTCTGAAATAACCTAGTTTTGAGGGTTTATTTACAAAACCGTGAATATCTTGCAATTTCATAGGTGGAATCTCTTAAAAATTGGTCTAAAGGTAGATTACAACATGATCTACAGGATTCCTATGGTTTTGGAGCAAGAAAATTGCATTTGATATTTCTTTGTGCAAGCCCTAGGCTATCCAAGCTAGCATTTTTGCTCTATTTTCATCAAATCTGCAAAAACAGTCATAACCATAGTAATATTTTGTCCAATAAACTACATATTCCAATAATTTAGGGTGGTATGAGATCATCCATGATGATTTTAAGTGAATGGGACGAGATTTGGGAGTAGTTCCTTTGTAAAGGAGGCCTAATAGGGCTAGTTGCCAATAGGTCTGTTAGAGATTTTTAGGCTTTTGTTCCAAAACAACTTATACCCATTTTGGGATATGTTGACAAACATGATATTGGGTACTCTAAAATGGTTTTTTTTCATTGATATCCTACCCATGGTGAAAGTTATGGTTTGACAGACCCTTAAGTAGGGCTACTAGGATTTGAAGGCTTGGGGTAGACTTGTTGTTAAGAAGGGACCAATGTGACTTGAGAATGGTTTATTTGTGTTTGGTTGGTGAATTTAATCTTGTTAGATGCCACTTCAAGCCCTTGTGAAGGTCTAAACCCTTAAGTGCAAGTTTGGTGACCTTGGAGACCTAATTCATTGAAGGGTCATTGTGAGAATTTCAGAAGCCAATCAAGAGTCAAGTTGTGAAACTCTATCTAAACCAATTGAGGGCCCTCCTAGCACTGCATAATTTTCCCTCATACATCTATCTCAAATGCTTTAAGGAACCATACAGGTTCTTCAAGTGATGTCATCCAAGGCATAGATTTGATCTTCTTCATAGAGAGTCATGAAACAAGAAACAAGCCTCTACCAAAATTAATTGGATTCACATGGTTCTCTAATTATAAGTTAGAGCTTTACCATGAATCTATAGATTCAGGGGGTATTACTTTCCTTGTGCAAGGACTTCTAAACTCTAGAATTTGAGTGGAGGAATTTGACTCTTATGTTAGATATATGTGGCTATTAGTTGACATAGGAGCTTCACACTTTAAATTATCTATAGTTGTTTGTTACTTCCCTCTAGTTTAATCACCATATTGAAAGTAACTATTCTCATAACAACAGTAGTATTAAAAACTCAAAACAAAGCTTTAGTACGAGTGAAATGAAACAAGTAGTTTCTACATTAATCCCATCAACCTTGTAAACCCTATGTAATTTATTATTCCTATTATTGTTTGTAAATCACCCATAAAGGTTTCACTAGCAACGATCTTGTTTTAGCCGCATGTTTATATCCAGTACTCGATGCCAATTCATCCGTGAAGGGGGGTTGCAGGGGGGTTTCCCCCTGTGAGGGGTTCGATGGTCGCGCGCCCCGATTAGGGTTTGGGGGTAGTGCCCCCAAAACCACATTTTATTTATATTTTATCATTGTAAATCTAGACCGTTGGTCATTAGGTCACATATCTAATGATCAATATTATGCCAATTTTCTTTCCCTAGAAGGCAACCCCCTTTTACAAGGATATTTGTACTACATTTTTAGTAGAGTTGAGAGTATCAGGCATCACTAGATTGAAGACTGAAGAAGAAGATGAAGTGCATGTATTGTAATCTCATATTTGAAGATAATACAACTTGGAGCTTCTTTTCTTGGTGGAGTTTTTTACTCAAAAGGGTTTTTTCCATGTTACATACTGTGTTATGTGTTCAATTATTAATGCATGTTATTTCTGTGTAGTGGGTTTTATTTCTATTGCAATCTCCATTGGTTCTACATTATTTAGAGGACATTAATAAGGTTTGAATCAGATTTCCTTTGTGTGGTTTGCACCTTTATTTCTAACAGAGACAAGCAATGTAAAAGGTCTAGATCCAAGTTAAATAGCAAAGAAAAAACACTACACAAGATATATCTTGGTGAATTATTGTTGAAAAACCTATCCTTCAAAGCATACTCATTGTTATTCAATAATAAAACATTTACAATACATTCATAGAGTTACATTGCTTCATCATGAGTATATGAAGGAGATCTTGAATTATTGGCTTCATGGAGACAATCCATCCATAACCCACACCTCTAACACTTGTTCTCCACCATGTAAACACCGCAACAAAAACCCAATCATACATCCATAGCCATACTGCAAAGTCACTACCAAGAGAAAAAAGAGGACAAACTATGGTAGAAATATGATAGCATAACCCTAACAAATATTGAAGTCATTCTCTAAACCACTACGATATGCATCAAATATATGGACATGTGCACAACCAAAAACCAATGATAGTTTCTAAACCATTTTCTAAAACCATGGGCAAATTTGTCACTCAAATCAACACAAAATATTGGATAGTCCACCTCTTCCCAAGATGATCTCATGTATTAGCCAAAGACCCTTCTTGATTTGATAGTACACCCCTAACTACCTCTTTTCATGATCTTTTCGCAAAATAACATCTTTGAAAGGAAGCAAGGTACATAGAAACACTTCCTACACTAATATGTAGATGAGAGTATTGTGCAAATTTTATATTTTTACAATTACACAAAGTAAAAACATATAAACATAAAATAAACAATATACCATAACACAAGGTGTATGTGGGGAAAACCCTTTTCGGAGAAGAACCCCACACTCCAAAGCAAATCAATGTATTATTCAGTAAATAACATGGTTACAATACACTTGTAGAGAAAACCTTTACAATAGTATCACCAAACTTTAAATTTGGAGTGACTTCAACATCATTACAGTACCTACAAATTAACCCATACAAACTACAACTCCAAGCACCAATAAATAGGCAAGGTTCAAACCGAAAACCATGAATGGTTTTGGAAAATCATTATCAATACCATAGGAGGTATGGTGCCCAAACCAAGACACCAAATTCCCACACCCTCTTTGGTAAAATATTCTCCAAGCTATTTTTAACATATTCTCTTACACTTTTACAATGTCATAAACCATCATATTTGACCACCCAAACTTGGGCACCCCAATTTTTCCTCATTCATCCCATTCAAAGATGCTCCATGACAAGCATCCACATAATGCTGATAAATATTCCAATGTAACCTCCCTCTTACATGCTCTTATGTGTCATAACAATTTATCATATTCATAATGATCTTACAACTCCATAAAATACTAACACATGACTAAACTATGCCACCTCAAAGTGGGATGCCTACCTCCTCATGCGAGGACAAAATGCACTAAAGACAAATTCCATGTCCCCTCCAAATGGGATGCCAACTTTCCCACAAGAAGACAAAATACAAAAAATATGAAATAGTGAATGCATACAAAAGTATTAAAAATGAACATTAGGAATGCAAGGTTGAGACATCTTTTGCCAACAATCTTTTCACACCTTCCAAGTTTCAAAGTCAAATCAATCAACTTGCATGACACTAAGCACTACTTACAACTTTTTAAATCATAAATTACAAAGCGGGTTTCTCATTTCCATGTGGGCACATAATTAATACAAATTACTATTATGTGGGAAATTGTCCTCCTGTATGGAATGGTACAATTTCTCACAGTTTAGCTCCTCTTCTTTGGTATCCTCTTAACCTATTCATTTATGACCTTCCTAAACCCTGATTGACATATGTCTAACTGGATAAATGTCATATTCTAATATAATTGATGACTGAACCTAAAAAGAAAGTTTGGATTTGGGACTTCTTGGACCCCCTTAATGCAGACATGATAAAAAAATCAGGGCTTGGGTGCTCGCGCCCTAGCTTTGCCCAATTTTTTGGGTTTTTGAATTTTGGCAGGGTGTCGGCTCCCACTGTACACCCTGGGATTCTATTTTCAAAATTTTATTTTCACACGATGTCGACATGTTATTTTAAAATTTGAAATTCTTAAGGTTAGATATTTAAAGACATTTGAAAATCATTTTATCACACACAATCTATATGCAAGATTTCTATGCCAAAACTATGCCAAATTTGCCATTGAAGAACAACACTTTGTTGAAGCTCTTGGATTTATTTGAAGTTACTATCATGGAGATATTCTATGGAGATTAGGAATCAAGATCTTGAGACTATATTGCCCTTCCTAGGGTTTGTACAACCTTTTGTATGATCGGGAGAAGGGTTGAAGCCTCAAACATCAAGCTTGGAAATCCTCCACGGATATGGCTGCCTCACCTTCTGGTTCTACAAGTATTCATTTCTCTCATTTCCTTGAGGTGATGTTATTGTTGTTTCATTGATTAAAGAAAGGTGTTGCTCTTTCCTTGATGCTTGAGTCATCTAGGGTTTTGCATTTTCTACATACACATTTGTTAGATGAGCACACACATCTGTAAATCTTTATCATTGGCTATCATTGAGGTAGGAATACCAAAAATGGGACTTCACTGAGGCAAGCTCCTATATAGCCATAACCATCTTTCTCCTCCTTTTGCATGTACAGGTTACATTTGGCGAGATCTGGTGGAAAGGAGTGACAGGAAGACATATATTGCAGGTGTAGTCGTCATGGGATTTTGAATTTTAGTATTGTGAAACTTTTGGGACAAAGGGACTCATGCCCAAGCCCACCTGGGCATTTTCTTTGGGATCTGGGCACCTCCAAAGATTGTCTAACACCAGGTGCAAAAGATTCTGATAGCTAGAAACCTTCGGGGCAAAGGGACTAGTGCCCTAGTCTAATAAGACCCCATTTTTTAGTTGCACATTCTCTGTACCTCTTACTCTGTATTTTTATAATTTGTTTGCCTGTATCTGTGTCTGAAACTGTCTATTACAATATATTTTTTCTGAATTAGGGATTTATTATGTGAACATAATAAGCTTGTAAAAACCTGATTTAGAGACCTGCCCAGTTACAATTAGCAAAAAAGGGGAACCTCAGAAATTAGTAGCTTACCCCAAGCTTGTTTCTTACTTCCCTAATGTTTAGCAAGAGAAAGTGACAGACTTGATTTGGTTGGTTGAACTATCATTATTCCACATTTTACACTAAACATTTTGGTGAACCCGTGCTCTAAAAGAATTTGCATCCTTTTTAACATCAGATCTGAATTAGTTTGCTATCCTAAATCACATTTAGATTGCGAACCCTCTTTTGTGAAAGTACATACATTGAATCTTGAGTGATTTCTTTATCCCTTTCATTAAAAAGTTTGAAATTACAATTGTGTTTTGCATAGTGCTATTGTATTTCATTTTCACAAAGTTTATGCTATATCATTTTACATTTAAGTCTTGGGTTAATTAGAACATACTATAATGCCAGATTACTTTTTACAAGACTTTCATGTGTATGATGAGCCGTTTAGTTGTGATGACTTCAATATGTTAGATAAAGCCCTCGAGGACTTTATCTCTATTGAACATTCCACTACGACTCCTAAACTGTCCTTGTTTCAAAGATTAGTAAATGCAATCTATGTTCCTAAACCTTAAGAAGAACCTGTGAAGCCAAAAATAGTGGTCAACCTATGTACATATGTGGCTCAACCACACTCTAAACTAGTGCTCACTGTTAGAGGTTTTCCGCCTTCTTCTTGGCTTCCTGATTACATTTATAACTATGCTAAACAAATAACACAACAAAATTCACAACAACCTAGTCATACTGTGGTTGCTCATACATATAACACATAGAATAACAAGCAAAGCAAATAACAATTGAGCATTCTAATATCTTTACTAGCTTCTCAACCAATGCTTCCTTAAGCACCTCGTTTAACACATAAAGCTGGTCAAGACTATGATCTTATTGAGCAGCTTTGAGCTACTCCTACAAAGATTTCTCTTTGGTAACTTATACAAACTTCACCTGCATGCCATGGAATGCTCCAAGAAGCTTTACAAAAGGTTATTTTACCACCGACTGTCAAGCTGAATGATGTAGCAGCTCTATTAGATTGTATGCATGTGACAAAAATAAATATTCTATTTCAACAACATGAGCTACCTTCTATTGAAGTTCAAAATCAGTATTATGATCCTTTGATTATATTCATTACAATAAACAAGAAATTGATTAAACAAGTTATGGTTGATAATGGATCAACTCTTGATGTTTGTGGCATTAATTTGTTACATAAGATCAAAGTTGATACATCTTTGATTAAGTCAGATAGAATAAGTATCTGTGGCTTTGGTAATGTTGGAAGACAATTTGTAGGCACTATAACTTTACCTGTACAAGTTAGGTCTGTGACTTTATCTACCCTAATTCATGTCATGCCTAGTTCCTTATCTTACAACATGATTCTTGGTAGGCCTTGTATTCATGCATTGGGGGTAGTTTCTTCTACCCTTCATCATTCGATCAAGTTTATTTATAAAGATAAACTTCATACTATTGATGCTGATCTTGAACCAGATAACTATTTACAAATTGAATTACAAAAGCAAGTCATTCATCGTAGGATCTTAAATAACTTGAAAGTTGATCCGTCAACTCCTCTTGCCAAAAATAACATTGTGCAAGAGTCTAAACAATCGAATGCATTTCTTGGTGATGATTGGGGTTTGTTAGATTTTACATCCTCCTCTATAGGTGAATATAAGATTGACAACCCTACTCTTGAAACATCAAATGTTGCATCGATCTCATCTAAAAATTTAAATACAAAACCTAAAGTCTCTTTGGTAACAAATGCAGATAATACTCTTACTTATAGTATAGATTATGAGACTTATGAGGCCCCACCTTCTTCCAAGCAAATGGATTCTCTTTATGGTTGAGGATTTCAAATCCTTTATAAGAATTGTGACTATGTAGGTAATGGTTGTGGTATTAATCAAAAAGGAATTTGAGTACCTATAGAATCCACTATGTGACATTACTCAAGTGGCGTTGGGTATAATCCTTTCAAGGAAACCAAAGACCATAGATGTCCTAATCTTAATGTGATTACGATATCAACACTTAATTTAATGTATCCTGAGATGATAGACATGAGTTGTTCTCCAAGAGATATTCCTTTGGATATGTTCTCAAAAGATGAAGTAATAATGGAATTCTTGGGAGCTTATGAAGATCTTCCTCGTTATCATCATAAATGTGGATTATCTTATCAATTAAATCAAGATGCATAATTTGGAAAGTCCACTAGTTTCATAACACTACTTTAAAATCTGAGGAAGAAGATGAAGAACTGGTGAAATCACCTAGTCCCCTAGACCACAATACTTTGCTTAATGGAAAGACTGTTGATGCCTTCTATTGCAATTAGGGAAGACAACTGAGAGGGGGGGTGAATCAGTTGTCACAAAATCTTTTATCTTTGCTGCAATTAAACTTCTTTATCACTTATTGATAAATGAATGATATAACCATGAAAGCATGAATCAACAAAACATGAGCAGAAACAAAATCAACACACACAACACCAGGATTTTTACGTGGAAACTCGGTTAATGGAAAAACCATGGTGGGGGTTAACCCACAAGAATTTATACTCTATTAAAAGTATTACAAATGGGAAAGGCACATGCCTTCGGGCACATTGCCTAGATCTCATTGCTTAAAGAGGCTCACTGCCTACAAGATTAATTACAAGAGTTCACTGGAATGACTGAACTGAGAAACAACATCTAACAATGCAGAATTATAGTTCCAGTTATGCACAATATATTGACTTTACACACTTCATCTCTTTCTTCTCTGTTTCACTTCTTTGCCATGATCCGGAGCTTAGATCTCTTCCCTTCACACTTTATTTTTCTATACTTTACACTTATCCCTTCATATTTGCACAACAACACACTCAAATGCTCGAATCCATTGATCATATATATCTACTACATTGGATAACATCAACTGCAGTCGGCATTGAGAAAAACTTAAGGTCTTTTTAAGAACACTGTTCTATCGGCTGAATCCATGCACAAATATCAATGCGGACCAAAACCTCTGCATCCAAGTCACCTTACATGTCGGCCAATACCATTGGATCTCACAAATTACTTAACCAATCATTTCTCTTCATCCACACAAGGATCAAACACCAAGTCGGCCTGTCCTTCACCAGACTGAACTGTCTAACCAAAACCCAATACTTAGATGCTTGTAACTTACAATCCCTTCACCACCAGAGGCTAAACTATTAGATTTAGGTAGCCCTGACATCCCTAAACATTCCATCAGATCCACATCACAATGTGATTACTTGTGGAGAAATGCGGACTAAGATGTTGAACCCTATCAAATGCTCTATTCCTGTCTATCCGGACTTAGATACATCTGCAATCTGGCTTCCGGTATGATCAAGTGATGTAATGCAAATGTGTAAGATGGATTTAGTTGCCATCAATGACAACACTTGACATGCCTAGCAGTGTCTCTTGCCAACAATCTCCCCCTTTGGCATTGATGGCAACACTTAGTGAAAAATGGCTAAGTGTTAGAACAACTCCCCCTTACTTTATACACTTATGATTTCCCATGCTCCCCCTTAGATTAATTATTCATTTTTCACTATTTTTCCTCTCCCCCTTTGACATCAATGGAGAAGGCTAGGATCTGCATGCAAAAATTTTATGTGCAAGGGTCAAAACTCTACATACTTCTGCATATGAACATACAATCCTTAAGCCTTTTTCATCAACAAAAAGATATCCCCAAAAATGTTTTTTCAACCATGACAATTCACTATCCTAGTTCTTCTTTATGCTTCCCAAAATGGATATATGCCTATTGAACAAAAATGCTTGTGATTCTACCTTTTGAAGGTCAGTAAGATCACTAGTAGTAGCAACAACTTGGGATTCTGCCAACAGATCATACATAGTTTCTAATTTGGCAGAAATCAGTCCTCGAAGCTCATCCAATCTGCCCGAATCTTTAGCCTTTTCTTTTTCCAAATCACTCAATTCATTTTGTAGACTCACTACTTAGCACTCTTTGGAGGTTATAGACTCAATTAAAGGACTATATGACTGAGAAATGTTAGACAATTTGAGCTCTAAGTCCTTAATCTTCTTTTCAGTAACTTCAACAACTTCAGATCGATTTAGATAGAACTTATAAATCTCTGCACCTTCAGATAGAGCATTTTGAATACTCTTTACACTAGTGTCAAGTATTGATCTATCATAACTTATTATTTTCTTTATTTCAGAAAATCTCTTGTCATTGTATTCATTTTTGACTTTAACTTCTGCTGACTTCTCTAAGGTTTCAAAATGAGTACTTACAAAGTTTATCAGGTTCTTTAACTAACCAGAAGGAGAGTCAAATGAATCCTTTTGAAGGGTTGGCATAATATTTTCTAGAATTTCAGAGGTAAGACCAAGCAACTCACTATCCTCAATGTGAGTTTTCAACATCTCCTCTCTTACTTTTGCTTGTGCCACAGAAGCTAGCTTCATCTTTTGTAGAGGGAAAAGAGTGTCAAAATTGATAGGTCCTTGAATCAAATCCAGTTCATCAAACTCAAGCTTGTCTTTCTCAAGTAATTCCTTCATTGCATCTGCAGTGTCTCTTGCCAAAAATACAGCTCCATTTTTCAGATCCTTGCCAGTACTATCAACTTGCTTTTGTTCTTCAATATTCTCTACTGCTTCTCCTTCTTGTTCATCCTTGTCCTTATCCTCCTTTGATTCTTGCTCTTTATTCTTCATAGAGTCATCTTCACCAGAAGCATCTACTTCTATAACCATCTCTGTATATTCTTTAGCAGATTCGTTCAGAGGAACTTGAATGTCCTCTACACCATCAAAATTAACTTCCTCCACCATCTCTTCATCTCCTTTGTTCAATGCTTCTTCTTCCAGAATGGAGTCATCTGAAATAACAAAAACCTTGTTCTTGTCCAGATCTTTCCTTAGAATCTGTTCTATTTCTTGAAGAACTTCATCAATGTCACCAATCATTAGCTTGTTCATCCTTTTCTTGCTTCTGAATTCACTTTTGACTTCTTTAAAAATTTTATCTGCTTCTTTATTGGAGATCATCGGACATAGACTAGATAATACATGTTCCTTCAGCTCCATATCCTTTTTCTTGGTAGCTTCTTTTCTCATTTCCAAAATGTCTCTTAAGCTCTTTGGAACTTCTGACAAGATCTCTACTAGTGCTTGATTGAATACATTCAAATATTTTATAGTAGCATCCTCCAAAATTCTTTTGTCAGCATCACTGTAATGATCATAGAATTTAGTCATTGGTTTTAGGTTTCCATCTTCAGTGATTGTTTTAACAATGTCCTCCACAGAAGGGATTGGCTTCTTAACACTAGCTTCTGGCTTATGCCTTTTGCTTGACTCTGTGCTTCTAGAGGGCTTCTCCTTAGACACTTTAGCAGCTTTAGTTTCGGAGGCCTTCAACTCTTTAACCTCATCATTTGAATCAGTCTTTTCTTCATCCTCCTTCTCCATACTGCCATATGACCTCTTGGCCATTATTTTTGTTCTTTTTCCTTCCTTACCAGTGGGATTTTCTTTGGATTTCTTTGCAACAGGAGAAGGTGATGTACTAGAGGTTGAACTAGTACTCCTAGTAGACCTTGACTTGGAAGGAGGTTTTGCCGGGACACTTTCTTGTTCCCTATCCTGCTTCTCCTTCTCAACCTTTTCAGTTCTTTCTCTAAATTGCCTCACAGCTTCCTTAGTAAGGCCTAGATTCTCAGCCAACTACTCAATTTCTTTCCTTACTTTCCTGTTAATTTCAGGAGCCTTGAATTCAAGATGCAGTTTTTGTGAAATTTCTTCATAAGTTCCAAATCTCTCTTCAGCCGGATCCCTAGGATAACTTAACAAATGCTATGCATATAGTTCCAACACACGCCCATCTACTTCATACCCCATGGGCATGATCCACACAACTCTGGGTTCTACTGCTTCCATTTTACATTGATCAACTGTAACCATGAAATAGATGGTGTCCTTGTATTTTTTAACCATAGACCTAGGTATTCTATCCCTAGCCTGCATCATACCCTGGAAGTTTTTGAAAAATCCCCATAGTGCAGTCTTTTGTGCATCATAATTACCTAAACAACTCAATTGATTCCTAATTTGGACTGCTACTAGTTTGTCATTTGACCAAATTATATTTTTGTTTCTAGGAAGGTCACTCAAGAAATAGAAGAAAAGACACAGAATCAATGTACCATATTTGAATGAGTACTTTTTGTCCTTATTTATCTTGCTTAGGTTCTCCATGAGTTGGTTTCACAATTGTTCGCAGGGATCATAGTCTACATTTTATTTTACCATCTGATACATAGTGTAGATGGTTGTTCTGGAAACTAAATTTTCTTTGCTAGAGTAATATATCCTATATCCTATCACCATTGATGTGAATCTAACCCCATGATCCTCTGTCATTTATAGTCATGGCTCTCTTGTCAAATTTTGATCTGATTGCCTCGATGACTTCTTGATTCTTCACAGCCTTCAACTGAGGCAAGGTACTGGTTGAATTCAATCTTGTAACTACCCTTATTGCATCCTTTGTGATTTTGAATGTATGATTCAACCATAGAAACTCATCATGGATATGGCTCAAGACATACTGGACCCACTCGTTCTCTGCAAAAGTCAGAAACTCAATAAATTGTATGAACTTCTTGTCTTCCAGTGCTTTGTATTCCGGTTTAAGCTCTAAATCATCATCCATCAAGTGATTCATGAATAATTCACCAAACCTTAAATTACCATGTTCTTCTAGAGGCGCGTGAATGTAAGCCCTGATATCTTCTATGTGAAGAAATCCTTATGGAACTCTACAAAACGCTCCTATCGGATAGATTTTAGTGGACTTGAAGGGGTGCTTCTTAAACTTGGGCCTAGGCTGCTCAGTGATGTTTACAACTAGAGGAGTGGCCATTTCAAAAGATTTCCAGTTCAAAGTTTCATAGAGAAATAGCTTTTTCTTCACGAAATTAGGGTTAGCTGCCGAATTCGTTCTTCGCACTTGAAATTTCAGCTCAGACGCTCTTCTCCTTGTTCTCTTTGAATGCAAAGTGATTCAAGTGTTTGAATAAATGACCTTTTATGCTCTACAAAACCGAATTCACAATTGTAATAAATGCTCTGCCCTAATAAATCTAGTTACTCTATTTTTGCAAACAATCAATCATTAATTGCTCTTTAATCAATCACATTAGCCTCTTTTCTTCTAGAATTTTCTTTAATAGATCTGTAGTAGGCTTCTTTAACTTCATTCATTGTGCTAGATTCAAGCACCCACTTACTGGCAGGGGGAATTAGATTTTCAATGCAGTTCCCCATAAGCCAGAGCTCCTATTTCAATTCCCAGAGGAATTATCAGCACCAGATTCTGGGGCAGACCCATTGTCAACATTCATTTCACCTTTCTTTGCCCAAGTTTTGTTCATTTCATTCTAGATCTCATTCACATCAACTTTGCCCTTTCCTTTGTCCAACTTTTGTTTTTCGTTTACCTGCTTGTGAGTTCTCCTTTTTGCTTCTGCAAAATTTAGCAATGTGTCTGGATTTGTTGCAATTGAAACACACAATCTTATTTTTCTGAATATGACATATTGGAGCAGGTTTAGATCTGCATTGTATTGCCATATGCCCAAACTTGTTGCAAGTAAAACATATTCCATTGAACACTTATTTGTTCTTAGGAGGATTTTTTTAGCCATTTCTGTATTCCTTAGCCTTATGACCTATCCTTTTGCAATTAAAGCATTGACCAGAGAAAGATGATGCATTTTGATTCACTTGACTTCTACATTGATTAGCTCTATGACCATATTTATTGCATTTGAAACAATTTCCATTGAAAGATGGATACCTTTGAGCATTAGGTTGTCTTACCAGAGGTCTTCTAGGATTCCTTTGATTTCTTGCTTTAGGATTTCTTTGACCAGATCTAGATCTTTCACCTTTCTAGAATCCCAAACCATGCTTATCATCTGCCTTCTTCTGACTATCAAGTATTGCCTCAAGTTTAGCTGAGCTTATTTTGAATTTCTCTTTATATTCATTTGTAACTTCTAGGTCATGTTTGAGAATGACAGTTTGTCTTTCAAGTTGATCCTCATTATCCTTAGTTTCCTGTAGATCAGATTCTAAATGACCAATTATTCTATCCAATCTGCAACACTCTTCTATTCTTTCTTTCAGAAATTGATTCAATTTTTCTTTAGATTTCTTTCTTTCCTCAATTTCCTTGGTTAGCCTCATCACCTCGGATTCCATCTCATGTTTTAGGATAGCAATTTCTTTTAATAACTTCTCACATTCCTTTGTCTTCTCTTTCAGTGCCTCATCCATGTCATTGTCTTCATTCTGATTTTCTAGTTGAAGAAGTAGCTCCTTCCTCTTTTCATTACATTTGCTCAAATTTTCTTTTAAGGTCTCAATGAAATCTTTAGTATCTTTAAGGTTCTCTTGCAGATCTTTGATTTCTGCTTTGGACAGATCAAGATCATCTAAGGCTACTTGTAGTTGTTGATTGATACCATCAGAATGCTTGAATGAACCCACTAAAAACACCTTCCTAGATCTTCCTCAAGCTGTTAAACTTCTTCTAAGGAACCAGGCTTTGATACAAATTGTTGCAATTAGGGTAGACAACTAAGAGGGGGGTGGGTGAATTAGTTGTCGCAAAAACTTTTATCCTTTGTTGCAATTAAACTTCTTTATCACTTATTGACAGATGAATGATATAACCATGAAAGAATGAATCAACAACACATGAGCATCAATAACACATGAGCATCAACAAAATCAACACACAGTGGAAACTCGGTTAAGGGAAAAACTACAGTGGGGGTTAACCCACAAGAATTTATACTCTGTTAAAAGTATTACAAATGGGGGAGGCACATGCCTTTGGGCACGCTGCCCAGAGCTCACTACTCAAAGAGGCTCATTGCCTACAAGATTAATTACTAGAGTTCACTGGAATGATTGAACTAAGAAACAACATCTAACAGTGTAGAATTATAGTTTTGGTTATGCACAATATACTGACTTTACACACTTCATCTCTTTCTTCTCTGTTTCACTGCTCTGCCATGATCTAGAGCTTAGATCTCTTCCCTTCGCACTTGATTTTGCTATACTTCACACTTATCCCTTCATATTCTCACAACAACATGCTCAAATGCTTGAATCCATCGATCATATATATTCGCTACATGGGATAACATCAACTGTAGTTGGCATTGAGAAAAACTTAAGGTCTTTTTAAGAACACTGTTCTGTTGGTTGAATCCATGCAAAAATATCAATGCAGACCAAAACCTCTACATCCAAGTCACCTTACATGTCGGCTAACACCACTAGATCTTACAAATTACTTAACCAATCACTTCTCTTCATCCGCACAAGGATCAAACACCAAGTCAACCTATTCTTCACCAGACTGAGCTGTCGAACCAAAACCTGATACTCAGATGCTTGTAACTTACAATCCCTTCATCATCGAAGGCTAAAATCTTAGATTTAGGTAGCCCTAACATCCCTAAACATTCCCTCAGATCTGCAACACAATGTGATTACTTGTGGAGAAATGTGGACTAAGATGCTGAACCCTGTCAAATGCCCTGTTCCTGTCTATCCAGACTTAGATAAATCTATAATCTGGCTTCCGGTATGATCAAGTGATGTAATGAGGATGTGTAAGATGGATTTAGTTGCCATCAATGACAACACTTGACATGCCTAGTAGTGTCTCTTGCCAACAGTCTTCATGGAGAAAGATAACATTGAAAAAATTATCCCTATAGGTGATTGTTTACAAACAGAAGAAAAAGAAGATATGACCACGCTTTTACATGAATTCTCAGAGTTATTTGTTTGGAATTATTTGGATATGCCTAGTATTGATCCTCAGATTGTAACACATAATATTTTATTAAAACTAGATGCTAAATATTTTATTAAAACTAGATGCTAAGCCGTTTAAACAAAAGATCCGTAAGATGAATCCTAAGGTGGCATTACTCATAAAGGCTAAGATAGAAAAGCTCTTAGAAGTTGGTTTTATCCACCTGATCGATTATTCACCTTGGATTTTGAATATTGTCGCTATCGCTAAACCTGATGGAAGTATTTAGATGCATACCAGTTTTACGGATTTGAATCTCACTTCTTTGAAAGATGATTTCCCCCTTCCAAACATTGATATGATTGTTGATTCAATAGCTAGCCATGAATTACTTTCCTTCATGGATGGGTTTTCAGGATATAATCAAATTTTTATAAACCCTTAGGATCAATATAAAACAACTTTTATAACATGTTGGGGTACATTTTGTTGGGTGGTCATGCCGTTTGGATTAAAGAATGCCAGAGCAACTTACCAACGAGCTATGACCCTTATCTTTCATGACTATATGCATAACATTCTTGAGGATTATGTTGATGATATCCTTGCAAAGTCTATACGTAATTAGGATCACATTACAATCCTCCATCAAATCTTTCGGCAAATTAAAAAATACAGCATGCATTTAAATCCTCAGAAATGCATTTTTGGCGTAGACAGTGGAAAACTGTTGGGATTTATATTCTCTCATCATGGTATTGAAGTAGACACAAAGAAAATTGATGCTATTGTTAATATGCTAATGCCTAAAAGAACATATCTCAAATTCATAGTTTGCAAGGGAAGAGATAGGCCATTCGTTGATTTGTTTCACAACTCATGGATAGGACTCACCCTTTTACACAACTACTGAAGAAGGATTTGAAACTTCAATGAAATTCTGATTGTCAAAAGGATTTTGAAGGTTTAAAGGGTTATTTAGCTAATCCCCCTATTCTACAACATGTTGTTGCTGATAAACCTTTTCTTCTTTATACTTCGACATCTAATAATGCTCTCGCAGCTTTATTAGCACAACATGATACTAAAGGTAAGGAATGCATTGTATATTACATCAGTCTAACCTTGCTCGATTATGAAGTGCGATATACTATTATCGAGAAGCATTGCTTAGCTCTAGTGTTTGTGACACAGAAGCTTAGACATTATCTATTAAATGCTGAAATTCATGTGATGGTGAAATTTGACCTGTTGAAACATCTTTTTGCTAAAACTGACTCGTCATGTCATCTTGATAAATGGGTTATGTTGTTAACTAAATTTGATCTTAAATTTATTTCTCAAAAAGCAATTAAAGGACAAGTGTTGACTGACCATTTAACCGAAGCACCTTCACCCTTTGATATACTAAACCAAGAGACATTTCCTGATGATCAAATTTTAAATATAGATAATGATGACAAATGGGAATTGTATTTTGATTGATCAAGATGTCAGATTGGCTCCAGTGTTGGTGTTATACTAGTACCTCCCTCTAGTAAGCTGATTCCTATGTCTTACCATCTAAACTTCTCATGCACAAATAACATTGTTGAGTACAAATCTCTTATCGTGGGACTTTGTGCCACTTGAGCTCTTAACATTAAAAACATCACTATATATGGTGATTCACAATTAATTGTACATCAAATAAATGGATCATATCAAGCTAAACAAGACAAGTTATTTCAGTATCGTGACTTAGCTTTATCTCTATTAAAACAATTCACATCATTCTCAATTGATACTATTCCAAGAAAAGATAATCAACACACGGCTGTAATGGCAAGCGCAACTTCCCTTATATCCCTGGATGATTCACTTGACAAATATACTTTCATCATCCATAATCTTAAGACACTGACATTAGAAGAGGTCATGCCTTCAAGCACTAACCTCTTGTAATGTAAACTTTTATGAATGGTTCTCCCATATATTCAATTACTTGCGTGATGGAACCATCCCTAATTCAACATCTAAAAATGCTTGAGTTCGTCTATGCAAACTTGTGGTGCATTACATCATCCTATCTAATGTCTTGCATAGATGAAGCTATAGTGGCATTCTTCTCCAATGTCTGAGAAATTTGGAGATCCTGATAGCTTTGGAAGAGGCTCACTCTGGTGCCTGTGGAGGGCATTTTGGCAGGAAAACATTGGTAGAAAAGTTAATACGAATGGGATATTATTGGCAACATATGGAACAAGATTCCTTTGCGTATGTCAAGAAATGTCTATAATGTCAACAACATAATCATTTAATCCGAGCACCTGCCCAGGAACTTCTAGCCCAAGTTTCAACTTGGCCATTTTCTATTTGGAGCTTGGACCTAATTGGTAAAATCTCTCTAGCTTCTTCTCAAGGACATACTTTTATCATCACCACTACTGATTACTTCACAAAGTGGGTTGAAGCTGTTCCTCTACGATCAATGACTATTGAGGTAATTTGTCACTTTATACACGATAACATCATTTCTTGATTCGGCATACCTTCCTCAGTTTCAGACAATGGCACGCCATTCAAGAACAAGGATGTGAAGAAATTTCTTGAAAAATATCACATTCAACATCACTTCTCTATGCCTTACTATCCTTAATCAAATGGCCAAGCAGAAGCTTCAAACAAAGTTATTGGATAAACTTTATGAAAAATTGTTAACAAACATAAAAAAGATTGGCATACTCAATTAACTTACGGATTATGGGCTTATAGAACAAGCATTCAAATGGCTATTGGAACTACACTATATAAACAGTTTATGGTGCTAATGTGATAATGCCTTTAGAGTTAGAAATTCCTTCACTGCAAGTTTCCCTAAGAGGCATTATTGATGATGATATAGAACAAAAAAATTGATTACAAGAACTTGAGATGCTTGATGAACGACGTATTAACGCTCTTGAGCATCTTAGAGCCCTTCAAAAGAGTATCCAATGATTGTACAATGAGCATGTCATACATCATTCATTTGATGTTGGAGATTTGGTACTATATGAGAATCAATGCAATGTAAACGCACCTCCTAGAGAAAAAGAAAAGATCGGCCCTTACTGGCTTGGACCGTATGTCATTACAGAAGCCTTTGGATTAGGAGCATATAAATTAGTTGATGAACAACGTATGCCACTTAAAGAACCTATTAATGTTGCGCACCTCAAGAAATTCTATTCTTAAGATTATATGTTAGATGTTCCTTTAAAAAATAAACTTATTGGTTAGTTTAGCTTCAATTTTGACAAGATATGATTATTGTTAGGGATTGCATGTAGAAGATATCAATTAAATGCAAATAAAGATTAAATAGAGGAATGAAAATACATAGAAATAATAACAGTGAGAGACATGTTTTAACGTGGTTCACCCAAACTTGGGCTACATCCACCAACAGAGAGTCTAATATTATTATATAGTAAATCAAACCGATTACAACTAGCAATCCTTGCAACTCAATACCACTACAAAATGCTACAATACAATATCAATAGAAACCCTAACCCTTAGTTGTTTTATCAAGACTTATGTCCGTTACAAAAATAGGGTTTTTTATGTTGGCCAATAGAAAAATAACTTCCGACGCCTCTATAAAATTAAAAAAAATCGGTGGAGGTTTCAGGGGGCACTGCCCCTGAGACCCTGTGGGGGCGTTGCACCTTGACTCCGCCCTGTATCACAATAGGGAGCGCGCTAGGGCCCTGCCCCTTGGACCGTACAAGGAGCACTACCCCTTGATCCTGTCTTGTGGGCGCTGCTCCCAAACCCCCGCAAGGGGCACTACTCCTTGATCCTATTAGATAGTTTGGAGAGAAACCGTACCGATAAAAGTGGGGTAAATTTAACCTCTGAGTCTGATTAGGCTCCGTATAACAACAATTATTTTGTCTTAATTCATTTAACATAGCATCTTTTTCGATTAATCATTGTTGTATCTTGCTTAAACATGTGTTATTAAAGATGACCTTTGTATTAATTGAGTATAGCATAGAATGTAGGTTATGTGTGAAATTTATTAATCATTATGCTTTTTACTATATGTTTTGCAAAGAATTATTTAGTATATATCACATTAGCATTAATTACATTTCCATGTAAGAATTAACATTTATCATTAGTTGAATTTTATATAAATCACATGTGATAGATTAAACAACATTAGAAGTAATAGGAAAACATCATTTATAAATAAACATCACTTTGAATATACATCAGAAGTTACAATCCCTTATATCAAAATGGGATGTCATAGTTTATAAGATACATCACATAGTTGAACCTCAGTCACCAGTTCCCTCAGGACCTGGTAGTGTGCTTGTGACAGAGGGCTGCCCATGTGTGGCTACAGATTGCGATTGACTCCTAGAGACACTCCGTGACCGTAACCCCCTGAGCTCACCTCTGAGCCCTAGCACCTCCTTGTGTGACTCCTGGTACATCTGCTGATACCAGTCTCTCTTGGATAAGGCTCTATCTCACTCTACCTGGGCCCTGTCTCTGTCAGTTCTCACTTGGCATAACTCAAGAAGTAAGATCTCTCTCATGACAGGATCTCTCTTAGGTGAGGGTACTTCTATAGCTTGACCTTGTAGCATCTGGAGCTCACCCTCTGCATGCTTGGCTCCCTGGATAGCCTAATCTAGAGTAGACTCTACAACTAATCTGTATCTCACAAATGGCATGAATATCTCTGCATGCAACCCTATGGATGGCTGTGGAGA
Organism: Cunninghamia lanceolata; assembly: GCA_027924645.1. NCBI lineage: Eukaryota > Viridiplantae > Streptophyta > Pinopsida > Cupressales > Cupressaceae > Cunninghamia > Cunninghamia lanceolata. The sequence continues at coordinate 7,916,065 of BSBN01000636.1, read as the reverse complement.
ATACCTCGTCCGCACTCGTCACTTGGCTGCATCGGTAGGAACTATCTTTGCTATGACCTGACTCACAAAGTCACACCATGCGTCTATCCCAACTGCAAAAAGAAAACAAAATAGATATCAATATCTCATATAGGTATCATAAATAATCATCAAAATAACTACATTAATATAATAACATCTCATCTGGATCTCCATCTCACCAAGATGGATCTCAAATCACTGATGGTGTAAGAAGCTTTGCAGCTGAATCTACAACTGGGGGCAACTGATCATTGGTCTCCCCTTGCTCGTGGTGGCTTGATCTTCTAGCACCTATAGGGGCTGGACCATGAGCTCTCAACTATGGTCTCAACTTAGTCTCCTTGTCATCGTCTACCTCCTGTTGATCTCGTCGTGGTCTCACTATGAAGGTGTATTGCAACGAGACCTCCTCCTCCTCCTCCTCATCATCATCATCATCCTTGTCCTCATTTAGATCATAGTATAATGTCATCCTCTACCTCTATGTCACTCGTGTGACCAACCCAAGGTCGAGGATCGCCTGTAGGGTGACCAAGAGGATAGATAGGAGTGGGCTGTGCTGTCTGCCACTAGATCTAATACACTCGGGTAGTACCAATGTCATCTACATTAGATATCAAATCTACATCCTCTATACCATCATTATCACTTACTGCTATATTTTCTACTGTCGGTCATTAGGTGCTATTCACCCTGATTATGCTGTGTAATGAGTGTGCATAGCTCAAATGTATCATAGGGACATCCTGTCTACACCTAAATTGTCATTCCACTCTATCAAAATAGAACCAAATGACTATATGATCGAGGAGATCAACCATCAACCGATCCCTCTATGTCCTTGTTAACTATCTGTGCTAACCTGACCACGCTATGTAGCCATGATATGGTCTCCACATGATGTCACTGGATTGTAGTCTATCAAATATAACTCTCCAATATAGAAGATCACCATGTCTCCAGCATCTGACAAGCAGATAAGCATGAACACATGCATAAGTAAATGTTGGATCTGTAGGGAAACTTGTAGGCCATGTACATATAATATGTTCAAACACCCAGACCTGTAGTAAAGTGCAAACCATTAGGCTCTGTGACTCATAATGGACATATCATCCCAAGTCGCGGTAGAGGTGCACAAGCATACTACACCCCCACATATATACTGTCCTCTGCTCCTCCATTGCGCGGATAGTATGAACTAGGCCCCTGTGAAGGCGAGTTCCTTGTCCATCCTGTGTGACTGCTAATGCGACAATAGCTATCATGATCCTCCAAACTAAAGGGATGTCACTGCATCTCTACTCTAGTAGTAAGAGATGAATATGTCCTCGCTCTACCTGAGCGACAATGCGAACTAAGTAGTACAGCTAGCCCTCTTTGTTATACTCTGTTGAGTGAAGCTCTATGACCCTCACTGTCTCTCCTTGGATAGGTAGTCGCAGAATCCGATAGACATCCTCCAGTGTGATAGTCATCTCACCAGTGGGCAGATGGAAAGTAGACATGTCTGCATTCCACCTCTCCATTAGTGCCATGAGCATGCTACAATGGAACCTCATTGTGGGCATGAAGAACACCCATCAAAGTCCTACTGCTGTTAGAAATAAAGGTGTAAACCACACAATGAAAATCTGATTCAAACCTTATTTGTGTGCTTTAAACAATGTAGAATCAATGGAGATTGTAACAAAAATCAAAACCCATTACACAGAAATAACATGCATTAAGAACTAAACACATAACACATTATGTAATGTGGAGAAAACCCTTTTGGGTAAAAAACTCCACCAAGAAATTAGGATCCAAGTTGTATTTGTTGGAGTACAATCAACACTGAGAGGGGGGGTGAATCAATGTTGTATCAAAAACCAAGTTATTTACTTCTTATCAACCTTAAAAGAAGAAAAATGAAAGAATCAAACTTGATCATATGCTTCATCAAATGAAGGAGTCAAATAATGAATGTACAAGCATGAAGGAATATTAAATCACACAAAGTTGAAACCAAGACACAATAGATTTCACGAGTGAAAAACCCTCATAGGGATGAAAAACCACTCAAAATTGCCTCACTGGCTTAATTATGAAAATTAACAATTACATAGCCTCACTAGCTGATGAATGCCTCACTGGAAAAAACAAAGTCTCACTGACTTGTACAATCACCTTGAATCAAAAAAAGATAACTCAGAGGGTTACCCTGATTCACTTCATTACAAAAACCTTAAATCTCCTTTTGATTTTCACTTTAAAAAAATTTCTTCAGTTTCACATCAGTCAATCTGCAATCCTTGAAGCACCATACACTGCAAATATCATGAAAAAAACTCCATTTACTCCAAATATCATACTACAAACTCCTTACTTCAAATATCAAACAACCTTATTATAGATATCATTATGCAATTATCATTCTACATTCAATACTTTGCACAAAAATGATCAATTTTTCATGTAGGAAGGTAGATAACTATCTCTCTGACTCAGAAAAATAACCACAGTCTTCAAAAACACCATTTTGATCCCTGTATTAAATTTCTTGGCAAACTGCAGTTCAATAGACTTAGAAAAATCTCTATTTTTCCCTTTTATAGTTCTTTGCCCATCAAATTTCATCAACTAGCGATGGCCGTTGGGCTTCCAAAAAGCTTTAAAAGACAACCGTTTGATCAAGTCTTCATGCCACTTTACCTTTTATATTGAACCGCCTGATATGTTTTTGGCACTCAAAATCTTTGCTTACCTTTTGTCTTCGGTGCCCTTAGGAGGTTAGGGCCGGTCACCACACAAGGCCAGTACCCTCAAGATGTAACTTAAGTTATATGTCACCGGTTGAGCCAGTCAACACAGAGAAACAAATAAAGTGCATGATGGAGATCTTAGGGCTGTTAAGATATGCTTTTATAAACTTCAGTTTAGAGTTTTGATGCCTTTAACACTTTATCACAAACCCTAATAAGAAAAAAATGACAAGTTATGCAACTTTTACCCAATACATTGAATGGTAATAACTCAGCACAGTCCATAGAGACTTGAAAAATCAACCTCTGTCATGAACAAATCATACATTAAATCTATCATATGCATTGAGCCATATCAACATCAAATTAGGTATTTAGATCATATTAAGAGCACAAAAATGAGGTATAGTAGTATCACCACTGTGATCAAGAGTAGTACTTGTGGATGATCCTCTATGTGAATAAATGGATTTCAGCCAATGATATCAACACAATTATGACTATATAGGGAATCATCAACAACTCAAAATACACATTGCAAGAACTTGATAAGATGGCATAACAAAGGCATCCTAATGACCTTAATAGCAGTGTAAACCTTGAAACTAATTTACCCAACATTATAGCATTATGAAGAAGACTGATGTCATTGTGCCATCTCAACACCATACTAGCCAACTATACCGTGAGAACAACTTGTCTTGAGTCTTAAACATACAACTCCACCTAATGAGTGTGAAGAAGGTCCTACTTCAAACACTCTACACTTGCAAAGATGATATGATGACATACCATGCATACTGATGACAGATGTCCCACTGAGACACATCAAACCACATGAAGAATTACATCTTGATTATCAAATGTCCACATCAATAACATCTTTTGAATACTTCACATACATCACTGACCTTGGCATTCACTGTCATCAGAATTTGAGCTCCAAACATAGTACCTTGAGACCCTGAGCACTTGTCAACCATGAAGATGTACTATTTTGACATCAATGGCAAGACAACAAAGATGTCAAACATAACAATATTATCTTCGAATATGAGATTACAATACATGCACTTCCTCTATCCTTCAGTCTTCAATCCAGTGCTGCCTATTACTCTCCAATATGATAAAACATAGTACAAATATCCTTATAAAAGGTGGTTGCCTTCTAGGGCAAGATATTTGACAAAATATCGACTGTATAAGAGTGCTTCTGGATTCAACTATGTGACTTATTTTTACTCAATGTTTCAGATCACACTCAGTGATCCATCATTAGGAGAATGAGAGCAAGGGAGGAGAAAAATGAATGATACATTAAAGAACAAAACAACATAAAAAGAGAGGGAGGGAGAGAGGTTGCGTGGATGCCAAGAAAGTTCTTGGGAAAGGAAGGATCACTATCTACAGGAGAACCCAAAAAATGGACTAAGGAACAAGAGGACTATAAAAAAAACACTAAAAACACATACACCTATAAAATTACAACCAAGAACGACATGAATCAAAATAATTAAACAAACTCAACAACCTATCAAGAGGACGTAGACTATTAAAAATAAAGTCTAAACCCTTAATATATAAATAATATATTTTTATAAGAGGTGGTATTATATACTAAAAAACTAATGAATCAAGAAGTATAAGTATCTATTAATATAACTAAAACAATATATCAGGGAACAAAAAGTATATATATAAGTGAAGAAAATATAAAAATATTTTTAATTTAAAAATAGGGGTCAATATGTAAATTAACACAATATAAATAATAATGTATAAAGACAAGAGAAATTAATAAAAAATAAATAAACAAAGAACTAAAAAAATTAAAAGAACAACATTCAAATGTAAGGAAAAAACAAGAAATAGGTTAATATAAATCCAAGGGATAAATATATATCTATATATAAGTTGGAAAAAATGTATTAATATATATGTATAAAACAATCAGTTGAAAAAAATGAGAGTTGAAAAGAAGACAAGGATTTGTGACCAAGAAAGACGGATATATATATATATATATATATATATATATATATATATATATATATATATATATATATATATATATATATATATATATATATATATATATATATATAACAATGCCAAAAGCATATAAACAAAAGCAAAAGAGAGAACAAAAGGCCTAAAGAAAGATAGATAACATTCCACAAAGAGAATATATATATATATATATATATATATATATATATATATATATATATATATATATATATATATATATATATATATATATATATATATATAAAATAAAAAGAAGAAGGATAAAACTAAAAGAGGGGTTTAAAGGTATAAATCAATAAACAATGTAAAAGAGCAAAGAAAAAGAATAAACATAAAGTAATGGGACAGTGAAATAATAAGTCTAAATAAAGGGAAATGGGATAACAAGACCAAGAAAAAACAATATCGAAGGAGGAAAGAGACAAAGGCAACGAAAGGTCATGAAAGAAAGAGGGCAATAGGGGGAAGGGTCAGTTGTGGGTAAGCGTGCATTGTGTGTGGGTGGAAGGAAGAGTGAGAGAAAGAATGAAAAGCCAAGGAGGGAAAGAAAGAACCAAACGGAGAAAGAGGACAAGAAAAAACCAAGGCAAGGACTAACATTGGAGACCAAAGACCAACCGACTAAGAGCTAGGGAGAAGGGGGAGGCGAGGATGGAAGAAAGAATATCTAGGCGTTGGGAAGGAGAAGGGGGTTAAAAGGGGGGATAAAGGAAAAAGGGGGAGTTGGGTTAAGGGGGGAGAGAGGGTACACCGAAGAGAAAGAGATGAAACGGGAAATAACAAAGGGAAGGGTTGGATGAGAGGAGAATAACTAAGTAGGATGGAGATTAGAGGGGAGAAGAGAGTGGTTTTTGAGACAGGTGAGGAAGGGGTGCCAAGAGAAAATAAGGCTCCATCCCTCATCTCGGTTAAGGTTAGAGGGGTGATTGCTGATTTCTATGGCCTCTTGGAGTTTCCTTTTGAAAAAGTTATCTTCCTTGACTAAGATTTGAGTGTCTTCTAAGCAAATGTGATGTTTGGTTTTAGAGGAGTGCTCAGTAAGGGTAGATTTTTGAGTTTAGTCATGCTTGATATTGGCCCCATGCTCTTTGATCCTGATACTAAAAGAGCGACCTATCTCCCCAATGTAGCGGGTGCCACATGAACACACCACCTTGTAGACACCTGAATTGAGGAAGAGGTCTCTAGGGTCTTTGGGAGACTAGATGCGGTTCCTAATAGTAGAAATGGGTTTAGAAGCACATCAAAGGCCCTTTTTGAGAAGAATCTTGGAGATTTTGTTGGAGATGCCTTCAATGTAGGAGATAGAGGCCACCAGGGGGGTTGAATGTTGGGTCACTTGAGATGTGGAGTAGAAGTGAGATCTGGGTTGTTTGAAAGCTCCAGAGATTAGTTTGCTTTTGAACCCATTTAATTTGAAGAGTTTGGAGAGGTGGGCAAGTTTGAGATCCAAGTTTTCCTCGTCGGAAACGTGAAAGGTCCTCGTGGCAAAATTTTTTAGGACCCTAACTTTTTGGTCAGGGTGGTGATGAGAGGTGGCATGAAGGTACAAGTCAGTGTGGGTAGCTTTCTTGAAGACTTTCTAGCCTAAGGAATCATTAGGTTTTTTTAAGAGCAAGATGTCAAGGAACAAAAGCTGGTTATTAGTCTCTAACTCTTTGGTGAAGGAGATACTTTGGGCTAAGTTGTTCAGGCACAAGTGAAAGACTTCCAGCTTCTCATGACCATGGGGCCAACAAATGTTGGTGTCATTGACATAGCATTTCCACCACTTGAGTTTGAGAGGGAACGAGTTTAGGGCCATTTCTTTGAAATGTTCCATGTATAGGTTGGCTATGATGAGGGAAAGAGGGAATCCCATGGTCACTCCATTTAATTATTCATAGACTACTCCTTGGAAGGTAAATAAGGTTGATCTGAGGCACATCTCTACCAAGGAGGCGATTTCATCATTAGTCTTGCATTTAATTAACTCAATGGAATCTGGGATCAGAACCTTAGTGAAGAGGGAAACCACGCCAAAGCTGACCAAGAGGTCATTTTCCTCAATCTTTTGTCTTTGATGAAGTCAACAAAGTGGGCAAAGTTTTTTATGAAAGAGATTGATTTACTCACAAAAGGGGCTAAGAGTTTGGTGAGGTAGGCCACAAGCTTATAGGTGGGGGAATCAATGGTGTCAATAATGGGTTGGAGGGGGATACCCATTTTGTGGATTTTTGGTACTCCATAAATGTGTGAAGCAACTTCTTTGGTGGCTAAGAGCTTCTTTTTGGTATCATCATCAAAGGAAGAGAGAGAGAGGGCTCTTTTTACTTTGGTTGAAATCTGGGAGATAGGGTTGTGGGGAAGGATTTGGTAGCTATCATTGTCAGAGAGCAGGTTCCTCATCTTGGAAATGTAGTCATGCCTACTCATGATGACTGTGGCATTAGCTTTGTCTACCTTGACAATGAAAAGGTTATGGTTTCTCGTAAGGTTACTAATGGCACAAAGCTCAGCTTTGGGAACGTTGTATTTGGGAGGTTTAGCATGTCTAAGTGTGACAGCACAATCTTATCTAATCTCCTTGGCAATATCTTCAGGAATAGATCAGATAGAATTCTCAATATTGACAAGAAAGTCTGTCATAGGAATAGAAGGGGGAGTGATCGCAAAGCCAAGACCTCTTTTTAAAAAAAATGAAAGATAGAGGGTTGAAATGAACATCAGAGAGGTCGAAAACTAATTTGTTTTCCCAATCTTAAATGCAATTAGGTATGGGGTGAGGTCATGAATGGCACGTAGAAGAGGTGGAAAGTGTGGAATGTTTGGGGGAGTATGAAAAATTAAAAGGAAGAGTATGAGAGGGGGAGGGGCGGGGTTGACAACGAAGAATCAAGCATCGAGGTGATAGGAGACGTTGATTGGTTAGTTGGAATAGGAGTTGTTTGAATGTAGTCCATTGGAGGAGAGGGCACATACCTCGAAAGGTGGCCTGACTTGTGAGATAAGTCAAAAAAGGGAGGGAAAGAGCTTGGAGTGGCTCGAGGAGGGTTGAGGGATGGATCAGAGATCACGTCTTCATAAATGTAAGACATGTAGTTAGAAGAAAAATGATTAGAGATGGATGGTAAGAGCATACCTGGGGACACACACTGGAGACCATTGACAGAGACTGGTTGCTGATACTAGAGCCGACCATACAGACACCACTGGATCAAGTTTGGTGAGTGCCCAACAACAGAGAAGACTTACGGGTCAAGTTACAAATGGGAGGAGCAGGAGACATTGAGCCAAGAAAGGTCGTCGAGTGAAGAGAGTCTCTGCATTGGTCAGTAGTGGTAGATCTGGGGGAGAGGCGAAGTGAAATGGGGTTGGATGTGAGTAGCGGGTTGGCTGAGGAAGGGAAGAGTGCAATGGATGAAGAAGGAAGAAATGAGTTGGTTGTGGGATGACCGACAATAGAGGAAGACAAAGGGGAATGAGCTAGGACTTGGGAAGGAGGTAGAAGAGATGGGGGCTAAGGTGTTGGGAGGAAACCAGCGGAAGAGATATCTGAACGATTGGTGAAAACTGAGTGGTTTGGGATGGATTCACCTAATGATGGGTTTGAAAGGCACCAATTTGAGCATGCAAAGAGAGCTTGATTGGATCGAATGGAAAGTATGTGAGGGGACTGCCTCACAGGATCGTGCTAATCTTGCCTGAGAGCAAGTTTAAATGGAGGCATGCTAGATTGGCCTCCTCGTCACTCTAGCTTAGGTGAACGTCTAATGATGAGACTAAAAAACTTCTTCTTTTGTCTAATCACACATACGTCTTTGAGACTAGAGGTTTTGGCCTGTGATGTACAATCTAGGAGAACCCATAAGTCTTGATGAAGAGAAGATGTTAATTCAAGGTGTAGATTAAATAGTCTTGAGGACAACTCATTAATAGATGCTCTGGTAGCTTTGATGACTGATCTGAGGAGTGAGAGACCCACTCGGTCGAGGATGTGCTTCTTATTCTAGTTCCACAGATGGTGGAAAATTTTAATGAAGGCAAGAATAATCCCAAAGTTCTGATATCTTTTTAGAAATGTTAGGTCTGCAATTTTCTTAGCTAGCTTGATTCTGTACTTCTCTAGCTGTTTAGATTTGAGACATAATTCCCTCCCATGAAAGGTATCGATAGAATTCATTAGTTTTCTGTAGTCCATGATGTTGTGTAAGAGTGCTTCTAGATTCAACTATGTAACTTATTTTTACTCAACGTTTTAGATCACACTCAGTGATCCATCATCAGGAGAATGAGAGCAAGAGAGGAGAAAAATGAATGATACATTAAAGAACAAAACAACATAAAAAGAGAGGGAGGGAGAGAGGTTACGTGGATGCTAAGAAAGTTCTTGGGAAAGGAGAGATCACTATCTACAGGAGAACCCAAAAATGGACTAAGGAACAAGAGGAATATAAAAAAGGTAAAAAACACTAAAAACATATACACCTATAAAATTACAACCAAGAATGACATGAATCAAAAGAATTAAACAAACTCAACAACCTACCAAGAGGACATAGACTATTAAGAATAAAGCCTAAACCCTTAATATATAAATAATATATTTTTATAAGAGGTGGTATATATATACTAAAAAACTAATGAATCAAGAAGTATAAGTATCTATTAATATAACTAAAACAATATATCGGGGAACAAGAAAAAACAAAAGTATATCTATAAGTGAAGAAAATATAAAAATATTTTTAATTTAAAAATAGGGGTCAATATGTAAAATAACACAATATAAATAATAATGTATAAAAACAAGAGAAATTAATAAATAAATAAATAAACGAAGAACTAAAAAAATTAAAAGAACAACATTCAAATGTAAGCAAAAAACAAGAAATAGGTTAATATAAACCAAGGGATAAATATATATCTATATATAAGTTGGAAAAAATGTATTAATATATATGTATAAAACAATAAGTTGAAAAAAATGAGAGTTGAAAAAAAGACAAGGATCTGTGACCAAGAAAGAGGGATATATATATATATCATCCAACAATAATAAAAAGAAGAAGAATAAAACTTAAAGGCGGGGGGGGCTTAAAGGTATAAATCAATAAACAATGTAAAAGAGCAAAGAAAAAGAATAAACACAAAGTAATGGGACAGTGAAATAATAAGTCTAAATATGTTGTTCTCAAAATCAGCTACGCTCGTTTTTGTAGACAACCCCCACGAAACTTGTCCGTTTCGTGAATCTACACTCTAAGTTCGCAAATCGAGACAAGATTCCCTTGGTCTCATGTGAAGTCATTTGACATTCTAAACTGGTCTGCGACATTCCCTTGAATTTGTTTCTTGATATTCGCAAAGATCGTTCAGGTCGTAAACTGATTAAAATGTCAATTTTAGCCATTTACAAGAGTTAGTAAATTTTTGAGTTTTGATATGCAATAGTGGCATTTTTCGCCGCTCTTACATGTCTCTTTTTAAGTTGTTGCATATGTAATGGAGGCATTTTTTGCCGCTCTTACATATGTTTGTCTTTGCATATGTAAAGGCGACAATTTTTGCCGCCATTACATATTTCTCCAATGTGTACATGTACTGTCAGTGAATTTTGCCGCTTTTGCATGTTCGATGCCACATGTGCAGGGTCGGCCGATTTTGCCGCCCGAGCAAGATTCTCAGGATCTTGGACACTGAGTGCCATTAATGGCCACTCGTGCCACCTATTGAAGGCATGTTTTCGAGTTTTAAATACGTTTCCTTTTGTTTGTTTCGTCATTTCATTTCTTACCTGCCAAGCCAGTCTTTGGACTCCCCTCGCATTGATCGATCGCGCCAAGCTAGGATTTGATCAAATTCTTCATCATTGAACCTAGGGTTTTCCTCCGTTTGAACAGGTTAGTCATTTTTTTTGCTTTTTGATTTCTAGGGTTTTATTCATTAATCAGTATTTGCATTTTGTTTATTTCTTAGGTTGTTCATAATACTTTTTAGATTGTGTTGTCGCTTGCCTAGTTTGTTGAAGTTAAACCTTTGTTCTTCCTTACGTTGTGTCCTGTATTGTTCCTCGTCAGTCGAATTGGTGAAAATCACTGATCTTTGTTCCTGCCCATGGTTTTGTGTCTTGTGTCATTGGTTTCTTTCCGTGGATTGAGTTTAATGCATAGTCAGTTGTATTTTCCGTTCATACCCTTCGGCACTTACCCAAAGGCGTGGTGTATGAGCGGCAAAAACACCCGCTCCTACACCAAAACTTAGCAACCCTACCCCGTGTAGTGCAAAATTTGCCACTAATGGATTTCTTAAAACTTTCCAACGCAAGGTGTAACGGTGGTAAAATTTGCTGCCTTTACACAAGATTTCTTGATAAAACTTCTCTTGCGATGTCGGTGAAAACACCTGCTCCTATATCAAAACCTTGCATGTATCGTCGGTGATTTCTGCCGCTCGAACACCATCATAAAATCCTATCTCATGCATTAGCAGTAAATTTTTCCGCTCTGACACACTTTGCTCCTTACCTCATGCAGTAGCGGCAAAATTTGCCACCGATGCAAGTATAAGAAAACCCCTCATATGCAAGGGCGGCAAATTTTGCCGCCCATGCAAACACTCTCCCAAATTTTCCTAACTCTGGAAAATTTTCATTTTTAATTTTTAGAGCCCGCTTTCCTCTGATTTTTGGCCTGCTTGCACTATAGCCCCTTTTTCAAGCGTGTTTCCATAGTCGTGATCGTCGACATGCAATTTTCCTAGATTGCCAGTATTTCCCCTAATTGCATGATCATGACTTTTTGCTGCAGTTTCTTCTGTGGATCTTCATTCTCCATCAGCATCCTCTTGGTGATAGCTCATCCAGATGACTGAGTTGTCCCTGAAGATATCAAAAGCGATGAAGTACAAATATCAAGGTGTTTTCCCAATCACCTCAGTCACTTCTAATGTTGATGACATTAGAGATACAGAGATTGGCCATGTGGATATGGCTGAGTTTGTAGAGAGAACCAAGTCAAGCAACCCCAGTGCTATGATGAAGAAGATAATTGACAGTAATATTCATCTGGTGTCATCTTTCTCAGTGGCAGCTCACAACACAGAATTTGTTCTTCAGTGTGCCTATTTCTATAACAAAGATATTAGAGTTGTGGTGGACGCCAGTGGTAATGTGATAATCAGGTTTGATCCTAAGTTCATTGACAAAGTGTTCATGTGCCCCGCTGCGACAGAAGTGTTAAAGCTTGACTTTGTTGAAGCATAGAAGGAATATGACAAAAATCTGGAGAAGGCAAAGAAAGTAATTAACAATAAATGGCTGAAGACTGCAAGATCAAATTTGTCAAGGTGGCCACGTAGTTTCCCTCGAAGTGACTTTGTAGAGTAAGTTGGTGACTTGATTACTCTCCTCAGCAGGATAAGAGGTTTGTCTTCCTCTTCACAATTTCATGAATGGATGTATCCTTTCATTAAGGTCATACTTCAGGGTAAGCAAACCATTTTCTAGGGTGAACATATTAGCAACGCTTTGCATGAATAGCTGACGAAGGTATCCACTACCTTCAAGTTCTACATGACTTCCTATTTGGTGTACATTGCAGCTTCTATGAGGATTTTCCCAGGTTTGACATCAGAAGGGGATAGGAGGGTAATCCCAGTATACCAATACTATTCTCAGTTAATGTTGAAGGGTTCTATTCATCACATTTTAGAAGAGTGAATGATGTGTTATTTGTAGTATTCCTTTGTCTTTTTGATCCCCAACTAGAACAAAGAAGAGTGTTAGATGAGGCATGGACAGTGGTAAATGATTTTGGGAGTATGTTCTTGCAATTTTCTTCTTTTTCATACTTGAGGGTTGGCTTTTTCCAAGGTTACCCTTATATGCTTCCAAGATTCCCTTCAGACAAATTGGTCTTAATGGAGTTGTGCAGACAAATGATTGTCATGCATAACAAACAAATGGAACTCAAGAAGCCCAGTTTTAGATTCCCAGTTGAAATCGACAGATATTCGGTAATGACTGCTGCAAAGGCAAGGGTCATGGAAATTGAGATGCAGCTGGTCACCATGAAGCAATTCAAGAGGAGACCAAAGTTTGACTATAGGGGTGTGAAGAACAAAATCAAAAGGAAAACTCAATTTCATGAACCCATGGTTGAAGATGTTTGGGTAGATCTAAGAACAGAGGAAGATATCAGGAAACTGGACTACAACAGATTGTCTCTTGAGCAGATTGAATATTTGGGACTTGCTGATATTCCTGAGGATCTTGTGGATGATGGGGAATTGGTTGATGACAAATATAATGCTGAACAGATTGCTAATACTCCTCTCCCTCCAATCCAATGGTCCCAAAAGGAGTTGACCTCATTAAGGAAGAGATTTGAGCCCATATTGGCTAACACTAATAACTGGCTGGCAGATAAAGGAATTACTCTGAAATAATTCCTCACTAGATTAGAAACTGAAGTTCAAGAGCAAACTGGTAAAAAGGTGGAAAAAAGAATGAAGAACAAGAGTGATGTTCCCTCATCCTCTAAAATACATAAGCCTAAGATCAGATTTGTGACGAAGAAATCAAAAGTTGTGGAGGAAGAACCTGAAATAAAAGATATGGAAGCTGAGGAGCCAGCTACTGAAGAGCCAGCCACCAAAGAGATGGATGTTGAAGATAGGACTATAGATCAACAAGATGAGGAGGCTTTGTCTCCACAGGAAAATACACAACAAGAAATAAGAGTCTCATCCCCTTTACTTGATACACCTGTTGCAGCTCCTGTGTTTGTTTCCCCTATCGATATTCCCTCTTTTGAATCTCCCTCTCCTTCTAAAATAATTTTTGATAATCCTCAAAACACTTTTGAAAATGTTCTCCATTCTTCAGGGTCTATTCCTAGTTTGTCTTCTTCGTCTTTTGATATTGGGGATGCATCCATTTTTTATCATTTTGTAATGAATATCGAGCAAGTCTCTAGTGCAAATGTAACGGGTGCGGTTTTTACTAACACCCCGCCTATTGTTTCTACTACCAGTACAAGTATAGTTTCAGGAACACCAGCAATAGGAATGGATCCCAATGTGAGTACTTCTCTACTCCCACCTTGGTTATCAACTTACACACCAAAAAGTAAAAAGCAAGCCATCTCCCCAGATGACTTTGATTTCACGAAGCTGGTACCTGCAAAGCCTAAGGCCCCGAAGAAACCAAAGATTCTTTCAAGAATGCTTGAGGATAAGGGACATAAATTTCTGGAGATTGCCAAACCTCCATAGGATGCAACCATGGAGAATTTTGATATGAATGACTACTCTATTTCTAGAGTTCAATTGGGCAAAATAACCCATGAAAGCGCTAAAAATGATATGCAGTCAGCCATGGACATCCTAATCCAGAAGTTTGACAAGGAAAAATAAATGAAGGATCACTACAAGGCAATGGTAGAACAACTAACTGCGGTGATAAGAAAAATCACTTTGAACTCAGAAGCAGTTACTCCAGAGGCCGTTACTGTAGAAGACCCCATCATTCAGAAAGCGGAAATGACTCATCTCAAAGGGAGAGTACTTGAAGAGTACTTAGACAGGATGTGTGCACAAGGAGTCTCTTTGCTCACAGACGTATCTGAGAAGACAGATAAAATGAGAAAAATAAGAGTAGAACTTGATGACCTCATTGATACTATTTCTCAAGATATTGAACGCACAGAGAATACTCATGATAAATGGGCAGAGATGAGGAAATTGAAAATAAGCACCCTAATATCAATTGGCACCATCTCTAATAGGGATTCTTATACAGAAACAAAGGAGGGTTTGATGTACAGGAGCAGTATGCTTAGAAATTTGATCAATGATCTTGAAGCTGCAAAGGAAATCAGTGAACAAAGTGATGTCAACCTTTTGCATAAGTTGGAGGAGTTGCCTTGTAAGTTGGTATCACAGGACAACCAATTTCTTTCTGCAGAAGAAATGGTTCGGGAATTTGAAGACATGTTCCAGAAAGAGTTCGAAGATAAAACATTTTCAATGACTTATGTGGATAATATTTTGGACAACTAGTTAACTGGTCATGCAAAATCAGTCACTATAGTGAGAGATGCCATAGTGAGGGCCAAGATGATCTTTAGGAACACGTTCAACTTAGATAGCATTGGGATACAAGCAGCTTTCACTATGTATGATGGTCACATGAGGAAAAGTGGCGACACAAATTGAAGCAGTTTTTCCTTAGTTTATTTCCCATTTTTCAGATGTACTTTCAAAACAATTTTGGACATTTTTACGTGTACATTCTTCATATGTAATTACATGTAAAAATATAGGAAGTCCCAAGTCAATAAGGACTCCTATTTTTGAATAAGTTAAAGTAGTTAGGTTTTTTCCTAAATTTTCTCAAGGCCTCTCCCTATAAATAAAGAGGGCCATTTTTGTAAATATTATCTTTTATCTATTGCAAGAAAACTCTGGCAAATTGAAAAGCAAATCAAGACTTTATGCTTCTTTGTGAGAATCAATTATCAAATATTTATCAATACAAGAGAGCAAGTTCAATTCCAATCTTTGTCTTGGGATTACTTGTTTTATGATAGAATTGTTCTTATGTCTTTGCTATCATATTATCTTTGATAAGTAATTGAAGTGTGAGTTTATTTCAAGTGATTAAGGAGTATTCTAAATCTGATTTCAATAGACTTTGAGCTATAAAATCATTTGTGAGGATTGTGTTTATGTTCGTGAGGATAAAATAGCTTGAAGACTTTGTGTCGCAAGTTGTTATATTCAATCTACTTTTGTCATCTTGGAGAAGAGTGAAGACTTTGGGCTGCATTCAACTTCAAATAGCTCCATTTGCAATTAGTAAGGCAACAGAAAACTTTGTGTTTCTATGAGTTTATGAAAGTTCGCAAGTTCTTTATTATCATCTTGAAGTATAAGCATCTATTTTGAAAAAAAGAGAATGAGATGAAATGGAACCACCACAAATATAGTGTTTAGTTTACATAAATTTCATAAGTTATTTGTTTATAATAGTTAAGCAATCAGAGGGAACCTCCCCTTGCTGAGAGGAGAGACTTTGTCTCATCATAGTTGTGGCTGATATACCCATTTTGCCGTTAGTGAGTTAACGACAAAATATTCACCCAACAAAATAAAGGGAAATGGGATAACAAGACCAATAAAAAACAATATTGGAGGAAAGAGCCAAGGGCGACAAAAGGTCATGAAAGAAAGAGGGCAACAGGGGGAAGGGGTCAGTTGTGGGTAAGTGTGCATTGTGTGTGGGTGGAAGGAAGAGTGAGGGAAAGAAAGAACCAAACAGAGAAAGAGGACAAGGAAAAACCAAGGCGAGGACTAACATTGGAGACCTAAGACCAACCGACTGAGAGCTAGGGAGAAGGGGGAGGCAAGGATGGAAGAAGGAATATCTAGGTGTTGGGAAGGAGAAGGGACTTAAAAAGGGGGACGAAGGAAAAAAGGGGGGTTGGGTTAAGGGGGGAGAGAGGGCACACCGAAGAGAAAGAGAAGAAATGGGAAAGAACAGAGGGAAGGGTCAGATGAGAGGAGAACTAAGTAGGATGGAGATTAGAGGGGGGAAGAAAGCGGTTTCTGAGACGGGTGAGAAAGGGGTGCCAAGAGAAACTACGGCTCCATCCCTCATCTCGGTCAAGGTTAGAGGGGTGATTGCTGATTTCTATGGCCTCTTGGAGTTTCCTTTTGAAAAAGTTATCTTCCTTGACTAAGATTTGAGTGTCTTCTAAGCAAATGTGATGTTTGGTTTTAGAGGAGTGCTCAGCAAGGGCAGATTTTTGAGTTTGTTCATGCTTGATATCGGCCCCATGCTCTTTGATCCTAATACTAAAAGAGTGGCCTGTCTCCCCAATGTCAGGGGTGCCACATATTGAACACACCACCTTGTAGACACCTGAATTGAGGAAGAGGTCTCTAGGGTCTTTGGGAGATGGGACGTAGTTCCTAATAGTAGAAATAGGTTTAAAAGCATATCGAAGGCCCTTTTTGAGAAGAATCTTGGAGATTTTGTTGGAGATGCCTTCAATGTAGGGGATAGATGCCACCGGGGGGGATGAATGTTGGGTCACTGAAGGTGTGGAGTAGAAGCGATATCTGGCTTGTTTGAAAGCTCTGGAGATTAGTTTACTTTTGAACACATTTAATTTGAAGACTTTGGAGAGGTGGGCAAGTTTGAGATCCAAGTTTTCCTCATCGCAAATGTGAAAGGCCCTCATGGCAAGAGTTTTTAGGACCCTGACTTTTTGGGCAGGGTGGTGATGAGAGGTGGCATGAAGGTACATGTCAGTGTGGGTAGCTTTCCTGAAGACTTTCCAACCTAAGGAACCATCAGTTTTTTTTAAGAGCAAGATATCAAGGAACAAAAGTTGCTTATTAGTCTCCAACTCTTTGGTGAAGGAGATACTTTGGGCTAAGTTGTTCAGGTGTAAGTGAAAGTCTTCCAGCTTCTCATGACCATGGGGCCAACAAATGTTGGTGTCATCAACATAGTGTTTCCACCACTTGGGTTTGAGGGGAAACAAGTTTAGGGCCATTTCTTTGAAATGTTCCGTGTATAGGTTGGCTACGATGGGGGAAAGAGGGGATGCCATGGTGACTCCATTTAATTATTCGTAGACTACTCCTTGGAAGGGAAAGAAGGTTGATCTGAGGCACAACTCTACCAAGGAGGCGATTTCATCATTAGTCTTGGGTTTAATTAACTCAATGGAATCTGGGATCAGAACCTTAATGAAGAGGGAAACCACGTCAAAGCTGACCAAGATGTCATTTTCCTCAAGCTTTTTGTCTTTGATGAAGTCAACAAAGTGGGTAGAGTTTTTTATGAAAGAGATCGATTTACCCACAAGAGGGGCTAAGAGTTTGGTGAGGTAGGCCGCAAGATTATAGGTGGGGGAATCAATGGTGTCGATAATGGGTCAGAGGGGGATACCTATTTTTCCTATTTTTGGTACTCCATAAATGCACAGAGTAACTTCTTTGGTGGGTAAGAGCTTCTTTTTGGTATCGTCATCAAAGGAAGAGCGAGAGAGGGCTCTTTTTACTTTGGTTGAAATTGGGGAGACATGATTGCGAGGAAGGATTTGGTAGCTATCATTGTTAGAGAGCAGGTTCCTCATCTTGGAAATGTAATCATGCCTACTAATGACAACTGTGGCATTACCTTTGTCTACCTTGAAAATGACAAGGTCATGGTTTCTCATTAGGTTACTAAAGGTGCGAAGCTCATATTTGGGAACATTGCATTTGGGAGGTTTAGCATGTCTAAGCACGACAACGCAGTCTTGTCTAATCTCTTCGGCAATATCTTCAGGAATAGATCAGATAACATTCTCAATATTGACAAGAAAGTCTATCATAGGAATAGAAGGGGGAGTGATTGCAAAGCAAAGACCTCTTTGTAAAAAATAGAAAGATAGAGGGTCCGAATGAACATTAGATAGGTTGACGACTAATTTGTTTTCCCAATCTTGAATGCAATTAGGTATGAGGTGAGGTCTTGGATGGCACATAGAAGAGTTGGAAAGTGTGGAATGTTTGGGGGAGTGTGAAAAATTAAAAGGAAGAGTACAAGAGGGGGAGGGGGGTTGACAATGAAGAATCAGGGATCGAGGTGATGGGAGAGGTCGATTGGTAGGTTGGAATAGGAGCCGTTTGGATGTAGTCCATTGGAGGAGAGGGCACGAACCTTGAAAGGTGGCTTGACTTGTGAGATAAGTTAAAAAAGGGAGGGAAAGAGCTTGGAGTGGCTCAAGGAGGGTTGAGGTATGGATCAAAGATCACATCTTCATAAATGTAAGACGTGTAGTCAAGAAATATTATTAGAGATGGATGGCGAGAGCATAACTGGGGACGCGTGTCAAAGACTAGTTGTTGATACTAGAGACGGCCATCGCAAATACCACTGGATTGAGTTTGTTGAGTGCCCAGTAACAGAGAAGACTTACGGGTTGAGCTGCAAACAGGAGGAGCGGGAGACATCGAGGCAAGAAAGGTCATCAAGTGAAGAGAGTCTCTACATTGGTTGGTAGTGATAGAGCTGGGGGAGAGGTGAGGTGAAATGGGGTCAGACATGAGTAGAGGGCTGGCTGAGGAAGGGAAGACTGTAGTGGATGAAGAAGGAAGAAATGAGTTGGCTGTGGGATGATCGACAACAGAGGAAGACAAAGGAGAATGAGCTAGGACTTGGGAAGGAGGCATAAGAGATGGGGGCTGGAGCAGAGGGAGGAAACCAGTGGAAGAGATATCTGAATGATTGGCAAAAACTGAGTGGTTTGGGATGGGTTCACCCGATGATGGGTTTGAAAGGCACTGGTTTGAGCATGCAAAGAGAGCTTGATTGGATTGAGTCAAAAGCGTGTGAGGGGACTGCCTCATAGGATCGTGTTGATCTTGCCTGAGAGCAGGTTTAAATGGAAGCATGCTAGATTGGCCTCCCTATCACTCCAACTCAGGTGAACGTCTGATGATGAGACTAAAACACTTCTTCTTTTGTCTAATCACACATAAGTATTTGAGACTAGAGGCTCTGGCCTATGACGTACAATCTAGGAGAACCTGTAAGTCTTGATGAAGAGAAGATGCTAATTCAAGGTGTAGATAGAATAGTCTTGAGGACAACTCATTAATAGATGCTCTGGTAGCTTTGATGACTGATATGAGGAGTGTGAGACCTACTCGCTGGAAGATGTGCTTTGTATTCTAGTTCCAGAGATGGTGGCAAATTTTAATGAAGGTAGGAATAATCCCAAAGTTTTGACATATTTTTAGAAATGTTAGGCCTGTAATTTTCTTAGCTAGCTTGATTCTTAGCTTCTCTATCTATTTAAATTTGAGACATAATTCCCTCTGATGAAGGGTATCAATAGAATTCATTAGTTTTCTATAGTCCATGATGCTATGTAAGAGTGCTTCTAGATTCAACTGTGTAACTTATTTTTACTCAACATTTTGGATCACACTCATTGATCCATCATGAGGAGAATGAGAGCAATAGAGGAGAAAAATGAATGATACATTGTAGACCAAAACAACATAAAAAGAGAGGGAGGGAGAGAGGTTACGTGGATGCCAAGAAAGTTCTTGGGAAAGGAGAGATCACTATCTACAAGAGAACCCAAAAAATGGACTAAGGAATAAGAGGACTATAAAAAAGGTAAAAAACACTATGTTTAGGGTAAAATTTGGATTGTTTATATTCAATTGTTAGATGTTTGAATCCTCCTTTGACCCTTTACATTCAAGGACCTAGGGTCAAGTGGCAATGTACTATCATACCCTAGGTCACTGTGAGATGTAGGGAAACTTGGATTAGGGTGTTTAATTATCAATTTTCCTTCTCTTATGCTTAATTGACCATTAAAATCCTAATTTTGCAAATGCGACAGTAAACAGATGAATTACAGAAAAAGATCTTGCAAAGGGATGTAAAATATCAAATCACAGAGTACCTATTTTTGGGGTTTCGAGGCAGAAAAGTTGGGGACACAGAAGTAGGTGCCCAAGTCCAAGGCCTATGTTTTTGTCCGGATTTGAGAACTCAGTCTGCAACTCTTTCCTACTGTTCCAGAGATTTTCCCGTCACGAGACTTGGAGGTCTAATGAGCAAACGTCCAAGTCCAGGGGGTAGATTTTCTTCCTGTTCTACAATTCTGACACTCCAAGATGTCTTGTTGTAACTTCACTTTGTCCAGCTCCTCAACCTGTAACCTGCAACCATGAAAACTTTGGGAGGGGGTTGTGGTGTTTAGAGGCTTGCCTCAGTCAAGCCCTGGAGGACACTTAAGTCTCTGAACACCATTTTTAGATAGAGAGTGCGTGCCCTTATTGAGGCAGAGGCAAAAACCAAAGGAAACCATGATGAAAACACAATATAATGTCACCTTGTAGTGAGGATCTCATGGGAGAAAGATGCCCTTCATTCCATGATGCAATGGATGCTCAAATCTGCAAACACAAACACATAGACAACATAATTATTCTTTTGCAACACAATGAAAGCCTTGAATCTCCTTTAGGATGCCAAAATCACATGAACACAATCTCTCTAGTTTCTAAATGAATGCCTAAACATGGTTTTATATGCAACTACAAACATTCCTGCCAAGATTTTGTAAATTTAAACTTACCGTGTCGGCATAGGACCCAAATAATGGTCATAAGTTGACACCCCAAAATTGGGACTGCCCCAAAATAGGGCAGGACTAGGGCGTGTGTGCCCAAGTCCTCCCCCCCTATTTTGGGCAGGGTCTAGCTCAAGGGGTCCTCCTAGGTCCCATTTGTCATGTTACTTAGGGCTCATTCCATTGGGATGCCAAATTATGAAGTAAGATGTCCTAAATGCATGCAAAAGACCCGGGAGCTAAACCTTATGAGGGAAAAGCCCCAAAGCAGACATTTTTTGACATTACATTTAGCCCCCACTTTAATGTATGTATAAATGTGAGGCCAATACATGTATTAAAGTACAGTCACAAACACAACAAACACATCAAGCATGGAGAATACACGCCAATCACATAGAAGACAGTAATAGGCATGCAAAACATGAAGAAGATAGTTACAGTCACACAAAACATGAAGAAGACAATAAATGCATAGAAGACACATTAATGCATGGAAGGCAGACACGATTTATTTTCTTTTCTTTTTCTCATATAAATGAAATGCATATGCAAGTACTGGAAAGTAAATAAACCTCCCATAATATAGGATGCACTCATCGCGCAAGTCTTTATACTATATATATGGGGCAACACACACGCAAGACATGCAAAACCTCCCAAAATGTAGGATGCACTCATCACACAGGTCTTTAGATTGCACATCAGGCAACAAACATGCCACACAAAGCAAGCACGCCAAAACACACACACACAGACTTGAAGAGATGGAGAAAACACAACAGACAAGTGATGGAGTGTACCTATTTCTTGGTCCAACACCATCTCAGGCACATTACAGGCACACACTAATGATTGGGCTTCGCCACAAAAATTACCGAAGACATGCTTAAGGGTTGAGTTAATCACAAAACCACTCCCCGCCTCCGTAGAGGACTTTTGAAAATGACAGGATGATGCAATCTGCTCAGAGAAATACACCACCCCCACCTCCACAGAGGGCTTAAAATAAAAAGGATATATGCAATATCCCGCCTCCATAGAGGGCTTACATGATTGATGGATTGATTGCAAAAAAGCTCAGGATGCAGGATGCACTCATCATGTAGGTCTTTAAACTGCACCTGAGGACAAACACATTGCTAACATCTACAACAAACAGCTTACCTTATATATGCCCCCACATTAAGGTGGTTGATATCATGCATCAATAACCAGAACATTAAGGTAGGAAGAAAAAACACAAGGGAACACAAGCTTTCACCAAGCCCATGCCCCCCGAAGGTGACATGCACTTTACGATCACCAAATGTTCCCACAAACACATCCCTGCAAGAAACATGTTAGTGTCTACAACATCATGGTAAACGACAACATCAATGCATATGATTAACCACACAAAGATCCAAGGTTATACTATGAATTCAGAGTTCAAGGATAACCATGGGGCTATATCACGAAGCTCTCCAAATCAAGTACCACCAAGGCTAGATTCAAAGACAAACAAAGGTGCACAGAGTAGTAGTATTGTTAAGGTTTGTAAATGAGATAAAAACATCCTCAAATTCACTACATGGAAAGCACGAGTGCTTCCACTAGTCAAGCGTTGGATAAGATATACAACCCCATTGTCATATTAGGAACTAAGTCCATTTTTTGATTGCTCTCAAAAGGGACACTAGGTCTGCATCAGTATAAATGTTTTTTGTCATCTGCCTGCTAGATAGAAACACTAGAGGAAGGGAAACAATAAATAAGAGAGGAGAAATAATTTCCTTAGGGAAAGTCACGTAGGAGGGTTCCCCCAAGTCACCAACCGCAATGCTATGTCCGTAAGACACAAAACAACAATGAAATTAGAGAGAGAGGCAATATAGAAGAATGATGATACAAATAGAAGGTCACAATAGAGGCTGTCTCCTGGTATCCTAGACCTTACGGGAGAATCCAAGGTCATCCCAGGAGGCCTAAACAACACATAACACATCATGGGGGAAGCACATCACGAGAGAGATAAAGGGTTAGATATACTTACTTGTAGGGTCTTCATATTAGATTTTGGAACTTGCGAACCTCTTGGAGAGGTACTAGATCATGTTTAATGCAAAATTTGAGTG
This sequence comes from Cunninghamia lanceolata, assembly GCA_027924645.1. Classification (NCBI taxonomy): domain Eukaryota; kingdom Viridiplantae; phylum Streptophyta; class Pinopsida; order Cupressales; family Cupressaceae; genus Cunninghamia; species Cunninghamia lanceolata. Next base: position 7,893,019 of record BSBN01000636.1, on the reverse strand, counting down.
GTTCTTATGAAAGTCTTGTTTATTATCATATGATGCTTGTTTCTTAAATTCTTGTTTAAATGAGACTTTTTTATTTCTTATGAGGGGGAGAACCACTATTATTTCCAACTTTTGATAGTTGTCTTACTCTTTTTCAATTTTTAGTGAGTTTTCATTGTTGAATCTTTCTAACACGATAATAGGAATCATCCTGTACCATCTCACTCATCTGTATCGGTTGTTGTTCTTTCTTTTTTGATGTATTCTGATTATCTCCCGATCCATATAAGGATAATGGAGGAGGAACCTCAACATAAATTCCTTTTCTTCATGGATGAGGTGGATTATCCACTTGTTTCTTATCTACTTCAATCATTCCCATGATACTATCATAGTCCAAGTAATCATCCTTGTCTATTTCCATTAAACCCTGTTCCACCATATTGTTTTCAGTATGCTTAGGGAAAGGATTAGTGTTTCTGATTCGGCGAAGCAACCGACTTTTTTCCATTATCATTCACACCTGATATCTGGATGACATTTGAATCAATAAGATCCTATATCTCATGTTTAAGATGCATACATCATTCAGTTTCATGTCCTTGCATTTAATGATAATGACAAAAGGCATTAGCATCAAAGTAAGGTCCTTGTTTACTAGGATCAACAGGCTTGATTAGGGGAAGCTTCAGGATGTTATTACTCATAGCTTGATTCATGATGGAATGATAAGACTTAGATATCAGAGTAAATTTTCATAGTTGATATGATGCTTTCTTCAGATTGGTGATAGCTGAAACATTCAAAAAGTTGTTCATATTTGGTCCATTAATCTTGATGAAGCTCCTATTATTATTATTCCTCTTAAAATTGTTGTGCGATGATCCACCTATGGATTGTCCAACTTGAGCCGATGAGTTTTGATTTTCATACTGACTAGACGAAAGTTGATAATCATGAAGGGTGGTGCATAAATGTTGAAAGGAGTTATATTTCATCAAGAGGATCTTATCACAAATATTTGGTTTTAGATTTGTAATGAATATCTTCTGAACATCCTCATCTTTCATCTGATACTAAATCTGTGCATAAAGTCCTTGATACCGACTAATGAATTCAGTCAACTTTTCTTTTGGACCTTGTTTGCATTGAACCAAGTGAATAAGAGTGACTTGGGGTCCGATATTTGCTTAAAAATGTTGTAAAAATTGATCAATCAATTGCGAAAAGGAGTGTATTAAATTTGGAGGCAAAGAGAAAAACCATTCTAAAGTAGTATCTTTGAGAGATCGTGGGAAAAGTTATGCCAAAAAATCCTCTTCAAAATAAAAATCACTACACATGGCTGTAAATGCTGCCACACGGATATTAGGATCACCTTTTCCACCATATTTTTCAAAGCAAGGAGTCTCAAACCTCGCAGGCATAAGAGTTCTCAAGATTGCATAGGAAAGGGGATTACATGCATGATATGTTGGTAGACTAGGCTACGAAGAATTTGTCAAGTTTGTTACCTTTTGTTGTAAAGCAGTCATGCCCTGTAAAAGTTGGTTTAGGATGGCATCATTAGGAGATGCGGTTTGTTGTGAGGAATTGGAACCAAAGTGAGGAGGTGAATAAGCTTGAGATACGATAGCCAGAGGCTAAGAATATGTCAACGGTGGTTGGACATAATGATAGGTGGAAGATGTCTATGAGTAGGTAATACGTGGCTAAAAATGAGTGGAATAGATAGGTGGTTGAGAACAATTATGCATAGAGGAGGTCCCCTTAGAAACCAATTTCTGATAATCAAATCCCATAGCTTTGTAATTAGTGCCATTAGATACTCCAATACCAGTGGTAGCATTATTACAAGCATTTACATTAGTTGTTAAGATCGTTGATGTAAAGTCGATATTCCTGTAGTCGGTATAGGTATGGATACTTGAGTATGAGATGGTGATAAAGTGTTATTTATCACTTGTGCACATTCAGACACCGGCATGATATTGGTATGTACAATATGTGCTAGACTGTGAATTGCATTAACACCATCTTGTCCCTCTTTTATCAATTCTCTTATATTATGAATTGTAGGGACAACTTCTTTAGTTATTCTCACATTTTCCATAAATGATTGAAATTGGGCTATCTCTTTATCCAATTTTTCTATTTTCTCATTAGATACATATCCCATTGCCTCAATAGTGTCATCAACATCATGAAAAGTTTGCTCTTCCATTGTACTTGTAATGGGTGTAATATCTTGTAATATTTGAGTCTCTCCTTTTGTAAAAGTGTTCAGTGTACCAACTTCTTCAAGGGCACTAGATCCCATGTGTCTTATGCTTCTTCTTAGAGGAATATTTCTCTTAGGGCAGCGAGTTATTAGACTCATGCAGCAATATGCTCAAATTTTAGGTGCGAGCTTATGTTGTAAATGCTTGATTTTTATTGGTACTTTTTCAATGCGAATGAATGAAATAAAGGGTGTTGTGAGGATTTTGATTAGATGCAGCAAATTATATGTCTGATATCAGTCCAAAACATCAATAAGATCCTTCACAACACACTCTTGATGCAAATCTAAGATAATGTCAAGCAAAATATAGTGAAAATATGTCAAAATAGGCACTTTTTTCACCAAATCTTGATGTAAAAGAGCATGAGAAAGGGTGTTGTGAGGAAAATGATGATGGAAAGCAAATTATATCAGTAATAACAACCACTTAATGCCAAAATATCTGTCACAACACACTTTTAGTGCCACTTAAGGTCAAACCCTAGTGAAAATATAGCGAAAATGGGTTATTTTTCACAATTTTTCAACTCCGAGACCTAGAAAAAGGGGTGTTGTAATGAATTTTAGGAGGTGAAGAAAATAAAAGCAATGATATCAGTCATCTCAATCCATAAAATTTGTCACAACACACTTGGAGTGCAAACTAGGCCAACCCTAGGGCAAAAATAGCAAAAATGTGTAGATTTTCACCAAATTTTCAATACAAGATCTTGTTAAAAGGGTGTTGTGAAGATTTTTAGGAAGGGAAGAAAATAAATACCCTTCACAATACGCCTATGGTGCAACTTTTGAGAGTCGATAAGGCCAAATCTAGTGAAAATCGTTGTTTTTGAAGCCCTAGGTTTAAGATCTTGACACAAAATGTTAGATGAATGATTTGAAGTCTGATTTATGATGAAAATGAAATAATCTCAGATCTAAAAATGATTTCCAAACTTTAATATGCAAAATGCCAATGCAAATATAATGAAAATGCATGAAAATTGCTAGTTTTTTGTTGAAATTTTCTATGCAAAAATGCAAATATTTTAAATCTAAATGCAAATTTACATTAAAATGAAAGGATACAGCCAAATTATAATTTTAATAAGCCTCTAAAATCACTATAAAAATCTGAAAGAAGATTTTGCCTACTAACCCTAGATTTTGGAATTACTAGGTTATATGAAAATTGTCAAAATTTCTACAAAACCCTAGCAATTAATGATGAAAATGCAATGCAAATTATTGTATTTTTGTAATTTTGTATAGTTTATATCAGATATGATGCAAAAATAAAGAATTAGGGAAAATTAGAAAGAATTGATGCAAATTAGTAAGCCTAACAATGCAATTTTTTTGAATTTTTCAAAATTTTCAATTTTTTTGTAATTTTCTCAATGCAATAAGATGAATGACTATATGAATGAATGAAATAAATACAAATTTGAAGAAAAAAACTCAACAAGTTGCAATTAAGTCCAAAGCCATGGGTTCACCAAAATGTTTAGGGTAAAATTTTGATTGTTTAAATTTCGTTGTTAGATGTTTGAATCCTCCTTTCACCATTTACATTCAAGGACCTAGGGTCGAGTGGCAATGCACTATCATACACTAGGTCATTGTGAGATGTAGGGAAACTTGGATTAGGGTGTTTAATTATCAATATTCCTTCTCTTATGCTTAATTAACCATTAAAACCCTAATTTTGCAAATACGATAGTAAACAGATGAATTACAGAAAAAGATCTTGTAGAGGGATGTAAAATATCAAATCATAGAGTACCTGTTTTCAAGGTTCCAAGGAAAAAAAGTTAGGGACATAGGAGTGGGTGCCCAAGTCCAAGGTCTATGTTTTTGTCTAGATCTGATAACTCAGTCTACAACTCTTTCCTACTGTTTTGGAGATTTTCCCGTCACGGGACTTGGAGGACTAATGAGTGGGCGCCCAAGTCTAGGGGGTAGATTTTCTTCATGTTCTACAATTCTGACACTCCAAGATGTCTTCCTACAACTTCACTTTGTCCAACTCCTCAACCTATAACCTGCAACCATGAAAACTTTGGGAGGGGGTTGTGGTGTTTAGAGGCTTGCCTCAGTCAAGCCCCGGAGGACACTTAAGTCTCTAAACAACGTTGTTAGATAGAGAGTGTGTGCCCTTGTGAGGCAGAGGCAAAAACCAAAGGAAATGATGATGAAAACATAATATAATGTCACCTTATCGTGAAGATCTCATGGGAGGAATATGCCCTTCATTCCATGATGCAATGGATGCTCAAATTTGTAAACACAAACACATAGACAACACAATTATGCTCTTGCAACACAATGAAAGCCTTGAATTGCCTTTAGGATGCCAAAATCACATGAACATAATCTCTCTAGTTTCTAAATAAATGCCTAAACATGGTTTTATATGCAACTACAAACATTCCCGCCAAGATTTCATAAATTCAAACTTACCGTGTCAGCATAGGACCCAAATAACGGTCACAAGCTGACACCCCAAAATTGGGACTATCCCAAAATAGGGCAAGACTAGGGCGCAGGAGCCCAAGTCATCCCCCCTATTTTGGGTAGGGTCTAGCTCAAGGGGTCCTCCTAGGTCCCATTTGTCATGTTACCTAGGGCTCATTCCATTGGGATGCCAAATTATGAAGTAAGATGTCCTAAATGCATGCAAAAGACCTGGGAGCTAAACCTTATGAGGGAAAAGCCCCCAAGGGGACATTTTCTGACGTTACACACTAAAAACACATACACCTATTAAATTACAACCAAGAAAGACATGAATCAAAATAATTAAACAAACTCAACAACCTACCAAGAGGACGTAGACTATTAAAAATAAGGTCTAAACCCTTAATATATAAATAATATAATTTACCTCTTATAAAAATATATTATTTATATATTAAGGGTTTAGACTTTATTTTTAATAGTCTATGTCCTCTTGGTAGGTTGTTGAGTTTGTTTAATTCTTTTGATTCTTGTCGTTCTTGGTTGTAATTTTATAGGTGTATGTGTTTTTAGTGTTTTTACCTTTTTTATAGTCCTCTTGTTCCTTAGTCCATTTTTTGGGTTCTCTTGTAGATAGTGATATCTCCTTTCCCAAGAACTTTCTTGGCATCTGTGTAACCTCTCTCCCTCCCTCTCTTTTTATGTTGTTTTGGTCTGCAATGTATCATTCATTTTTCTCCTCTCTTGCTCTCATTCTCCTGATGATGGATCACTGAGTGTGATCTGAAACATTGAGTAAAAATAAGTTACACAATTGAATCTAGAAGCATTCTTATACAACATAATGGACTATGGAAAATTAATGAATTCTATCGATACCCTTCATGGGAGGGAATTATGTCTCAAATCTAAACAGCTAGAGAAGATGAGAATCAAGCTAGCTAAGAAAATTATAGACCTAACATTTCTAAAAAGATGTCGGGACTTTGGGGTTATTCCTGCCTTCATTAAAATTTGCCACCATCTCTAGAACTAGAATATGAAGCACATCTTCCACCGAGTGGGTCTCTCACTCCTCAGATCAGTCATCAAAGCTACTAGAGCATCTATCAATTAGTTGTCCTCAAGACTATTCTATCTACGCCTTGAATTAGCATCTTCTCTTCATCGAGACTTATGGGTTCTCCTAGACTGCACGTCACAGGCTAGAGCCTCTAGTCTCAAAGACGTATGTGTGATTAGACAAAAGAAGTTTTTCCATCTCATTAGCAGATGTTCACCTAAACTGGAGCGATGGGGAGGCCAATCTAGCATGCCTCCATTTAAACCTACTCTTAGGCAAGATCAACACAATCTTGTGAGGCAGTCCCCTCACACAGTTTCCACTCAATCCAATCAAGCTCTCTTTGCATGCTCAAACTGGTGCCTTTCAAACCCATCATCGGGTGAACCCATCCCAAACCACTTAGTTTTCACCAATCATTCAGATATCTCTTCCACTAGTTTCCTCCCTCCGCCCCAACCCCCATCTCTTATGACTCCTTCCCAAGTCCTAGCTCATTCTCCTTTGTCTTCCTTTGCCGTCGGTCGTCCCACAGCCAACTCGTTTCTTCCTTCTTCATCCACTGCAGTCTTCCCTTCCTTAGCCAACCCGCTACTCACGTTCAATCTCATTTCACCTTGCCTCTCCCCTAGATCTACAACTATCGACCAATGCAGAGACTCTCTTCACTTGATGACCTTTCTTGCCTCGATGTTTCCCACTCCTCCCATTTGCAGCTTGACCCATAACTCTTCTTTGTTGTTGGGCACTCAACAAACTTGATCTAGTAGTATCTGCGATGGCTAGCTCCAACATCAACAACCAGTCTCTGCCAACGGTCTCTAGCATGCATCCCCAGGTATGCTCTTGCCATCCATCTCTAATCATTTTTCTTCTGACTACATGTCTTACATTTATGAAGATGTGATCTCTAATCCATCTCTCAACCCTCCTCGAGCCACTCCAGGTTCTTTCCCTCCCTTTTTTGACTTATCTCACAAGTCAGGCCACCTTTCGAGGTCTGTACCCTCTCCTCCAATGAACTACATCCAAACGACTCCTATTCCAACCGACCAATCAACCTCTCCCGTCACCTCGATGCCCGATTCTTCATTGTCAACCCCACCCTCCCCCTTTCGTACTCTTCCTTTTAATTTTTCACACTCCCCCAAACATTCCACATATTCCAACTCTTCTACATGCCATCTGAGACCTCACTCCATACCTAATTGCATTCAAGATTGGGAAAACAAATTAGTCGTCAACATCTCTGATGCTTGTTTGGACCCTCTATCTTTCAATTTTTTACAAAGAGGTCTTGGATTTGCGATCACTCCCCCTTCTATTCCTATGACAGAATTTCTTTTCAATATTGAGAATGCTATCTGATCTATTCCCGAAGATATTGCCGAGGAGATTAGACAAGACTACGCTGTCGTTCTTAGACATGCTAAACCTCCCAAATACAACGTTCCCAAAGCCAAGCTTCACGTCTTCAGTAACCTTACAAGAAACCCTGACCTTCTCATTGTCAAGGTAGACAAAGGTAATGCCACAGTCGTCATGAGTAGGCATGACTACATTTCCAAGATGAGGAACCTGCTCTCTAACAATGATAGCTACCAAATCCTTCCCTGCAACCCTGTCTCCCAAATTTCAACCAAAGTAAAAAAGCCCTCTCTCGCTCTTCCTTTGATGACGATACCAAAAAGAAGCTCTTACCCACCAAAGAAGTTACTCCACGCATTTATGGAGTACCAAAAATCTACAAAATGGGTATCCCCCTCTAACCCATTGTCGAGACCATTGATTCCCCCACCTATAAGCTTGTGGCCTACCTTGCCAAACTCTTAGCCCCTCTTGTGGGTAAATCTATCTCTTTCATAAAAAACTCTACCCACTTTGTTGACTTCATCAAAGACAAAAAGCTTGAGGAAAATGACCTCTTGGTCAACTTTGACATGGTTTCCCTCTTCACTAAGGTTTTGATCCGATATTCCATTGAGTTAATTAAATGCAAGACTAATGATGAAATCATCTCCTTCATAGAGTTATACCTCAGATCAACCTTCTTTACCTTCCAAGGAGTAGTCTACAAATAATTAAATGGAGTCGCCATGGGATCCCCTCTTTCCCCCATCGTAGCCAACCGCCCTAAACTCATTTCCCCTCAAACCCAAGTGGTGGAAATGCTATGTCGATGACACCAACATTTGTTGGCCCCATGGTCGTGAGAAGCTGGAAGATTTTCACTTACACCTGAACAACTTAGCCCAAAGTATCTCATCACCAAAGAGTTGGAGACTAATAACCAACTTCCATTCCTTGATATCTTGCTCTTAAAAAAACCCGATGGTTCCTTAGGCCGAAAATTCTTCAAGAAAGCTACCCACACTGACCTATACCTTCATGCCACCTCTCATCACCACCCTACCCAAAAAGTCAGGGTCCTAAAAACTCTTGCCACTAGGGCCTTTCACATTTGTGACAAGGAAAACTTGGATCTCGAATTTGCCCACCTCTCCAATGTCTTCAAATTAAATGGGTTCAAAAGTAAACTAATCTCTAGAGATTTCAAACAAGCTAGATCTTGCTTCTACTCCACACCTTCAGTGACGCAACATTCAACCCCCCCAGTGGCCTCTATCCCCTACATTGAAGGCATCTCCAACAAAATCTCCAAGATTCTTCTCAAAGAGGGCCTTTGATGTGCTTTTAAACTCATTTCTACTATTAGGAACCGCATCCCGTCTCCCAAAGACCATAGAGACCACTTCATCAATTTAGGTATCTACAAGGTGGTGTGTTCATGTGGCACCCCCTACATTGGGGAGATAGGCCACTCTTTTAGTATCAGAATCAACGAGCATAGGGCGGATATCAAGCATGAACGAACTCAAAAATCTGCCCTTCCTGAGTACTCCTCTAATATCAAACATCACATTTGCTTAGAAGACACTCAAATCTTAGTCAAGGAAGATAAATTTTGCAAAAGGAAACTCCAAGATGCCATAGAAATCGGCAATCACCCCTCTAACCTTAACTGAGATGAGGGATGGAGCCTTAGTTTCTCTTGGCACCCCTTGCTCACCCATCTCAAAAACCTCTCTCTTCCCCCCTCTAATCTCCATCCTACTTAGTTCTTCTCCTCTCATCTGACCCTTCTCTCTGTTCTTTCCCGTTTCATCTATTTTTCTTCAGTGTACCTTCTCTCCCCCCTTAACCCAACCCCCCTTTTTTCCTTCGCCCCCCTTTTTAACCCCCTTCTCCTTCCCAACACCTAGATATTCCTTCTTCCATCCTCACCTCCCCCTTTTCCCTAGCTCTCAGTCGGTTAGTCTTTGGTCTCCAATGTTAGTCCTAGCCTTGGTTTTTTCTTGTCCTCTTTCTCCATTTGGTTCTTTCTTTCCCTCCTTGGCCTTTCGTGCTTTTCCTCACTCTTCCTTTTGCCCACACACAATGCACACTTACCCACAACCGACCCCTTCCCCCTGTTGCCCTCTTTCTTTCGTGACCTTTCATCGCCTTTGGCTCTTTCCTCCTTTGATATTGTTTTTTCTTGGTCTGATTATCCCATTTCCCTTTATTTAGACTTATTATTTCATTGTCCCATTATTTTATGTTTATTCTTTTTATTTTCTCTTTTACATTGTTTATTGATTTATACCTTTAAACCCCCCTTTTAGTTTTATCCTTCTTTTTATTATTGTTGGTTGATATATATATATATATATATATATATATATATACCACCTCTTATAAAAATATATTATTTATATATTAAGGGTTTAGATTATATTTTTAATAGTCTACGTCCTCTTGGTAGGTTGTTGAGTTTGTTTAATTCTTTTGATTCATGTCGTTCTTGGTTGTAATTTATAGGTGTATGTGTTTTTATTGTTTTTTACCTTTTTTATAGTCCTCTTATTCCTTAGTCCATTTTTTGGGTTCTCTTGTAGATAGTGATCTCTCCTTTCCCAAGAACTTTCTTTGCACCCATGTAACCTCTCTCCCTCCCTCTCTTTTTATGTTGTTTTGGTTTTCAATGTATCATTCATTTTTATCCTCTCTTGCTCTCATTCTCCTGATGATGGATCACTGAGTGTGATTTGAAACGTTGAGTAAAAATAAGTTACACAGTTGAATCTAGAAGCACTCTTATACAACATCATGGACTGTGGAAAATTAATGAAAAATATCGATCGTCAGATCTGTGACCTAATGACGAATGGTCTAGATTCACAATGATAAAATATAAATAAAATGAGGTTTTAGGGGCGCTACCCCCAAACCCCCACCAAGGCGCGCGGCCCCTGGACCCCCCACTAGGGGGATGATCCCCTTGGACCCCTCATAGGGGGCAGACCCCTCTGTGACTCCCCATCGTGGATGAGTGAACGTTGTGTACCAGATATAAACATACAACTAAAACAAGATCAGGGCTAGTGAAACCTTTCATCCCTTAGGGGTGATTTACAAACAATATTAGGAGTAATTAATTACATAGGATTTACAAGGTTGATGGCACCTTAATCCTAACATTCTCCCACTTGACATCATACATTGTAAATACCCATAGAAAAACAATAAAATAATCAAGCATTAGAAGTAAGGCCCATGGCCTCTCTACACCAAACAAATTTCTCTATGCTCACAGGCTTGGTCAAAGCATCTGCAACATTCTCCTGAGTGTCTACCTTCTTCAGCTTAATTTGTCCATTTGCAACTTTTTCTCAAACAAAGTGATGTTGTACATCAACATGCTTAGTCCAAGCATGATACATAGGATTATTGGCCAAACATATAGCACTTTGGCTATCACAACCAATTTGAATGATCCTGTAATCAAATCTAATACCTATACACAGTCTCCTCAACCAAACTACCTCCTTAGAGACATGAGTAGCAGCCATATACTCTGCTTCTATGGTGGACAAAGAAACTATGGGCTGCCTCTTACTCATCCAACTTACTGCTCCTCCAAATAGAGTAAACACATAGCCCCTAGTGGACCTTCGACTATCCAAGTCACCTGCCTAATCTGCATCAACAAAACCCTGTATGTCTAATGATTTATCAGCACTATGAGTACTAGAATAAACCAAAAAATAATTTGGAGTACCTGGAAGATACTTAAGCACCCTCTTCACATAATTCTAATGCTGTGTACTAGGGTTAGACATAAATTTGCTCAAAACTCCCACTACTTTGGCAATATCTGGCCTAGTGCAAACCATTGCATACATCAAACTCCCTACAACACTAGCATATAGAACATTAGACATATCCTTAAAATCATCCTCATTCTTTGAACACATATCTAATGAAAGCTTAGTACCAATGGGTAAAGGAACTCTAACTGGCTTACAGTGCTACATATCGAATCTCTGCAAAATGGTATTCACATACTTAATTTGTGACAACCAAAGCTTTCTATTACCTTTGTCCCTATTGATCTCCATTTCCAGAATATACTTGGCAGCTCCAAGATCCTTCATATCAAATGCACCTGAAAGTTGGGCTTTAAGCTCATTGATCATACCCTCAGTATTGCTAAAAAATAACATGTCATCAACATACAATGCAATGATTAGTATAGAATCATCAATACAGTGAATGTACATGCAATGATCCTCCTCGCTCCTAACAAAACCCAATTTCAATACAAACGAATGAAACTTTTGATACCACATTCTAGGGGATTGTTTCAAACAATAGAGAGACCTCTTCAACCTGCAAACCTAATGTTCTTTTCCTTTTACCTCAAAACCTATATGTTGCATATAAATTTCTTCCTCAAGATCTCCATGCAAGAATGCAGTCTTGACATCCATTTGCTCAATCTCCCAATCATAAGCTATTTTTAATGGATAAAAGAAATCTAATAGAAGTCAATTTAGTGACATGGGAGAAAATTTCACCAAAATCAACTCCCTCTCTCTGGGAGAAGTCCTTGGCTACTAGTCTAGCCTTGTACTTCTCTAATGAACTATCTTCTCCAAACTTCTTCTTGAAGACCCACTTACAACCTATGGCCTTTCTTCCTTTGGGCAAATGAACAAGATCCCAGGTGTTACAAGAGTCTAAAGCCATCATCTCCTACCACATGGCTAACTGCCAAGATTCACTATCATCTGCAAGACTAGCTTGCTTGTAGGATCTAGGCTCATCGTCAATACTCAATTAAGAAAATATACAATGGAAATTTGGTGGGCTATACCTATTAACTCAATTATGTTATCTTGTGGATCTCCTCAAGGATGGAGTAAGAGTCTTAACCTATTCTTTTGCATGATCATTTGTACCAACTTCTTCTTTAACAACATATTCATCTTCATCAGAACTACTCGAATCTTCTTCTTCTTCTTCACCCCCAAATCCATCATTGTGTTCTTCTTGAGGTGCATCTTGCTTCTCTAAATCAAAGTGCACTCTCTTTACCTTTTCTTCTTTTTCTTTTGGTTGCTTAGGTTTAGAAATAGCTCTAAGTTCCCTAGAAATAACATCTCTAGAATAGATAATCTTACATATTAGTGGATTCAAAATCTTATAACCTTTGACATTATCACCATATCTAATGAATGTACACTTTTCAGCTTTTGGATCCAACTTAGATCACTTTTCCTTAGGCACATGAACAAAAGCCTCATAGCCAAAAACCCTTAAATGTGAAACAAAAGGTTTCTTACCTGTCCACACTTCATAAGGTGTCGAATCAAGAGCCTTACAAGGAGATCTGTTAATCAAGTAGCAAGTAGTACACACAACCTTTACCCAAAAGCATTTACCAATTGTGCATCACTCAACATACTTCTAGCTCTTTCCGTGATTTTTCAGTTCACCCTTTCTACAACATCATTTTCTTGTGGTGTATATAAAGTTATCTTTGGTTTGATAATACTTGCATGCTTGCAAAACTCATCAAATTCCTTAGAGAAATATTCCCCTCCATTGTCATATCTTAATATTTTTATCTTCAATCCCAATTGGTTTTCAACTAAGACTTTAAAAACCTTAAACTTGGTGAAAACTTCAGATTTGTGTTTCATAAAATAAATCCATGTAAATCGGGATACATCATCAATGAAGGTGACAAAATAATGAGATTTTCTAATAGAATCATTATCCACAGGTCCAAACACATTTGTATGAATAATTTCTAACTTCTCTTTTGCTCTATTGCTTCCTAAATGAAATGATTTTATGTTTCATTTACCAAACACACAATTCTCACAAAAATCAAAGTGCTCATCAAAATAGGAGAAACATCCAACAAATTTTTATTCTTGATAGTTTTCAAAACATTATTACTAGTGTGGCCCAATCTACGGTGTCACAACATACATGTATTTTCAGTACTAACCTTAGATACATAAGAGGCATTACAAATTGTAGTGGCTTCAAGCTTAAACAAGTTTCCCAATCTCTTCCCCTTTGCTACCACCAAGTTCCCTCTCACCATTTGCAGCCATGCTTGTCAAATGTTACATGCATTCCCAAATCATTCAACTTTGAAACTGAAATCAAATTTCTAGCTAATCTAGGAACATGCAAAACACCAGGGAGGGTTTTAATCCTCCATCACTGAAACATAACAATACCTTGACTTTCCCAACTATTGGATATGTAGAGTTGTCCCCAAGGTATATAACACCTCCATCATACTCTTCGTATGTGGAAAACCATTCCTTATGTGGGGTCATATGAAATGAGCATCCTGAGTCAACCAACCAGTGATCATCAGAAAAAACATTACATGCAGAAAGTAAAACATCTTCACCTACATTCGAGGACTTATCCAAAGCACTCTCCCACTGTTTCTTTAGGTTTCTACACTCCTTCACATGTCCCCTTTTACCGCAGTTCCAACACTTAACTCTATTCTTCTTCCCAGGAGTCTTAGATTGGCCCTTAAACTTGTCCTTAGCCCCTTTCTGATCTCCTTTTGGTCCTCTTTCCATAGACCTTCCCCTGATACTGAGAGTATCCCCTGAACTATCCAAACTTTTCTTCCTTAATTCATGTGACAGAAGAACTGAAACAAGAGCATCCAACTCCAGATATGTGAGGTTAGCAGTGATAGCCAAAATAACATTCTCCCATGACTCAAGCAAAGAACAGAGAAGCAATATACATTTATCTTCCTCATTCACCTCCACATCTATGGATGCTAGTTGACTCAATAATAAATTAAACAAATTTAAATGCTCTGCAACCGATTCACCCTCTTTCATTTTCATGGAAAATAACTTACGCTTTAAATAAAGTTTATTTACCATACTCTTGGCATGTTAGATATCACCTAGATGCTTCCACAAGCTATGTGTGGTCTTCTCACTTGTAACATTTAGAAGAACAAAATCTGCAAGACACAATTGAATTGTACCTCATGCCTTTTTATCCAGTCTTTCCTACTCATCAGGAGCAACATCATCAGGTTTCTTCTCTTTCGTTACAACCAACCACTAGTTTCGTTCTTCTAGCAAATCCTCCATTTTTAGCTTCCACAATTCGTACCCCGTGCCATTGAACTTTTCAATTTCCAACCAAGAGGTAGAAGCAATAATAGATCAAGCCATGATATCTACACAAGATCTGCAAACAAACAACAACCAAATTTCCCATTGCAGCTAAAAACCTTCACACTACCACCCAAGAATCAAAACTAGCTAGACTTTGATACCAAATGTTAGAAATTAAAGTGCAAACCACAAAACTAAAATCCGATTTAAACCTTATTTATGTTCTTTAAACAATGTAGAATCAATGAAGATTGTAACAAAAATCAAAACCCATTACACAAAAATAACATGCATTAAGAACTGAACACATAACACAATATGTAACGTGGAGAAAACCCTTTTAGGTAAAAAAAACTCCACCAAGAAAAGAGACTCTAAGTTATATTATCTTTGAATATGAGATTACAATACATTCACTTCCTCTCTCCTTCAGTCTTCAATCTAGCACCGCCTGTTACTCTCCAATCTGGTAAAAATGTAGTACACATTCTTATAAAAGGGGATTGCCTTCTAGGGCAAGATAACTAACAAAATATTGACCGTTAGATCTGTGACCTAATGAGGAATGGTCTAGATTCACAATGATAAAATATAAATAAAATGAGGTTTTGGGGGCACTACCCCCAAACCCCTACCAGGGTGCGTGGCCCCTAGACCCCCAACCAAGGGGATGATCCCCCCGGACCCCTAACAGGGGGAATCCCCCCTACAACACCCCGTCGCAGATGAGTGAGCATCGTGTATCGGATATAAACATATGACTGAAACAAGATCACTACTGCTGAAACCTTTCATCCCTTATGGGTGATTTGTAAACAATATCAGGAGTAATTAATTACATAGGATTTACAAGGTTGATGGCACCTTAATCCTAACAATTTCCTATAGGTGACCTCTCTCCTCGTCGATCATAGTACTGATGTGATCTCGAAGAAGCAACATTAGGTGACCGCCTATATGCTCTGACATCTCAGGAACAACCTGTAGGACAAACATTGAGAAGTTAAATCAGTACACATCATCAAAACATCATTAAGTATCTACAACATCAATCTATGCCCTACACATGAGGCCCTTATCCTTCTTGGACTTGTGTGCCCTAGGTGGACCTGGGCGCCTTGGGAAGACTTGGGCACCCTAGGAAGACTTGGCCGCCCCAGGTAGACTAGGGTGCCCAGATGAGACACTGGCACTCTGTTGAAAACAAGGCAGATAACTGAGAGGGGGGGTGTGAATTAGTTATCTCAAAATTTCTTTAATTTTCTTTTCTTTCGTTATCTCAATGTTTAGTGTTATATCAAAACATGAAAGAATATGTAATCATAAGAACATAAATAAAATCAACACAAATAACATAGATTTTTACGTGGAAACCCTGTTAAGGGAAAAACCATGGGGTGACTAACCCAAGATTGTATTCTCTATTAAAAGAATAAAGGAGTACAAAATGGCACTTGCTAATTAGGGCTCACTGTCTGAGCACACTGCCTACAAGAGACTCACTGTCTACAGAACTTACAGAAGATAATCAAGTGTTTGAACTAATGAGAAGCATCTACAAATGCAAGAGTTCAGTTCTAGTTAGGCACAATATACTGATCTGACGCACTTCATTCTTCCTCTATTCAATGTTGTTATTCAGTCACATACTGGACTTGAATTGTTGTTCTCACACTTATCCCTACTTTTCTTCGCACCTTATTTCTGCACATCTTCAATGCACACTTTTACATGCTAGAATCCATCTGGTATATATATCCGCATCAAGGATTTTCATCAACTTTCTAGTCAGCAACAAGAACACTCAAGATATTTGCAAGTTATTGATCTACTGGCTGAATCCATGCTTGATTTGTGATGCATATCAAAAAGCTTAAACATAGAAGTCATTAATCATGTCGGCCAACAATGTATAATCCTACAAATTGCTTGATCAACACATTTTACTCATCTGGATTGAAGTCTGATACTCTGCCGGTCAGTTCTTCCTCTGTCTGCTTTGCTTGATTGGAACCCAACACTCAGATCCTCATATCTTTTTCTTGCTTTATCACCAAAGGCTAAGTCTTTGGAATACAGTAGTCATGGTACCCCTCTTGACTTGTCCAAGTCCATAACTTACTGAATTACACAATCTGAGAGAGCCGGACTTGATTGTCAGACCTTGTTACATACTTTGTTCTTGTTCACCGGACCAAAATAATCTTCAATCTGACTTCCGGTATAGGCATACTATGTACTGTGGATGTGTGGGATAGACTTTGTTGCCACCAACACTTATGAAGTCACATAGTGTCTCTTGCCAACAATCTCCCCCTTTGGCATTGATGGCAACACTTAGTGAAAAATGGCTAAGTGTCGCACTAACTCCCCCTTGGCTGGATCTCTGTCTTTTGCACTGTTTTGCCGGAGCCCCTTAGTTGGACTCCATATTTTTCACTACTCTTCATTCTCCCTTTGACATTAATGGCAAAGGGCATAATCCACATAACAAAATTTTGCAAAAAATATTCTATACATGGCTGCATAAGTATATATGAATCATATGTTTTACTTACATATATTTAAGTATATCCGCAAAGGTTGTCTTCAACTGGATGATTTCTGTGGCCCAACTCCTCTTCATTCTATCCAAAATGGAGATGTGTCCACTTAACAAAAATGCATATGGTTATGCCCTCTTTAAGTTTGTTGGATCACTGGTCCGGATTGTATTTTGTGCCTCTGTCAAGGCATCATGCATTGTCTCTAACTTAGGGATGATTATCCCTCTAAACTCACTCATTCTATCCATTATGTTTTTTTCATCCTTAACCAGTTCTTTAATTTCATTTATTATAGAAATAGCTTGACATTCATGATTCGCCAGAGAGGTAGTAAGGGGATCTAAATTCTGAGATAAACTTGATAGTTTTCCTTCTTGTTCTTTCACTTTCTTCTCAATGTCCTCTGTCACTTTGGGCCAAGATAAACAGAATTTGTATATGTCCCCACCATCTTTAAGAGCATTTTAAAGGCTCTTTATGCCAATGTCTAAGGTTCTATCATTAGTAATTAGCCCTTGTACTTCACTGAACCTTTTTCCCAAGAACTCCTTCCGGACCTTAGTTTCTGTCGATTTCTCTAAGGATTCAAAATGAGTGTTAACATAATTGATTAAGTTTTTCAGATTACCAGATGGAGAGGCTGACGGATCCTTTTGATAGGATGGGATGATCTTCTCCAGCATCCCGATTGCAATCTCCAACAGTTCACAGTCCTCCATGTGAGATTTCAAGAGTTTTTCTTTTGCTTTGGCTTGAGCAAAAGATGCTATTTTCATTGTCTGAACTAGGGAGATGGAGTCAAAATTCATTGGTCCTTGAAATAGCTCAGGTTCATCCAGCTCCATAATTTCTCTATCTAAGAAGTTCTTCACTATCTCTATAGTGTCTCTTGCAGGAGATTGAGACTTCTATCCTTTTGAAATATTAGAACAGTCATCATTAGTCTTTTCTGCTTGTTCTTCTTCTTTTCCTTAAATCTTCTTCTCCTCTTTTCTACCTTCCCCTTTAGCTTCAGAGTCTAGAATGTTTGTCATAGCTACAGTGGGATCCAGAGGAGAGATGTCACTTGTGTTTGCTGCTTCATGAACTTCCTCTTCTGGAACTGAGGAGTCTAAGTTCGTAGAGATTTCTTCATTTATTTATTTTAATCCTTCGACATCCTTGTCAGAAGGTTTTTCATTGACATAATTTGATCCTTCAACATCCATGGTAGAAGGTTCTTCATCTATTTCCTCTATAATGGGAAGATTGAATCTCTTCAAGGCATTCCAGAGGATTTCTTTTGTTTCATTGGCTATTTGTTCAATCTCACTAAGCATGAGTTTGTTCATTTTCGATTTGCTCCAGAAATCATCTTTACACTCCTTGAAAATCATGTCCATTTGTTTTGGAGTGATGGAAGGATAAAGCTGAATTGCTATCTGCTCCTGAATCTTTAAGTTTTTTGCCATTGCATTCTCTTTTCTCAGCTCAAGTACCTTTTCTAGGCTCTCAAGAATCAATGATATAATTTCAATGAAAGCTTTATTGTAAATGTTCAAGTACCTGAAAGTAGCCTCTTCCAGAATTCTCTTCTCAGCATCACTATATGCATCATAGAACTCAGTCACCGACTGCAGGTTCCCATCCACAGTAACTTCCTTGATGATGTTATCAATGGAAAGAGTGGGCTTTTCAACAAATTCCTCTGCCTTCTCTTCCTCATTTCTGCTATCAGAGAACTTCCCAGATGTTTTCTTCTTCTTCATTTTCTTGATTTCCTCATCAAATTCAATTTCTTCATCATCTTTATGGCTTGTATATATCCTTGTGGCTTTGGTCTTCATCCTCTTTTCTCCTTTTTCAGATGTATTGACTTCTGGTTTGGTAGACTTTGAGATTTTGGAAGTGACAGGAGTAGATCTTTTGGAGGATCTAGTCCGAGAGGAGGTCTATACAGGAGCACTTTCTTTCTTTGCTTCTTGTCTTTCTTTCTTTGCCCTCTCTATTTTATCTCTGTTATCATCTACAACCTCCTTTGATATGCCAAATATTTTGGCAACTTCTTCAACTTCCTTTCTTACTTTCCTCTTCATCTCCGACTGTCTTAACTCAACATGTATTTTTATTCTTATCTCTTCAAAGGTGCCAAACCTTTCTGCTTCAGTGTTCTTAGACTGGTTCAGTAGGTGTTGAATATGTAGCTCCAAGATTTTTCATCGACTTCATATCCCATAGGCATTATCCATACAGTTCTTGGCTCAACTGCCTCCATTAGGCATTGATCAGTGTCAACCATGAAGCAGACTGTATCCTTGTATTTGTCAACTATCGTTTGTGGTATTCTTTCTCTAGCTCGCATCATGCTTTGGAAATTCTTAAAGTAACCCCAGAGAGCTGTGTTTTGGGCTTGAGCATCACCAAGTCCATACATGTAATCTCTAATCTGAATTGCAACGAGTTTATCATTTTGCCATACCCAACCATTTGATCCAGGTAGCTCATTCATATAATAGAAGAACCGACACAATATTAGACTACCATATTTAAAGGAATTTTTCTTATCCTTTTTGATCTTCTACAAGTTCTCCAACTGATTTAGAAGAAGCTCACACAGATCATAATTTGCAGCTTCCCTCAACATCTGATATGCATCATAGATTGTTGTACCAGACACAAAATTCTCCCTGCTCAAATGATAGATTTTGTAGCCGATTATCATTGAAGAAAACTTGACATCCGGATTTGTGATGTCATCTATAGTCATTGCTCTTTTGTCAAATTTTGATCTGGTGGCTTCAATTACCATTGGTTCTTCACAGATTTGAGTGCGGGTAACCCACCTGATGAATGCAGTCTGGTCACTACCCTGATGGCATCTTTAGTTATCTTGAATGGCCTCATTAGCCACATAAAATTATCATGCATCCTACTTAGAACATACTGGACCCAATTTTTGTCCCAGAGGGCCTTGAATTCAGGTTTGAGTTCAAAATTCTTATTTATTAGCTATTTGTGATAAATATCCATCAATTTTGAGTCTCCAAATTCTTCAATGTTTGCATGGATATAAACCCTAACATCTTTTACATACAAGACTCCGTACGGAATGCTAGAAAACACACCCAAGGGACCAACTTCTAGAGATTTGTAAGGGTGTTTCTTGAATTTAGGTCTCGGCCTATCAGAAATATTGACAACCATTGGAATAGCCATTTTGTAAGAGATCCAGAGAGAGTTTTGAAAATGGAAATACCTTTTCACGCTTTAGGGTTTGAAGCAGAAACTAGAACGATTCTTTGGTTGAATTCGATCTTTAGTTGAACTTTAGTGAATTGTAGGATCTTCTTCGCAGAGCTCTTCTTTTCTTCTTCGTGAGTGCAAGTGTGTAAATAATGAGTGAAAGAACCCTTTTATCCTTGCGTAAACCCTAATTTCCTTTTGTAATAAATGCACAAGTTTTTAAGTCATCCGGTTACCCTACTTCTCAAACGAGGTTTTCTTGGGTTGTCTTGCGGATCTTCAAATTATTCCCTACGAGGGTTGACAACATATCTTCACCCTTTTCAAACATCTCATAGGTCCGTAGATTAAATTATTTTAATTTTGGATCATACCAAATCTATCTGTGCAATTCTGCTTTACCGGATTACTGCCGATACAAGATCTCATCATAACTTGCTCAAGTCTGCATGCGGATTTGCCAAATTTTGATTGGATGACTTTCAAGTGAATCTCCTCAAACCCTTTAAACTGTAACCTTTTATTCTAACTCAATGTGCCGAATTCAGGCACTTACTAGCTGGCTGGGGGAAAAGGATTTTCTCTGTAGCTCCCCCTAAGCCAGAGTTTACCTTTTAGTTTCCAGAAGGAATATCAACACCGGATTTCAGTGCGAATCCATCCCCAATATTTACTGTACTCTTCTTTATCCAAATCTTTCTCATCTCCTTTTTAACTTCATCTGCATTCACTTTACCTTTGCCCTTATCTTGTTTCTGATCATGTTCCACCAGACCTTTTCTATCCTGATTTTTGCTTCTACAGAATTTGGCAATATGACCGAATCTATTGTAATTGTAATATACAACATTTCTTTACTTATTTGATTGATATCCTCTTGATCTACATTGATTAGCCATATGTCCCATTCTATTGTATGCAAAGCATCTACCATTGAATGAATTGTTTATTTGCATATTTTTGCATTCATGAGATTTGTGATCATTCTTTTTGCAATTAAAACATTGTCCAAAGAAGGATGGATTATTCTGATTCATTCTCCTCCTGCACTGAGTTGCTTTATGACTAAAATTGTTTCAATTGAAGTAGTATCCATTGAAGGATGGATATCTTTGAGCATTTGGTTGCCTTACCGGAGATCTTCTAGGCCTATTTCTTTGATTTCCTGATCCAAAGTTCTTCTGACTGGATCCAGAGCTTTCACCTTTCTCATATCCCAAGCCATGCTTATCATCTACCCTCTTTTGGATTTAAAGAAGAACTTCAAGTTGGGCTGAGCTTATCTTGAATATTTCTTTGTATTCATTTGCAGTTTGAAGATCTTGTTTAAGAGTGTCTATCTGATTCTCAAGTTGTTCTTCATTGTCTCTAGCTTCTTCAAGATTAGATTCAAGATGCCTGATTATTCTGTCCATTTTGTGGCAGTCCTCTATTTTATCCTTGAGGGATTGTCTTATATTATCTTCAATCTTTCTTTTTTCTTCAATTTCTTGGGTGAATCTCATAACCCCTGATTCCATTTCATGCCTTACCATAATGACTTCTTTTAACAGCTTCTCACATAGCTTATTTTTCTCATTCAGATCTTCATTAGTATCATTGACTTCACTATGATTGGCTAATTTTTGAATTAGTTCCTTTCTCTTTTTCAGAGAGATACTAAGTTTTTCTTTTAGCTCATTTATGAAATCATCAGCTTGTTTGAGTCTTTCTCTCAAATTATTGACTTTAGAGTGGGATTGTTCAAGATCATCTAGGGTAGACTGAAGTTGTTCCTTCATACCATATGCATCCATTGAGATTCCCAAATCTTCCTCAAGCTATTAGGCTTTGTTCAGAGGAACCTTGCTCTGATACCAATTGTTGAAAACAAGGTAGATAACTTAGAGAGGGGGTTGAATCAGTTATCTCAATATTCAGTGTTATATCAAAACATGAAAGCATATGTAATCATAAGAACAGAAATAAAATCAACACACATGAAACCCTGTTAAGGGAACAACCACAGGGTGACTAACCCAAGATTGTATTCTTTGTTAAAAGAAGAAAGGAGTACAAAATGGCACTTGCCAATTAGGGATCACTACCTGAGCACACTACTCACAAGAGGCACACTGCCTACAAGAGACTCATTGTCTATAGAACTTACAGAAGATAATCAAGTGTTTGAACTAATGAGAAGCATCTACAAATGCAAGAGTTCAATTCTGGTTAGGCACAATACACTGATCTGACACACTCCATTCTTCCTTTGTTCAATGTTGTTATTCAGTCACATACTAGACTTGAATTGCTATTCTCACACTTATCCCTACTTTTCTTCGCACCTTATTTATTCACATCTTCAACGCACACCTTTACATGCTGGAATCCATCTGTTATATATATCCATATCAAGGGATTTCATCAACTTTCTAGTCGGCAACAAGAACACTCAAGATATTTGCAAGTTATTGATCTGTCGGCTGAATCCATGCTTGATTTGTGATGCATATCAAAAGATTAAGCATAGAAGTCATTAATCATGTCAGCCAATAATGTATAATCCCACAAATTTCTTGATCAACACCTTTTACTCATCCGGATTAAAGTTTGATACTCTGCTGGTCAGTTCTTCCTCTGTCTACTCTGCCTGATTGGAACCCAACTCTCAAATCCTCATATATTTTTCTTGCTTTATCACTAGAGGCTAAATCTTTGTAATACAATAGTCATGATACCCCTCTTGACTTGTCCAAGTCCGCAACTTACTAAATTACACCATCTAAAAGATCTGGACCTGATTGTCAGACCTTCTTACATACTCTGTTCTATTTCACCAGACCAAAATAATCTTCAATCTGACTTCCGGTATAGGCATACTATGTACTGCGGATGTGTGGGATAGACTTTGTTGCCATCAATGACAATACTTATGAAGCCACATAGTGTCTCTTGCCAACACACCCTGGGTGGACTTGGACGCCCCTATAGAGGACCCTTGTCTAAATAGATCTCTTCGACATGAAAAATGAGAAAAATCAAAACAATAGGAAAGCATGAATGATGGAAGTGAGGTTTGGACCCTACCTCGGGCTTGAATTGTCTCTCTACAACTCGGGCTTAGAGCATCTCCAATCTCGAAAGCTAGTATGGATGTTGACTCAGCATGGCTAGTCTCTATCTCCTTCTCCTTCTCTCCTCTACACAATGATAAGAATGAATTGTGAAAAGTGAAAAATCCCTTACATATAGTAAATGGATGAGAATTCCTATCACTATCTAGGTGCAAAATAAATAGTTTTCATCAAAAGCCTCTATCTTCGGCTTCCGAACTTAGATTTTTATGCCATTTGTTGCATTGGAATCCTAGTTCCATCCTTCATCTTACCCAATGTGTTGTGCTTGGGTGTTTGTAAAAAGCAACCCTTGCAACACATTTCTCATCAAGTTTCTCTGAAATCAAAGTGCGTAGTTATTCTCCTTGTTTCTATTTTTTAGACTAAGCAAGAAGAAACAAGTGGGACATATATCTCCCTCGATTTCCTCCCTCATCATGTTTCATCACTTAACCACTTAGTGTTTTTGACTGACATATTGGTGTGTTGGTTACAGGTTGATTTGATTTCTATTATCTAACAAGTGTTCCTTGTAGGTTGCGGTTTCTAACTTTATGATCTTGCAGGATTACAAACTTGGGGGCTTCTTCCTCTTGCGCGATAACACTTTGGCTTCCTCTACAGTATCCTTTTGGGTATCCTTTTCATGATTGATGTATTTACTTTCCTTTAGTTGCATATGCATGTAGTGTCATATGGCCACTAAAGTGGTGGCTAAATGTTACGTCAAAAATTGTCCTCCTGTATGGAATGGTATAATTTCTTATAATTTAGCTCCTATTCTTTGGTGTCCTCTTAACCTATTCATTTCCAACCTTCCTAAACCTTGATTGACCTATGTCTAACTAAAGAAATGTCATATTTCGAGATAATTGATGAATGAACCTGAAAAGAAAGTTTGGATTTGGGACTTCCTAGACCCCCTTAATGTAGACTTGATTGAAAAATTAGGGTGTGGGCTTGGGTGCTCGTGCCCTAGCACTACCCCATTTTTTGGGGTTTTGAATTTTGGCGGGGTTGTCAACTCCCGCTTTACACCTCGGGATTCCATTTTTGAGATTTTGTTTTCGCACGATATTGACATGTTATTTCAAAATTTGAAATTCTTAAGGTTAGATATTTAAAGAAATTTGAAAATCATTTTATCACACATAATCTATATGCAAGATTTCTATGCCAAAACTCTACCAAATTTGCCATTGAAGAACAAAACTTTGTTGAAGCTCTTGGATTTATTTGAAGTTGCTATCATGGAGATATTCAATGGAGATTAGGAATCAAGATCTTGAGACTATATTGCTCTTCCTAAGGTTTGTACAACCTTTTGTATGATCAGGAGAAGGGTTGAAGCCTCCAACATCAAGCTTGGAAATCCTCTATGGATATGGATGCCTCGCCTTCTTGTTCTACAAGTCTTCATTTCTCTCATCTCCTTGAGGTGATGTTATTGTTGTTTCATTGAGTAAAGCAAGGTGTTGTTCTTTCCTTGATGCTTGAATCATCTAGGGTTTTACATTTTTTGCATACACATTTATTAGATGAGCACACACATCTACAAATCTTTATCATTGGCTATCGTTGAGGTAGAAATACCAAAAATGGGGCTTGACTGAGGCAAGCTCCTATATAGCCACAACCATCTTTCTCCTCCTTTTGCATGTGCAGCTTACATTCGGCGAGATCTGGTGAAAAGGAGTGACATGAAGACAGATATTTCAAGTGTAGTCATCATGGGATTTTGAATTTTGGGATTGTAGAACTTCTAGGGTAAAGGGAATGGTGCCCAAGCCCACATGAGCATTTTCTTCAGGATTTGGGGACCTCTAGAGATTATTTGACACCAGGTGCAAAAGATTCTGACAATCAAAAACCTTCAGGGCAAAGGGACTAGTGCCCTAGTCTAACATGACTCCATTTTCTAGGTGCACATTCTCTGTACCTCTTACTCTACATTTCTGTAATTTGTTTGCATGTATCTTTGTTTGAAGCCATTTGTTATAGTATATTTTTCTAAATTAGGGTTTTATGCTTAGTGAACATAATAAGCTTGTAAAAACTTGATTTAGGGACCTACCCAATTACAATTAATAGAAAAAGGGAACATCATAAATTAGTAGCTTACCCCCAAGATTATTTCTTACTTCCCTAAAGTTTAGCAAGAGAAAGTGTGGGACTTGATTCAGTTGGTTGAACTATCATTATCTCATATTTTACACTAAACAATTACAAATATGAATATTAGGAAATTGCAAGGTTGACTACACCTAATCCCAACATTCTCGCATTTGTTGTTACCTTGCAAGAGAAATAGGAGAAACCAACAACAATGAACTAACTTCCAAAGGGTACAACCATGTTGCAACTCCATTGTGCTCTCATGATTGATTAAAGCATTTGTAATAGGCACCAAGGTGACCATTAAATTGACTAAAACCCTCTCATCCTTCATCATGTCAACACATGAAAGACAAGATCCCTAACCAAGCTAATGACAAACTAACTATACAAAAATGCCATTGTATTCTATTTTAGCCTAATATTTGAACAAAAGTTATTAAATCTAAATCTTCTCCAAACACGTCTAGTGTTAGGAGGGTGACACCTTACTGAACAAGGATTATAGTTAGTCACCCACACATCTAGCTAACCACACCACAAAATAGGGTGAGTCCATACCTATAGGTAGTTATTTTTTTATCCATGTATCCAACCAAATCTGTAACCTCAAGTTCCTCTTTAAGTCTCCCACTTGTTGGGACAGTAAAAATTTAAAATTTTTGCTGTATTCTCACTTCACCATATTTGAGCAATATCATAAAACATCCCAAAACCATAGTAAAAAATTGATGCATCCCACAAGATGTCCATGGCTAAGTAATGCAAAATTACTTAAATTTAAATATATCAGCAAGACTTTGTGTTGCTTATGCTGATACATAAGAAATCAATGAAAAATTACTATTGGCGTGAGAGTAAAGATCAGAAAGAGATTTGTAAGAGTTGCCGATAGAAGTAATACCGATGGCCTTCTATCGGTAGGAGAACCAAGCAGTCACACCAATCGATATGACTAGTAATCATTGGGTGGTCCTTTAAAAGCTACCCTGACGGTATATATCATACCGATGAAATATATCGGCAAGAGTCTCACCGAATATCTTACGGGGACAAAGGCAACAATAACCATCGGCAAGAAAAAAACATCGGGATGAAAAGTAAATAAGTCTCTGATACTCTAGTCTCTTGGTGAAACAATAAAAAGGCATTTTCGTGTAAGTTACACCAATACACATATCCATCAGTGTAACTTAACATATCAGAATAAAGCAATAATGTCTTGCCGACTCACAAGTCACAGTGATAAAAGGGTGTCGGTGACACTTTGATAGATTCTCTCCGATAAGGAATGTAAAGTGGCCATCGAGGAGATAATTGTGATCGGATGATCTAAAAAGAATTACCCAGATGGTATATCTCACTCTGATGGAAATAAAGTCACACCCATTGATAAGAAGTTTTAACCATATCGGTGAGATATCAAGATAGTCATTCCGATCCAGAGTATAGAAGATTATCAGGAAGACGACGAAGCTCGGGGAAACATAAATATATTATCTCGATGGTATTGATCTCCCCGATAACAAATTGTTGTCACACATGTCGGTGAGACCTTCACCGATAGTCATATCGGTAGGACTCACTATATCGGAGGGAAATCTAAAACACACGGCGATGGAAGAAGTCATGCCGATGGTCGCGCCCACTTAAGATATGACTCGACATAGCATCGGGAATACAATTGAGGGGTCACGCCGATTGATTTTTCGTGCCGTGAGGATGATATTAAGGTCGCCCAAACATTTTGAAAATCATGCCAATGATAGTAGTTATGGCGATGTGACATTTCACAGCGATGAACGACATTGAATTGATCAAACAATTAAATGTAGACGGTGATGAAATCTTTTAAGATCATTATAATTACAATTGACAGAGTTGTCTAAAAAGAGAATACCGAGGAATTCTTGAAGCGCAAGCAGAGGATTTCAATCACATCCATAGAACAACAGGTACTTATATATGAACCATTGTGTATAGCCCGTGTTTGAATTTTCTACCAAAATTTGAATATGGATACTCTGGGAAAGGGAAAAGGTAGAAAATCACAAGGGGAAACTAGTAAATCTAAGAAACAAAAAACTGATCAAACCCCTAAAGAAAAAATAAAAGACAGAAAACTCAATCAGGACTTAATTGATCAATTGCCTGGGTCAACTCCCAAGGCCAAAAGATTTGCTCAACTTAGGGCAGAAGTTGAAAAATTAGAAGATAAATGTAAGCGCTTGGGAGATATCTGAACCCTAATCAGAGGATATGAGCTTTTTAGATTCCATTATAATAGAAGGATCAGGAATGCTCCTGTGTCAAACCCATGGCACTTGAATTTGGGAAAATTGGTCGTGCCTAATGTATTCCTGAATGTCAAATTCCTCCAACTACTTGCCAAACAATATAGCCCAAGCCTGAAAGCTATATGCAACCCACAGGGGGAGCCAATTGTACATTTGTCAAGAAATGCCATTTGTGAAGTATTTAATCTAGATGATTTGTGCACTGTCCCAATTATTTATGAAGACCTAGAGAGGGAATATTGGAGAATGGACACAACCTACAATGGATGGAGGTTGCCCATTCATAGGCCCAGAGTTGAAGGAGAAGTGATGCCTCTAACTGAAAATGATGGTCCTCCTTTTCATGTAGCTATATTTGAACCATATATACAGCACACTTATTATTCTGTGGGCCAAGTCCTTGGTTCAAAGGTTCCTGAGTTCATGACCATCCCTTTAATGGTCATAACTACTGATATTCAGTGTCATAATGCAAGGCAGTTTGACTATGCTGCTTATATTGTTAATAGAATAGATTCTGGCTTGTCTGCAATAAAAAATAGTTCCCCAGCATGCTCTTTTGAGCATTATTCACTGCTTATGCATATGGTGTTGTATTTCAGCTAGGAAGTAGGGTTATGGCCAAGTGAACTTAAAGTTGTTGCTGCAGATAAGAGGGGGGAAAAATTGCCAATACAAATGTGGACTAGAATATGGGACAGTAGATATGCCCACTCCAGTTATGCCCAATTTGAAGAACACTGTGTAAAAGTACTGTACATATATTTTAGCCACCCTTGTGAATATTCGATCTCAATTGAGATAAAAAGGTTCATCAGGCTGAGAGATTTTGGTGGCCCCCCTACTGTCACTCATAATTGGGGAGATTGGTATTGTTTTGAAGACGCTACTATGATCAGAATATATGGTTTTGAAGACACTCCATTCATATTGCCCAAAACTATCCCTGACAGAATTGCTTATTTAGAGATAATTAGGCAGATGCATTGCTCAAATGTAATGCATTTGAGCTCACATGATAAAAAATCCATTATGCCCAGCACTTTATGTTTTGGAGATTTTACTGTGGTGTCAAAAGAGGGTTATAATCTCATTATGGATAAGTTGATGCATTATAATATGAGGAGTGTTGAGGCAAGGAAAGGGTTTGACCCTGAAGGTTTTATTGACTCTACACGAAGAAAACAAAATCTTAGTGGATACATGCACATACCTTATCCACATGATGATGTTATTAGAAATTTAGAAGAGGCTGAGGTGGAGTTGGTGATAGAAAAGTATAAAAGGGATCTAAGTGAGAAGAAAAAATAGTTAGCAGAGATTGAGGTTGTATCCTCTGAAATTGAAGGATAGGTAGAGCAAGAAGAGCCACCGTATAAAACAGTAGAAATGTCCAAAAGGAAAATGCTACAATATCAGCCTCCTGTTGTAATATATGACGAGGAGGGGTCTACTGATGAGGATCCACGTCAAATAGCCTATGATTCTTTCATTTCTGATGATAAATTTATTCACTCAAAAGAATTTAAGTCATTTTTGTACAAATGCAAAGGAAAAGAAATTAGAGAATCAGTGGATGATGTCTCTACTGATAATGAAAAACAATTGTTAGATATGCTGAAAGTAACAGTAGAGAAGGAGATGCAGGATATGACTCCTAGCAAGGGTAGACAATTTCTTAAAGATACAGGAGTTATGATTTTTCTTGGTCTTGATTTGAATTCTGCTTTGGTTTTTGACAGTTTTCTAAATATTGCAGATGATAAGTATAAACTCACCCCAGAGGGAGTTAATGAAGTATATATGGGTACAAGATACAATAATGATGAAAATTCATTGATGATATGGGCACTATATCCTCCCCATAAGAAGACAACCATCATAGATACTGAAAAGGCTTTCGGCCATATCATGACTTTAAAAGCAGGGGAAACTGACCCTCTGATCATAGCAGACATTGGCATCAATATTGCGAAATTAAACAAAGCACAAGCTCAAGTGTTGATCAAGGAAAGGGATGCATATAAATTGAGCTGTGAAAGACTAACAAAAGAGAATGACTACTTGAAGGATGCAGTTAAGAGTACTTTGGGGCAATCAACAAAGAGATTGACTCAGGAAAAAGCTCACAAGGCACTCAAGCATTATCCCCAGATCAGGCATTGCAAATTCAGATAGATACACTTGTCACTGTGCTACAGAGCAGACATGCAAACATGATACATTGGTTCAATCTATTTTGGGATAATTACTCTTAGAATTACAAAGCAATTAAAGAACATGAAAGGCTCGAATAGATAATACAAGAGAAGTTGAATGAGATACAAAGTAAAGATGCTTCTGACAGTGCAGGTATTTCCAATACTAAAGCATTGATTGAGCAACATCCGAAATACTATGATCAACTCAAAAATGATACTAAGGAAGGTGCTGAAGCTTCTAATGCAGGAGTGCCCGCCTTATTTAAGAGTGATGGAGAACTAAAAAGCAAAGAAGAGTGGAATGTTGATTGTCAAACTATATTACACGAGGCTATGGGAGCTCTTAAAGATAGGAATTCCGCATCTAGAGAAGCTTGCAAACATCTGGAAAAGATGGTCACAATTGAAATGATTACAATAAGTGCCATTGAGCTTACTGATTCCCATCGAGATCAAGAGTACTTGGACCATCTGGCTAAAATTTACTTATGGCTGAATAGAGCCTAAATCGTAGTTATGTAATGGTTGTTAATCTTGTCAAAATCCCAAAAGGACTTATTGAAGAGTTATGTCTCTTCATAGAAATACCTATATAAGTTCAAACAATTGGTGCTGAAAGATCATTAGTAGTAGAATAGATATACATATATATACTTTACAATGTTTCAGAAAGACTATGTAGCATGTTTTATTTGAAGTAGTAGATTGAAGTTCTTTGATTCAGTGGTTCTATCTTGGTATCAAGTATTTGTTATAGTTACTCAATTTTGTGGTTGTCTCCAGTTCTATATTTCCCTGTTATTCAAATTAATATATCAAGCATATATTTAATTTGTCAATACACATTTGCTGTATCTGTGTGATTGAGTAAATTGGTTTCCATTTGAGGAATTAAATCCTTTTGAGCAGTCATGGTAGCTTGGAAGTATTAAGTTTGGATTACTAAGTAGAGCCATATAATTAGGATTGTCATTCTGTCTCCAAGATAATATTATTTGTTATTCTTGCTCATTCATTTCCATTGGTTCCTTTAAGTAAGGATTAAAATACCTTCTGGTGAATTATAAGATATCTGATTATATTGGTTGGATTATCAAGAAGAGTTTGTCAGTCATTCCCTTGCACATTTATACAAGTTATAAACTAAAGTTGTGCCAAACAATTAGAATTAGTACCCATTATAAGACATTAGTCTTGGTCCTTCATTCAACTCTGTTACCCAATAAAGCACTGGTCTTATTTAAATTCATCATTTTAAAATCCTTTTTTACCTTGATATTACTTATACAATTTCTACCAAACCATTCACTAGACATTAGATATAATCATATAACAAGCTTTTCATCTATCTTACGCCCTTTGCCATTGTAGATAGATTTAATTAGTCAATACATTTACAATTAATCTACTTTAATTCCCAAGGTTCACCCACCTAGGTGTAGCAGGACCTGAAGTGTAGGAAAACACTAAACCTTGAAGGTTGATTTCGTCAAGTTAGTTCAAAAATGTTGCAAATCTAAACATAGAGCCTGGCATCCTCTTAGGATTAGCAACCTGCATTTTTGAGACCTAACACCACTACTAGGGAAATTTTTGGTCTATTGTTGATCATAGCTTCCAAAAGTCCACCAACCATATGGTGTCCATGTACTCCTTAAACTAATGCTTGGAAATAAC
Organism: Cunninghamia lanceolata; assembly: GCA_027924645.1. Taxonomy (NCBI): domain Eukaryota; kingdom Viridiplantae; phylum Streptophyta; class Pinopsida; order Cupressales; family Cupressaceae; genus Cunninghamia; species Cunninghamia lanceolata. The sequence goes on along the minus strand of BSBN01000636.1, from coordinate 7,861,597 downwards.
TTTGCATCTTGAGACAATCTTGTCCTTAGAGAGTTGACAACTCCAAAGTTCAAGAATATTCACATGAGAAGACATCATCACAACTCAAGACAAACCCATCCTTAGAGCTAACACCATAGTTCAAGACTCATTCACATGAGAAGAAAACTAAAAACAAGAATGGATATGAAAAATAGGTAGGTGAAACCTATCAGATCATTCTTTGCCAAGTTTGCTAAACTATCATCCATCTCCAAGTGTAGACTCTATTGAATGTACAAGACAATTGAGAGGTGGGATGAATCAGTTGTATCAAAATATCAAACCCTAAAAAACATTCAGATCCACATTAACCTTTAAACTTTTATGATGATTAAACATGAATCACAAATTACATAAACTGAAACATAATAGCACCAAACATAAGACCACCAAATTTACGTGGAAAACCCAAGAAGGGAAAAACCACGGTGAGGATTAGCTCACAATATAAAGTAGTAGCAATACAAAATTACAAAAGGCTCACTGCTAGAGGGCTCACTGTCCAAAAAAGAGAATGCTCATTGCCCATTGAGAAAGAAAGAGAGAAGAGAAGAATGGCTCACTACTAGGATTTGAACTGATATAATTGCATCTAACCTATGCATGGAGTTCAGTTCCAATGAAGCTCAATATCCATCACAACACAAACAACACCTTCACAGCAACACTAAAATTAGTATACACCTTCTGCTCACTGCATCCAGTACCCTAACACATAAAAGCTCTTACTGCACTAATCAAATTTACATCATAAACATCATATCCATAACGCATGCGTACATCCATGACTCCTTGACACTTATTTATATCATCATCAATCATGAAAATATTCTCCAAGGTCAGAAACATGACTTAACCCATAAAATTCAAATTAAGTCTGGACCTAAATATTCCCATGGAGGAAATAAATGAATGCAGACCAAATCACACCTTAGCACGGACCTAAATCCACTCTAACACACTTCTACACGCTTTCACAATCAACAAAGCAAAACCACAATTAGTGTAAACAACCAAGTCAACCAAACTTGTGTTAACACTATGAACTTTTGTGTAGAGAGAAGGGGAGAAGTCACCCAAACTTGTGCGTAGAGAGAAGGGGGGAAGTGTAGACTCAAGAAAAGGTGGGAAAATAGAAACCCTAGTAGATTTAGGGTTATAGAAGGTAGAAGGTTCTAGAGTCTAGAGATAGGAAGTTGTAATGTGTTGCAGCCTCTGGAGGATTCATCCTCTGATTGTATTTGAGCTTCTGTAATGTAATGTGTTGTCCAAATCAATAAAAAAACATCTCTATTTTTTGTGTGCAATTTCTGTTGTTGTGTCTTTTATGATTTACCCCCTTCTCAAGTGGTATCAGAGTAAGGGTTCCTAAGTGTGTAGACAGATCACCAACTGTAAGGTAGTTTGCACAAGGACCTGAGGTTGTGGGTTTGCTACAGAGATCAAAATGTCTCCATGAAGAAACCGTGGTGGGAGAGATGCTTTGATAGAAGAGGGTTTTAGAGTCCTGTAAAGGCAAATCAATGCATAGCAAGAGGAGCTGCAAAGAGGGTTTGAGCTGAGAACAAGAGAAGAAAGCAAGGATGAAGCTGAAGAAGAGATATTTGAGCAAAAAAAAGAAGTTGTAGGATATCCTGCAGAAGTTAGGTTGTTGAGGGTCATTTCAAAGATTGGAAAGAGACTAAGGATTGAAGTCTACCTATTCTGGGAATCTAAACCCAGAAGAGGTTATTGATTGGATCCATGATATGGAAAAATACTTCGAGTATGAAGATGTGGAAGATCCAGATCAGGTCAAGTTTGCAAAACAAAGTTGAAGGGCCATGCTAGTATTTTGTGGAAGGAGGTCTAGTTAGAGAGGAATATAAGAGGAAAATGAAAGATTACCAGATGGGATCGAATGGTGGAAAAACTAAAGAAGTAGTTCATTTTTGTGGACTAAGTTTTAGTTGTTGAAGAAATTGCAAGGATTGAAGCAAGGTAACAAGTCTGTCAAGGAGTATAGAAAAGAGTTTTATAAGATTACTATCAGGATAGGCTATGTAGAGGTAAACAAGTAGAAGGTAGCCCATTACATTAATGGGTTGAGGCCAAGTATTCAAGAGGAGTTGAGACTGATTCGAAGGACCACAATAGAAGATGCATACCAGATTTCCCTGAAGGTGGAAGAGAAGTTGAATAAAAGATTCGAAAGCAAGCAAAGGGGAAGAGGTCAAGGTGGAAGGATTGGTGGAAGATCCTATGGAGGCCAAAATGAAGATTCAAAGAAAAGTGAAAAAGCTGACACCACTCAAAATCAGAGAGGAGATAATGTCTACCACCCTTGTGACAAAAACAATGGTGAGAAAAGAGGAAGAGGAAGATGTAGATTTGGGCAAGGATCTGGAAGAGGAGGTTTCAAAGGAACCTATTTCCAATGTGGAGAAGAAGGACATTGAGCATACGAGTGTTTGAAACATCAAGGAAGGACAAATAGAAGACTTGAAGGTAATGTACAAGTTGCACATGTAGATGAAGATGCACAGTCTGATCATTTTGAAGATGCTTAAAAGGGAGAAACCCTAGTTGTCAGAAGAACCTTATTGAATGAGGAGAAAGAACCAGATCAGAGGAAGAGTTTATTCTACACAAGATGCAAGTGTGAAGGTAAGTGTTGTGATTTTATTATTGACAGCAGAAGCACTAACAATCTTGTTTCAGAGGAGATGGTTAACAAGTTGAAGTTGACAAGAAGAAAGCATCCACATCCATATCGGATTGCATGGTTGTAGAAGGACCATAGAGCTTTGGTCAATGAGAAGTGTTTAGTCAAGTTCAAGATTGGCGACTACCATGATGAGGTGCTGTGTGACATCATATCAATGGATGCATGCCATATGCTATTGGGAAGGTTGTGGCAGTATGATAGGTGTGCTGTCCATGATGGCCATGCAAATACCTATTCTCTGACAAAGGATGGAGCTCATCATAAGTTTAAGCCCTTGAAGGAGGTGGAAGAAAAGGTATGTAGTACTGCTAGAATTTGCTTGGTAGATGGTAGGAGATTTTTGGAGGGTATGAAGCATGAGCATCATTGCTTTGCATTGATTCCTAAGATCTATTAGGTGAAATGTCAATATGTACCAGCAGAAGTCTCAAATCTATTGGAAGACTTTTAGGACATCGTCTACGATAATGTACCAAAAGGTTTACCATCGATGAGGAAGATAAGTCATCAAATGGATTTGATACCAGGATAAATGGATTGGATTATTTGAGTGGCGTCAAGTACTTAATGAAGATTGAATTGAAGAGTGGGTATCACAAGATCTGAATCAAAGAAGGAGATGAATGGAAGATAGCTTTCAAGACAAAGGAAGATTTGTATGAGTGGTTAGTCATGTCATTTGGGCTAACCAATGCACTGAGCATATTCATGTGGCTCATGAATGAGGTATTAAAAGATTTTTTGGGAAATTTTGTTATTGTTTATTTAGATGACATTTTGATTTTTAGAAAGACTTGGGAGGAGCATCTGATGCATATCAGAAGAGTTTTAGAGAAGTTGAGGGAGGAGAAGTTGTTGATTAATCTGAAGAAATGTAGTTTTGCAAAGGAGTTGGTATACCTGGGATTTGTTGTCTCAAAGGAAGGTATTAAGATGGACCTAGAAAAAGTAAGGGCTATTGTCGAATGGCCTATGCCAAGAAGTGCTATAGAGGTATGATCTTTTCATGGTTTGACAAGTTTTTATAGAAATTTTATGAAGAATTTTAGTAGCATTTGTGTACCCCTAACTGAGACAATGAGAGGGGATAGAAAAGAGTTTAAATGGACTACAGGAGCAACCAAGAGTTTTGATACATTAAAGCATAAAGTCATAGAGCAACCTGTTTTGGCACTTCTAGATTTCAATAAGGTATTTTAGGTAGATTGTGATGCTAGTGGCAGTGCTATAGGAGCTATTTTGAGTCAAGAAGGTAAGCCCATTACCTATTTCAGTGAGAAGTTTAATGATGCCAAGAAAAAGTATCCTTTTATGATTAGGAGTTTTATGCTATAGTTCAAGCTTTAAAGAAATGGAGACATTATTTGTTGCTGAAAGAGTTTGTTTTATATACTGATCATTAGGCTTTGTAGTATCTTAATAGTCAAGGAAATTAAATCAAAGGCACTTAAAATGGGTTGAGTTTTTTCAAAGTTATACTTTTGTTTTGAAGCACAGGAGTGGGAAGTCCAACAGAGTTATAGATGCCTTGAGCAGAAGGTAAAATTTGTTGACAGAAATGAAGATAGAGGTTGTTGGGTTCGATAAGCTCAAAAGTTTGTATCCTAAAGATCTAGATTTTTCATAGTCTTGGAAAGCTTGTCTAAAACCTGTTACTTTGGATAGGACAAAATGATTGGATTTCATAATCCAAGATGGCATGTTGCTTAGAGAAAGCCAGTTGTGCATTCCGAGGAGTTCCATGAGAGAGACCCTAATTAAGGAGAAGCATAGTGTGGGATTAGTTGGACACTTTGGTCGAGATAAGACTATTGCTATTGTTGGTGAGAATTATTATTATCCACAATTGCAACAAGATATGATAAAATTTATGCAGATTTGTAGAGTGTGTTAGATAGAAAAAGGAACAAGTTAGAATATAGGGCTATATCAGCCATTACCTATACCAGAGAAGCCATGGGATGATATTTGTATGGATTTTGTTCTTGGTTTATCAAGGACATAGAGAGGACATGATTTCATTTTTGTGGTGGTGGACAGATTCTTGAAGATGTCACATTTTATTCCTTGTAATAAAACCAATGATTATGTTCATATTGCAGAGTTATTTTTCATAGAGGTGGTGAGACTACATGGTCTGCCTAAGAGCATAGTTTCAGATCGAGATACCAAGTTTGTTTGTTATTTTTGGAGGACATTATGGAAGAAGCTGAAGACAAATTTGAAGTTTAGTTCTACACACCATCCACAGACTAATGGATAGACAGAAGTGGTGAATAGGAGTTTGGGTAACCTGCTATGATGCTTAGTAGGAGATAATCCCAAAGGATGGGATTTGATTTTACCATAGGCAGAATTTGCTTACAAAAATTTTATCAATAGGAATATAGGTAAATCACCATTCTGGATTGTATAGGGGAGTAGTCCAATAAATGCTTCATAGTTAAGGAAGATGGACAAGGAAGAAAATACAAGTGTCGAAGCAGAAGACTTTTTAGAACACCTAAAGAATTTGCATGAAGAGGTGAGAAAGCACATTAATAAGATGAATATTCAATACAAGGCTAAGGTAGATTATAAGAGGAGATATAAGGAATTTTAGGTAGGAGATGAAGTCATGGTTCACTTGAGAAAAGTGAGGTTTCTAGTTGGAACATATAATAAGTTGAAAATAAAGAAATTTGGACCATGTAGAATCCTAAAGAAGCATGATTTAGGAAATGCATATGAGGTAGAGCTGCCAAGTGGAATCAACATTTCCCCTATGTTCAACATTGTCGATTTAATAGAATATCATGAAGATGGAACAAAGGATGGACCAATAGAAGAACAATGGAGTATTCTGGCATCTACTTAAAGGAGGAGATAGAAGATAACTTGGATAGTCATGCGGGAAGAAGTAATTAGAACAAGTACTATAAAGAATACCTGGTGAAGTGGAAAGGAAGGCCTGTTGAAGATTCTTCTTGGTTGTCTAACATAGATGTTGACCATTTGGGGTTTTCCTCAAACACCTAAGATGTGACAAGGTCAGTTCTCAAAATTACCCTAGGTGTCTGATGCAGGAGTATCCAGAGGTGTAAATGCAATCTTACATCACCCAAAAACAATGTTGATTCAAAATTGATGACTTTGTTTTAATTTCTTTTCAAAATTTGTGTTTTCGGATACCCATTTGCTTAAATAATGATTAAGAACCTTCAAAGTTTCTAATAGGGCTAAGAATACCTGAATTTACTATTTTTAGTAAGTCTATATCAAAGAATCAGTTGAGCCTAAAATTTTTCCCAAAGCTTTGGAATAGTCAAATAAGTATTCTTGGTAAATTTTAACTCAAGATCATTTCTAGATTTCAAGATATTAAAGTTTCAATTTTGTGAGGTTCTCAGAAAAGTTCTGAAATCAGATATGAGGTACTTAAACATCCCATAATGCCCTAAAATGTTTATGGAAATCCATTTATAGATTTCCAACATTGAATTTCACTTTGTGAGCTTTCTAGTGATTCAAACAGTTTATCAATTGGACACCTGGATCAAAAGTTATGCTTCCCAGAAGTTGACCTATGTTTGGAGGGAGTTGGAAATTTTGAAATTTTAGCTGAAAGCCACCAAAAGTGCTATTTATGACCATTTTTGGGAACCCTTGGCAGTAGTAGAGAGAAGGGGGAAAGTGTAGGGTAAAGAAAAGGTAGGAAAACATAAACCCTAGCAGATTTCAGGTTACAGAAGGAAGAAGGTTCTAGAGTCTAGAGATAGGAAGCTGTAATGTGTTGCAACCTGTGGAGGATTCATCTTTTGATTGTATTTGAGATTCTGTAATGTAATGTGTTGTCCAAATCAATAAAAGAACATCTCTATTTTCTATGTACAATTTTTGTTGTTATGTGTTTTATGATTTACCCCCTTCTCAAGTGGTCTAAGAGAAAGGGTTCCTGAGTGTGTAGACAGATCAATGACCGTGAGGCAGTTTGCACCAAGACCTGAGGTTGTGGGTTTGCTGCAGAGATCAAAATGCCTCCATGAAGAAACCATGGTGGGAGAGATGCTTTGATAGAAGAGGGTTTTAGAGCCCTACAAAGGCAAATCGATGCATTGCAAGAGGAGTTGTGAAGAGGGTTTGAGCTGAGAACAAGAGAAGAAAGAAAGGATGAAGCTGAAGAAGAGCTATCTAAGGAAGAACAAGAAGTTGTAGGAGATCCTATAGAAGTTAGGTTGATGAAGGCCATTTCAAAGATTGGAAAGAGACTAAGGATTGAACTCTCTACCTATTCTGGGATTCTGAACCCAGAAGAGCTTATTGATTGGATCAATGATAATGAAGAATATTTTGCGTATGAAGATATGGAGGATCCAGATTGGGTCAAGTTTGCAGTAACAAAGTTGAAGGGCCTTGCCAGTATTTAGTGGGAGGACGTCCAGTTAGATAGGAATAGAAGAGGAAAATGAAATATTACTAGATGGGATCAGATGGTGGAAAAACTACAAAAGTAGTTCATTCCTGTGGACTATGAGTTGGAGTTGTTGAAGAAACTGCAAGGATTGAAGCAAGATAATAAGTTTGTCAAGGAGTATACAAAAGAGTTTTATAAGATTACTATCAAGATAGGCCATGTAGAGGCAAATAAGGAGAGGGTAGCCCGTTACATTAATGGGTTGAGGCTAAGTATTCAAGAGGAGTTGAGCCTGGTCAGAATAACCACCATAGAAGATGCATGCCAGTTTTCCCTAAAGGTGGAAGAGAAGCTAAATAAAAGATTCAAAAGAAAGCAAAGGGGAAGAGGTCAATGTGGAAGAACTAGTGGAAGATCCTATGGAGGCCAAAAAGAAGATCCAAAGAAAAGTGAAGATGATGGCACCAGTCGAAATCAGAGAGGAGATAATGCCTACTGCCCTCGTGACCAAAACAATGGTGAGCAAAGAGAAAGAGGAAGAGGTAGACTTGAGCAAGGACCTGGAAGAGGAAGTTTTAGAGGAACCTATTTCTAATGTGGAGAAGAAGGATATTGAGCATACGAGTGTTCGTAACATCAAGGAAGGACAAACAAAAGACTTGAAGGTAATGCATGAGTTGCACATGTAGATGAAGATGCACAGTCTGATCATTCTAAAGATGCTAAAATGGGAGAAACCCTAGTTGTTAGAAGAACCTTGTTGAATGAGGAGAAAGAACCATATCAGAGGAAGAATTTATTTTGCACAAGGTACAAATGTGAAGGTAAGTGTTGTGATGTTATTATTTACAGCGGAAGCACTGACAATCTTGTTTCAGAGGATATGGTTAACAAGTTGAAGTTGACAAGAAGAAAGCATCCACATCCATATTGGATTGCATGGTTGCAGAAGGATCATAGAGCTTTGGTCAATGAGTAGTATTTAGTCAAGTTCAAGATTGGCAACTACCATGATGAGGTGTTGTGTGACATCATACTGATGGATGCATGTCATATGCTATTGGGAAGGTCATGGAAGTATGATAGGTGTGTTGTCCATGATGGCCATGCAAATACCTATTCTCTGAAAAAGGATGGAATTCATCATAAGTTGAAGCCCTCGAGGGAGGTGGAAGAAAATGTATGTAGTACTGCCAAAATTTTCTTGGTAGATGGTAGGAACATTTTGGAGGGTATGAAGCACGAACATCATTTGTTTGCGTTGATTCCTAAGATCAGTTAGGTAAAATGTGAAGATATACAACAGAAGTCTTAGATCTATTGGAATAATTTCAGGACATCGTCTCTGATAATGTACTAGAAGGTTTACCACCAGTGAGGAAGATAAGTCATCAAATGGATTTGATACCAGGAGCCAGTTTGCTGAATAAGGCAGCCCATAGAATGACTTCTGCAAAGAATGAAGAGATAAACAGACAAGTCCACGAGTTGTTAAGGAAGGGAGTAATAAGAGAGAGCCTTAGTCCATGTGTGGTACTTGAAGTATTAGCACCAAAGAAAGATGGAGAGTGGAGAATGTGTATAGATTCTTGAGCCATCAACAAGATCATGATCAAGTACATATTTCCATTGCCTACAATGGATGACATCATGGATTGTTTGAGTGGAGCCAAGTACTTCATGAAGATTGACTTGAAGAGAGGATATCACCAGATTTGAATCAGAGAACGAGATGAATGGAAGACAACTTTCAAGAGAAAGGAAGATTTGTATGAGTGGTTAGTCATGCCTTTTGGGATAACTAATGCATCAAGTACATTCATGCAGCTCATGAATGAGGTATTGAAAGAGTTTTTGGGAAATTTTGTTATTATTAATTTATATGACATTTTGATTTTTAGAAAAACTTTGGAGGAGCATCTGATGCATATCAGAAGAGTTTTAGGGAAGCAGAAAGAAAAAATTGTTGACAGAAATGAAGATAGAGGTTGTTGAGTTCGATGAACTCAAAAGTTTGTATCCTAAAGATCTAGATTTTGCAAAGGCTTGGAAAGCTTGTCTGGAACCTGTTACTTTGGACAAGACAAAATGGTTGGATTTCATAATCTAAAATGGCATGTTGTTTAAAGGAAGGCAGTTGTGCATTCCAAGGAGTTCCATGAGAGAGAACCTGATTAAGGAGAAGCATAGTGGGGGATTAGCTGGCCACTTTGGTTGAGATAAGACCATTGCTATTGTTGGTGAGAATTATTATTGGCCATAATTGTAGCAAGATGTGATGAAATTTGTGTAGAGTTGTAGAGTGTGTCAGATGGCAAAAAGAACAAGTCAGAATATAGGGCTATATTAGCCATTACATGTACCAAAGAATCCATGGGATGATATTAGTATGGGTTTTGTTCTTGGTTTACCAAGGACATAGAGAGGACATGATTCCATTTTTGTGGTTGTGGATAGATTCTCAAAGATGACACATTTTATTCCTTGTAATAAAACCAATGATGCTATTCATATTGTAGAGTTATTTTTTAGAGAGGTGGTGAGACTATATGGTCTACCTAAGAGCATAGTTTTAGATCAAGATACCAAGTTTGTTGGTTATTTCTAGAGGACATTGTGGAAGAAGTTGAAGACAAATTTGAAGTTTAATTTTGCACACCATCCATAGATTGATGGACAGACAGAAGTGGTGAATAGGAATTTGGGTAACCTACTATGATGCTTAGTAGGAGATGTTGGTTATTTTCCCAGACTGGATGCTTACTCCCAGATTTCCCTACAAGGTAGCCATCAATGATCAACAGGATCTCTGGGCCAGGGGCCAACAGTATAGGAGATAGACTCTATTTTTATCTCCTCTTCTTCTTCAGGCTCTGCAAAACCTAGGGGGGTATTCCCTACTCAACATCCATGAGAATATGCATACAAAGGCTGGGATGCTGACATGAAGCAGATAAGTCCTCCTGTAAGTAGACCAAAACTACAAGATAAGAGCAAAGGGGCTAGCTTTGGGCCTATTTTCAGTTGTAGACAGAGGACTTGGGATCCTAAAACTAATTCTACTGTCCTAATGGTTGTTTCAGAGTTTGATTTTGATGTTGTGTTTGGATGCAAAGCTAGACCTGGTGTATAACTTCAACACAGAGCTAGATTGGTGCCTATCCAAGGCTTGGAGTCAGTAGACATACACATGCAAATGTTCAGCATAAACATAACAAGACTGGATTTCAAGGGGATTTCATCATATTTGCCTTACAAATATATCCCAGAATAGAGTGTTTATACATCTCTACTTATGATATCCTTACTGCAATATACTTGACCTGAAAATAGTTTAATCTATCCCTTGAACAGAAGTTAAGAGATCAAGCATTCAATATAGTAATTCCATATCCTATAACCCAAGACACCCCTTAGATGTCCAGATTCAAAAGGAAAGCATATTCAATACAGGAGATAGACAACAAAACACATGCAATATAGCATTACTCATCTAAATCAGCATGAAACCAATGAATTTATGCACAAGACATAAGACATGAGACTCATAAACTCACAAAATCCACTGCACAGAGCAACCAGGTCAGTTGTATTGTATTACAGAGCCAGAAAATGTCTAACTTTCAACAACAAAAATGAGTGACACAATCTGCCTTTTATAGAAAAACTGTGTACTCAACAAATTAATTACATGGCACATCAAGAATTCGCCAGATACAATGCATCAAAAAATGGTGCTCAAAAGAGTTAATGCAGCAGAGGGACAAGGAGGAGGGAACAGGTGGGAATCAGGATCTGCACAGCCGTTTGAAGATTTTCTCTTAAATCTGGTAGCTAACCCATCAACTTGACCCACGCCTCTCTGCACGATATGCCATTACTGCTTCACCTACCCGTAGCCAACGGACAACGCAGGAACTGCGCCCTTAACACCTTCCCGCCAAAACATATTTCATTGAAAATTCAAAATATGCAGGAAGAATAGTCCCACATGCATCCCACAGAGACCACTTTATCAATTTAAAAGCAGGGTTGCATGTAAACTAAGTGTCGAGCGCTTTTGCCCCGCTCAACGCATAAGCCTTCACCCAAAGCCCATCGCCATGACTCCTGCCGATACCACCTCCTTCAGCTAGAGATAGACCATCAGGCTAGCATGAAACTCCTTCGCCAACATTTTCGGTCACACCGATGAACACTTGAGAAACATTAGAAACACTTTGGGACTCTCGCGGATGCCGACACTTGGCAGCGTCCGCAACACTCATGAAACATTAGAGACCCTTTCTGAAACTCACGCGGGTGTCGACACTTGTCCAACTCCGCGCTCTTCACGAAACACACAAAGAAACTTCCCTGAAACACCCGCGGAAGCAGCCACATGGTGCCTTCCACGGCCTCTTGAAACTCAAAGATCCTCCTTCGAAACACACCGGCGGAAGCTGACACTTGGCGTCCTCTGCCCCATTTGATATTTTAATGAAGGGTCCCACCTCCAGCTTCGTTGACCATTGCAACAAAAGAAACAAACGCGGAAGCTGACACTTGTCAGCGTTCGCGGCAACCTCAACGGACAGATGGCGCATTCCGTGCACCTGTTGCAACATATAGAGAATGCCCCCACTGTATGACACTTGGCGCCTTCCGTGCTTGCAGAAACATTAGAGAAGGGGCCCTTGAAACTTCAAGTGGAGGCTACCACTTGGCAACATCCGTAGTAGTAACTGTTAACTGGGACCCACCTTCACTTCGCCACACTTTGAAACAAAATAGAAACCAACGCAGAAGCTGACACCTATCGGCTTCCGCAGCAACTACAAAGGACACGTGGCACGCTCCACCCCTACTTGGAAACTTTTTAGAAACTTCAACGGAGAGTGACACGTGGCGCTTTCTGTGAAAACTTGAGAAACATAAAGGGTCTCTCGGAAGCTCACGCGAGGATCGACACTTGGCACCGTCCGCGGGGAGCAATTTGAAACACAAAGGAAACATTTAAAGGGTCTTCAAAGCCTTTGGCGGAGACTATGAAACTTTTAGAAACACTGGCGGAAGTTGTGAAACTTTTAGGGTCTTTTGGAAGCCTCCACGTGGTGCCTCCCGTGGCACTTGATACATGAAACCGTCGCAGCCACTATTAGAAACATTCAGACACTGAACCTGTGACCCAGTATGCATTCAGAAATGCATCTGACTCATTTTTTATCATTTTTGAGGGACAGAGGGAGATTTCACAAGTTTTCCAACATACATTTCACCTTTGCATACACAGAACTTAACAATTTTCTCAAATGCTACAGGAAAAATAGTTAAACAATGCATGTGGGCCGGGGAATAATTTAAACTAAGGCACTAAGGGTCTGAAGGAAAACACACAGGAACCTGCAAATTGGAAGTCAAAACCCTAACGCTAGGTGAACACCACCAGTGGCTCCGATTGGGGACATGCAGACGCAAGATTGCAGTGAGAACCAGACTACTTCTGGGCAGACCAGACAAAACCCAAAACTTAAAGCACAACCGACTATACAGGGCGTGTATAGAAAAATTACATTTAGTTTACAATGTGCACAGAAAATAACCATTATAAGAAGTAACGCTTCAAGAACTGACCGTGCACTGGCAATTCCAACAATTCACCACTTAGGGCCTGGAGAAAGTAAGAATCTCCTCCATGGATGTCACTGATTTGATATGGGCCCACCCATAAGGGCTCAAATTTACCATGTTTGCCCTTATCTTGGTTCCTTGCATTCCATACAAGGACCAAATCACCTTTCTGAAACTTTCTTTCTGTAGCTCTCTTATCAAATAGATACTTTACCCTTTGTTGTCTCTTGATGTTTGTTTTCTGTGCTTCCCTTCTTATCTCAACTAGTGCAACTAGCTGATTGATTCTCTCAGTCATTGGATCTCTGATCTCCTCCATGTTTTCTTGTATGAATTTGTAAACTGGAAAAAAGTTGTTTACAGGTAACTTAGCCACTACACCATATACTAGTTCAAAAGGAGATCTTCCAGTTGCTTTCTTGACTGTCACTCTGTCAGCCCACAATGCCATTTTCAGCTTTGAATCCCAAGCCTTTTTGTTTTTACCTACCATTCTCTTTACAATTTTCATGAGGCTTTTGTTGCTTGACTCAGCTTGACCATTTCCATGTGGGTGATACGGTGATGCATGTAACAAATTAATTCCATAATTACTACAAAAATTAGTAAATTCACCAGACCTGAAGCACATAGCATTATCTGTGACTAATTTTAACGGTACTCCAAACCTGATAATAATATTCTCTAGAATGAAATCCATCACCACCTTGCTGGTAGCTCTTTTGGTCAGGATGGCCTCGATCCATTTGGTGAAATAATCAGTAGCAACAAGAATCCAACTGTGTCCTCCACTTGATTTCTCTGAGATTTCCCTTATGAAATCAATCCCCCACTGCTGAAATGGAGCTTCTACAGTCACAGTCTTAAGGGTCAATGCACCTCCATATTTTAGCTTTCCTGAGAACCTTTGGCAAGGATCACACTTCCTTATCATTCTATGTGCATTTTAGAAAAGAGTTGGCCACCAGTAGCCAGCTTTGAGAATTTTGTGGGCTGTTGTATGGGCAACATTGTCCACCACATACTCCATTGTGCATGTCATTTAGAATATTCCTGGCTTGATTTTCATCCACACATCTAAGTAATACACCATCATGATTTCTCCAATACAGCTCTCCTTGAACAATGATGTATTTAATAGCTTGCAGCTTCAAAGTTCTCTTCTAGATATCATTGAGATGGGAAGGACAGTTCAAATTTTGCAAATAATATACTATGTCCTTATACCACTCAGATTCTAACACATTTACAACTTCATTATGCACTTCATTCACTTGGCATGCCTCTCGGTTTGACTGTGTCATTAGCTTTGCTAATCCTTGTCCTTTTACCAATTTTGTGATTTGTATCTCTATGTTGAACTCCTGCAACTTATTTATCCATCTGCATCTCCTTCCAGTTACCTCTTGCTGAGTGAAGATATATTTTATTGCTGCATGAGGTACATATGCAATTATTTGTGAGCCTACCAAATATGGCCTAAAGCTCTTGACTGCTCTAACCAGTGCATATGCCTATTTCTCCATAATGTCATACTTTAATTCAGCAGCCTGCAATGACCTACTAAAGAAAGAAATAGGCTATTCAAACCCTTCCTCATTTTTTTGCAATAAGCATGTAGCAACAGTATGGAAAGAAGCAAATGAGAATAACTGAAATGGCTTAGAAAAATTAGGAGACTTTAGCACATGAGCCATCTTTATAGCCTCTTTTATGTTTTGGAATGATTCAGTTGCTTCATCCTCCCATTTGACAGTTGCACCTTTCTTCAACATCTTGGAAATTTCTTTTGTGGTCTCTGCAAAGTTAGGAACAAATCTTCTAACAAAGTTAATTTGTCCAAAGAAGGACTGAACACCTTTTACTGTCTTAGGGATCTGAATTCTGTTGATTGCTGCTACCCTATCAGGATCAATCCTAACGCCATCTTTGGAAATAATGTGCCCCAAGAGTTTTCCTTCCACAACCCCAAAAGCACATTTCTTTGGGTTAAGTGAGATACCATATTCTAATGCTCTAATAAAAATCTGTTCCAAATGCATACAGTGTTGTTCTTCTTTCTTTGAAAAGGCAGTCAAGTCATCTTGATAAACAGCCAAGATTGAATCAATCAATCCTGCAAAAGCAACATCCATTGCCCTTTGAAATGTAGCACCTGCATTTGTCAGTCCAAATGGCATCCTTACATATACATAGGTTCCCCATGGAGTGGTGAAAGCAGTCTTAAATTGTTCTAATTCTTTTACTTTCACTTGATTGTATCCTGAAAAACCATCCATCATAGATAAAAGTTCACAACCAGTCACCTTCTGCAACATGGCCTCCATATTTGGCAATGGATAGTTATCCTTCAAAGAAGATACATTTAGGTTTCTAAAGTCCACACACAACCTTATATCACCGTTCTTTTTTCTGACTGGGACAAGGTTAGACACCCAAGTTGAATGTCTGATAGGCATGGTTATTCCAGCCTCCCTAAGCTTCTTGAGTTCTTCTTGCATCTTTGGAGCCAAGGTAGGATTAATAGGCCTTTGCTTCTGTCTAAATGGCTTAGCTCCAGGCTTCAATGGGATCTCATGCTAGAATAAATCCTCTCTATAGGCCTTTAGGTCCTCATATGACCAAGCAAAAACATGCTTATACTTTTTCAGTAATGCAATCAGCATACTCCTAATGTGTGGTTTAAGCTGTTTGCCAATGTATACCTTCTTGGGGGCCTGAGATGTCCCCAAATTTATCTCTTCTAAATCATCTTTATTTGTTGGAGATGTCTTTGTGACCAATTGGTCTCTATTGTCAAAAGCTCTTTCTAAAGCTACCAACCCTCTAGGGATTTTGTTAGTCTTCAGCTGAATTACCTCTTTCCCCGTAAGAGTTTCTTTTCCATCTATAATTTCTACAAAGTTTTGAAAATCAATTTCTTGGTTTTCATATTCATCAATACAATGTAGAAATCTCAGTAAATCCTTATCATCATCAAACACTTGCCAACTGCATACATTATCTGGCACTGCAGGCCTAAGCTTGACTTCAACATTTGTAACATCTGACACAGTTATATCATCTAGCCTTAGGGATACATTGGCTAGACAATCTGCTCTGACATTTTTTGATCTTTCTATCCAATTTATTGAAAAGGCATCAAACAATTTAATTGTATCCCAAACAACATGTTTGTATTGTTTCAACCTTTTATTTTTTGAGGCATACTTATCTCTAACTTGGGAAACAATAAGCTCTGAATCACCAAACACTTTGAGCATCTTGATTCCATGTTTGAGAGCTATATTGAAGCCTAATAACAGAGCCTCATACTCTGCAATATTATTTGTACAGGCAAACCTCAACAAGAAAGAGAATTGGAGAAGCTTACCAGTTGGAGATAGAAGAACAATTCCAGCACCAGAGCCTTCTTTTGAACAAGCTCCATCAAAATACATGGTCCAAAGACCTTGTTGATCCAATTCTTGAATGCAAATTTTTTCTCTTTTATCTTCCTTATCATCTGAGACAACTCTGAAATTTTCACAGTCAGTGTCCACAAAACTTATATGCTCCTTTGATTCTTGATCCTCCACTGTCTCTGATGATCTTTCTTCTCTGATCAACTTGACATCCCTACCATTCATTGGGATTATGGCATATGACAGATCCAATTGCATACTCCCACCAATGAGTGCTGCCCATCTCCTTGATAACAGCATACCATATTGTGGCTTTATGTCAACCACTATTATATTCATTTTGTAGGTCTTTTCAGGATATGCTGCTAGTCTAAAATCCACATCCTTTATGATTCCAATGACTGGTACCTCTCTAGCATCCATGGCATAGCATTTCCCACATGCCTTGTCTATTTTTAATCCAGCTTGCTGCATAATGGCTAAAGGCATGATATTTGTAGATGCTCCTGAGTCAAGCATACAATTTCTAATTACTTTTCCATTTATAACCAAGGATACATAAAATGGCTCCACTTGTGAAGGGCACTTTGTTATGGTCACCCCTAAATACACCTCAGGGACCTCATCTTCTTCATTACATAAGACATGCTTCTCACCTTGGATCTAAACATTTTGCTTAGCTTGACAAGGTACTCCTGAAATTAGGGATACTGTCCTATTCCTGATTTCTCAAATTAGGGATATAATAAAAATTGGCATAATGGTAGGCCTGTATTGCCACATAACAACACAAATCAAAGAGCTCAACATACCAAGGAAACTCTTGATCCTTTGAAGAAGGCTGTTAATATTGTTAATGACACCCTGTGGTGTATAATATGCCAGATGCCTCATTCACAGTCACAATGTATGATTGCTCAGTCACCATTACCTTGCTGTCTTTCATACACACTCTGGATTTCAGCCTCAGTGTTTGAAAAATAAGGTACTGTCTTCTCTGAAGATCCTAGATTATCCTGAATAAAATTATTTTTCTTGGGGCTAGGAGAACCATCTTGACTGGCTCGAACAGTCCCCTTTTTTCTATACATCATTTTTATGGGTAACTCTTCAAACAGAGTATTACGCTGGGATCTTCTCCCTTGCATACAAATTTTTACTTTACCGGTTGGGAGATTGGTTCAGAGTCGCCACCTATTACTAGGAACTATTTTTTTTTTTTAAATAGGGTTCTTTCACAAGTTCCCTAGCAGAGTCGCCAAAATCTATTGGTTATTTTCCCAGATTGGATGCTTACTCCCAGATTTCCCTACAAGGTAGCCATCAATGATCAACAGGATCTCTGGGCCAGGGGCCAATAGTATAGGAGATAGACTCTATTTTTATCTCCTCTTCTTCTTCAGGCTCTGCAAAACCTAGGGGGGTATTCCCTACTCAACATCCATGAGAATATACATACAAAGGCTGGGATGCTGACATGAAGCAGATAAGTCTTCCTATAAGTAGACCAAAACTACAAGATAAGAGCAAAGGGGCTAGCTTTGGGCCTATTTTCAGTTGTAGACAGAGGACTTGGGATCCTAAAACTAATTCTACTGTCCTAATGGTTGTTTTGGAGTTTGATTTTGATGTTGTGTTTGGATGCAAAGCTGGACCTGGTGTATAACCTCAACACAGAGCTAGATTGGTGCCTATCCAGGGCTTGGAGTCAGTAGACATACACATGCAAATGTTCAGCATAAACATAACAAGACTAGATTTCAAGGGGATTTCATCATATTTGCCTTACAAATATATCCCAGAACAGAGTGTTTATACATCTCTACTTATGATATCCTTACTGCAATATACTTTCCTCAATACTTGACCTGAAAACAGTTTAATCTATCCCTTGAACAGAAGTTAAGAGATCAAGCATTCAATATAGTAAACCTATATCCTAGAACCCAAGACACCCCTTAGATGTCCAGATTCAAAAGGAAAGCATATTCAATACAGGAGACAGACAACAAAACACATGCAATATAGCATTACTCATCTAAATTAGCATGAAACTAATGAATTTATGCACAAAACATAAGACATGAGACTCATAAACTCACAAAATCCACTGCACAGAGCAACCAGGTCAGTTGTATTATATTACAGACCCAGAAAATGTCCAACTTTCAACAACAAAAATGAGTGACACAATCTGCCTTTTATAGCAAAACTGTGTACTCAACAAATTAATTACATGGCACATCAAGAATTCACCAGATACAATGCATCAGAAAATGGTGCTCAAAAGAGTTAATGCAGCAGAGGGACAAGGAGGAGGGAATAGGTGGGAATCAGGATCTGCACCGTTGCCTGAAGATTTTCTCTTAAATCCAGTAGCTGACCCATCAACTCGACCCATGCCTCTCTGCATGATATGCCATTACTGTTTCACCTACCCGAAGCCAACAGACAATGCAGGAACTGCGCCCTTAACACCTTCCTGCCAAAACATATTTCATTGAAAATTTAAAATATACAGGAAGAATAGTCCCACATGCATCCCACAGAGACCACTTTATCAATTTAAAAGCAGGGTCGCATGTAAACTAAATGTCGAGTGCTTTTGCCCCGCTTGACCCATAAGCCTTCGCCCAAAGCCCATCGCCATGACTCCTACCGATACCACCTCCTTCGGCCAGAGATAGACCATCGGGCTAGCATGAAACTCCTTCGCCGACACTTTCAGTCACACCGATGAACACTTGAGAAACATTAGAAACACTTTGGGACTCTCGCGGATGCCGACACTTGGCAGCGTCCGCAACACTCATGAAACATTAGAGACCCTTTCTAAAACTCATGCGGGTGCTGACACTTGTCGAGCTCTGCGCTCTTCACGAAACACACAAAGAAACTTCCCTGAAACACCCACAGAAGCAGCCACATGGCACTCTTCGTGGCCTCTTGAAACTCAAAGATCCTCCTTCGAAACACACCGGCGGAAGCCGACACTTGGCGTCCTCCACCCCATTTGATATTTTAATGAAGGGTCCCACCTCTAGCTTCGCTGACCATTGCAACAAAAGAAACAAACGTGAAAGCTGACACTTGTCGGCTTCTGGGGCAACCTCAACGGACAGATGGCGCATTCCGTGCGCCCGTTGCAACATATAGAGAATGCCCCCGCTGTATGACACTTGGTGCCTTCCGTGCTTGCAGAAACATTAGAGAAGGGGCCCTTGAAACTTCAAGCGGAGGCTGCCACTTGGCAACATCCGCAGTAGCAACTGTTAACTGGGACCCACCTTCACTTCGCCACACTTTGAAACAAAATAGAAACCAACGCGGAAGCTGACACCTGTCAGCTTCCACAGCAACTACAAAGGACACGTGGCACGCTCCGCCCCTGCTTGGAAACTTTTTAGAAACTTCAACGGAGAGTGACACGTGGCGCTTTCCCCGAAAACTTGAGAAACATAAAGGGTCCCTCGGAAGCTCACGCGGGGATCGACACTTGGCACCATCCGCGGGGAGCAATTTGAAACACAAAGGAAACATTTAAAGGGTCTTCGAAGCCTTTAGCGGAGACTATGAAACTTTTAGAAACACTGGCAGAAGCTGTGAAACTTTTAGGGTCTTTTGGAAGCCTCCATGTGGTGCCTCCCGCGGCACTTGATACATGAAACCCTCGAAGCCACTATTAGAAACATTCAGACACTGAACCTGCAACCCAATATGCATTCAGAAATGCATCTGACTCATTTTTTATCATTTTTGAGGGACCGAGGGAGATTTCACAAGTTTGCCAACATACATTTCGCCTTTGCATACATAGAACTTAACAATTTTCTCAAATGCGACAAGAAAAACAGTTAAACAATGCATGTGGGCCAGGGAATAATTTAAACTGAGGCACTAAGGGTTTGAAGGAAAACACACAGGAACCTACAAATTGGAAGTCAAAACCCTAACCCTAGGTGAACACCACCAGGAGATAAGCCCAAGGGATGGGATTTGGTTTTACCACAGGTAGAATTTTCTTACAACAATTCTGTCAATAGGAGTATAGGTAAATCACCATTCCATATTGTATATGGGAGTAGTCCAAGAAATTATTTAGAGTTAAGGAAGATGGACAAGGGAGAAAAGACAAGTGCCAAAGCTAAATACTTTGCAAAACACCTAAAGAATTTGCATGAAGAGGTGAGAAAACACATTAATAAGATGAATATTTAGTATAAGGTTAAGGCAAATGAGAAGAGGAGATATAAGGAATTTCAGGTAGGAGATGAAGTCATGGTTCACTTGAGAAAAGAGAGGTTTCTAGTTGGAACATATAATAAGTTGAAAATAAAGAAGTTTGGACCATGCAGAATCCTAAAGAAGCAGGATTCAAGAAATGCATATGAGGTAGAGCTGCTGAGTGGAATCAACATTTCCCTTGTGTTCAACATTGCTAATTTAATAGAATATCATGAAGGTGGAACAGAGGATGGACCAATAGAAGAACAATGGAGTATTCTAGCATCTACTTCAAAGGAGGAGATAAAAGATATCTTGGATAGTCATGTGGGAAGAAGTACTTAGAACAGGCAATATGAAGAATACCTAGTGAAGTGGAAATGAAGGCCTATTGAAGATGCTTCTTGGTTGTCTAAGACAGAGGTTGACCGTTTGGTGTTTTCCTCAAACACCTGAGATGTGACAAGGTCACTTCTCAAAATTACCCTGGGTGTCTGATGTAGGAGCATCCAAAGGTGTAAATGCAATCTTGCATCACCCAAAAATAATGTTGATTCAAAATTGATGACTCTCTTTTCATTTCTTTTCAAAATTTGTGTTTTCGGATACCCATTTTCTTGAATAATGATTCAGAACCTTCAAAATTTCTAATAGGGCTAAGAATGCCAGAATTTACTATTTATAGTAAGTCTATATCAGAGAAGTGGTTAAGCCTAAAAATTTTCTCAAAGCTTTGGAATAGTCAAATAAGCATTCTTGGTAAATTTCAGCTCAAGATCATGTCTAGATTTCAAGATATTAAAATTTCAATTTTGTGAGGTTCTCGAAAAAGTTTCAAAATCAGATATGAGGTACTTAAACATCCTATAATGTGCTAAAAAGTTTATGTAAAACCATTTACAGATTTCCAGCATTGTAGTTCACTTCGTGAGCTTTCCAACACTTCAAATAATCCGTTAATCAGACGCCTAGATCAAAAGTTATGCTTCCCAGAAGTTGACCTATGCTTGAAGGGAGTTGGAAATTTAGATATTTTGGCAAAAGGCTGCCAAAAGTGCTATTTATGACCATTTTTGGCAACCCTTGGCAGTAGTAGAGAGAAGGGGGAAAGTGTAGAGTCAAGAAAAGGTAGGAAAACATAAACCCTAGCAGATTTGGGGTTACGGAAGGCATAAGGTTCTAGAGTCTAGAGATAGGAAGCTATAATGTGTTGCAACTTGTAAAGGATTCATCCTCTGATTGTATTTGAGCTTTTGTAATGTAATTTGATGTCCAAATCAATAAAAGAACATCTCTATTTTCTATGTGCAATTTCTATTGTGTGTTTTACGATTTACCCCCTTCATCACAACTTAATCAAACAACAACAACCTCATCAAAAGACACAGTTGACACCAATGACAACATAAGCTTGTTGACATCAATGACAACACCAATTAGTACATACTTGCAATAATATCCCCCTTTGTCATTGATGGCAACACATGATGTGAAAAATATCAAGACACAACTCTGCACCAATCTTCTTTACTTTCTTATTCTCCCCCTTCCTTTTATACATCTTATTCTCTCTCTGATCACTGATTGTTCTTTCTCCCCCTTTATTTTTCACATGAATTCTCTCCCCCTTTGACATCAATGGAAAAGGGTGTCACAACTTTTCATGATACTGCACATACTTGCACTGTTCGCTACTGCTCTGCAACATCTTTTTTCTTTCATTGCTTTGAATACTCCCCCTGACTACAACAATCATCATGACTACTGCATGCTCCCCCTCAGAGGTAGCCTCCAATCATCAATACAGAAAAGAATGAATCTTGAAACCCACTGGACTGATGCATCTCCTTATGCATCTAGTTCAAGGAAGGAGGGGCAATAACCCCTAACTTCTCCTAGAGATAATCAAATGTATCCTTAGGAAGAGCCTTAGTAAATATGTCAGCAACCTGATCCTTTGTAGACACATGCTCAAGCTTCACTTCGTTCTCTGCAACCTTCTCTCTCAGAAAGTGATACCTAATTAAAATGTGCTTTGTCCTTGAATGCATCACCGGATTCTTTGGACTATTAATAGCACTTGTATTATCATAGAATAAATTGTCTCATCATACACAACTTTGATATCCTTCAAGGTTTGTTTCATCCACAACACCTGTGTGCAGCAAGATGTTGTTGCAATGTATTCTGCCTCTATAATAGACATAGATTCTAAATCTTACTTTTTACTTAACCATGACACTACTCTACCACCAAGAAAGAATGCTCCACCACTTGTACTTTTTCTGTCATCTACACAACCAACCCAATTTGCATATGTATAAGCACTTAGAGTAAAATCGGTGTCTTTTGGATACCACAAGCCATGATCAGAATTGCCCTTTAAATATTTGAATATCCTCTTCATTGCCATAACATGTGACTCTTTAAGATTTGCTTGCAATATAGCCACAAGACAAACTATATGTATAATATCTGGTCTAATACTAGTCAGATATAGTAATCCTCTAATCATTGATCTATACTTGCTCTGATCAGCCTTAGGAGATTCATCATTCTTTCTCAGCTTACAACCACTAACCATAGGAGTACAAACTAGTTTAGAATCTTACATTCCAAACTTCTTTAACAACTCTTTTGCATACTTTGACTAAGAAATGAAAATACCCTTATCTGTCTGATTGATCTTCATTTCCACCAAAAATTACGTCATCTACATACACTTCCACAATCAAAATTTGATCTCCACATACTTTGATGTACAAATTGCTATCTGTGAAGCCTTTATTGAATCCTTGTTGTAATAAGTATCTATCTAACCTTGCATACCAAGCTTTGGGAGCTTGATTTAATCCATATAGTGCCTTCTTCAACCTACAAACCATATCTGGCTTATCTAACAATTGAAATCCTTCTGGTTGCTCTATGTACACTTCCTCTTCCAGTTAACCATTCAAGAAAGTAGACTTCACATCCATTTGATATACATTGAAATCCTTATGTGCTGCAAAAGCCAAAAACATCCTAATGGCCTCCATTCTTGCCACCAGAGCATAAGTTTTCTCATAGTTGAGTCTTGCCTTATTTCTTACCACTTCTCCATTCTCATTCAATTTGTTCTAGAATACCTACTTAGTTCCAATCACATTTTTGTTCTCTGGTCTTGGAACAAGTTCCCAAGTCTAATTTTTCACAATCTACATTAGTTCTTCTTCGATAGCCTTGATCTAAAACTCATCCTTGCATGCCTCAACCACTGTTTTAGGTTCAACTTTAGAAAGTAAACATAGATTTACTTGTTCTACAATAGCTCTCCTTCTTGTCAATACACCTTTGCTCTTATTACCAATGATTTGGTCTTCAGAGTGATGCTTCTACACAAACTTGGGAGTTTTAAGGATACTTTCTAGAGCTTCTTGTCTTTCAACCTGTACTTCCTTTACTTTAGTTTCTTCTTTTATATTTGAAGACTCATTAGATTCATGTCATTCACTTTTAAGTTCAACTATACATCCTCAAACACCTACAATCAACATGAAAACTACTCTGTACTAGAAACAACTGTGTTCTATCAAGCCAAACTTCTGTTACTCATTACTAATCAAATTTTCTTGCACAACTAACTTCTTTATGGAGGATAATATCCTCTTGCAACATTACCCAACCAATCTAATTTGCACAACTCTACTTTATCCTTTGCAATCACAGTCTCTATCCTATCTTAAACCTTTGTTGTTAAACCTTAACCTTATCCCTTTGTGTTGAGATATCAGCACCATTCCTTTGGTAGGGGAGAAAATATTTTTAATAAGGCGCCCCTTGAGACAAAGAACTAATCTTAGTTCCCAGAGGGAACATCTACACGAGATGTTGGTACAGGCTCATCCTTAACCTCTGTTACATCCTTCTTAATCCAAATCTTACTCATCTCCTTCATTGTCTCTATTGGATTAACCTTTTGTACTGGTTCATTCTTCTTTCCTGGATTATCCTTCTTCATACTTCTGCTTCTACATAACTTAGAGGTATGTCCAGGTCTATTGAAATTGTTGCACACAATATTTCTCTAACCAGTATTCCTTCCATTCATTTTGGATCTACATTGGTTAGCTTTATGTCCAAATTTATTGCATATATGATAGTAACCACTGAAAGATTTAACTATTCTATCCTTTCCATAGCCATTTTTCGTTTGACTTCTACACTCATTAACTCTATGTCCCATCTTATTGCATGCAAACCACTTGATAGAGTTCTAACTCACTTTACTTCTACATATAACAGCTCTATGACCAACTTTATTACAAGTGAAGCATTGGCCAGAGAATGATGGAACATCTTGATTCCTTCTAGTTCTACCTTCTAATGCTTTATGTCCATACTTATTGCATAAATGGCAAAACCATTGGCACATGGATACCTTTGAGCATTTGGTTGTCTACCCAGAGGTTTTCTAGCTATATTCTTTTGATTCTGGATCTGCTTGTCATTGTTCCTCTAATTTGAAGTCTGACCTGATTTTAAACTATCACCCTTTTCAAATCCTAAACCCTCTTTATCATTGGAGCTTTTCTAACTTGCAATCATCTCATCAAGCCTTGCAAAACTTATCTTGAATTTTTCTTCATATTTTTTTTCCTTCTCTAGATCTGATTTTAGATTCACAACTTCATGTACAATCCTTATACATTCTTTATATTTACCTCTCACCATTAAGTTCATATATTCCTCAATCCTTGCTTTTTCTTCAACTTGCACTTTGAGACCATTCATATATTTAGTTACTAGCCTCAATTGTTCATTGGCCTCCTTGTTTCTTTCTTTGAATGTCTTGACTTGTTCTCTTAATTTTTTGATACATCCATCTACTTCTTTAACATTCTCCTTCAGATCTTTGATTTCTTTTTCAGTCCTCTCTAGGTCTTCAAGAGAAACCTTGAGTTCTTCACTATTGATAGACATGCATTCATCTTATGAAGATCCATCAAATAGGGAAACATCCTTCTTGTGTGTCATCTCGGATCTACCTCAATCTGTTAAGATTTCTTCAAAGGAACCTTGCTCTGATACCAATTGTTGAATGCACAAGACAACTGAGAGGGGGTGTGAATCAGTTGTATCAAAATTTCAAACCCTCACAAACATTCTGATCCACATTAACCTTTAAAATTTTATGATGATTAAGTATGAATCATAAATAACAGAAACTAAAACATAACAACTGTAATGTCGAAAAATGTGCCCTTGGGGGCTTTTCCCTCAAAAGGTTTAGCTCCTGGGTCTTTAGTGTGCATTTAGGACATCTTGCATCATAATTCAACATTCCAATGGAATGAACCCTGCGTATCGTGACAAATGGGGGGCAGGACTTGGGTGCCTGCACCCTAGTCCTGCCCTATTTTGGGTTAGGCCCAAATTTCTAGTGTCAGTTTATGACCGTTATTTGGTCCCTAGGCTGACACGGTAAGTTTGAATTTATGAAATCTTGGTGGGAATGTTTGTAGTTGCATATAAAAGCATGTTTAGGCATTCATTTGTAAACTAGATAGCTATTCTGAACTTTATGCATTCTAAAGGTGATTCAAGGCTTTCATTGTGTTGTAAGAGTAGATTTATGTTGTCCATGTGTTTCTATTTGCAGATTTGAGCATCCATCTCCTCATGGAATGAAGAGCTTCTTCCTCTCATGAGATCTTCACTACAAGGTGACATATATTGTGATTATTAAGCATTTATCATTTGGTTTTTGCCTCTGCCTCCCTAAGCACACACTCTTTATCTAACAACAGTGTTCGAAAGACTTGAATGTCTCTCTAGGGCTTGACTGAGGCAAGCCTCTAAACACCACAACCCCCTCCCAAAGTTTTTATGATTGTAGGTTACAGGTTGGAGTTGCAGACAAAGTGTCAGGATTGTAGATCAGTGAAAGAAATAGCTCCCTGGACAAGGTCACCCACTCATTAGGCCTTGAACAGGAAGATTTCTGGTACAACAAATACAAGTCAAACCTTGTTTCCAGATCTCAACAAAAAGCAGGGCCTTAGACTTGGGCATCCACTCTTTAATCCCTGACTATTCTGCCTTCAGACCCTGAAAACATGTTCACATTTGTTTGATATTTTACATCTTTCTGCAGAAGCATTTTCTGTAATTCATCCGTTTACTATCATATTTGTTGGAACAAAGTCCTTTCCACACATCCGCAGCACATGGTATGACTATACCGGAAGTCAGATTGAAGAGTATTTTGGTCCAGTGAGCAAGAACAGAGCATGTAGCAAGGTCCGACAATCAGGTCCGGATCTCTCAGGGGAAGTATCTTAGCAAAGTGTAGACTTGGGGAAGTCAAGAGGAGTACCATGACTGATACATTCTAGAGATTGAGCCTCCGGTGATGAAAGAGTGAAAAGATATGAGCACCTAAGTGTTGGGTTCCTGTTTGGCAGAGTAGACTGAGAAAGAACTGACCGACAGAGCATCAGACCTTAATATGGATGAGAAATTGATGGTGATCAAGTTTCTTAAGGGATCATTCATCGTTGGCCAACATGATTGATAACTCCTATAACTATCTTTTTGATACGCATCACTTAGTAAGCATGGATTTAGCTGACAGACCAGAGTTTCGAAATATCTTGAGTTTTCTGGATCCTGACTAGAAAGATGTTGAAATCCTTGATACAGATATATATATACCAGATTGATTTCGGTATGAAGGTGTGTGTGGTGCATAATATATGTGAAGAAAAGTAGAGAGCAGTGTGGAAGTAGCTATATAAATCCGGTATGTGACAGAACAAGCAGCACTAAGCAGAGGAAGAATGAAGTGTAGTAGATCAGTCTATTGAGCCTAACCGGAACTGAACCTCAGCATATGTGGATGCCTCTGATCAGTTCAAACACCTGGTTACTTTCTTTATACCTTGTAGACAGTGAGTCTCTTGTAGGCAGTGAGCCTCTTGTGAGCAGTATGCTCAGGCAGTGAGCCCTAATTGGCAAGTGCCATTTTGTACTTCTATTCTTTTAACAGAGGATACAATCTTGGGTTAGTCACCCCGTGGTTTTTCCCTTAACAGGGTTTTCCACATAAAAATCCTTGTGTTATGTGTGTTGATTTCATTTCTACTTTTATGTTCATTTATGCTTATATGTTTTGATACTGCACTACTATTAAAGAAGATAAGAAAGTTAAGATAACTGATTCAACCCCCCTCTCAGTTATCTGCCTTGTTTCCAACAATATTTGCATAATTAGGGTTTTAAGGTACAATTGAGCATAAGAGAAGGAAATTGTCAATCTAATCATAAAAATCCAAGTTTCCCTACATCTCAATAGTGACATAGGGTATGATAGTACATTGCAACTCAACCCTAGGTCCTTGAATGTAAGGGTGAAAGGAGGATATGCACACAAAACTATCAAAAACCTAACATCCAAATTTTACCCTTTACATTTTGGCGAACCCGTGTTATTGGACTTGTTTGCACCTTGCTGGGTGTTTTTCTTTAGATTTGCATTGATTTTCATTCATTCACAGTATCATTCATCTTATTGTATTAGAAAATTTACAAAAAAATTGAAAAATTAGAAAAATTGAAAAAAAACTGCATGCTAGGGTTTTGCATGTTGCATCAATTAATTTGAATTTCATCAAATTTCTAATTTTTTGCATTAGATATGATATAAGTTATAGAAAATTACAAAGATTCATTAGTTTGCATGGCATTTTCATCATAAAATTGCTAGGGTTTTGTTGTGAATTTTGTATATAACCTAGTAATTCCAAAATCTAGGGTTTGTACGTAAAATCTTGTTTCATATTTTTCTTCTGATTCTAAAGACTCATTCAAATTTTCATTTGGCTATAGTCTTGTATTTTGGAACAAATTTGCACTTAGATTTTAAAAAATTGCATTTTTGCATAGAAAAAGTCAACAAAAAACTAGCATTTTCATTAGTTTTGCACTTGCATTTGGTACGTTAGAGAATGAAAATTATTTTCAGATCTGAGAGCATGTAATTTTAATTATATTTCAGCTTTCAAAAAATTCATATAGCATTTTGTGTCAAGATCTTAAACCTAGGGCTTCAAAAACATTGATTTTCACTAGATTTGGCCTTATCGACTCTTTAAATTTGCACGATAGGTGTGTTGTGATAGATATTTTTGAATTAATTGGTTTTTATCAAGGTAATATTTTCTTCCCCTCCTAAAAATCTTCACAACACCTTTTTATCGGGCTCTTGTATTGAAAATTTGGTGAAAAACTACACATTTTTGCTATTTTTGCTATTTTTGCCCTAGGGTTTGGCCTAGTTTGCACTCCAAGTGTGTTGTAACAAATTTTATGGATTGAGGTGACTGATATAATCAATATTATTTTCTGCACCTCCAAAAAAAATTTACAACACCCCTTTTTCTAGGTCTTGGAATTAAAAAACCGTGAAAAATTGCCTATTTTTGCTATATTTTCACTAGGGGTTGACCTTGAGTGGCACTAAAAGCATGTTGTGATAGATATTTTGGCATTAAGAGGCTTTTATTATTTATATAATTTTATTTTCATCATCATTTTCCTCACAACACCCTTTGTCATGCTCTTTTGTATTGAGATTTGGTGAAAAATCGCATGTTTTAGCATATTTTCACTATATTGTGACTTGTCGTCATCCTAGATTTGCATGAGTTTAACAACTCTCTACCCTAAGAGAACATTCCTTTAAGATGAAACATAATACACATGGGATCTAGTGCTCTTGAAGAAGTTGGTACATTGAACACCTTCTTTACAAAAGGAGAGACACAAATGTTACAAGACATTACACCTATCACAAGTACAATGGAAGAGCAAACTTTTCATGATGTTGACGATACTATTGAGATGATAGGATATGTATTTGATGATCAAATAAATAAACTTGACAAAGACCTATCTAAATTCCAAGACTATGTGCAAACTGAGAGGATAGCTGAAGAAGACGTACCTGTGATTCACCATGTAAGAGAATTGATAAAAGAAGGACAAGATGGTGTTAATGCAATCTGTGGTTTAGCACATATTGTACAAACGAATATCATGCCAGTAACTAAATGTGTAAACGTGATAAATAACACTTTGTCACCATCTCATACACAAGTATCAGCACCTATACTGATTACGGGAATATCCATTTTTACATCCACAATCTTAACAACTGATGTGAATGCTTGTAGTAATGCTACCACTGCTATTGGAGTATCTAATGGAACTAATTATAAATTATGGGATTTGATTATCAGAATTTGGTTTCTAAGGGGACCTCTTCTATGCATAATTTTTCTCAACCACCTATCTATTCCACTCATTTCCAGCCACCTATTACCTACTCGCAACCATCTTCCACCTATTATTATGTCCAACCACCATTGACATATTGTTAGCCTTCACCTATCATATCTCAAGCTCATTCACCTCCTCACTTTGGTTCCAATTCCTCGCAGAAAATTGCATCTCCCAATGATGTCATCCTAAACCAACTTTTATAGGGTATGAATGCTTTACAACAAAAGGTGACAAATTTGACAAATTCTTCGCAGCCCAATATAACAACATATCATGCTCGTAATCCCCTTTCCTATGCAATCTTGAGAACTCCTATGCCTGAAAGGTTTGAGACTCCTCGCTTTGAAAACTATGGTGGAAAAGGTGATCCTAATACTCATGTGACAGCATTCACAGCTATGTGTAGTGATTTTTATTTTGAAGAGGATTTGTTAGCAAAACTTTTCCCGTGATCTCTCAAAGATACTACTTTAGAATGGTTTTGCTCTTTACCTCCAAATTCAATACACTCTTTTTTGCAGTTGATTGATCAATTTCTACAACATTTCCAAGCAAACATCGGACCCCAAGTCTCCTTAATTGACTTGGTTCACTACAAGCAAGGTCCAAAAGAAAAGTTAACTGAGTTTATTAGTCGGTATCAAGATTTGTATACACAAATTTAGTATTAGATGAAAGATGAGGATGTTCAGAAGGTGTTTATTACAAATCTACAACCTAACATCTATGATAATATCCTCTTGATGAAGTATAACTCCTTTCAACATTTATGCACCACCCTTCATGATTACCAACTTTTGTCTAGTCAGTATGAAAACCAAAACTCATCGGCTTAGGTTAGTCAATCCATGGGTGGATCATCACAAAACAACTTTAAGAGACCCAATAACAATATGAGTTTCATCAAGATTAATGGACCGAATATGAACAACTTTTCTAATGTGTCTGCTATCACAAATCTGAAGAAGACATCATATCAACCAAGAAAGTTTACTCTGATATCTGAGTCTTATCACTCTATCATGAATCAAGCTGTGAGTAACAACAATCTGAAGCTTCCCCCGATTAGGCCTGTTGATCCTAGTAAAGCACAATGACCTTACTTCAATGCTAATGCCTTTTGTCATTTTCATCGGACACAAGGACATGATACTGAATGATGTATGTGTCTTAAATATGAGATACAACACCTTATTGATTCGAATATCAACTAGGTATTGGGTGTGAATGATAATAGAAATAAATTTGTTGCTCCATCGAATTAGAATTTACAAATCTTTACTAATCCATTCCCTAAACATACTGATACCAATATGATGGAACAAGGTTTAGTGGAAATAGATGATGATGATTATTTAGACTATAATAATATCATGGGTATGATTGAAGTGGATATGAAACAAGTGGATAACCCACCTCACCCATGAAGAAAGGGAATTTATGCTGAGGTTCCTCCTCCATTATCCTTATATGGATTGGGAGATAACCATAATGCATCAGAAAAATAAGTAGAGCAACCAATACAAATGAGTGAGAAGGTACAGGATAATTCCTGTTACTGTGTTAGAAAGATTCAATAACAAAAACTCGCTAAAAATCACAAAAGAGAAAGACAACTGTCAGCAATTGGAAATAATAGTGGTTCTCCCCCTCATTAGAAACAAAAAGCCTCACTTCAACATGGAATTACAAAAAAAGCATCATATGATAATAAACAAGACTTTCATAAGAACCACTCAAACTTTGCACTCAACATGATCGAGTACCTCTCCAAGAGGTTTGCGAGTTCCAAAATCTGATATAAAGATCCTAAAGGTAAGTATCTCTAACCCTTTATCTCTCTCATGATGTGATTCCCTCGTGATGTGTTATGTGTTGTTTAGACCTCCTAGGATGACCCTTGATTCTCTTGTAAGGTTTGAGATACCAGGAGACCACCTCTATTGTGACCTTCTATTTGTATCATCATTCTTCTATATTGCTTCTCTCTTTGATTTCATTGTTGTATGTTATATCTTGCAGACATAGTGTTCCGGTTGGTGACTTGGGGGCACCCTCCTATGTGACTGTCACTAAGACACTTGTTTCTCCTCTTTGATTTATTGTTTCCCTTCCTCTAGTGTTTCTATCTAGCGGGTGGATGATGAAAACATTTATACTGATGCGGACCTAGTGTCCCTTTTGTGAGAAATCAAAAATTGGACTTAGTTTCTAATATGACGATGGGGTTGTATATCTTATCTGATACTTGGCTAGTGGAAGCACTTGTGCTTTCTGTGTAGTGATTTTGATGGTGTTCTATCTCATTTACAAATCATAACAATATTGTTGCTCCATGCACTTTGTCTATCTTGAATCTTGCATGCCTCAAATTTCATATGCATCGATGTTGTTTTTTATGTGGACACTAACATGTTTCTTGCAGGGATGTGTTTGTGGGAACATTTGGTGATCATAAAGTACATGTCACCTCCGGGGGGCATGGGATGTGTGAAAGTCTGTGTTCCCTTGTGTGTTTTCTTCCTACCTTAACGTGCTTGATATCGATGCATGATATCAACCACCTTAAGGTGGGGGCATATAAGGTAAGCTGTCTATTGTAGATGTTAGCAATGTATTTATCCTTAGGTGCAGTTTAAAGACCTGCACGATGAGTGCATCTTGCATCCTGCATCTATTTGCAATTAATCAATCATGTAAGCCCTCTACAGAGGTAGGATATCGAGCATATCCTTTTTCTTAAGCCCTCTACGGAGGAGGGGATGGTGTATTTCTCAGAGCATATTGCATCATCTTGTCATTTTCAAAAGTCCTCCATGAAGGCGGGGAGCAGTTCTATGACTAACTCAACCCTTAAGCGTGTCTTTGGTGATTGTTGTGGTGAATCCTAATCGTCAGTGTGTGCCTGTAATGTGCCTGAGATGGTGCTGAACCTAGAAATAGGGACACTCCATCGCTTGTCTGTCATGTTTTCTCTGTGTCTTCAAAGTGTGTGTGTTTGGCGTGCTTGCTTTGTTTGGCATGTTTGTTGCCCCATATGTAGTTTAAAGACCTGTGCAATAAGTGCATCCTTCATTTTGGGAGGTTTTGCATGTCTTTTGTGTGTGTTGCCCCATATATACAGTTTAAGACTTACGCAATGAGTGCATCCTATATTATGGGAGGTTTGTTTACTTTCCTGTACTTGCATCTGCATTTCATATATATGAGAAAAAGAAAAGAAAAGAAATCATCTCTGTCTTCCATGCATTAATGTGTCTTCTATGCATTTACTATATTCTCCATGTTTTGCGTGACTGTAACTGTCTTCTCCATGTTTTGCGTGCGTATCAGTCTTCAATATCCTTGACATGTCTTCTTCATACTTGGTGTGTTTGTTGTGCTTGTTGACCGTACTTTAATGCATGTATTGGCCTCACGTTTATACATACATTAAAATGGGGGCTAAATGTAATGTCAGAAAATGTCCCCTTGGGGGCTTTTCCCTCAAAAGGTTTAGCTCCTAGGTATTTAGTGTGCATTTAGGACATCTTGCATCATAATTCAACATCCTGATGGAATGAACCCTAGGTATCATGACAAATGGGGCCTAGGGGGACCCCTTGAACCTAACCCTACCCAAAATAGGGGGGAGGACTTGGGCACCCGTGCCCTAGTCCTGCCCTATTTTGGGTTAGGCCCAAATTTCTAGTGTCGATTTATGACTGTTATTTGGTCCCTAGGATGACACGGTAAGTTTGAATTTACAAAATCTTGGCGGGAATGTTTGTAGTTGCATATAAAAGCATGTTTAGGCATTCATTTGTAAACTAGATGGCTATTGTGAACTTTATGCATTCTGAAGGTGATTCAAGGCTTTCATTGTGTTGCAAGAGTAGATTTGTGTTGTCTATGTGTTTGTATTTGCAGATTTGAGCATCCATCTCCTCATGGAATGAAGAGCTGTTGGCAAAAGACACTATGTGGCTTCATCATTGTTGTCATTGATGGCAACAAAGTTTATCCCACACATCCGTAGCACATAATAAGTCTTTACTGGAAGTAAGATTGAAGAATGTTTTGGTCCAGTGAGCAAGAATAGAAGATGTATCTTAGCAAAGTGTAGACTTGGGGGAGTCAAGACGAGTATCATGACTGACACATTCCAGAGATTTAGGCTCCAGTGATGAAAGAGTGAAAAGATATGAGCATCTAAGTGTTGGGTTTCTGATAGGCAGAGCAAACTAAGGAAGAACTGACTGGAAGAGCATCAGATTCTAATCTGGATAAGAAATTTATGGTGATCAAGCTTCTTGAGGGATCATTCATGGTTGACTGACATGATTGATGACTTCTATGTCTATATTTTTGATATGCATCACTTAGTAAGCATGGATTCAACTGACAAATCAGAGTTTGGGAAAATCTTGAGTATTTTGGATGCCGACTAGAAAGATGTTGAAATCCTTGGTGCAGATATATATACCAAATGGATTTCAATGTGAAGATGTGTTGTTAGAGAAATATTGTGTGAAGAAAAGAAGAAAGCAGTGTGGAAGTAGCTATACAAGTTCAATATGTGATAGAACAACAGCACTAAGCAGAGGAAGAATGAAGTGTAGCAGATCAGTATATTGAGCCTAATTGTAACTGAACTTCAGCATATGTGGATGCCTCTGATCAGTTCAAACACCTAGTTACATTCTATATATCTTGTAGATAGTGAGTCTCTTGTAGGCAGTGAGCCTCTTGTGAGCAGTGTGCTCAGGTAGTGATACCTAATTGGCAAGTGCCATATTGTACTTCTATTCTTTTAACAGAGAATACAATCTTGGGTTAGTCACCCTGTGGTTTTTCCATTAACAGGGTTTTCCACATAAAAATCCTTGTGTTATGTGTGTTGATTTCTTTTTTGTTCTCATGGTTATGTATGCTTTAATGTTTTGATACTGCACTAACTGTTAAAGAAGAATAGAAAGTTGAATTATTTAAGATAACTGATTCATCCCCCCTCTTAGTTATCTACCTTATTTCCAACAAGAGCATCTTCCTCTCATGAGATCTTCACTACAAGGTGACATCTATTGTGATTATTGAGCATTTATCATTTTGTTTTTGCCTTTGCCTCCCTAGGCATGCACTCTCTATCTGACAATGGTGTTTGGAAGACTTGAATATCTCTCCAGAGCTTGACTGAGGCAAGCCTCTAAACACCACAACCCCCTCCCAAAGTTTTTATGATTGTAGGTTACAGGTTGGAGTTGCAGACAAAGTGAAGTTGTAGGAGGGTACAACAAAGTGTCAGGATTGTAGATCAGTGAAAGAAATATCCCCTTGGACAAGGGTGCCCGCTCATTAGTCCTCAAAGTTTCACAACGGGAAAATCTTGGTACAATAGATACAGGTTGTAGACCTTGTTTCCAGATCTTGACAAAAAGAAGGGCCTTGGACTTGGGCACCCACTCTTTAGTCCCCGATTATTCTTCCTTTAGACCCCAAAAACAGGTGCACAGTTATTTGATATTTTACATCTTTCTGCAGAAGTATTTTTTGTAATTTATTTGTTTACTATCGTATTAGTATAATTAGGGTTTTAAGGTGCAATTGAGCATAAGAGAACAAAATTGTGAATCTAATCATAAAAATCCAAGTTTCCCTACATCTCAATAGTGACCTAGGGTATGACAGTACATTGCAACTTGACCCTAGGTCCTTGAATGTATGGGTGAAAGGATGATATACACACAAAACTACCAAAAACCTAACATCCAAATTTTACCCTTTACAACAACACCAAACACAAGACAACATTAGATTTTACGTGCAAAACCAAAGAAGGGAAAAACCACGATGAGGATTACTCACAATACAAAATCGTAGCAATACTAAATTACAAAAGGCTTATTGCTAGAGGGCTCACTGTCTAAAAGAGGGAATGCTCACTAAAGGTGGACTTGTTGTCCAAGTGGACTCACTACCCATTGAGAAAGAAAGAGAGAAGAGAAGAATGACTCACTGCCAGGATTTGAATTGATATAATTGCATCTAACCTATGCATGGAGTTCATTTTGAGTGAAGCTCAATAGCCATCACAACATAAACAACACCTTCACAGCAACACTGAAAATAGTAGACACCTTTTGCTCACTACATCCAGTACCCTAACACATGAAATCTCTTACTGCACTAATTAAATTCACATCATAAACATCATATCCCTCATGCATGCATACATCCATGACTCCTTGACACTTATTTATATCATCATCAATCATGAAAACATTCTCCAAGGTCAGAAACATGACTTAACCCATAAAATTCAAATTAGGTCTAGACCTAAACATTCTTGCAGAGGAAAGAAATGAATGTAGTCCACATCATGCCTTAGCACGGACCTAAATCTACTCTAACATGCTTCAACACACTTTCACAATCAATGAGGCACAGCCACAATTAGTGTAAACAACCAAGTTGGCCAAACTTGTGTTAATTGTTACCTAATTTAGTTTCCAGCTCAATTAGGTAAAGCTGAGATAGTTTGTTTGCATAATGAAGATAAAGTTACACATTCAATTCTGCTAAGTTTCATTCATATGCACATAAGTACTATCAAATAAATTTTAGTTCATTATGCAAATGTATACAAGAGAAAGCTTACACAGATTTTGTTCAAATGATGTCTTTTATTGATAATCATAAATGTATGGTGTCCCACACAAGCCATGGGAATAACTATTTCAATACAATATAAGAATAAACTATACATTTGAAGAAAATAGAAAAGAAAGAGAATATGGAAAGGATAGGGATCCGCTATTGCCTGAATGACAAACCCCAAGTTGAACTGATGCATCCTTGCTTTAGTCCCTCTTGCTTAGTTTCTCTAGAAGTTGACCTACTACTGCTTGAAAAGCCTGCAAGGGATGAGAAAAGTTGTGTTAGAGCTCAGGATCCATATTCCCTACATATACTATATCAACAAATATATAGTTTATTCTCCTAAGACATTGAAATAGTTTTGCAGCATCTCAGATATCAAGAAAAGCAGAGGAGTATCATCAATCATCATGAGCATCATTGGAAGCTTTTGGTTTCATTATTTTATCTAACATGTTTGTTCATTGTGCATGTATAGGTGAAATTTTCATTGCCAGATTATTTCATTTTGACATCATAGCATGTGGAGTAAAATGGGCTCCCACAAGGGTTGAGCCCAGCATGCTACCCTCTTGTGTTTTAAGAGGGATAAGAGTGTAAATCACCATACTTGTCATCAATTGTGCATGTATTCATCACTCATGAGAGTGAGTTGGTAGATCATTGTCTTGAATGACAAATATCTACTCAATGGAACTACAATGAGTAAAGAGCAATAGAAACAATGAGTAGTCATACATTTCTTAGTCTAAGGCAGTCTTTTAAAGCATGACTGTAATAGTCAAGCATGCAAGTGTAATGCTGGAGAAAATAAGTGACAGAGATGGTCTGCACTACCCTATAAGGGTATAGCAACAACATTGAGACACTAAACAGCACAAGGGTATGCTAATGAATGAGTAGAGAGATTTTAAGGTTTCCAAGATAATGTATACATTGGTTGAGACTGTTGCAGGGCAGGGCAATGTTTTGACAAAAAGTTGCAACCAAATAATGGCATGATAGTTTATAGAGAAGTAGTCCATCAGCATCAAGAAAGGAAGTCCTAAGAGAGGACAGTTATGAGATTGTAGTCACCAAGTCCTAAAAGGAAGTCAATCCTAAAGTTTTTCAAAGCATTCATCAACAGTCATACAACAACAACATTAAAGGATTCAAAGAAGAGTGGTAAAGTATGATATGCAAGGTCAAGAGAGAGCAGATCTACCAAGACTGAAAGTATTGTATGAAGAGATCAAAAGGCATGATAGTCACAACCACATAATGGCAGTTAGGAGCAGTCTTGAAAGACAGATAGCTGGTATTAGTTAAGTTTATATAATGATTGAGTAAATGAGCAAAACAAGAAACTATGACTGCAGTCAAGTAGGGACAATCAGCTTATTAAAAAACAAGGAGACCTAGGACAGTGATCTAGAAGCCTCTAATCTTTATAAATCCCCATTCAAGATAACAGTCTAAAGACAAAGGAGCATGCATAAGGTTGTAAGCAAGTTTTTCCATTCACTAGAAACAATGCAATTCCTTTGACAAAATCCCTTATGGATGAGGCATATTCAAGGAAAGAACAGTGATAAGCCTTAAAGGATCATATGGTGAAAACCTAGCTAAAGGTAGTGACTATCATGGTGTGAACCTCCATGAAAGTATTGTGGAAGATAGAGTTTCATCAGAGGTTGCAATTGTAAATGCCCTAGTAGACATGTATGCAAAATGTTGAAGTATACATAAGACATAGACTATGATTTCAAACTAAACCAGTCAAAATAGTGCTACAAGGATAAAAGAGCATTTCAAAGTAAATGGAGTTATGGAAGTAATGAATAGTCCATCCAATTTCTTTGTAAGCTATATTTCTAGAAAATAAAGATAAATCTTATGTATTTTGAGGTTCCAAGATATAGAGATACAAAGCTTCTGTGAGTTGAAAGAAAGAGATGGCAACCATCAAGTGAACAAGTAACCTATAGTGATCTAAGAAATGACAATATCCCTAATGAATGACAATGACTGTGGTAAGATATTTGAAATGGGATAGTCTACAATATAGTCATTGATTGGGCAACATAATGAAGAGGACAATCATTGTGGTTGAGAGCTTGAAAACCCTTCAACAAAGGTAAGTGACAGTCCTTACAAGAGGGATAGTCAAGAACATACAATCTTGATGGTGAGAAAGGATAGTGTGTATCAAACATATCACCTTTAGACATTTGGTGGACTATACAGTATTGGAGGATTTGTGTAATATAACAATCTCTAAGACATTTGAAAGTTTTTCTAAAACCTAGAGGATCTTGTAATATTTCTCATAAGATTGCATATTCTTGAAGACCTTATCAAGAAGTATTTGGAAGAGATGGGGTTTGAGGCAGTTGAAAAAGTAATAGAACAGTCCATTCAAAAGGAGTAGCAGACTGCTATCACCATGTGCATGAAATAAAAACTATAAACTATTGAAGAGCAACCACTAGCATAAAGAACAATCATCAGAAGTGGACACATGCAAACAAAGATATACATGAGGACAATCTACAAATGTGTACAGTGGTAGGAATACCTTGTGAGGAGCAGAGGGTTTATTAGATATGCTTGGAAGCTTTCTCTAGGGTTGTATACAATAAGGAGATATCATGACAGTTGATAGTGGAAGAGAACAATATACATAGGGACGTCTCCAAAGTCACAGGTTTGTGACAATGAGAACCTTCCTTGTTTGTGATCTATTTTCATTCAAACTTTTAATGGTGGACAAAATGAGGGAAACATGAGGTCTGAGATAATGTACGAGTTTTGGTATAATTGATGGATCCATTATACCTCATGAAAATTTGTTAGATGATGCAAACCCATCTCTAGTTTCTATAGGAGAGAGTGTAAAAATGTAGATTTCTCCATTATACAGTAAACAACCAATCCAAAGATTCTAGATACAGTCCTAAACAGAGTCTAAGATAGAATAATAGTCAAGACAGTAAGAAAAGCCAATCAAATGACTATCAAAAAGGGGTATTTGATAGTGTCAAGCTCAGTTTGAAGATAACTATAGTATGACTATCACAATAGTCAAAGAGCAAGAGCATTGTACAATGATGAATGTTGTTGATAGTCTTGTTGACACAAGTGATGTTTGTTATTAGACATATTGTTCAAAGGGTAAAGAGGTGAACCATCTCTGCCTCATCTACACTTTTGCAGACAATGAAAGGAGAAGACAAATTTATACAGAAAATGCTTACCCAACTCGGCTTCAGCTCTAGTAAACCCTCCAAACCTCCATGGAAGACCAGTTGAAAACCTCTATCAGCAGCTCAATGAAGTTTCCTGAGTTTTACAAAGTGCGAATGAAGGTGAAATGAATGTTTGGTTGAGCTTTTGTGTTAGGGTTTCTTTTTACCCTAGGTGGTTGGTAAACAAAAGGCATTTTTTGCCTTTGTTTTAAATTTTCTTCTTCATAAATTAATTCCCCATTTATTAATATGCCTTAGTTTCCTTTGGTATACTTTGCAAGTAAAATCAAATGGTCTCATTGCCTTTATTTTTGCATAGGCTGAAATAAATTTTAAATGTAAAACATTATTTAGAGTGATGCATTATAAATCACTTTAATATATGTTATGTATATGCAAAATAGATAAGCGCATGTGCTTTCTATTTATGGTCAAAAGGGATATAGTTGAAGATTTAATTGAGCCAAGCATATAGGGGAGGTTGAAAGAAGTTGACCAACCTGTGGAGAGAATATAGGGGTTATTTTGACTTGGTTTTGGAGGGAATTGAGAGCATTTTGGAGCCTTTATGATAGGAGAGGTCAAGGCTTGACCTTTTCCTCATCTATGAGCCTTTTTAGAGTGAGTTTAGGGGCTAGAAAATAGGCTTTATGGTTGTACATGACCAAGGAAGTTTCTAGTTCCTATCTTTGTGCAACTCTTTGAAAAGCATAAAGTAACTTCAAACATGATTTTTGAAGTTAGTTCTTTTCATTCTCAAGCATGTATTGTAACTCATTTTTTAGTTCTTTCAGTAGGAGATAGCATTGTAACTCTTTTACAGACATGTATAGCAGTATTACACCTTGGGAGATCAATAAAGTTAAGCAAGTTTTTACCTTTTCAAATTCTATTTCATTGTGTGTATTTGAAATATGGATGCAATTACATGTGAAGTTATCTCATTCCTTATTGTTGTGTCTCATTAGTAGTACCTTTGTGCAGAAAGTGTATGTATTTGCAGGTTATAAGTTGTGTTGAGATGCAAGTGATTTGAGTTGTGAGAAGTATTTTTTCCTTCTAGGATAATATGCATTATATCCTCCTTATGAAATATTTATGCAAAGGCATATAAGTATTGAGTTGTGCACGTCAAGCTTTGTTGTTGATTGAATTTGTGTGTACAAGCAACTTTACAAGTTTTAGATAACATTTTGGTGCATCACCGTAGGAATTAGTTTTCAGTTTATATTTCCTCCTTACTCTTTCCTCTACAAGCGTTAGAGTAGCTAATTAGGTGAGTAACTTAAGAGCTAGCTTTCTCTGGAGGTTCTTTTCTATTCTAGGTGATCCACAACCTTAGAAAAGTTCCCATTTTCACCAATATGCTAAGTTCTGCAACTTAGCAAGGGTACAATATTGAGTGATAACATTAACACTATGAACTTTTAAGTGCACGCTTCCTCAAGATCAAAATATGACATGTGGGCCACACATCAAGCTCAGACATGATCTAGAAACATCCACAAACACTTGAAAACCAACAAGTTCCTTTGCAACATCTTTCACCTGAAGAAACTTCACACCGGAGTACTTAACCAGCTATATCATGCTCTATCATTATCTGCAACTTAAGAAATGTACTTACAGAGCACCAAACCATGAACCACTTGAGCTAAAGGCAAATATAGACTTTATAAGCATACATCCAAAACTGCAACACATAAAACCATTTTGCAGAGAAATGTGGAGCACGATACTTTATCCTAGACACATTGCAAACACTGTTCTCAAACCGGTGAACACAACTTCCACTGCACAACGATCCGGAGCACCAAATTCTAGATTTAGCATCTTCAAACACTTCTAAAAAACATATCCAAACTGCATACTTAGATATCCAACACAAAATAAATGTAGATCAAAAACTTGAACATCACTCTGTAAGCTAGAAGACTTCTTCAACACACTGTTTCTATAATTAATCAAATTTTCTCAAAAGAACTTGGAAACCCAACAACAGAAGCATATCCTCAACATCTTCAAAACCTCTACAAAGTAACCAAATCACTTTTAGCAAGACAACTTAATCAAACAACAACAACCTCATTAGAAGACACAGTTGACACCAATGACAACACAACCTTGTTGACATCAATGACAACACCAATTAGCACATACTTGCAATAGGCTCATCGATATTTTTGTTAAAACCTCATCAAGAGTCTCCATTACAACACTTGATCTCAAAATCCTAGAAGATATCTAGCCTCTCCCAACTCAAATCATCATCGAAACTCTCACTACATGATTACTATAGAATCCAAGAGCTTCCCATAACATCATGATTTTCAACTTCACAACAAAAGATCATCTATATCCAATCAACATATTTGCTCTAAAGCACCTATATCATGTCTAAACTCTCATTCCATGATCATTACAGATTCCAACAGCTTCCCATGGCACAACAAAGCATCATTGTCAAAGCTCCCACTGAAAATGTTCTAGATCTACCCATGCCACTATGATACATCATTGCTAAAGATCCCATTGAAAGTGTTCTAAAGCTACTGATGGAATTATGATAAACCATCTCCCAAAATATGAAGATGAATCATAGCCTCATCACAATTAAATAAATCCAAACATAAACTACTTCCCATGAGATCCCAAAAGGAAAAGTAAAACTACCATCTCTAAACCAATAAAACAAACTGCCACAAGAAACTATGTCCTTGTAGAAAGTTCCCATTGAATTGTGATCTAGAGCATAACATGCCAACATAGTCCACGTCCTCAAAAAAATTTAAAGACCATCTATCACCAATAGATCCACATTGAACCATTGTCACTACCAAAAATCCCACTAAAAAGTGATCCAAAACTTCCCATGGAAAAATGATCCATGCCCTAAAAAACTTGAGAACATACATTGAGGTATTGTAGTGGCGACAACTTAGAATTTCTTTTACCAACCATTATCACTAACCAAACTCCCAATATAGAGTGATCTAAATGTTGCCATGGAAAAATGGTTCATGTCCCCTACCCTTGTGGGAAAATCATTGAGGTCTTGTTGTGGCAAAAACTCAATTTTCCTCCAAGCAACTTGACGAAAAGGCTATGGCAAAGCCTTGAAAAATTCCCCTACAAGTCACTTCAAGTGTTTCTATGGTGAAAACTTCTCATCTCCCCTTCCCAAAACCATGAGATATTACCATGTTGATGATTTGGGGTCTCCCTTGGCATCCAGATGTTGGCATTGTTGAGAAAAAGCAAGTGTGAACAAGGTAAAATTGCAGCTATGTTACTTTTAAATGTTTCCAAATCTGAGAATTAATCATGTGTGGTGTTGTAAATTTGAAAATTACTTTCAATATTATCCAGTTTAGATGTATTAGTGTTTAGCCAATTTAATGATGTTAAGTAGAAAAGAGATCACAAGCCTAAAGAGTTAAACAAGTTCATCCCTCTTTTACAAAACATTGGGGCACAAACTGAGCATGGATTCTACCCAAGGAGGAGAGCCAAACTACAAGGGTTCTACCCTTTTGTTGTATATAGAAGGACCAACCAGGTTCAACCAAAGCCAAACAAGCAAGCAAAGACTATGATTAAACCTTAAAATGATGAATAATAGGCTATAACAGATAATAGGGAATGAACCTCAGAGATCAGTAAGAACAACAGATATGACAAAAGAGTTCAGAACCTGGAAAATGTATTAGAAATGCCTAAGATAGGAGCGCTTAGGCACCCTGATCCCTTTTTAGGGTTAGGTAGAACTTCAAATTTTATCAGATTTGTATCTGTCTGCATTGCTTTCTTCTCAGAAACAAGCCTCCAAAACCTATTCTCCTTACCTACACACACAAAAAAAGAGGGAAAAGGTTGTGCTATTTTAAGGGGTTGCCTTAGTCAAACCCTATGTTGGTGTTTCCAC
The DNA here is from genome assembly GCA_027924645.1 of Cunninghamia lanceolata. Lineage (NCBI taxonomy): Eukaryota > Viridiplantae > Streptophyta > Pinopsida > Cupressales > Cupressaceae > Cunninghamia > Cunninghamia lanceolata. The sequence continues at coordinate 7,818,123 of BSBN01000636.1, read as the reverse complement.
CTCCATAATAGTGAATGATAAGATCCAAGAGTGCATGCCCTAGGAGGGCAGAGGCTAGATCTACAATAATATGATAGATAATGATGATCAAAACCACAAGATATCCAACCTTATTTGATGAAGACTTAGCACCAACAAAGGGGAGTGATGAAGAGGGCTTGAGACTTCCTTCAAAGCCTGTAAACAACTTCAATGGCATTCACAAGTAGAAGACAATCCAAATATGAAGAATACTTTAGCATAGAGCATCATATGAGAGAAAATTTACATTCATCCGGTTAGGTGTAAAATGAACTACAACACACACTTAAATATGCATTCCTGCTCACCTTCAACAAATAAAACAACTTTAGGCAAACAAATGCTAACTAAAGGAGTGTCCCAAGATGACACCACAAAGTGGGGCTAAAAATCGTAAGTGGGACCAGGGCGCTTGGGTGCCCTAGACCTTTAACCCACAAACTCTAGAAAGCATCTTTTAACAGGCGCTTAGTCCAGTCCTAAGTTGATTATGCCAGGTTTACTTTTTGGGATCAGGATATTCATTGTTTAGATCTCAAAGAGGTGTTAAAATAGGTCCTAATTAACAAAGGCAATAAAATAGGCGCAACCTAGGAGCTAAACTAAGTGTAAAATGCTAGTGTACATATTTTAAGACTCAACATTTAACCCCCACTTTAGTGTGGGTATGAACTTACGCTCGAACTCATACTAAAGGATGGATGAAAAAAACATGAACATAGAAGACCAAATAATTCCACCAAGTTGTGGACTACGAGTAGCCCCCAAACTTAGGATCCTAAGGTTGCAAACACATAAGCAAAGAGATAATTCAAACATGCAAGACATTGTAACATAATTGACACATACATGGAGTACTAAAAAGCATTCATAGGAATACATGCGGAAGACACACAATACACAATGCATACACACTTAACACAAAGCATACACATAAGAAGACATAATGAATACACATAAGACACAAGGAAAACATGATAAAGGCACATGAAAACATAAGCTAGAAACATAACGCATAAAAGAAGAAAACATAAGAATACACATGGAGTAAACACACAAAGCACCTGACTTTGATGCTAGCTTGCTCTGTAGCTAGGGGTCATGTGAAGAAAAGTGCCACCATGAATCGCACACTAGTGTCATGCCCACATTTCCCATGCGGTCACAACATGCATCACATGTGTCATGTGGTCATGACATGAAATATCAAAAAAAATTCCACGCTTCCCTAGAAACCCCCTCGCACGTGTAAGCATGCTTGGTGGCGTTATGCTTAAGGCATAACAAAACAATTGAATGCAGAGTAATACGTACACATGCGCATACCAAATGCAATGAAGGCCAACTAGGGGGTCATCACGATGCGGTTAACATTGCCAATAGGGTTAGGATCAACGATCGTAACCCTAAGTCAACTTATGTGAATGAAGGGATTTTGACGTAACTCAAAATCAATAGCCAAAACTCAAATGCATGAGGGAATGATAGAATACCAAAATTAAATGACAATACTCAGTGAAAACAATATTATAATCCCAAATAGGGTTAAACCTCACTAACCTAACTAAACCCTAAATTCTGGGAAAATTCGGTAGCATAATGCCTCATGGGCGTGAGTAGGGTTTACTGTACTAAAACTAATTTAATCAAAAGGTTTATTAATTGGATTAATAAATTACTTACATCTCACTAGTTGCATTGGTAATACAATTGATTAAGTTAATTGAACATTTTTCAACAAAGTCCAATCATTTGTTCTCCTTCACGTTTTCTACAATTTTATATGTTTTTCAACAGGGTTTGATCAATTTGATCTCCTTCATGTTCTTGATAATTTTATATTGTTTTTCAATTAAGTTTGAACAATTTGTTCTCCTTCATGTTCTCAATCAATCAGAGTTATCTCTGCGTTATTTACATTATTCCTAATTTCTTGGTAGATCAGATCTTGGAAACGAATTTACTAACTTCGTTTAAAAAGGTTTACTAAGTCTCTAATCGGGTTTAAAACAATGTTAAATTTAATTTCGTTAATTAAATTGTCCCAACATGATTAAAGGAATACTAAGTTTTAATTAAAACTCTTAGCCCTAAATTCCTCCAACAATAAAATATTATTTTCTCTGTCAAAAAAAACTTAGCCCTGTTTTGAAAGCTCATGCATTTTCTCCTCTTTGTTTTCACTTTTATCTTTCTTTCTCTTTTTCTCATTTTCTCATTTTCTCATATTTTTGTTTTCTTGTGTTTTTGGTTACAGGTTTTATGGCCACATATGAAATGCATATGATGGAATTTATATATATATTCTTATTGTGCTTATGAGCTAAGTTTTCTTTTATAAAAACATATGTATTTATATTTCTTTGTGTTTTCATTTGTGAAAATGTTACAAACCCTAACATATTTTTTTTTTGTTTCGTGGTAGAGTCTACAATGGAGGGACTGTGGGGAAAGGGTTGGGTGACGATGACATGTTGAGGAGGCCGCAAAGGGTAGAGATTCGGTGGAGGGCGCAGTGAAGGTGACTGGTGCAGGGACAGCGGTGGTAGAAGGAAGCCATGTCGTAGATGGGAGGGCGGAGGTCGTGAGAGGTTTGGCATGGACTGCACAGAGGGGGCCATAGGAGAATAGAGGTGGCAGGGAGTGTGGAGAGGGGGACATAACCCCACCCACATCCCATATAATGGGGTGTGGGTGGGGGCTCTGCCCCCCTCCCCACATCCAACATCAAAGGCATGGTGTGGGGGGGTTCGAACCCCCCCACCATTTACATTAAAACAAACCTCTGTAAAAACTTGACTGTCAAAAGAACAGTCTCTGCAATTTTCTCAACATTTTATATTATTTTAAATTTTATTTAATATACTATATATATACAGTCCTCTTAAAATTCTTCTTTTTTTCTTATTTAAATTCTCAGTTCCTCTTCAAATACAATTTATTAATTATTAAAATATATAACAATATATCTATATATATGTATATATATATATGTATATATATATGCATATATATATATGTATATATATATGTATATATATATATGTATATATATATGTATATATATATATATATATGTATATATATATATACATTGTTGTATATATAATGAAATCTATTTTTTTTGTTATATAGAATAAACAGAACCAATTTATTTTTAAATACATATATGAAAATATACTATAAAATTCAAATGTGAACTTTCCTCCATACTCACAAATTTTCTAATTGATCAAATAAGAAAAGATATGTATATATATTTTTTTAATATCAAATTTATCTAAAAGGCAAGGAATTTTAAAAAAAAAAATTCTTTGCAAAATTTATATTCACATTTTCTTGTAATGGAGGAAACAATTACAATTTAATAAATTCTTCCAAAACTTAACATCATCTAAATTTTATCTTTTTCACAACAACAATATACAATTTTCATATTTGTCACAATAACAACTAAGCCTCAACTTTGTTAATTGAAATATTTGAAATTTACATATAAAAAATTGCTTTTAAATACAAATTTTCTTTCCTTCATCTTTACTTGAATGATAAAAATTAAATGAACAAATTACAACTTTTAATACAATGAAAAATGGTTTACAGTCAACTTAAGAAAATACAATTTTACAACAAGAGAGGACAAGTCCTCCTCTTTGAAAATCAACAAAGATGAAACTCCTAAATAGGCCAAGCTCTTTCTCAAGAGCTTAAAGAGTAAAGGAAAATAAAATATTAACTCCAAGAATAAGGAGTTTCTCCAACTTTACACTTAGCTGCAATGACCTGCATATCACAACAAGGGGAAAGAAAAACCACACATCTTGCTCTCCTCCCTACCGTAGACCTGCAAGAGGGTCACCCTCAAGCTTGGGAGGTCATCCATGCACTTAGGGAACCCATTCCACAACACAACAAGGCATACCAACATCCAAACACAATTTTACACCGATAGAAAATCACAACACAAGAACTCAACCAGGTGAGTTCAAAGGGGTAGGGGAGTGGACACACTCAACTCAAGAGTGCCACTCCTACAAAATATCCCAATACAATTTCCTCTTATGGCCTCAAGCCAACACATTTAACACAATTTCCAAAAGTTTCCATATTTTGGCTCTCAAGCCATGTCTCATACTGCTCAAAATCACATATATTGCCCTCAAGGCTTGCAACACCACAAAAACAAGGTAATGACCCCGAGGAGGATCACTCCTCCCCTACCCCACACTTGTTGAGCATCTTCTCCCAAGTGGGAGAGGCTCTTACAACACCCTACAAAATTTTCCCACAATAACAAAATATAACCCAAGAAAATAAATCTCACACATATGCATCATGCAAGCAAACTAAAATACAAAGGGAAGGCCTTAGCCTTGAAAACCAACCTTTAAAAGCCCAATTATGGAATAAGGTTGATGTAGAGCTTCTCCAAATTCTCCTCCAACCTAAGCCACAAAACTCCCTCTATCTTTCTCCCCAAATTAAAATTCAAGAAATTAAAATTTTCAAAAATTCAACAACCCCTCACCTTCTCCCAAGTGGGATTAAAATAAGTTCAACCCATGAGCTTAGAGGAATAGGGAGGTGACACTTGTCACCTCCTCACTCTTCCTCCCCACTACAAGCATGACCCATGGGATGGGTGTTGACACATGTCACTCACCCATCCCCAAGTCTCCCTCACCCCCTTCCACTTGTCCTCTATCAAACATGTGGGAGAGAAAAGTGGAGCTTAAGAGGGAATGGGTGACACATGTGTCCCTTTCCTTTCCTCTCAAGAGGGACCACACAACTCCAAGGGTACCCTCACCAATTGTGATAGAGACTTGGAGTCAAGTCCTCCACAATTGGTGGGTCTTGGAGTCATCTCCAACCTTGGGAAGTGAAAAGGGATGGGGTTGAGTGTTGGTACCACTCATCCTCTCCCTCCCATGCCTCCAATTTCGTCACTTAACTTTAGAGTGAAGTTAAGGTGACCATATGGAGGTTTACCAAGGGTTACGCAAGTCAAAAAGGTCCCTAGACCCATTGGGTACAACCCAGGGTCAAGTTTAGCCTAGTTAGAGCACCCAGGGTCAAGTTAAAGCACATGAAAAGGGTCTCCGAATTTAATATTAAAAAAAATGAAATTCAAAGACAAAATTCTTACAACACAAATTATAATTCAATTTAAAAGTGGGGTAGACTTAGCTCGATTAACAACATGCAAATTAACATTACAGAATTTCATCATACACAGAGTCGATCTTGGTTCCTCGTGGAACTAGATCGGCTTCACAAGGGATTACAACATCATGTGTGGGATGATCTCCAATTTCTGTGGTTTGTTAGAAATACATGTGCACTCAATTGCAAGGGTAATTCCACATATAAATATAATAGCTGAAGCAAATTAAAACATATACTCGCATAAAATATCACAAGTTCACATAACCATAAAGGAAGTCACATTACAATTAGATTTCTAATTTTTGCATTTCAACATCCATTCCCAAAATTGAATCACAAAACAATTTTCTATCCAACATCACCCAATTAGTTTTCCCATAATATCATGAGTAAAGCAATATCTAGGTCTAACACATCGTAAACATACTAAGCATAACAATCCACATGCATCATAAAGTCTACTAGTTTGGAACTTCTAGATCAACAGTCCCACAAGTCTAAATGTATTAGCAATAATAAAGTAAATAGCCAAATATACGGGAATGAAAAAGGTAGGCCTCACATCCTCCCCCCTAAGACTGTACTTCCTCCTGGAAGTCGTCAAAGAGGTGAGGATAAAGAGCCCTCAATCTCGCTACATCCTCCCATGTCACTGTGACCTTATCGTACATGTCCCATTGGACTCTAACCTGGTTTAGCTCTTGAACTCGAAGGCCCAGTATTTGATGAGCCAATATGCAAATTGGCTCCAAAGCCAGTTGACCGTCTGCCTCTACTTGAAGAGCACTCCAATCCAATATGTGAGATAAGTCAGAGATGTAATGTCGTAAAACTGAAAATGGAAAGACATCGTGGATACGCGACAGGCTAGGTGGCAAGGCTAGACGATAGGCTACAGGTCCTATCCGCTCCAAGATCTCAAAAGGTCCTACAAACTGAGGTGCGAGCTTAGAGCCCTTTCCGTAATGGATTGGACTCTTGTGTGGTCACACTCTCAAAAACACTCTGTCACCCACTGTGAAGCTCTAATCAGTTCTCTTAGCATCGACATACTTCTTCTGTCTATCCTATGCCTCCTAAAGCCTCTGCCTAATCAGTGTGACTTGCTGGTCCATATCTTGAACTAACTCTGGACCAATGGCAACCCTATCCTCTATCCAATCCCAACTCAATGGTGTCCTGCATGGTCTGCCATATAAAGCCTGAAAAGGAGGCATACCCAACGAGCTGTGATGCCCATTATTGTAGAAAAACTCAACTAGATACAGATACTCCTCGCATCTAGACTGATGGTCCATAACATACATAGGAAGCATGTCCTCCAACACCTGATTAACTCTCTCTGTCTGTTCGTCGGTCTCAGGATGGTAAGCTGAACTGAAGTTGAGCTATGTGCCCTGTTAGACTTAGGGTACACAACTGAGAGGGGGGGTGAATCAGTTGTGCAAAACTTTTCTTGCAATTACACACTTAACTCCTTTTAGCAATTCAGTAGCATAATAATAAATTAACCATGGAAACACAATGCAACAAATAAAGAGCAGAAACACATCAACACATGAGACACCAAGATTTTGACTTGGAAAACCCAGTTAAGGGAAAAACCATGAGGTGATTAACCCAAGAATGTATTCTCTATTAGAAGAATAGAAAGAACAAAATGGCACATGCCAATTAGGGCTCACTGCCCGAGCACACTGCTCACAAGAGGTTCACTTCCTACAAGAGACACACTGTCTACAAAGAAATAAATATCACATACATGAATTGGAGAATAGCATCTTCACCATGCTTGAATCAGTTCCATTTAAGCCCAATACTTCTGCTCTGCCTTTCGCTCTCCTCCTTGCTACCACACACTCATCTCAACAAGGACAACTTTGAAATGACTTCGCTATCCCTTATTTATACAAGACATCAACTTAGGAATGAACATCTAAGTTGGCAAACATCAACAAGAACATCTGCAGGATGTGTAACTCATCCAGTCGGCCAGTCTCAAAAAGAACACCATCATTCAGAACTTATTCTTCAATGTGAGCTCCAACTTCTACGAACCACCAACACAAAATGGACATGATTCAAAGACCTCCACAAGCTTGCCTGAATCACCAAGGACATCCATACTTCATCTGCTTATTGAAATCCATCTCCCCTTCATTCGGAACCTCAAGAACACAGTGTGTCATTACTATCACAAAGGAATAGATGCTTGTGGACCTTCAAACCATGAACCAATGTAGTTGACACTCCATAAAGACTTCCTCAACACTCCCTCAAATCGGCAGAATAGTATAATGCAATTCTGGATCTCACTGGACCTATTTGTAACATTCTGTCACCACTGAACATCTGTCGGAACTAGTTTTACTTGAGCGGCCACAACTTCTTCAGATCTTCATGTGGACCTCTGAAATATCTACTGGACCACCTTAAGACAAATATCTACAAACCCTTTAAACTGCATACTTTGATACTCATCCTATTCTGGACTTTTACCTTACTATCATCACTAATCTTCACTGTTCCTGATTAAGACTAATTTTCTCAATATCCTCAGCACACAGCTCATCCAATCCTTATCATTAATGCAACAGGAGTATGTTTACATCAATGACAACACTGATTAGGCCCATACTTGCAACAATCTCCTCCTTTATCATTGATGGCAATATATGATGTGAAAAACTATTTTGATCATCAAGACAAGAACTTCTCCTCACTGTCACAACTCCCCCTATTAGCAACAACCATTCACATGTCTTCTCTCCTTTTACTGCTCCCCCTTAGATTAGAAACCACTTTTTTTTCACATGTCTTCTCTTCCCCTTTGACATCAATGGCAAAGGGCTCATACTTGCAATTTCAACACTTCAGAATCATACCTGCTGCTGCCCCTAAGTAGCAACTCCCCATTATCAATCCGGATCACAAGATATGGATGTGATATCTACTAGACTGATGCACCTCAGTGCACCTTAGTTCATCACCAGAGGGGCAATAACCCCTAACTTCTCCCTGAGAAAATCAAAAGAGTCCTTAGGTAGAGGTTTAGTAAAGATGTCTGCAATCTGATCCTTGGAAGGCACAAACTCTAATCTAACTTCATTCTTGTTCACTGGCTCTCTTAAAAAGTGAAAATTAATGGATATATGTTTAGTCTTTGAGTGCAACACCAGATTATTAAATATGTTTATTGCACTTGAATTATCATAGAAGATTGTGATAGGTTCCTCATACTCCACTTTGATATCTTTTAGCATCTGCTTCATCCACAAAACTTGAGTACAACTACCTACTACTGCAATATATTCTGCTTCAGTTGTAGATAGAGATATTGCCTCTTGTTTCTTGCTTAGCCAAGAAACCAATCTCTTCCCCAAAAAGAATGCTCCACCACTGGTACTCTTCCGATCATCCACATCTCCTACCCAATCTCCATCTGTATATGCATGAAGAGAGAAATCATGATCTCTAGGATACCACAAACCATACTCAACTGTCCCTTTTAGATATCTAAAAATCCTCTTGATTGCGATGACATGAGATTCTCTAGGATTAGCCTGGAATCTAGCAACAAGACCAACAATTGCATAATGTTTGGTCTAGTTTGAGTGAGATATAACAGTCCTCCAATCATTGACCTATACTTTGTCTGATCAGCCTTAGGGGAATCCTCATCTTTGCTTAATTTACATCTGGTTGCCATGGGAGTATTCATTGGTTTTGAATCTTCCATCCCAAATTTCTTCAACAATTCTTTCACATATTTGGTATGAGAAATGAAGATTCCTTTCTTTGTTTGAGTGATTTGTAGACCCAAGAAGAAATTCATTTCACCAAGCATGGACATCTCCAAATCACTTTTCATTTGATTTGCAAAAGTTTTACACATGCTATCTCTTCCTCCAAAAATGATATCATCAACAAACACTTCAACAATTAAAATGTTTTCGTTATCAATTTTGAAATATAAATTACTATCAGCAGTACCTTTGTTGAAACCAATCTTCACAAGATGCTTATCCAATCTTTCATACCAGGCTCTTGGGGCTTGCTTCAGTCCATACAGTGCTTTCTTCAACTTGCAGACCATATCACCATGATCAGACAATTGAAATCCATCCGGTTGCTCTATGTACACTTCTTCTTCCAAGTCACCATTCAGGAAGGCAGACTTGACATCCATCTGATATACCTTGAAATCCTTGAAGGTAGCAAATGCAAGAAATAATCTGACTGCTTCAATTCTTGCCACCAGAGTAAAAGTTTCTTCAAAGTCAACTCCTATTTGAGACTAACCCTTGCAGACCAATCTAGCTTCATTTCTGATTACTTCACCAACTTCATTCAATTTGTTCCGGAAGACCCATTTGGTTCCAATCACATTCTTGTTTCCAGGTCTGGGAACAAGATCCCAAGTGTGATTTTTCACAATTTGCATCAGCTCTTCCTCCATTGCTTTAGTCTAGTTTTCATCATTGCAAGCTTCATTCACTATTTTAGGTTCAATCTTTGAAATCAAACAATACTCTTCTGAATCTTGAGCAATTCTCCTTCTTGTTTGCACTCCTTTGCTTTTATCACCTATGATCTAATCTTCACAGTGGTTCAGTCTTACATATCTAGGAACTTTAGAAATTTCTTGCATTTCTGATTCTTGATCAGGCTCATTGAAACTCAACTCTTCTTCCTGATTTACCAGATTAGTTTGGATCTGACTTACAGAGGAGGCTTGGGCTCCTTGAGTCAAAACATCATTCTGATCATCTTCATCATATTCATAAAACCTTGAGGGTTTCTCAATTCCCTCATCAACCTTCACATTTGTACTTTCTATCATCTTTCTCAGTCTCTTGTTATAACACCAGTATGCTTTGCTTTGAGTAGAGTAACCCAAGAATATTCCTTCATCACTTCTAGCATCAAACTTTCCAAGATCTTCATCTCTTTTAATGTAATATTCCAGAGCTTTCAAAGATCTTGCATTTTCCATTCTTGAACCAGAGATCATAGCCTTTGTCCACCAATTGTCCAACACTAAGAAGATTGTGCTTCAATCCTTCAACATACAATATATTACCAGTTTTGTTTCTTCCATCAAGAGAAATAGTTCCTCTACCTCTGATTCTACCAGCAGAATTATCACCAAACTTTACCACTCCTCCTTCATACCTTTCCAAATCTACAAACTTATTTTTGTCACCTGTCATATGGTGAGAGCAGCCACTGTCAATGACCCAATCATCCTTCTCTTCAACTTGAGTAGTCAGAGCTCTTTCCACAGTCTTATGATTGACAGATACAGAGGACATTGGATCTTCTTCCTTGATGGCAATGAACACCCATTCATTTCTGGATTTTTTTCCTATCTCTGATTCATCATTTGTTACTCCTTCATTATCATCATCTTCATGTACATAGTAACAGCTCTTTTGGAACCTTGCTTGTTAGGATTTTGCCTTGAAAACCTTTCCGAACAACTTGAGGCAAAATGACCAATCTTATTGTAGTTAAAACACTTAAAAGGTAATTTTCCTTCATACTTACCAGATCCTCTTGACAGCCTCTTTGCAATAAGGGCTTCAAGTTAAGCAGTTTCTACTTCTTCTTCCAGATCTTTTCTTTCTTTTTCATACCATGATAGCTTCCTTGATGAATTCTCTCCCGGATCAAACCTTTGTTTACCTTTAACAGAGGCCCTGGCTTTGAAAGAAGACTCAGTCTTGGGGGGGTCATCTCCAAACTCTGTCATTTCAAATGCAGCCAACTTTCCAGCCAATTGATCTCTTGTGACAGTTGTATGGGCTATGAATTCTTCAATGGTAGCAGCCTTGATTTTGTAAGTAGTAGGTAGGGATCTGAGAATTTTGCCAACAATATCATTTTCATCCAGGACTCCACCAACATTTCTAATTCCACAAACAATCTCATTTACTCTTGGCATAAAAGTAGTAATATTTTCACCATCTCTCATCTTCAGATTTTCAAATTTCCCTTTCAGATTCTATAACCTTACACATTTAACATACTTGTCTCCTTCATGCAAAAGTTTTAGTTTTTGCCAAATCTCAAAAGCAGTTGGTAGGTCAATAACATTTGAGAGCTCTAAATCAGATAATGCGCTTAGAAGAGCCTCTATAGTTCGCAGATTCTTTTCAGCATCTGTGATTTCATTTAGGGTTTTTGGACCACCCTGTGGAGGTACATACTGTGTTGTAGCCATGGTCCAGTATGCCATTCCCATACATTGCACGTGACATTTCATTCAACCTTTCCAGAGATTAAAATTGGTTCGATCAAACTTCATACTATCCTTCTTGTAGGACAACATCCTAGATTTCCTCAAGCAGTTAAGCTCCTTTTAGAGGAACTTGGCTCTGATACCAATTGTTAGACTTAGGGTACACAACTGAGAGGGGGGGTGAATTAGTTGTGCAAAACTTTTCTTGCAATTACACACTTAACTCCTTTTAGTAATTCAGTAGCATAATAATTAATTAACCATGGAAACACAATGCAACAAATAAAGAGCAGAAACACATCAACACATGAGACACCAAGATTTTGACGTGGAAAACCTAGTTAAGGGAAAAACCACGAGGTGATTAACCCAATAATGTATTCTCTGTTAGAAGAATAGAAAGAACAAAATAGCACATGCCAATTAGGGCTCACTGCCTGAGCACACTGGTCACAAGAGGCTCACTTCCTACAAGAGACACACTGTCTACAAAGAAATAAATATCACATACATGAACTGGAGAATAGCATCTTCACCATGCTTGAATCAGTTCCATTTAAGCCCAGTACTTCTACTCTGCCTTTCGCTCTCCTCCTTGCCACCACACACTCATCTCAACAAGGACAACTTTTAAATGACTTCGCAATCCCTTATTTATACAAGACATCAACTTAGGAATGAACATCTAAGTCGGCAAACATCAACAAGAACATCCGCAGGATGTGTAACTCATCCGGTCAGCCAGTCTCAGAAAGAACACCATCATCTGGAAGTTATTCTTCAATGCGAGCTCCAACTTCAATGCAGACCACCAACGTGAACTGGACACGATCCAAAGACCTCCACAAGCTTGCCTGAATCACCAAGAACATTCATACTTCATTTGCTTACTGAAATCCATCTCCCCTTCATCCAGAACCTCAAGAACATAGTGTGTCATTACTATCACAAAGGAATAGATGCTTGCGGACCTTCAAACCATGAACCAATGTAGTTGACACTCCCTCAAATCAGCAGAATAGTACAATGCAATTCTGGATCTCACTGGACCTATCAGTAACACTCTGTCACCACTAATCATCTATCAGAACCGGTTTTACTTGAGCAGCCACAACTTCTTCAGATCTTCATGCGGACCTCTGAAATCTCTACTAGACCACCTTAAGACACATATCTACAAACCCTTTAAACTGCATACTTTGATACTCATCCTATTTTGGACTTTTACCTTACTGTCATCATTGTTCCTGATTGAGACTAATTTTCTCAATATCCTCAGCACACAGCTCATCCAATCCTTATCATTAATGCAATAGGAGTATGTTGACATCAATGACAACACTGATTAGGCCCATACTTGCAACATGCCCAACGCCTTCTGTAAGGCTCTCCAAAAAGTTGAAGTGAATACTGAGTCTCTGTCAGAGATGATATGGCGAGGTACTCCATGTAGTCTAGCAATTTGATCTAAAAACACTCTTGCCACAGATGGTGCATTGTACATCGTGCGTACAGGTGAGAAATGTGCCACCTTGGTCAACTTGTCAACTGTCACCATGATGGCATCATGGCGGCATGATGACATAGGAAGAACAACAATAAAATCCATGGAAATGGTGTCCCATTTCCACTTAGGTATCTTGTGAGGGTACAATAGTCCTGCTGGGTGCTGATGCTCGGCCTTGACCCTTTGGCACTTAAGGCAACGAGCAACATATTCTGTAATGTCTCGTCTCATACCTTCCCAATGGTATAACTATCGCAAATCAACATGCATCTTCTTCATCCCTGGGTGTACTGCATAAGGTGCTCTATGAGCCTCTGAAAGAATCACTGCATGAAGATCTCCTGCACGAGTACATAGATGCACTGACGATGTCTAAGCAAACCATCTGGCTCAAGGGAATATCCTATGAATCTTCCCTTAAGGCCCTCTATTTCTAGATTTCCTGTTGTACCTCAAGAAACCACTCGTCCTCAAGCAGATGTTGTAAGATACGCTCTCTCAAGTCCACCCTCAATGTCAAGGTCAGGCTCTCATGGCACCTTCGACTCAAGGCGTTAGCGACCACATTCTCCTTCCCTTTGATGTAGTGGACATCAAAGTCATACTTGCATAAGAACTCCATCCAATGCCACTGGCGGGTGTTCAAAGTAGGCTGTGTGAAAATGTACTGCAAGCTATGGTGATCTGAATGGAGCTCAAAGCGTCGACCCAAAAGAAAGTGTCTCCAAAAAACAAGAGCATATACAACTGCTGTGAGTTCTAAATCATGAGTAGGGTAGTTTATCTCATGTGTCTTGACCTTACGTGACTCGTATGCAATCGCTCCACCACCTGCATGAGCACGACTCCCAAACCCTCAAGTGATGCATCTATGCAAACAACAAAATCCTCTGCAAGATATGGAACTGCTCAGATGGGAGCACTGATAAGATGCTCCTTGAGGACCCCAAAGGCCCTCTCACACTACTCAGTCCAAGTGAAACTCTTCCCTTTCCGCTGAAGGGAAGTGATGGGATGCACTATTTTGGAAAAGCCCTCAACGAATCTACATTAATAACCAGCTAATCCCGTAAAACTCCTAACCTTTGTCACACTGGTGGGTGCTAGCCAATCCTGAATAGCTCTAATCTTTGATGGATCTACGGAGATGCCATCACCTAATAGGATGTACCCCAAGTACTGCACCTCTGTCCTAAAGAAGGCACACTTCGCGAGGTTACCATAAAGCTGCTTCTCTTGCAAGCACTGTAAAACCTGACGCAAATGATCCACATGCTCCTCCTCGGTTAGCGAATAGATCAAAATATCGTCGAGAAAGATGATCATGAACTGATCCAAGTAAGTGCGGAACACCCTGTTCATGAGACTCATGAACACTGCAGGGGCGTTCGTCAAATCGAAGGGTACCACTGTGAAGTCGTAATGGCCATATCTACTTTGAAAAGCAGTCTTATGAATATCTGCCTCTGTGATATGCAATTGGTGATACCTAGATTTCAGATCAATTTTTGAGAACACTCTGGCTCCCTACATTTGATCAAAAAGGTCATCAATCCTAGGCAGAGGATAATTGTTCTTCACTGTCACCTTGTTTAACTACCTATAATCCATGCATAATCGAAGAGACCCATCCTTCTTCATCACGAAGATAATCAGTGCACCCCATGGTGAAACACTAGGTCATATATGCCCCTTCTCAAGTAACTCCTCTAACTGTAGCTTGATCTCTGTGAGCTTATGTGTAGTCATCCTGTAGGGTGCACGAGACACTGGCTCTGCACCTAGCACTAGATCAATGTGGAAATCAACCTCTCTGCGTGGAGGCATATTTGGTAATTGTAGCAGAAACATGTAGGAGAACTCTCTTAGGATAGGGTGATCATCCAATGAAGCCTCAGGCTCATCCTCTGATATGTCACTGACCATGATAGAGAACAACTGACATCCCTTCCGCATGTAGCGCTTAAGCTGCTGAGCGGATATCATACAAATAGCCGTGGGCTTCTGAATGCCCACTATCTCAATCGGTGCACCATGATTCTCTAAGTAGCTAATCGCCCTTCGACGGCAATCCAGCTTGGCTCTATGTCCCGCAAGCCAATCCATACCCAAAACTACACCGTAATATCCTAGTGGCATAACTCTAAGGTCACATGATGTAGTGAAGGAACCTAAGAAAATCTCACAATCATGAACCAAGGTATCTACTGACATCCTGGCCCCAGAGGCCAACTCAAACTCCCACCTAACGTCTTGCCTAGAAGCCACTAGCCTGCAACGTTCCACTAATGATGTAGACAGAAAAGAATTGGTAGCTCCAGAGTCAAAAAGAATAGAGATGGGGGCATCCCCAATCATACATGTTGTCTCAATAATGGATGCCTGATAGTTGGCCTGGCGGTTATCAACCATTGTAAACATACGGTGGGACTTGCTCACATCACCTACATTATGCTCTGACCCTCTTGAATGGGGCTGTCCTCCTACTGTGAAACCCTGTGGACACTCTTTGGCTAAATGCCCTACTCCACCACATACATAATACAGGCCCCTAGCCTGTAACTTCCCTGACTGAGTCCTACCTTACTGCTGTTGTCCAGTCCATCCTGTGGACCCCTGTGAACCTCTATACGACTGTTGTGACCTCGCGGGTCCCGCAGATGATCCATGCTGCCTCTGATCCCTACACGGGTCCTGCTGCTACCAACCATGGTTCTGTCCTCCTTGAGCCCTCTGCTAGGGTCTGGACCTATGCTGATGCTGCTACTGCTACTGTTGTGGAGGCCTAGGAGGTAATGATGAAGAATTGAATCCTCCTCTCTGTGGTGTTGTTTGTGGTCTACGAAAGTTCTGCTGCTACTGGTGATTACGGTCCTGAAACTACGAGTGTGAATTCTGCCCTTGTCCCTAAATTTCCTCTACAATATAAGCCTTCTCGGCAGCCTCACTCATAGTCTGGGGGTCAACCATACGCACTGGTCCTGCTATCCCATGATTCAATCCTCTGATGAATTTGTGCACTAGGATTTTCTCATTGTAGAGATACTTTGCGTAACATGAAAGATCAATAAACTGACTCTCATACTATGCAACCGTGAGTCCTCTCTACTGTAAGTTGTGGAACTCATCTATCCGACGCTATCTATAATGATCTGACAAGTATCGCGCATTAAAGTGCTCTATGAATGTCCCATGTGAGTGTATCTAAGGATAACCGGCACTTGCACTCCTCAGTGCGCCACCAGGTAGCTGTTGCATCTCTCAAAAGGTGTACTGCCACTCGTGCTTTCGTGTTGCTCCCATAATGTTACAACGCGAAGCACCTATCTAGACTGATGAGCCAAGCCTCAGCCTCAACTCCCTCTGTAGCTCCTATGAAGGTAGGGGGATTGAGCCTAAGTAGGTCTCTGATGGGGTCTCCTCTATCTCTAAGTCCTATAACAGGCTCATCCATACCATACTCATAAGGTCCATGATGTATCTTCTCTACCCTCACAATCTCATCTCGTCTCTGGTATCACGGAGGACTCCTACTCCGTGCTCTATAGGCTGACCCTACCTCCTCCACTGTAGTATCAGGTATCTCTACAAAAGGCTCCATATGTGGCACCTCTCGCGGATTGACGCAGGCCTCAACATGTGGCTCAACACTCAGCTCCTCATGTGGCTCCTCTCGTGGATCAACGCGAGGATCATCATGTGGCACTGGTATAACTGGTAGTAGCCTCTCTAACATGGCCTATAATGTCTGTAAAATCTGAGGACCTATGTCAAGTACTGGTGGTGCCTGTGGTATTGGTGGATCTGCTAAGGCTGCTGGTAACTGTCCCTCTATAGAGGAATCGCTGTGCACCTCAACGGACACAGTGTTGTGTGATTGTGCTCGTCGAACACGTTGGGGAGGCATCCTACAAAACAAGGTAGGCACTAATTAATCAAAGTTGCGGAATAAGTAACATGCCCAAATACACCCAGTGTTTAAACTTGGGCTCTGATACCAAATGTCATGCCCACATTTCCCATACGGTCATGACACGCATCACATGTGTCATGTCCACATTTGTCATGTGGTCATGACACGAAATATCAAAAAAAATTCCACACTTCCCTAGAAACCCCCTCGCATGCGTAAGCGTGCTCGGTGGCGTTACACTTAAGGTATAACAAAACAATTGAATGCAGAGTAATACGTACATGTGCGCATACCAAATGCAATGAAGGCCAACTAGGGGGTCATCGCCACATGGTTAACATCGCCAATAGGGTTAGGATCAACGATCGTAACCCTAAGTCAACCTATGTGAATGAAGGGATTTTGACGTAAGTCAAAATCAATAGCCAAAAATCAAATGCATGAGGGAATGATAGAATACCAAAATTAAATGACAATACTCAGAAAAAACAATATTATAATCCCAAACAGGGTTAAACCTCACTAACCTAACTAAACCCTAAATTCTAGGAAAATCTGACAGCATAACGCCTCACAGGCGTGAGTAGGGTTTATTGTAGTAAAACTAATTTAATCAAAAGGTTTACTGATTAGATTAATAAATTACTTACATCTCACTAGTTGCATTGGTAATATAGTTGATTAAGTTAATTGAACATTTTTCAACAAAGTCCGATCATTTGTTCTCCTTCACATTTTCTACAATTTTATATGTTTTTCAGCAGGGTTTGATCAATTTGATCTCCTTCATGTTCTTGATAATTTTATATTGTTTTTCAATTAAATTCGAACAATTTGTTCTCCTTCACATTCTCGATCAATCAGAGTTATCTCTGCGTTATTTACATTATTCCTAATTTCTTGGTAGATCAGATCTCGGAAACGGATTTACTAACTTCGTTTAAAAAGGTTTACTAAGTCTCTGATCGGGTTTAAAACAATGTTAAATTTAATTTCGTTAATTAAATTGTCCCAACATGATTAAAGGAATACTAAATTTTAATTAATACTCTTAGCCCTAAATTCCTCCAACAATAAAATATTATTTTCTCTATGTCAAAAAAAACTTAGCCCTATTTTGAAAGCTCATGCATTTTCTCCTCTTTGTTTTCACTTTTATCTTTCTTTCTCATTTTCTCATTTTCTCATTTTCTCATATTTTTGTTTTCTTGTGTTTTTGGTTATAGGTTTTATGGCCACATATGAAATCCATATGATGGCATATATATATATATATATTCTTCTTGTGCTTATGAGCTAGGTTTTCTTTTATAAAAACATATGTATTTATATTTCTTTGTGTTTTCATTTGTGAAAATGTTACAGAGTCTACAATGGAGGGACTGTGGGGAAGGGGTTGGGCAGCGGCGGCGTGTTGAGGAGGCTACAGAGGGTGGAGATCCGGTAGAGGGTGCAGTGAAGGTGACTGGTGCAGGGGCGATGGTGGTAGAAGGAAGCCACGGCGCGGACTGCGCAGAGGGGGCCGCGGGAGAATAGAGGCGGCGGGGAGTGTGGGGAGGGGGACAGAGCCCCCACCCACATCCCATATAATGGGGTGTGGGTGGGGGATCCGCCTCCCTCCCCACACCCAACATCAAAGGCATGGCGGTGGGGGGGTTCGAACCCCCCCACCATTTACATTAAAACAAACCTCTGTAAAAATGTGACTATCAAAAGAACAGTCTCTGCAATTTTCTCAACATTTTATATTATTTTAAATTTTATTTAATATACTATATATATAAATATATATATATATGTATATACACAGTCCTCTTAAAATTCTTTTTTTTTCTTATTTAAATTCTCAGTTCCTCTTCAAATACAGTTTATTACTTATTAAAATATATAACTATATATATACATATACATTGTTGTATATATAATGAAATCTATTTTTTTTTGTTTAATAGAATAAACAGAAGAAATATATATTTAAATACATATATGAAAATATACTATAAAATTCAAATGTGAACTTTTTTTCCATACTCTCACAAATTTTCTAATTTATCAAATAAGCAAAGATATGTATATATATATATATATATATATATATTTTAATATCAAATTTATCTATAAGGCAAGGAATTTAAGAAAAAACAAAAAAAACAAAAACAAAATATTTTCTTTGCAAAATTTATATTCACATTTTCTTGTAAGGGAAGAAACAATTACAATTTAATAAATTCTTCCAAAACTTAACATCATCTAAATTTTCTCTTTTTCACAACAATATACAATTTTCATATTTGTCACAATAACAATAAGCCTCAACTTTGTTAATTGAAATATTTGAAATTTACATACAAGAAATAGCTTTTAAATACAAATTTTCTTCCTTCATCTTTACTTGAATGACAAAAATTAAATCAACAAATTACAACTTTTAATACAATGAAAAATGGCTTACACTCAACTTAAGAAAATACAATTTTACAACAAGAGAGAGGACAAGTCCTCTTTGAAAATCAACAAAGATGAAACTCCTAAATAGGCCAAGCTCTTTCTCAAGAGCTTAAAGAGTAAAGGAAAATAAAATATTAACTCCAAGAACAAGGAGTTTCTCCAACTTCACACTTAGCTCCAATGACCTGCATATCACAACAAGGGGAAATAAAAATCACACATCTTGCTCTCCTCCCTACCGTAGACCTGCAAGAGGGTCAGCCTCGAGCTTGGGAGGTCATCCACACACTTAGGGAACCCATTCCACAACACAAGGAATACCAACATCCAAACACAATTTTACACCCATGGAAAATCACAACACAAGAACTCAACCAGGTGAGTTCAAAGGGGTAGGGGAGTGGACACACTCAACTCAAGAGTGCCACTCCTACAAAATATCCCAATACAATTTCCTCTTATGGCCTCAAGCTGACACATTTAACACAATTTCCAAAAGTTTCCATATTTTGGCTCTCAAGCCATGTCTCATACTGCTCAAAATCACATATATTGCCCTCAAGGATTGCAACACCACAAAAACAAGGTAATGACCCTGAGGAGGATAAATCCTCCCCTACCCCACACTTGTTGAGCATCTTCTCCCAAGTGGGAGAGGCTTTTACAACACCCTACAAAATTTTCTGACAATAACAAAATATAGCCCAAGAAAATAAATCTCACACATATGCAGCATGCAAGCAAACTAAAATACAAAGGGAAGGCCTTAGCCTTGAAAACTAACCTTTAAAATCCCAATTATGGAATAAGGTTGATGTAGAGCTTCTCCAAATTCTCCTCCAACATAAGCCACAAAACTCCCTCTATCTTTCTCCCCAAATTAAAATTCAAGAAATTAAAATTTCCAAAAATTCAACAACCCTCACCTTCTCCCAAGTGGGATTAAAATAAGTTCAACCCATGAGCTTAGAGGAATGGGGAGGTGACATTTGTCACCTCCTCACTCTTCCTCCCCACTATAAGCATGACCCATGGGATGGGTGTTGACACATGTCACTCACCCATCCCCAAGTCTCCCTCACCCCCTTCCGCTTGTCCTCTCTCAAACATGTGGGAGAGAAAAGTGGAGCTTAAGAGGGAATGGGTGACACATGTGTCCCCTTCCTTTCCTTTCAAGAAGGACCACACAACTCCAAGGGTAGCCTCACCAATTGTGAGAGAGACTTGGATTCAAGTCCTCTACAATTGGTGGGTCTTGGAGTCATCTCCAACCTTGGGAAGTGAAAAGGGATGGGGTTGAGTGTTGGTACCAATCATCCTCTCCCTCCCATGCCTCTAATTTCGTCACTTAACTTCAGGGTGAAGTTAAGGTGACCATATGGAGGTTTACCAAGGGTTACCCAAGTCAAACAGATCCCTAGACCCATGGGGTACAACCCAGGGTCAAGTTTAGCCTAGTTAGAGCACCCAGGGTCAAGTTAAAGCACATGAAAAGGGTCTCCAAATTTAAAATTTTTAAAAATAAAATTCAAAGACAATTCTTACAACACAAATTATAATTCAATTTAAAAGAGGGGTAGACTTAGCCTGATTAACAACATGCAAATTAACATTACAGAATTTCATCATACACAGAGTCGATCTTGGTTCCTCGTGGAACTAGATCGGCTTCACAAGGGATTACAACACCATGTGTGGGATGATCTCCAATTTATGTGGTTTGTTAGAAATACCTGTGTACTTAATTGCAAGGTTAATTCCACATATAAATATAATAGCCAAAACAAATTAAAACATACACTTGCATAAAATATCACAAGTTCACATAACCATAAATGAAGTCACATTACAATTAGATTTCTAATTTTTGCATTTCAACATCCATTCCCAAAATTTAATCACAAAACAATTTTCTATCCAACATCACCCAATTAGTTTTCCCATAATATAAAGCATCTATCTAACATCACCCAATTAGTTTTCCCATAACATCATGAGTAAAGCAATATTCAGGTCTAACACATCGTAAGCATACTAAGCATAACAATCCACATGCATCATAAAGTCTACTAGTCTGGAACTCCAGGATCAATAGTCCCACAAGTCTAAATGTATTAGCAATAATAAAGTAAATAGTCAAATGTACGGGAATGAAAAAGGTAGGCCTCACAGCTAGTAAGGATCACTGAATTGCTAGGTGACCATGCCAAGTCACATAAAGCACACTGGCTAGCCAACTACGTTGCACTAGGTGGCTTATGGACCAAAGAGGAAGCATCACAAGCTAGTGAGAACCCCTGAATCACTAGGTGAGTTCCACGCCAACAAGAAAATATGCAACCAAAAGAGAGAATAGCATGATGCATGCCCCCACCTTAAAGTGGTTGCTAAATCCTATCAAGGAGCAATTTCTTTAAGGTACAACAAATCACAAAATAGGTACGAGAGATTTCTTGAAGCACATGCCCATAAGATGTGTTTCCAAAGAACTACATCACACAAAAGGGTTGCTCCCACAAAAGGAAAACAAAGGTGATGTTGCAGGCATGATACACAATGGTTTGTGTAGTCATGGTATGATGTCGAGCATAGCAACAAGGTGCCACATAAATCAAAATATACAAGAAGTAACAAATCAAACTAAGTAATAACACAAAGGGATCTACCAACTGGTCTTAGTATAGGAATGGTTGTATATAAGAGACATCTCAAGACCACATATATATTGTTATGTCGTAAAATGTCCCCCTAGGACTTTTACCTCCTAAGTTTAGCTCTCGGGTCCCTTGTTTTGCATCTTGCATGTTAGATTTAACTCCCGAGACAAAATGGCCTGAAACCCATGTCAAATGGGGCTTGAGGGACATTGTTGAGTTCGACCCTGCCTTAAAATAGGACCCATGGGCTTGGGTGATCTAGCCCTAGTCTTGCCCTATTTTTGGTGGGTCCCAAATTTGAATGTCAATTATGTGACTGTTGAAAGGTTTTGTTGCCAACATCTTAAGTTTGAATTATGAAATTTGTAGTGGGAATGCATATATAAGCATGAACTTAGGGTTTCATTTGTAAACTAGAAGATTATTATGAACTTTTGGAGAACTTATGATTGTAGAGCATTCAAAGCATTCATTATTGTAGAGCAGACTTGTCTTGTTATTGTGTTTGTTATGCAGATTTGGCTTCATCTTCTCATGTGTTGAAGGATTTTCATCTACATGCGAGCTACACCTTCGATGTGATATCTATTTGTGTTGAATCAATCATTTATCAATTTGTTTTTTCCTCTATCCCATAGGGATATGCACTCTTTATCAAACAACAGTGTTGGAAGGCTTGAATGCCATTCCAGGGCTTGACTAAGGCAAGCTCCTAAACACCACAACCCCCAACCCATCTCCTTGTGATTGCATGTTACAGGTATCAAATTTAGAGGAGCGGAGTTGGAGAGGAGTGTTGCAAAAGATAAGTATTCCAGATTTGAAAGAAAGAAGTGGAAAAGAGCACTGTCAGGGCTTGGGTGCTAGTCCCTGTGCCCTCTAGATTTGCAGAGACAAAAATCATCTAAATAGGGATCATCAGTGCTGGAAGGAGTCTGGATGCCCCCAAAGAAATTGCCACCTTGGGCTTGGGTGCTAGTCCCTATGCCCTCGACTATTCCGTATCCCGAACCTCAAAAAATGGTCAATAATTAATCTATGCCTACTATCTTTGTTTGCAAGCATTTGTTAGAATTTGTCTGTTTGTTTATGATTTTGCACAATTAGGCTTGAAGCATAATTGGGCATTAAATTAACACATTAATCATCAATTTCTAAATTTCCCTATCATTACAAGTGACAACCAACTTGTAGGTGAATCCTCTTGTAAAAGTTGTGATTCAACTTGGTTAAATGTCCTTGAATGTGTGTAGTGAAAGGGGGATCTAGTTAAACTATCTATCAATCCCATCTTCCCCAGGAGAAAAAATGCTATTATATTTGTAGTCCTACTTTGTAACATTATTTTATATGGTGTCCACTAATTTCACCTAGTTTTTCTATCTAGCACACTATTCCATTGCATTTCTTGAAGCTACAATATAAATCTTTTTCAAACAAGTTGAATCCTTGGATGCATCTAAATACCAAACTCCCTTTACCAAGTAAGAAATATATAAATTTCTTTAATAGAAATAGAAACAAAAGTGAAGGATCTAAGATCCATTGCATATGAACATGATTGGTCTACATAATTGAACATCAATTATATTCAATATTAGAACAAACAAATTTTAGAGAAAGTCAAAGATAATGATGAAACTCTTCTGTTTTGAATCTTATTCCATGAGATAACATGATAAAAAATCTATTGAATTTTCCCTACTAAATGAGTAATAAAATTGCTTTCCAATACCAGTAGAAACACCAAGAGATCACATCATACTCAACTAAGTGCCCAAATTTCTGAAGAATCTACCATGACCCTATATTTTCATTACACATTAATCATGGTACTTTTCCATAGACACATCTTAATGAATCCCATATTTTACAATACATTCATAGATCTAATTACATGATCTTGGAACTCAAGGTTGACATACATACTAAATGATGCAATTTTCTTCCATTACTATTATTAAAATTTCAATGTGGTTTTTAAAGCCAATTCTCCAAGTCTATTTTAGGCATACCCCATAGTCATGACATTCTAGGAGTCAATTTATTGCTCAAATATATATTTGTACGTACACCAACTTAATCAGATATATCTGGCAGAGATTATGCATGTAAATAATTTTAATGTAACTTTTTGCACTATAGGGGTGCCATGTGTCCTAAACCTATTAGATGAGGATGTGTGACATGACACTTCCATATAATACTTCTATTTCGGCTTTGGCTAGCTAATTCACCCTTTTTAGAAAAAAACTTAGAGTTCTTGTGAAAGAGAATATAGAGAGATTGAGAGAGTTGGTGTTCTTTGTGGTTTTCTTAAGGATGTGATTACATTTTGGCTTGGATTTTTAAGGGGCTTAAGAGTGTGGAAGAAACCTTGAAAGAGGATGAAGAGACTTCCATTCCAACAAGATTCATTTTGAAGAGGTATGTCCTCTTCCTCTTGTTTGTTTCTTTTTATAAATGAATATATGTAAGGAGTAGATGATGAGTCTATTGGTTGTGTTGAGATTTAAAAAATTGTTGATCTCTTATTATAAGTTTAAGGGTTCATTTTGGGTGTGTGTGTGAATGTTGAGGAGCAAGAGTTCCCTCATTTGGATGTGTGGTTGTGTGTGAGATCAATCCCTCTCTATTGTGTATGTTTTCATGTGTACTCATGTGATTCCTCTTTTAGATATGAGTGCTCATTTATAAATGTATTCCATAGAGGTTTATCCCTCTTGGTTGAATCCTTGAGTTGGTTTTGTTCAATCTCCATCCTTATGCAAATGCTTGTTTATTCCCTTGTTTTTCTTGCTTGCTTATTTCAACATATTCCTAGTTGGTTATCCTAGCTCAAGGGATGACTAGAGTCTTGTATGGATTGAGGATGTTTTATTGGTAGGGTGGAGAACACTCTCCCCATTGACATAATTATCAGGCTTTCTTGGTACATGGAGTTTTGCTATAAATGAAATCTATCAAGACTATATTTATTGAAGGAAATGATTTTTTAGATTACCTAAATTTAAATGAGAATGTTTGTGAGATTCTTGTAATTATGTAAAATGTTAGATGGGAAAAAGAATTTGTATGAAATAAGGAATTATAAATATTTGTTCTTCATTTGTGGTAATTTGAAATTATTTAAATAAACAAACACACATATATTTGAATTTAATTAAATCTAGATGTTAACAAATTTGAGAACATGTGTGTTCATATAAAAGAAAGATTGCCAAGAGGAAACTATATGTGTGCGTGCGTTTATATATATATATATATATATATATATATATATATATATATATGCTTGCATACACACATACATACATACATATATATACATAATATATATGTATATGTATATATATGTATGTATATATACAGACATATATGTATATATGTGTATTATGTATATGCATATATATGTATGTATTGCATATGTATATATATGTATGTATATACATATACATGCATATATGTGTATGTGTATACAATATACATACACATATGTGTATACATATACATATACACATATATACATATGCATACATACATACATTTACATATATACATATACATACATATATGTGTATATGTATATGTATATACATACATACATACATACATACTTACATACATATGTATGTAGGTATGTATGTGTATATATATATATATATACATATATATATATATATATACATATATATATATATATATATATACATATATATATATATATACACATACATATATATATATGTGTATGCATATATGCATATAACTATATATGTATGTATATCAATCCCTCTCTATTGTGTATGTTTTCATGTGTACTCATGTGATTCCTCTTTTATATATGAGTGCTCATTTCTAAATGCATTTCATAGAGTTTATCCCTCTTGGTTGAATCCATGAGTTGGTTTTGTTCAATATCCTCCCTTATGTAATTGCTTGTTTATTCCCTTGTTTTTCTTGCTTGCTTGTTTCAACATATTCCTAGTTGGTTATCCTAGCTCATGGGATGGCTAGAGTCTTGTATGGCTTGATGTTGCTTTATTGGTAGGGTGGAGAGCACTCTCCACATTGACATAATTCTCAAGCTTGCTTGGTAAATGGAGTTTTTCTACAAAGGAAATCTATCAATACTATTGAAGACAAGAGAAATCTAAAGGTTAGAAAATACAAACAAAATGCAAAAACACAATGTTTATACCTCAAGATTTTCCTTCTCCTTGATAAGGTGTAGGAGAGTGCACCCAAGAGCTCTCCTAGCTTTACCCAAGAGGATGATTGTGTAATATTGATTGCTCTTTGAGATTCAACACAATGTGATGGGGATTTGGCTATGGATTGATAGAAGATTGGATAGAGATTGGGTATGAATAGATAGGCTAGAATAATTTTGGCATGGTAAGGGTATGATGAGAGAAGATGAGAGAAATTTTGGCATAGTTTTGATATGATGAAGAAGTTATGATAATGGCTTAGATGAGGGCTCCATTTATAGGTTTTTGGTAAAAGGATGGAGGGTGAGGATTGAAAGTTTAGATCAATGTCTAGGAATTCTTGAGGATTAGAGTTTGGATTGGAGTTGTAGCCTTGTGACAAGTGTCACAAGAGGGTTGGATGAGAGAGATCAAGGGTTAATATTTTGTCAATGAGATTGGATGGCTCCCATTATTTGTGAATTTTAAATTCAAATTGGGAAGGATGAGGAATGAACAAAAAAATCATTTCCATGGGAGAGTGTGAGGATGGGAATAAAAATGAATAAAAAATTCATTTTGGGGGAAGAGTTGGATATGACAAGTTAGATGTGAATTTTTAATTCACATGGGGAAGAGTTCCATTAATGGAGACTAGGACAAGTGGGAAGGTCAAGGACACATGTACACTTACATGTGTAAGAGGAAGATGTGACCTTTTGAATAAAAATATGATTTTTATTCAAAGTGTGTGAGAGAAAGGGTTAATCAAGGTTTAACTAAGTGTTTAACTTAGTTAATTTAGGTCTAGGGGATAGGTAGGCTATGATAGTTAATTAAATAATTGTTATTTAGTCAACTAGGTTAGGTTTAGGTTGATTAGTAGGGTAGATTAATTAAATAAGCATGATTGATCTAATTAATCAGGATTAGAATATGAAGAAATTAACTAAATAAATATTGAGAATATTTATTTAATCAATGAGGATAGTGTTGTAAGGTATAGTGATAAATTAAATGAATTAATTGATCACAAAGGATGGATAAATATTTAAAGGTAGATTATTAGGGATAAATTAATTAAATAAAATAAATTTATTTAATTAATAGGAGGGATAAGTAGTGGTGTAGAGATACGGGAAATTGGTTTGTGGAGCAAGTCAATTTTAGGTGTCTACATTTGCCCCTCTTTGAAATGGTGTTACGTCTAAGTAACATTATTTCAAAGAAGTTTAAAATATAGAGTTGGATTGGATAGAAAAAGGTTTTGGTTTAGAAGAATGGGGTAAGGTTTAGGAATGATTGGTAATAGTGACGCACCCTCGAGAGGACATGCAGGTTGCAAGAACACGGGTGTTCTTTCGAAATGGATGAGATGAATTGGTTGAAGTGGTTGGAGGATAAGGGGTGAGATGAAAGAATGATGATGGATTGATGATTAGATGATAGATGGATTGGAAATGGATAATTATTGTGCTAAAAAATGATTTAGAGCAATCCTAGGTTTGGTATAGCAAAGTGGATATTTTCACCAAAGTATAGAAGACCTAGGTGATGATGTTTATCCAACATTTGCATGGACTAGACATGCAAACAAAGGGTGTTCCCATGCATGTCCAAGATAGTACAACCTTGTCCAGACGAGGGAGGGGGACTCATAACATAAGCCCTTAATACAAAAAAGGTATGATGAACCTTAGATGCACAAGGAGATCAATATGCTAGAACCGACCCTACGATCCACAAGATATGAATACTAGCTTGGAGTAATGAAACCAACCCACAAGCACAACAAACAAAAGCAAGACTATGCCCCATTCTAGATGTTTTCGCCACATACCATGATATAGTGAGATCAAGGTAGTTTTGATGTGATCTTCGAATAGGACAAAAGATAAAAGTTAAAAACCAAAAGACCAACAAACCAAACAAATAGCCATTGTATGATGGATGATTATAGGATGGATTCTACCTATTGTAGGAACGATATATCTGTTAAGGCAGGAACCACTGGATGATATTGATGGTTGATGTTGTGAGATTAGCACAAGATATGACAGTTGTAAGTTATGGTTGATGCTGAATTGATAGTTGATTTTTTTTTGGTTAAGGGACGATTGCTTTGATAGGTAATGCGATGCTTGGGATGTTGCATTTGGACCTAGTGTAAGCTCAGTGGGTAGGGACCATCCAAGTGGGTTGGATGGGTGCATCTTATGTACCTAAGTACTAGAAACTTCCTTCGTATTCCAGACTACCTACATACCCTGTATCCACAGGATCAAGGCACATTAAGATGTGGGTGGTGATCATATGTAGTTCTAATTCATGATGATGATGTGGGATTATTTTTTTGGATTTTTGTAATTTTTTGATTTTTTTTTTTGGTATTTTTGGATTTTGTATTGTTTTTGGATTTTTGGGGATATTTTATTTTTTTTGTATTTTTTCTTTTGGAGGTTTGGATGGGGTATAGTTTTATTGTTGGATGGTTGCATTGGATTGCGTTTGGATAGCCTAAGTGCTAGATACCAATGACAAGGGAACACCAAGTCTAGAGGTGAAGGTGGATAAAGTGATAGGATTAGATTGGATGGATAGGAGATTTTTGATATATAGATGGATACATGAGGGTAAGGGATAGGAATGAGGGATAGGATAGGGATGCCTGATAGATGGATGGGGGTTTTTTAGGATTTTCTCCAAGGACTAGGTTGCAAGGAATCATATGCCTCAATGTTTAGAATTTTGCATGATGGGTTCACGTTTGAATGGATGGACTTTGTAGTAGATGGATGGAGGATATGCTTGGAAAGGGAGTATGCCGAGAGGTTTCCAAAGCATGTTTTGATTTTTTGCCCCTAGTCTTTATCAAGATCTAAGGAGGGAGATGGTATAAGGAAGATGTAATGGATAGGATGGATGAAGATGGCGGATTGGAATATGATAGGATAAGGATAGATGATGAATAGGATATGCAAAGGATGATGTGGATGGAAGGTATGATTTTGCCCCCTAGTGTAGGGTACTAATGGATGGGAAAGGGATTACGCATGATGCCCACATGGGGTTTTCATCATGGTACTTTTCCAAGGCACCACAAGGAGTGGTTTTCACCATTGAACAGATTTTTTTCTCTTTACTATTTTCTTGATTTTTTTGCTTTTATTTTTTTTTTGCTTTTTTGGATGGGGACTCTAGTGTCTATTTCCATAGCAAGTGGAAGATGGTCCCATGTTGGATATTTTGAGGATGATGAATGAATGTTGGTAGATAGGAGAAGATGGAATGGATGGTGGATAATGGATTATGTAAAGTTTATGCAAAAGCATGTACCATAGGGATGTGATGGGGAAGATATGTAGGATAGTGGATGAAAGATGGAGAGATGGGGGCATGTTGGAATGCCATGTGGTGGAGGGGAACCAAGACCAATGGTTGCACGCACCGTTTTGGATTTTGAAACTTATATTTTGGATGGGGGTGGGTAGTAATGGGGATCGAGATAGGGGATTTTTGGATGGTCGATTTGGATTTTTAGGGACCCAAACGGACTTAGAAATTATGGGATTTTTAGATGGGGAGCGGGATGTTTGGGATTTTGGGGTGGATTGGGAGGTGGATGCCTCATTTTCTTTGTGCTTAGGGACCACTACCGTTTTTGTTTTTGATTTTTCTTTTGATGGTGTGGGTTTTGATAGCCTTTTGGATTTTTCATTTTGCTTGGGAGGGATAACACCTTTAGGCTTTTGTGCTTTATGAGTCAAGGCCTTCAAATTATTACTTTTGAATCCTATGGATTTGGTGGAAGGTTCGATTTTGGATGATGCATACTTTTGTTGGTCTTGATTGGGGATTTTAGGGGATTTATGGATAAATGGATGAGGAGATTTGAGGATAGGGATATTAGACATTGGGAGGATGGGTGGATAAGAGGATTTATTTTTTAGGAGTTGGAAGGACAGGAGGATAAGGGGATTTGAGGATGGGGATGTTGGGAGTTGGTAGGAGTGGAGGTAAATTTGATGGGTGGATGTGTTTGGTCACATGCTTTTGCAAATGATACGAGGATGGAGGAGGGATGGAAACATATGATTTGGAGGTGTGATGAGAGGCACCATGTTTGGGCTTGGATGAATGGATTTTGGAAGATGGGTGGGTGGTACCAACATGTTTAGATTGTTTTCCTTGCGATGTATAGCCAAGGCCATGCAAGGATGGATGTAATGTGGTTTGGATGGGCTCCAAGATGCCTTATTCATGAAGGCCTAAGCCTTTGCCTTGATAGTTCATGTGTTGGAGAATGCATCATGCAATGGGATGTTTAGTGCTTTGGAAACAAGACGTGAGTCCATTATTTGTTGGAAGAGGATAGGTGGTGGAAGGGAGTTGTTCATTTCCTATGAGAGAGCCACCACTGATGAAGGTGTTTTTTCCAAGTAGATAAGGGGATGAATTTTGAGTGGAATTGGTAGAAAAAGGGGTGATGGAAGATGGTGTGGGATCAATAAGTTAATCATTAGATGAGTGGTGCAGGAGCACCTACCTGACAGCTGGTCTTGATAAGGCAGTTAGTAGTTTAGGTCTTGTTTGTGTTTCCAAGAAGGTCTGTTAGACCAAATGCATGTAATAAGGTCATGCTGATCATGATAAGATCATGCTGACCAGGCTTTTGCTATTTTTAGTTAGTTAGTTATAACAGTTGTCATGATGTTTGATCGGTGGGATCTCCCAGCCGCCTGGAGAGTTCCCAGCTGCTTGGAGTCGGGTCAGTAGTACTCGTAGGCAAATCTTTATAAGCATGAGGATCGGTTGATTGTAGATCATCGATCGGCAGTATAGGGTTGCATTAAGCAGAGGAGGTTGAGTGTTCTGTGTGAGGAACAATCATATTGTATTGCATCTTTGAATCAATAAAGATCCTGTTTGTGTTCTTGCTCTGGTTGGATTCCTTTGTGTAATCGATTTGCTGGTTTGAGAGGGTTTCATGGATTTCCTGATCCATTCCACCGGTTGACTCATCTGATCGGTGGAATGGTAATGTACAGTAGGTTAGTAGGTAGTTTGTTTGTTTGCATGCAGGTGTGCAGGATCGCGGTCGACAGATGTTGAGAAGCCTAGCATCCTCATGTGCTAGGTTGAGCTGATTGTGTTGGAAGATCACCCTGAGGTTGGATCGGGTCATCCCTGGAGGATCGGCGAAGTGAGATTTCGCTAAGTAAATAAGTTCGTGAAGACGGCATCATCAGGATATCTTGGTGAATGTCCTGCAGTCGGGTTAGGCATCGTCATCCGGATAAGTGAAGATGAACATGATGCAGTTGAGCGCATGAAGTGCGGGTTCGTCGGGGTGATCATCATCTGGAGTTGCCGAGGAGGAGTGCATCGGCATCAGGTAGAAGATCGGGTCAGGAAACTGTTGGAGTTTGCATGTTGCGAGAGCATCAGGATGTTTTAGGTCAGACATATACTAAGTGTATGTATCAGCATCAGGATCATCTATCGGGAGTGCCAAACATCCGCATATCGCGAGCAGATGCGGGAGAGAAAGTTCATGTTTTTGACTAAGTGTTAAAGAGGTCATCAGGATATTGGATGACGTCATCGTCATCAGGATATGACGTCATCGTCATCAGGATATTGAGATATCCCCTTATACGAGTTTATACTGCCGTCGTTAAGTGATAAGGTATCGGCGGAAGTCCGTGGCAGGAAGTTGTGTTAACATCATCAGGAGGTTTCGAAGAGAACCGGATAAAGTAGATCATGATGCTGTTGCTTGTGTCGTCGGCTAACGGAGCATCGAAGGTAAGCTGCTGAAGGTGGTCGTCATCAGGATATTTGAACAACCGGATATTTGGATATCCTGCTGACGTAGACAGTGTTGAAGGTCATGATGATGACGATGGAGTTCGGTGCCCGATGAACAGTGCAACCGGAGGATGTTTGCGCCCGCTGAACATCATGATGATGATGTTAGAAGGAAGGCGGAGGAGGTGAACAGTAGTCGGCAGGAGGATGATTGTGATCGTCTGAAATATGATGATGCTGACTGTGTAACGCGAAACATGATGATGCTGTTGGTGGTTTTAGGAAATATGATGATGATGGCGAAGATGATGATGATGAGGTTGGTCTGCAGACATTCATGCTATATGCGAAGGTTATAGTGTGGATGCCTCTGCATCATAGTGGTATCAGAGCTCAGCAAAAGGTCTGGGCTGTTGTGTGTTGATTCTGTCACCGAAAGGGCAGAGATAGAGTTGATTGTGTGTTGTGTGTGTTGATTGAGAGGTTGACAAAATGCCTCCTAAAGGTAGTGGTACTGCAAGGGAACTGCAGGAAATGAAGGAGAAACATGCTAGAGAGATGAGGAAGATGAAGGAGCTTGCTGAAGCACTTCATGCCAGGCTGACAGCCCTGGAAAAGAACAAAAAGAGGGAAGTGGAAGGCAGTGAGTCTGAAGAAGAAGAAGATACTGTTGAAGAGTATGAAGAGGTAACTGAAGATCTGGATGCTGAAGACCAGAGATTGGCAAAATTGTTAAAGGCAGTGCAGAGTGAAAAACCTAAGGTGAAGGTTGATGTTACCAAGTATACTGGAAGCTTGAATGAAGATGAATTGTTGGATTGGATTGCTGCACTTGATAATCACTTTGAGTGTGAAGATGTTGCTGAGGATCAGAAGGTAAAGATTGCAAAGACCAAGTTAGGAGGTCATGCTTTGGTATGGTGGGATTATGTACAATCTGAGAGAAGGAAACAAGGGAAGTCTAAGATCACTTCATGGGATAAGATGGTAGCAAGGATCAAGGGTAAATTCTTGCCAAGGGATTATGAAATCCAGATGTTTAAGAAGCTGCAATTCTTAAAGCAGAAAGACAGGGATGTGAAAGCATATATTGAGGAATTTTATCTGTTAAGTATGAGATCTGGTCATCATGAGAATGAGGTAGAAAAGGTGGCTAGGTACTTGGCTGGTTTGAGGTTTAACATACAGGATGAGTTAGTTTTAGCTAACCCTAAGAATGTGGAGGATTGTTACCAAATGGCAATCAGGATTGAAGAAAAGATGAATAGAGGACATGAGAAGTCCATGAGAGGAAGAGGAAACCATAGGGGAAAAGGAGCAGCCCCTGCACAAAAGCAAACAAATGAGGGTCAAGAAGACACTGGTAAAGGACAAGGACAGTCTGATTTCAGAGGTGGATGGAAAGGTAATAGGGGAAGATTTGGAGGTGGTAGAGGTTCTACTACATTTTCAGGAAAGTGTTACACCTGTGGAGAGTTTGGTCATCCATCTTTCAAGTGTCTAGAAAACAAAGGTTCATCATCCAGAAATGATAGAACTAGTGACAAGAGAGTACAATTGGTACAAGAAGAGAAAGTAGAAGAAAGTGCACAGAGTTCAAACAAAGGTCCTGAGAATTATGGATATCCAGAGAGTGGAGAATCACTGATGTTAAGGAGAACAAGTTTGCAGGCATCAACGGATCTGATGCAAAGAAGAGCTCTTTTCAAGACCACATGCAAGAGCAAAGGTAAAGTATGTAAGGTTGTCATTGATACTGGTTCAACAGACAACATGGTATCTCAGGAGATGGTGGATAAACTGAAGCTGGAAAGGATTCCACATCCACACCCTTACAAGGCATCTTGGGTGAGTGATAGTCAATCACTTTTTGTCTCTGAACAGGCATATGTGGATTTCCAGATTGGACCATATCATGATAGAATTTTGTGTGATATATTGCCTATGGAATGTTGTCACCTACTGCTAGGTAGACCATGGCAATTTGACCAAAGGGTACTGTATGATGGGTATGCTAATACCTACACCATCAAGAAGGATGGGAAGATTATTCAGTTGATGCCATTACAGGCAAAAGCTGCAGCACAGAAGGCAGCTCAAATCATTTTAATGGGAAAGAAGGAGTATGTGCAGATGCCTAGAGGATCAGGCATAAAGGCAGTTCAGGATACTGCAGGGAAAGGAGTTGTTACAGACAACAAGCTGAAGAAAGTTTCAGTTGTGACTGACAGAGGTCAGCAGCAGGTTCAGAAACAGGGGTGCAACCAACCATCAGTTGAAAGGAATGACAAGGATGTTGTCATAGTTGGGACTATTGCTTGTCCTATGAAGAATGACAGGAAGATACCGTTGAACACCACCGAGGCAGTTCAGACAGAGGTTCTGGTCCGACAACCTGACAAACACAGGGTATGTGAGAGAAAGGCCTACATCAACAGGCATGAGGATTTACTTGCCAGAAAGCAAGTCACAGTTCAGATGGCTTGGAGCAGCCAAGAGACAGCAGCAGATACAGCTGGAGCAGGTCAGACTATTGACAAAGCAAAGTATAAGGGTGGAAGACTTCCACATACTAAACTCATGGGACATGAGTTCTTTTCTTTTGGGGAGTATGGTGCAGGAGCACCTACCTGACAGCTGGTCTTGATAAGGCAGTTAGTAGTTTAGGTCTTGTTTGTGTTTCCAAGAAGGTCTGTTAGACCAAATACATGTAATAAGGTCATGCTGATCATGATAAGATCATGCTGACCAGGCTTTTGCTATTTTTAGTTAGTTAGTTATAACAGCTGTCATGATGTTTGATCGGTGGGATCTCCCAGCCGCCTGGAGAGTTCCCAGCCGCTTGGAGTCGGGTCAGTAGTACTCGTAGGCAAATCTTTATAAGCATGAGGATCGGTTGATTGTAGATCATCGATCGGCAGTATAGGGTTGCATTAAGCAGAGGAGGTTGAGTGTTCTGTGTGAGGAACAATCATATTGTATTGCATCTTTGAATCAATAAAGATCTTGTTTGTGTTCTTGCTCTGGTTGGATTCCTTTGTGTAATCGATTTGCTGGTTTGAGAGGGTTTCATGGATTTCCTGATCCATTCCACAGGTTGACTCATCTGATCGGTGGAATGGTAATGTACAGTAGGTTAGTAGGTAGTTTGTTTGTTTGCATGCAGGTGTGCAGGATCGCGGTCGACAGATGTTGAGAAGCCTAGCATCCTCATGTGCTAGGTTGAGCTGATTGTGTTGGAAGATCACCCTGAGGTTGGATCGGGTCATCCCTGGAGGATTGGCGAAGTGAGATTTCGCTAAGTAAATAAGTTCGTGAAGATGGCATCATCAGGATATCTTGGTGAATGTCCTGCAGTCGGGTTAGGCATCGTCATCCGGATAAGTGAAGATGAACATGATGCAGTTGAGCACATGAAGTGCGGGTTCGTCGGGGTGATCATCATCTGGAGTTGCCGAGGAGGAGTGCATCGGCATCAGGTAGAAGATCGGGTCAGGAAACTGTTGGAGTTTGCATGTTGCGAGAGCATCAGGATGTTTTAGGTCGGACATATACTAAGTGTATGTATCGGCATCAGGATCATCTATCGGGAGTGCCAAACATCAGCATATCGCGAGCAGATGCGGGAGAGAAAGTTCGTGTTTTTGACTAAGTGTTAAAGAGGTCATCAGGATATTGGATGACGTCATCGTCATCAGGATATGACGTCATCGTCATCAGGATATTGAGATATCCCCTTATACGAGTTTATACTGCCGTCGTTAAGTGATAAGGTATCGGCGGAAGTCCGTGGCAGGAAGTTGTGTTAACATCATCAGGAGGTTTCGAAGAGAACCGGATAAAGTAGATCATGATGCTGTTGCTTGTGTCGTCGGCTAACGGAGCATCGAAGGTAAGCTGCTGAAGGTGGTCGTCATCAGGATATTTGAACAACCGGATATTTGGATATCCTGCTGACGTAGACAGTGTTGAAGGTCATGATGATGACGATGGAGTTCGGTGCCCGATGAACAGTGCAACCGGAGGATGTTTGCGCCCGCTGAACATCATGATGATGATGTTAGAAGGAAGGCGGAGGAGGTGAACAGTAGTCGGCAGGAGGATGATTGTGATCGTCCGAAATATGATGATGCTGACTGTGTAACGCGAAACATGATGATGCTGTTGGTGGTTTTAGGAAATATGATGATGATGGCGAAGATGATGATGATGAGGTTGGTCTGCAGACATTCATGCTATATGCGAAGGTTATAGTGTGGATGCCTCTGCATCAATGAGAGGGGATCAGGGATGGGATTATATGGAATGCTTAGATCTTGATTAGGATAGGAGGTTGATGCTTCAACATGTTTTGGATTTGACTCTTGACATAGCTCATGTGTTTGGATAGGAATGAAAGTGACTTGGGTAGATGTGGTGGGTGCTTGGATGGATGTGATAGGTGTTTGACTTATGGGTTCTTGAACATGGCTACATAATGGTTTTTAACTTATGATAGGAGTTTGTTCAAGAGGTTTGGTGGGTGTTGGATTTCATGAGGGTGTTTGATTCCTTGCTAATAGCCAATGGATGACATCCTTCATGAGTGTATGGGTTGAAGAACAATATAATGGATGGATAGTAAGGGTGTATGGTGTAGGATTAGGGTTGGGATTGGATAGGTGGGTGACAGGATTAGGTAGTGATGGTTCTTGGATGGGTTCAAGGATATGTGTTAGATTAGATGGTGGTGTTGGAGGTGTGAGGGATTTGGAGGACTCTCTAGATTCTCTTTTTCTTGCGAGAAAATCCCTCAAGGATTCATTGGGTGCTCTTAGCTTAAGATTTGGAAGGTTTGATGGTGGATTAGATGGTGGATGGGTGATAGGGATTGATGGATTGGGAGATGCATAGGATGATGTATTAAGGTTGATAGGGTTGGAGGGATATTGTGATAGGCGGGTTGGAGGATGGGGGTTAAAGGATGGGTGTTTTGGATGGGGAAATGGTTGTTGATATAGGCTTTGGATTTTGGCTATAAGGTGTGTTATATTGGTGTTCCCTTGATCAAAGTTAGCATGACAAAGGTTGGGGGATGGATAAGTTGGAGGTGTTGATTGGTTGGATAGGTATGATGGTATGGATGTATAATGGGATGAAGATTGACATGAAGGTAAAGGTTGATATGAGGTTGAAGGTTGATATGATGTGGATATATATGATGAAGGTTGTTATGATGAAGGTTGATATGATGAAGATGGGGTAGGGCTTTGGGATTCTCTAATGATGAGGTGTGCTAAGGGGATATCTCTAATGATGTTTTTGCATTTCTCCTTAGTGATAGGATCAAAATCCTCATAGGCATGTTCAACTCTTTGTAAATGTTGCATTGCCACATATGGATCCATGTTGTTGAAAGTATATGAGATGATGGAGGATAATGGATGATTGTGATGTTGGGGATCAAATTTCAAGACCGTAGGATGATTTGTTTTGATTTTGATTTGATGGATAATTGATGCTTCTCTATGCTTAAGGTAGACTAATGACACTTAAGCAATAGAGTTCATTGTGTTGATTGTTGATGACTTACTTAAGATAGACTAATGATCTCAAGCAAGTTTTGACAAAGGTTGATGATGATCAACTAAGGTTTTGATTTTTGATTGGGTTGATTTGGATTTAGATTTTGATAATGATGTTGATGATTGTGATTGGGATTTCGGATGAAGGGTTGATAGAGGATGAAGGAGACTAAATCATTAACCAAAGTTTGATTTGCAAAGGATGATTATTGATTAAGGATTAAAGGTTGGGATGTTTGATTTTGGAGATAGATATGGTTTATTAAGGATGAGGTAGATGTGATTAGGATAGGATTGGATTGAATGATTTGGAGGAAAGTGATAGGTTGATTGAATGATGATATGGATAAGATAGATGGTTAGGATGATTAGGATAGATGGGTGATTTGATTAAGATGAGATGGATAAGAATGATTAGGATGATGAAGATAGATTATAACTAAGGATGAAGTGGATTAGGATGAATTTGATTAAGCTCAAATAAAGGGATTGGATAAGCTCAATTGATGGGGTTTGATAAATGGGGGGTGGTTTAGCAGTGTTGGAAGGAAAACCTGGCCTGACTTGAGGGGGGTACGGGGAGTCGAACGCGACCCCTCACTAACAGGAGTTTAGGGGCGTAGCCCCGGACTGGATTTTTTTTTTAAAATGGGCTTATAAAATTAATGTTTTTGATGGGAAAATTTGATTTTTGGACATGGATGAAGAAGGCGCTAAAACAGATGGAAATGATGCTGAAACAAAGGGAAATGGCACTAAGAGATAGATAGGTGGTGCTACATGATGAATAGATGGCGCTAAAAAAAGGAAAGAAGGCACTAAAGGGGTGGTCCAATGTTGAATATTGTTGGATTTGATTGGGAATTTGGATTTTTTGATGGTTTGAGCTCTTGGCAAGAGATAAATCAAACAAGAAAGCACAATGGCCAAAGATTTTATTGTAAAAATATGGAAATTTATCAAACACTTGTACAACCTAGGGCAAGGAAAGGACATTATTTGTTAGATTCCCACTTGGATTGCTCCAACCGCACTTATTCAGAGTGGATAGCTTAGAAGTTTGGTGGCACTGGCTCCCCCTTACATGGCACACACTTCTCAGGCACACCAAACTTCAAATTCCCAAGGAGTTTGCTATCTCTACTTTGAATCACAAGAACGTGGGATGGCTTTAGAGGTCCGACCTCCCACACCAACAAATAGAAGGATTTTGGCCTCTAAAACAAAGGTGTTTAGTGGGGGAACATCTGGGGGATCGACACATTACAGGCATCCAGTAAACCACTTAAGGTTTTGACTAGCTCTACTAGGAGTATCATACTACTTCCTTTCAAGCTAACACCGAATGGTAAGCGCTAATACTGATTTAGACTTGGCTTTTGCCTTATCCTATTTTGTATAGCAGACTGAATGAAAGTACCGTTTAGGGTCACCAATGAGTTCTCCTTTCGGATGTGTCTTAAGAGCAGGCCCCTCCTAAAAAGAAAAAAGAGAGTAGAACCATTTCTTTCCACCCAAGATCCTTTTGAAGGCGAGGGGAGAGGATACTTTGATTCTATCCCTTGGGTAAGACAAATGTGCAAGTGCACATGACATGTTAAGCAATTGCTAATGTTCTTTTTAAAGCCCAAAATGAAATGTGCCTAAGATTGTTTGCAAACAAGATTCATTTTATGCACTAAATCCAAGTGTTTTCTAGGATAAGCAAGAAAAGGTTCTTTTTAGTGCACCAAGATCAAATGTTTTCTAAGCTAATAAATCCCTGCAAAGACGTTAGTAGTTTCAGATTAAGGTCTTGGACAAACAATTTTCAACCTACATAACACAGTCAACAACCTGCACAGCTTTCAATGTCAGAACATAAAATAGCACCAAAATAGAATAAAAGGTGCCACATGACAGACAAATGGTGGCACAAAAATAAAAAATAGTGCTGCAGACAGAGAAACAACTATTTTTTACTGTTATAGAAAATGGCGCTATAAGATGCATAAATGGCGACAGGAGGCAAAAATAACACTATAGGAGGCAGAAATGACACTATAGGAGGTAGAAATGGCGCTACAGGAGGTAGAAATGGCAATAAGAGGTGCGAGAAGAGGCAAAAATAGCGCTACAGGAGGCAGAAATGGTGCCAAAACAACAAATGGCGCCAAAGCAGAGGATGGCACCACTCAAGAGGATGGCACCTCTCTAGAGGATGGCACCAGACCATAGGATGGTGCTACAGGAGGTGTGACATGAGGCAAAAATAGTGCTACAAGAGGTAGAAATGGTGCCAAAACAACAAATGGTGCCACTCCAGAGGATGGCACCAAACCAGAGGATGGTGCTACAAGAGGTGCAATAAGAGGCAGAAATAATGCTACATGAGGTAGGAATGGCACTACAAGAGGTAGGAATGGCGCTATAGGAGGTGGAAATGGTGCTAAACTATGTTTTTATTTGTTTTATCCGGTCTGTTGAGCAGGATAGCACTGGACTAGGCGTGTTTGGTGCCAAAATAGTCAAAAATAGCACCAAATCGAGGGGTTTTAGTGCTGGAACCTGCAAAACACATTTTTCTTACAAAAAATCAAGCAAAGAAGATTAGATAGGGACTGTGGGGTCCCATTGAGTATGCCAAATGAAGACAAGAGAAATATAAAGGTTAGAAAATACAAACAAAATGCAAAAACACAATGTTTATACCTCAAGATTTTTCTTCTCCTTGATAAGGTGTAGGAGAGTGCAACCAAGAGCTCTCCTAGCTTTACCTAAGAGGATGATTGTGTAATGTGGATTGCTCTTTGAGATTCAACACAATGTGATGGGGATTTGGCTATGGATTGATAGAAGATTGGATATGAATAGATAGGCTAGAATAATTTTGGCATGGTAAGGGTATGATGAGAGAAGATGAGAGAAATTTTGGCATAGTTTTGATATGATGAAGAAGTTATGATAATGGCTTAGATGAGGGCTTCATTTATAAGTTTTTGGTAAAAGGATGGAGGGTGAGGATTGAAAGTTTAGATCAATGTCTAGGAATGCTTGAGGATTAGGGTTTGGATTGGGTTGTAACCTTGTGACAAGTGTCACAAGAGGGTTGGATGAGAGAGATTAAGGGTTAATAT
The DNA here is from genome assembly GCA_027924645.1 of Cunninghamia lanceolata. Classification (NCBI taxonomy): domain Eukaryota; kingdom Viridiplantae; phylum Streptophyta; class Pinopsida; order Cupressales; family Cupressaceae; genus Cunninghamia; species Cunninghamia lanceolata. Next base: position 7,777,480 of record BSBN01000636.1, on the reverse strand, counting down.
TTGGTCAATGAGGTTGGATGGCTCCCATTATTTGTGAATTTTAAATTCACATTGGGAAGGATGAGGAATGAATAAAAAATTTATTTCCATGGGAGAGTGTGAGGATGGGAATAAAAATGAATATGACAAGTTAGATGTGAATTTTTAATTCACACGGGGAAGAGTTCCATTCATGGGGAATAGTTCCATTAATGGAGACTGTGACAAGTGGGAAGGTCAAGGACACATGTACACTTACATTTGTAAGAGGAAGATGTGACCTTTTGAATAAAAATTTTATTTTTATTCAAAGTGTGTGAGAGATAGGGTTAAGCAAGGTTTAACTAAGTGTTTAGCTTAGTTAATTTAGGTCTAGGGGATAGGTAGGCTAGGGTAGCTAATTAAATAACTACTATTTAATCAACCAAACTAGGTTTAGGTTGAGTAGTAGGGTAGATTAATTAAATAAGCATGATTGATCTAATTAATCAAGATTAGGAGATGAAAAAATTAACTAAATAAATATTGAGAATATTTATTTAATCAATGAGGACAGTGTCGTAAGGTATAGTGATAAATTAAATGAATTAATTGATCACATAAGATGGATAAATAGTTAAGGGTAGATAATTAGGGATAAATTAATTAAATAAAATGAATTTATTTAATTAATAGGAAGGATAATTGGTGGTGTAGAGATATGGGAAATTGGTTTGTGGAGCAAGTCAATTTTAGGTGACTACAACTATATTTATTGAAGAAAATGATTTTTTAGATTACCTAAATTTAAATGACAATGTTGGTGAGATCCTTGTAATTATGTAAAATATTAGATGGGAAAATGAATTTGTATGAAATAAGAAATTATAAATATTTGTTCTTCATTTGTAGAAATTTGAAATTATTTAAATAAACACACACACATATATTTGAATTTAATTAAATCTAGATATTAACAAATTTGAGAACATGTGTGTTCATATAAACGAAAGATTGCTAAGAGGAAACTATATGTGAGTGCATATATATATCCCCTTGAGGGCTATTCCCTCTTAAGGTTTAGCTCCCAAGTCTTGTTTATGCATTTAGAGTACTTTTCATGTTAATCTGACATCTTGATGAGAAAACCCTGAAGTTCCATGGCAATTTGGACTTAGGGGATGCACTTATGACAAATCCTACTTAAAATAGCGGGGGTGGACTTGGGCGCTCGTGCCCTAGTCCTACCCTATTTTAGGTAAGGGCCAATTTCAAAGTGTCGATTTGTGACCATTATTTAGGTCCTATGCCAACACAGTAAGTTTCAATTATGAATTTTTTGGCGGGAATGTTTGTCGTTGCATATATTAGCATGTTTAGGCATTCATTTGTAAACTAGACGACAATTTTGATTCATGAGCTTATGTAGAAGTGATCCAAGGCATTCATTGTGTTTTGTAGATCAGACTTTGTGTTGTTATTGTGTTTGTATTTGCAGATTTGGTAGCCATCTCCTCATGGCATGAAGAGCTTCTTCCTTCCATGAGATCTTCACTACAAGGTGATATCAATTGTGTTTTCAATCATTTATCATTTGGATTTTGCCTCTATCCCACAGGGACACACACTCTTTATCTGACAACGGTGTTCGGAAGACTTCAATGTCTATCCGGGGCTTGACTAAGGCAAGCCTCTAAACACCACAACCCCCAACCCATTTTTCTATGATTGCAGGTTACAAGTTGCAGTCCTGAGCAAAAAAAGTGGAGTTGTAGGAGAGCAGTGCAGACTATCGAAATTGCAGATCAAAGAAGAAAATAGGGACCTGGACTGGGGCACCTGCTCATTAGTCCTCTGGATCCCGTAACAGGAAAATCTCTAGGACAGAAGGAATAGGTTGCAGACAAGGTTTCCAGATTCTGACAAAAAGTATGGCACTGGACTAGGGTGCCTGCTCATTAGTCCCTGACTGTTCCATTTTCTAAACTTTGAAATCTGGTACGCATTTGATTGTCATTTGATATCTCTGTGTACGAGCATTTTCTGTGATTTGTTCGTTTGCTTCCGAATTTGCATAATTAGGGTTTTAAGCACAATTGGGCATAATTGAACAACAAATCTACACAATTCCATTTTTTCCTACATTCCAAGTGACTGAAAACCTGATAGTAGATTTCCTATTCGGTTGAAGTCCTTGAATGTTTGAGGTGAAAGGAGGATTCATACAAATTAACGCTAAACACAAACAAATCCTCTTATATCAAATTTCACCTTATATATATATATATATATATATATATATATATATATATATATATATATATATATATATATATATATACAACCACACACTCAATAGAATTTTGCCATTAATCATGTGAGAGCCAAAGATTTGAAAGCTGGAACATAAAAAAAATTCTATTCATCAACTCTACTGCTACAATGAGAGGAAACTCTCTTATATCCAAGAAAACAAAAAAATTAAAAGATTACCTTTTTTGGCAGATTTTGACAATTGTAAGATTTTGCCATTTTAGGTAATTTTACAATCATATCTTGAGAATCCAGTTTTTTTCCCCAAAAGCTTCCTAAAACTAAGGTAGGACGAAAAACTAACTAATATTCTAAATTCAAAACATGAGTTTCGATTTATTACAAAAGCAACTTAAAAAAAACTAGAAAAAAACACTAAATTGTCATTTTGAGGGCCAAGATGAAAGTTTCAAGCCCCGAAAAAGTGCCAAGATGGGTCCAATCGACTAGGGTGGGTTGGAAAATCACTTGTCACCTCATAACGCATCCACCAGTAAAATCTCGTAGAAAAATCACATCCGAGTCAAAAGTTATGACCTCCGTAAGTCCCTGCATCATATATGTGTGTGTGTATACATATACATACATATATGTGTATGCAAATGTAATACATTGGTGCAGGAGCACCTTGACAAATTGATGCTTTTATAGGAATTTGATTGAACTTTGATGATTCAACAATGTAATTAGATAAATTAAGTCATTTTTCCTTTTATTAAAGTCACTAAGAGAGGTCTAAGTTCAAATTTGTGTAAATGATGCAAAATTGTAAAATTGCAAATGATGCAAACTTGGAATATGAAAGGTCATTTTGGTTCTAGGCGTTGATAGATAGTTAGGAATCAGTTGGAATGTGAGGAGTCATGATGTAATACCTTTAAAAGGCCTTGTATCCTTTTGTGAAGGCAGAGGGGAGAAGGTTGGAGAATGTGGGTTGTTACATTTTGATGTGATATCAATAAAAGATACCCTTGTTTCTGCATTTTTTAATGTTAAACTACTGTTTCATAGATTGGTACAGATTTGTATGGATTTTATATGACCAGAATGTGGTATGGATGGAAAGAGTATTGAGTCTACTTTCCATTTCTTTTTGTTTCATCAAATTTCATTAAGATTTGAATAAGTTATGGCATTTTTATTGAGGGTAGGTCTACAAAGTTTAATTTTCTGAAAATACAGTTTGAAAATATGCATGGTACGGCCTGGTATAGCCTCACATTGATGCATATAATAGATGGATGGAAATATAAGTGTTTCTAGTTTACAACTATTTTGTTTTGGTATAATTGCATTAAGTTTTGTGAGAGATATTGCAATTTTGGTGAGGGCAGGTCTGAACGCTGCCTAGGGTTTGCAGTTTTGGGAAAAAAATCATAACCTTCTCCCCTACCATTGGATCTTCATGAAAATTAGAGGAAAAATATGTATTAATGTTCTCTTCAACCTGACCAAAGCAATTGGATTAGTTCTTTGATTTTTTAATGTTATTGAGGATAGTTTTGGTCCTCCTACCTCTGCATCATATTGGTATCAGAGCTGGTGAAAGATTGGGTGGTATGTATTTGTTTCCTGTCACTGAGAAGGCAGGTAAAGAACTGAAGGAAAGATGAAGAGTTGTGTTGGTGACCGTTATTTTGTTTGCTAAGTTGTTTGGTTGCAGGTGCTTGTTCTATCTAGCTGTAGAAGTAGGTTTATGAGATTGTGTGTGGACAGACAAGATGAGGTCTGTCATGACCATTCTCCAATAGAGATTAAGCTGGATAAGGGTGCAGAGAGAGGCCACTGAGGAGAGAGTGGTAAGGTGCATCACCAGGATTTGATGTTGGGTAAGATGGATGGTTTGGTGAGTTGGTTTGGTAAGGCAGTAGAGAGATGGATACTTGACTGAAGAAGCACTTGAGGTTGCAGCCTGAAGAGTACTCCACTGATGGGAGTAGAAGGAGCCTGAAGAAGCTCTAAAATTGATGGTAGTTTGATTTTGTTGGTTGGTTGGTCACTAGCCATTGATGTGAAGATTTGAAGCCTGAAGCTAAAGATGAAGAGACAGATAGAGATGCAGGAAAAGGTAGTTTTGTTTTGCAGATACATTTCCAAGGGACTTGGAAATCTTTGTTGGTTGGTTGTATGGTGTAGGAGCACCTTGACAAATTGATGCTTTCATAGGAATTTGATTAAACTTTGATGATTCAACAATGTAATTAGATAAATTAAGTCATTTTTCCTTTTATTAAAGTCACTAAGAGAGGTCTAAGTTCAAATTTGTGTAAATGATGCAAAATTGTAAAGTTGCAAATGATGCAAACTTAGAATATGAAAGGTCATTTTGGTTCTAGGCATTGATAGGCAGTTAAAAATCAGTTGGAATGTGAGGAGTCATTATGTAATGCCTTTAAAAGGCCTTGTATCTATTTGTGAAGGCAGAGGGGAGAAGGTTGGAGAATGTGGGTTGTTACATTTTGATGTGATATCAATAAAAGATACCCTTGTTTTTGTATTTTTGAATGTTAAACTGCTGTTTTAGAGATTGGTACGAATTTGTACAGATTTTATATGACCAGAATGTGGTATGGATGGAAAGAGTATTGAGTCTACTTTCCATTTCTTTTTGTTTCATCAAATTTCATTAATAAGTTATGGCATTTTTATTGAGGGTAGGTCTGCAGAGTTTAATTTTCTGAAAATGCAATCTGAAAATATGCATGGTACGGCCTGGTACAGCCTCACATTGATGCATATAATAGATGGATGGAAATATATGTGCTTCTAATTTACAATTATTTTGGTTTGGTATAATTTTATTAAATTTTGTGAAAGATATTGCAATTTTGGTGAGGGCAGGTCTGAACGCTACCTAGGGTTTGCAGTTTTGGAAAAAAAATCATAACCTTCTCCCCTACCATTGGATCTTCATGAAAATTGGAGGAAAAATATGTATTAATGTTCTCTTCAACCTGACCAAAGCAATTGGATTAGTTCTTTGATTTTTTAATGTTATTGAGGATAGTTTTGGTCCTCCTACCTCTGCATCATATTGGTATCAGAGCTGGCGAAAGATTGGGTGGTATGTATTTGTTTCCTGTCACTGAGAAAGCAGGTAAAGAACTGAAGCAAAGATGAAGAGTTGTGTTGGTGACCGTTATTTTGTTTGCTAAGTTGTTTGGTTGCAGGTGCTTGTTCTATCTAGTTGTAGAAGTAGGTTTATGAGATTGTGTGTGGACAGACAAGATGAGGTTTGTCATGACCATTCTCCAATAGAGATTAAGCTAGATAAGGGTGCAGAGAGAGGCCACTGAGGAGAGAGTAGTAAGGTGCATCACCAGGATTTGATGTTGGGTAAGATGGATGGTTTGGTGAGTTGGTGTGGTAAGGCAGTAGAGAGATGGATACCTGACTGAAGAAGCACTTGAGGTTGCAGCCTGAAGAGTACTCCACTGATGGGAGTAGAAGGAGCCTGAAGAAGCTCTAAAATTGATGGTAGTTTGATTTTGTTGGCTGGTTGGTCACTAGCCATTGATGTGAAGATTTGAAGCCTGAAGCTAAAGATGAAGAGATAGACAGAGATGTAGGAAAAAGTAGTTTTGTTTTGCAAATACATTTCCAAGGGACTTGGAAATCTTTGTTGGTTGGTTGTATGGTGCAGGAGCACCTTGACAAATTGATGCTTTCATAGGAATTTAATTGAACTTTGATGATTCAACAATGTAATTAGATAAATTAAGTCATTTTTCCTTTTATTAAAGTCACTAAGAGAGGTCTAAGTTCAAATTTGTGTAAATGATGCAAAATTATAAAGTTGCAAATGATGCAAACTTGGAATATGAAAGGTCATTTTGGTTCTAGGCATTGATAGGCAGTTAGAAATCAGTTGGAATGTGAGTAGTCATGATGTAATGCCTTTAAAAGGCCTTGTATCCATTTGTGAAGGCAGAGGGGAGAAGGTTGGAGAATGTGGGTTGTTACATTTTGATGTGATATCAATAAACGATACCCTTGTTTCTACATTTCTAAATGTTAACTGTTGTTTCAGAGATTGGTATGGATTTGTATGGATTTTATATGACCAGAATGTGGTATGGATGGAAAGGGTATTGAGTCTACTTTCCATTTCTTTTTGTTTCATCAAATTTCATTAAGATTTGAATAAGTTATGGCATTTTTATTGAGGGTAGTGTTGGTGCCTGAATTGACTGTCAGTTTCCGAGCAATTTTTCATGCAGGCACCTTCCCAAAAAATCCAAAAGGTTTTGAGTTTTGGCACCCCTTCAGTGTTTTGCAGCATCTGCATCATCTTTCCTGAGGAAGGGGTCATCATGTTTTGTCCATCAGCGAAAGTTTTGTTTTTTTGAGTGCTCCGATTGTGTCTTTGAACTTTCGGTTTGAACCTCACCGGCGAACCTCAGTGTTGAACCTCACCATTGAATCATCTGTTTGAACCGGTTCAATGGTTCAAAGCTTTATGTTTTTGGTTTCATTGGCGTGATGGCAGCTATCGACATAGGTTTGTGGTCTTGCTCCGACGGTCTAAGTCACACCGACGGAGATGGGAAGCCAAGTTGCCATCGGCGTGACTTTTGTTGTCGGCGAGCATTGCTTTTGGGTTGGCCGATGGTTTTTGTCTTGGCAACGGGTGTTTTTTGCTTGGCCATCGGTGAGACTTGTTTTATCGGCCTAGTCGATGGAAGTTGGCCCGATGGTCTATCTCTGGCTGATGATGGGAAATATGGAGTTTGCGATGGCGTCAGCGAGACTATTGAGGTCAGTCAGAGGAGTTTCAGGTTGGCCGATGGGATTGGTCTGGCTGACAGGGGATTGCGATGGGCTTCATCGTTGTAACACATGAGGTCGGCCAGAGGATTTTTGGATGCTCCGATGGAGGGAGTCACGGCGACGGAGGGTGTGTTTTGTTTGCCATCGGAGAGACTTGATAGATCGGCGAGAGTTTTTTGGGGCAAGCTGATGGCTTAGCTTTGGGCGAGGGCTTGTGTGTCGAGCGCAGCAAAAGTGCTTGACACTGTGTATGTTTGTGGCCATGTTTATAAAACGTTGAAGTGGTCTTCTCACTATGCATGTGGGATTAATCTCCCTACATTATTTTGAACCTGCGAGGAAGCGCTTCTTGGCGGGAAGCTCCATTTTGAATAGTGCGACGGTTTCCAAGTAGGCCGCGAGTGGTTGAGCCATAAATGGCGATTGTAGCAGGGGTGTGGGCGACAGTACAAGTGATTAAACTGCCCAATTTTTAGCATGAAGACTTCCAGATAGTGGCACAGGGCTCGAGGCCACCCCTGTCAACTCTCCTCCCTACTGCATTGATAACTTATGGGCGCCATCTCTCATGGGCTGTATCTGGCAGTTTTTTGTAAAAATCATGTAATTAATTGTGTGGGTACACTTTCTGGCTGATATAGGCAGACTATGTTACCATTGTTTTGGTTGTTGAAAGTTGAACATTTGGCTCTGTAATACAATACAGCTGATTTGGTTGCTCTGTGCAGCAAAACTTGTGAGTTTATGTATCTCCTGTTGTATGTTTTTGCATGAATCCACTGATTTCATGGTCAATTTTATATGAATAATGCTATGTTTGCATGTGTTATCCTAATTCTGTCTCCAATTTTGCATGTATCTTTCTTCTGAGTCTAGGTATTCAAGGAATGTCTAAGATTCTAGAACATAGAATTCCTGTGTTGAATGTCTGATCTTTTAACTTCTGCTCAAAGGGTAGATTAAACTATTTTCAGATTGAACATTGGGAAGGGTATACTGTACTAGGGATGCCATAAGTATAGATAGCTTAACACTCTGTATTGGAAGATATCTGTAAGGCATGTATCATATGTATCCCCCTGAAATCCAGTTTTAGTTGTTCATGCATATCATTCACAGGTGTATGTCTACTGACTCCAGGCCCTAGATAGGCACCAATCTTGCTTTGTGTTTGTGTTACAACCATGTCCAGCTTTGCATCCAAACTTAAAATCAAAATCAAACTCTAAAACAATCATTAGGATAGTAGAATTAGTTTTAGGATCCAAGTCCTCTGTCTACAACTGCAAATAGGCCCAAAGCTAGCCCCTTTGCTCTTATCTTACAGTTTTGGTCTACTTACAAGAGGACTTATCTACTTTCTGTCAGCATCCCAGCCTTGTATGTATATCCTCATGGATGTTGAGTAGGGAATACCCCCCTAGGTTTTGCAGAGCCTGAAGAAGAAGAGGAGATAAAATATAGAGTCTATCTCCTACACTATTGGCCCCTGGCCCAGAGATCCTGTTGATCATTGATGGCTACCTTTTAGGGAAATCTGGGAATAAGCATCCAGTCTGGGAAAAAACCAACAGAAATTGGTGACTCTACTGGGGGGAGAGAGAGTCAAGTAACCTGAGGGCTGGAAAATCTAGTTTCCAGTGAAGTTGTTGCAGCAAAAAGGAACCATGTGGTGCTCTGCTGGGGTGATGAATCCAGAAAACAAAAGTGCCTTGCTGACATTCTGTCCTCTCTCTGAGAGGTGGCGACTCTGTTGAAAGAACCTATCAATGCTGCAACATATATCCAGGTATTCATCTTTGATTCAAAATGTTGAGTTTAGAACAGCAAGCCTGGTCGTGCTCTCAGAGAAGACCATTCTTTATTGAAAGATATAAAGCCCTAAATTTCACAAGGATATATGGTTACCCAAATATTATTCCCAATAAAATTAGAATATGTTTGCCAAAATATAGTGGATCAGATTCTGAATCGGCAAACAAACATCTACAAAGATTTTGTAATTTAATAGAAGATTATGAGATAGAGGATGAAGATGTAGTAATGAGACTCTTTGTTCAGTCATTGGAAGATGATGCTAGGATATGGTTTTCAGACCTGCCTGTTTGTTCAGTTTCTTCATGGATAGATTTAGAAGTTGCATTCCTAGGGCAGTTTGGTGAAAGGTTTGATGTGGCCTCATTAATCATACATTTTATGAATATCCAAAGGGAAGATGAGGAGCTGGTTCCAGCCTTTAATCTTGGGTTTATTAAATTGCTCAGGCAGATCCCTGAATATATGAGACCTAATAATGCATTGTGCTTGACAATTTATTTGGCTGCATTTGATGAAGAAATGAGTTATCTGTTGAGACATAAAGAACCAATCACACTTCACCAGGCTTTCCAATTTGTTATGGACATAGAAAACAATGAGAAATATGGAATGCCAGTAGGTTTCATGGCTGCAAGTTGTCAAAGCAGTTATCAAAGTGAATATATTTCAGCTCTCCCAGTATGTGCATTGAGAAATGATTGTATAGAGGGAAATATATTTCAGAATAATGTGTGCAGCCATGATGTGATGCATGAAGAAAATGTTGTAGAAAATGTAAGCACATCTTGTAATAATGAAAACAAAGATTGTTATCAGCCTTTAGAAGACAAGCCTGCAGACACAAGGTGCCCTCCAATTGATCAAATGAGAGACATACATGAAGTTGTGTCTTGCAGCAGTGTGCATATCCCAGTTATGCCTGATTATTTATATGAAGTGGATATGCAGAGCTTCACTCTGAATATAGAAAACATTGATTCAAGGGATGGCAGTGAATATGCTAGTGATTGCCAGCATTCAGATGCATATGTGAGCCTTTCAGATAATGAAATATATTTGGATGTTGATTATGAATGTTTCCTTAAAGATTTTGGCCACCTTCATAGTGCAGAGGTTGAAAACTTTGCTTTTGATTATCAGGGCACTGGTGAAGATAAAAAACAAGGTCACTATTCAGAGGTGGATGGGAAAATTGCAGATGTGTGTGCTCATACAGTTGGGGATAGTGTTGATTGCAGGGGTGACTATGAAGCTTTCAGTGTAGGGCTACATTCTGAGTTATTTTTGCCTTCTCTTGAGATATTTCAGATGGACATTAATGACAAAACTGCGTGCATGATGATGATGGATATCTGTAGGTTCATCAAGATAAATTTGATTATGAGATGTTGCTTGTGCCTGAATATTGCATGTTTGATACAGAGGAGCTCTTATTTTTTGAGGAAGGGCAAAATTCTGATGTGGATTCATTTGTTTCATGTGAGTCTATTATTTTTCCAAGCAACATCAGTGACTCATATGATGATGACATTCTACAACTGATAATTATATATGCTGATGAAGCTAGCTGTAGATTTGTTGAAGAAAAAGAAATGAGCAGCAGCACAAATAATTGCCAAGGGGCTTGCTACAGACAGTTAAATGCTTTTAGGCTTCATTTGAAGAAATCAAAAGAAAATCAGGTGTTTAACAAAGGAAAAGTCTGGTTTTTCCTTTTTGGTGGCCCTGGGCCACCATGTTTATTTTAAAATAATGTGTTTGGTGATGCAGATTGGTGCAAGTTTGACTCTGTGCCCAATGGATAGGGGACTGGTCTGCATCCCAGAGATCTAGGGTTCTCGCTGCAGTCTTGCACCTGCACGTCCCCAATTAGAGCCACTGTTGGTGCCTAAATTGACTGTCAATTTCTGAGCAATTTTTCACGCAGGCACCTTCCCAAAAAATCCAAAAGGTTCCGAGTTTTGGCACCCCTTCAGTGTTTTGCAGCATCTGCATCATCTTTCCTGAGGAAGGGGTCATCATGTTTTGTCCATCAGTGAAAGTTTTGTTTTTTTGAGTGCTCCGATTGTGTCTTTGAACTTTCGGTTTGAACCTCGCCGGTGAACCTCAGTGTTGAACCTCACCATTGAACCATCTGTTTGAACCGGTTCAATGGTTCAAAGCTTTATGTTTTTGGTTTCATTGGCGTGATGGCAGCTATCGGCATAGGTTTGTGGTCTTGCTCTGACAGTCTAAGTCACATCGATGGAGATGGGAAGCCAAGTTGCCATTGGCGTGACTTTTGTTGTCGGCGAGCATTGCTTTTGGGTTGGCCGATGGTTTTTGTCTTGGCGATGGGTGTTTTTTGCTTGGCCATCGGTGAGACTTGTTTTATCGGCCTAGTCGATGGAAGTTGGCCCGATGGTCTATCTCTGGCCGATGATGGGAAATATGGAGTTTGCGATGGCGTCGGCGAGACTATTGAGGTCGGTTAGAGGAGTTTCAGGTTGGCCGATGGGATTGGTCTGGCCGACAGGGGATTGCGATGGGCTTCATCGGTGTAACACATGATGTCGGCCAAAGGATTTTTGGATGCTCCGATGGAGGGAGTCACGGCGACGGAGGGTGTGTTTTGTTTGCCATCGAAGAGACTTGATAGATCGGCAAGAGTTTTTTGGGGCAAGCCGATGGCTTAGCTTTGGGTGAGGGCTTGTGTGTCGAGCACGGCAAAAGCGCTCGACACTGTGTATGTTTCTGGCCATGTTTATAAAACATTGAAGTGGTCTTCTCACTATGCATGTGGGATTAATCTCCCTACATTATTTTGATCAGTGCGACGGTTTCCAAGTATGCCGCGGGTGGTTGAGCCATAAATGGCGATTGTAGCAGGGGTGTGGGCGACAGTACAAGTGATTAAACTGCCCAATTTTTAGCATGAAGACTTCCAGATGGTGGCACAGGGCTCGATGCCACCCCTGTCAACTCTCCTGCCTACTGCATTGATAACTTATGGGCGCCATCTCTCATGGGCTGTATCTGGCAGTTTTTTGTAAAAATCATGTAATTAATTGATGTGGGTACACTTTCTGGCTGATATAGGCAGACTGTGTTACCATTGTTTTGGTTGTTGAAAGTTGAACATTTGGCTCTGTAATACAATACAGCTGATTTGGTTGCTCTGTGCAGCAAAACTTGTGAGTTTATGTATCTCCTGTTGTATGTTTTTGCATGAATCCACTGATTTCATGGTGAATTTTATATGAATAATGCTATGTTTGCATGTGTTATGCTAATTTTGTCTCCAATTTTGCATGTATCTTTCTTCTGAGTCTAGGTATTCAAGGAATGTCTAAGATTCTAGAACATAGAATTCATGTGTTGAATGTCTGATCTTTTAACTTCTGCTCAAGGGGTAGATTAAACTGTTTTCAGATTGAACATTGGGAAGGGTATACTGTAATAGGGATGCCATAAGTATAGATAGCTTAACACTCTGTATTGGGAGATATCTGTAAGGCAGGTATCATATGTATCCCTCTGAAATCCAATTTTAGTTGTTCATGCATATCATTCACAGGTGTATGTCTACTGACTCCAGGCCCTAGATAGGCACCAATCTTGCTTTGTGTTTGTGTTACAACCATGTCCAGCTTTGCATCCAAACTTAAAATCAAAATCAAACTCTAAAACAACCATTAGGACAGTAGAATTAGTTTTAGGATCCAAGTCCTCTATCTACAACTGCAAATAGGCCCAAAGCTAGCCCCTTTGCTCTTATCTTACAGTTTTGGTCTACTTACAGGAGGACTTATCTGCTTTCTGTCAGTATCCCAACCTTGTATGTATATCCTCATGGCTGTTGAGTAGGGAATACCCCCCTAGGTTTTGCAGAGCCTGAAGAAGAAGCGGAGATAAAATATAGAGTCTATCTCCTACACTGTTGGCCCCTGGCCCAGAGATCCTGTTGATCATTGATGGCTACCTTGTAGGGAAATCTAGGAATAAGCATCCAGTTTGGGAAAAAACCAACAGGTAGGTCTGCAGAGTTTAATTTTCTGAAAATGCAGTCTGAAAATATGCATGGTATGGCCTGGTACAGCCTCACATTGATGCATATAATAGATGGATGGAAATATATGTGTTTCTAGTTTACAATTATTTTGGTTTGGTATAATTTCATTAAGTTTTGTGAGAGATATTGCAATTTTGGTGAGGGCAAGTCTAAACGCTGCCTAGGGTTTGCAGTTTTGGGAAAAAAATCATAACCTTCTCCCCTACCATTGGATCTTCATGAAAATTGGAGGAAAAATATGTATTAATGTTCTCTTCAACCTGACCAAAGCAATTGGATTAGTTCTTTGATTTTTTAATATTATTAAGGATAGTTTTGGTCCTCCTACCTCTGTGTCATACATATACATACACACATATATGTATGTATGTATATGTATATACACACATATATACATATGCATACATACACATATATATACATACATATGCATACACACATATGTATGTATATGTATATACATACATACACATATATGTATGTGTATATACATATATACATAGACATATATATACACATATATATTATGTATACATACATACATACATTCATATATACTATGTATATATATATGTATGCATGCATACATATATAGACACAAGTATATGTATATGTACATACATATATATGTATGTATATGCATATGTACATACATATATATGTACTATACATACATGTGTATGTATGTATGTATATGCATGTATGTATGTATGCATATAACTATATATATGTGTGCAGTAGGGGGTGGGGGAGCAGTCGCGGTGTGTGTGTGACTCAATTGAAATCTTATCACTTACACATCCAGTTAAGTTAAAGAATACACATATGTGCATAGAATTGAATCTTCAATGTTAGGATTATTTGGGAATAAATTTTCATTAAAAAATTTGCAAACAAAATGTCTAAATATAATTGCTTTTGTTAAATTTACTAATTTTGTAGTTTTAAGTATGTTGGGATTAATATACTATTCACTTGTTTATCTCAATTTAAAATATATTTCAATGTTTGTAAAAATGTTAATTTTTGGTTGTGTGATTGGAAAATGTCATTGGGTGAATTTACTTCATATTAAAATTTATAGCATGTAATATAATGCTTGTTTTTTAAGTTATGAAGACACTTAAATTTAGAGAAGATATAGAACAACTCATTCATGTACAACTCCATTTTTCCCAACATTTAAATAGTAAGTGGATTGCACTATATTATTTGCATATCTCCTCTCTAAATCAACCACTCCATATTTTAATAGGTGATTTTCTATTTTACTAGACCATTAATTTTCTTTTTATTGTACTATATATTTTTTCCCACCTCCTTGCATTTGCTTTATTCCTATTTTATTGTCTAAAGTTTTCATTAAAAACAAGGAAAAAAAATCGTTCACGCTTCCTCATTTCCTCAAGGGATGTACATATGACACGTACCTCAAACCGTTTTGTTTTCAAAGATATGCCGACACTTTATTTCCATTAAGTTTTGTCATATTATATTCCCTCCTTTTAGAATTCACTTTATAATGAACTTTAGTATTTAGCTTTTCAAAAATATCTATATATTTTAGAAGTTATATAAAATTATTATTTAAAAGTTATTTTTGTTTCTTTTAAAGGATTATATTTTAGTTAAAGCATTTTTTTAAAATTTTAATATATATGAAGTTATGGTATTTAAATGCCATTTTATGTGAAAAATGTGTTAGAGATATAATTTAAATTATATAAAAAACAATAAGTTATATTTTTTTATAAATTGTAATATATTATCTAATAATAATAGATATTGAAATTATTCACTCTTATAATTATTTGTATTAAAGATTTTATATATAATTTTAATTATATTTAGGTTTATTTATGAAATTTGTATAATTTATGGTAGTAAAAAATGGAATGTAATAAATTAAGAAAAATAAAATTTATTTTTAAATTTTCTTGTAGTCAAATGTTTCTAGTTTGGACTTAGACTCATAACCATTTTACAATTGATATGGAGCTAATTTGCAATAGTATTATAATTACCCTACAATAGATAGTCTTACAACAAACTTACGACTAACCTACAACTAAGCTATAACAATCTCGTAGTTGACTTGTAGTAGTCTTGCAATTGGTTTGTAGTAGTTTTACAATTATTCCATAGTAAGTTGTCCTACAATATGCTAAAGGATGATGTTCTAGTGTTGCATGAAGTGTTTTCTTATAGTTGCATGTTGTGGTAAAATATTTATATAGTGGTGGCATATCTTCAAGTTAGTTTGTTATTACCGTGGAAGGTGGTAGGTTGCATTAAGTTACCAAATGGTGGTATAAACATATTTCTTCATGTGACTCTAATTAGTTGTTAGGCTTTTATATGTGAGCATTATAGTGCTTGGAATTGTCTCACGCCGTAAAAAAAATTCACCAAAAAATTTTCTAAAGTCGTTCGTTTTTCCTATCGATGTATTCCTTGAACCTCCTATGGGTGCAAGTGCTATTTATTTATTGCTTGGTGCTATGTCACTTTAGAAATGATAAAATTGGTGCCTCTTCTTTTGTTGTTTGGTTGAGTTTGAATTGGTTTTGAATTAGACTCCTATAGGTTATTTCCTTGATGTGCTTGCAATTGTGATCTTTTCATGATCCTCTTGTTTTAGATCATGTTGGGAAGAACAATTAAATTGTTGTTTATTAATACTATGATGTTTTCAATATGAACTTAAATTGATTAAATGTTAACTTGAAAATGTTACATAAGTGTTAGTGGTAATAAAATGATGTAAGTGTGCATGTATTCTTTAAAAAAAATTGTTGGTTGAGGTTTTTTGATGTTTTTTCCATGGTTGGAATTATAGGCATTACAAGATTAGAAATGTGAGACTAATTGTCTCACTTTTGATTTGAAATGAATGAGGACTATATAGGTTTATGTTTTGGCGATTGCAACAAATTTCCTCAAGTGGTAGGATATGATTATCTATTCCCTAGCCTAGATTGTCCCCAATGTCAAGGAAAATAAGTATTAGATGGGGATAGACCCACAAAATTAACATACCGCTTTATAGACATTTTTGATCTAGTTCTAGGGCTATGAGTGCCCTATTACTATTAGGTGGCCAAGGTGGGGTCCACATAGTGGGAGTAGGATTAGGTAGACCACACACTAGAGAGGATCATAATATCCTAAGACTAGCTATATGATAGCATGGGCCAAGGCTATTGCCTCAAGAGATGAGGCTTGGGGAGGGAGAGAGCAAGCACAATAAAATAGAGACAACTTATAGGTAGGGAGAGACTAAGCTAGGGTAGAGTAATAGCCCCTAGATGGAGAGCAATCAAACTTGATAGAGTGAGGCCCATCTATAGAAAAAGATCTAGCATTTGTAGGTGGTGTAATCATGGACAAAGGGTCGAATAAAAGACTGTCCAACCATGTAGCCTTAATGCAAACACTCACATTCTCTATGCATAACAATACTCAAAACAAACATATTCTCATGACAATCAAATTGATTTAACATATAGCTAATAAACATTACATCATCAATAGCTGCTATAATGGGATTACAACATGCCATGCCCAGTCATTTGACTACAAATTTTAGAATTTGAAAGAGTAAAATACAATGCTCCAACCTTGACTTCAAATGATTATGAGTGATGTTTATATAGCAATTCCTATCCTTAGGAATGATCTTAGTTAGCTACAAGTAGTTGTAAAACTCAATGCTAAGTGTGACATGTAGTCAACCAAACATGTGAAAGAATCCTCTAGAATGAATGCGACAATGATGGGCTAATGAAACTCAATGTTGTTTATACCATGAGCTCCCTTATGTTCAATTGATGAACTTGGAAACATGCTCCTTTGTTTCCACAAACTTTAGAAAGTTACCAAAATCTTTAAATAGTAAAACTATTGTTCTGTTATGCTCAATAGTGCTTCTAGAGGTGATTATGCCTAACCAAAATCTCCTTAAAGTTGGATAGGACGTTATCATATCCAAGAAGATCATGTGTTCCCAATTGCATGATAAAATATATGACTATGGTGAACTGTGGTAGGATCTACGTTGACTAACTAACATTTGAAATACTACTAAAAACCTATAGACAAATAGACAAATAAAATATTTTTTTTGGGTGATGCAAGATTGCTATTAGACCCTAAGATGCTCCTTACGCTAGACATCCAAGGTAAATGATTTGTGATCATAGTGCTTTCAAATAAGGGTTGAGTGATAAAATCACCCTTTTAGGTAGTAACCAACCTTAGTGCACCCTCAATACATGGATGAGCTTCTGGGATCAACTAAATTTTGCTTCTCCTTCCAGCTCTACCAATCCCAAACAAGGAACCAAGATATACTCCAATTTCCACATTTCTTCTTACACTTGCAATTCTTTTCAAATGTTCTTCCATCTTCCACCTCACTCTTCTAGAATTGAAATTCTTCCACCAATCTAATTTTCTTTTTCTATAGCTTTCAACCTCTATCTTTCTCAACTAAAACCATCTTATGTCATTCTAAATTTTCTCCTTCATTATATTTCTCTTTCAACCTTTTTTGTCACCTTCCTTTTTGGTATCCAATTCTCTTGTTCTTCCTTATTATCATACTATATACTTCTCCGAGATCCATTTGTAGTTACTAATTCTACACCTATACAAAAATTTCTTGCCACATACTCCCAACTTCTACTATTTTCTAGATTTGCACTACCTACTACTATCCCAAACATAATCGATCCTATCTATTTATATCATCCTTTTGAAGGGTAAAAGCACAAAGATGAGTTCACTTTTTGTGGAAGTTTTTAGAGCAAAAAAAACTGACTAGAATGGGTGCCCACTTTGAAAATAATGAGTGCCCCCTTAGGAACAGGGGCCTGAGCCTAAACGGGTTCTCATTAAGGAACATGCTCCCTTTAGGATCAGGCTCTTGAAGCTAAACGAGCTCCCCTTACATATGAGCTCCCCTAAATGGAATGAGCACCCGTTTACTAAATGGGCGTCTATTTGGTAAAAGTATTTTTTTTGATAGACCTGCGACCTCATTTTCACTGTTACAAATTTCTAGCAGAGGACAAAAATAGTAAGAAAAAATGGGCACATGCATCATCTAACCCCCACTGCACGCCTCCAAGACCTCATCGCCTTCTCTAGACTAACTATTAGCTATTCTAGGTAGGTGGTTTACTAATTTTTGTTGTTTTTTTTAATTTTTATTGTTTTTTATCATGTTTTAATTTACATTTCATTTTAAATCCTAAATTCATGATTAGTTGTTTTTTAGATGTAATTAATTATTTTTCATGATCTTAAACCCTAAACCCTAAACCCTAAACTATAAACCCTAAACTCTTAAAATTGAAACCATAAATAATGCAAAGAAAATAAATTTGAAACGTTAGGTTGCTTAGGTAAATACTAGATTGTAAATTAGGTTTTGAAAACCATGAACTCATTAGAAATATTTAAAATAGGTCATCTGACCTCAACCACCTCAATTGGATTAAAGTAGTCAATAAGAGTGGAGGTGGATGGGATCAAAATTTACACACGGTTACATTGGACAACTTTGAAAGGACTGCGAGGTGATGGGAGAGAGGAAGCTATATGCAGGGATGTTTTTCTTATTAACATAAGGGAATGTTCAACATGGAAAATTAGATTATAGGATATGTGAAGAGTCTTAACCTATGATCTTAATCATCATGCCTATTTTAGAATCAAGAGATTTTATATAATAAATGATAGAAAAACTTGGTGGACACATATCAACAAATATCTTTCCCAAGTATTCTTGAATATATCTATTTGTAATCATCTTTGGACTCTATCAAGACTTACTTATGGTGGTGATATGCTTAATAAAACAAAATTTATCTACCTTGTCCTTGAACCATTCATGTTAAATGAATCCCAACTAATCCCAGTTGGAAATGAATGTAGGAATGAGGCCTCAAAACTAGTTCAAAGCTTCACCTTTGAAAAAGATAACTACTAGCCTAACCACACAACTTATTCAGTTGCAATACGATGAATCTAACACAAATAACATATTGTATGTGATTAACATAGAACACTAATTCATCTCCATATTACATATATGGAGTGCTCACAAAGTAGATTATAGAATACAATCCCTTTATTGTGGTAGTTGTAGACCACCATAATCCTAGGCAACAAATTGAATGTTTCTTGTATTTTCCATCACACTTTCATACAAATTTAAATGGACAAAAAATTGTGTGCTAGATATAGTCTATTGAAATAGAAGAATGGGGTTTTATGACTTGTAATTCTCCAAATTGATGATACATTATTTGAAGAGTTAAAATTCATATGATTCTCCACCAAAATCATAATATGTGAAGCTTGACTTGTGTTGATGTATAAAATTGTGCAGGTTCCAACACCAACATGGGAAGCTTCAAGGATGTAGGACTTGATACTTGAAACAACCTCCAGATTTTATAGAAGCTGGCTCTTCCTTTTTCAATTGGAGTTTGGGTAAAGTGAAGAAAAAATAAGATTACAGACACAATAAATAGAACTTGAACTTCTAATTCTATGGCGATACACCTGATTTAAATGTATTTCAGTAACTAGCACAATGATTAAATTCTCAAGATTCAACTATATTAAAGAGTAAATGCTGCGTGATTAACATAGACAGATTGTAAATGAATTTAAAATCAAAGGCTAAACTCAAAAGATTTATGTAGACACAGAAAATATCACCACTGGCACATAATAGAGCTTCTTTCATTAACAATTCAGTGAATACAAAAGGAATAGAAACATGCATAGATATATCAGCTTCCTTCTTAGAAACAACTAAACTAAGGCAAAATGATACAGTCTGATCACAACAAGATCTTCGAATTCTTAATCAAGAATTGTATATGTGTGTTACAACATCTATTTATAGCCATAAAATTTGACTCAAGATCACCTCTAACCGTTAGGATATCAACGACCCAAATAGAATTAGAACTTAATTGGTACTTCAACTGGTACTGAAAATCTCCTTGAATTTGCAACTGTCTCTCCCTATGTGCTCATTGGTAGAGCGATAAAATATATGACACTGTAACTCATATTTTTGTTGCAACACATGGCATCACCCGCGAGTTCTCAAACGGCTCCAAAATATGCCTCGCGTCACCTTCAGCTTGTAATTTAATTTTCTTTCATAAAAAGAGGCACACAAAATACTGCCATTTGTTGTCATTTGCCACACTCATTATTTGATACATGGCAGTACCCAAGAATGAAAACCTAGGACACTTGGCACTCTTCGTGCATCTCAAAAGCTTCTTTACTTTATATCTTGAATGCCCATGGCAATGACACTTGTCACTTCTCGTATCATCTTAAAAACTGTAGCATTTACCTTGCGGGACCCATAATACATATCGACAATTCCAAGATTAACATATCATAGTGACACGCGACTCCATCCGCATAAAGCAACAAAAGAATGTGGCGCCCTCCACTTGTTTCTAAAACTTTATAAAAGAGTCCCTCAAAGCCCCGCAAAGACGACACTTGTCACACTCCGCATACAACTGAAATATATAAAAGAAACATACATGACAACCTCTAGCAACATCAATAGCTCCTTTTGTACTACCTTTCACATGCAGCACATGGCACCCCTCACTGCATCCATAAACTATGCCATAACATCCCAGACCCACCATATGTGTCTCAGGTTAATTAAAACTTATCAAAAGGAATACATGTGGCAACTCCTGCCATTGTAGCAAAAGGACACTTGGCACCATCTACGTGTAAGCTATATCAAAAGAAAATTTTCACCAAGGCCTGCAGTAGTGACACGTGGTGCACCTCGCATGAAGAAAGAAACTCAATAAAAGACATATGACCAAGGATACGTGGTGCCTTCTGCGCATAGGAATTATGAAGCATAAAAGAAACATGCAGCATCCTCCATTCAACATTGGATTTGACACATGGCAGCCTCGTGGGTAATTTAGCATTTTCCTTAGAGGTCCTCCATATCAACACATGGCGCATTCCATGCACAGGAAACATATAGAAACAAAAATTGTAGGAACACTAAGCCGTAAACAAGCAAAAACAAAATTTAGAGTTTGGCTCTACAATTCATGGTGACTACAAGGACTTCTATGCCTGCTCAGAAAGAACTCCAGAATGAAGAGAAAAAGCTCCAAAAAACAAAATTATACTGCTACTGTCAAAGAATCTCAATTATAATTTCTATAATGCGGCCTGATATACAGACCACTCTGAATCTGACAATCCCTATTTACTCTGCAAATCATGGAAAGAAAAATCTAAATTAATGATGTCCTTATGAGAAAAGGACTGTAAAATTTGTACTACAACATGTAATTGAAATTCAAGATGAGCCATTGGAACTAGGATTGCTTCCACTTCTTCAACACTAGAAGAATCACTCAGACCTTGGAAAATGGTCTGATCATTTTGTTTGGTTAGCAGCAAAGCCTTTATGGCATCAGTCATTAAAACTGTACTATCATCAGGAAAAGGAGAAGGCAAGCATAACTGCACCAATTCTTCAATGTGTCTCTTCACATTCTTAACATCCTCCTTTACTACATCAAGCAGTGCCTTGCAACTCATGGCAGCTAAATTACAACTCAGAACTTCATTTACCTTTTTTGGAGCAATCATTATATCACTTACACCAGTAGCCAATAAAGTCTTATCAGTAGTATCATACAGTTTTTGCAATAAAAGCTGGGAATCTGAAACCCTCAAAGAAACAATAGACAATGTTGCCTCAACTGAGACTCTACTTTTTTACATAATTGTTGTGCATTCAACAGGAAAGTGACGGAAGGCTTGAGCTGAACAATCTCTTCAGAAATTCTCTTCCATGTAGACACATAAATTTCCTTTACCATATTCAAGACCCCTACATTTTGTGGCCGTTGTCACAACTCAATAGTTAATTGCTTAGTCTTCTATTGTTCAGCCATAAATTGGGCTTAAGTGGCACTACTCATATTTTACTCTTTTAAAACGGTCTGTTGCAATTGTGACACTTCTTGTATTTTATCCTGATACTTCTTCTCCACAGTGACCTTCTCTTGTCTTAATGAAGTAACAACTTTTTCCTGTGCTATCTCAATTTTCAAAGCTGCGACCTGAGCCTGTGATGCTTGATGTATCTGTAAAGATACAGCAGACTACAAATCTTTATTTAAAGTGTCAATTTCTTTACCTTTAACTTGTATCTCTGACATCAAGCTACAATTATTAGCTTTTTATTTTGCTAAGTCAGCTTCAACTTTTTGCAACCTTTTTGACATCTTCAAATATTTAGTGGTAACTGTTGAGGCAGTTTCATTCATCAATTCTACTTTGTCCTGTGGTCTAAAATGAGTTAGATCCATGGCCACTGCATTCATTGTATAATCTTGTGGCTGCATTTGCTCCACAAGTTTGATCACATTGGGGGATAAATGGGTAACAGTCAAAGACTGTTGAATAGGATCAAACAATGATTTCATGTGAGAAACAACATGGCTCTTATTATCTTTCTTTCTCTTCTTTTCCATTCTAGCCTCCCTTGCTTTCCTTGTTGTGTCAGCTTGTGCTTGAAAAGTAGGAGGCAAGGCAATGTGTCCTCCAACAAATGGATAACCTTGGGGCAAGTGGTGAAGGAGCACCAAGACATCTGGATTTTACTTGATCTTCTAGTAGTTTGTTTTGTTTAATAAGGTCCTTGAGACCATCTCCTTGTTGTAATAAGGCTTGAAGCCATGCTAGTAATAGGACTATGTCCAAATACCTAAAATCTACTCTCATATTGTAAAGGAGGACAGTCATATTGTAAATGGCAGTCTCCTTAAGTTTGTAGCCCTCCTAATGTGTGTAGGGGTCAATCTTATTGGTTGTTAGCATGTCAAAGGTTTGGAGGTGTGTTAAAACCTTGTCCAATGGTTAACCAAGTGTTAAAAAGCATTGTTAAACATAAAACCATCGATGTAGTCCTAAAGAGGACAGTTACTAAAACAGTAATTGTTGCTGTAGTTAAAAATCAAGAGGAAGTTTAGTGGTTGGGGTAGTTTCATCGACCCCAACCACTCCAAACAACTTCATGCAAATGTAGGAGGATTTTTTTAGGCCTGCCAAGGTTCATTTGTAGAGAGACACCTGGTGGAATTGAATGAAATAACAAAAAACTTTTGTTTTCCTGCCTTTTTCTGTATTTCTCTGTATTCTTGTGCATTGGAGCCCGTACTACTATACAGTACGGCTTTGTTGTGGAATGGTAGATGCTTGGGAGTGAAGGTTGATGGACTGACTATCATTAGAGCAAGTTTGGATCTTTAATATTGATCAGAAAGCATAGTATGACTATGGAACTTCAAACTACCCTCTGAAATTGCTGTCTTCCTTAGTAAATTCGCTGCTCTCTTGCATGCCCCGTACCTGTACGGCTAAGTGGTGATTGGTGCCTATGATGGTTGGTTAGAGTGGAGAGTTACCTATCATTTGTAGGTTGTTTGGGCTCTTGACACTCTTTTATATCTTTGTATTTCTCTTTTATCTGCAAGTGGGTTTGAAAACCTAGCTTAGGGTTTTTTCTGAGTAGCCCGATGGATTTACCCTCATTCCACTGATCTTCTCTATTTCTGATCAGTGGAATGGGTTGTATGATAGCTAATGCAAGGGCTTGTGAAGGTTTGGGAGGCAGGAGGATGGTTTAGGGTGAGTTTATCATGTTGATGACTCTACAAATCCATGTGTTAGAAGTTAGAGAAGGACAGTAGCATAAGGATGGTGATCAATGATTGTGGGAGTGGACTCCTTGTGAAATTCTAGTCTTTAGTAAGGGTACAAGATGCCCCTGGATCTAGCAATGGTCCTATGACAAGGAGTAGGAAGGGATTTCTCTAAGATAACAGTCTATTCTGCCTTATGCTGTCTCTGACAGTCCTCTTGGAAACAACCACCACAAGGAAGACATTAGGTAAGTGGTGTGTTATTGATTTGTGAAGGCTTTAAGTATGTTGGCATGTCATAGGTTTGGTAGGTTGAACAATATTGAGTTGTCCTAATAGAAATCACCATGAGAAGGATATTGTGACTGTTATCCCATTGGAGTAGTAAGGTTATGACTGTCTTTTGAAGACATTGGCAAGATTGCTGTTCTGCAGACCCTGCACAGTGGGTTAGATGGAGTCTTGATTGGAGTTAGGCACCCTAAGATAAGCATCTTGAAGTCTACTCCTTCTTATGTCCTGAACATGTATTGTGTTGAGTTAAAACCCTGCCTTATGTGAAGTTTAGATCTCTGTCAAAGAAAACAATGAATCTTGAGAGTTATTGCATTAAAGTTTTGAAATATGCTTCTGCTGTCCTAGATGCTCTGCATCAGCAAGCCATAAGGAATGGTAGTTATTTGCTGGCTTGGGTCAAATTGAGGTAAAGCCCGCTTGGGCATTGATGGAGAAAACAAGGGTAAAGCTATGGCCTGTGAGGACATGGTCGATGAACTAGCAAATGGGGCAAAAGACTAAAGCGAAGTAGTAGATGTGGAAGAATGGATAACTTGAGCAGCCACCCCTATATGAGAAGAAACAAAAGAAGGGGAAAAGGGAGAAGAGACACTAACCTGGGCCGCTGATGAAGTCATAGTAACTTGTTGTTGCAAGGGCACCAATACATCTTCTTCTTCCTCTTGTAAAACCAATTTACGCTTTCTTTTCAAAAACCTATCCTCTATGTCAACAGGATCCTTCTCTTTTGAATCAATCACTATTTGCTGAAAAGATGCCACTCTAAGACCCCCCGATGCCAAAGCTATTTGGGTTCTAGAACATGACGATGTTGTCCCCTTTTGTTTCTATAAAGTACTAACAGATGGAGGCCATGGGACTCTAGGAATTTCTATTGCTACAAACCCCGTTTCTTCAAGCTTCTGAGCTTCCTCTAATACCTCGCCCTCTTCTGCACTATGAGAAACACTTGGAATGTTACTTGTGTCAGGGCTTGACAATGGGGTCATATGAAACTCATCTCAGACCGTTTCCCATTCTTCATCAGTCTCAACATCTCCAAAAGTATGGGTAAACTTAGATATCTCCTATCTATATTTCTAGTAAGCGACAATTTTCTTTGCATTCCAAACTTTCTTCTTCAAAGTAGTGTTGTTATATGGAGCCTAATCAGACTTGGAGGTTAAATTTATCCCACTTTTATTAGTGCAGTTTCCCTGAAATTCCTATAGGGTCAAGGGGTAGCGCCCCTTGCGCACTCCCTATTGTGATACAAGGCGAGGTCAAGGGGTAGCACCCCTGTGGGGACTCGGGGGCAACACCCTTGAAACCTCACATGGTTTTTTATTATTTTATAAATACGCCGGGAGTTATTTTTTTCATTGACCGACATAAAAAACCCTATTTTGTAACCGACATAAGGCTTGATAAAAGCAGCTAAGGGTTAGGGTTTTTGATGATGTATTGTAGCATTTTGCAATGGTATTGAGTTGTAGGGATTGCTGGTTGTAATCGGTTTGATTTACTAGATAATAATATTGGACTCTCTGTTTGGTGGATGTAGCTCAAGTTTGGGTGAACCATGTTAAAACTTGTCTCTTGTTGTTATTATTTCTATGTATTTCCATTCCTCTATTTAATCTTTATTTGCATTTAATTGATATCTTCTGTCGGCTAACCCTAACAAGTGGTATCAGATCGGGTTGTGTTCGATTATTATCTGTAGGAAGGTCTCACGGTTAAGTGGGAGTAATGGCGAACGAGGGTAAATTGAAGGTTGATAAATTTAATAAGCAGAACTATTAGTTATGGAAGATGCAGATGGAGGATTACCTCTATCAGAAAGATTTATGGAGGCCGTTGGAAGGAGTATCCAAGAAACTAGTAGGAATGACAGATAAGGATTGGGAACTTCTAGACATAAAGGCACTAGGAACCATTCAGTTATGTCTGGCACCATCTGTGGCATACAATATAATGGAAGAAAAGACAACAAGTGAACTAATGAAAGCTTTGGGTAAATTATATGAAAAAACCTTGGCCTCAAAATAAGGTATTTCTCATGAAGCATTTCTTTAATCTAAAAATGGTTGAAGGTGAATCTATGACAGATCATTTAAATGAGTTTAATATGATTGTTAGTCAGTTAACTTCCATAAAAGTGAAATTTGATGAAGAGGTGAGGACTCTCTTGGTTTTATGTTCTTTGCTAGAAAGTTGGAATAGCTTGGTAATGGCTATAAGTAACTTTGTATCTAGTTCAAACACTTTAAAATTTGATGATGTTGTTAGAATTATCCTTAGCGAGGAAATGCAACGGAAAAGCTCAGGAGGGTCCACATTAGGTAGTGTTTTGAATGCAGAAAGTAGGGGTAGATCAAAGGAGAGAGGAAAAGGTTCTGGAGGTCATGGGAAGTCACGAGGAAAATCAAAGGATAAGAGATCCCAATCCAGAGGACAGAAGGATTGCTAGTGCTATGGGAAACTAGGTCATTTGAAGAAAGATTGTTGGTCTCGGAAGAATAAAGAAGGAGACAAACAAGAAGGCAATAAGGAGGTAAATGTGGTAAGTAATAAGTCTGAAGATGATGCTTTGATTCTTTCCCTAGATAATGCTGATGATTCATGGGTTTTAGATTCAAGGGTCTCATTTCATGCTACGCCCCATAGAAATTATTTTCTTGATTATGTCCAAGGGGATTTTGGGCTGGTTTATTTGGGAGATAACGAAACCTGTCAGATTGTTGGAAAGGGAAGAATTAAGATTAAGTTGTAGAATGGGAATCATTGGCAACTACAAGAGGTAAGGCATGTTCCAAGGCTCAGTAGGAATTTAATTTCAGTAGGATAGCTAGCTGAAGAAGGTTGCATTGTTACATTTACTGATAAAAATTGGAAGGTTTCAAAAGGTGCCTTAATAGTAGCAAAAGGTGTGAAAGTAGGCACCTTATATCTTTGTACAGGTCATACTGTTCCTTCTACTTTAGCTGTTGCAGAGAAAAAACAAACAGGTTTAGGAACAGTTGCTACAGGTTCGCAGGAAGAGACTGAAATAGTTGCTACATGATCTGAGACAACGCTGTGGCATAACAAACTTGGGCATATGAGTGAAAAAGGTATGAAGTTACTTCATTCTAAGAAAGTTTTACCAGGTCTAAAATGTATTAATATGGATTTCTGTGAAAGTTGTGTGTATGAAAAACAAAAGAGAGTTAGTTTTCTCAAGGATGGGAAGCAAAAGAAAAATGAAAAGTTGGAGCTTGTGCATACAGATGTATGGGGACTAGCTTAGGTATCTTCTCTTGGTGGCTCTTGATATTATATTACATTTATAGATGATGCAACTAGGAAGGTATGGATTTATTTCCTTAGACAGAAATATGATGTATTTGAAACATTTAAGAAATGGAGAAGCTTGGTTGAGAATGAGATGGGTAAAAGATTAAAATGTCTTAGATCTGATAATGGTGGTGAGTATTACAGCAAAGAATTTGAGGATTATTGTTTCTTTAATGGAATTCGTAGGCAGAAAATGGTTTCAAGGACTCCACGGGAGAATGGAGTGGCTGAACGCATGAATAAGACAATAATGGAGAGTGCAAGGACCATGAGATTGCATGCTAGGCTGCCTTTAAACATGTAGGCAGAGGCTATCAACACTACTGTATATTTAATTAATAGAGGTCCTTCAGTTCCTTTGGGTTGTGGTATTCCAGAGGAAGCAGGACAGGTAAGAAGGTGAGTTATTCTTTTCTTAAAACCTTCGGATGTGAAGCATTTGCACATGTAGATTCTAAAAATAGAACCAAGCTGGATGCAAAATCAAAAAGGTGTACCTTCATTGGATATGGCATTGATGAATTCGGTTATAGGCTTTGGGATTTTGAAAATTAGAAAATTGTGAGAAGCAGTGATGTTGTATTCAATGAGAAGGTGTTGTACAAAGATCAGTTGCAGCAGTATGAGAAGAAAGAAAAGGATTATGTGGTGCTAGATGATACTCCAAATAGTGATGTTCTAGTGGTTCCTCATGCTTCGCAACAACAACCAGAAATACCACAAACTCTAGTGAATGTTAGATGGTCAACAAGGCTATGTAGACCTCCTGAAAGGTTCTCTCCCTCTTTGTATTCTATTTTTTTAACAGATGTTGGTGAACCAGAAGGGTATGATGAAGCTATGCAGGTGGATATGAAGGTTCAGTGGGAGCATGCAATGAAAGAAGAAATGGACTCCTTGCTGAAAAATTAGACTTGGGAATTATGTAAGTTGCTGAAGGTAAAAAGGCTTTACCAAACAAATGGGTTTATCGGCTGAAAGAGGAAGATCGATGTAAGAAAAGATTTAAAGCCAGGTTAGTTGTAAAAGGATTTGTACAAAAAAAAGGCATTGATTTTGATGAGATTTTTTCTCTGGTTGTTAAGATGACTTCTATTCACACTATTTTAAGCATTGTGGCTACTGAAGCTTTGCATTTGGAATAGCTAGATGTGAAAACAACCTTTCTCTATGGTGATTTGGAGGAGGAGATATACATGGAACAACCCCAAGGATTTGAGGTCAAAGGTAAGGAGAAACTGGTGTGTAGATTGCATAAGAGTTTGTATGGCCTGAAACAAGCACCTCGGCAATGGTATTTGAAATTTGATAGTTTTATAGTTGAGCAAGGATACAATCGATGTAATTCTGACCATTGTGTTTATTTTAAGAGATTGGATAATGACAGCTACATTATTTTATGTTTATATGTTGATGAAATTCTTGTAGCAGGGTCTAACATGGATCACATAACAGAGTTAAAACAACAGTTAGCATAGTCATTTGCTATGAAGGATTTGGGGGCAGCAAAACAAATCCTTGGTATGAAAATTTGCAGAGATAGGAAGAATAGAAAATTGAATCTATCTTAGGCTAGTTGTGTTGAAAAGGTGTTGCAGAGATTCCATATGGAGAATGCAAAAGATATTAGCACACCTTTGCCTAGTCATTTGAAATTGACTAAGGAGATGTGTCCTAAGACACTAGAGGAAGAAGAAAAAATGTACAAGGTACCATATGCTTCAGCTATAGGAAGTTTAATGTATGTCATGGTATGCACAAGACTAGATATTGCACATGCTGTAGGAGTCATCAGCAGGTATATGAGTCATCTCGAATTGGAGCATTGGAATTCAGTAAAATGGATTCTCAAATATTTGAGAGGTACATCTAATAAACACTTATGTTTTGGGGGCTCTAATATAGATTTAGCAGGTTATGTAGACTCAGATTTGGTAGGGGATATTGATACTAGGTGGAGTGCTACAGATTATGTCTTTATTGTAGGTGGGACAATGGCGAGTTAGATTTCTAGGTTGCAAAAGGTGGTTGCTTTATCCACCATAGAGACAGAATATGTAGCTGCAATAGAGGCAAGCAAGGAGATGATATGACTATAATCTTTCATGGAAGGATTGGGAAAACAACAGGCTAACAGTTTTTTGTATACAGACAATCAGAGTGCCATATATCTTGCAAAGAATTCTACCTTGCATTCAAAGACCAAACAAATACAGTTGAGGTATCACTTCATTCGGTCAATATTAGATGATGGACAGTTAAGGCTGGAAAAGATACATACAGATGAAAATCCAATGGATATGTTTACAAAGGTAGTGACAAGGGAGAAGCTGAGCTCCTCTTCATCTTTGGTTGGTCTTCAAGACTGAAAACAAAATCAAAATAGCAGAGTCCAGAATACTTATTTCCAATGGGAGCTATAGGGTCTGCAGTGTTATGATCAGTCTCCAAGTGGGAGATTGTTGTTATATGGAGACTAATCAGACTTAGAGGTTAAATTTACCCCACTTTTATCAGCGTGGTTTCCCCTAAATTCCTATGGAGTCAAGGGGCAGTGCCCCTTGTAGGGTCTAGGGGCAGCGCCCCTGGTGCGCTCCCTATCGCAATACAGGGTGGGGTTGAGGGGCAGCACCCCCGTGGGGGCTTGGGGGCAACACCCTTGAAACCTCACACAATTTTTTATTATTTTATAAAGGCGCTAGGAGTTATTTTTTTATTGACTGACATAAAAAACCTTATTTTGTAACTGACATAAGGCTTGATAAAAATGGCTAAGGGTTAGGGTTTTTGATGATGTATTGTAGCATTTTGCAACGGTATTGAGTTGCAGGGATTGTTGGTTGTAATCGGTTTGATTTACTGGATAATAATATTGGACTCTCTATTTGGTGGATGTAGCCCAAGTTTGGGTGAACCATGTTAAAACTTGTCTCTCACTATTATTATTTTTGTGTATTTCCATTCCTCTGTTTAATCTTTATTTGCATTTAATTGATATCTTCTGTCGGCTAACCCTAACAAGTAGCTCTGAGGCCTACTGTCATTTGCTTCTTAGGGTCATATTCTTGTATCTTCTTATAAAAGGTCTCCCATGGCTTGGGACCTTCATCTGGAAGATCTTTTAATTCCACATAAACTGCAAGATCATCCTGCTTTGGCAATCTCCTCTTCTCCCAAAAGGGGCATCTCTCATGAATGAATTTTGCAGAAACTTTATTATTGATAATCCAAGAAGTTAATCAACTATCTAGATCATACTTCCACTTATCTTCAACTATTAAGGATCCATAAGCTGCTAATTTCCTTAATAGGAGGTTTTCAATTTCTCTTCTCTCAATTGTTATTTTCTCTCTGGTCCAGTGAACATCATACATTTTCTTCTTCCTCTTTTTATATCCAAAATTATTATCAATGATGGATATTTGCTGAGCCACTTCTAAAAATGTAACCCTAGGAGTCAAAACCTTTGGGAGTAGAATAGGCTCTCCGACAAAGCCATGAAGTCTGATAATAGTTGTATGGGACCCAAAGAAGTAATCATAAGGAATTTTCAAATTCATTAAGAAACCCCTTAGACTCTCTGTCATTCTATTTTCCATAGGCTCAGACCCTAATTGGTTAAAAATCAGTGTAACAAAATATTCTACAAACTCATAGGGTTCTAAAGTGTCTGAGAGAACATGGGTCCATGTAGACACTAGGATTGTTCTATTACTATTGGACTCAGGGTCATACATATTTAAAGGCATATATTGATGAAAGAGATCATAATTTTGATACAACATTAAGTGAAATAGGTAGGCTGAATACCTAAAAACATGATTCTGATAGAAATTTGTGAGATGGTCCACCATAGATGCGGAGATTTGTTTTGAAAAGTTGAGACGGTACTCCTGAGACTTGTCTACAATTTTAAATCTAAAAATTACTGCAAGTTGCCAATAATGTATTGTTGAATCATCATACTGGCCAAAGATAAAAGACAGCATGGAAAGGGCATCTTGAACATCAGGATTAAACTGAGCTCGACTTGTGGGTAGCAGAGGCAACTGGGTATTGTCATCATCTAAATGTATTTCAGTGTTTAAAAGATACTGTGAAGATTTCCCCATGTATTCTGCAACTTGGGAATCGTAGTAAATGTATCTATCCTATCATGTTGTAAAACCAACATATCTCAAATTGCTTTAGGAGTTATTTGGACCATGAAGGGGCTGCGTTGAATAGAGGCAATTGGGGGATGAAACAACTCTGCACATATATTAATCAATTCTGAATAAGGGTGAACAATGGGAACTACAAACTATGCCAATTGAGATGCCCACATTCTCATTCCAAAAGTTTCTAACTTCCCCCTTTGCAGCTCACTAAAGGCATCTCTGATGACCTCCCTCCCGAAGATTTTTTGGGTTCTTCTGCATATGTGTGTCAAAAATGCCATCTACGTAGTCTTTTACTTGTGTGAAATTTGTACTTACCCCTATATCTAAAACTCTTGTCCTTAGATAGCTTGCTTTTAGCTATGCTGGCGCAAATGTATAAGACTTGTTGCTTTTCAATTTATTGAATTGCTCAAAGAGCCCTAGCCCTTCCTGTGGCGACAATGGCTCTAACATTTTTGTATCTCTTTTAGAAGCCTTAGAAACTCTTGACACAGAAAGTAGATAAGAAACTATAAGCAGACTTGAATTTAGCTAGAAATGTAGGTGAGGAACTGAACTTTTAACGCATGCAGCAAGAACTCAAAGAATGCAGAATGAGAAACAACAAATGCAACAATCTGAGGGGCTTGAAACTTAGCACATAGAGGCAATTGAAGCATTAATGGCCCATCACATTCTATTAATGGCATTAACACCAAAAAGATGGTTAGTGTATCTTTGAGAATCTGTATGGGATGACGTGTTAGATCAGTATTAAAAGTGGTGATCTTTTTGAATGATTAGGTACTTTCTTAAAGTTTAAGGAACTGCCAAACGACCTTGGTAAATGCAAATGCCAACAAAAAGGGGCTATTGTGTTGTGGACATTGTTCCTAGAACACATTTGAAAGGAAAAAAGTAGGAAAGCAAGACAAAAGTGGGAAAAGAACTAAAAGACATCTATCTTAACTATGATACAAGGTGAGTCTTGAGACTATGTAAAGTGTTTCAGAAAAATCCCATTCACAGGAATTCCCCTTCCATATTCTCCAACTTGAACGCGTCCTGTTTCTTATAGGAGCGAATCTTGAAGGGACCTATCCATAATGAGTCAAACTTACTGTGTTGGCCTAGTTTAGCAGCTCTTTCATCCCATTTCGAACAAGTGACCCAACTTCAAAACTTAGGTTGGAGGTCTTTTTATCAAACCAATTATTTATGATCTATTGATATTTCATCAGAGACTCATCTGTCCCTTCTCTTTTTTCTTGAATCTCCAGCAACTTGGCGAGCCTCACATGCATCGAGCCATTTTCTTCTATCTCTAGCTATTTGATTAATTACAAGGCTAGAATTTCTATATTTAATGGCATCACTGCACTCTTGACATATACCAGCTCATATGGGGACATTTTAGTTACCTTCTTAGGAGCGATCCTATTTGTCCACAATATTGAATTAAGAGACTTGTGCCAATCTTTTTGATGATCCACCCCCATTCTTTTGATAAGCCTAATTAGGTTCTTATTGGTAGATTCTGCCAAGCCATTGCCTTGTGGATAGTAGTTAGAAGAAGTCTTTAGATATATTCCATTTTTTAAGGCAAACTGTGACAGTCTAGTACCTAAAAATGCTTTGTCATTATCTGATATGATAGTTCGCGGAGGACCAAACCGAGTAGTTATCCCCTCTAGAAACTCTAAGCTTACCTTTTCAGTAGCTTCCTTGAGTGGCACTGCTTCACTCCACCTTGTAAAATAATTAGTTGCAGTAAGGATCCACTTGTATCCCATATTTGATACTAGGTTAATCATCCCAATAAAATATAAACCCCACTGAGCAAAGGGCTCATCTACTACTATGGGACTTAAAGGCAGTCCTACATTCCTTCTCTTTCTAGTGTAAAACTAACAGGCTTGGCATTCTTTGACCATATGTTGACAATCTATAAACAGTGTTGGCCAGAAGTAGCTAGCCTGTGTAACTTTAATGGCAGTAGTTTTTGCTGAAAAATGTCGCCCTAAGGCTCCATGATGAAACTCATGCAATATCTTTTGGGCTTCATCTTTCTCAACACATCTCAATAGTATTCCATCAAAATTTCTTCTAAAAAAAACATGATCAATTAGTACAAAATTGACTCCTTGTTGTCTATAATATCTTCTTTTATCAGGGGAGAATTCGCTAGGAAAAACACCAGTTCTCATGAACTGTATTCTATCATTTACCCAAGAATCTTGATCAAACTCTTGGAGTCTGAACACTGTTTCATCTTCTGTTTCTTCAGGCATTGACTCCTCTATGTCTTGAGTAATATATTGGTAGAGTCCTCTTCCTCTAACCAACTTAGTAGGCCTTACTTCTACATCATACTCTAAAATTTTAGTTATCCAATTGGCTCTTTTTTCTGTAATCTCACCTTCCACAATGTACTCCCTAACACTTGGGTGAGCTACTAATATCAAGATCTTATTACCTGTTACTAGATGTCTAAATTTCTTAAGAGATTTAACTATAGCATAGGCTTGTTTTTCAATAAAATTATACCTGGATTCATATTCCCTGAGTGTTCTAGAGAAGAAAGTAACTGGATGTTCTCCCTCATCTTTGTCATCCTTCTGTGTCAGCACAACAGCAACACTGTGTTCTCCTCCATACACATACATAATGAAAGGCTTCGAGAAATCTGGATTCTTCAATATTGGGGTAGCAGAGATGACTTTCTTTATTTCTTCAAAATCCTCTCTTCTCTCAGGTGTCCATTTGAAAGTTAACTCTTTTATTAGCATCATGATAATGGGCCTAACTAGGCCTGCAAAGTCAGATATAAACTGACTGACAAAGTTGATTTTTCCCAAAAGGACTACACTGCCTTCTTATTGACTGGCAAAGACAAATCCAATATAGTTGTGACCCACTTTGGATCGATGGCAATCCCATCTTTTGAAACAATGTGTCCCAAAAGTTTCCCTTGGGGTACACCAAAAACATGCTTCTTGGGATTTAAGGAAATCCTGAACTCTTGGCACTTCTAAAAAACAACTTCCAAATGGTCGAAGTGGTCCTTGGTATCCTTAGTAAATATGGTGAGGTCATCTAAATAGATTAGGATGATCTTATTTATCATCCCTTTGAACGCTATATCCATAGCGCATTGGAAAGTGGCTCCAGCATTTGAAAGACCAAAAGGCATCTTAGCATATGCAAAGGTTCCCCACTTTGTTGTAAATGTTGATTTATGCTAGCCCTCATCAGCCAGTCAGATCTAATTATATCCTAAGAAGCCATCAAGTAAGGAGAATCTCTTAGACCCAGCCACTGTCTGCAAAATTTGTTCCATAGAGGGCAGAGGGTAGTGATCTTTTAATGAAGCCTTATTCAAGTCCCTGAAATCTACACAAAGCCTTATGTCTCCATTCTTCTTCCTTACTGGCACTAGATTAGAGACCCAAGTTGAATGTTTAATTGGGAATATAATCTTAGATTCCAGAAGTTTCTGTAGCTCATCCACCATTAAGGGTTCAATTCTAGGGTTCACTGGCCTTTGTTTCTAGCGAACTGGCTTTGACCCTTCAACAAGTTCTATAGTGTGTTGGATGATATCTCTATTGTAACCATGAAGGTCATCAGAGGTCCATGCAATCACTCTATCATATTTGTTACACAAAGAGACGAGCTTATCTATTTCTTCTGGAGTAGTGGCATTCCCTACTTTCAACTTTCTTCCTTCACTAATGTGAATCTCAGAATAGTCCTCTTTGCTGGACTTAAACTTCCTTTTGTCTAGGCTCACATCATCTAGATCAAATAGGTTCTCTAAATTTATCAACCCCCTTGGGAGCTTATTGGATTTAAGTTGAATAATCTATTTGCCATATGCCTCCTTAATCTTCGACTGTAATTAGTCGACAAACTCCTCAGACTGTTCCAAAAATAGTAGCACCTGAAGGTCATTGTCAAACACTTGCCAGTTCTAAACATTATTAGGGATTTCTGGCCTAATGATGACTCTTACAACCTGATTATTGATGAGCAGGTCACTTACTGGGTGAAATTAAGAACCAATTTGTGCCATCCTATCTGCTTCAGCATTTTGGGCTCTAGGGACAACTTCTATATTGAAAGCATCAAAACCATTGATGAGATCCCAAATCCTATGATGGTAAGACCTCATCCTTACATTCTTGGCCACGGCTTTTTCTCTGATTTATTTCACAACCAACTCTGAATCACCCTTAACGATTAGATTCTTTATCCCTTTCTTCTTTGCCAACACAAGACCATGTACCAAAGACTCATACTCATCATCATTGTTTGTGCAGGCAAATTGGAAGCGTATGGCTCTGAGAATTTTCTCACCATTTGGAGCAGTAAGACATATACCTGCCCCGGCACCATTCTTGCTTTTGGCTCCATCAAAGTTCAAGGTCCAAATCTCAGATTCCTTATTTGTATCCTTTCCCTTAGGGGTCTCTAGTCTTATTACATTTGGTATCTCTTGGCCTTCTTCAAAGATTACATATGTGCCCAAACCAGTAGAGTCATAATTACCATAAGGTCACTCTGCATCATGCTCATCAACTGGTTGTTTTCTTCTTCATGTTGATCATATTCAATCCACTATCCCATTTCCTCAACAAAGACCCTTTCCTCCCTATTTAGCATAGCATGAGATGCTTCATTCTTTGGAGTTGGTTCTTCAATGATATGATCTTTAGATAGGGGCTCAGACAACACTTTCATCTTTGTCCCATACTTGGTTCTCAAAATTAAATGTGACCAATCAAGGGACATGTATCCTCCTATTTTAGCTGTGAAATCTCTAGATAGACATAGACCAAAAACCAGGGGAATATCAATAACCACCACATCCTGTAGGACAATTATATTTGG
The DNA here is from genome assembly GCA_027924645.1 of Cunninghamia lanceolata. NCBI lineage: Eukaryota > Viridiplantae > Streptophyta > Pinopsida > Cupressales > Cupressaceae > Cunninghamia > Cunninghamia lanceolata. The sequence continues at coordinate 7,741,184 of BSBN01000636.1, read as the reverse complement.
GCAAGTATATAGTTTCAAGGGAAGTTGTCTGATCTTTCCTATGGTTTGAATGAACTTCCCATCCAATTGCATAACCCTCTTAGCTAGTAGCTCGTATTTTATTTCTAAAGCATCTGCTATTTGCTTTGGCATGACCATAGTACTAGCCCTTGAGTCTATCATTGAGTTATGTAATAGTTTCTTGCCCACTATTAAAGTTAAGTAAAATGGCTCAGGCCTAGATTTGCTTACCTCTATTGCAGCATTTAGCAGGGCAGCTGAATGCAAGGGCAGAGTGTCCTTATTTTGAGTCTTTCCTTTGTTAGCACCTCCTTTCGATATGATAGGTTTGGGGTATGCCTAAGTCTGTATTGCCTCTTGCAACAGTGTCTTTTGCTCAAGGATAGCCAACATATCCCATATTGATACATGAGCAGGGGTCTTCTTCAGCTGTTCTACCACATTCATGGGTCCCAATGTCTGCATCTTAGGGTAATAAGGATACTTTGCTCTTTCTAGCACTGGATTTGAGACTGCCTAATTTTGAGCTGGTTGAGATATTTCTTGTCTTGAAATAGGTTTATAGTGAGTCTAGGAAGGAGGAACCCCAACAACTTCATTATTTTAAGTTTTAGGTTGCTCGGCCATCCTTCTTTTTGATCTGGTGTAGTAATCAGACTGTACCAAGGGCTTCTTGGAGGTAGATGCTTCATTCAAGAACACTGAATCTTCATCTTCAATCCATGAAAACAAGGCATGTTCTGGGGCAATTTCCTCTTCTTGTTGAATAGACATACCTTGCATCTAAGCCACCATTACTGCATTCTGAACACTAGGTGACTGATATGGGGGAGCATTAGACACCATAACTTGATTTTCCATCCTTCTCTGTTCTACTATCTTTTGTTGTAAATTACCCCTAGGACAATCTTTGGGCATATGGGCATTGTTGCAAGGAAAACACCAGGCATTGGCATCTTTTGCTAAATTATTTTGTCCAGGAACCATTTCTCTACCTGGGTTAGGAGGAACAACTTGCAAAGGTGTGGGAACCGTGACCAACTAATTTGAAGGTTGAGAATTATTTGGTCTTTGCGCACCTTGGTACTAGTTTGGTTGATATGGGGGTCTATTTCCTTGAAATCCCTAGTAAGGAGGCTTCGGGTAAGAAATATGTTGCCTCTTGAGATTAATAATCTCATTTGAAAAGGTCCTGAGGATGTTCTTGACATCATCTATTTCAGATGGAGGGGCAAAGGGTGTTGACACAGTGAGTTGTTGAGATGTTGGGAAGGTGTACATGGATACAGGTACAGATGGTGGATTAGGGGCTTCTTGAGGCAAGGGGATAGAAATTTCTAGGAACATAGGCATAGGAGGCCTTGGAGGTAATTTTCTAGCATCTATCAGATTGTTCTCAGCCCTTACAACCAATTCATATGCTTCTGGTAGGGTCTGTCCTCCTAGGGACTGTATCATCACAAAGATATCAAAATTGAAAGCTTTGAGGTAAAATACAATAGCCATACCTAATGGTGGCCTAGTTGTAGCATGGATTCTATCCCAGGTCTTTTGAAACCTAGTGTTGAAGTCAGTTATAGCTTCTTGCGGTGCCCTCTTTATAGTGATCAATTGTTGTAGCAGGGAGGATTTATCACCCTTTACACTGAATCTTGCAAAGAAGGCATCTCCAAGTTGGTCCCAAGTCGATATGGAGTTTGGGGTCAAATATCTATACCAATCCAGAGGCTTCCCTTTGAAAGAAGCCACCAATAGTCTGATAGCAACATTTTGCACTATAATAACATGTACTACGCACACATCTGATACATCTTGGAGATGCTCCCCTGGTGTCTTAGAATCTTCTCCATTGAATTTGGGTAAAGCTTTCAAAGCAATAGCTGGAATCGAATCCCAAGTATCTGGTGGTGTCAGAAGAATGAGAGGATTGCTATTGTTCTAGTTTGCATAGTTTCATGGAGGTACATGTGCTCCCATGTTTTCTCTTGATGCTATTGCTACTTGATTTATTCTTCTTCTTGGAGTGGTTTCTAGTGGAGGCAATAAAATCCCCAGATTAGCGGCTGACTGAGCTCTTGTTGTCGGTCCATAGCTTTGACTCATTGATGCTATCTGGTTCATATGATCTTGATCAGTATTTCAAGAAAGGTCCCACCAGGCGTGCCAAAAACTGTTGATATATAAAATTGCGTAGGTTCCAACACCAACATGGGAAGCTTCAAGAATGTAGGACTTGATACTTGAAACAACCTCCAGATTTTACAAAAGTTGGCTCTTCCTTTTCAATTGGGGTTTGGGTAAAGGGAAGAAAAAACAAGATTATAGACATAATAAATAGAACTTGAACTTCTAATTCTATGGCGATACCCCTGATTTAAATGTATTTCAGTAACTAGCAAAGTGATTAAATTCTCAAGATTCAACTATATTAAAGAGAAAATGCTGCATGATTAACATAGACAGATTGTAAATGAATTTAAAATCAAACGCTAAACTCAAAAGATTTATGCAGAGACAAAAAATATCACCACTGGCACATAACAGAGCTTCTTTCATTAACAATTCAGCGAATACAAAAGGCATAGAAACATGCATAGATATATCAACGTCCTTAGAAACAGCTAAACTAAGGCAAAATGATACAGTCTGATCACAACAAGATCTCTGAATTCTTAATAAAAAATTGTATATGTGTGTTACAACATCTTCTATTTATAGCCATAAAATTTGACTCAGGATCGCCTCTAACTGTTAGGATATCAACGACCCAAATAGAACTAGAACTTAACTGGGACTTCAACTGGTACTAAAAATCTCCTTGAATCTACAACTATCTCTCCCTGCAGGGTCATCCCACAATAATGGGTTACACTTTTTTGCCAAACTTGACATTGAAATCAACATTTTGAACTAAATCTTCAGTTTCTGACACCTATAGCCGCTAAATCGTTAGGAATTTGAAGATGATCTGAACTAGTGATTTGTGAGATTTTGTCTATAGATTTTAAAAATATTTCTTTTAAAAAAATTGGAGTTAAATTGTAAAGTTTTTTGCATCTCCTTTGATAACTAGTTTTTAATAGTAAACAACATTTTTTTAAAGTGATGTTTATTCCATAATGCATAACTTTTTTTCTACAAAGAATATAATTCTGATTCTTTCAAATTTAGATTGGTAACACTGATATCTAGTGAGTGCATTTAGTTTCATAATGTTTTGTTGAATATTTTTTTTAACTTAGTTTTGAAGTCAAACCAATTATAATTTAGACATACGCGTATTCCATAGAACATAACTTTTTCCGTATGTATCAAAATTTATTTATTTATTTTTACTGAAACAAGGACATCAATACCTAATGTATACATATTTTTCAAATTTTTTTTTCACTAATTTACTATTTTTCCATGTGTAGAACATAGAACTTGATGTTCGATGAAAAACCTATGTTTAGTAAATCTAAAAAAAAATCAAAATATATCAAAACTATACTCATTGGAAATCTCATTTCGAGCACTTTGATCCTCCAATTTGGTTTGGTAAAGTTGAATCCATTTGGACCTTCAACTGGGCTTTGGAAGCCAAAATTTTGTAGAAGAAAGGGGAAGGGAAGCAAGAAAGGTGCCAAATGAGGGTCTTTGCTCGAAGACCCCTACAAATGAAGGAAAGTGACGTCATTCGTCCAAAGAAATACCTCCTTCGAACGGAGGTGTTGATATGACGTCTTGTAACCCATAACAGCTACTTTCATTCAAAGGCACCTTGTATTTAAAAATAATTTTTTTTCTTAACTGTCGGCCTTCATTCGAAGGCATACTGACATGCTTTGTTTTTAATATTTTAATTATTCGTATAGCATATAAATAGGATTGCTTTTTACTTCATTATAAATCAATTACAAATAAGATAAATTCACATTTTTCTTGTGCAAGGGAGTCCAAGAAATCTTTGAGAGAAGAATTTTGAAGTCATATTTTACAAAGAAGGAGATGGGAAACAAAAGGACAAGACAAAATAAGACTACACGAAAGTATTCCATAGAAACTGTAGCAAAATTGAATGAAGAAAGATTGGAAAAATATCATAAACAAAAAGAAGGTATGCATATATTTTCTTTTCTATTTTTAATCTAGGTCATTTTATTTATGTTTAAATATATACATGTATTGATGAATCATGTAGCAAGATGTCATTTAATCTAGGTCACTTGATTTATGCTTAAATATATATGCATTGATTTCATGTAGCTCCGATGTCATTTAGTTTAAGTCATTCCTCATTCTTGACTATAATCTCTACCTCTCTATATAGAGATAAATGCATACCTCTCTCTCTATCCACCGCTCTCTCTCTCTCAAGTTGCCCACTCTCTTTACCTCTACCTCTCCCTCACTGTGGCCTTTGTAGCTATCTCTGTCCCTCTCTAACTCTCCATATCCCTCTCCCTATCTTCAACTCTACTTCATTATTTTTTCTAAAGTGGTAACATATATTTATGTTATAATTTATTAAAAAAATCAAGTTCACTTTTCATTTTAGATTATTTCTTTTCTTGATTATTTATTTTTATTTAAAAAATTCTTTTAAATCTAAAAACTTTATATTTAAAAAGCCACACTTCCTAATTTTAAAACAAACTCTTATCACTATTTTTTTGTTTTCTTTCTCTAAAAATATATTTTATAATAATTGTTAGCTCTTTTTATTAAATAAAATTTTATCATGAATTTTTTTTTGCTTTTTTATTTATGTTTTTATGATTTTTAATGCTAAATTAAGGAATAAAAGAAAATTTTTAAGAAAAGATTTGTTAAAATGTTTTTAGAATGCTTTTTATATTTTCTTTTTCCTAAAGAATGAAATTATTCTTTAGAAAACATAATAATTTCTACATTGTAGAACTTAAGAGTATAAATCAATAAAATAAAATAAATGTTTATTATTTAAAAAGTTTTATTCATAAAATAAATAATTTTATTTTTATTTTAATATGTATTTCCTTCATTTGTGATACAAAAAGTGGAGCAAATGTTGTTGAAGAACACATAGTTGATGTTAACCAAGAGGAGGGCAAAGTGTAAACAATGGATGTTGGAGAGGGGTCATGATCACTTCCTTTGACTAGTATGGATGAGCATATTAATCTAGTTGAAGTGGTGAAAAGAAAAATTTCTTATAGAAATTTAGATCATTTAGTTAAAATGGATATTGAGAAATTGAAACATTATGCTGGACAACCTAGACATACTGATAGGAGGTCAATGAATAAAACTGCAAAGGAAATAATTGTTCATTTCGATAATCTTGATACACTTGGCGGAACCCAATTGTTATCAATTGTACTTCTTAGTAAGGAGCTACATAAGACATTACAATTGTTGGGTGTCGATTTGTCATTGAAAAAGGGGAAAGTTTCACAACTAGAAAAAGATATTGTTGAAAATGTTAAAGAAGGTTTGGCTTCCATCGGGAAAAAATCTCGATCTGCAGATAAGTCCATTACAAGAAGAGTGATGTTCATAGGTATTTTAAGTGAAATAAATTCCAGAAAAAAGACAATTGTCTTCAATTTCATTTCAGCTTGGTTTCAGTAGAAAGACAGTAACAAAATATGTGAAAAGGAGAAAATTATTGGATGATAGTACCTCAGAAGGCAATTGGGCAATTATGTGTAGAGCTCCTCGATCTGACAGGATTAAAGATGTTAGAAACTTGATCTCAACCTTTTGGAATGATAATACTCGTGCTTCATCAAACAGTAGAGATGTTATCAAACACAGAATTGGGCCCAATAGTTATGAACTACATACAAAACATTGGCTAGATATAACACAACATGAGATGTATGTGAACTTTTGTAATTCAAATCCAAATATAAAGATTGGGCAAACAATGTTTGAACGGTTAAGGCCATATTATGTGAAGACAAACAAGGTTTTTTAAACTTGTTGTTGTCGTTATCATATTTAATTTGATCTCTACTATTAGGTGTTTCGAAAGATTTGTGAAGATAGTGATGGTCTTGTAAATGCACCTCCTAAATGGGCAAGTCAGTTCATAGCATCCATCTTATGTGATAAATCAGATGATGATAATGGAAATGGTCAAATAAACTACATAAAAGGTCTTTGTGAAACATGTGGAAATTTGGTTAAAATGCCTTTGAGAAATGAAGATATCGACCCAATGAAGTTGGTAAATTGCAAGAGGTACAAGTATGTAAAGTTTCAAACAAAACATGGGAAAGAATCCATAAGGTTAGATTATGTAGAAGAGGAGATACCTATTGGAACATTTATGGAAAATTTATGTAAATTGATTCAACCATACATACATCATGCTTCTTTTGCTAAGTGGCAAGCACAACAGTTTCAAACATTAAGAGATACTTTCCCACTTGGAAAAGTTTTATCAGTGGTCGACTTTGCAGAAAATTACTCTTTTGTACATCAAAAATAGATTCGATCAGAATATTACTTTTCAGAGCAGATCACTATTATGGTGCATGTCTGTTATCGACATGCACAATTGGATTTGGATGGTGTTGATAGTACATTTCAAGCACGAGTCATCAAGAAAGAATATCACTTTTATATTAGTGATGATAAAGAGCATGACACACTTTTTGTACAACATTGCTTTAAGAAGTTTTTTAGATATTTGGCAAGCAGGGGTGTAAATTTTGAAAGGCATTTTGTATGGTTAGATGGATGTGTGTCACAATTCAAATCATCAAGGCTATTTTATGCACTATGTAGATATCATCGAAATGACAATATACCACATGTTTGGAGTTTCTTTGAGAGTGGGCATGGTAAGGGTGAACATGATGGAGCAGGAGCTTGCATCAAACGTGCTCTAAGGAAATATCAAATGAATTATGATGGAGGCCGTATAAATGATGCACATGACATTGTTGAATGGTGTAAGTTACACTTTGCACCAAATGAGGCTGACACATCTTCAAGAACAAATAGATACATTCCACATAGAGTGTTTTGGGAAATATCAGGTATGTATTGTTTGAATTTATTTAATATGGATGTACTTTAAATATACATATTCATGTATATGATATATGTGTACACACAAGTTTGTTTATTTTAGTTTGAATTTAATTATTTAGATATATTTTATTCATAATGTACTTGATATATAATAAATTTGTAGGTGTGGATAGAAGATCAATGTATGGATGCAAGAGGGTAGAGAAAATAAGTATGGACATTGTGCACTAGGGATGACTCTTGTTTTTGTTATGAGTGCATGTTGGGAGATTTTGAGAATTGTAATATCCAACAACGTGGATATGTCAGTGAATGGGAAAATGTGCCACTAGTTGTTAGCAACACATACAATGAAGATGAGGATGAAAGATTTGAAGACATTCCTTTGACTTCAACTGATTATAACCATATTTTAGGATTGATTAAAAAAGGTATGTGTGTGTGTGTTATATAAGGTATCTCTAAATTTTTTAAGTTACAAATTTTGGAATGTATGTAAACTTTTGGTGCAGGAGATATTTTGTAGTCATAGCAGAGGCTGGAAATATAGAACAAGTTAGTTATTATTTATTGCATTGCACAGAAGAGAGGCAAAAGCTAATAAATCCAGAAACAAGTGATGGAATGGTGTTTCCCACAGGTTTAACTTTATTTTAATATATTTTTAAATAATTTTCAATTTGTTACATATGTACATGTCAAGTATCTCAAGAGTGATTTAAAATGTGTTCAATTTTTATACTATAATTTATGTTATGTCTTACCCAGCAATGATAATGTTATACATGTTCATAGATGTACATGCAGGTTACATTTACCTTGAAAATGTTATGTCTTACGGTGTGGAATGTTGTTTCCCATAGGTTTAGTTGTAGTACAAGGGACATATCTCAAACAAGTCAAGATTGTTCAACATGGGATTCACTTTATTGATTATCAACCTAATAACAAGGTATATCGATATAGCCACCTAGTAATTGCTACTGGCCTAACTCTTCATATAGTTTCAAACACACATGGATGTCGTAAGTGGAGACTACATAGTGAAGATCATTAGAGAATATTAGATGTGATTGAAGAGTGAGCTGAACCACTTGATGTGGTATGAAAAATATGGATGAAGAACTTGAAATTTTTTATGTTTTGAAGACCTAAATTAACTATTTATATGTATGTTCAATTAATAATTTTTTTGTTGAACAAATTTTAAATTTCAACCATGGCAGTTCTTAATGTACAAATGATCTCTCTATTAGAAGTCATGTGGAGAATGCCCTAGATCTTCTTATTCAAGCATGCATCAATATGATAATTTTTTAATGCTTTTATTTAATGCTATATATGTTATTTGAACTGTGCTACAATTTACATGTACATGTATATGCACTAGAGATGTCATCTATAAAGTTTATAGATATATATAGACATGTTACATCTATAAACTGTTCAACCAATAAAATTTCACTTGACAAATGTAAAAAGAGAGATCTTAATTATTCCACTTTGAAGTTGACAAGTCATTTTAGGCCACCAATATAAACATTAAAATTCCCACAATATCAACAAAAATGAAATATTTGGCACACAACCTTCAGCAACCTTTGAATGACATCAATTTCATGATTTTTATGCTTATGCCATTCAAGTATATGACACATAGTGACAATTGACTTTACATCTTGACATGAACTTTTTTGATAAATTAAAATGTCCAAGTTCTTTTCCTGAATTACCTATGATAGAGACTATTTGACATTAATATTTTTGACTTGATCAAAGCTAGATGACAACAAACTTTTACAAATGAATTGAAATGTACTTGCACAACCTTTGAGAAGATGAGTTGTTTGATGGACTTCAACTTGGTAGACTCAAAAGTTTAAAATTGTCATGATAAAAATTTGAGGACATCCTAGGCTCCATTTATATATGTTCTCATGTAGTTGCTTCCTAGGTTATCTCTTGTATCATGTCCATTTGCAACATCTTATATGGTATTTCATTGCTTAATGATGTAGTGTCTTTGAATTTCCATTTCGTTAATGAATGCATGTTTTTCCTTCAAAATTTAGTTGAAGAGATAACTAATTACTCATAGCCAACCACATGTATGCATTTCTTCATGTTAGTTGCTCTCCAAATCATGCTATAAATAGCTAACAAAGATTAATGCTTTCTATGGGCCAATGGGGTAATAATAGAGGGATGTCAAGCTCTACATGGGCACATTATCTCTAACCTAAAGATTGTGGCAGGGTTGGAATCTTAGACCCCTAGACACAAGAAACATGCTCATGATGAAGTGGATAGTTAGAGAATTGCAAGAATTGGTTACTTGAAAATATTGTTTTAGTTTCAAGTGCAAAATACCATAACTTTAGAAGTTTAGTCTTCTACTAGCCAACTATATGTAAGGTTATCTCAATTGTATGCTAGTTATAATTGTTCATGCTTGATATGCTAAATATCAGAGGATCTTCTAGAGGAAATAATGTCTACTAAAAATTTTAGCTGATATCATTAATAGATTTAATGGTATAATAATTATTGTTTATTGCCATGTAATTGAAAAAAATCACTAATAGTATTTGACTGCACATAGGCCCAAAAATAATTTTAGGATCCAGCCATGTTGAACCAATTCTCTACAAGTATGAATGACATGTCACACCAACAACATAACATGATAGTTTCTACTTTGGGTCCTATGGAACAAATGTATCAACATACATGTCCTACATCAGAGTAGATAGGGATGTTGTGTTGGACTCGCCTGTATCAACATACATTTCTTCTCTGATGTACAAGTGTGTACATTTCATACATTGTTCCACAACTTCCAAACTTAGACACTAGTTATTATTGGTGTTGGTTAGGCATATCAGTCATCTTGTAGAGAATTGGTTAAACATGGCTAGATCCTAATGCAATTCCAACACGTTAAATAAATAGTTGAACACAAGGGAAGATTTAATTTCTAAAATGCATGGATGATTCTTTTCCTTTTCAACTTGGAGAGAGAGAGAGAGAGAGAGAGAGAGAGAGAGAGAGAGAGAGAGAGAGAGAGAGAGAGAGAGAGAGAGAGAGAGAGAGAGATTTTAACTTTTCCAAATCTACACATACATGTGTAATGTTGAACATTTATCAGTGTCGTAAAAATGAATACCATGTTTGCAATAAACCATTTAAGTCATTCCTACTCCATGTACATTACACATCTAGGTAACTCAACAGTTAAAGATATAAAACAATGAACATTACACAATAAGAACATGGATACAACCAATGACTATACATATCTAGTTACCATGGAAATATATGACTATTACATTACTTTAATTAATTAGACATTCACTAAATTAGACATGTTTTTATTAAAGTATTTTTCTTGACCTTGAGTGATTAAGGATGCTATGAATTTGTCTATATTTTCTTGCTACATCTATAGAAAGTATATGTGTTAAGAATAGAAAACATGACTCCTAGGTCTACTATATTTAGTTGGCACATCCCCACCACTTCCAGTTTTGTAGAAAATATGCATATAAAGTTCTAAGTATTCCAAAATGGCAAACAAGTCACATAGTTCAATTTAGCAAATCTAGGACTCTAATTGTCCTCCAAAGAATTCTAGAAGGTGCCCTAAAATGAATGGGGCCATGAGATGGCTTCATATTCATTCTCGTTCATAAAAAATGGAGGTACTTCATTTTCTGGTGAACAAGTCCACCTAACAAACAAATCTCTTCACATTGCACAACCACCACTTGTTGGCCATTGAGGAGCTCATTGGCTAGAATGGAGAGGATTGAGGCATCCAAACATGTCCACAACTTTATTACAAAATTATCATTAACTATTTAGTTTGTCCACAACTTTATTGCAGTATATACATTTGTAAGACATGATTTCATCATTTAAGGCAATTTACTTAAAGAAATATGTTTATAATGAACTACTAAAATTATCATTCCTATGCACATTCACAATTTTAGAAAAATATTTTGATTGTCTTGCAACTAAAATGATGAGGATAGTTGTATATCACCTCTCAATTTTTTCAATCGGTTGCAGAGAAAACAAGTCACATAGTTCAATTCAGCTTCTAAGACTCTAATTGCCTCCAAAGAATTCTAGAAGGTGCCCTAAAATGAATGGGGCCATGAGATGGCTTCATATTCATTCTCATTCTTAAAAAATGGAGGTACAAGTCATTTTTTGGCGAACAAGTCCACCTAAAAAACATATCTCTTCACATTGCACAACCACCATTTGTTGGCCATTGAGGAGCTTCTTGGCTAGAATGGAGATGCTCGAGGCATCCAAACATGTGGTGATGTGCATCCATCACAACTACCTTGGCATAGATCCATGAATCACTCACCATTTTATCCTCTCCTCTCCTCTACACAACATTATACTTCCAAATTTTGCATACATGGCTACTTCTAGACATTTGCAACAATAGATCTTAAGGAGGTTCAACTTCTTGTGAGGGAGCATGGCCTATCTAAGATAGGTGTGGCCTGAGCTTCTAGTTGCAGTGTAATTCTTTTTAATGGTTGTCCCTCCCTTTATCAGTAATTAAAAAAAAAATGTAGCAAAGCTATTGCCATTATGTTACCAACTTGTTAATTTTTACATTATAATAAATTGTCTTAAAAGCCTTTGCTTTCCCTTACTAACTACCAAAACTACTTATGGGAAAGTAACTCCCAAAACTAACAATAATATTTACTAACATTTAATAATTTAAATACTAGAACAAGTCACTAAGGTGACTTTAATTGTAATATATTTATTTATTAACTATATACTAAAGATGTAATAAAATTCCAACAATTTAATGAGAATATTTAGGAAATTTAGTATGGGTCTCAAATGATTTTAGTGGAGATATTTTATTTTTGATTTTTTTAACTCCTGTAATGGTGAAAAGTCTATCCCTAATACTTTTCCCCAATCATTTTGGACTTATTTTGACCTATTGTTCTTGATGTCATAACTAATGTCTAAATGGCATATTTTGTGTAGAGAATTGACATCCAATTTATACCCTATTTGAATATACATGTCCTTGTTCTCTAGTGGTCCAAACCTAACCCTTTGAATATATTTTGTTTCTTGTTGTAGTTTAAATTTGTAGTTATGATTTTGAACTTCGTTAAGAACCACATGTGCAGTATTTCCCCATTTTCTATTTAGTAGAATACCAAAGCATGAGGTGATAGAATGTACTCACATTGCATCAGATTTGTGTTGTCAAATTAATATAATCTTATAAAATGTAGCTCTAAAAAGAAGAATAGAAGAAAGTCCTTTTCCTAGTTAGTCCTCCCACAAACTCAAGCACCTTGGCATGTATTGTTATTTGTACTTTCTCTCATACCCAACTTGATATAAGTGGTCAAAGAATAAATTGAGAATGTTCATATTTATGTCAACTATGTATTAAATATTCCAACATTTCCCATTGACAACTAATAGGCAATTCCTTGCTACTTGTGGTGTTGGCTTCAAAGCCCTAATTACTAGGGGTCTCACCTATGGAGGATTCCTCTAATGTTACATCCAAATTAGTCTATAAACTAGGAGGAGCTCACACAATTTTACCAATAATGGATCTAACTATGCTAAGACCTATTTATCACTCTTTTAATCAAACATTCCACCATTTACAATGGTTTTCAATGCTCAACTTGACACATGTGTGACCAAACATGGTAGATATTTAAACACTTAAAAATATAATAAAATATATAAACAAGCATAAAATCTCACTATCTGAGAACTAAGATCTTGTTATGTAACAACTAAGATCTCCTCACATAAAAACTAGATCTCCTTGCACAAAAACTAGACCTTTACCATAATTTTTGGATAAAAATATACTACTTACCCACCCGACCTTCTAGCCCACTAGTTTTGAATTGGGAAATTTTAGAATGAAACGACACTTTTTCACTTCGTAATTCTTGGTTAATAACAAATGCAAATTGACCTTAGAAAATAGCATTGCGTTTAGGGAATGTTCTAAGGTAGCTTTAATGTCTTCATTCACCATGAAAAATAGATAGCTTAATAGGAAAATATTAACAATATTTAAAGACTTAGCATTGAATAATCTTAATTAAAGTAGCTTGTTATTATGTTTCATTGTTATCTTCTCAAAAGAAGGATTAACAATCTAGAAGTTCAAGTTTAGTAACTATTCTTGGATCAAATTTATTGATTGATCATGGTTATAAAAGGAGTTCTAATGAATGTTTAACTTGAAATTTTTGTATCTTATCTACATCATTTGTAAAGACATATATTGCCATAAACCTCCTTCCTAGACCCTTTTTTTGTTTATTTAGTTGTCTATTTTTGTCATACTTATGTTTACAATAGAAAAATTATGAAATTATACATTCATATATTTCCATGGTAACTTAATATGATTTATAGCATATCCAGTACAAGAAACATCACAAAAATACATAAATTTACACATGTAAACTACAAAATTTGTGTCACTATCCAAATAATGAGCTTCTTGAGGTCTACATATGGTGAACAAGACTAGGATCTTGACATTCATGTGACTTAAACTTTTCCATGATTTATCTTATCGAGGAATTTTGGTGCTCATGAGTATGTGTAATGTTTATCTTCCATTTGTCTATAATTTCTTGAACTTTATGTATCGATGCAATGCCTCTATGCTTAGAATATCCATGCGTGTGATGAATTTAGTAGGTTTAGTATATATATAGAAGCCAAATGGGAAGTAGGATCTAACAAGGATCAAAAGATAAATGGTCCTAGTTTGGCAAACTAGGGTTTGACAAACCCTAGTTTAGGGTTTGATAGTTCTTTTATTGTATTAAGAAAATTTTCTATTTTTTATAAATTTTTTCTCAATTTTATTGATTGTAATGACAAACCCTAGTTTGGCAAACTAGGGTTTGATAGTTCTTTCATTGTATCAAGAAAAATTTCTATTTTTTATGATTTTTTTCTCAATTTTATTGATTGTAATGACAAACCTTGGTTTGAAAAACTAGGGTTTGCCAAATTGTTCTAGTTCTTTAACTGAATTCATCAAATTCCTACGTTTAGTTGAATTTTTCTATATTTCATTAACTAGGGTTTCATAGCAGGAAATTTTCTTTATTTAATTGGCTGTAATTGAAGCATAGAAGCCCCTGTTGGCAAGAAACTAGTTTATTCTTCAGTGAACATGCAAGCATTGCATATATATAGTATTGCAAAGGGCACGACAAACTTATGCACCTAAATATGGGAGTTTGCTCGACGTGTATGCTGATTTGGGCCGTATTCAACTATTATTGGTGCTTGACGTGTATGGAGATGCTATCGTGTGGGGTCTTTGCCTTCGTGGATGTTGTTCCCTATCGCCTTTATGGATGTCGTTCCCTGTCGCCTTCATTCTGCTGTGAGCTCTCAAATGACAAAAAAATTGTCATTTGAGAGTCTTAACCCTTTTTATAAAAAAAATAATAAAATAATGCCTTCACTCAAAGACCATCTTCGAGCGAAGGCATTATTTTATTGTTTTTAATTTGGTGCTCAAACACCTTCATTCACAGACCCCCTTTGAACGAAGGTTTTGACTATATGCTTTTTGAAATGGCCGACAATGCCTTCATTCATAGATTGGACCTTCGAACAAAGGTGTCTTCTAAAGATTTTTTGGCACCTTCAATTTTTCTTCATCCATAAAAGTGTAACCCACTTTTGTGGGATCACCCTATGTGCTCATTGGTAGAGCAATAAAATATATGGTACTATAACTCATAGTTCTGTTGCAACACGTGGCATCACTCGCGAGTTCTCAAACAGCTCCAAAATATGCCATGTGTCACCTTCCACTTGCAGTTTAATTTCCTTTCATAAAAAGAGGCACACGGAAGACTGTCATTTGTTGCCATCCTCCATACTCATTATTTGATACATGGAAGTACCTGAGAATGAAAAACTGGGACACTTGGTGCTCTTCGTGCATCTCAAAAGCTTCTTTACTTTATATCTTGAATGCCCATGGCAATGACACTTGTCACTTCTCGTATCATCTTAAAAACTATAGCATTTACCTTGCAGGACCCACAATACATATTGGTACTTCCAAAATTAACATATCATAGTGACACAAGGCGCCATCTGCACAAAGTATCAAAAGAACGTGGCGCCCTCTGCTTGTTTCTAAAACTTTATAAAAGAGTCCCTCAAAGCCCCGTGAAGACGACGCTTGTCACACTCCACATACATGTGGCTAATTGACTCTAGTGCATCATTCCACATGACCTCACATCAAGACTCGTTCACTAAGTATGAGGAGTTCGATGGTGGAAAGGTGTATCTGGGTGATGACTCTCATTTGAAGATCGTTGGTCGTGGAAGAGTCTCTATCTGATTCCCTGATGGTCGAGTGAAGGGGATATTTGGGGTTATGCACATCCCAGGCTTAGCACGGAACCTATTTTCTATAAGTAGTTCAAATGATGCAGGTGTGCAGGTTGTCTTTTTGAAAGAAAGATGCAAGATGACTAGAGGATCTATGGTGCTTGCTAAGGGTACTTAGACAGGTACTCTGTTTCAGCTGGAGGCATGCATTTCACAATGCAATAGTTCTTCTGACTCAAGGAAGAGGGTAGCAGTCACTTCATCCCCACCATCTGAATGAGCAGTGAAGAAATTTGTTGTTTCTAGTCTTGATGGTTGTAATTGTGCATTGGAAGTTAAACTTCCTGCAGAAAAGACAGTGTTATGGCATAAGAGATTTGGCCACATTGGTGAGAAGGGTCTACATACCCTAAAAAATAAGAACATCATTGAGGGGTTATATGGTTGTAATCTTGAGTTTGACTTTTGTGAACATTACATTTATGGAAAACAAAACCGTGTTTAGTTTTACTCGAGTTCTTATAAGCCTTCTGGTGTGTTGGACCTCATTCATTCTAATGTGTTTGGTCTTGTTAATGTTCCTTTGTTATCAAAATCTGTATACTTTGTATCTTTTATAGATGATTACAGTAGGACATGGATTTATTTTCTTAGAAGAAAATTTGAAGTCTATAGCAAGTTTGAGGAGTTTAAAGCCTTTGTTGAAAATTAGACTAGTAAAAAGATTAAATGTTTGAGAACTGACAATGGTGGTGAGTTCTGTTCTATAGAATTTGATAAGTATTGCACGAAACTTGGGATTGAAAGACACAAGACAACTCCATACACCCCGCATCAAAATGGAGTTGCAGAGAGGATGAATAGGACACTGATGGAGAAGGCTAGGAGTATGCTTAGTGGAGCTAGTCTAGAACAAAAGTTTTGGGCTGAAGCTGTTGCCACTGCTTGCTATCTGGTGAACAGATCTCCTACATCAGCTCTTGTTGGAAAGACACGCATGGAGGTGTGGTCTGGTAGAAAGCCTTCAGTAAGGCATCTTCATGTTTTTGGTTGTGAGGCATATGCACATGTGCCTAGGGAGAAGCGATCAGAGTTGGAGAACAAAGTTGTTAAGTGTATCTTCATTGGCTATGGTGTTGGTGTGAAAGGATACAAGCTTTGGGATCCTGTGGCTAAAAAAGTATTGTATAGTAGAAGTGTCATCTTTAGAGAGCTTACACCTTCTTCCACTATTTTGCAGAGAGAAGAAAAAGAAAAGAAAGAGGATGTTGTTCAGTTTCCTCTTACCCCTGAGAAGACTGAACAGAAAGACAATGTTGGACTGGATGATGAGGAGAGCTCTAGCAGCTCTGAAAGCTCAGAAGGAGAAGCTGAACCTCAACCCCAACTCTTGAGGAGGTCTGCACGGATAAGGAAGCAACCTGAAAGGTTTGGTTTTACATTGCTTGATTCTAGTTGTGCTTATGCTTTGCTCACTAATAGTGATGAACCTAGAACTGTATCAGAGGCTTTGGATATGAAGGATGCAAGTTCCTAGAAGGAGGCCATGGAGGAAGAAATGGCTTCTTTGGAAAAGAATCAAACTTGGGACTTGGTGCCTTTGCCTCCTGGACGGAAACTTGTTGGATGCAAATGGGTGTTCAAGAAGAAGATTGGTGCAAATGGCAGTATTGAAAAGTATAAGGCCGGATTGGTTGCGAAGGGGTATTCACAAGTGGAGGGTATAGATTATGGTGAGATCTCTCCCGTTGCAAAGTTGACATCCATTTGATTACTGTTGTCTCTCGTACCAGCTTATGACTTGGAGGTAGAACAGATGGATGTGAAGATAGCTGTCCTTCATGGTGACTTGGAGGAGGAAACTACATGTCACAGCTAGAGCATTACATGGTAAAAGGTAAATAAAATTTGGTTTGCAAACTTAAGAAGTCTTTGTATGGTTTGAAGCAATTCCCTAGGGGATGGTACTTGAAGTTTGATTCCTTTGTGTTGTCAATTGGATTTGTGAGATCGAAATCAGATCACTGTGTTTATTATAAGTTTGATGGTGATCGTATTCTCATTGTTGCACTATATGTTGATGATATGTTGCTCATTGAGAAGGGTAAGAATATGATTTCTAATTTTAAATCTCAGTTGTCAGCTCAGTTTGAAATGAAAGATTTAGGGGCAGCCAGGTACATTCTAGGAATGGAAATCAGAAGAGACAGAACCCACAGAAAACTTTGGTTAAGTCAGAGTAAGTATGTTAAGACCATGTTGGACAGATTTAGCATGGGAGATTTTAGACCATTGTGTGTTCCCATTTCCTTGGGGACAAATTTGTCTGTTGAGGATTGTCCAAAATCTCCCAGTGAGGTGGAGGACATGAGCAAAGTACCTTATTCTAGTACTGTTGGTAGTTTGATGTATGCTATGGTCTGCACAAGACTAGACATTGCCCAAGTAGTGGGAGTCCTTAGTCGATTTATGGCTAATCCTGGACGGGTTCATTGGGATGCAGTTAAGTGAGTGTTTAGATATTTGAGGGGTACTTCCGAGTATTCCATTTTCTAACATGGTAATGTTTCAGGACCTCCACATTCTGTTGATATTTGTGGATTTGTGGATTCAGATTGGGTAGGTGACATTGAAAACAGGAGATCCACCAGTGCTTATGTTTTTACACTGTTTGGTGGTGCTATCAGTTGGATGAGTAAGCGACAACCTATTATTGCTTTGTCCATGACAGAAGCTGAGTATATGACAACAACTTATGCTTGTAAGGAAGCCATTTGGCTTAAGAGATTGTGTTTCGATATTGGAGTTGATGCAAGTCAGATCACGATCAGTTGTGATAGTCAGACTGTAATTTGCCTTGCAAAGAATCTAACTTTTCATGCTAGAACCAAGCACATTGATGTTCAGTTTCACTTCGTGAGGGACATGGTTAAGGATGGAAAGGTAAATTTAGAGAAGGTAGATACTTTGAAGAATGTTACAGATGCATTGACGAAGCCAGTGGGCACAGAGAAGTTCAGATGGTGTTCGGAGTCTATAGGCCTCTCGGCCTATAGCAGTTAAATCCTATTTTTCTATTGGCTCTTACAAGGTGTTTGACAAGTGGGAGAATGTTGGGAATTAAGGTGTCTCAACCTTGGTAATTCTCTGCATTTGTAATGTTTGTATTTATTATTCAATTGCCTATGTTGTAAATAATTGGAAATTCCACTTTGTCATATTGTGGGATGTGGCACGGTGATGTGTCAATCCTTCATGGATTATGACAACTTGTTATTTTGTCCTCACATGAGGAGATAGGCATCCCACTTAGTGGTAGGAATATTTTGCCATGTGTTGGCACCTTCTATGTTGTGTAAGGAATGTTTGACTGAAATGGTTATGACAGATTCCTATGACGAATCTATGACATGTAAGAGTCGAGAATAGAAGTTTGTAAGACAGGTAATGACATGTGTCATGAAGCATCTTTGAATGAGGCATATTTGGGTGCCCCAAGGTGGAATATGATGTGTTGTAAGAGAATATGCTGTTTATAGCATGTGTATGATAGATTCTCTTACAGCTATAAGTTGTAACCACTATGATAGATTCTATGATGGTTGTAAGTGTCGTAAGAGCATGTGTCATAGCCCATTTTGGAAATAGGTGACCTCTTTGGGATGGGAGCTGTGGAAAAGTGTCAGACACATTCTACAATGTTGACCAAGTGTCCCTAGGCATGAGTTTTGGTCCAAGATGCCATATTGGACGCCCATTCCAAGAAAGGCCCAAAATTGCCTTGTATGTTCTATTTAAACAGGTGCTTGGAGATGGAGTTTGTATCACAGGTTTATAGGTACTGTTATGCTTCCGGATTGACTCCAGACATGAGTGTTAAAGACCATTGAATCTTGCACTGCAAGTGTGTTGTAAACATTCTTTCAGATTTGTTAATACATTGTGCAAATTTCTAAGTGTGGGGTTTTTCACTCGATAAGGGTTTTCCCCACCATAAATCTCTGTCTCTATTCTTTTGTCTTCTTTCTAGCTCTTGTGTTTTGCTACTATATCTCATGTTAATGGTTTAACATTGCTGTAATAGTTAGGATAAAGTTGAATTTGCATAGCCCTCTCCTTAATAGATTAGTGTAGAAAGCATTTCTGCATGCCTAGCTTCCTTTCAATAAAAGACACACGACCAAGGATATGTGGTGCCTTCCACACATGAGAATTATGAAGCATAAAGAAACACATGACATCCTTCGCTCAGCACTAGATTTGACACATGGTAGCCTCGCAGGTAATTTAGCATTTTCCTTAGAGGTCCTCCATATCAACACATGGTGCGTTCCACGCATAGGAAACATATAGCAACAAAAACTGCAGGAACACTGAGCCGTAACCAAGAAAAAACAAAATGTAGAGTTTGGCTCTACAACTTGTTTTACAAAATGAATCAAAATGATTAATTTCCTTGGATTCATCCCACCAAGCATACTAGAAACTAACATCACTTTGATATTGGAGCCACTTATTACATAAGCTAGGTGTGCCTTAGACTAGTGCCATGCATTGAGTGCAACAAAGATAATTTATTTGAATGATTGAACTCTAAACCGTAAACCTTAATACTCTAAACCGTAAAACTATAAACTTGAAACCCTAAACCCTAAACTTGAAACCCTAAATCCTAAATTTGAAACCCTAGTTTTTGTATCTCTAAGTTCATAGCATCACAATAATTAAATTCAATATTAGATGAATTTAACCTATAATACCTTGATTTTTATCTCAATTACTTTAGGACATTGTTTTAAATTTCTCATCTTATTAGGTATCATTCATAACTCAATTTATCTGATGTTTGAATTGTATTGATTTCTTCTTAGAGAGATATATTTGTAGGGTGTTCTTTTATCCCTATATTTGAGTGAACCCCAATAATCTTGCACCACTTAGGTTTTCTTCCTAGGCATTCTCCTTTCATTTTCTAAGTTTTAGATTTGATTATGTCTTAATTTTTTATCCTTTTTCTAGATTTGTGATCTCCCTATGCACTTATCATCTTATCTAGGGTTTGAGTTACTTCATATGCCTAAAATTGAAAATTTAATGGCCCCTTGTTTATAATCAATCTAAGAAATTCCTTTCCATGATCCCCATTAAAGGATCAAGTGCTACGATCATGTTGTCATCCCCACATCTCCCATGTGGTCGTGACACGATATCCACATGTTGTGTCCACATTTGGCATGTGGTCATGACACGGATTACCAAAAATTTCTCCCACTCGACTCTAAAACCCCCTTGCATGCAACATGTGCACTCGACGACATATGCACAAAGGCAAGACGTCAGTCAAATGTCGGGGTAATGCAAACTCCTTTCACAACCCCTATGAAATGAAAGCCTTCTAAGGGGGGTATGTGACACGAGGATCATCGCTAAAAGGGGTAGTTTCCATAATTGGAACTAATCCTAAGGTTCCTAGATGAGGTGATATGATTTCGATATGAACTGAAATCTAACCCTAGGATTTAACTATTAACATAATTAACATTAAAATTATTGCACTAACATGATTTCGAACTAAACATTTAAACAATTATTTATAAGGAAAGGTAATTAATCGAATGAATTTAAATAATATTTCCACCTTAAATCTAGGCAAAAATCCATAGCATAACACCACCTCAACTATATAAGGATAAAATAAATTAAATGACAATATAACTTACACTATACCTCATTTTGACCTTTAGAAGAATTAAAAATATTATTCACAAAAAAAACTTTCCAAAATTAAAATCAAATTAAATAATTAACTATAAGATTTAATTAATTTAATTCCATACATAAGGATCATACACCTTGCCAAAGATATCGGAAATAAAACAATAACTTCCCCTATTCCCCTTTTTGAATTAAAATACTATCCCCTAAAATCCTTCCAACTTAAATCAAATTAAATAAAGTAACTTAATGGTGCCTCAATAGTAAACTAATAAACTTAACACCATGCCCATAGGTTCATTTAATTAATCTAGCATTTAAAATTACCCTTGTATCTAAAAGGGGTTGGAAGAGACAAATAAAGTGCACTTAATAAAATAATAACTATAGTTCCTAAATACATCCCACTAGAATACAAATAATAAAATTAAGTAAAATGCTAATCCAAAAATAAAATACCAACACTTTTTCACTGAGAGGTTAAATTTCCTAACATGATTCAATTAAATAAATTAACTAAACAAGTTCCCCAAAATTAAACTAATAAACTTGAATAAAATTCCATAGAGTTCATTTAATTAAACTAACATTTAAAATTACCCTTGTATCTAAAAAGATTGGAAGGAGTAAATTAGAGTAACATAATGCACTAAATAAAGTTAATTACTTAAAGTTCAAAACCCTTCCCACTAGAGTTTAAATAATAAAGTTAAATAAGAAATGTTAATCAATTGCCACAATAATCAAGGAAATTAGTCCTAATTAAAAATAGGTTTAAAAAAAAATGGATTAGGGCATCCAAACCCTAGGAGCAAGCAGGCTTATAAAACTAGTCTCATGAGCTCAAAACAAAAAATCATTTTGTTTAATAATTCCTCTAACCCTCCTCATTGGTTTTCTAAGGTCATTTCTTCTCCACTCTTTTACCTTGGTTTTCTCTATCCATGCATAGGTTAACTATAAACCCCTTTCTTTTTTTTTTGGTTGTATTTCCACTTAGTTTCCTATATCTCTCTACACCCATTTGGTTTTATTATTTTTTTCTAAATTTAAGATGATCTCTGTTTGATTTTTTTGTTTGCTTTGCTAACCCTAGCTCATGGATTTTTATTTTTGTTGTACAGATCTGATCTTATTTTTTAGAATATAAGTATGCAAGTGGGATTTACAACAGTGATATGGTAAAATTCAGCAAAGGGCCAAATAAATTTTGTTTGCAAGGCGGATCAAAAGGAGATTGCAGGGCATTGAACAACGATGGCGGCATGGGGTGGGCCGCCTGCCTCACAGAGCCCGCGGGCTCTGTGGGTTGGGAGTCCTATGCCGCCATCCATGGTCGGCGGTGGCTTTGCTCTGGGCAGAGGCTATCGGCCTCACAAAACATTTTTTTCTTTAAAAAAAACTATCAGTGAAAACCCAAGTAAATCGATGCCCCCCATTTATTTTTTTAATATGACTTTTGTTAAAACGTTTCAACAATATAGTATATATATTAATATGTGTGTGTGTGTGAGAGAATCATATATATGTATATGTATATGTATATATATATATGTGATGCAGGAGCATCTAGGGTGTAAGAGCAATCTTGCATCAACCAAAAAAAAATGTTGTTTCTTTTCAATAAAGGTTAAATTTGGCAGGGTTACTATTTTTAGTAAGTTTGCATTTGTGCACGGTTGGATACAAAATCTTACACAGACCTCTAGAATGGTGAATTGAAGCTAATGGTGAAGAAATCACTTCAATATCATTTGTCATTTGTGAGATATTAAAATTTCAAATTCTAAAAATCTTATTGAAAATTTCAAAGTCAAATTTGAGGCACTTAGAGGCTCCGGATGGGCCCAAAATTTGGCGAGAAACCCAACCAGTCTACCTTTTGAGAGCTTTCCGAAAAGGTATTATAATTGAAAATCCAACAGTCGGATCGAAAGTTATGGTCTCGTGAAGTTGACCTATTTTTGGAGGGAGATGCAAATTTCAAAATTAAGCTGGTGGCCGCCAAAAAGGGCTATATATGCCCAGTTTTGGGAACCCTTGGAGTAGTAGAGTTAAGGGGGAAGGTGTAGAGTCAGGAAAAGGTGGGAAAACATAAACCCTAGCTGATTTGGGGTTTACAGAAGGCAGATGATTCTAGAGTCTGGAGATAGGAAGCTGTAATATGATGCAGCTTGTAGAGGATTCATCCTCTAATTGTATTTGAGCTTCAATAATGTAATATTTTTCCCATATAAATAAAAGATCATTCTATTTTTTGTGTGTAATTTCTGTTGTTGTGTTTTTATGATTTACCCCTTCATCAAGTGGTATCAGAACAAGGGTTCCTGAGTGTGTAGATAGATCGTCAACCATGAGGCAGTTTGCACCAGGACCTGAGGTTGTGGGTTTGCTACAGAGATCAAGATACCTCCATGAAGAAATCATATTGGGAGGAATGTTTTGACGGAAGAGGATTTTAGAGCCCTATAAAGGCAAATCGATGCATTGCAAGAGGAGCTACGAAGAGGGTTTGAGACGAGAACAAGAGAAGAAAGTGAAGATGAAGCTGAAGAAGAGCTATCTAAGGAAGAACAAGAAGTTGCAAGAGATCCTGTAGAAGTTAGGTTGTTGAGGCCCATTTTAAAGATTGGAAAGAGGCCTAGGATCGAAGTTTCTACATATTCTAGAGATTTGAATCCGGAATAGCTTATTGATTAGATCAATGACATGGAAGAGTATTTCAAGTATGAAGATGTGGAGGACTCAGATCGGGTCAAGTTTGCAAAAACAAAGTTGAAGGGCCACACCAGTATTTGGTGGAGGGAGGTCCAATTAGAGAGGAACAAAAGAGGAAAAGGAAAGATCACAAGATGGGATCGGATAGTGGAGAAACTAAAGAAGCAATTCATTCCTGTGGACTATGAGATGGAGTTGAAGAAGCTGCAGGGACTGAAGCAAGGTAACAAGTCTGTTAAGGAGTATATAGAAGAGTTTTATAAAATTACTATTAGGACAGACCATGCAGAGCCCAACAAGGAGAAGGTATCCCATTACATTAATGGGTTGAGGCCAAGTATTCAAGAGGAGTTGAGCCTAGTCAGAATGACCACCATAGAAGATGCATACCAGTTTTCCCTGAAGGTGGAAGAGAAGCTGAATAAAATATTTGATAGCAAGCAAAGGGAAAAAGGTCAAGGTGGAAGGACTGGTGGAAGACCCTATGGGGGCCAAAATGAAGATTCAAAGAAAAGTGAAGAAACTGACACTAGTTGAAATCAGAGAGGAGGTAATACCTACTGCCCTCGTGACCAGAACAATGGTGAGCAGAAGAGGAAGAGGTAGACCTGGGCAAGGACCTGGAAGAGGAGGTTTCAAAGGAACTTGTTTCCAATGTGGAGAAGAAGAGCATCGAGCATACGAGTGTCTGTAACATCAAGGAAGGACAAATAGAAGACCTAAAGGTAATGCACGAGTTGTACATGTAGATGAAGATGTCCAGTTTGAGCGTTTTGAAGATGCTGAAAGGGGAGAAACCCTAGTTGTCAGAAGAACTTTGTTGAATGAGGAGAAAGAACCCAATCAGAGGAAGAGTTTATTCCACACAAGGTGTAAATGTAAAGGTAAGTTTTGTGATATTATTATTGACAGTGGAAGCACAGATAATCTTGTTTCAGAGGAGATGGTTGACAAGTTGAAGTTGACAAGAAGAAAGCATCCACATCCATATTGGATTGCATGGTTGCAGAAGGACCACAGAGCTTTGGTCAATGAGCAGTGTTTAGTAAAGTTCAAGATTGGGGACTACCATGATGAGGTGTTTTGTGATATCATACCGATGGATGCATGTCATATGCTGTTGGGGAGGCCGTAGCAGTATGATAGGAGCGTTGTCCATGATGGTCGTGCAAACACATATTCCCTAACAAAGGATGGAGTTCTTCATAAGTTGAAGCCCTTGAAGGAGGTGGAAGAAAAGGTATGTAGTACTTCCAGAATTTGCTTGTAGATGGTAGGAAATTTTTGGAGGGTATGAAGCATACGCGTCATTGCTTTGCATTGATTCCTAAGATTAGTCAAGAGAAATGTGAAGATGTACTAGCAGAAGTTTTAGATATGTTGGAAGAATTTCAGGACAATATCTCTAATAATGTACCAGAAGGTTTACCACCAATGAGGAATATAAGTCATCAAATGGATTTAATACCAGGAGCCAGTTTGCCGAATAAGGCAGCCCATAGAATGACCCCTACGGAGAGTGAAGAGTTAAACAGACAAGTTCAAGAGCTATTAAGGGGCTGATAAGAGAGAGCCTAAGTCCATGTGCGGTACCTGCAGTACTAGCATCGAAGAAATCTGGAGAGTGAAGAATGTGTACAGATTCTCGAGCCATCAATAAGATCACGATCAAGTACATATTTCCATTACCTAGAATGGATGACATAATAGATTGTTTGAGTGGAGCCAAGTACTTCACGAAGATTGATCTGAAGAGTGGGTATCACCAGATCTGAATTAGAGAAGGAGACGAATGGAAAACTGCCTTCAAGACCAAAGAAGGTTTGTATGAGTGGTTAGTCATGCCATTTGGGCTAACCAATGCACCGAGCACATTCATGCGGCTCATGAACGAGGTACTGAAAGAATTTTTAGGAAGTTTTGTTATTGTTTATTTGGATGATATTTTGATTTTCAGTAAGACTTTGGATGAGCATCTAATGCATATCACAAGAGTTTTAGAGAAGCTGAGGGAGGAGAAGTTGCTGATTAATCTAAAGAAATGTAGTTTTGCAAAGAAGGAGTTGGTATACTTGGGATTTGTTGTCTCAGAGGAAGGTCTTAAGATGGACCTAGAAAAAGTAAGGGCTATCATTGAATGGCCTACGCCAAGGAGTGCAACGTAGGTACGATCTTTTCATGGTTTGACAAGTTTTTATAGAAAGTTTATTAGAAATTTTAGTATCATTTGTGCATCCCTGACTGAGACAATGAGAGGGGATAGAAAAAAGTTTAAATGGACTAAAGGAGCAGACAAAAGCTTTGATACATTGAAGCAGAAAGTCACAGAGCAACCTATTTTGGCACTTCCAGATTTCAATAAGGTATTTCAGGTAGATTGTGATGCTAGTGGTAGTGCTATAGGAGTTGTTTTGAGTCAAGAAGGTAAGCCCATTGCCTATTTTAGTGAGAAGATTAATGATGCCAAGAAAAAGTATTCTGTTTATGATCAGAAGTTTTATGCTATAGTCCAGGCTTTGAAGAAATGGAGACATTATTTGTTGCCAAAAGAGTTAGTTTTATATACTGATCATCAGGCTTTACAGTATCTTAATAGTCAAGGAAAGTTGAATCAAAGGCACTTAAAATGGGTTGAGTTTTTGTAGAGTTATACTTTTGTTTTGAAGCACAGGAGTGGGAAGTCCAACAAAGTTGTAGATGCCTTGAGCAGAAGGCAAAATTTGTTGATAGAAATGAAGATAGAGGTTGTTGGGTTTGATGAGCTCAAACATTTGTATCCTAAAGATTGAGATTTTGCAGAGGCTTGGAAAGCTTGTCTGGAACCTGTTACTTTGGATAGGACAAAATAGTTGGATTTCATAATCTAAGATGGCATGTTGTTTAGAGGAAGCCAATTGTGCATTCCGAGGAGTTCCATGAGAGAGAACCTGATTAAGGAGAAGCATAGTGGGGGATAAGCTGGACACTTTGGTCGAGATAAGACCATTACCATTGTTGGTGAAAATTATTATTGGCCACAGTTGCAGCAGGATGTGAGGAAATTTGTACAAAGTTGTAGAGTATGTCAGATGGCGAAAGGATCAAGTCAAAATACAGGTCTATATCAACCACTACCTGTACCAGAGAAGCCATGGGATGATATTAGTATGGATTTTGTTCTTGGTTTACCAAGGACACAGAGAGGACATGATTCCATTTTTGTGGTGGTGGACAAATTCTCAAATATGGCCCATTTTATTCCTTGTCAGAAGACTAATGATGTTGTTCATATTGTAGAGTTATTTTTCAAGGAAGTGGTGAGACTACATGGTCTACCTAAGAGCATAGTTTCAGACTGAGATACCAAGTTTGTTGGTTATTTGTGGAGGACATTGTGGAAGAAGTTGAAAATAGATTTGAAGTTCAGTTTTGTACACCATCCACAGACTGATGGATAGACATAAGTGGTGAATAGGAGTTTGGGTAACCTGCTACAATGCTTAGTAGGAGATAAACCCAAGGGATGGGATTTGATTTTTCCATAGGAAAAATTTGCTTAAAACAATTCTGTCAATAGGAGTACTGGTAAATCACCATTCCAGATTATATATGGCAATAGTCCAAGAAATGCTTCAAAGTTAAGGCAGCTAGACAAAGGAGAAAAGACAAGTGTTGAGGCTGAAGACTTTGCAGAACACCTAAAGAATTTGCATGAAGAAGTGAGAAAGCACATTAATAAGATGAATATTCAGTACAAGTCTAAGGCAGATTATAAGAGGAGATATAAGGAGTTCCAGGTAGGAGATGAAGTCATGGTTCACTTGAGAAAAGAAAGGTTCCCAATTGGAGCATACAATAAGTTGAAAATGAAGAAATTTGGACCATGTAGAATCCTGAAGAAGCATGATTCAGGAAATGCATTTGAGGTAGAGTTGCCTGATGACATCAATATTTTACCAGTGTTCAACATTTCAGATTTGACAAAGTATCATGATGATGGACTTGAAAAAGGAACACAATGGGACATTCCAGCATCTACTTTAGAGAAGGAGGAGATAGAGGGCATTATGGATAGCCATGTAGGTAAGAGTACAAGAAACAGGTAGTATATAGAATACTTGTTGAAATGGAAAGGAAGGCATGTTGAAGATTCATCATGGTTATCTAAGACTGAGGTTAACCGTTTTGGTTTCCCTCTAACTTATGAGAAGTGATAGGGTCACTTTTCAAATTACCCCAGGTATCTGATGCAGGAGCATCCAGGGTGTAAGAGCAATCTTGCATCAACAAAAAAAAATGTTGTTTCTTTTCAATAAGGGCTAAATTTGGCAGGGTTACTATTTTTAGTAAGTTTGCATTTGTGCATAGTTGGATACAAAATCTTACATAGACCTCTAGAATGGTGAATTAAAGCTAATGGTGAAGAAATCACTTCAATATCGTTTGTCATTTGTGAGATATTAAAATTTTAAATTCCAAAAATTTGATTGAAATCTTCAAAGTCAGATTTGAGGCACTTAGAGGCTTCAGATGGGCCCAAAATTTGGCAAGAAACCCAAGCAGTCTACCTTTCAATATTGCTTGTGCTCCATCGTCTTTTTGAGAGCTTTTTGAAAAGGTATTATAATTGAAAATCCAACGGTCGGATCAAAAGTTATGGCCCCGTGAAGTTGGCCTATTTTTGGAGGGAGATGCAAATTTCAAAATTAAGCTGGTGGCTACCAAAAATATATGACCATTTTTGGGAACCCTTGGAGTAGTAGAGTTAAGGGGGAAGGTGTAGAGTCAGGAAAAGGTGGGAAAACAAAAACCCTAGCTGATTTGGGGTTTACAGAAGGCAAATGATTCCAGAGTCTAGAGATAGGAAGCTGTAATGTGATGCAGCCTATAGAGGATTCATCGTCTGATTGTATTTGAACTTCTGTAATGTAATGTTTTTCCCATATCAATAAAAGATCATTCTATTTTCTATGTGCAATTTTTGTTGTTGTGTGTTTTATGATTCACCCCCTTCATCAATATGTGTGTGTGTATATATATAACCTAACTCTGGAATTTCTTCGTTGGACAGTAGATAAATATAATTAAATAAAATAGTAAGCTTAAGAATAATCATTTTACCTATATATATATATTTCTCAAGGAAATTAAAATAAAACAGTAAGCTACAATAATAATAGTAAGCTATATTTTTTTTAACATATAAATAAATGTATATATATAGCACTAGAGAGGTAAATATAATGAAACTATCAATACATATATTTTTATTGTTCTTCCATAATAAGCATACTTATTATTATTATTATTATTATTTCTCTTTTCTTTAAACAACTTCACAAGGTAAGGGAGGAGAGATATATTTTTATTTTCTTTCCCTACATATTATTTCCAAATAAAACACTAGAGTAAAACTATAACACACCTATTTCCCACTATTTTCCAGCTCACATAAAACAACTTTAATACCATACATTATTAATCCCATAGGAGCAAGTATTGAACTCAAAATATTATTAACATTGAAATAACAAAAGTATTACAAGACATTAGAACTACAACAAGGACTCTTAAGAGAGAGATTTAACTCTCATAACTACAACATTGATACGATCCCAAAATAGGCCAAGGCATCCATATTGCCATACATTTTACAAAACACATAAAGCCATTATTTCTTCCAAGCTCCAAACACTCCAAGAATCACCAAAACCTACAAAAATCACAAGGAAGGTTTCCAAATCTCATGGGAGCTCACCTCCCATCCATAGACTTGAGAACAAGTCACCCCCAAGCTTGGAGGTCACCCACATAACCAGGTTCACACAAAAACAAAGATTCAACACCAAAATCACTCACACAAAACATAAACACACCCTCCCAAGGATTTCACATAATGAATCCATATGACTTGGATTTTTGGGGGTAGGAGAGTGGACTACTCTCAACTCAAGGGGAGAACCCAAAATCACCAAAATACATAATACTCAAATTCACAAGGCCTCTTGCCTTAATATCTCAAAATGTAAAAAATCTCAAGGCACTCTTTCCTTCACCAAAATCTCAAATACTTCACAATGCACTCCCATAGCCATCACCATGTCCAAATATAATGAGGGGGTCCCTGAGGAGGTTCACTCCTCTCCCACCCCAAAACAATATGAGCTTTTCTCAATAGAAAGCTTCATCAAACACCCAAAATGAAAACCCACACAACACATAAACCATAACTCAAACATACACAAAGCAATCTTCACATACAATGAAAGTAAAACATAAGGAATGCATATAGCCTTGGGTGCTTACCTTATAAGCTCAAATTTGGCAAGAGGTTGATGAAGAGCTCCCAAGTCTCCTTGCAATCTCCTTGCATCAAAATTCCTCTAACTCTATCCCTCTCCCCCAAAGCAATATTAGAAAAAAATGCCAAAATGAAGAACCCTCTCCCTTTGTCAAAGAGGGAGTTTAATAGGCTAAACCAAAGAGCCTTGAGGAATGAGAAGGTGACACATGTCATCCCGTTCCTCCTCACAACCCACTCACAAAACCCTAAGGGATGAGGAGGTGACACATGTCACACTCCTATCCCACAAAGCCTCACACTCTCCCACAAATGCTCTCACACATGTGTGAGAGCATAGTGGAGAGGGGAATCCCACATGGAAGACTCCATAAGGATAAGGAGATAACACATGTCATCCTCCTATCCAACAAGGCAAACCCATTCCCTCATAGATGCTCTCACACATGTGTGAGAGCATAGGGATGAGGTGTCTCCCACTTGAAGGCCTTGGAAGCTTCCCAAGCCTTTAAAATAAGGGAGACCTTATCCTAGGGAAGTGGAGTTGGTCATGGTGGAATCTTGACTTGTCCACCACCTCACCCAACTTCAAATTTCGTCACTTAACTTCAGGGTCAATTTAAGGTGACCAAAAGAGGGTTAAAATAAGGTCTCACATGTTCAAATTGGTCCTAGACCCTAGGGGTATGACCTAGGGTCATTATTTGACCAAAATAAACACCAAGGGGTCCATAAATTTGCATAAAAAGGCCCAATAAATAAATATTACCAAAATAGTGTAGCTCAAACATTACAACTTACAACACATCAATAAATCAATTAAAAAGGGTGAACCCTAATTAAAATAAACATCAATTACAGACATTACAAACCTTGGTCCCTCTTGGGACTAGGTCGGCTAAACATGGATATCACATAGGGTTACTAGATTTGACCTCTGATTTTCCATGGGCCATGGAAATATACTTGTACACTTACACAAATAGATCAATAGCACAAGTATATCATAGCTGAAGTGAAATGAAGTACACACACACACAAGGTCCCATAATCACATATATCCTCAATTACAACACATGCTAACATTTGCATCTCAAATCATTCGCATTTCACATAATTAAATTAGGATCATATACTGCATCATATCTCATCATTGTACTCATCAATTAACATTTCAATTGCCTCAAAATTAACCTTGTATTAAACATCATAGAATCAACTATAATCTAACATGCATAGCTATAACATCATCACAACATAATCCATGAATCAATCAAGGTGTGAGGTAAGTCCATGAATGTCTGAATCTACGGGGGTCAACAACCCCAAAAATGTCTACATGACAAAGATAATCTAAACAATAAGTTTCATAAGCAAAGCAAGAAGTACAACACATGGTAGCCTCACACTACAACACTAAAGGTTCTAGATCAAGCATAAACAGGGGATATTCCAACAATCCCAGTTAGTGTGTGCATCACTTACACACACCCAAACTAACACAACCACCTTAAATAAAAGATCCAAAACAACACTACACTATCTTGAAGATAGGGTCACGCTCCCATAGATCGAACCCTTAGCTAGGTGAATCAAAACAACATGGTCTAAAGGTGCAACCAATCCAGTCGCACCAGGGTGGGCCTCACACATGCCTCTATGTTTGTGCCCTAGACCCTTTATTTTATTTCTCTATGTTGTACTTGTATCAAACTACATATCTCAATCCATTTAGACTTGTTTAATATTCTTGGTGACTATATGCTTATTCACTAAGTCTTGTTTCCCCATGGGGATTCTCATATTCCTATGTTCTTTGCTTCCAAACCCAAGATTCTTATATGTTGTAGTTCTCACTCATGGCCTTATAACAATAGATCTTGAACTTTCTCTACCTTGACTTTCCTTTGGTCTCTTATTTTTGCATAGAGAGCTTCAAATATTTAAAAATTTGAATAACCTTACCCTCTATTTGACCCTTGATTACTTTTCTTATTTGGTTGTTTAATTCTTATTGATGAAGTTATACCTCCATATGGTGATATGTATCTAGTGATGAGTTTGGAAATTATTGCCTTACAATTTGATATCATGGAAGTTTCTTAGTGTCTCTCTTCCTATTGATCATTAGATTATTTTTTTCATGATGTCCACATATTATTAGGAAGCCTATCTAGAAGATAACCTTATTTGATAGAAATTCTTAGCATAATATTTCATTTCTTGGATAAACTTATGGAGATATTTATAATTAAAGCATAAAGAAATTCCTTGGAATATTAAAGTATATATCCAAGTGAATTAACTATGTTACAATTTCTTTTTTCTTTAACATGATAATTAGTAATGGACCATAAAACATGGTAACTTGTTCAGTTGGAACCAAACCTAGAAATAAAAGTTACTTGGTAAACATAAGGTCATTATGTCATCTTTAGGTATGAAATCACCATTACTAGTGACATTAAGTGTATAAGTATTTTCTATTTATATAAGCATGAACTCATCATTTACAAAATGTATTTATTTAAATTTATCTTTTTGTAATTACAGTTGCAATCATGTATTTATTTAAAGGAAAATGTATTTATGGAAATAAACACAAATTTTAAAACATTTTCTAACTTTTAAAATTTTCTTGGAAAATGTCACTTGGTTGAACATATATGCACATTGTTATGTAATTAAATGTTTTAATGTATTGTTTAAACCATGCAAATTCATATATTTCCAAGTTTTCAATATCTGTATTTAAACACATATTGTATATGCATTTAATATATATAAAAATTTTCAATTCCTAATTCAATTTTAATTATTATTTTTTAATTACAACTCTACTTCTACCTAATTTTTACATGGATGACCCCCCCAAGATCCCCCAAAACCCCCACCCCCACCCCCACCCCCACCCCCACCATCTGATGAGGCTCTCTTGTGAGGAAGCATCGATGAAAACATAAATACATTACAAGAAAAAAATATTTTTTTATAAAATCATATGCATGCTCCACCACAAATATCATGGTTTGTATCTACTATGCAAACTATTATTGATTTAATGACAGCAATTCATACATGGTGGGAAGAGAGGAGGTTGTTTTATGAGGATGGTCTCTCTTATAAAGAGATTAATGATTTGTATATTACAAAAAATACTATAGCTCCATATTTCATTGATCCACCGATATGCCAGCCAATAACACCAAATAAAAAAGAATTTCAATAAATGGTGTACACATGAGCAGATAGCTCAAAAAATTTGGGAGCAGTGGTGGATGGTCTTTGTCCATCTGCCACATGCCAATTTTGAGTTTCCTTTATATTTTTTGAAAAAAATATGGGCTAAGTTTGTGATGGGCTTAAAGTCCAATTATTTTGATATGAGATCATTTTAGTGTGTGGGTCATGGCATGCCACAACATAGAATGGAGGCATGTGTCGATCCAAATCGACGTTTACCCCTGTACTTATTGTTCCTTCTTCACCCTCTATTCCTATGCCCTTTCACCAACACACGATGGTCTTGGCATTGGGAGCTTTGTCATCGCTCTAAGGAAACTTAATTGACCAAGCTACTCACTTGGCAAATGAAGTAAATCTTGGAGAGCCTAAAGGATATGGTTATGGTCCTAGCACCTCACGACCATTGACACCATTGCGGTCTACACCGCATTTTTGTCAGAATTGTAATCAGTCATGTTTTGGTCCAGTTCCTATATCTACTTCAGAGGAGTCCTTTTTAGCTACATTATTCGCTCCTATAGAGGTATGTATGCCACATTTAATAAAATTAAATTTAATATAAAAATATAGGTCTATTTTAAAATATCAATCATCAATCTATTTAATAATTTTTTTATATATTGTGTTGATTGGTATAGATGACTCCATCAACCACTACATCTCAGTTGGACCAGTTGGTGTCGATGATCGTAGAGATGGGCAACCCTTATACGATAGAAGTATAAATTTCCCTTAACTATCTACCCTGTTCATTAAATACAATGTGCATTTAAAAATTAGTCTAGATTAAAATTGTATAGATTTTAATGATTATAAACTAATTTGAAAATGTGATGAACCTTTTAATTTAGCATATGGGAGGTCCTGACACTTTTGTTTCGAACCAACTAGTCCACCCCCCACCATCATCATCTATGCTTGCTTCATATTACCTAGTGTGTAGCTTAAAATTATACATTTTCAGTTGAAATTCATTTCAAGTATAATTTCATGATTTTAAATTCTTCTTGAGTTGAATTTATATATACATGTACATATATATGCTGGATGAGAGTAGTATTGGTACAGGCTTAATAAATCCTACCATTGATGAGCCTTGTAATGCCCCTGATTTTGGCTTGAGATAGTTGATAGTTTTATACTGCACGTTGACAGTTAGAGACATTTGAGATGTTAGACTTATGTTTTATGTTTATTATGATCATGATGAACTATGTTTGACTGATGTGGTTTTTGACATGTGTTATGAGTTTTATGATGACATTATTGATATTCCAGTTTATGATGTATTATGACATGTTTAGTTGATGGATAATCGTTATGCAGAATATTGTATCATGCTTTATGTGATTTGTTGGTATTTGAATTACAGTTAGAGGTGTTTATGTTATTATCATGCTTTCAGAGAGGGGGCAGTGTAGTATTGCTCACCCCGAGCACCCTACTATGCTGTGAATCCCTAACTCTGTATGTGTATACAACATATTGTTTTGATGCAGGTTGCAGGTACCGGGCCTCGACTCCACCTGACTTAATAGGTTTGAGCAGGCCCTTGCACTAATGGATAACATTGATGGGAGATAACATGAGGTTTTCCCTAGGTCAGTTTCAGTCTTCAGTTTGTGGCCGTGAGTCGAGGTATCACTATTTGGTCCTTGTTTTAGATTGTTGGATGTCTAGTGGTATGTGGAGTTATTGTCGAGTTTTGGTTTAGTTAAGCCTATGTGTATTTTAGTAATGCATTAATAATTAAATATTACATTAATAATGTTAATAGCATGTCAAATATAATAGTATTTTACTTAGTCATAAAATTTGGAATATTATTTAAGTAAATTTTAGTATAGACTAAATTAATTATTTTAATGTTTTTAATAGTATCTGAGTCATAAGTTTTAATATGGTCAGTTAGTATATAGTTATTTATAGAATAGTATTGGTTGATAAATTAATTCTTGTTAGTTGTCAGATAAGATTCCCGATTTGGGGAATCTCTATATAAAGTAAAAATTTAATTTCTTCTAAATAGTGGATTATCTGTAATAG
Source organism: Cunninghamia lanceolata (assembly GCA_027924645.1). Classification (NCBI taxonomy): domain Eukaryota; kingdom Viridiplantae; phylum Streptophyta; class Pinopsida; order Cupressales; family Cupressaceae; genus Cunninghamia; species Cunninghamia lanceolata. The sequence continues at coordinate 7,705,762 of BSBN01000636.1, read as the reverse complement.
ATGGGAGATAGTGGACATTTACAACTCTTGGCTATTTTTGCTTCTGGGGGTTATTATTTTTTAGGGGGAGTTGTTCAGAAGGAGATAGATAGATAATTTGGGGAAAGAAATTGTCACAGAAAGATTAAGGAAAATGGGAGGTAGCTGAAGAATTTGAAGCTTGGGTCAAATTTCTGGGTATGTTTACTTATGTTTTCTGTAGTAATTCAGGCAAATTAGTTTTAATTTCTTGAGGAATCTTTTGTGTGTATTGGAACCTATCTCTGTATTCCAGTGAGATTCTTGTTTCCTGTCACCATTTGACTCTGTATCTTTTAGCTTGTTTTTTTTCATCCTTGGGAAACTTAGGATTCTCTCAATCCTCTGTCAATCTATATGGTAGATCTGCAAGGTTTATTAAACAAAATGTTAATTGCTCTAACTCAATTTTTTTTAGACTTCTCTGCTAGATAATGAGATCTTTATCTTAAATTCACACATGGAAATGAAACTCATTAGAATCCCATCAAAACTTATACCTCTGATTAACTTGCTCATCAATCTTTCCCTGTATTTACTAGAGCATATCAATGATCATATTGGATCAATTTTTGTCATATTCCAAACTAGTTTCTGCAATTTAACTCTCCCTCAGCTGCCATTGTACGGCCCCTCAACCTTTCTCCTAAATTATGCCTAAAGTCTAAACAAAATCTAATGGATTGATGTGGTTTAAATTTTGTTTCAATATATCTTCAACTCATACCTCCACCACCGTATAGCCTCTTTGTTCCCTCTTCAAACTTTTTTCTACAAACTTTTCCATTGACCATACGGTGAACGGTCCTCTTATTTGTATCTTTTTTCTTTGAAATTTCCTTTTTCTATTTTAATCACAGCTAGTCGATGATCGTACGACGTGGGAGAGAGGTCTGATGCAGTTTTTTTTTGTTGAAGTCAATCTAATCCTCCTTGTGGGCCATTGTACGGTCTACTACTGGGGGTTTTCTGCTAGTAATGAATAAATGAATTTAAAACTTTTTCTTGCTTGGAAATCCATATTTCTTGGAGGTCATTTTACCAAACCTCTTGCAGATTCTATTCCGCCAGACTTGTTTTATGACCCTCTGTTCTCTGCAATTTCTGGTGTCTTAGTTGAATTATTGAATCTAATATGAAATTTCATGAATTCTTACCTGAATGGTTGTTCCTACCTAAAAATCAAGTTTTTCTCTACTCTTCTAGCTGCCTTGGTTGATCTTTGATCTCTACAATAAATCAATTCATGTCGTTTCCTTGCATTGGTGCTTTCTCTCAACTTGATAGTCTTTGTAATTTCATCCTCAATCTTCATTTATGTGTTAACAATAATAGAACTCGTGAGTTTATAGTTGAAAGTTAGTAAATTAGTGATTTTAGAAAATTTCTAAAACAAACTCCTTGAGTATCTTTATAACTCAGATTAGAATGTTTCCTAGTGGTGTGGTAATTTGAAAATAAATATTAGTTCATTAAAATAAGTTAATAACTTCTTGTATTATGAGAATTTAAAATTTATGTTAGTTTACTTTTATTTGTATAGTGATAAAGTTAATATTAGGATAGATTTGTATTATTTTAGAATTAAATTTATTAAGATAATGTTGCTTTAGTAGATGCAAGTTGGTTAAATGAATAAATTAGTTATGCTCATTAAATATAATTTTGTTACATAATATCCTATGTTACATTGCTTTTAGTAAGTAAATAACAAGTTAGAGTTTTAGTATAAATTGAGTATTATATTAGATGTCTATGGTAATGGCGATGCAAATATTAGATGTAATAGTATATATTATTTTATTTTGTTAAAGAGAGTAGAAACCTTTAATGTCTACCGATTTATATCATCCATTGATGTTATATCAAGTTAATTTTGAATATGGTTTTCTCGAAGTCCCATTATTAATTGTTAGCGTCAGATAGTAATGATGTATTTGGCTTATTATGTTATTTTTGGCCCTGAGTCACATCATCCTAAGGGAATGATATAGTCATTTAAACCCTTGTTTCCATTTTAGATGATGGACTTATGTAAAGTGATATTGTGTTCAATTTGTCGACTCCAGAGGTTAGGCTACTTTGGCTTCAATTTGTTATTGTGTCATTTTTCTTAAATGATTTATTAATGTGAGAGTTTAAAGTGAATAAGGGAAAGTTTTATTGTTGAGGTTGAAAATTGAAATGGACTATGTATTGGATTGTAAAAGATAGATGCCTTCTAGTCCCTTGTCCATGCATCTTATTGCTTTTTTGTATTTTTGGCTAGGGGTACTAGTTGTAGGTAGGAGAGTGGCTTTCATGGTGGGGCCGGTGCCAAAAGTGGCTGTCTGGATAACCCCATGGAAGTTGTAATCAAGTGATAACTTAATAATTTATCTAGGTGGGTTGGGTAGTAATTCACATAACAAGATAAGTGTGGTGCCTCACCCATGCCTTAAGTGCTCTCACAGGCTAAGGATGGGATGAGAAGGCCTGGTTGGCAAAGTCAACCTCCTTGTCTCCATGAGAGGATGTGTCAGCTCCGCATGTGTCACCCTATGGGGCCGGTGCCGAGTGAAAGGTCTCTATGATAACCATAGATGGGGGCCGATTTCTAGTGAGAGATAGCCTGGATAACCCATGCTAGGACCATACGATGACAATCTCCCTATTGTAGCTTAGTTACTTCCTTTTTATCTCTTGTTGTACCCTTTGGTGTATTGTCTTGTCTTGATGATTTGACTTGTCTTGATGAATTGACTCATCTTGATGATCTAACTTGTCTTGATAATTTGACTCATCTTGATGATTTGATTTGTCTTGATGATTGATGTAGTTTTGATGATCTGAGTTGTCTATGTCAAGTCTATATCTACTTGCTTGTATCCTTTGACTTAGTGGAACCTCAATGTTATCTCCTAGCTTGGAGGGTGGACCTCAGGGTTCCACATGGTTGGGTGGAAGAGCTTAATCCATTGGTTTTTCTTGGTCAACCTGATTTATGATCACTGAAGATGATTCTCCAGTTCTAGACTTGTACTTGCATCCTTAGAGTTAGATTATAATTTTAGAATTGTATTACATAGTTGTATATTGTAAACCGATGTGATCGGTCAAGTAATCTTGTAATTGAACCTTTGTAAATATTCATCTTTGCAAATGAATGATGTAAATCCTCTTCCGTTGTACCATAATACATATTACTTGTATTTTTATAGATTTATGTTTATCTGATGCAGTTATGTTCCCTAGAGGTGTTAGCTATTCATTTTAGTTAAATGTTGTGTGTTAATACATTTACTTGCTTCAAAAAAAAATTATTTCTGTAATTATTACACATGTTAGTCTAACTCTCTAGGGTTGCATGACGGGGCATCACATTTGGTATCAGAGCCAGGTTTAAACACTGGGTACTCTAGTTATAACTGAGCCCATTATGTGACCTAGTGCTTAAACTCTATAGATTAACTTTCATCCATGTTGTGTGTAATAAATTATCCTTTGGTGTTGCAGGTAGATGCCTAGAGGTAGCAGTCAAGGTCGTGGTAGAGGTAGGGGTTGTGGGAGAGGTGGTGGTGGTGGTACACCTCCACCTAGTTCTCCTCATGAGAGTGTCCATGAAGGAGGGAGTCAGAATATGGAAGGTTAGGATCAGCTTGAAGGAGCCCAGTTGTGACAATTATTGAGGAGTTTCTTGCACGTTTAGGCCCTAGACAGGAGGTAGAGCAGCCTAGATGGGGTCAGGAGGTAGATTAACTAGAACCTAGGGAAAGAGAGAGATCACCTAGGCAGAGAGGACTGACAGCTGAGCAGGAGGCTACACTATCCAGCCATATGAGAGATCTTATGAGGGCACTCCCTCCCAGCTTTGATGGAGCTAGTAGTGGTCTTGAGGTAGAGACATGGTTATTGGATATAGGCAAGTGTTTCACCATGCATCCGTATGGTAGCAACACCAAAGCTAGGTGTGCTATTATACATCTCAGAGGTTTTGCTTCGACTTGGTGGCAGTTAGAGGAACAGAAGTTACACTTCGACATTAGCACTATTTCTTGGGAGTTGCTCTTAGATAGATTTAGAGCCTATTTCCTATCTGATCATTGGAGGTAGCGTCGCACAGATGAGTTCCATGAGCTGAGGTAGATGGCCATGTCAGTTGAGCAGCATGAGCGCAAATTCTATGAGCTCAAGCAGTATGCAGGTATCGAAGATGATGAGACTATGCTAGTGCAGTATTTTATTAGGGGCCTGAATGCCTAGATTAGTGGAGGGGTTCATGAATTCAAACCTAAGAGGATGATCTAACTTGTCTTGATGATTTGACTCATCTTGTTGATTTGATTTGTCTTGATGATTTGTGTAGTTTTGATGATTTGAGTTGTCTATGTCAAGTCTGTATCTACTTGCTTGTATCCTTTGACTTAATGGAACCTCAATGTTATCTCCTAGCTTGGGGGGTGGACCTTAGGATTCAACATGGTTGGGTGGAAGAGCTTAATCTATTGGTTTTTCTTGGTAACCTGATTCATGATCACTGAAGAGGATTTTGCAGTTCCAGACTTGCACTTGCATCCTTAGAGTTAGATTATAATTTCAGAATTGTATTACATGGTTGCATATTGTAAACTGATGTGATCGGTCATGTAATCTTGTAATTGAACCTTTGTAAATATTCATCTTTGCAAATGAATGATGTAAATCCTCTTCTGTTGTACCATAATACATATTACTTGTATTGTTATAAATTTATGTTTATCTAATGCAATTATGTTCCCTAGAGGTGTTAGCTATTCATTTTAGTTAAATGTTGTATGTTAATGCATTTACTTGCTTCAAAACAAAAATATTTCTGTAATTATTGCACATGTTAGTCTAACTCTCTAGGTTTGCATGATGGGGCATCACATTTGGTATCAGAGCCAGGTTTAAACATTGGGTACTCTGGTTATAACTGAGCCCATTATGTGACCTAGTTCTTAAACTCTGTAGATTAACTTTCATCCCTGTTGTGTGTAATAAATAATCCTTTGGTGTTGTAGGTAGATGCCTAGAGGTAAAGGTCGAGGTCGTGGCAGAGGTAGGGGTCATGGGAGAGGTGGTGGTGGTGGTACACCTCCACCTAGTTCTCCTAACGAGAGTGCCCATGAAAGAGGGGGTCAGAATATGGAAGGTCAGCATCATCCTGAGGGAGCCCAGTTGTGACAGTTACTTGAGGAGGTCCTTGCACATTTAGGCCCTAGATAGGAGGTAGAGCAGCCTAGAGGGGGTCAGGAGGTAGATCAGCCAGAACCTAGGGAAAGAGAGAGATCACCTAGGCGGAGAGAATTGACAGCTGAGTAGGAGGCCACACTAGCCAGCCATATGAGAGATCTTCTAAGGGCACGCTAGTGCAGGAGCACCAAGGAGAACCAAAAGAAGCATATCTTGTTTTTGTTGTTCATTTTGTTTTGTTGGTTTCATAAGGTCTTGGAGACCATTCTCATGATGTAATAAAGGCTCTGATACCACTATGATGTAGAGGATCTTTGTATAGGTGGAAGATAGACAAGTTGACTAGGTTTGCACTATACCCAAAAGCACAAATTTGAGGTTCTTCATACAAAAGTGGGAACAACAGTTAGAGGCTTTGAATTCTTCTTGGAAAAGGTGTTTAGGCATGCATTGGCGCCCATCCCATCCATTGGCTAAGGTAGGTCAAACTAAAAAATGGTACTTCCTTCACAAACCCAAGAAATGGCTTTTAGCCCAAAAAAAGAACAGTCCTAGTAACTTTTGATCTAGATCTTCAAATGCAAATCTTAGACAATCGGTAGATACCCATTTGGACCCCCTATGACATATCCAAGAATGGGTATAGGTTGTTTTGGACAGAATACCTCAGTCCATGAAGGAGAAAGTTTGATGATGAGAAGAACCATGTTGAAGGTGCCTCAAACACAAGAACCCCCTCAAAGGAAGACATTGTTCAAGACAACATGCAAGGCCTATGGTAAGATTTTCAAGGTAATTGTTGATTCAGGCTCAACAGAAAATTTGGTTTCCATTAAAATGGTAGACCAGTTGAAATTGAAAAGACTTTCTCGTTTTAGTCCTTATAAAGTATCATGGTTGAATACAGGACAACAAGTTTTGGTAGATGAACAATCATGGATAGAATTTGAGACAGGGGAATATAAAGATAAGATTTTGTGTGATGTAATTCCCATGGCTGCTTGTCATTTGTTGTTAGGACATCCATGGCAATATGATGTTCAATCACAACATGATGGTAAAACTAATTCTTTCATTATAACCAAGAATGGTAAAAAGTATAGAATGGATCCATTGCCTGATGAGAATGTAGAGAAGAATGTTGGGTCAAGTGTCATGATTGTGAGTGGTAAAGAGTTTCTAGATGCCCTTAAGGAAGAAGGAAACCAAGGGTATGCTCTGATTTTGAAGCCTAAAAATAGTCCTAGTTTGCATGATCCTAGTAAGGAAGAAGTTCCTAATGAGGTGCAACAATTGCTAGAGAAGTATAAGGGGATTATGGTAGAATAAATGCCTAATGAGTTGCCACCTATTAGGGACATAAGCCATCAAATTGAATTCATACTGGGATCTACTTTGCCAAACAAAGCAGCCTACAAGATGACACCTTTACAAAATGAAGAGATTGCCAAGCAAGTGCAAGAATTGTTGGATAAGGGATTGGTAAGAAAGAGCCTTAGCCCATGTGCTGTCCCAACAATCCTAGCCCCTAAAAAGGATGGTAAATAGAGGTTGTGTATGGATTCTAGAGCCATTAACAAGATTACCATAAGATATAGGTTCCCTATGCTAAGGATTGAGGACCTAATGGACTATTTGGGAGGGGCTAGATATTTTTCTAAGATTGATCTTAAGAGTGGGTATCATCAAATTAGGATAAAGCAAGGGGATGAATGGAAGACAACATTCAAAACAAATGAGGGTCTTTATGAGTGGTTGGTAATTCCATTTGGTCTATCTAATGCCCCAAGTACTTTTATGCGTCTCATGAATGAAGAGTTGAAGGATTTCATTGGCAAATTTGTTGTGGTATATTTAGATGACATTCTTGTTTTTAGCAGGACTAAGGAAGAGCATTTGCAACATTTGGATCAGGTTTTGAAGAAGTTGCATGATGAACAATTGATTATCAAAATGGAAAAGAGTGTCTTCATGAAGGAAGAACTCACCTATCTTGGTTTTGTGATTTCACAAGGTAGTTTGAAGATGGATCCAACAAAGATAGAAGCCATTTTGTCATGGCCAACTCCAAAAACAGCAGGTGATGTGAAAAGTTTTCATGGTTTGGCAACATTTTATAGGAAATTCATAAGGGGTTTTAGTCATATTTGTGCACCAATTTTGGATACCATCAAAGGGGGGTAGAAATGTAAGTTTTTTTGGACAAAGGCAGCCAATGATTCTTTTGAAATTCTGAAACAAAAAGTAGCACAACAGCCCATACTTGTTTTGCCCAACTTTAACAAGTTGTTTGTGAAGAGAACGTGTGTCTCAAATTACTGCTTGAACCTTATTCTATCTTTGGTCATCGGCCACACTGAAGCTATCGGCAGATCTTGGTAATGTTACACCGATAGTTGTGTTCACATCGATAAAGCAACAAGCTATTGGGCAGACTTTCACTATCAGCGAGAGTGAGAAGCTTGTGGCCGATATGCATGGTTTCACCGATGACTTATGTCTATCGACATAAGGTTGGCCATCGGCCAAGATCTTGGTAGTTGCTATGATGTGAATGGTCACCCCGATGGAAGTTGGCGAAGCATTGGGCATCGGCGTGAGAACCTTCATCGGCGCATTGTAAAGTGTTTGAGCCGATGGCAGAGGTCACTTCGATGAAGGGCGGTGAACTTGGGGATCACGGAGACTATGTGTTATTGGTGAAGGAAGCAATCTGATCACTGATGGAGCAAGTTAGGCCGATGGGTCTTTGGTTTGGTATCGTCGGCAACAGAATTGTTGATGATAGTATAATCGAGTCGTTGGCCATATACACTGCAGAGCAGTCTGGGACCTGATGCATGTGGGACTAAAGGTCTCACTGGAATGTGAACCGTTGTGATGGTTGGAAGGCAGCGACGTTGGATCAATTGAGACGATTAGTTAGGGAAAAAATAGTGTAACGGTTTTTTGCACTTGGAAACTGATAATATAATCTTATCGACTGACATTGATGATGATTTTTGATGAAGAGATTCAATTACACAGTTTATTCTATAAATATGTAGATGCAATGAACGGTGTGGTGTAGTTGAGAATCGATACCTGAGCAAAAGGGCTAGGATCTTTATTGTAACTATTCTGTTTACTGTAATAAAGAAAGCTTCTATTGTGGTGGTGGGTTTTTTACACGAAAGGGTTTTCCCACGTAAATCTGGTGTCATTCTCTGTTGTCTAGAATGTGCATTTTGTTTATCTGGTGTATTCATTTGTGGTGTTTTGAATTGCAAGTTACCTGTCTGCATTATCCCCTTTGAATTAACATTAGGGAAGATGTATTCCGCACCTCTGCTTTCCTTACAAGTGGTATCAGAGCCAGGTTTGTTGTGTTATCCTTGTTGGTAGGTTGGATTTTTTGTGTTAGTTCATAAAGTGGGAGTTTTGTAGAGGTCTATTCTATTAAATAAGATGGCAAGTACATCAGGAAAAATAGACATTGAAAAGTTCAATGGCACAAACTTTGAGTTGTGGAAGATTAAGGCTGAAGATTTGCTGGTCGATAGAGATCTTTGGATTACTGTGTCTGGGGTTAAACTTGCAAGCATGAAACAAGAAGATTGGGACCTAGCTGATAGAAAAGCCAGAGGAATGATAATATTAAGTCTTGTGGATTCTGTTCTATTAAACGTCCATGAAGAGAAGTCAGCCAAGGATTTGTGGAAGAAGTTGGGAGATATTTACCAGGGCAAGTCCTTGGTGAATAAACTGTTTCTCAGAAAGAAGTTGTATTCTATGAAGATGGATGAAGGTGCATCTGTAGCAGACCATTTGAACACATTTAATCTGATTGTTGCACAGTTGACATCTGTAGGTGTAAAAATAGAAGAGGAAGATCGCTGTGTGCTTCTATTGTGTTCCTTACCCGACTCTTGGGATCATCTTGTGATGGCTATTGGAAGTACAACAACCACGTTTACAACTGAAGCGGTTGTTACCTCTTTGTTATCTGAAGAGATGCGGAGGAAATCTTTTGAGGCAGCCAAAGAGGCCCTGTTTGTTCGAGGTAGATCAAAGGAAAGAGGCAATAAGAAGGACAAGAAGTCAAAGTCCAAGTCAGAGGGGAGATCGAAATCTCCTGGCACAAAGTCCAAGGTGAAGTGCTGGAATTGTGGGAAGAAAGGACACATCAGAAGAGACTGCAAAGAGGAGAAAAAGAAGAAGAAGAAGAACTCTTCTGATAACGATTCTTCTCAGAGTGATGCCGATGCCTTCATTGCTGCCTTGACAACGCCTGCATCTGAAGATGTGTGGCTAGTGGATTCAGAAGCATCTTTTCATATGACATCTCATAGAGAGTGGTTCACAAAGTATGAACCATATGCTGGTGGGAAGGTGTTCCTGGCAAGTGATTCGACACTAGAAATTGTTGGCCGAGGAAGAGTCAGAATCCAGTTCCCGGATGATAGAATAAAGGGAATGAATGGAGTTTTACACATACCAGGTCTGGCTTGAAATTTACTTTCTGTTAGTAAGCTTAATGATGTTGGTGTGCAAGTTATTTTTGTGAATGGTGGCTATAAAATGACTAGAGGGTCTATTGTACTGGCAAAGGGTGAACGCATTGGAACTCTGTATAGGTTAGATGCTAAACCAATGTGCTGTAATAGTGTCTCTATAAAATCTGAAAAAGCTACTATTGTAACACATGATGCAAGCTCTATGGAAGTTAAACTTCCTGTAGAGAAAACAATGCTCTGGCATCATAGACTTGGTCACATAGGTGAAAAAGGTTTAAAAACCTTGAAGAACAAAACCCTGGTAGATGGGCTGATTGATTGTAATCTAGAGTTCAATTTCTACGAACATTGTATATATGGAAAATAGAACCATGTTTCTTTTTACTCTAGTTCTCATAAATCTTCTGGTGTTTTGGACTATGTACATTTTGATGTTTTTGGTCCAGTTGATGTTCCTTTTCTATCTAAATCAAGATACTACGTATCGTTTATTGATGATTACTCAAGGAGGGCATTTGTATATTTTTTGAAAAATAAATAAGAAGTGTTCAGTTGGTTTAAAGAATTTAAAATTCTTGTGGAAAACCAGACTGGTAGAAAAATAAAATGCTTGAGAATAGATAACGGTGGTGAATTTTGCAATGCGGATTTTGAAAAGTATTGTGTAGATCATGGTATAAAAAGGCACAAAACTACACCTTATATTCCACAGCAAAATGGAGTTGCTGAAAGGTTGAATCGGTCACTAATGGAGAAAGCAAGAAGTATGTTGAGTTATGCTGGTTTTAAACAAAGGTTCTGGGCTGCAGTAGTTGCTACAGCTTGTTACTTGTTGAATCATTCTCCTACTTCGGCATTGGTTGATAAGACGCCTATGGAAGCGTGGTCTAGAAAGAAACCCTCTTTAAGACATCTTCGTGTCTTTGGCTGTGAGGCATATGCTCATATTCCTGAGGTAAAAAGGTCTAAGCTGGATTACAAAGCAGTCAAATGTATCTTTATTAGCTATGGAGTCGGTGTTAAAGGATACAAGCTTTGGAATCCTAAAACTGAAAAAGTAATTTATAGCAGGAATGTCATTTTCAAAGAGCTGAAAACTTTGGTTATTGATCCTCAGCCGGAGAAGACAGAAAAGAAGAAAGAAAAGAGTGTTGTTACTATTCCTTTGACCCCTGTAAGAGAGGAACAACAAGCACCAAGTGTAGATAATTCAGATGAGAGTTCTAGTAGCTCCGAAGATTTTGATCCAGAGCAAGAACCTGAACCTGTACCTTAGCCATTGAGGAGGTCTACACGTGAAAGGAGACAACCAGATAGGTATGGATTTTTAGTACTTGATTCAAGTTGTGCCTATGCTTTGCTTACTGATACTGATGAACCTAGGACTGTGAGAGAAGCTATTAGTTTATCCGATTCAGATTCTTGGTTGGAAACCATGGATAATGAAATGTCATCATTGGAGAAAAATGGAACCTGGGATCTGGTGCCCTTGCCTGAAGGTAGAAAACATGTGGGTTGTAAGTGGGTATTTAAAAAGAGATATGGTCCATATGGTAGTATCAATAAGTACAAGGCAAGACTGGTTGCTAAGGGGAATTCCCAAAAGGAAGGTGTTGATTATGGAGAAATTTTTTCTCCTGTAGCTAAGCTGACATCCATTAGATTTCTGTTGTCACTTGCAGCAGCATATGATTTTGAAATTGAGCAGATGGATGTGACAACAACATTTCTTCATGGAGACCTTGAAGAAGAGATTTATATGTCCCAGCCAGAGCATTTTGTGGAAAAAGGCAAAGAACATCTGGTATGTAAACTTAAAAAGTCTCTTTATGGTTTGAAGCAATCTCCCAGAATGTGGTATCAAAAATTTGATACGTATGTTTTATCCTTGGGGTATGTGAGATCTAAGTCTGATCACTGTGTTTATTATAAAACTGATGGTGATCAAATTCTTATAATTGCAATGTATGTGGATGACATGTTGTTCATTGGCAATGGTAAGGGAATGATCTCAGAATTAAAATCTCAGTTGTCCTTGAAATTTGAAATGAAGAATCTTGGGGCAGCGAAATACATTCTAGGAATGGAAATCAAAAGGGACAGATCTAAGAGAAAGCTTTGGCTCAGCCAGAGCAAGTATATTACTAATGTTCTTGATAAATTTTGTATGTCTGATTGCAAGCAGCTAGTTGTTCCAGTTTTACAGGGAACGAAACTATTTGTTGAAGATTGTCCAGAATCTTCAAATGAAATTGATGACATGAAAAGAGTGCCCTATGCAAGTGTTGTTGGCAGTTTAATGTATGCAATGGTCTGTACCAGACCAGACATTGCCCAAGCAGTGGGAGTTTTGAGCCAGTTTATGGCGAATCCAGGAAGGTCACATTGGGATGCTGTGAAAAGAGTTATGAGGTATTTGAAGGGAACTTCAGACTATTCTATTTGCTATCATGGAAACTCTGTTGGATCTCAGAGGTCTATAAGCATTCAGGGTTATGTTAATTCTAATTAGGCAGGGGACATTGACGGTAGAAGATCCACCAGTGGATATGTATTCACGTTGAATAGTGGTGCTATCAGTTGGATGAGCAAGCGGTAGGCTGTAGTCACTTTGTCCACAATAGAGGCAGAGTACATGGCAGCTACTCGTGCATGCCAAGAAGCCATTTGGTTGAAGAGGTTGTGTTCTGATGTTGGTTTTAATGCAGGGCAAATACAAATTCACTGTGACAGTCAAAGTGCTATATGTTTGGCGAAGAATCCTACATTTCATGCTAGGACAAAACATATTGATGTCCAATATCACTTTGTTCGTGATATGGTGGAAGACAGGAAGGTGAAGCTGGAAAAGGTTGACACTTTGGAAAATGTCACTGATGCCTTAACTAAAACAGTGAGTACGGCCAAGTTCAAATGGTGTTCAGATGGAATGGGTCTTCGGGCCCATAATTCTCAGTAACTAAGTGAGGATTAAGAGGTAGCAGTAATCTCTTCAACAAGTGGGAGATTGAAGAGAACGTGTGTCTCAAATTACTGCTTGAACATTATTCTATCTTTGGTCATCGGCCACACTGAAGCTATCGGCAGATCTTGGTAATGTTACACTGATAGTTGTGTTCACATCGATAAAGGAACAAGCTATTATGCAGACTTTCACTATCGGCAAGAGTGAGAAGCCTATGGCCAATATGCATGGTTTCATCGATGACTTATGTCTATCGGCATAAGGTTGGCCATCGACCAAGATCTTGGTAGTCGCTCCGATGTGAATGGTCACCCCTATGGAAGTTGGCGAAGCATTAGGCATCGGCGTGAGAACCTTCATCGGCACAGTGTAAAGTGTTTGAGCCGATGGCAAAGGTCACTCCGATGAAGGGTAGTGAACTTGGGGATCACGAAGACTATGTGTTATCGGTGAAGGAAGCAATCTGATCACTGATGGAGTGGGTTAGGCCGATGGGTCTTTGGTTTGGTATCGTCGGCAACAGAATTACCGACGACAGTATAATCGAGTCATTGGCCATATACACTGCAGAGCAGTCTACGACCTGATGCATGTGGGACTAAAGGTCTCGCTGGAATGTGAACTGTTGCGATGGTTGGAAGGCAGCGACGTTGGATCAATTGAGATGATCAGTTAGGGCAAAAATAGTGTAACAGTTTTTTGCTCTTGGAAACTGATAATTTAATCTTATTGACTGACATCGATGATGATTTTTGATGAAGAGATTCAATTACACAGTTTATTCTATAAATATGCAGATGTAATGAACGGTGTGGTGTAGTTGTTGAGAATCGATACCTGAACAAAAGGGCTAGGATCTTTATTGTAACTATTTTGTTTACTATAATAAAGAAAGCTTCTATTGTGGTGGTGGGTTTTTTACCCGAAAGGGTTTTCCCACGTAAATCTGGTGTCGTTCTCTGTTGTCTAGAATGTGCATTTTGTTTATTTGGTGTATTCATCTATGGTGTTTTGAATTGCAAGTTACTTGTCTACATTATTCCCTTTGAATTAACATTAGGGAAGCTGTATTCCGCACCTCTTCTTTCCTTACAGTTTGTGGTGGAATGTGATGCTAGTAACCTTGCTATAGGGGCTGTCCTATGTCAAGAAGGCATGCCTGTTGGTTTCTTTAGTGAAAAATTAAATGATGCTAAGAGAAAGTACTCTACTTATGACTTGGAATTGTATGCAATGGTACAAGCTTTGAAAAAATGGAGGCACTATCTTTTGCCTAAAGAATTTATTATTTATACTAACAACCATGCACTTAGTTTTCTGAATTCATAGGAGAAACTCAATCATAGGCATATGAAATGGGTTGAGCAACTCCAAGCCTATACTTTTTCAATCAAACACAAGAAGGGGCAGGCTAACAAAGTCGCAGATGCATTGAGTAGAAGGGTAAGTATGGTTCAGGAAATTCAATTATAAAGTGTAGGGGTTGATGCTCTCAAACATATGTATCAGGATGATGAAGATTTCAAGGAGGTATATGAAGTTTGTTCACAATTTTCAGACTCTTATCTTTATGATTTTTTTGAGTTTTTGTTGTAGCAAGGGTTGTTGTTCAAAGGCAACCAACTATGTGTTCCTAGGTGTTCCATGAGGGAGAACATCATAAAGGAAAAACATTGTGGTGGACTAGGAGGTCACTTTGGGTTAGATAAAACATTGGATCAGGTGAAGAGGTTTCATTTTTGGCCTAAAATGCAATCAGATATCAAAAAATTTGTTGAATGTTGTAGTATTTGTCAAAGGGCAAAGGGTACTTCATCTAATGCTAGTCTATATCAGCCACTTCCTATTCCTAATAGGCCATGGGAAAGTATTAGCATGGATTTTGTATTGGGTCTTCCTAGGACTCAAAGAGGCTTTGATAGTATATTTGATATGGTGGATAGATTCAGTAAGATGGCTCATTTCTTGCCATGTAAATGTACTAATGATGCTTCACACATTGTTGGTTTGTTCTTCAAAGAAATTGTTAGAATCCATGGTTTGCCTCTTAACATTGTGATTGACAGGGATCCAAAGTTTGTAGGCCACTTTTGGCGCATTTTGTTGAAGAAGTTGGGTACTCAATTGTCATTCACTTCAGCCTATCACCCTCAGACTCATGGCCAAACTAAGGTGGTGAATAGGTCCTTGGGAAATCTTCTCAAGTGTCTTACCAAACAACATGGAGAGGCATGGGATATGATCATCCCTCAAGCTGAGTTTTCTTATAATGATTCCACCAATAGGAGCACAGGAAGGAGTCCATTTGAGATTGTTTATAGTCTTCATCCAAGGGGTGTTCTTGAATTGAGAGATCTCCATGGATTGGAGAGGAAAAGTGCTCAAGGTGAAGACTTTGCATTGGCCATGAAGGACATCCATGATAATGTCAAATAAACTCTTCAAAAGAACAATGATAAGTAAAAGGAGAAGGCCAATGAGAAAAGGAGAGATGTACAATACAAGGTTGGGGGGCACATTTGAAGAAGGAAATACTTCCAAAGGGGCAGCCAACCTAACTCCTCATGAAGAAGATAGGACCATGCCAGATTATGCACAAGTTTAGGCCCGATGCCTATGAGATTGATCTTCCTCAATGCTTGACCATATCTCCTATCTTCAATGTTTCAGACTTGTTTCCTTTCAAAGGTGATTCTAATGTAGATTCAGAGGTAGATATGATAGTAGCAGGAGATGAAGAATGGGTCAAGGGTCTTCCACCCAATCAGCCATTGAAGTTGGAATGCATTCTTGACACCAAGGTCTTGAAGAAGACTAGAAAGAAGACATACAAACAGTTCCTTGTCAAATGGAGTGGATTACCCATTGAAGATGCCACTTGGATGAGTGAAGAAGACATCTTGAAGCATGGTGTCATAGTTGTTGATCTACTTCCTCAAGAGACTTGAGTTCTCTTTCCACCTGAGGAGTATGGTGCAGGAGCACCAAGGAGAACCAAAAGACTCATATCTTGTTTTTGTTGTTCATTTTGTTTTGTTGGTTTCATAAGGTCTTGGAGACCATTCTCATGATATAATAAAGGCTATGATGCCATGTTTGTAATAAGCAATCATACAACCATACATTGTATAGGAGGCAGTCATAAAGCCATAAAGGACAGTCATACATTTCATGTTGTAAGCCTTGCAAAGACATGTCAAAGTGTTATAAAGGTATGTCAAAGTCTTGTCAAAGGTTTAATATAGTTGCCCAATGTTGGAAGGCACTTGTTAAAGCCTAAACAGTCCTAAACATGTAAGGACAAAATTGGTAAACAATTGTAAGTAGTTGAAGTGTCAAAACTGCCAAGGAAGTTCGAATTGGTTATGACTTCAATCATCAACCAAACTATCCTCAATGAAGTTGTCAAGGTGTATAAAATCGTATATACCCTTGAGCAAGTGAAATATAGAGAGAAGAAGGAGATCTATCCAATAAAAACATCATTTCTCTATTGTTTTATGTATTTCCTGAAGGAACAGGCTGTACCATTCTACTGTACGGATTTGTCATGGATCCCAAGTTGTTGGGAAGTGAAGTGTGGTGAAATAGATTTAATTCAAATGTGATTCTAGACTATGACATTGGATAGAAAGCAACTTGTAAGCATTTTCCTTAAAACTGTTTGTTGAAATCTTTGTTTTCCTTGAGGAAATTCGCCGCGACATGATATACTATGTGAAGGTACAGGACTATCTTCATTTCTCCATGTTTTGATTGGTTAGTGAATTGAATTGCTTATAATTTGAAAGTAGTTTGGTGTCTTGAAAGTTGTATAGCAAGGAGATATAAGATTTCTTCCAAAACAGCCTCATCAAAACCTAGATAAGGGTTTATTTCCAAACGATGAGAGATTGACCATCCCACTATCTTTCAAGGCCATAAGACTAGTGGGATGGATGTATTCATTTGAATTTTAAGTGTTTTGGATGACTAAAGGAGAGGGAGAGTTGATGTTTGCAAGTTTTGTTAGAAGAGGCTTAATATGACCATGTATTAAGCCAATTGGAGGAACCAAAGAGGCATTTTTGGGAACACCAGATTTTAGGAGGGAAAAACCCACAAAATCCATAGTTTTGGCATGTGTTCTAAGTGTTCAAACCATTGATTGAGTTATGTGTGTGAATTTAAGGGGGGTCTCTTTGTATTTTAGGCCTAATTGGGGCTCTAGGTCATTGAGAGGAGTTATAGGTTGGGGTATTCTGTCCAAAACAACCTATACCCATTCTTGGATATGTGATAGGAGGTCCCAATGGGTATCTACTAATTGTCTAAGATTTTCATTTGAATATCTGGATCAAAAGTTATTAGGACTGTTCTCCTTTTTTTGGGCTACAAGCCATTTCTTGGGTTTGTGAAGGAAGTACCATTTTTGAGTTTGACCCACCTTAGCCAATGGATAGGATGGATCCCAATGCATGCCTAAACACCTTTTCCAAGAAGAATTCAAAGCCTCTAACTATTATTCCCACTTTTGTGTGAAGCACCTCAAATTTGGGCTTTTGGGTGTAGTGCAAACCTAGTCAACTTGTCTATCTTCCACCTATCCAAAGTGCCTCTACATCACACGCCCTCCCACCTTTGATGGAGCTGGTAGTGGTCTTGAGGAAGAGACATGGTTATTGGATATAGGTAGGTGTTTCCCCATGCATCCATATGGAAGCAACACCAAAGCTAGGTGTGTTATTCTGCATCTCAGAGGTTTTGCTTCGACTTGGTGGAGGTTGGAGGAGCAAAAGCTGCACTTGGACATTAGCACTGTTTCTTTGGAGTTGTTCTTAGAGAGATTTAGAGCCCATTTCCTATCTAATCATTAGAGGCAGCATCGTAGATGAGTTCCATGAGCTGAGGCAGATGGTCATGTCAGTTGAGCAGTATGAGCACATATTCTATGAGCTCAAGTAGTATGTGAGTATCAAAGATGATGAGACTATGCTAGTGCAACATTTTATCAGTGGCCTAAATGCTCGGATCAGTGGATGGGTTCATGTATTTGAACCTAAGACTACGGAGGCAGCAATGGAGAAAGCTCGGTTAGTGGAGGAGAATTTGGCTATGGCACTCGGAGGGCATACAGGTGTGCATATTGGCAATTCACCTTTTTCAGGATTTGGTTCTCATGGTGGGCATACTTAGGCATTAGGATCTCATGCACCCGCAAAGGGTGGACAACAACAATACTCTCAGGCCAAACCAAAGAATCCTCAGACTCAGCAGGGTGTCAAATTTTAGAATAAGAAGAACCGAAATCGGCAGTTTTATAGATAGGACCGTGTTGATCGCCCCACTTAGAGCATGTAGTTTGCAGCGAGAAGAGGTAGTTTCCAACAGTCTAGTGCCTTTCAAGGTGGTGGTGGTTTTGGTAGAGGCACAAGGTACTTCTCTTGCGACCAACAGGGCCATATTGCTAGACAGTGTCCTCAGAGTACTTCAGGGTTTGGACATCGGCCAGTGGCTTTAGAGCCAATGGTTGGTGATGCAGGTAGATCGCATAGAGTCTTTGCAGTGGTTGATAACCGCCAGGCAGAGCATCATGGTATCATGGTGGAGACTTCTAGTTTCATGTGAGGTATTGGTTTTTCTATTCTCTTTGATTCTAGTGCATCTGATTCGTTCATCTCCTTCTCTTGTGGAGCATTGTGGCTTAGTGGCAATAAAGAAAGATGATAGGTGGTAGGTTGAGTTAGCTTCCAAGGCTAAGGTCACAGTTGAGTCTCTAGTGCACAGTTGTGAGTTGAGGATTGACTCTCTATCCACTAAGTAGACCTTCACATCCTACCCCTTGGTTCATATGATATAGTTTTGGGGATGGATTGGTTAGAGGCCCATCAGGCAGTGATCGATTGTTGGCATAAGTCTGTCAGATGTGTGGATGATTCTGGTAGTGAAGTGGAGGTTGTTGGTGTCCAAAGACCTATTTCCCTACGTATGATCTCTGCTATGTAGCTTAAGAGATGCATGCGTCAGGGATGTCAGCTTTTTGCAGTGTCAGTTAATGACTTGGAGATGGAGGAGAGTCGAGAGACATCTCTTGACGATCACCCACTTTTGAGAGAGTATGCAGATGTTTTTCCTTTTGAGATTCTGAGGATGCTGCCTAGGCATGACATCGACTTCAGAATTGATCTTGTTCCCAGCGTAGAGCCTATTTCATGAGCTCCATATAGGGTGACTACTCAAGATCTTAAAGAGCTTCAATTGCAGTTGGAGGAGTTGTTAGCCAAGGGATTCATTCGACCTAGTGTTTCTCCATGGGGAGCACCTGTGATCTTTGTGAAAAAGAAGGATGGATCTCTATGGCTGTTGTGTATATGGAAAAATGGATTAAATCTAAACTAAATAAAACTAAATAACCCAATAACATAAAGGAAACGAATTTAAGTAAAAGCCATAAATCGCAAATCAAAGACAAATGAAAGCTCTTACCAAAACCTGTATTGTTCCCTTTTGGAGATATGTGGATTGCTCAATGTAGCTGCAAAGCCATGGCTGCAACAAGCAAGTATGTGCTCAAGAGATCAATGTCAAAAGATCGTTATAGTGCTCAATCGACACGTTTTGTATGCTCAAAGCTCTGTTAAGTATGCCTGAGAATACGATCGAAGAGAGAGATAATGAAGGAGATGAGGGGGGTTTATATAGATTTCAAACATGTTGAGGAATGTGCAACGAATGAGAAGAAGACATGTGTCTTGCTTTCTTTTGCATGAGAGGAGTTATCAAGAATAGAAGAATAAGTTAACTGAAGAGATAAATCAATTAAAAGAATAAAGCAATCAGTTAAGTGATTTAAAACAAGAAGAAGAGATTTGCATGAGAAAAGAAGATATTTTGCTTTATTAAATATAGAAATATTTAATTGATGAGCAAGAAAGCTTGAGTTATATTAGAGATAACTCAAATTTAGAAGAAAAAGCAATTTAAATAAATAATTGATTTATTTAAATTTAGAGAAGATATTTTGGAAGAAATAATTAAATAATTAGAATGATTTAATTTAGAAGATTTGAAAAGCTAATTAAATAAATAAATTTATTTAATTGTTGTGCATGATTTTGGAAGAATAATTTTGATTTAATTAAATAATTTAAGAATTATTTAATTTTAGATAAGAGGGAATTTGTTGAATTAATTAAATAATAGGATTTAATTAATGTGGATTTGATTTTCGAAAAGCGAATAATGATTTAATTAAATAATTAAAAATTATTTATTTGTGGAAGAATATAGAGGAATTTAATTTAATTAATTAAATAAAGAGAATTTATTTAATTAATGTTGAATTTAGGAGATTTAGAAGAATTTGATGATAATTAATTAAATAATTAGATTATTTAATTAACGTTGTAATGCAGGTGATTAGACAGATAACAGAATGCAAGTGATTTGACGACACGGTCATTTTAGGGTGTCTACATTTTGCCCCTCTTTGATGCAATGCAGCATGTAGCGTTGCGTCAAAGAAATTAATTGTTGAAGAGGTGATACAATTTTTATGCCCCAGTGTAGCTAGTTGCCCCAGCGTATGCCCCCTCGAGCGGGAAGACAGGGAAGCGATAGAGGAAAGGTGTTGACGCTCGACTAGAAGATTGCGCGATCAGGTGGGAAGAAAAGCAGAAAACGGGATGGGAAAGAAAACTAAGGGTAAGGACACTATAAATAGGTCCCATGGGGACCACAATCCTCATTTGCACCCATTGCAATTCTAAATTTAGAGAGAAGAGCTTCTAAACTTAGTTGAGAGAGAGGGGAGCAGACAGCGTGGAGAGATGCCGATTCCAGTGCATAGACATCGGGCGGAGCTGGTGCGGACCTACGGGAGGCCAGCAGGAGCTCCAGCAGCGGTAAGTGATCGAAAACCCCCTTTGAATTTGTCGATTAGGGGTAGATTAGGGCTAGGTTTAGGTAGGGTCAGCTATGTCAAGCAAAAGTGCCTTAGGAAGCCACAGCGCGTTTGGTAGAGGATTGCAGTGCTTTTGGCGCGCTATAGCGCGGCTGGTAGTCACTTGCAGCGCATGTGGTAAAATCACGTCGCTTTTGGTGGGAGATGTCCGCGTCGTAGCGCAGTTGGGAAATCCTGCAGCGCGCTTGGCTAGGCAGTGTAGCGTGCTTGGTTAAGCAGTGCAGCACAAGTGGGGGAAGGGGAAGAAAATGCGTCGCGTCTGGTATGGCAGAGTGGCACGGTTGGTATGGTAGAATGGCGTAGTTGGAAAAACAAGGCGCGTTTGGTTCAAAAATCAAAGCGCGGTTGGTTGAACAGGAAGGCGCGGTTGGTTCAAAATCAAAGCGTGGCTGGTTGAACAGGAAGGCGCGGTTGGGGGAGAGGGACAGCGCGTTTGTATAAAACTAAGCGCTGTTGGTTTGAATAGAAGAAAATGCTAGGATGCAAGTAGAAGAGTGAGGCTGCCAAAGAGGAAAGGGCAAGTTGGGGGTTGCATAGCAGAGTCCAGGGGTAGATAGGATGATGAGGATTTGGTTATGGAAGAACTGACACATGATTTGTTATGGATGCAGAGGATTTTGCCACCACTAATGTCGCGAGAGCGACATCACGCGATAGCGCATGAGGTGGTTCAGCTTACATGGGAGGAGGACGCATTCCTGGAGCATGCGGGACTGTGGCACGTGGCACACTTGACACACATTAGGGTGAATCTCACCCTAGTGACAACAGTCGTGGAGAGATACCACAGTGAGACTTCGTCGTTCCACTTTCTGACGGGGGAGGCTACAGTGACACTGGAGGATCTATACCGCATCCTGAGGATTCGAATAGATGGAGAGATAGTGGACTTCGACCCGGCACGGGGCGAGGCAGGCTTGGAGGAGGTCTTCTATACAGACGACCTGTGGATAGACGATGGGGAGATCCGATGGGCAGACGTCCCGAGACTCTGTGACAGGATCCGTTGGATAGTTGCATCACTGATTGGCAGCTTCCTGTGCCCGGACCGCAGATCTAGAGGATTATCAGTAGGCTGGGGGACTGTACTATCGGGGATGTTCACTCATGGTAGACAGTACGCGTGGGGACCCTGCGTGCTGGGCCAGCTGTATCACGACATGCACCATTGTGTGTACAGGAGAGGCAGGAGCCTCTCAGCAGGTGTGACTCTATTACAGGTGTGGGCATGGGAGCATATTCCAGTCATCCGACCCATGGCGCAGCGCCACCGAGACAGGGGGAGCCATATGCATTTTTGTACGACGGGGTGATGACACACCGGAGGATGGGATCTGTCAGCTACTGGAGGCGGCAGATAGATGAGATGGACATTTTCATATGGAGCCGTGGTTACTATACGAGGAGTGGCCGGATGAGCACGAGCAGCTCATGCACTGTAGACAGGTTCGCTATCTGTTCGGTAGACGGACAGATATGATAGAGAGATATCTTCCCGAGCGGGTACTTAGACAGTTTGGCCTACCACAGGGGCTACCAGTGGGGGAGGCCACACATGCCAGGACGTGGAGAGAGACAGGAGACTGGGACGCAGTGATCCCAGTGGCAACAGCATTAGCAGAGGTGCAGGGACTTATCCCCGTGAGATGGGATTGGGACTCTGGGCTAGCAAACCCAGGGACACTGCCAGACTATGATCAGTACTGGCAGACACACAGGCTGATGAGATTGACTACACCAGGTGTAGTAGGGGCAGTGGGAGAGGTATTAGTCCTTGGCGGAGAGGCCAGGATGAGGCAGCAGGCCAGGGCAGCTAGGCAGCAGGCAGCGGGCCAGCAGGCAGGCGGAGAGGGCAGCGGCCAGCAGGCCGATGTGGAGATGGCAGAGGCAGTGGGCCCGGTCATAGAGACCAACTTACAGAGAGCAGAGAAACTGCGGCAGGAGGAGATAGCCCGGAGGACTCGCTTAGAGCTCCGGATGGCTCGGCTGAGGAGAGACAGGGATGCAGCGCGGGCCGAGGTGAGGCAGGCAGAGGCCACAGCCCAGGTGCAGACACAGGCGGCCACAGCAGCACAGACAGCTCTAGCATAGGTGCAGGCACAGCTACAGGCACAGGTGCAGGCATACAGGCAGCTGCAGGCCCAGATACAGGCACAGGCACCGGCACAGGCACAGCCACCAGCCGCACCAGCAGCAGATGTAGATGAGCTAGCGCAGGCTAGGAGAGAGAGAGACGCAGAGGTGCAGCTGCGTTTGACAGCCGAGGCCACACTATTTAGAGTGAGGTGGGAGAGAGAGGAGGCACACCGTGCACTGGGTGCCAATTAGAGGACGTTATACAGCGAGCTCATCCGAGTGCAGGGCGAGCTTGTATCAGCAGGCAGAGAGGCGGAGTACTACAGGGGCCTATACGTGGGTGCAGTGCCGGCAGCTCAGCAAGCACCGAGTTATAGAGACAGGAGCAGGTCAGGGGCATCAAGATCCCAGAGGACAGGGTAGTCAGCGTCCTTAGTTAGAGGGCCACTTTTGCCGCCAGGGGGAGGAGGAGGACCATCAGGAGGACCTCCACCGAGCACAGGGGGAGGCCAGGGGCCACAGCAGGAGGGCAGCTCTACCCACTAGGGCATATTCATGTATATTGTATCATATTGTATCATTTTAGACAGATGCCTGCATGCATTCTGATGTATATTTTGAGGGCTCTTGATAGCCTTGATGTACTATATTGGTGTATATTTGGATGTATACACATTTTTTGTATTATTGATGTAGACACAGACACTTTGTATTATGATGGCCATTACATGATATATATATATGATGATCTGTTCGACTCACTGCTATTCATGCTTTTGTGTATGCATTCCTTGATGTTATGGATGTGATGATATATATGTATGATTATGGATTCATGTGATGACATATGCTATTTATATGATGCTTATAGATGTATGATGATAGAGATATATGATGATATAGATGTGATGACTAGTGATATCTGACATGTGGGTTTTGCAGATATGCACCAGAGAGGAGAACAGGAGGAGATGGAGACTGTTGATCGATTACTGTAATGAAAGCGATATAAAGGATGTGGAAATGGATGAATGAGCTTGTTGCAATGGCTTCACATTTGTATATAAAGAGCAATCCTTAGTTTGATATATCACGTGGATAGTTCGCCACCAGGGTATAAAAGACCAAGGTGCAGTAATATCCGAGCGCGTGGACATTGACTCTGCAAGCAAACGGTTTGAACCTAGATCCCTTAGACATACTATGACCTTGTTGGAACATGTGAATAAGCCATAGTCTTGAACATAAAATAAACTTCAATACATGTAAATGCAAGAAGAAATATTAATATGTAAAATGCTAGGGCGTAACACACACAAGATAAATAGAATGCTAAGAAAGATGCTAAAGATCATTCCTCAAACACGGCACACACAAGCAATGACTATGCCCCCAATCCGTACTGCATCACAACATACCAAGATTATAGATAAATCAAGGTAGCCTTGAATAGGTAATGGAAAAGGAACAAAAGATAAACCATAACACAAATTGACTGACTTACAAAGTAAACATACAGCCAACATATTCTCTTGCCAAAGAGGTTGCTCAGGATAGATTGGGTAGGAAAGATAACAGCCTTATCGTAGG
Source organism: Cunninghamia lanceolata (assembly GCA_027924645.1). NCBI lineage: Eukaryota > Viridiplantae > Streptophyta > Pinopsida > Cupressales > Cupressaceae > Cunninghamia > Cunninghamia lanceolata. The sequence continues at coordinate 7,681,482 of BSBN01000636.1, read as the reverse complement.
AACTCTGTGTTCGTTAAAGGGTGCTATCTACCTAAAAAGACAATGTCTTGCTGCAAGAAATGCCGCATGTCGCAGGAGACGTGCGTGTTGGTCTCGACAATGGAACACTTCGCAGAAGACAAGCTTGTGGATCTAGGGCTTGGTTAAGCGGTACTTAGCTGATATTGGCAATCGGTATGCAGAACAGTAGATGACTCTGGAAGGAAGCTTCTTTGCTTCAGGTTTGCGAAGGACTATTGCTTTGAAAGGATGCGCTAGCTTGCTACTTGAGTTAGTCAAGTCGAGGCGAATGGATTTTGACAAACGGAAGACTAGAAGGATGGAATGCTAATGGATTGGGATGGGTGGAGAATGATGGATCGTGTGTGCCTGAGTACTGGATACATCCTTCGTATTCCAGACTGCCTACATACCCTGTATCCACGGGATCAAGGCACACTTATGATGGAAGATGAATGTGATAAATATGTAGTTCTGGATAGAGTGATGAATGGGTCAAGGTGAAAGGAGGGGATCTTATGTACCTGAGTACTGGATACTTCCTTCGTATTTCAGACTGCCTACATACCCATATCCATGGGATCAAGGTACCTTAAGATTGAGAAGAGATGATATGTAGTTCTGGTTAGTGTGATGATGTGGGAAAAGAGCGGAGAAGAGGTGATCTTATGTACCTAAGTACTGGAAACGTCCTTCATATTCCAGACTGCCTACATACCCATATCCATGGGATCAAGGTACCTTAAGATTGAAAAGATGATATGTAGTTCTGGTTAGTGTGATGATGTGGGAAAAGAGCGGAGAAGAGGTGATCTTATGTACCTGAGTACTGGATACTTCCTTCGTATTCCAGACTGCCTACATACCCATATCCATGGGATCAAGGTACCTTAAGATTGAAAAGATGATATGTAGTTCTGGTTGTAGAAAGAGTGTTGAGAAGATAACAGCCTTATCGTAGGAACTCTGTGTCCGTTAAAGGGTGTTACCTGTGGCAATGAGACAAGATTGAAGTACGCGCTGCGAACCACGAACAAGGAACCAATCCTAGACTGAAGCTAAGGAAAGAGTTGCCCCCATTCTGGTAGAGGAAATTGTAGGGGTGACCGCCGACGAAGACGCAGAAAGACTTGACCTAGGACAAGACAGTGTTAACGGTAGACACAGATCAAGACATGGGATGATGATGAGGGACACTGACAAATTTCCAAGCTATACTAGATAGGGAGATGGAAATGCAAACAAAGTCAATGGTTTTATTATGGATGGATGGATGAAGCGTGTTGTTACGAACTGGACAAGGAGCAGACCGGACTCGATAGACGATGGATGCTGACTCTGCGCATAGCGCCTGTTTGCTAGGTTTTCACTATGGTACTTATCCAAGGCACCTGTTTGCCAAGTTTTCACCAGAGGACGGATTTTTTTTTTTGGATTTTTTTTTTGTTTTTTTTTGTTTTTTTTTCAGAATACTCTAAGGATCAGGCATAGAACTTCTTGAGATGGACACTGTTAAGTGGCTCATCTAGAGGAATGCCGTCAGGTGTAGCTAAAGTATAAGCTCCTGATCCATATGCTGCTGTCACAATGAAGGGACCTAACCAGTTAGGCTCAAACTTGCCCTTCTTCTCTCGATCTGCTTGATTTCTCTGATTCTCCTTAAGTACAAGATCACCAACTTGAAACCGTCTTTCTTTGATCTTTTTGTTGTAATTACACCAGAGGCGGTTTTGATAGACATGGAGATGATTTAGCGCGGCAAGGCGCCTCTCATCTAGTAGTTCAAGCTCAGCTAATCTGGAAGTGCGATACTCATCTCCACCGATCAAGTCCTGCATGGATACTCTGAGGGATGGGATCTCGACCTCTATAGGTAGGCTGGCTTCAGAGCCAAAGACCAAGGCATATGGTGTGGCACCAGTTGGTGTTCTGATACTAGTGCGGTAGGCCCATAGGACGGGATTGAGTTGCAAGTGCCAATCATGACCAGCTTCATTGACCGTTTTCTTTAGGATCTTGAGAATGGTTTTATTGGAAGCCTCAGCTTGGCCGTTACTCTGCGGATAGTAGGGAGTTGAAAAGCGATGTTGGATATTGTACTGTATGCATAAGGCACGGACATCTTGGTTCTTGAATGGTCTCCCATTATCAGTGACAATGGCTTGGGGAATACCATACCGGCATATGAGGTAGTTTAGAATAAACTTGGCTATTTGTTTACCGGTGATATAGGTCATAGGAATGGCTTCCACCCACTTCGTAAAATACTCAGTGGCGGTAATGATAAACTTGTGGCCATTGGAGGAGGAAGGGTGGATTTGTCCTACGAGGTCGAGACCCCATTGAGAAAAAGGCCATGGAGTTGTCACAGGTTGTAACTCATGAGTTGGTGCGTGAATCAAATCTCCATGTTGCTGACATTGTAGACACTTAGCAAACTGTGCAGCATCTTGCTCTATTGTTGGCCAGTAATAACTTGTTCTGAGTATCTTCTTAGCAAGATTAGGACCGGTAGAATGCGTGCCACAGACACCTTCGTGTATGTCTCGTAAGGTAGCTTCGGCTTCTTCCGCATTAAGACATCGTAGGAGGATACCATCGAGACTCTGGCGATATAGTGTATCACCCAGAATGATGTAACGAGAGGATCAACGGATAAAGGTTTTGCGTTGGGTGGATGATAGGTCAGGAGGAAAGGTATTGTGTTTAAGGTATTCATAGATATCTTCGTACCAAGGGGAATTGGGACCAACAAGTTCGTAGATGATTTGAGTAACAGGAACATCGACGGCTGGTATCAACAATTGCTTGATCAAGAATTCACACTTCTGTGTATTTGCAGGCATGTCAATCAGTGACCCTACAGAAGCCATAGAATCCGCAGCTTTGTTATGCTCTCTTGGAATTTGCTCAAATGTGATGGTAGAAAAATATGGTTTGTAGGCATCCACTAGTTGCTTGTAGGGGACTAACTTTTCATCCTTTGTTTGGTATTCATCTGTGACTTGGCGAATGACTAGCTGTGAGTCTCCATATACTTGTAATTCTGTAATGTCCCATTGAACTGCTGTATTGAGACCTATAAGGAGTGCTTCATACTCGGCTATGTTGTTGGTGCAAGGGAATGCTAGCCGATATGATTTTGGAATGTAGTCATTCTGAGGTGTAACAAATAAGATGCCGGCTCCTGATCCATGCTGTGTGTAAGAACCATCAAAGTACAACTTCCACATTATGGAGTTAGAAAGAGTGAATAGATTCTTGTCAGGAAAGTCTGCTACCATAGGATGTGTATCTTTCATAGGCGCATCTGCTAGTTGATCCGTGAGGGCTTGTCCTTTAATTGCCTTACGATCTGTGTACTCAATGTCGAACTCACTAAGGATCATAACCCATTTAGCTAGTCTGCCTGTGAGAGCTGCTTTTGCTAGTAGATATTTCAAGGGATCAATCTTGGCTATCAGATTTGTGTGTTGGTTCAGCATGTAATGCCGCAACTTTTGGGAGGCGAACACTACTGCTAAACAAGCCCTTTCCATTGGTGAATAATTGAGCTCGTATCCCACCAAGGTTCTACTAATGTAATAAATTGCATGCTCCTTTCCTGTGTCATCATTCTGTGCTAGCAAAGCCCCTAGGGTTGAGTTTGTAGTGGAGATGTACAATATCAAGGGTTTGTCCACAACTGGTGGAACCAATACAGGAGGTGTAGCTAGATATTCTTTAAGTTGATCAAACGCTGCCTGACACTTGTTGTCCCATCGAAATGAAACATCCTTTCGGAGCAAGTGTTGAAAGGGTTGACATTTATCTGCTAGCTGTGATATAAAATGCCTGATGGACTGTAACCTTCCCTGGAGGCTCCTTAATGCTTTTAGGTTCTTTGGTGGAGGCATCTCCACTATAGCCTTTACTTTCGCTGGATCTACTTCGATGCCTCTACGAGATACTATGTATCCCAATAGCTTCCCTGATGTTACGCCGAATACACATTTCTTTGGATTGAGTCTTACTTGGTATTTTTCAAGCATGTCGAAGATCTGTCCTAAGACCTGTATGTGATCCACTCTAGAAGATTTAGCCAATATATCATCAACATAGTCTTCCATGATGTGATGAAAGAGGTCATGGAAGATCACTGTCATTGCTCGCTGATAGGTTGCTCCTGCATTCTTCAGACCAAACGGCATGACACACCAACAATAATTGCCCCAAGGACAAGTAAAGGTTGTTTTATGTTGGTCTTCTTCAGCTATCCTTATCTGATTGTAACCCGAGAATCCATCCATGAGAGAAAGCATCTCGTGACCTATTGTCAAGTCCACTATAATGTCAATGTTTGGTAGTGGAAAGTCGTCTTTAGGACATGCCTTATTGAGATCTATGAAATCATTACACATGCGGATGTGCTCGTTAGGTTTAGACACAGGTACAATGTTTGAGACCCAATCTGAATAGTCAATAGGTCGTATAAACTTTGCATCTAATAGCTTTTGTACTTCCACCTTCACCAAGAGAGCTATCTGTGGGTGCATCTTTCTCAACTTCTGTTTGACTGGTTTCACCTTGGGATCAACTATGAGATATTGAACTACCAGCTTAGGGTCTAGCCTTGGCATATCTGCATAGGTCCATGCAAAGTTGATGGTTCATTGTAAGAAGAAGTTGTTAAGATTTTTGTGCTCTGTGTCAGATAAGGATGCCGCAAGAAATGTTGTCTTTGGATTCTGTTCTATACCCAGGTTGATCTCTGTAGAATCTTCCACTAGTAGAGCTGATTTCTCTTGGTACTTAGATGGTAAGGGAAGGTCAAATCCTCCATCCTCCAGTGCCACTGTTGGGTTTTCACCATTGGATACGTCCTTTATTTTTACTATTTTATGATCAGGGGGTGCCACAGTGTGGTTTTCACCTAGAGATCTTTCTTTATTTGCACTTTTGTGACTAGAGGATTTGGCATTCTCACCAAAGTAAGCCATGGGCTCTAGTTCCATTACAAAACCTGCCTTGTGATCACCAAGAGGGATACCTTCCCGAAGTCCCATAAACTTAGCTAGAGCTTCGTCATTCTGAAACACATCTATAACGGGGGCCCCTTGTTGGTCCCAATCGATAAGTTCAGGGTAGACAAGCGTGACATTCTGGGTGCTGATGGTGGAAGTTAAGGATACGGAGCATAGTGTAAAAATGGAGGATTCTACAAATAGATTGGTCATGTGGAGGGAAGAGTCATCGATGATATCCTCTGTAGACGTCGTATCGGCAGAAAAGTGTCAGCTACCTCATCGAGGATATACTTGATGTCCGAGGCGCGTGGTACCTTCTTACCAAATCCTAATCCTTTCTTGTCTAGCTTGTTTGTAACCACAATGGGCTCCATAGTGCCTTGATTCTGTTTCCCAAGGCCACCTTTGCCTTTATAGCCCATATTTTTCACTATCCTTAAGCCATTGCCATATTGCTTGACTGGTATCGTGACTGGTTCTTTCTCCTTGTAGAGCCAAGAAGAGATGTCCTCAATAGTTTCCTCTTCCAGTAACCGTCCATGTTGGAATTGGGTTAGGAATGTTGGGGGAGGAATAGCTGCTTTTTTGGTAACTTTGGCAATGGGTGGTTGGCCGTAAGATTTTGGAGATAAAGGCATCTGCCCTACACAACAAGATTCGGAGATATCATAAGTGCGAAAGCCTATATCTCGGATGCGAGCTGTGATTTTGGGGAGGGGTGTAGGTTCACTTGTAGAGGCTTGCGTGAGAGTTTCAGGGTCAACATAGAGAGGAGATTCAAGGGCTTTGTCATTCTTAGGCACTTGGTTGCAATTCTTATAGCTTCCTTGCAAGACACGGCAAAATTCAAAAGGATTAGGGTCTCCTGGGATGGTGATCTCCGTACCATTGTATGGGAACTTGAGGGACTGATGGTACGTGGAGGGAATAGCTTTCATTGCATGGATCCATGGGCGGCCTAGGATAATGTTATAAGGCAACTCAATATCAAGGACCTGGCACCTAGTTTCAAGCATGACTGGGCCCAGTTGTATAGGCAAGTGAATAACACCTTCTGAACGGCGTTCTGCATCATCATACCCCTTGATTGTAATACTATGATTAGTGTTGACGTGATCCTCAGAGTATCCCAATTGCTTTAGTAACTTTAAAGAACAGATGTTGAGACCAGCACCACCATCTATGAGTATACGTTTGATTTTGCGCTTATGGATGAGAACTTCAATATGAAGGGCATCGTTGTGACAAGGATCATGGGAGGGGAGGTCTTTCTCAGAGAAGACCACGTTGTAAGGCGAAGCAATATTACCCACTATAGCTTGGAAATCTGTGACTGCTATGTTGTTAGGAACGGAAGACTCTTGGAGGGCTTTTTCTAGCACCACTCTATGTGCAGGTGATGACCGTAGAAGGTCCAAAATAGAGATCTGTGCTGGTGTTTTCCCTAGATGTTCGACAAGATTATAATCAGACTGAACTGGAAGCCTAGGTGTAGGTGCACGGATGGTGACATGACCTCGACGAGTAGTAACAACACAATCCGTAGATTTGCCTTTGATGGTGAGGGTAGACACTCGACTCTCTTCAAAATGACCTACAATGGAATCGAAAGACGTGGAAGCGTGGTTGATACCTTTACCTCTATCCTGAGGAGGAGGTGGACCATGATGAGGGAATGGTTCCTTGTACATATCGAGATCCTTGTTCGTGTGTTGCGCTGGTGATTCATTCTCAAAAGTGATTTGATTACCATCGATGAGGTTTTGGATGAGGTGCTTAAGCTTCATACAAGATGCAGTTTGATGCCCTTTGCTCCTATGGAACTCACAATACTCATTGTCTCTATAACGTGCAGTTTTGTAGACAGGTTCTCCATAAGGAGGAGCATCAGGTAAGGTGATGAGCCCTTTCTGCAAAGCTTGCTGTAAGACCGATTCGATGGGCACTCCCAAAGGAGTAAATTGACGTCACGGAGGGTAATCTTGTTCGGGCCGCTCTTGTTGTCGTTGTTGTTGGTTGGGATAAGGCTGCCTTTGTTGCTGCTGTTGTTGAGGTGGAGCTTGACTTGGTTTGGAGAGTTGCAGTGGTGTTTGCAACGTTTGGACATGCTTAGTATCGACCACCCCATCATTGACCACATTTTTGTTCTTGTTCCAATATTTGGGTTTATCGTTCGATTGCTGATGAGAAGTACTATCTTTCGTCTCCTTAAAGATTTTGACCATACCCTTAGCAATGAGGGCCTTCCCAATGTTGATACCCTTGTATGTGATTTCATCGAAGGTTGTAGCACTAAGAATTTGTAAATGGAAACCTAACTCTTGGTTGAGGTTCTGCACAAATATGCTAACAAGCTGTTTCTCCAGAATCTTGAAAGGGAATTTACTAGCCATTTGTCTCCATCGTTGGAGGAAAGAAATGAAAGTTTCACCATTTTTCTGTTTATTGTTGCATAGGTCCGTCATGGAAATCTCATGCTCTGCGTTGTAAGAGAAATGGGTGGCAAACTTCTTTGCTAGCTCGTTGAAGGACTTAATACCTGTGGGTAAGTGTGAGAACCATTCTATTGCTTGACCTCCAAGACTGCGAGGGAAGAGACGCATAAGATATGTGTCGTTGTGCGAGACCTCGAAACAAGCAAGATAGAATTCCCTAAGATGGTCTTTAGGGTCACCTTTTCCTTTATATTTATCGAACTTGGGAATAGTGAAATTTTGAGGAAAAGGGATCATTGGTAATGACCAATCAAAAGGATAAGGACACACTTCCTCTAAAGAGAAAGTCTTTTTGGTGTGGCCAAACGTAAGATCAGATAGCTGCTGTTGAACCTCCGCAATCTTTAGTTCCATAGTCGTGGGAGGGGTTGGTAACATCTCCTGTTGTCCAACAAGCGGTTGGTGTTGCCCATATGGAAGATTATAATGCGAGCCATGCGCAGTGGTATTGTAAGGGTCGTAAGATTGATTGGGATTGTACGGATTGTATGATTGGTTCAGATTGGGTTGGAATTGGAGGCCTTGATTAGGCAGAGGTGGAGGTGGCACTAGGTAAGAATGTTGGCTTTGCGATGGTTGAAGAAACGTATTGGGGGGAGGAAAGCTAAAGTGCGTTTGATTAGGTTGTGATGGTGGCACATAGCTTTGGGAAACCTGATGTTGGGAATGTTGAGAGTGGCTAGGCAATGTATGAAAGAAGTTGAGCATGGATGAATGTTGTGGAGGGGGAACATAGGTAGAAGTGATTTGCGACGGTGGGGGTTGATTGAAGATGAGAGTAGAAGAATGTTGTGGTGGAGGAATATAAGTAGAAGTGATTTGCAACAGTTGGGGTTGCTTGAGGATGAGAGTAGAAGAATGTTGTGGTTGGGGCTACGTGACTCCAATTGGTTGAGAGACATGTAGGTGTGATGATATAGGAGGTGGCATTTGTTGAGACCCTTGCTGCATGGCTACATAAGTGTTCCCCAGATTGTAATTGGGTGGGAAACCTATGCATGATGGGGTAACCAAGATTCTGCTTGCGCTTGGGGTGGACACTTTAGGAGGTGGTTGCACATTTGATCGAGCTAAGGTGGCTTGCTTAGCTAACTCTGCTTGACGTTGGAGAGTTTCTTGTTGGTTTTGATAGATCTCCATAGGAGTCAAAAGTGGTGATATGGGCCTCTCCTCTGTTGGATTTTGAAAAAGAGGATTCCTATATTGCGAGCCTTGAGTAGGTAAGGGCGTAGTCACCGTGGACATGGTTTGCATCGCTTGTACGGTTTCTTGGTGTTGTTGCTCTCTTTGAGAGTGGACACATCAAAATCTTGAGGTAACTTGGCACCTTGCTTTGCAAGCAAGCGAAAGAAATGATCCTGGTTCTCACTAAGGATTTTATCAAAGGCAGCTATTGCTCTAGGATCTTGTATAAATTCATCAAGATCTTGCCCATCTTCTTGAGAGGATTGACCTATTTCAAAGTGTCGCTCTTCTTGAGATGGGGCTTGATCTACGATGTAACCTTGTGGAACAAAATCCGGAGGCAAACCTGTGGTATACTGCGGTGCATTTAGCAAAGGGGTTCTATCCTCATGAGGATTGCTTAGTTCATCTAAGTGTGGCATGTTTGGAGAGCTGATTGGTTTTACCGCGGGTGTACTAGGAGTCACCTTGGGAGTAATGTTGAGACGACCTGATTGTGGTGTGCGAGGGGGTGACTTGTGCTTCTTAGGGACAACTTGCCTAGACTTCATAGTTTGCTGTAGCCTAGTGGTGACCATGGGATACACTTAGGACATAATGTAATGCTGGGAATCTGTGAGATGCTTTGAAGAAACAGACAAACTCTGATGCACAAAGTACTGTGTTAGGTCTCAAAAATGCAAGTTGCTAATCCTAAGAGGATGCCAGGCTCTATGTTTGGATTTGCAACGTTTTTGAACTAACTTGACGAAATCAACCTTCAAGGTTTGATGATTTCCTACACTTTAGGTCCTGCTACACCTAGGTGGGTGAACCTTGAAATATTAAAGCAGTGGATGAGTGGACTAACTAGATCTATCTATAATGGCATAGGATGTAAGATAGATGAAAAAGAAGCTGACTACTTAATTCTATGTATAATGTTTAATAAATGATTGGCAGAAATTGTATAAGCAATATCAAGGTTTTAAATAATGAGTTGAATGAGACTAGTGCCTTATTGGGTAACAGAGTTAATTTGAAGGACCTAGACCAGTAGTTTCTTAATGGTAATAATTCTAATTGCTTGGCACAGTTTTGGTTTATAGCTTGTATAAACGTGCAAGGAAGTGATTGACAAACTCTTCTTAGTAATCCAACCAATATAATCAATTATCTTATAATTCACCAGAAGGTATTTTAATCCTTACTTGAAGGAACCAAATGAAATGAATGGGCAAGATTAACAGATAATATTTTACTGGAGATAGAATAGTAATCCTAATTGTATGGCTCTACTTAGTAATCCCAACTTACTACTTCCAGGCTACTGTGACTAAATTAGAAGGGTTTAATTCCTCAGATGGACACCAACCAAATTAATCACACAGATACAGCAAGTGTGTAATGACAGATTAGTTATATACTTGATATCTTAATCTGAATAACCAGGAAATGCAGAAATGGAGACAACCACACAATTGAATATTTTCAACAAGCAACTGATACCAAAATAGAAATACTGAATCAGAGAACTTCAAATTTCTTCTTCAAATAAAATATGCAACATAATCAATTTGAGACATTGTATATTATGTATATATGAAATCTTCTACTGCTGATGATCTTTTCAGCATCGATTGTTTAAACTTATATAGATATTTCTATGAAGAGATACAACTCTTCAATAAGTCTCTTGGGAATTTAACCAACATAAACAATAATTACATAAGCTTAATTAGGCTCTATTTAGCCATAAATAGACTTTTGCCAGATGATCTAAATACTCCTGCTCACGGTGAGAATCAGTAAGATCAACTGCGCTCCTGGTGATTATATCAAGGGTGACCATTTCCTCCAATTGTTTTCCCGACGCTATGTAATGTCATATTTTAAGTGGGCAAGCCCATCGGCATGACTTCCTTCATCGCCAAGGTTTTTAGATCTCTCTGCAATATAGCGAGTCCCACCGATATGATTTGCTTATCAGGAAGATTGAGACTATCGGGATAATAAAATATTGTTCTCCCGATCTTTATTGTCTCGCCGATAGTCATCTTCATGTATGGACTTTTATCTTTGTCGGAATGACATTCACTATCGGGATAGCTTTCTCAAGATATCCCGATCCAAATCATCTCCCCGATGACCCTTTTCATATCCTTCATCAGGCAAAGTTTAGTAAAGTGTCACCGACACCTTTTGATCGCCGTGACTTGTGAATCGGCAACACCTGGCTCTTTTGTTCCGATATGTCAAGTTATCCCGATAGAGGTGTATCGCTGTGAGTCTCGCCGATGGCTTTCTTATTGCCAAGACTCTTAATCATCGGAGGCTTACTTGTTTTCTATCCCGATAGCTTACCTCTCGCCGATGGCTATTTGTTTCATTACCCCCGCATGCTGTTCGGTGAAACTCTTGCCGAAATGCTTTATCGGTATGATATATACCGTCGGGGCATCTTCTAAAAAGTCATCCGATAGATATCTGTCATACCGATCGGTATGACCACTTACCTTTCTTGCCGATGTAAAGTCATCGGTATTACTTACTCCATCGGTGACTTCCACAATTCTTCTTCCGATCTCTATTTTCACGCCGATGGTTGTTTTCAAATGATTCCTTGTGTATCGGTGTAAGCAACACAACCTCTTGCCGATGGATTGATTTTGATGAAATTTGGCACTGCTCATCCATAGACATCTCGTGAGATACAAAAATTTTTTATTATGGTCTTTTTGGGATATTCTTCAGGATTTATTCAAATCTGATGGAGTAAGGAGATAGTAAAAATTTCAAATTTTTACTGTGCTAACAGTGGCTCTGTCTGGGATGTATACTCCCTGTGAGTATAACAAGGATCCAGATCTCCTGGGGAAGTAGACCACATATTTTATTATTTTGGGGTGAGGTTTTATGAAACTGGGAAAAGGAAAGGAACTGGTGCAGGAGCACCTACCTGACAGCTGGTCTTGATGAGGCAGTTAGTAGTTTAGGTCTTGTTTGTGTTTCCAAGAAGGTCTGTTAGACCAATTGCATGTAATAAGGTCACGCTGATCATGATAAGATCATGCTGACCAGGCTTTTGCTATTTTTAGCTAGTTAGTTATAACAGCTGTCATGATGTATGTTCGGTGGGATCTCCCAGCCGCTTGGAGAGTTCCCAGCCGCTTGGAGTCGGGTCAGTAGTACTCGTAGGGAAAGTCTTTATAAGCATGAGATCGGTTGATGTTGGACAGACAGACAAATATCATCGATCGAGCTTGAGTGAGACTAAGAGAGAGATTGAACATATTGTATTGCATCTTTGAAATCAATAAAGTGATCATGTTTGTGTTCTTGCTCTGGTTGCATTCCATTACTTGATTGATCTGCTGGTTTGAGAGGGTGTCATGGATTTCCTGATCCATTCCACCGGTTGACTCATCTGATCGGTGGAATGGTAATGTACAGTAGGTTAGATTGTAGTTTGTTTTCTGTTTGCATGCAGGTGTGCAGGATTGCGGTCGACAGATGTTGAGAAGCCTAGCATCCTCATGTGCTAGGTCAAGTTGAGAAGTTCAAGTTGAGAGAGATCACCCTAAGACTGGATCGGGTCGTCCCTGGAGGATCGGCGAAGTGAGATTTCGCTAAGTGAAGAAGTCTGTTAAAACGGCATCATCAGGATATTTCTACAAATATCCTGTAGGCAGTTCGGACATCGTCATCCGGATAAGTGAAGATGAACATGATGCAGTTGAGCGCATGAAGTGCAGGTTCGTCGGGGTGATCATCAGCAGAAGGAGCCGAGGAGGAGTGCATCGGCATCAGGTAGAAGATCGGGTCATGAAACTGTTGGAGTTTGCATATTGCGAGTGCATCAGGATGTTTTGAGTCGGACATAGACTAAGTGCATGTATCGGCTTCAGGATCATCATATTGGGAGTGCCAAACATCCGCGTATCGCGAGTAGATGCGGAAGAGAAAGTTCGTGTTTTTCGACTAAGTGTTGAAGAGGTCATCAGGATATTGGGTGACGTCATCGTCATCAGGATATGATGTCATCGTCATCAGGATATTGAGATATCCCCCCTTGTGCCAGTTTATCCTGCTGTCGTTAAGTGCTTGGGTATCGGCGGAAGTCCGTGGCAGGAAGTTGTGTTAACATCGTCATCAGGAGGTTTCGAAGAGAACCGGATAAATTATATCATGATGCTGTTGCTTGTGTCGTCGGGTAGCGGAGCATCGAAGGTAAGCTGCTGAAGGTGAACGTCATCAGGATATTTGGGACAACCGGATGTTGAATATCCTGCTGACGAAGGAAGTGTTGCATATGATGATGGCGATGGAGTCCGGCGCCTGATGAACAGTGCAACCGGAGGATGTGTGCGCCCGCTGAACATCATGATGATGATGTTAGAAGGAAAGCGGAGGTGAACAGTAGTCGGCAGGCGGATGTTTGCGATCGTCCGAAATATGATGATGCTGACTGTGTAATGTAGAACATGATGATGTTGTTGGTAGTTTTAGGGAATATGATGATGATGGCGAAGATGATGATGATGAGGTTGGTCTGCAGACATTCATGCTATATGCGAAGGTTATAGTGTGGATGCCTCTGCATCATAGTGGTATCAGAGCTCAGCAAAAGGTCTGGGCTGTTGTGTGTTGATTCTGTCACCGAAAGGGCAGAGGTAGAGATAGAGTTGATTGTGTTGTGATTGAGAGGTTGACAAAATGCCTCCTAAAGGTAATGGTACTGCAAGGGAATTGCAGGAAATGAAGGAGAAACATGCTAGAGAGATGAGGAAGATGAAGGAGCTTGCTGAAGCACTTCAAGCCAGGCTGACAGCCCTGGAAAAGAACAAAAAGAGGGAGGTAGAAGACAGTGAGTCTGAAGAAGAGGCAGATACTGTTGAAGAGTATGAAGAGGTAGCTGAAGATCTGGATGCTGAAGACCAGAGATTGGCAAAACTGTTAAAGGCAGTACAGAGTGAAAAACCTAAGGTAAAGGTTGATGTTTCCAAGTATACTGGAAGCTTGAATGAAGATGAGTTGTTGGACTGGATTGCTGCACTGGATAATCACTTTGAATGTGAAGATGTTGCTGAGGATCAGAAGGTAAAGATTGCAAAGACCAAGTTAGGAGGTCATGCTTTGGTATGGTGGGATTATGTACAATCTGAGAGAAGGAAACAAGGGAAGTCTAAGATCACTTCATGGGATAAGATGGTAGCAAGGATAAAAGGGAAATTCTTGCCAAGGGATTATGAAATCCAGATGTTTAAGAAGCTACAATTTTTAAAGCAGAAAGACAGGGATGTGAAAGCATATACTGAGGAATTTTATCTGTTGAGTATGAGATCTGGTCATCATGAGAATGAGGTAGAAAAGGTGGCTAGGTACTTGGCTGGTTTGAGGTTTAACATACAGGATGAGTTAGTGTTAGCTAACCCTAAGAATGTGGAAGATTGTTATCAAATGGCAATCAGGATTGAAGAAAAGATGAATAGAGGACATGATAAGTCCATGAGAGGAAGAGGAAACAATAGGGGAAGAGGAACAGCCCCTGCACAAAAGCAAATCAATGAGGGTCAAGAAGACACTGGTAAAGGACAAGGACAGTCTGATTTCAGAGGTGGATGGAAAGGTAATAGAGGAAGATTTGGAGGTGGTAGAGGTTCTACTACATTTTCAGGAAAGTGTTACACCTGTGGAGAGTTTGGTCATCCATCTTTCAAATGTCCAGAAAACAAAGGTTCATCATCCAGAAATGATAGAACAAGTGATAAGAGGGTACAATTGGTACAAGAAGAGAAGGAAGAAGAAAGTGCACAGAGTTCAAACAGAGGTCCTGAGAATTTTGGATATCCAGAGAGTGGAGAATCATTGATGTTAAGGAAAACAAGTTTGCAGGCATCACAGGATCTGATGCAAAGAAGAGCTCTTTTCAAAACCACATGTAAGAGCAAAGGTAAGGTATGTAAAGTTGTCATTGATACTGGTTCAACAGACAACATGGTATCTCAGGAAATGGTGGATAAACTGAAGTTGGAAAGAATTCCACATCCACACCCTTACAAGGCATCTTGGGTGAGTGATAGGCAATCACTTTTTGTCTCTGAACAGGCATATGTGGATTTCCAGATTGGACCATATCATGATAGGATTTTGTGTGATATATTGCCTATGGAATGTTGTCACCTACTGTTAGGTAGACCATGGCAATTTGACAGAAGGGTACTGTATGATGGGTATGCTAATACCTACACCATCCAGAAGGATGGGAAGATTATTAAGTTGATGCCATTGCAGGCAAAAGCTGCAGTACAGAAGGCAGCTCAAATCATTTTAATGGGAAAGAAGGAGTATGTGCAGATGCCTAGAGGAGCAGGCATGAAGGCAGTTCAGGACACTGCAGGGAAAGGAGTTGTTACAGACAACAAGCTGAAGACAGTTTCAGTTGTGACTGACAGAGGTCAGCAGCAGGTTCAGAAACAGGGGTGCAAACAGCAACCAGTTCAGAGGATTGACAAGGATGTTGTCATAGTTGGGACTATTGTTTGTCCTATAAGAGTTGAAAGGAAGATAGACTTGAACACTTCAGAAGTTCAAGAGGTAGTTCAGCCAGAGGTTCTGGTTAGGCAACCTGACAAACACAGGGTATGTGAGAAGAAGGCCTACATCAACAGGCATGAGGATTTACTTGCCAGAAAGCAAGTTACAGTTCAGCAGTCTTGGAGCAGCCAAGAGTCAGCAGCAGATAAAGCTGGAACAGGTCAGACTATTGACAAAGCAAAGTGTAGAGGTGGAAGACTTCCACATACTCAACTCATGGGACATGAGTTCTTTTCTGTTGGGGAGTATGGTGCAGGAGCACCTACCTGACAGCTGGTCTTGATGAGGCAGTTAGTAGTTTAGGTCTTGTTTGTGTTTCCAAGAAGGTCTGTTAGACCAATTGCATGTAATAAGGTCACGCTGATCATGATAAGATCATGCTGACCAGGCTTTTGCTATTTTTAGCTAGTTAGTTATAACAGCTGTCATGATGTATGTTCGGTGGGATCTCCCAGCCGCTTGGAGAGTTCCCAGCCGCTTGGAGTCGGGTCAGTAGTACTCGTAGGGAAAGTCTTTATAAGCATGAGATCGGTTGATGTTGGACAGACAGACAGATATCATCGATCGAGCTTGAGTGAGACTAAGAGAGAGATTGAACATATTGTATTGCATCTTTGAAATCAATAAAGTGATCCTGTTTGTGTTCTTGCTCTGGTTGCATTCCATTACTTGATTGATCTGCTGGTTTGAGAGGGTGTCATGGATTTCCTGATCCATTCCACCGGTTGACTCATCTGATCGGTGGAATGGTAATGTACAGTAGGTTAGATTGTAGTTTGTTTTCTGTTTGCATGCAGGTGTGCAGGATTGCGGTCGACAGATGTTGAGAAGCCTAGCATCCTCATGTGCTAGGTCAAGTTGAGAAGTTCAAGTTGAGAGAGATCACCCTAAGACTGGATCGGGTCGTCCCTGGAGGATCGGTGAAGTGAGATTTCGCTAAGTGAAGAAGTCTGTTAAAACGGCATCATCAGGATATTTCTGCAAATATCCTGCAGGCAGTTCGGACATCGTCATCCGGATAAGTGAAGATGAACATGATGCAGTTGAGCGCATGAAGTGCAGGTTCGTCGGGGTGATCATCAGCAGAAGGAGCCGAGGAGGAGTGCATCGGCATCAGGTAGAAGATCGGGTCATGAAACTGTTGGAGTTTGCATATTGCGAGTGCATCAGGATGTTTTGAGTCGGACATAGACTAAGTGCATGTATCGGCTTCAGGATCATCATATTGGGAGTGCCAAACATCCGCGTATCGCGAGTAGATGCGGAAGAGAAAGTTCGTGTTTTTCGACTAAGTGTTGAAGAGGTCATCAGGATATTGGGTGACGTCATCGTCATCAGGATATAACGTCATCATCATCAGGATATGACGTCATCATCATCAGGATATTGAGATATCCCCCCTTGTGCGAGTTTATCCTGCTGTCGTTAAGTGCTTGGGTATCGGCGGAAGTCCGTGGCAGGAAGTTGTGTTAACATCGTCATCAGGAGGTTTCGAAGAGAACCGGATAAATTATATCATGATGCTGTTGCTTGTGTCGTCGGGTAGCGGAGCATCGAAGGTAAGCTGCTGAAGGTGAACGTCATCAGGATATTTGGGACAACCGGATGTTGAATATCCTGCTGACGAAGGAAGTGTTGCATATGATGATGACGATGGAGTCCGGCGCCCGATGAACAGTGCAACCGGAGGATGTGTGCGCCCGCTGAACATCATGATGATGATGTTAGAAGGAAAGCGGAGGTGAACAGTAGTCGGCAGGCGGATGTTTGCGATCGTCCGAAATATGATGATGCTGACTGTGTAATGCAGAACATGATGATGTTGTTGGTAGTTTTAGGGAATATGATGATGATGGCGAAGATGATGATGATGAGGTTGGTCTGCAGACATTCATGCTATATGCGAAGGTTATAGTGTGGATGCCTCTGCATCAGGAACAAATGATGGGGAGCGCGAATGATTCCTAGACTACTGTGCATGGAATAAGATATTTTTGAGAATTATTTGAATGTTGTCCATGCACTGGCAACACTCAATTCTCTTTGTACATGTTTATGAAAAGAACTGCTTCAAGTATTGCCCATGTACAGGCAATTCCTGCTCCTCTCCTGACATATTCTGTACATAGTAAGAATCATCACCTCCCTTGCCAGTGATAACAAAAGGACCCAACCACAGGGCTTCAAATTTTCCATGTTTTCCTTTGTCCTGACATCTTGCATTCCACATTAGTACCAGATCATTTATTTCAAACTTTCTTTCTTTGGCCTTCTTGTCAAAGAGATATTTTACCTGTGATTGTAATTTAATATTCTGTCTCTGAGCTATTCTTCTTGTTTCATCAAGCTCTGCCAATTGTTCCAACCTTTCCTCCATTGGTTCAGGGATATTCAAGTCTTCCTGGAGAATGAATTTGTATACTGGTATAAGATTTTCCAATGGTAATCTTGCTTGGGTTCCATATACCAATTCATAAGGGGATCTTCCAATTGTCCTTTTTATAGTAATCCTGTCAGCCCATACTGCCATTGCTTCCAGTAAACTTGGGAACCATGTTTCTCCAAGTACTATCCATAGGATATGGATATAACTGATATCCAGTTAAATCAAATTGACTGCATATATTAGCAAGGTTTTGCAGAGGGAAATTGAGAGGTGGTGGATTGGGATAATAATAATATCCACCTGGTGGCTGATGATATGCATATTGTTGATGTTGGTTCATATGGGGATTTATGTGTTGATTTTATGGCCTATAATACTGTTGACCAGGGGGTGGGTAATTATTTGCCATATGTTGAGATGTATTACGTATGGGAGGTGGTCTAGGGTTTTGGGGAATAATGTTCTGATGACTTCCAGAAGCATGTGAATTTTGAAAACCACTTGTATTTTGCTGTGTATTTCTTGAAATATTCCCTCTATGCGGAGGTACATATTTTGGGGGAGCTATTTTGGCTTTATTTTTTCTCTGTTGAATTTCTTGCTGCAACAACTCCTTCTCCTCTTGTATCTTGTATCTTTCAAGTTCTTTCCTGAGCATGAGTATTTCCTGTTGCTCATCACTCATGTCTTGATTATTTATTTCCTGATGTTCTGGATTGTCATTCATTCCCTGATTTGAAAATTCATATTCTATCTCTTCTCCCTGGTCAAATGAGATCTTGAAATCATGTTCAGCTTGGTTCCTATCAATATCCCTCATGACCTTTGCATCATGATCTCGCTGTTCTTGAGGAGTGGGTCTGTACCTTGCCAAAATATCATCAGTTGCTCCACTGAGGTTCTCGTTTGAATCATGCAGAGGTGTGAATTTGTTGTGAATTGCAATATTTTGTTTTGAATCATTCTCTTGGATGTCTAGATTATTATCTCGGTGGGAATACTTTGGATTCACATTTCTTTTGGAAATGTTTCTAAGTGGTGGAGATGACTGCAAATTTTTACCTTCCATCTTGGATCTCCTACCATCCATTTGAAATTTTTGTTGTAATTGTAACTAGAGTCGCCACCTATTGAATAGGAAAAGTTTATATTTTTATCTGTAGGGTTCTTGTCACCAGCAGAGTTACCAAATTAAAATTTTGAAATGACTCTATGCAAGAAAGATTAATTTCTAAGGTTTTTTTACTAAGTTCCCAGTAGAGTCGCCAATTTTGTTAGGTCTCAAAAATGCAAGTTGCTAATCCTAAGAGGATGCCAGGCTCTATGTTTGGATTTGCAACGTTTTTGAACTAACTTGACGAAATCAACCTTCAAGGTTTGATGATTTCCTACACTTTAGGTCCTGCTACACCTAGGTGGGTGAACCTTGAAATATTAAAGCAGTGGATGAGTGGACTAACTAGATCTATCTATAATGGCATAGGATGTAAGATAGATGAAAAAGAAGCTGACTACTTAATTCTATGTATAATGTTTAATAAATGATTGGCATAAATTGTATAAGCAATATCAAGGTTTTAAATAATGAGTTGAATGAGACTAGTGCCTTATTGGGTAACAGAGTTAATTTGAAGGACCTAGACCAGTAGTTTCTTAATGGTAATAATTCTAATTGCTTGGCACAGTTTTGGTTTATAGCTTGTATAAACGTGCAAGGAAGTGATTGACAAACTCTTCTTAGTAATCCAACCAATATAATCAATTATCTTATAATTCACCAGAAGGTATTTTAATCCTTACTTGAAGGAACCAAATGAAATGAATGGGCAAGATTAACAGATAATATTTTACTGGAGACAGAATAGTAATCCTAATTGTATGGCTCTACTTAGTAATCCCAACTTACTACTTCCAGGCTACTGTGACTAAATTAGAAGGGTTTAATTCCTCAGATGGACACCAACCAAATTAATCACACAGATACATCAAGTGTGTAATGACAGATTAATTATATACTTGATATCTTAATCTGAATAACCAGGAAATGCAGAAATGGAGACAGCCACACAATTGAATATTTTCAACAAGCAACTGATACCAAAATAGAAATACTGAATCAGAGAACTTCAAATTTCTTCTTCAAATAAAATATGCAACATAATCAATTTGAGACATTGTATATTATGTATATATGAAATCTTCTACTGCTGATGATCTTTTCAGCATCGATTGTTTAAACTTATATAGATATTTCTATGAAGAGATACAACTCTTCAATAAGTCTCTTGGGAATTTAACCAACATAAACAATAATTACATAAGCTTAATTAGGCTCTATTTAGCCATAAATAGACTTTTGCCAGATGATCTAAATACTCCTGCTCACGGTGAGAATCAGTAAGATCAACTGCGCTCCTGGTGATTATATCAAGGGTGACCATTTCCTCCAATTGTTTTCCCGACGCTATGTAATGTCATATTTTAAGTGGGCAAGACCATCGGCATGACTTCCTTCATCGCCAAGGTTTTTAGATCTCTCTGCGATATAGCGAGTCCCACCGATATGATTTGCTTATCAGGAAGATTGAGACTATCGGGATAATAAAATATTGTTCTCCCGATCTTTATTGTCTCGCCGATAGTCATCTTCATGTATGGACTTTTATCTTTGTCGGAATGACATTCACTATCGGGATAGCTTTCTCAAGATATCCCGATCCAAATCATCTCCCCGATGACCCTTTTCATATCCTTCATCGGGCAAAGTTTAGTAAAGTGTCACCGACACCTTTTGATCGCCGTCACTTTTGAATCGGCAACACCTGGCTCTTTTGTTCCGATATGTCAAGTTATCCCGATAGAGGTGTATAACTGTGAGTCTCGCCGATGGCTTTGTTATCGCCAAGACTCTTAATCATCGGAGGCTTACTTGTTTTCTATCCTGATAGCTTACCTCTCGCCGATGGCTATTTATTTCGTTACCCCCGCATGTTGTTCGGTGAAACTCTTGCCGAAATGCTTTATCGGTATGATATATACCGTCGGGGCATCTTCTAAAAAGTCATCCGATAGATATCTGTCATACCGATCGGTATGACCACTTACCTTTCTTGCCGATGTAAAGTCATCGGTATTACTTACTCCATCGGTGACTTCCACAATTCTTCTTCCGATCTCTATTTTCACGCCGATGGTTGTTTTCAAACGATTCCTTGTGTATCGGTGTAAGCAACACAACCTCTTGCCGATGGATTGATTTTGATGAAATTTGGCACTGCTCATCCATAGACATCTCGTGAGATACAAAATTTTTTTATTATGGTCTTTTTGGGATATTCTTAAGGATTTATTCAAATATGATGGAGTAAGGAGATAGTAAAAATTTCAAATTTTTACTGTGCTAACATACTGGACCAAAGGCGCTATACTGTTTGACCAGAGGCGCAGGACTGTGCTACCAAAGCGTGCTACTGTGGGCCAGAGGCGACAGACTGAGCTACCAATAGCGAGTTACTGCTATGCCAAAGGCGAGCTACAAAGACCAAAAGTGAGCTACTGTTATACCAAGGGCGCTGAAGTAGAGTTTTGCCAGAGGCGGGTTACTGCTGACCAAAGGCGATCTACTGTATTACCAAAGGCAAGCTGCTGTAATACCAGGGGCGCTGAAGTAGTGTCTGATGTTTTTCAAGGCAAGATTTTTCTGTTTCTGATTGGATTGGTTTGGCAAGAGAAAACACAGCAAACAAGTGGTCAAAAAAGGCACAAGGACTGACACAACAGATAGTGTATGTTCAAGGCTCCAAACAAGCCCAATGTTTCCATAGGTCTAATACAGTTGCAATCAATAACAAACACTTTTTATCCCTAGAGACAAGGTTTCATTGCAGTAGATTAGCTCACAGCTTAATACTCTGTCGATAAAAATATCATTCCATAAAGGTGTCAGATATTTAGTATCTTTGCGAGAGACGATAGGTAGGGATATCTCACCCTCCCCTTGGAAAGCTCAAGTAGGTCACAAGAGCTTTATGTCCAAGGGAATACTATCTCTTCTCAAGGGAGCCAATGGTGAGTATCTTAAGGGTTTAAATCGATTTCCCTTGCACTGATGATTACCGCAATGTTCGGAGGCAGGTCGGGTAGTCTCTATCTAAAATTGGTTCTTAGTGACTTTGAGGGACCAACGCCTTACGAGCAATGCGACAAGCTACTAAAAGCTTTAACCAATCCTACTAAGAGTTTCAAACACTTCGCTCAATGTGAAAATCATTTCCACAAAGAGCTAGTACACCTCTTTTCAGTTTGGCACCACAAGGTAAGGCTGACGTCGGTTAGGACTTGGCTTTCGCCTTATCCCTCTTATATAGCGGTTCAAAGGAAAACTCCTCTTAGGGTCGTCCCTTTTGGATGAATCGCAATCCAAAAGCAGGCCCTTCTAAAGGAAGTACAAAAAAGTAAAAGCAAGCACGTCAAACAAAGGTTCAATTGTCCCGTTATAAGAAAAAATAAGGTGCAACTAAGCTATGCACACACACGATTGTAGTTGTAAATTGTCCCTTATGAAATGAAGTGTTTGGCATTCATGTCCATTGTCCTTTAGAAAATTGAGGTGTTTGTCCATACATGTCCATTGTCCCTTAAGAAAATCAGTATGTTCCTAAGACTTAGATTTGCAAAAAAGATTTGTTCAATTACTCCTTTTAAGCATGCAATGTGTTTCTAAGACTTAGTGAGATAAAACAAAAAGGGGTCTTCAACGTTCGTCTTGCATGAACATATTAAGAAAACACCTATTGGCTCTATGTGAGTAATAAGAAGCTACAACAAGTGAGTTAGTTCCACCAAAAATTTCACAAGTTAGCAAAAAACAAATCAACTTGAACCAAAAGCGTGTTACTGTCTTACCAGAAGCGATTCATTGTAAACCAAAAGCGCTGTAAGACAGACGAGAAGCGCAACAAAATATTACCAGCAGTGTTTGAACAATAACCAGAAGCGCTGTACTGTGATTCCAAAGGCGTTGCGATAAATACCAAAAGCATGCAACGATAATAACAAAAGCATTGTAAAATATCCAGGAGCGCGTCACTGTGTGACCGAAAGCGCGATACTGTGTAGCCAAAAGCACTGTGCTGTCTCAGATACAGAAAATATTAGTTTTTGTCAAAATAACCAGGCAAAAATGACTTTTCATGGTGGATCTACTGTCTGGATAATGATATCTGATAGATCTGAGTCGTGAAATCTAGAAAACTCAGAAAACGGGGCAACACAATAGATTAGCAGAACTTAAGGATACTCCTAAATAAATCAGCTTAGGAGATATCAAAAATTAGGTTTGGAAGATGAATACAACGGGTTGTGCAACAAAATCACAGATCTGAAATGAGAAAAACCCTACAAAAGCACTGTGAATAAAGTCAAAACCTAATTTTAATCAGAAGCACTTAACAAGGCCACCAATAGTGCTTCTCTGTGTCACCGAAAGCGCTGCTCTGTGCATCCAGAAGCGCAGCCGTGCCGCCAGTAGCACTGAACTGTTCCTGTAAGAGTGCTTAGAGATACTACTAGATGTACTGTGCAATATCGTCTGCGCTGTGCCGTAATGTGACTTCAAAAAAATAATTTTCTCAAAGAAACAAAGGGATTAGTGGGTCCCACCGGGCGTGCCAGAATGTGTATATGGAAAAATGGATTAAATCTAAACTAAATAAAACCAAAGAACCCAATAACATAAAGGAAACGAATCTAAGTAAAAGCCATAAATCGCAAATCAAAGACAAATGAAAGCTCTTACCAAAACCTGTATTGTTCCCTTTTGGAGATATGTGGATTGCTCAATGTAGCTGCAAAGCCATGGCTGCAACAAGCAAGTATGTGCTCAAGAGATCAATGTCAAAAGATCGTTATAGTGCTCAATCGACGCGTTTTGTATGCTCAAAGCTCTGTTAAGTATGCCTGAGAATACGATCGAAGAGAGAGATAATGAAGGAGATGAGGGGGGTTTATATAGATTTCAAACATGATCAATCAACGGTCCAGATAATTCAGAAGAATCAACGGAGGAGATAAGTTGAGGAATGTGCAACGAATGAGAAGAAGACATGTGTCTTGCTTTCTTTTGCATGAGAGGAGTTATCAAGAATAGAAGAATAAGTTAACTGAAGAGATAAATCAATTAAAAGAATAAAGCAATCAGTTAAGTGATTTAAAACAAGAAGAAGAGATTTGCATGAGAAAAGAAGATATTTTGCTTTATTAAATATAGAAATATTTAATTGATGAGCAAGAAAGCTTGAGTTATATTAGAGATAACTCAAATTTAGAAGAAAAAGCAATTTAAATAAATAATTGATTTATTTAAATTTAGAGAAGATATTTTGGAAGAAATAATTAAATAATTAGAATGATTTAATTTAGAAGATTTGAAAAGCTAATTAAATAAATAAATTTATTTAATTGTTGTGCATGATTTTGGAAGAATAATTTTGATTTAATTAAATAATTTAAGAATTATTTAATTTTAGATAAGAGGGAATTTGTTGAATTAATTAAATAATAGGATTTAATTAATGTGGATTTGATTTTCGAAAAGTAAATAATGATTTAATTAAATAATTAAAAATTATTTAATTGTGGAAGAATATAGAGGAATTTAATTTAATTAATTAAATAAAGAGAATTTATTTAATTAATGTTGAATTTAGGAGATTTAGAAGAATATGATGATAATTAATTAAATAATTAGATTATTTAATTAACGTTGTAATGCAGGTGATTAGACAGATAACAGAATGCAAGTGATTTGACGACACGGTCATTTTAGGGTGTCTACAGCTGTGTATCGACCATTGACAACTCAATAAGGTGATAGTGAAAAATAGATACCCCTTGCCTTAGATTGATGATTTATTTGATCAGATTAAGGGAGCTAAGGTGTTTTCTAGAATTTACCTTAAGTCGGGATATCATCAGTTACAGATATTTCAGGTAGATATTCATAAAACAACTTTTTGCACCTGTTATGGACATTATGAGTTTACAGTTGTACTATTCAGGTTGACGAATGCACCTTCAGTTTTCATGAGCCTAATGAATGGTGTTTTTCACACTTATCTAGACAGATTTGTCCTTGTATTTCTAGATGATATATTGATCTATTCGAGGACTATGGAGGAGCATGAGGAGCATTTGCATCAAGTGTTGCAGTGTTAGAGAAAATTAGCTTTATGCTAATTTGCCGAAGTGTGAATTCTTCCAGACAGAGGTGAAGTATCTAGGTCATGTCATCTTTAGAGAGGGTATTATGGTGTATCCTTTGAAGATCCAAGCTATTATGGATTGGTCTGCACCTACTAAAGTTTCTGAGGTCCACAGTTTTATGGGATTGGCAGTCTGCTATCATCATTTTGTTATGGGGTTTTTGAGGATTGCCCATCCTATTGCTTCTCTTCAAAGGAAAGGGAAGAAGTTTGTTTGGTCAGAGTAGTGTTAGGCACCTTTTCAAACCCTTAAGGAGCGGTTGACCAGTGCACCTATTTTAGCAGTTCTTCATCCTACTGGGGACTTTGTTGTGTGTACAAATGGTTCTTTTGAGGGTTTAGGAGCAGTTCTGATGTAGGATGGTTGCGTGATTGCCTATGAGTCTCGCAAACTCAAGGATCATGAATTGAACTATCCCACTCATGATTTGGAGTTACCTACAATTGTGCATGCCTTGGTGAAGTGGAGACATTTTCTTTTAGGGCATTGGTTTGAGCTGCACAGTGATCACCGTAGTTTACAGTATATTTTCACGTAGCCAAACTTGAATGCAAGGAAGAGGCGTTGGATGGAGTTCTTATGAGTATGACTTTGAGGTCAAATATATTCAGGGCAAAGAGAATGTTGTGGCTGATGCTCTTAGTCGTAAGAGGCATGAGATCTCGGTGATCACCCTCAGAGTTGATTTGAGAGGTCAAATTCTTGTAGCACTTCCTACCGACAATTGGTATCAGGAGGTGAAGTCTGAGGTTGAGTTGAGTAGACCTTTGGAGGGTAGATTTGTAGGTCACTCTCTTGAGTCAGATGGTCTTTTGCGACATTTGGGTTGTATCTATGTTCCTAGTTCAGAGGGTTTTTGTACGCTAGTGTTTTCAGAGGTAAATCAGGCACCTTATTCTGCTCACCCAGGTGTCAAGAAGATGCATGCAGATCTTCATCAGCTATACTTCTAGAGTGGTATGAAGAGGGATATTGCTGATTTTGTGTTGAGATGTCTAGAGTGTCAGAGGGTGAAGGTGGAGCACCAGCACCCTGCAAGTCTTTTGTAGCCCCATCTTGTTCCAGAATGGAAATGGGACATCATTTTGATAGAATTCATTGTTGGTTTGCTAGTATCCTCATGTCGACATGATGCCATTATGGTCACTGTGGATAGGTTGATGAAGGTAGCTCACTTCTCTCCTGTCTGTTCTTATAATGCTTCTACAGTGGCTAGGGTGTTCATGGAGGACATAGTCATACTTCATGGGATTCCTCATAGGATCATCTTCGATAGAGATCCATTGTTTACCTCAGCCCTTTGGACTTCTCTATAGCATGCCTTGGGGACACAACTGAACTTTAGTTCAACATACCATCCAGAGACTGATGGTCAGATCAAGAGGGTTAATGAGGTTCTCAAGGATATGCTTAGGATGTATGTGATGGATTGGTAGATTCATTGGGAGGACTACTTATATCTGGTGGAGTTTGCATATAATAATGGATATCACAGTTCTACCAGCATTTCTCCATTTTAGGCTTTGTATGGTCATCCTTGTCAGATCCCACTGAGTTGGGATTGTCTTGAGGATAGAGTTCTTCTAGGACCGGCTATGATTAGAGATTTGGAGCAACAGGTTTAACATATTAGAGAGAATTTGGTTGCAGTGTAGGACAGATAGAAGAAGAATGCAGATGATCATAAGATCGATCAATAGTTTTCATTTGGGGATCAAGTGTTCTTGTGTGTGTGACTGCGATTGAGTCCAATCCATTATGGAAAAGGCTCTAAGCTAGAACCACGCTTTGTTGGACCTTTTGAGGTGTTGGAGAGGATCGGTCCTATTTCTTATCATCTTGCTTTTCCACTCATCCTTTCATGCATCCATGATGTGTTTCATGTTTCTGTACTTAGACCTTACTTTCTAGATATTGCTTGTATTCTTGATTGGACTACTCTATAGGTAGAGGATGGGCAACTAGCTTTGGAGCTCATAGGCATTCTGCAGCACATGAGACTTGCTCTCAGGGGTAGAGACATGGAGCAGGTTAGGGTCCAATGGGATCCTAATGATGAGACTTCTACTACCTGGGAGGATACTTCCAGGATGAGAGAGTTCTATACTTACTTATTTGTAGGCTTCCAAGAGTAAGCCTAACTCTAGGGGGGAGGATGTAATGCCCCTCATTTTGGCTAGAGATAGTTGATAGTTTTATACTACACTTTGATAGTTAGAGACATTTGAGATGTTAGATTTATGTTTTATGTTTATTATGATCATGATGAACTATGTTTGACTGAGGTGGTTTTTGACATGTGTTATGAGTTTTATGATGACATTATTGATATTCCAGTTTATGATGTATTATGACGTGTTTAGTTGATGGATAATTGTTATGCAGAATATTGTATCATGCTTTATGTGATTTGTTGGTATCTAACTTATAGTTAGAAGTGTTTATGTTATTATCATGCTTTCAGAGAGGGGACAGTGTAGTATTGCTCACCCCGAGCACCCTACTACGTTGCGAATCCCTAACTCTATATGTGTGCTATATGTGTATACAACATATTGTTTTGATGTAGGTTGCAGGTACCTGGCCTCGACTCCACCTGACTTAGCAGGTCTGAGCAGGCCCTTGTACCAATGGATAACATTGATGGGAGATAACATGAGGTTTTCCCTAGGTCAGTTTCAGTCTTGAGTTTGTGGTCGTGAGTCGAGGTGTCACTATTTGGTCCTTGTTTCAGATGGTTGGCCGTCTAGTGGTATGTGAAGTTATTGTCGAGTTTTGCTTTAGTTAAGCTTATGTGTATTTTGGGAATGCATTAATAGGTATATATTACATTAATAACGTTAATAGTATGTCAAATATAATAGTATTTTGCTTAGTTGTAAAATTTGGAATATTATTTGAGTAAAATTTAGTATAGACTAAATTAATTATTTTAAAGTTTTTAATAGTATATGAGTCATAAGTTTTAATATGGTCAGTTAGTATATAGTTATTTAAAGAATAGTATTGGTTGATAAATTAATTCTTGTTAGTTGTCGGATAAGATTCCAGATTTGGGGAATCTCTATATAAAGTAAAAATTTAGTTTCTTCTAAATAGTGGGATTGTCTGTAACGGATGGGAGATAGTGGACATTTACAACTCTTGGCTATTTTTGCTTCTAGGGGTTATTATTTTTTAGGGGGAGTTGTTCAGAAGGAGATAGACAGAGAATTTGAGGAACGAAATTGTGACGAAAAGATTGAGGAAAATGGGAGGTAGTTGAAGAATTTGAAGCTTGGGTTGAATTTCCTAGTATGTTTACTTGTGTTTTCTGTAGTAATTCAGGCAAATTAGTTTTAATTTCTTGAGGAATCTTTTGTGTGTATTGGAATTTGTCTATGTATTCCAATGAGATTCTTGCTTCCTATCACCATTCAAGTCTATATCTTTTAGCTTGTTTTTTTTTCATCCTTGGGAAACTTAGGATTCTCTCAATCCTCCATCAATCTATATGGGAGATCTGCAAGGTTTATTAAACAAATTGTTAATTGCTCTAACTCAAATTTTTTTTAGACTTCTCTGCCAGATAATGAGATCTTTATCTTAAATTCAAACATGGAAATGAAACTCATTAAAATCCCATCAAAACTTTTACCTCTGATTAACTTGCTCATCAATCTTTCCCTGTATTTACCAAAGAATATCAATGATCATATTGGATCAATTTTTGTCATATTCCAAACTAGTTTATGCAATTTAACTCTCCCTCAGCTGTCATTGTATGGCCCCTCAACTTTTCTCCTAAATTATACATGAAGTCTATAAACAAAATCTAATGGATTGATGTGGTTTAAATTTTGTTTCAATCTGTTTTTAACTCATACCTCTGCCGCCATACAGCGTCTTTGTCCCCTCTTCAAACATTTTTCTGCAAACTTTGCCATTGACCATACGATGTACGGTCCTCTTATCTATATCTTTTTGCCTTGAAATTTCCTTTTTCTATTTTAATCACAACTAGTCGATGACCGTACGGTGTGGGAGGGAGGTCTAATGCAATTTTTTTTTGTTGAAGTCAATCTAATCCTCCTTGTGGGCCGTTGTACGGTCTACTACTGGGGGTTTTCTTCCAGTAATGAATAAATGAAGTTAAAACTTTTTCTTGCCTAGAAATCCATATTTCTTGGAGGTCATTTTACCAAACCTCTTGCAGATTCTATTCTGCCAAACTTGTTTTATGACCCTCTGTTCTCTGCAATTTTTGGTGTCTCAATTGAATTATTGAATCTAATATGAAATTTCATGAATTCTTACCTGAATGGTTGTTCCTACCTGAAAATCGTGCCTTTCTCTACTCTTCCAACTGCCTTGGTGGATCATTGATCTCTAGAATAAATCAATTCATGTCGTTTCCTAGCATTGGTGCTTTCTCTTAACTTGATAATCTCTCTAATTTCATCCTCAATCTTCATTTATGTGTTAGCAATAATAGAACTTGTGAGTTTATAGTTGAAAGTTAGTAAATTAGTGATTTAAGGAAATTTCTAAAACAAACTCCTTCAGTATCTTTATAACTCAGATTAGAATGTTTCCTAGTGGTGTGGTAATTTGAAAATAAATATTAATTCATTAAAATAAGTTAATAACTTCTTGTATTATGAGAATTTACAATTTATGTTAGTTTACTTTTATTTGTATAGTGATAAAGTTAATATTAGGACAGATTTGCATTATTTTAGAATTAAATTTATTAAGATAATGTTGCTTTAGTAGATGCAGGTTGGTTAAATGAATAAATTAGTTATGCTCATTAAATATAATTTTGTTACATAATATCCTGTGTTACATTGCTTTTAGTAAGTAAATAACAAGTTAGAGTTTTAGTATAAATTGAGTATTATATTGGATGTCTATGGTAATGGCGATGCAAATATTAGATGTAATAGTATATGCTATTTGATTTTGTTAAAGAGAGTAAAAACCTTTAATGTCTGCCGATTTATATCATCCATTGATATTATATCAAGTTAATTTTAAATATGGTTTTGTCGAAGTCCCTTTATTAATTGTTAGCGTCAAGTAGTAATGATGTATTTGGCTTATTATGTTATTTTTGGCCCTAAGTCACATCGTCCTAAGGGAATGATATAGTCATTTAAACCCTTGTTTCCATTTTGGATGATGGACTTATGTAAAGTGATATTGTGTTCAATTTGTCGACTCTAGAGGTTAGGCTACTTTGGCTTCAATTTGTTATTGTGTCATTTTTCTTAAATGATTTATTGATGTGAGAGTTTAAGGTGGATAAGTGAAAGTTTAATTGTTGAGGTTGAAATTTGAAATGGACTATGTATTGGATTGTAAAAGATAGATTCCTTCTAGTCACTTGTCCATGCATAGTATTGCTTTTTTGTATTTTTGGCTAGGGGTGCTAGTTGTAGGTAGGAGAGTGGCTTTCATGGTGGGGCCAGTGCCCAAAGTAGCTGCCTAGATAACCCCATGGAAGTTGTAATCAAGTGATAACTTAATAATTTATCTAGGTGGGTTGGGTAGTAATTCACATAACAAGATGAGTATGATGCCTCACCCATGCCTTGAGTGTTCTCACAGGCTAAGGATGGGATGAGAAGGCCTGGTTGGCAAGGTCGACCTCCTTGTCTCCATGAGAGGATGTGTCAGCTCCGCATGTGTCACCCTATGGGGCCGATGCCTAGTGAGAGGTCGCCATGACAACCATAGATGGGGGCTAGTTTCTAGTGAGAGATAGCCAGGATAACCCATGCTAGGACCATACGATGACACTCTCCCTACTGCAGCTTAGTTACTTCCTCTTTATCTCTTGTTGTAGCCTTTGGAGTATTGTCTTGTCTTGATGATTTGGCTTGTCCTGATGAATTGACTCGTCTTGATGATCTGACTTGTCTTAATGATTTGACTCATCTTGATGATTTGATTTGTGTTGATGATTTGTGTAGTTTTGATGATCTGAGTTGTCTATGTCAAGTCTGTATCTGCTTTCTTCTATCCTTTGACTTAGTGGAACCTTAATGTTATCTCCTATCTTGGGGGTTGGACCTCAAGGTTCCACATGGTTGGGTGGAAGAGCTTAATCCATTAGTTTTTCTTGGTCAACCTAATTTGTGATCACTGCAGATGATTCTGCAGTTCTAGACTTGCACTTGCATCCTTAGAGTTAGATTATAATTTTAGAATTGTATTACATGGCTGTCTATTTTAAACTGATGTGATCGGTCATGTAATCTTGTAATTTATCCTTTGTAAATATTCATCTTTGCAAATGAATGATTTAAATCCTCTTCTATATTACCATAATACATATTACTTGTATTGTTATAGATTTATGTTTATCTGATGCAGTTATGTTCCCTAGAGGTGTTAACTATTCTTTTTAGTTAAATGTTGTATGCTAATGCATTTACTTGCTTCAAAAAAATTATTTCTGTAATTATTGAACCTGTTAGTCTAACTCTCTAGGGTTGCATGATGAGGCATCACATTTGGTATCAGAGCCAGGTTTAAACACTGGGTACTCTAGTTATAACTGAGCCCATTATGTGACCTAGTGTTTAAACTCTATAGATTAACTTTCATCCATGTTGTGTGTATTAAATTATCCTTTGGTGTTTTAGGTAGATGCCTAGAGGTAGACGTAGAGGTCATGGCAGAGGTAGGGTTCGTGGGAGAGGTGGTCTTATATAACATGACTGACATTTGAAATATGACCCCCCCTTGGAATATCAGGGTTGACCAAAACTTTGACTTAACATAACTTTCTTCCCTTAAACAATTTGAGGGTGATCTAAAAGGCAAACCTACTTGGAATTTTGTGCACTTTCCAACCATGAGGTTAATAATGTGAAATACTGATGTTGATAACTGACCTCATCATGGGGACAAATCCACCCCCTGTAGGGTGTTCATGCATGACTAATTTTACCAAACCGCCCAAAGTAGAGAAACAACAAGCCAAAGTAGCCAGAAAAAGTTGGGTCCCTATTTTGTCATGGCAAAATGGGGTGTATTGTGTAACCACACAACAAATTGCCACCAAAGACCATAATTAAATTCTAATTATTCAAGTGATGGGATTACATTCTAACATAGTATTTTAACTCCTTCTAAGTATAAGTATTATAATCTTTCTGAAGGATAAGGCTTTCATCATGGCAACAATGCTAACAAAGGATTAGGTGTGTGCAGATGATTAATTATCCTCATCTTGAAAGTAAGTTGAAAACATGAGTAACTGATGTTAAGCTACATAGTTTGGGAGTATCCCTCATAGTCAACCTGGATAGAGCCTTGCTACCAACAGATGTCTATAGCCCGAGCAAGGTTATCTATATAATCCCCCTAAGTAGAGCCCCACTGCCAACAAGCGTCTATAGCCCCGGTAGATTTACTTAGATGGCCTAATTTTTATTTCTTTTGGATTTTGAATATTTATTCTCTCTATTCATATGATGTCATCATGTAAACTTAATGTGTAAGGCATGGTCACTTGCTGATTTAGGTTGGAGATTGCATTGGTAGCAAGGGAGTCCCTTTAGATTTTTCACTCAACACCTATACTTATGTGTTCCACAAACCCAAGGCTGTTAGGTGAGTCATTGTGAAAAAATTACTTTGGTCAAGAAAAGGTACCCTAATGAAAAGATATCATAGACCTGATCACCAACACTTCTCAAAATGAGTCATAACCTATATATGAATTTGTTCTCATCACTTGAATCTTAACAATTTAGTCATTTTCTTAGGGTGATGAGTTGCATCATCTTATCTAACCAAAACATAACTCAACAAGAAAGCAAACAAAACAAAACAAAACTGTACAAACAACTATACAAATATGCACACTATGATACACATGACTTACATGACACTATTTCAGGCTTGAAAGTAATGCTTGGGAAACTGTCCATTAACTTGTAATAGAACATCCTCACTGGTTAAAGTCTTTAGCCTATAGGTGTTGTCTCCTAAGATTTCTAAAACTTGAAAGGGACCTATCCAAAGTTTATCAAATTTACCATGATCTCCTTTCCTTTCATATGCTTTGTCCCACATAAGGACTAAATCTAAAATTCTAACAGCCTTAACTCTGGCTCTTTTGTCAAACTGACGCTTGACAATAGCCTAATGTTTAGAAAATTGATCAATTGTTTTATTCCTTTTTTCTTCTAGGTGCATCAACTGAAGCAACATGACTTCTTGTTTGTTATCTATGCCTATATATTCTTGTGCAAATTGCAGTGTGGAGATCTTTAGGTTAATAGGGAGGATGGGATCCACCCCATATACTAGGTGAAAAGAAGAATTTCCTAATGCAGCCTTCATCCTGGTTCTATCTACCCACAAAGCATACTTTAATAGGGTGTTCCACTCCCTTGGGTTCTTTTCTATCAATTTCTTTATGATGTTCAATAAATTCTTATTTGTAGATTCTGCTAATCCATTCCCTTGAGGATAGTAATTTGAGGAAAATTTCAAGATGATTCCATGGTCAAAAGCTCAACTTGATAATCTTATTGAAGCAAAGGCAGACCCATTATCACATACTAAAGCATAAGGAACTCCATACCTAGTTACTATGTTGCTTTCCAAAAACTTGATTACATCCTCAGCATTGCATGTCTTACTACTGATAGCTTCAGTCCACTTGGTATAGTAATCAGTAATAGTTAAAACATACCTGTGGCCTGAAGATGATGGAGGGTTGATAGGCCCTATGAAATCCATCCCCCATTGAGCAAATGGGTGCATCTCCATCACTGGTTGCAAAGGCTGAGCAACGTATCTTTCTCTATGTGTAGCAACCTTACACATATGACAACATTTGATGTGTTCAACAATATCTTTAAACATAGTGGGCCAGTAATACCCTACCTTGAGGATAGCATGGGTGGTATCTAAGGATGATCCATGTGCAGTTCCAAACTTGTCATGTAATTCTGTCAGCACTTTGTATGCTTCTTACCTTTCTAGGCATCTAAGGTATATTCCCTCATAGTTCTTCTTGAAAAGGACTCCTCCTTTTATCATGTATTTTTGTGATCTTATTTTTAAGGTTCTCCTCTATGAGGCCTGCAATCTTGAAGGGCATCTTTCAGTAATCAAGATGTGCCTGATGTCTGAATACCATTCTCCATCTTCCCTTGCATTTATGACATACTGCTGTCTCATGATGTTAGGATCAATTTCAGATATCATCTGACTCAATGCTTGTCCTCTCACTAATTTCATGGGTATTATGTCCATATCATACTCTTGGAGGACAGTTATCCATTTGTCTCTCTTTTCACCTGGTTCACTTTGCATTAAAAGCATCTTTACTGCTACATCTGGTACTACAATGATCACCTTACTTCTTAAGATGTAATGTCTGAACTTCTTGACTACTCAGACTAGAGCAAGTGCTTGTCTTTCAACATCCATGTATCTAAGTTCTGCATCTCTTAAAGGACAACTCATGAAGGCTATGGGCTTTTCTTCTTTAGCCTCATTTCTCTGTGTTAATACTATTGCAGATGTATGTTCTAAAGAAAATGAGTAAATATAAAAATCTTTGGTATAATCTAGACTAATTAGAACTGGAGCATTAGATATGGCTTTCTTGATATCTTCAAAAGATGCTCTAGCTTCAAGTGTCCACTCAATCTTGGCATCCTTCTTGAGCATTGCATTCAATGGTCTAACAATTTCTGCAAAGCCAATAATAAACTTCCTAACAAAATTAATCTTACCAAAGTAAGATTTGAGCTCCTTCTTACTTCCAGGAAGTTGTATCTTCATGATTGATTATACTCTCTTAGGATTAATGATGATCCCATTCTCTGTTATCAGGTGACGTAATAACTTCCATGTGGTTACCTGTATTTGCATTTTTTAGGGTTTAAGGATATTCCATAATGTTCACATTTCTTTAGTACCTTCTTGAGGTCTTCTACATGATTCCCTCTCTCTTTAGAGAAAACTGTCAAGTCATCCATGTATATGACTATACATTTATGAATTAGCCCTCTAAAGGCTATATCCATTGCTCACTAAAATGTTGCTCCAACATTTATCAATCCAAAAGGCATGCGTCTATAGGCGAATATTCCCCACTTAGTGGTGAATGTAGTCTTCAATCTATCTATCTTGTCTACCATCACTTGGTTGTAACCTGAAAAACCATCCAAAAATGACATCATCTTTGCACCATTTACAATTTGTAAGACCTCATCCAGAGAAGGCAAATGATAGTTATCCTTTTCAGACGCTCTATTTAAATTTCTGAAGTCTACACACAACCTAATGTCACCATTCTTCTTCCTTACTAGGACCAAGTTAGCCACCCATGTAGAATGTCTCACAGGAAATATGATCCTGGCATTAAGCAATTTCTTAACTTCTTCAAAAATGATGGGCTCCATCAATGCATTAACCAGTCTCTATTTTTGCCTAAAAGGCTTGACATCTAGCTTTAAAGGTATAGTATGAGTGATGATTGATGTATCATAAGTTTTTAACTCATCATATGTCCAGGCAATAACATGGATATAATCTTTAAGTGCTTGGATTGTCCCTTCCATTTCTTCTTCTGTACAAACTTTTCCAATCAGGACATTCCTTTTTTCATCATCATGTCCAATGTTAACTTGTGAATACTCCCCTCTATCTGCTTGAGGGAGATCTTTCTATTTCAGCATGTTATCTAAATCAAATGCTCTTTCCAATTCTATCATTCCTTTAGGAATCTTGTTAATGGGAAACTCTAGGATCTCTTCTTCTTCCTAGATATGATCTTCCACATTTCTTTCATCTATGATCTATACATCAAAGACATCTCTATTGGATATGAAGTCTAAAATATGTTGGTCATCATCAAACACTTGAAGGTTAACTACATTGTTTGGCACAGAGGGTACTGACACTAATTCAACTAAAAATCTCTTCAAACCAGATATGGACAATGGTTCCAAAGTACTTGTGGCTTGGGCCAAGGCATCTGCCCTATGATTTTGTTCTCTAGGTACATGGGTGATGTTAAATGCATCAAAATCTTCTATCAGATCCCATACCCTATGTCTATAATTAGATAGCTTCTTGTAATTACAAGAATATATGCCACTTACTTGTCTTACTACCAATTTTGAGTCTCCATAGATATGCAGAATCTTTACTTTCTTTTTGAGTGCAAACAATATCCCATGAATCAAGGCTTCATACTCTGTCACATTATTTGTGCATGGGAATTGCAATCTATATGCTGCTAAGTAGGATTTACCAACTGGATCAATAAGATCTATCCCTACTCTAGCCCCTTGTTTTGATTTGGATCCATCAAACCCGAGGATCCATGGCTTATCTTTAGTTAAAGGCTTGTTTGGGCCTTCTCTTTTCTTTTTAGCTCTAGCAGCTGCACCATTTGATATCCATTTTAATTTTGGTGTTTCAAGTTTCTCAAACTTCACCTTATCTGGCTGATGTGAAGCTGATATTCCTTCTTCTTCTTTACCATCAGAAGGAAAATCCTTTAAACTAGGCAACATCTACCTCTTCAGAATATGCAAACATAATGAACAAGTAGAGATCTTGCACCATCCCTCAATTAGGGCATCATGTAGAGATCTTTGCCGCTGTATCATCTTTTGAATCTGCTTTGATAAAAATTCTTCAAACTTGGACAGATTATTGCCTCTATCTTCATCAGATAGTTCATAGTCTGACTCTACCAAGCAATCACTTCCTGGGCTGATTTTCTTGTTACTCTTAGCATTACTCTTGCTACACACCAAAATCTCTTCTATCATCTGAATATGACTTTCATCATGATATGTGCTTTCTTCTGTTCCTGCAGATGACAAACAAAAATAAGTATCACTATCATTATCTGCAGAACTTACCCTGGATGATGATGATAATGCCTCACTGCATGCTTGTTCTAGTTCCACCATGTCTAAGCAAGCATCACAAGTCTTTTCAGAATGCGCCTCATCATGTAACCTGTACCATCCTTCAATTAGGGCATCATGAACATGCACTTTTAACAATTGGCAACATTGCACTTCTTTAGACAAGTGCATCTCAAAATTCTTGAAGTGATCTACTTCTATCTTATTTTTAGAGCTACAACCAGATT
Organism: Cunninghamia lanceolata; assembly: GCA_027924645.1. Taxonomy (NCBI): domain Eukaryota; kingdom Viridiplantae; phylum Streptophyta; class Pinopsida; order Cupressales; family Cupressaceae; genus Cunninghamia; species Cunninghamia lanceolata. The sequence continues at coordinate 7,644,444 of BSBN01000636.1, read as the reverse complement.
CTAAAATTATTCTATCATCTTGAAGATTATCATCATGAACATGAACATCATACATGAGGATCTCTTCTATTCTGACAGTCTGGGGTTTGATGGAGTACACTCTGGGTTCAACATCTACATACATGATCTCATTGGTTTTATTGTATTCAATGATCATATGTTTCATGCGAGGCTCAACATCTATCCTTATTTGATTAGGTATTCCTTTCCAAGGTAACCACATGTGATTAAAATCAGTGGACATGTATCCATTGAGGGTTTTTGACTAATCTCTGGTGAGCAACATCCCATAGGTATCAGGTATATCCACTACCTAAATATCAATGTAGTATTAGATTCTTGGATCTGATGCTAACTACATATGGATGTGAGTTAGTTCTCCTACTACACTCATCTTTGTTTTATCTAACTATGTTACTTTCTTCAGTGACTTAGTAGGATGCAACCCTAAGGAATTGCATATGGACAGGGGCATTACATTGGTAGATGCTCCTGAATCTACTAAGCAATTATGCAAATTCTTACTGAACATCCTTAGGGTAAGGTGAAAAGGAGGTGACTCAGTTTTATCTCTGTAAAGAGTCATGTGTGAAGTCTCTATAGCTTGAACAGTGGCTGGAGCTTTGTGTTTAACATTAACATCCTTAACAACATGATCTTTATTCCCAGTCTGACCTGAGGTATGACTATCCTCTTTTGGAGAAAGATCATCTAAGGATTTCATGAAGGTTTTTTTGATAGTTGGGATTTTGAGTAGTTTTGACAGTGATAGGCTGATTTTGATCTTTTCATTTCATCTACTAAGTATGTGACCAATTTATCAGACTCGGGAGGCAGATTACCAGTTTTTGGTACTGTATTTTGTGGTGCTAAGTACTAAGCATTAACTTTGGGAAATCCAGGGTTATTGCTTGCCTTAGGATCAGGAGGAGTGTTGAAATTATTTGGAGGCAAGGATGTAGTCAAAGGACCAGTAGGTTGGTTAGAATTATTCCTTAGATTGTAATTATGCCTACCTTGATACTGTTGTTGATAAGCATGTACTTCTTCATGTTCAATTGATGTCTCATTTTCATCTTCAAAGGGAAAAACATAATTGGTCTCAAAATCCATGGCTGACTCTTCACATGCTAAGGTGTAATTTTGATGAGGTGACATTGTCTACTAATGAGGATAATTGATGAAACATTCTAGCACTAGATCAGAATCATATCCATAGGGGATAATTTCATTTCCTTCAACACAAGGTGGGTTACCTGAAGTATTAGATACTTCAGTTTGGAATATACTAGCAGCAATCCTAAACTGAGGACAATCCAGCTCTGCATGAGCATTGGTATTATGTATCCTACACCAGTTTGTAAGAGCTACCTCTGCAAGGTTCACTCTAATGGTTTGCTTAGGTTTACCAGGAGGATAATTATCTAGGGGTGATGGTAGAGAACCATTGTTTGGCCTAGTGTTCCACACTCTAGGCTGTCTAGGGGGGTTATTGTTACCATTGTTATTATTGTAATTGTTATTGTATCCCCTATCAGGATAATTAGATCTATCATTGGCATATCCTCTATTCTGATTCGGTTGAGAATAGAAATTTTTACTCCTCAAATGAGTGATCTCAGTAGTGAGTTTCCTCAACTGTGCTGATATCTCTTTAATTTCTTCCTTTTCTTCCTAAACTTTGGCTACTATAATCTCTATTTGAGGTTTGAAGAAGGAAGATCCATTGTTATTGTTGTTAGACTGTTCCACAACCTGAGGTACTTGTGTATGTCCTGGATGTTGTAACATTTGACCATTTTCATTTGGAGGTGGCATGATATTGAGTGGAGGTATTTGTAAGGGACTTGACATCATAGCTGGAGGTATCATGGCTCAATTGGTCTGTTGCTGAGCAGGATATGTAGGATAGGCAGGGAGTGTAGGAAATGCAATATTAGGTGTTGGACTAGGGATCAGCTGCTGACTGACTTTGACAGTTTCTTCAAAAGCTCATGTCAAGGTTGTAACACCAGGATGTGCTCTCCTGATAAACATAGAAGTCAAGGGATCTAAGGATGAGTAGTATATGCTCCTAGTAGCTTCATTTGTCACAGTATAGGGAGCAACTAACTTTGACAGCATCTTTTGGAATCTTGCATTGAAATTAGCAATAGGTTCTCCTTCAAATCTCTTGATTGTGGCAAACAAATGATAATTCATTGAAGGAGCTATAGGTATTTTGAATCTATCCTTAAATTCTTTCTCCAAGGTAGCCCATGAACCAAATGAACCTTGACCAAGACTAATATACGAGTTATATGACTCTTCCCCTAAGGAAAATGGAAATAACCTGCATATCACATCCTGATGTTCAATTCTAGCCCTACAACAAGCTTCCTTGAATGTTCTAATGTGATCATCAGCATCCTGATATGGATGATATTTAGGACAAATCTTGTTAGGATTTTTAGACAAAGGATGATATGCAGTAAAAGTCAGAGGTGACTTTGCAGTAAAGAATGACATTGTGACTAGTGGAGGTTGGACCTCAGGTGTGACAGGTGGTCCTATAGGTGTTTGCAACCCGATAGGAGTTACAGGAGTACGTTCTGGTGAAGCTCCTGACACACTAGAACCAGGGGAATAATGAATATCTACTATTCTAGGTCTAAATCCATGGATAGGCAATTTTTCAAAGTCCACTAGATCTGGACCTAGTATTTGGCCTGAGAGCCATGATTTCTTCAATTTAAGGAAAATTTGGCTTGTTTACTATAAAGATCAGCTAAAACACCCTAGCAAAGGCTATATTTACAATCAGAAATTGAAAATGATTGGATATTTATGCAATATTTGCAGAAATGATGCAAATATGAGGTGATATGAGGCTTTGGGACACAAGCAACCAGATATTAGGTCTCTTAAGCAAATTACCTCAAAGCTTTAGCAAAAGACTTGAAATATAGCTTATCTTTGAAATATCACGGTGATCAACCACAAAGCTTGAAATATTTATGCTCAATTTTGAAAACTTTGCAATGGACAAACATGCACAGACTTAAAACAACAAATCTTTGCATATGACTTGAATTACAGAGCTGCATGAGTATTACCTTTCTATCTGTGTCATTAAATCAAAAAAATCTATAGAGAAAGCCCTCATTCTAACACCAATTTATGTTGATGATGATTGTTAGTCATAACAACATGCATAAAAATTTGCACAACAAACCTTTATTATCTTGTAAAGTACAATCAGCTTAGGATAAGTTGATCACTCCAAGTCTTTGTTGATCAGCTCATGATCATTTGACGTTACTCAGAGGTTGATGTGACATGCTATTTTCCATTTCAAGGGGTCTTACATTTGTCTAGATGATTTGTATTGCACTGTTTCCTGTAAATTTACTCTACAGAGAGGTTATTTCTACTCTATTTCCAAAGATAGCTGATACATTTGCATGTTTGATCAATTCTTCTGATCATTGATCATCATGAACTTGTTCTTTCTTCTACACTATATATTTATTGAAATGATGTGTCTATAAGTGGATATTTGCATGTATCTCATGGACATTTGCATGAATTTGCATGATATTTGTCAATTTAACATGGATTTTCTCTAAATATGCTCTGTATTTCCAATTATCTATGGGATATCAGCATATTTTATGTTATTTACTTTTGATTCTCTGTTATTTGCAATTATGGTGATGATCTACTATGAAATTAAAAGAAATTTAAAAGAATGCTTCTAATTTTAGTGAATCTTTAGCCCTTGAACCACATACATACAAGATACATTCATGAGGAGAAGGAATCAAACCATATGTCACCAGGATGTTCCACATCTAGATATGGATGATGCTAACTTCAAAGGATAAGGAATGAAAACAACACATGCAGATTGACAAGCATTCCAAGGGACGTAGCTGATCAATGCATGTATCCAGATTTCAAACACAGATTACTCAAGATTTATGATGATTTGTAATCAAATATGCTTCTATTTCATTCAATATGCACAACATGTACATTTACAACAACTTTGAAATGAATCTTGATATTTCAACAATCAAATTTCAATTAATTTTCTAAATGTTCAAAATATTGCACCCCTGCACCTTTTATAGAATAAGGTGAGGAGGTAGTTACAAAATGACCTACGATAAGGATTTCTCAATTAAGATCAACAGTTGATAATTACTATTTGACTTAGTCAACTTTTCCTCATGGCACAATTTGCCAGTTGGCAACCTTCTAGATGACTCATTATCTTATGAGTTCCTTATGAATATGTCTTCTTGGTGATGCATCTTCATTCATTCTTTGGGTTCCTCCTCTTCATTTTCTTCTTCTTCATCATGGTCATCATCTTCATTACTTTCAGTATCGCTGTCTCCCTGATGTACATCCTCCTGTATGTGGACCTTCATTGTTGTCCTGATGTGCTCATATGCCTGCACTATTTTATTCACCTCTCCTCCATCTTGGATTTTGGCTTTTGTTACGGCATGCTTATGAGACCAGAATTTAGCTTTGAGCACTTCTAGCTTACCTTTCTTCTATTTAAAGTCTCATTATAAGTTTCCACCCTGACCTTTATTCTCATGATCTTATTCATCACTTCTTTCGTCAGGTGGGTGAGGGGGTCATCCGCCACTGGCTGGAAATTATCATGTAGAGCTTTGATAGCAAATTTTGCATCCTGATTTTCAATCTTTCCCTCTACTTTTCCTTCTAAAGCCTCAAGGATCTCTGCTTCATAAGCCATCATGTTGTGCAACTTTATACTTATATCCCTGAGCTTGCCACTGCATTTCTTCAGGATATCACTTTCGAACCTGATATCCTCATACCATAAGTCTATCAACAGGGCAGTGTTATTATTCAACACTTGATTATTTATTAGGATTTGAGGATCAATCCTCTTCATTTCACTTAAAGCAGTCAGGTCCTTTTCCAATTGGAATGACCGTTTCCTTGTTTCATTTTGCATTTTGTCTACCTTTCTCTTTAAACTACTTAAAGAATTCCACCTCTGTAAGGAGGTTCTCAAAACATCCTTAGCTCTAGTGAGGGCTGACAACATCTATTTCTCCATGATCATGGCCTCATGCTTCATGAGGTCCAACTTGGTGACCTCCTCCTGGGATATGACAATCAATGGGATTGTTGGATCAACTGGTGTATTGTCAGGGTTAATTAACCCTTTTATGTATGAATGTAGCTGAGAAATGTGCTCCGTATGCTTTTTATTTTTCTCTTTCTCCTTCTTTACCCTTTGGGTCAAAGAATAAATTATGTCTTTCCCTTCTTGATCTTCTTGGTCCTCATTAGCAAAACCCAAATCAATAGTTGTGATTTGGAACTCTTCCAGGGTGATCTTGCCCTTCTCCTTCTCTACCGTGGGAAGTGCTACTTGTGCAGTCCTTTTGCCTGTAGTAGGATCTCTCTTAATAGTCGATGTCAATCTAGCTTTCCTCTTTGGTTTCATTATTGTCTCTTCAAACAAGGTAGAAACATCAAATTCTTGAATTTTAGAGCCTTGTTCCATACCTATTTCTTTCTCCAGCTATTGAGGCACTTCATCTCCAGCCCTTGATGTTCTTTGTCATCATCATGTCTGCCTTGTTCTCTAGTATCTACTTCTATTCTTGGTGGAGAAGGCAATTTCTTAGTTTCTTCCTCATGGAGTTCCTCATGAGGGGGATCTTGTTGCATTTCTTCTTACTGAGGGGCCTCTTTCTGTAGAGGAGGATCCTGTGGCTTGTCCACATTATGATCCTGCACCTAATCAAGTACTCCCTCCTTCTGAATTTCATCCACTTTATTGCTTTCCTCATCCTGAGGCATGTTGACATCCGCGGATGTCTGAGTATTTTGGCCTTGTGTATCACCCTGATCTTGGGTCACTTCTTGATCTGTACCTGATGCACCGATGTCCTGTGTCTTAAGGTCCTCATGACCTGATTTATCTTTAGTTCATGTGGCATCCTCCGAATCTCCCTGAGTCTGGGTAGCAGCATCACTTGATGTATCTTTATCATCTCTGCCTTTCTATTGGACTTCTACTATTTTTGGTTTGGCGGGTATCTCATGTGTTGCTAACCCATATCAGGAGCAGTGCTTTCTTTTTCTATTTGCTTTACCACTTCAATCTTTTCTATCACATCAGGTGCACCTTCTTTGTCTTTGGGGCTTACATCACCCCTGTATGTTAAATCTATGAAGGCAGGGCTAGTCACCTGATCAAAAAACTTATCAAGCCCTATCTGTTGGGCTGCCCTCTCTGGGCTACTTTCTTTTACTTCCTCTGTTTGCTTCACCTCCTCCAATACTGCCATCTGTACTAATGGGGTCCCATGTGGAGTCATGCGGGTACTGGAGGTGAGAGTCTCCATCCTTTGAGAGGCTACATTTTGAACTTCCTTATCATCTGATAAGTCTACGATGTCCTCCAAAGAGAAAGGACTACCCTGACCTACTTTGAAAGCTTTTTTTATTTGTTCTTCTGCCTTCTCAGTCTTGAACTTTATTATGGTGGGAAGTAGTACATCATGTTGTAGCTCCTTCCTAAATGCTTTGCCACTGACTCCTCTTAATACAATAGGGTTGGCCCTGATATCACCCCGCATGGATGTTCTTTGCTTCTTGGGTGGTGACGTTAGCGGCATCGCCTTCCTCTTCCTACTGACCATCATTGGGTCATCACCTGCAGGTTCCTTATTTACCTGCACTTCCTCAAACGGGATGTCTTCTTCCACTTCATGTTATGAGACTTGACCCTCCTCCTGTACTCATGTAGTTTCCACAGCTGGTCTCAAAATCCTCTTAGTTTTTGGTTTGTCAATAAGAGGTTGTGTAGATGATGCGAATGCTTGAGCTGATGTCAATGTACCTATAGCTGGTGTGGCAATCCTTTCAATTATCACCCCCTTAGGTTCATCTTCAGTTTTCTTTCCTCTAGGGGGACCTTTCCTCTATTTCTATGTGGGTAACCTCTTCCCATTGGACTTTATTTTCTCACTGAGGAAGTCATCATACTCCTCATTAGCTAGTTCTTGCCTTTTCTTCTTGGTATCAACTGTAAGGGCTACACCCCTTTTCTTCAATCTATTTATTTCTTCATCCAACCAAGCTTGGGTTAATTGTAGCACTCCACCTATAAACTAATCTAGGGAAATATCATCTAGCTATGTTAGATCAGGGGCTAATATGGTGTCATTGTACACCTTCTTGTCTTCATATTCGTTAGACATAATCTTTCCATCATCCTTTCTTAGCTATGCTGGCACTGGGATGCAGTCAAATGTCTTTATCTGGTTCAAGGTGAGCCTTTGATATTTTCTTCTCCTCACCTTAGCTTCATCCTCATAATCAGTCTAGAAATCTTCCAGATGTTTCTGATGAATAGGTTTTCCCACTATTTTCTGCATCATGCCATAGGGGTCATAAGATCTAGCCAAGGGAAATGGCTGTAGATACATCAAATTTAGACCTCCCATGACATGCTTTATGCTCTCTGAGTCTGAGCACATATACCAGCCCATAGACACTAGAAATAATACCAGAGGTATCTTCTTGTACTCCTTGTATGCTGCAACTATGGTAGACACTTGCCTGAGAAACTCCATCAGGACAACCCCATCAGTAGGGTATCTTGGTAGCATAAGGGGTTGTCCTTCAAATCCCTCTATTCTAATGTATGAAAAGGTGGCGAACTAGATGAACCAGGCACCATGTCTATAAACAACTTCTTGAGCTTCCATGCTCAGTCTCTTGGTTTTGTCTTCCACCATGGTTCTGACTAGATGCATAGAGAATGCATCATTTACCAATTTGTAATCCAAGAGGTAGTTCTTTCTCTGTAGCTAAGGATAGTGATCGTAGATGTGGGCATCATCTACATCACCGCCAACTTTACCCATTGTAGTCAATGCATCAAAGGTTCCCTTGTAAGCACATGAGTACACAACATATGAGGTCATATGAAACATGCATGCCTAGCCTCCCAGGTTCCTCATCCCTTCATTTGGTGCATCACTGATGATCTTGACCCACAATGGCTTGTTATCTATATATAGGACCATCTGGATGATTTCAAACATCTAATTCTCAAAATTTCCTGCATGAAGCTTACCTATCATCCTTCTTAGCAGGGAAATCATGTACTGGTACTCATCATCAAAATCAAATTTGTATAAGTGTACAGGCAATTTAGCTGAGGTAGTGTAGGTGATGCTCTTAGACCTCCACTGATACATCCTCTTCCTTGCACTCTTCTTATTGTTGTTGTATTTTGTGTCCAACTTACGTAGATCTACACTGACCACCTTCTTTCCAACTGGCAGATTAAACGTAGAGGTGATGCCCTTAATTGAAAAGTCGTCATATACTCTTCCATGCTTCTCCACCCACTTGGTCTTAGGGTTATAGTTCTTGGCACATTCCACTGCCAACTCTGGGGTGTCCATGGGATATGGAAATCCAGCTACATGCCACATTCCTGAAACATATATTGCATCCAGACGGGTATTATCCTTGTCATGATCTATTCTTGTTGAGCATGTCACTAGGTCCATACGCTCTGGTGAGTATCACCAATGATGCCATACTTAAAATGTACCCCCTTAGGCTGAACAAACATAGGCTTAAGAAAATCTGAATCAGACCTATTCCTTCCAAGATCTGCCATGGACTCCTGCAACAAACACGATTTGTCTTACCTTACAATGTCCATATGCATTCATACAACATTATATACTTCTACAACATTATACATACTTGAATCTATTACTCTTTACTTCATCATGATATGCATATTCGCAGACTCAAACCACAAGAAAGCATATATACTCTACCTAAACATGCAAAAAATGACAATAGGAGGGTTTTCAATTACTTACCTGATAATGCTTTCCTCCTAGGTTAGATGGGTGATTACGGAAAAGGGCTGGAAATGCTGAAGATCACCCATTCCATTACACTGAAAGATCTAGTCCGTTAATAGGTAGCTGTATGAGGGTTTGACTTCTCTGCTCTGTAATTTCTTGTTTTTTCTCAAGGTAAATGAAAATAACCTTGGAAAGTTACCTTTAAACACATCCGTAGGGCAGATTAGGGTAAAACTACATTGGGATGGCTAAATCTATCGATCCTCTACAGAGAATCCGTGGATGATGCCAAGTATTTGAATTGTATTCGCAATCGATGGAAATCTAGCTACTGCATTTAAGTGCATTTAATGTCAAGAAATAGGGGGTGATCTTTGAAAGATCAGGTGATATTCAAAATAAGACCCCCTCTGGATAAAAATGCCCCCTGCCTTTGAGCGGCAAAATTAATGCAAAAGAATCAGGTGATGTGGTCAATGTTGACCACATGTATATTGGGTCATGAATTTAGGATCAGGGGATGTTCAAAATATGACCCCTGTAAATAAAATGACCCCCTTGGGAAAAAGATCAGGGTGATTTCCTTTATTTGTTGGATTCAGATGACGTCATTGTCATATTGGCATAGGGTGATATTTTGCGAAGAGGGTGATATTTGTAAGATGACGGATATTAAAAAAAATGACCCCCACAAAATATATGAAGTTGTTTGACGGGCAGATAACAGCTCTTCATTTAAAGTTGATGTCTGCACTTCACAGATCAAGTGATTATCGGGTGATAATGCAATATCGGGGTGATCTTATATAACATGACTAACGTTTGAAATATGACCCCCCCTCAGAATATTAGGTTTGACTAAAATTTTGACTTGACATAACTTTCTTCCCTTAAACAATTTGAGGGTGATCTAAAAGGCAAACCTGCTTGGAATTTTGTGTACTTTCCAACCATAAGGTTAATAATGTGAAATACTGACTTTGACAACTGACCTCATCATGGGGACAAATCCACCCCTGTAGGGTGTTCATGCATGACTAATTTTACCAGACTACCCAAAGCAGAGAAACAACAAGCCAAAGCAGCTAGAAAAAGTTGGGTCCCTGTTTTGTCAAGGCAAAATGGGGCATGTTGTGTAACCACACAATAGTTACTTGAGGAGATCCTTGCACGTTTAGGCCCTAGACAAGAGGTAGAGCAGCCTAGAGGGGGTCAGGATGTAGGTCAGCTGAAACCTAGCGAAAGAGAGAGATCACCTAGGCAGAGAGAACTAACAGCTGAGCAGGAGGCCACACTAGCCAACCATATGAGAGATCTTATGAGGGCACGTCCTCCCACCTTTGATGGAGCTGGTAGTGGTCTTGAGGCAGAGACATGGTTACTGGATATAGGTAGGTGTTTTGCCATGCATCCATATGGTAGGAACACCAAAGCTAGGTGTGTTATTCTGAATCTTAGAGATTTTGCTTTGACTTGGTGGAGGTTAGAGGAGCAGAAACTGCACTTGGACATTAGCACTATTTCTTGGGAGTTGTTCTTAGAGAGATTCAGAGCATGTTTCCTATCTGATCATTGGAGGCAACATCACGTAGATGAGTTCCATGAGCCGAGGCAGATGGCCATGTCAGTTGAGTAGTATAAGTGCAGATTCTATGAGCTCAAGCAGTATGCGGGTATCGAAGATGATGAGGCTATGCTAGTGCAACATTTTATCAGGGGCCTGAATGCCCGGATCAGTGGAGGGGTTCGTCTATTTGAACCTAAGACTATGGAGGTAGCAGTGGAGAATGCTCGGTTAGTGGAGGACAATTTGGCTATGGCACTCGGAGGGCATACAGGTGTGCATATTGGTAGTGCACCTTCTTCAGGATTTGGTTCTCATGATCTCTGGAGAGGGTATTGCGGTGGATCCTTCAAAGATCAAAGCTATTATGGATTGGCCTACACCTACTAATGTTTTTGAGGTCCATAGTTTTATGGGATTGGCAGGCTACTATCACCGTTTTGTTATGGGGTTTTCTAGGATTGCCCATCCTATTACTTCTCTTTAGAGGAAAGGGAAGAAGTTTGTTTGATCAGAGCAGTGTCAGGCAGCTTTTCAGACTGTTAAGGTGCAGTTGCCTAGTACACCTATTTTAGCAATTCCTGATCCTACCAGGGACTTTGTTGTGTGTATAGATGCTTCTTTGGAGGGTTTAGGAGCAGTTCTGATGCAGGATGGTCATGTGATTGCCTATGAGTCTCGCAATCTCAAGGATCATGAATTGAACTATCCCACTCATGATTTGGAGTTAGCTGTAGTTGTGCATGCCTTGGTGAGGTGGAGACATTTTCTTTTAGGGCATCGGTTTGAGCTGTATAGTGACCACCGTAGTTTGCAGTATATTTTCACGCAGACAAACTTGAATGCGAGGCAGAGGCGTTGGATAGAGTTCTTTTGTGAGTATGAGTTTGAGGTCAAGTATTTTCAGGGCAAAGAGAATGTTGTGGCTGATGCTCTTAGTCGTCAAAGGCATGAGATCTCGGTGATCACCCTCACAGTTGATTTGAGAGGCCAAATTCTTGCAGCACTTCCTACTAAAAGTTGGTATCAAGAGGTGAAGCTTGAGGTTGAGTTAGGTAGACATTTGGAGGGTAGATTTGTGGGTTACTCTCTTGAGTCAGATGGTCTTTTGCGACATTTGGGTCATATCTATGTTCCTAGTTTAGAGGGTCTTCGTACCCTAGTGTTTTCAGAGGTGCATCAGGCACATTATTCTGCTCACCCGGGTGTCAAGAAGATGCATGTAGATCTTCATAAGCTATACTTCTGGAGTGGTATGAAAAGGGATATTTCTAATTTTGTGTTGAGATGTCTGGAGTGTCAGAAGGTGAAGGTGGAGCACTAACACCCTGCAGTTCTTTTGCAGCCCCATCTTGTTCCTGAATGGAAATGGGACATCATTTCGATAGACTTCATTGTTGGTTTGCCAGTATCCTCATGTCAACATGATGCCATTCTGGTCATTGTGGATAGTTTGATGAAGGTAGCTCACTTCTCTCCTATCCATTCTTCTTATAATGCTTCTACGGTGGCCAGGGTGTTCATGGAGGACATAGTCAGAATTCATGGGATTCCTCGTAGGATCATCTCTGATAGGGATCCAGTGTTTACCTCAGCCCTTTGGACTTCTCTGCAGCATGCCTTGGGGACACAACTGAACTTTAGTTTAGCATAATATGCAAAGACTGATGGTTAGACTAAGAGGGTTAATGAGGTTCTCGAGGATATGCTTAGGATGTATGTGATGGATTGATAGAGTCATTGGGAGGACTACTTGTATCTGGTGGAGTTTGCATATATTAATAGATATCACAGTTCTATCAGCATGTCTCCTTTTCAGGATTTGTATGGTCGTCCTTGTCAGACCCCATTGAGTTGGGATTATCTTGAGGATAGAGTTCTTCTAGGATGGTATATGCTTAGAGATTTGGAGCAGCAAGTTGAGCAGATTAGAGAGCATTTGGTGGCAGCACAGGACGAGCATAAGAAGTATGCAGATGCTCATAGGATCGATCGACAGTTTTCAGTTAGGGATCAAGTGTTCTTGCATGTGCGACCGTGAAAGAGTCCAATCCGTTATGGAAAAGGCTCTAAGCTAGAACCACGCTTTGTTGGACCTTTTGTGGTGTTGGAGAGGATCGGTCCTATTACTTATTGTCTTTCTTTGCCACCCACCCTTTCACGCATCCATGATGTGTTTCATGTTTTTGTACTTAGACCTTACTTTCTAGATATTGCTCATATTCTTGATTGGACTGCTCAACAGGTAGAGGACAGGCAGCTGGCTTTGGAGCCTGTAGGCATTCTGCAGCACATGAGACTTGCTCTCAGGGGCAGAAACCTAGAGAAGGTTAGGGTCCAATAGGATCCTAATAATGAGACTTCTGCTACTTGGGAGGATGCCTTCAAGATGAGAGAGTTATATATTTACTTATTTGCAGGCTTCCAGGAGTAAGCCTGACTCTGGGGGGGAGGATGTAATGCCCCTCATTTTGGCTTGAGATAGTTGATAGTTTTATATTGGACTTTGATAGTTAGAGACATTTGAGATGTTAGACTTATGTTTTATGTTTATTATGATCATGATGAACTATGTTTGACTGAGGTGGTTTTTGACATGTGTTATGAGTTTTATGATGACATTATTGATATTCTAGTTTATGATGTATTATGACATGTTTAGTTGATGGATAATCGTTATGCAGAATATTGTATCATGCTTTATGTGATTTGTTGGTATCTGACTTATAGTTAGAGGTGTTTATGTTATTATCATGCTTTTAGAGAGGGGACAGTGTAGTATTACTCACCACGAGCACCCTACTACGCTGTGAATCCCTAACTTTTTATGTGTGCTATATGTGTATACAACATATTGTTTTGATGCAAGTTGCAGGTACCAGGCCTTGACTCCACCTGACTTAGTAGGTCCGAGCAGGCCATTGCACCACATTGATAGGAGATAACATGAGGTTTTCCCTAGGTCAGTTTCAGTCTTGAGTTTGTGGTCATGAGTTGAGGTGTCACTATTTGGTCCTTGTTTCAGATTGTTGGCCGTCTAGTGGTATGTGGAGTTATTGTCGAGTTTTGGTTTAGTTAAGCCTATGTGTCTTTTGGGAATGCATTAATAAATAAATATTACATTAATAATGTTAATAGCATGTCAAATATAATAGTATTTTGCTTAGTCGTAAAATTTGGAATATTATTTAAGTAAATTTTAGTATAGACTAAATTAATTATTTTAATGTTTTTAATAGTAAATGAGTCATAAGTTTTATTATGGTTAGTTATTATATAGTTATTTAAACAATAGTATTGGTTGATAAATTAATTCTTGTCAGTTGTCGGATAAGATTCCAGATTTGGGGAATCTCTATATAAAGTAAAAATTTAATTTCTTCTAAATAGTGGGATTGTCTGTAACGGATGGGAGATAGTGGACATTTACAACTCTTGGCTATTTTTTCTTCTGGGGGTTATTATTTTTGAGGGGGAGTTGTTCAGAAGGAGATAGACAAAGAATTTGGGGAAAGAAATTGTGATGAAAAGATTAAGGAAAACGGGAGGTAGCTGAAGAATTTGAATCTTGGGTCAAATTTCTGGGTATGATTACTTGTGTTTTCTATAGTAATTCAGGCAAATAAGTTTTAATTTCTTAAGGAATCTTTTGTGTGTATTGGATCCTATCTGTGTATTCTAGTGAGATTCTTGCTTCCTGTCACCACTCAACTCTGTATCTTTTAGCTTGTTTTTTTTTCATCCTTGGGAAACTTATGATTCTCTCAATCCTCCGTCAATCTATATGGGAGATCAGCAAGATTTATTAGACAAATTGTTAATTGCTCTAACTCAATTTTTTTTAGACTTCTCTGTAAGATAATGAGATCTTTATCTTAAATTCACACATGGAAATGAAACTCATTAGAATCCCATCAAAACTTTTACCTTTGATTAACTTGCTCATCAATCTTTCCCTATATTTACCAGAGCATATCAATGATGATATTGGATAGATGTTTGTCATATTCCAAACTAGTTTCTGTAATTTACCTCTCCCTCAGCTGTCATTGTATGGCCTCTTAACCTTTCTCCTAAATTATGCCTAAAGTCTATAAATAGAATCTAATGGATTGACGTGGTTTAAAATTTGTTTCTATCTGTTTCAAATCATACCTCCGCCGTCGTACAACCTCTTTGTTCCCTCTTTAAACATTTTTTCTGCAAACTTTGTCACTGACCATATGGTGTATAGTCCTCTTATCTGTATCTTTTTTCTTTGAAATTTCCTTTGTCTATTTTAATCATAGCTAGTCGATGACCATACGTCATGGGAGGGAGGTCTGATGTAGTTTTTTTTTGTTGATGTCAATCTAATCCTCCTTGTGGGTCATTGTACGGTCTACTATTGGGGGTTTTCTGCCAGTAATGAATAAATGAAGTTAAAACTTTTTCTTGTCTGGAAATCCATATTTCTTGGAGGTCATTTTACCAAACCTCTTGTAGATTCTATTCCGCTAGACTTATTTTATGACCCTTTGTTCTTTGCAATTTCTAGTGTCTCAGTTGAATTATTGAATCTAATATGAAATTTCATGAATTCTTACCTGAATGGTTGTTCCTACCTGAAAATTGTGCCTTTCTCTACTCTTCCAGCTACCTTGGTTGATCTTTGATCTCTACAATAAATCAATTCACATCATTTCCTGGCATTGGTGCTTTCTCTCAACATGATAATCTCTGTAATTTCATCCTCAATCTTCATTTATGTGTTAACAATAATAGAACTTGTGAGTTTATAGTTGAAAGTTAGTAAATTAGTGATTTTAGAAAATTTCTAAAACAAACTCCTTGAGTATCTTTATAACTCAGATTAGAATGTTTCCTAGTGGTGTGGTAATTTGAAAATAAATATTAGTTCATTAAAATAAGTTAATAACTTCTTGTATTATGAAAATTTAAAATTTATGTTAGTTTACTTTTATTTGTATAGTGATAAAGTTAATATTAGGATAGATTTATATTATTATAGAATTAAATTTATTAAGATAATGTTGCTTTAGTAGATGCAAGTTGGTTAAATGAATAAATTAGTTATGTTCATTAAATATAATTTTGTTATATAATATCCTATGCTACATTTATTTTAGTAAGTATATAACAAGTTAGAGTTTTAGTATAAATTGAGTATTATGTTAGATGTCTATGGTAATGGCGATGCAAATATTAGATGTAATAGTAAATGTTATTTTATTTTGTTAAAGAGAGTAAAAACCTTTAATGTCTGCTAATTTATATCATACATTGATGTTATATCAAGTTAATTTTAAATATGGTTTTGTCGAAGTCCCATTATTTATTGGTAGCGTCAGGTAGTTATGATATATTTGGCTTATTATGTTATTTTTTGCCCTGAGTCACATCATCCTAAGGTAATGATATAGTCGTTTAAACCCTTGTTTCCATTTTGGATGATGGACTTATGTAAAGTGATATTATGTTCAATTTGCTGACTCCAGAGGTTAGGCTACTTTGGCTTCAATTTGGTATTGTGTCATTTTGCTTAAATGATTTATTGATGTGAGAGTTTAAAGTGGATAAGGGAAAGTTTTATTGTTGAGGTTGAAATTTGAAATGGACTATGTATTGGATTGTAAAAGATAGATGCCTTCTAGTCCCTTATCCATGCATGTTATTGCTTTTTTGTATTTTTGGCTAGGGGTGCTAGTTGTAGGTAGGAGAGTGGCTTTCAAGGTGGGACCAGTACCCAAAGTGGCTACCTGATAACCCCATGGAAGTTGTAATCAAGTGATAACTTAATAATTTATCTAGGTGGGTTGGGTAGTAATTCACATAACAAGAAAAGTATGATGCCTCACCCATGCCTTGAGTGCTCTCACAGGCTAAGGATGGGATGAGAAGGACTGGTTGGCAAGGTTGATCTGCTTGTCTCCATGAGAGGTTGTGTCTACTCTACATGTGTCACCCTATGGGGCCGGTGCCCAGTGAGAGGTCTCTAGTATAACCATAGATGGGGGCCAGTTTCAAGTGAGAGATAGCTTGGATAACCCATGCTAGGACCATGTGATGACACTCTCCCTACTGCAACTTAGTTACTTCCTTTTTATCTCTTATTGTAGCCTCTGGAGTATTGTCTTGTCTTGATGAATCGACTCATCTTGATGATCTGAATTGTCTTGATGATTTGACTCGTCTTGATGATTTGATTTGTCTTGATGATTTGTGTACTTTTGATGATCTGAGTTGTCTATGTCAAGTCCGTATCTGCTTGTTTATATCCTTTGACTTAGTGGAACCTCAATGTTATCTCCTAGCTCGGGGGTGGACCTCAGGGTTCCACATGGTTGGGTGGAAGAGCTTAATTCATTGGTTTTTCTTGGTCAACTTGATTTGTGATCACTGCAGATGATTCTCTAGTTCCAAACTTGCACTTGCATCCTCAGAGTTAAATTATAATTTTAGAATTGTACTCAATGGTTGTATATTGTAAACTGACGTGATTGGTCATGTAATCTTGTAATTGAACCTTTGTAAATATTCATCTTTGCAAATGAATGATGTAAGTCCTCTTCTGTTGTACCATAATACATATTACTTGTATTGTTATAGATTTATGTTTATCTGATGCAGTTATGTTCCCTAGAGGTGTTAGCTATTCATTTTAGTTAAATGTTGTATGTTAATGCATTTAATTGCTTAAAAAAAATTATATTTGTAATTATTGCACATGTTAGTTTAACTCTCTAGGGTTGCATGACGGGGCATCACATTTGGTATTAGAGCCAGGTTTAAACACTGGGAACTCTGGTTATAATTGAGCCCATTATGTGACCTAGTGCTTAAACTCTATAGATTAACTTTCATCCCTGTTGTGTGTAATAAATTATCCTTTGGTATTGTAGGTAGATGCCTAGACATAGAGGTCGATGTCGTGGCAGGGGTAGGAGTCGTCAGAGAGGTGGTGGTGGTGGTACACCTCCACCTAGGGTTCTCCTCATGAGAGTGCCCATGAAGGAGGGGGTCAGAAAATGGAAGGTCAAGATCAGTCTAAGGGAGCCCAGTTGCGATAGTTACTTGAGGAGGTTCTTGCACGTTTAGGCCCTAGATAGGAGGTAGAGCAGCCTAAAGGGGGTCAAGAGGTAGATCAATTGGAACCTAGGGAAAGAGAGAGATCAGCTAGGCGGAGAGAATTGACAGCTGAGTAGGAGGCCACACTAGCCATCCATATGAGAGATCTTTTGAGGGCACACCCTCCCACCTTTGATGGAGCTGGTAGTGGTCTTGAGGTAGAGACATGGTTATTGGATATAGGCAGGTGTTTCTCCATGCATCCATATGGCATCAACACCAAAGATAGGTGTGTTATTCTACATTTCAGAGGTTTTGCTTTGACTTGGTGGTGGTTAGAGGAGTAGAAGCTGCACCTGGACATTAGTATTATTTCTTGGGAGTTGTTCTTAGATAGATTTAGAGCTCATTTCCTATTTGATCATTGGAGGCAGTATTGTGCAGATGAGTTCCATGAGCTAAGGCAAATGGCCATGTCAGTTGAGTAGTATGAGCGCAGATTCTATGAGCTCAAGCAGTATGCAGGTATCAGAGATGATGAGACTATGCTAGTGCAGCATTTTATGAGGGGCTTGAATGCCTAGATCAGTGGAGGGTTCATGTATTTGATGCCTGAATGCCCAAATCAGTGGAGGGGTTCATGTATTCAAACCTAAGACTATGGAGGTAGTAGTGGAGAAAGATCAGTTAGTGGAGGACAATTTGGCTATGGCAGTCGGAGGGCATACATGTGTGCATATTTGTAGTACACCTTCTTTTGGATTTGGTTCTCGTGGTTGGCATACTCAGGCATCAGGATTTCATGCACCCTCAAAGGGTGGACATCATCAGCACTCTCAGGCTAAACCGAAGAATCCTCAGAATCAACAGGATATCAGATTTTAGAATAAGAAGAATCAGAATTGGAAGCATTCTAGACAGGACCGTGTTGATTACCCCGCTCAGAGCACGCAGTCTGCAGCTAGAAGAGGTAGTTTCCAACAGTCTAGTGCCTTTCAGGATGGCGGTGGTTTTGGTAAAGGCACAGGGTGCTTCTCTTGCAGCCAATAAGGCCATATTGCTAGACAGTGTCCTCAAAGGAGTATTTTAGGGTTTGGACATCAGCCGGTAGCTTCAGATCCAATAGTTGGTGATGCAAGCAGATCACATAGAGTCTTTGTAGTGGTTGATAACCACCAGGCAGAGCATCAGGGCACCATGGTGGAGACTTCTAGTTTCATGCAAGGTATTAGTTTTTCTGTTCTCTTTGATTATGGTGCATCTGATTTGTTCATATCTCCTTCTCTTGTGGAGCGTTGTGGCCTAGTGGCAACAAAGCAAGATGATAGGTGGCAGGTTGAGTTAGCTTTCAGGGCTAAGGTTGCAGTTGAGTCTCTAGTGCACGGTTGTGAGTTGAGGATTGGCTCGCTATCCACTACAATAGACATTCACATCCTACCCCTTGGTCCACATGATATAGTTTTGGGGATGGATTGGTTAGAGGCCCATCAGACAGTGATTGATTGTTGGTGTAAGTCTATCAGATGTGTGGATGATTCTGGTAGTGAAGTTGAGGTTGTTGGTGTCCAGAGACCTATTTCCCTACGTATGATCTCTGCTATGCAAATTAAGAGATGCATGCATCATGGATGTTAGCTTTTTACAGTGTCAGTTAATGACTTGGAAATGGAGGAGAGTCGAGAGAGATCTCTTGACGATCACCCACTTTTGAGAGAGTGTGCGGATGTTTTTCCTTCTGAGATTCTGTGGATGCCACCTAGGTGTGACATCAACTTTAGAATTGATCTTGTTCCCGGTGCATAGCCTATTTTAGGATGACTACTCAGGAGCTTAAAGAGCTTCAATTGCAGTTGGAGGAGTTGTTGGTCTGGGGATTCATTTGACCTAGTGTTTCTCCTTGGGTAGCACCTGTGATCTTTGTGAAAAAGAAGGATGGATCTCTATGGTTGTGTATCGACTATCGATAGCACAATAAGGTTACAGTGAAAAATAGATACTCCTTGCCTCGGATTGATGATTTATTTGATCAGATTAAGGGAGCTAAGGTGTTTTCTAAAATTGACCTTAAGTCAGGATATCATCAGTTACAGATATTTGAGGCAGATATTCTTAAAATAGCTTTTTGCACCCATTATGGACATTATGAGTTTACAGTTGTACTATTTGGGTTGACGAATGCACCTTCAGTTTTCATGAGCCTGATGAATAGTTTTTTTCGCACTTATCTCGACAAATTTGTCCTTGTATTTCTAGATGATATATTGATCTATTCAAGGACTATGGAGGAGCATGAGAAGCATTTGCATCAGGTGTTACAGTGTGTGAGAGAAAATCAGCTTTATGCTAATTTGTCAAAGTGTGAATTCTTCTAGATAGAGGTGAAGTATCTGGGTCATGTCATCTATGGAGAGGGTATTGCAGTGGATCCTTCAAAGATCCAAGCTAGTATGGATTGGATTGCACCTAATAATGTTTTTGGGGTTCACAGTTTTATGGGATTGGTAGGCTACTATTGCCGTTTTGTTATGGGGTTTTCTAGGATTGCCCATCCTATTACTTCTCTTTAGAGGAAAGGGAAGAAGTTTGTTTGGTCAGAGCAGTGTCAGGTAGCTTTTTAGACCCTTAAGGTGTAGTTGCCCAGTACACCTATTTTAGCAATTCCTGATCCTACCGGGGACTTTGTTGTGTGTACAAATGCTTCTTTGGAGGGTTTAGGAGCAGTTCTGATGTAGGATGGTCATGTGATTGCCTATGAGTCTCGCAAACTCAAGGATCATGAATTAAACTATCCCACTCATGATCTGGAGTTAGCTACAGTTGTACATGCCTTGGTGAGGTGGAGACATTTTCTTTTAGGGCATCAGTTTGAGCTGCACAGTGATCACCATAGTTTGTAGTATATTTTCATGTAGCCAAACTTGAATACGAGGTAGAGGCATTGGACGGAGTTCTTTTGTGAGTATGACTTTGAGGTCAAGTATATTTAGGGCAAAGAGAATGTTGTGGCTAATGCTCTTAGTCGTTGGAGGCATGAGATCTCAGCAGTCACCCTCACAGTTGATTTGAGAGGTCAAATTCTTGCAACACTTCCTACCGACAGTTGGTGTCAGGAGGTGAAGTCTGAGGTTGAGTCGGGTAGACATTTGGAGGGTAGATTTGTAGTTTACTCTCTTGAGTCAGATGGTATTTTGCAACATTTGGGTTGTATCTATGTTCCTAGTTCAGAGCGTCTTTGTACCCTAGTGTTATTAGAGGCGCATTAGACATCGTATTCTACTCATCTGGGTGTCAAGAAGATGCATGTAGATCTTCGTCAGCTATACTTCTAGAGTGGTATGAAGAGGGATATTGCTGATTTTGTGTCGAGATGTCTAGAGTGTCAGAGGGTGAAGGTGGAGCACCAGCACCTACAGGTCTTTTGTAGCCCCATCTTGTTCTAGAATGGAAATGGGACATCATTTCGATAGACTTCATTATTGGTGTTCTAGTATCCTCACGTCGACATGATGCCATTATGGTCACTGTGGATAGGTTGACGAAGGTAGCTCACTTCTCTCTTGTCCATTCTTCTTATAATGCTTCTATGGTAGCCACAGTGTTCATGGAGGACATAGTTAGACTTCATGGGATTCATCGTAGGATCATCTCTGATAGGGATCCAATGTTTACCTCAACCCTTTGGACTTCTCTGTAGCATGCCTTGGGGACACAGCTAAACTTCAGTTCAACATACCATGTAGAGAATGATGGTCAGACAAAGAGGGTTAATGAGGTTCTCAAGGATATGCTTAGGATGTATGTGATGGATCGGCAGAGTCGTTGGCAGGACTACTTGTATCTGGTGGAGTTTGCATATAATAATGGAATCAGAGTTCTATCAACATGTCTCCATTTCAGGATTTGTATCGTCATCCTTGTCAGACCCCACTGAGTTGTGATCATCTTAATGATAGAATTCTTCTAGGACCAGATATGCTTAGAGATTTGGAGCAGCAGCTTGAGCGGATTAGAGAGCATTTGGTGGTAGTGCAGGATGGGTAGAAGAAGTATGCAGATGCTCACAGGATTGATCGATAGTTTTTAGTTAGGGATTGAGTGTTCTTGCGTGTGCGACCACAAAAGAGTCCAATCCATTATGAAAAAGGCTTTAAGCTAGCACCATGCTTTGTTGGACCTTTTGAGGTGTTGGAGAGGATTGGTCCTACTGCTTATCATCTTGCTTTTCTGCTTAGCCTTTCACGCATCCATGATGTGTTTCATGTTTCTATACTTAGACCTTACTTTCCAGATATTGCTCATATTCTTGATTGGAGTGCTCTACAGGTAGAGGATGGGCAGCTGGCTTTGGAGCCTGTAGGCATTCTACAGCACAAGAGACTTGCTCTCAGGGGCAGAGACGTGGAGCAGGTTAGGGTCCAATGGGATCCTAATAATGAGACTTCTTCTACCTAGGAGGATGTTTTCAGGATGAGAGAGTTATATCCTTACTTATTTATAGGCTTCCAGGAGTAAGCCTGACTCTGGGGGGGAGGATGTAATGCCCCTCATTTTGTCTTGAGATAGTTGATAGTTTTATACTGCACTTTGATAGTTAGAGATATTTGAGATGTTAGACTTATGTTTTATGTTTATTATGATCATGATGAACTATGTTTGACTGAGGTGGTTTTTGACATGTGTTATGAGTTTTATGATGACATTATTGATATTCCAGTTTATGATGTGTTATGACATGTTTAGTTGATGGATAATCATTATGCAAAATATTATATCATGCTTTATGTGATTTGTTGGTATCTGACTTATAGTTAGAGGTGTTTATGTTATTATCATGCTTTCAGAGAGGGGACATTGTAGTATTGCTCACCCTGAGCACCCTACTATGCTGCAAATCCCTAACTCTGTATGTGTGCTATATGTGTATACAACATATTGTTTTGATGCAGGTTGCAGGTACCAGGCCTCGACTCCACTTGACTTAGCAAGTCTGAGCAGGCCCTTGCAGCAATGGATAATGTTGATGGGAGATAAGATGAGGTTTTCCCTAGGTCAGTTCCAGTCTTCAGTTTGTGGCTGAGTCGAGGTGTCACTATTTCTTGTTTTAGATTGTTGGTTGTCTAGTGGTATGTGGAGTTATTGTTGAGTTTTGGTTTAGTTAAGCCTATGTGTATTGTGGTAATTCATTAATAAATAAATATTACATTATTAATGTTAATAGCATGTCAAATATAATAGTATTTTGCTTAGTCGTAAAATTTGGAATATTATTTAAGTAAATTTTAGTATAGACTAAATTAATTATTTTAATGTTTTTAATAGTATCTGAGTCATAAGTTTTATTATGGTCAATTAGTATATAGTTATTTAAAGATTAGTAGTGGTTGATAAATTAATTCTTGTTAGTTGTCGAATAAGATTCCAGATTTAGGGAATCTCTATATAAAGTAAAAATTTAATTTCTTCTAAATAGTGGGATTGTCTGTAACAGATGGGAGCTAGTGGACATTTACAACTGTTGGCTATTTTGCTTCTAGGGGTTATTATTTTTGAGGGGGAGTTGTTTAGAAGGAGATAGATAGAGAATTTGGGGAAAGAAATTGTGACAGAAAGATTGAGGAAAATAGGAGGTAGCTGAAGAATTTGAAGCTTGGGTCAAATTTCTGGGTATGTTTTGTGATCTATGAAGTCAAAATAGAAACCAAAAACATAAATCAAATGCAAAAACAAATGATATACCTTCACAATGACCCACAAATCCAAGATAGGGTGGAAGGAGTTGCACCCAAGCTCTTTAGATTTACCCAAGTAGATGAATGTGGATTGCTCTTTAAGATTCAACACAATAGGATGAGGGATTTGGATTTAGATGGAGATTTAGATGGCAAATGAGGAATGATTTTGGCATTATGATGTTGGGATAAGAAGATTTTGGAGAGATTTTGGCATTATGAGGATGCAAGAAGAAGTCGTTGAAAATGGCTTGGATGAGGGTTTCATTTATAGATTTTTGGAAAATGGATGGAGGGTGAAGATTAAAAGATGAGATCAAGGGCTAGAAATGCTTGAGAGTTAGGGTTTGTATTTGTTAGATTTCTACGCAAGAATGCAAGTGATTGAGAGAAAGAAAAATAGAAATTAGATATGAGTCAAATAAACTGTATTCAACTCAAGAGAATGCAAAGCATTACAATAGAATGGGATGCTCATATGAGAGCAAGAGGTGGGTATATATAGGATATTCCACCCAAGAGGCTCAATACACAACCAATGTGGGATTAAGTGAAAAAGTCCCTAAGTAAACTTAACCTAGTGTGAAAAGAGCTAAAGCGGAGAACAAGCTAGGAAAGAGCTAGATAACAAAGTAACCCTATTCACACTAACACCCCCCCTTAAGTGCAACTTACGGGGAAATGTGACAAAATGCAAAGATGGGTCCCAGCAACAAGGCCTGATGAGGTACCCATGTACAAAGAATCCCCTCAAACAGAAAAGGAAGGAGAAAACCCAGTGGGAAAAAAATGCCCCCATGAGAGGATAAAGCAGGAAGGGCTAAGAGCCCCCCCCAAAAGAGATGTCCCGTACACCCAAGAGAGACCGAAGAGGAACATACTTGCTCTTAGTGAAGGGTTTGGTGAAGATATCCGCAACCTGGTTTGTTGTAGGACACTACTGCAAATCAATGACCTGCTCCTGAATCAGCTCCCTGAGAAAATGCATGTGGATCTTGAGATGTTTGGTCCGCTGATGATGAATCAGGTTCTTCGAGATCTAGATGGCGCTCTGGTTATCATAGTAAATGACTGATGGCTTCTAAAAAGTGATGCCAAGTTCAGTGAGGATATTCTGAAGCCAGATAGCCTCAATGGCGGCATTGATAGCCCCCCGATACTCAGCCTCAGTCGAAGAAAGAGCAATAGCATGTTGCTTCTTGCTCTGCCAACAAATGGGACCAGAACCAAGGTGAAAGTTGTAGCCAGATGTGGACTTTCGATCATCAAGATCACCAGCTCAATCAGAATTAGTGTATCTAACCAAGTCTGAACCTGTACCTACTGCATAGTGAATCCTGTACCTGTGAGTGCCCTGAATGTAGTGTAAGATGCATTTGGTAGCCTTCCAATGAAGCTCATGTGGCTCCGTCATGAAGCGTGAAATAATGCCAACTGCAAATGAAATGTCAGTGTGAGTATGAGTCAGATAGATGAGGCTACCAACAAGCTGACAATACAAAGTGGCATCAGCAAGTGGTGTGGAACACTTTGCCTCAAGCTTGACTCTGGACAGAAAGGGAGTCGGTGTAGGCTTACAATCAGCCATGTGAAAACGAGCCAAAAGATCAAGAGCATACTTGGGTTGTGCAAGAGAGATCCCAGAAGAGGACTGAGTGATCTCAATCCCGAGAAAATAGTGCAAGAGACCCAAGTCAGTCATGGAAAACCTGTCATGCAGAGAAGTCTTGACACTTGCAATGATGGATGAAGTGCTCCCAGTGATAATCAAGTCATCAACATAGAGAGCCAAAAAAAAAAGAGCATCTTCCTATCTCAAGATGTAGACATTTGGATCTGAGTGGCATCGAGAGAACCCAACTGAGAGAAGAAAGGAGTCCATCTTGGCATACCAAGCCCGTGGGGCTTGTTTGAGGCCATAGAGAGACTTCCTCAGTCTGCAAACCAGTGAAGAATTCTGAATGAATCCCTGTGGCTACTCCATGTAAATCTCCTCATGAAGATCCCCATGAAGAAATGCACTCTTCACATCCATCTGATGTACAGCCCAACCGTGAGCTGCAGCAAGAGCAAGTATCAGGCAAATGGAGTTCATCTTGGCGACGGGGGCAAAGGTCTCAGTATAGTCAATACCAGGAACCTGAGAGAAACCTTTAGCCACTAGTCGTGCTTTGAACTTGTCAACTGATCCATCCGCTACAAATTTGGTCCGATAGATCCACTTACATAGAACCAGTTTTCTTCCCTTAGGAAGTGGAACAAGATCCCAAGTTTTGTTCTGAATCAAAGAGTTGTACTCTTCCTCCATTGCTGAATCCCACTCAGCAATACCTGATGCTTCATGAAATGATTGTGGATCTGAAGATGTGGCAATGTAGGAATGCGGAATGTCCTGATGTTGTGACCGAGTCCTCCGAGCATCTGAAGGATCCCCAACAAGAGTACCTATTGACTCAAGTGTCTGACGAGCCCAGTGAGGCATGTGAGGAGATGGAGGAGGAGAATCCCCATCCTCAGACTCTAAACTCTATGAAGAGGAGGAGGAAACCTCATGATCAACTCTACGAGTAGAGGCAGCTGGAGGAAAATCATCAAAGTCACTATCTGAATCCGTGGTGGAGGAAGAAAGAAGAGAGGATGAGCTAGGAGAGCTTTCCTCGAACTACACACTTCGCTCAATGAAGAGCTCATGTGTCTTGGGATCCAAGAGCCGATATCCTTTGACACCATCGGGATAACCAACAAAGATACAAGGCCGACTCTGAGGTTCCAAGGCCTTACGCTTCTCTGAAGGAATGTAAGCCCATGCAGGAGAGCCAAAAACTCTGAAGTGCCGTACAATAGGTTTCCTACCACACCAGGCTTCAAAAGGAGTCATTCCCTTCAATGCCTTATGCGGAACTCTATTCTGGATGTGAGCAGCACAATTGATAGCTTCTGCCCAATATTCAGGTGCAAGGGAGCATGCGTGGATCATGCAACCAGCCATCTCTTTCATGGACCTATTTTTCCTCTCGGCCACACCATTCTACTGAGGTGTATAGGCGACAGTATGCTGAAGATCTATCCCTTCAAGAGTGCAAAATTGTTCAAAGCGGTGGTTCACATATTCTCTGCCATTATCAGTGTGGAGAATCTTGACAACTTTCCTAGACTATTTCTCAGCGCGAGCCTTGAACTCCTGAAATCTATCAAATGCTTCTCCCTTCTGATGAAGAAAGTAGACCCAGGTGTATCTGGAATAGTCATCAATGAATGTGAGTAAGTAGCAAGCCTTACTGAAAGACAAGGATGGAAATGGACCCGACACATCACTGTGAACCAGCTCAAGGACTTCTGAAGCCCTCCAAGCCTTCCCTTTGTCAAAATTGTCCTCGGGATGTTTTCCTAAGGTACAACCTGAACAAACTCCATCTAAGAAACTGATCTTAGGAAGACCTGTGACCATATCCTGCTTGCTGAGTTGTTGGAGATAACGAAAGTTGAGATGGCCAAACCACTCATGCCATAACTTGCTCACAGAATCTGAATGAGTGAGCAAGGCAGTCGAATGTGAATCAAGTACAAAATGAGAGAAAGCATACAGTTGAGACTCGTGATTAGCCTTACCGATTGCAAGAAGTGCATTATCTTCAAGACTCCTGATGGTGACGGAATCGGAAGTGAACTCAACTTTTCTACCATTCTAGGCAATCTGATAGACTGAGAGAAGGTTAGCTGACAGATTAGGTACACAAAGGACATCCTCAAATGTACCAGTGCCAGCATCAACAGAACCTTTCCCGATGACTTCAACAGGAGACTCATCCCCAATGAGAATGTGGGGCACTGAACAAGGCTCCAACAAGGAAAATTGTTCTCTAATAGAACCCATGTGATGTGAGGCACCTGAGTCAAGAATCCACTGCAGAGAAGAATCTGCAGTAGCAACTAGTGCAGTTGCTTTCCCTTAGCCTAATTTTGAAGGAGTAGAGGATGTTTGTGAAGAAGGTAGATTAATGTTGTTCTTTTTTAGAAGATACTTCAGCTCATCGATCTACTTCTTGTGACAAAAGTGTTCCCCATGACCAACTTTCTTACAGTAGCAACAATTTGGTCATTCCTTCTTCTGATTGTTCCCCTTTGAAGAAGAGGAAGAGGAGTCTGCTATTGAGGCAAACCAAGACTGTGCCTGATCTTTCTGTGACTTCTTCTTGGACTTATTTTGTTTCTTGTCAGGTTTCCCTGACTCTTTCTGTTCCTTCGACTGACTAGCCAATAAAGCCTGAGACTGAGATGGCTTTAAGAGCCCCATGGAAAGAAGTTTGCCTTGTTCTTGCATTAACAATTCATAGAATGAAGAAAAAGAAGGCATTTTATATGTAGAGCCCATAGTCAATCTATGAGTATGAAAACTAGAAACAAAAGCAGCATATTCTGGTCTAAGTTTGTTAAGAGTACTCAAGACAAGTTGAATGTCCTTTTTATCTATGCCACATGCTTTACATTGTGCTCTCAAATCATTTACTTTTGTTACAAAGTCCTGGATGTTGTCAAAAGACTTAGGATCTAGGGCCATTAATTGATTATCAATTTGATATCCCCTAACTTCATCAGTTGTCCCATAGAGAGTTTTTAGTTGTTCCCATGCATCATGTGAAGTATCTTTTCCATCAAGTTGAAACATTATATCAAGAGAAACTAAACTCCTAAGACAACCTAGAGATTTTGTTTGTTCAAGCATCCAGAATAATTTTTCCTTAGCATCTGAGGGTTCAGTTATCTTTTGGTCAACATAGGGTGTGTAGCCTTGTTGCATTAAGAAGTTCCATGCATTTACTTTCCATGTATTGTAGTTGTATGGAGTTAGCAGTGGAAACTTAACATTACCCATTGTGAAAGGAAGAGAGAGCAAGAGCAGAAGAAGTTGCACAAGCACAATCACATCAAGAGACCCCCCCTGAATTACTTAATGAAGAAGCCCCCCCCCCAAGTAAAATAATTTGGCACTTTATAAGTAGTGCGGTTACAATGGCCACTAGCAAGAGAACGCTGAGTGGACTTGACTTCAATGCTTTTACAAATCCTCACAAAATAAATATATACTGAAATTACAATTTTGGGACAAACCCAAATAAAATTAGAAGCACCACTGTAAAGTACATGAAAAAATATGCACTTTCAAAAAAAGAATCGCCTTGATCCGAGGCTGTATGCAAAAGTTATGTACTTTTGAAAGTCCCAAAAATGGGAACTACGCACAGTCACATGTGAGAATATGATATTACTAAAAAATCTATACACTAAAATCAAAAAATTATTGTACCAACATGTAGAGTATGAAAAATTAGCCAAAATCAAAAAAAGAAGCTCGCAAATCCAAGGACAGGAGCCCGAGTTACAGCGTTTGGAAGTTGAACTACAATTTCTAAAACACCAATGGAGAGGGGTTTTACTGTAGCTTTCTGATGTTGTTTCTACAAAATATATAAGCTGTATGCAAAAACTAACAGATACCCAGATGGTTTTTCGGTGCTGAGAACAAAACCCAGAAGGCATTTTTCTCTGTGATCTATAGAAAATGTGACTCTAATTGAAAAAAATGTGTTTAGCACCAAAAAAGGCATGCAAAGACTGAATCAGCTACCTAAGACAAACAAAGGCATGCTGCAACCTACAAGATTGATTAGAATAAATAAAATGCAAGCTGATTGTTAGATTTTAGCTCAAAGAGTCTTGAGGAAGCTATGAAAAAAACTTGCAACTGGCAAGTCAAAATATGAACCCCCCAGAACCTAGAGTTTTCTCCACACTTTTCTATTTTTTCAGATCATCAGAAGATGCAAGAGAAGAGCATACTCATGTGCTTTGAAACCCACAACTCACAAACTAGAGTTTTCTCCACACTTTTTTGTTTCTCTAGATCATCCGAAGATGCAAGAGAAGAGCATACTCATGTGCTTCGAAAAATAACTCTACACTCTCAGATTTCTAAAAAAAATGCTAACCCACAACTCACAACCGCTTTGATACCATGTTAGATTTCTACCCAAGAATGCAAGTGATTGAGAGAAAGCAAAATAGAAATTAGATATGAGTCAAATAAATTATATTCAACTCAAGAGAATGCAAAACATTACAATAGAATGGGATGCTCATATTAGAGCAAGAGGTGGGTATATATAGGATATTCCACCCAAGAGGCTCAATACACAACCAATGTGGATTAAGTGAAAAAAGTCCCTAAGTAAACTTAACCTAGTGTGAAAAGAGCTAAAGCAGAGAACAAGCTAAGAAAGAGCTAGATAATAAAGTAACCCTATTCACACTAACAGTATTGAAGTCATAGCCTTGTGACAAGTGTCACAAGGGGAGTGGATGAGAGAGATCAAGGGTTGAGATTTGATCAATGGATTTGGAGGGCTCTCATTATTTGTGAATTTTAAATTCACATGGGGAAAGGTGTGGAGGATAAAAATAAATTAAAAATTCAATTTTGGGAAGACTGAATATGACAAGTGAATTAAAAATTCAACTCATGGGGGAGTGTGAATTAAAAATTCACTTTTATGTGGACATGTGAAGGTTAAAGGACACATGTACACTTACATGTGTAAGAGGGTGATAAATGAGGTGTAAGGAAGATTTGACCCTTTGAAAAAAAAATTGATTTTTATTCAAAGGTATATGGGAGGATGGGCTAAGCAAGGTTAATTAAGTGTTTAGCTTAATTAATTTAGGTCTAGGGGATAAGTAGGCTAGGACAGATAATTAAATAATTGATATTTAATTAACTAGGATATGGATAGGAAGATTAATAGGATAGATTAATTAGATAAGCATGATTTATCTAATTAATAGGGGTTAGGGAGATGGACAAATTAGCTAAATAAATATTAGGAATATTTATTTAATCAATGAGGATATAGTTATAAGGTATAGTGATAAATTAAGTGAATTAATTGATCATAAATGATAGATGATAGATGCTTAGGGATAAATGAATTTATTTAATTAGGAGGGATAATTGGTGTAGAGATACGGGAAATTAGTTTGAGGAGCAAGTCAATTTTAGGTGTCTACATTTGCCCCTCTTTGAAATGGTGTTGCGGCTAACATTATTTCAAAGAAGTTAAAATATAGAATTGGATTGGATAGAAAAAAGATTTTGGCTTAGAAGAATAGGGTAAGGTTTGGGAATAATTGGTAAGGGTGATGCCCCCTTGAGAGGATAGGCGGGTTTCAAGAACACGGTTGTGCTCTTGAAATGGATGGAACAGATTGTAGAAGTGGTTGGAGGATAAGGGGTGAGATGAAAGAATGATGATGGATTGATGATTAGATGATAGATGGATTGAAAAATGGATGATCCTTGTCTTGAACATGATTTAGAGCAATCCTAGGTTTGATATAGCAAAGTGGATATTTTCACCGAGGTATAGAAGACCGGGGTGATGATGCATATCCAACATTTGCATGGACTAGACATGCAGACAAAGGGATGATCCCATGCATGCCCAAAATAGTACAACCTTGTCTAGATGAGGGAAGGGGACTCATAGCATAAGTCCTTAGTACACAAAAGGTATGATGAACCTTAGATGCACAAGGAGATAAATATGCTAGAACCGACCCTATGATCCACAAGATATGAATACGAGCTTTGAGTAATGAGACCAACCCACAAGCATAGCATACAAAGCAAGACTATGCCCCATTCTAGATGTTTTCGCCACATACCATGATATAGTGAAATCAAGGTAGCTTTGATGTGATCTATGAATAGGACAAAAGATAAAAATAAAAAACCAACAAACCAAACAAATAGCCATTGTATCTCTTGCCAAGATGGATGATGATATGATAGATTCTACCTATCGTAGGAACGATATATCCTAAGGCAGGAATCGATTGATGGTTGGATCACGCCTAGTTGATATTGTAAAATTGGCTCAAGATATGATGGTGACAAGTTGTGATTGATGCTAATTTGATAGTTGATTTTTGTTAAGGGATGATGCTTTGAGCGTATACTTAGTGTGTGTATCATTTATTGGGTCCAGCAAGGTCAATGACTAGAGACCATCCAAACGAGTTGGATGAGTGCATCTTATATACCTGAGTATTGGAAACTTCCTTCATATTCCAAATTACGTATATACCCTGTATCCACGGGATCAAGGCACATTAAGATGCGGGTGGTGATGATATGTAGTTCTGATTTGTGATGATGATGTGGGATAGTAATGGATATTTTTTTGGATTTTTGAGATTTTGGAAAGGGTATGGTTTATTATGATGGTTGCATTGGATTGTGTTTGGATAGCCTTTGCGCTAGATACTAATGACAAGGGAACACCAAGTTTAGAGGTGGAGGTGATGGGGTTGGGTTGGGGGATTGGTGATGAAAGGATAATGGATAGGAGATTTTGATAAATGGATAGGTACATGTGGATAAGGGGTAGGATGGGGATAAAGGATCTAGTAGGGATACATGATAAGTAGATGGAGGGATTGTCAATGGAAGGTGATAGAGAGGAGATTCATGATAGATGGATTGGAAGATAGAGATAGGGATACAAAAATGGATGGAGAAGGGGTTACACATGACGCCCACAAGGGGTTTTCATGATTTTTCCCCCAAGTGTAGGGATACAAAAATAGATGGATAAGGGGTTACGCATGATGCCCATAAGGGGTTTTCATCATGGTACTTGCCCAAGGCGCCACGAGGAGTGGTTTTCACCATTGGATAGATTTTTTCTCTTTACTATTTTCTTTATTTTTTTGATTTTTTTCTTTTTTGATGGAATGGGGACTCTAGCGTCTGTTTCCATAGCAAGGAGAAGATGGTCCCATGTTGGATAGCATTACAGATGATGATTGCATGGATGTTGGTGGATAGTGGGTTATGCATATTATGATGTGGATTATGATGTGGATTACGCAATAGCATGAACCATAGGAATGTGATGGGAAAGATATGTAGGATAGTGGATGAAAGATGGAGAAATGGGGGTATGTGGGAATGTCAAGTGGTGGAGGGGAACCAAGACCAATGGTTGCACACACCATGATGTATTTGGAAGCTTGTACTTTGGATGTGGAGTTGGGAGTAATGGGGATCGAGATAGGGGATTTTTGGATGGTCGATTTGGGGTTTTAGGTACCCAAATGGACTTAGGAATTATGGGATTTTTAGATGGGGAGCGGGATGTTTGGGATTGTGGGGTAGATTGGGATGTGGATGCTTCACTAGAGTTTGGTGCTTTTTGTTTAGGGACCCACACCATTTTTGTTTTTTCTTTTTCTTATGATGGTGTGGGCTTTGATAGCCTTTTGGATTTTTTATTTTTCTTGGAAGGGATAACATCTTTAGGCTTTTGTGCTTTATGAGTCAAGGCATTCAAATTTTTGAATCCCATGGATTTAGGGGAAGCTTCATGTTTAAAAGATGTGTGCTTTTGTTGGTCTTGATTGAGAAATTTAGGGGGTTTATGGAAGGAGGGGTTAAAAGTGGATTTATGGATAAATGGATGAGGAGATTTGAGGATGGGGATATTAGGAGTTGGGAGGATAGGAGAATAACAGGATTTGTGGATAGGGGTGTTTGGCATTGGTAGGATAGGAGGTAAAGTGGATTTGATAGGGATATTTGGAGTTGGAAGTAGTGGAGGTAAATTTGATGGAGGAAGATGGACAGTCACATGCTTTTGCAAATGATATGTTGATAGGGGTACGATGTGATGCACTGGATTTGGAATTGGGTGAATAGATTTTGGAGGATGCATGGGTGGTACCAACATGTTTATTTTGTTTTCCTTGGGATGTATAACCAAGGCCATGTGAGGATGGATGGAATGTGGTGTGGATGGGCTCTAAGATGCCTTGTTCGTGAAGGCCTAAGCCTTTTCCTTGATAGTTCATGTGTTGGAGCATGTGACATGCAATGGTATGTTTGGTGCTTTGGAAACAAGACACAAGTCCATTATTTGTTGGAGAAGGATAGGTGGTGGATGGAAGTTGTTCACCTCCTACGAGGGAGTCACCACAGATGAAGGTGCCTTGTCTAAGTGAATAGGACGATGGATTTGGGATGGGATTAGTTGATGGAGATAAAGGATTAATGGGGGATGGTGAAGGGGTGGTAGAAGATGGTGTAGGATCAATAAGTTGATCAATAGATGGGAGAGAATTGGGGATGTGATTAGATAGAATGGTTAGATCTTGATTAGGAGAAGGGGTTGATATTTCAACATGCTTTGGATTTGACTCTTGACATGGCTCGTGTGTTTGGATAGAAGTGGGGGTGATGGTAGGTTTTTAGATGGACTTTGTGATAGGTGCTTGACTTATGCTAGGAGATTGTTCAAGAGGTTTGGTGGGTGTTGGATTGCATGAGGGTGTTTGATTCCTTGCTAATAGCCAATGGATGGCATCCTTCATGAGTGTATGGGTTGAAGAACAATATAATGGATGGATATTAAGGGTGGTTGGTGTGGGATTAGGATTGGGATTGGATAGGTGGGTGATGGGATTAGGTAGTGATGGTTCTTGGGTGGGTTCAAGGATAGGCATTGGAGTAGATGGTGGTGTTGGAGGGGTGGAGGATTTGGGGGATTCCATTGCTTTTCTTGGTGGATGTTCTTTGGAGGAAATCCCACAAGGATTCTTTGGATGTCGTGGGCTTAGGATTTGGAAGATTTGATGGTGTATGGGTGATAGGGATTGGTGGATTGGGATATTGTGATGAGGGATTGGAGGATGGGGATTAGGAGATGGGGGATTTGCGTGGGGAAATGGTTGTTGATGTAAGCTTTGGATTTCAGATATAAAGTGTGCTAGATTGGTGTTCCCTTGATCAAAGTTACCATGACAAAGGTTAGGGGATGGATAAGTTAGAGGTATTGATTGGTTGGATAGGTATGATGGCATGGATGTATAAGGGGATGAAGATTGATATGATGTTAATGGGGATGAAAGATAGGGTGTTTGTTGATATGATGGAGGTTGGTATGAGGTTGGTGGTGTGGATATGTAAGATGTAGGTTGGTATGATGAAGGTTGATATGATGTGGATGGGGATGAAATGTAGGGTGTTTGTTAATATGATGAAGGTTGGTATGAGGTTGAAGGTTGATATTGTTGGCAAGAGACATAGTGTGGCTTCATGAGTGTTGTCATTGATGGCAACAAAGTCCATCCCACACATCCACAGGACAAGGTGTGTCTATACTGGAAGTTAGATTGTAGAGTATTTTGGTCTGGTGACCAAGAATAGAGCATGCAGCAAGGTCCGACAATCAAGTCTGGATCTCTCAGAGGAAGTATCTCAGTAAAGTGTAGACTTGGGGAAGTCAAGAGGAGTACCTTGACTGATACATTCCAGGGATTGAGCCTCCAGTGATTAAAGAATGAAGAGATATGAACACCTAAGCATTGGGTTCTTGTTTGGCAGAGTAGACTGAGGAAGAACTGACTAGCAGAGCATCAAACCTTAATCCAGATGAGATATTGATGGTGATCAAGTTTTTTGAGGTATCATTCTTGATTGGCTGACATGATTAATGACTTCTATAAGCATCTCTTTGGTACACATCACTTGGTAAGCAAGAATTCAGCTGACAGACCAGAGTTTTGGAAGGTACTGAGTATTCTGGATGCCGACTAGAAAGATGATTGAAATCATTGATGCGGATATATATACCAAATTGAGTTTGGTATGAAGGTGTGTGTGGTGTGTTGTGAAGTGTGAAGAAAAGAAGAAAGCAGTGTAGAAGCAGTAATACACATCCAGTATGTGACAGGACAACAGCACCAAAGAAGAGGAAGAATGAAGTGCAGTAGATCAGTGTATTGAGCCTAACCAGAACTGAACCTCAGCATATGTGGATGCTTCTCATCAGTTCAAGTATCTTTCTACTTTCTTTGTACCTTGTAGACAGTGAGTCTCTTATAGGCAGTGAGCCTCTTGTGAGCAGTGTGCTAGGGCAGTGAGCCCTAATTGGCAAGTGCCATTTTGTACTTCTATTCTTTTAATAGAGAATACAATCTTGGGTTAGTCCCCCCATGGTTTTTCCCTTAACAAGGTTTTCCACGTCCAAATCATTGTGTTATGTGTATTGATTTTGTTTCTGCTTTCATGGTTATGGATGCTTATTTGTTTTGATGTTGCACTAATTATTAAAGAAGAATAGAAAACTAAATTAATTAAGATAATTGATTCACCCCCCCCTCTCAATTATCAACAATTGGTATCAGAGCTAAGTTCCTCCAAATAGAGCCTAACAGCTTGAGGAAGATCTAGGAATTCCAATGTATGTGTATGGTATGAGGGAAAAACTTTAGTCTACCCTTGATGATCTTGAGCAATCTCACCCTGAAGTCAATAACTTGAGGGAAAGACTCAAACAAGCTGATGATTTCATAAATGAACTAAAGGAGAAACTGTGTATCTCTATGAAAAAGAGAAAGGAACTTCTTCAGCAATTAGCAAATCAAAGTGAAGCCAATGATACTAATGAAGATCTGAATAAGAAGAACAAATTATGTGAGAAGCTATCAAAAGAGGTCATTATGGTAAGACATGAAATGGAATCAGGGGTTATGAAATTCACCCAAGAAATTGAAGAGAAAAGAAAGATTGAAGATAATCTAAAACAATCTCTCAAGGAGAAGTCAGAAGACTGCCACAAAATGGACAGAATAATCAGACATTTGGAATTTGATCTTGAAGAAGCTAGAGATAATGAAGAACAACTTGAGAATCAGATTGACACTCTAAAGAGGGATCTTCAAACAACAAATGAATACAAAGAGAAATTAAAGATAAGCTTTGCTCAGCTTGAAGTTCTTCTTGAAAGCCAAAAGATGGTAGATGACAAGCAAGGCTTGGGGTATGAGAAAGGTGAAAGCTCTGGATCTGGTCAGAAGAACTCTGGATTAGGAAATCTAAGGAATGGACCTAGAAGACCTCTGGTAAGGCAACCAAATGCTCAAAGATATCCATCCTTCAATGGATACTGCCACAATTGCAATAACTTTGGTCACAAAGCTAACCAGTGTAGAAGAAGAATGAATCAGCCTAATTCATCCTTCTCTAGACAGTGTTTCAATTGCAAAAGGTATGGTCACAAATCTCATTAGTGTAGAAATATTCAAATGAACAATTCATTCAATGGTAGATGCTTTGCATGCAATAGAATGGGACATATGGCTAATTAGTGTAGATCAAGAGGATATCAGTCAAATTTGCAAAGAAATGTTGTTTGCTACAATTGCAATAGATCTGGTCATATTACCAAATTCTGCAGAAGTAACAATCAGGATAAAAGGGGTTCAGTGCATCATAATCAAAATCAAGACAAAGGAAAAGGAAAAGTGAATGCAGAAGAAATTCAAAGGGAGATGAACAAGATTTGGGTAAAGAGAAGTATAGAAAATGTTGGGGATGGATCCGCACTAGAATCTAGTGCTGATATTCCTTTCAAAAACTAAACAAGATGAGCTTTGGCTTAGGGGGAGTCAAGAAGGAAAACAAATTTCCCCAGCCAGATAATTAGTGTCTGAAATTGGCACAAGGAAAGTTGCGGATTAAAGGGTTCTTAGAGAAATATCTAAAGAAGCCTTGGTAAAGATGTGGAAGATCCGCAAGAAGATTTGATGAGTCTAATCTTCCAAGATTGATCCGGTTTGATAGTTTTCCGGTAAAAGCTGGATTTTCACAGTTTGATCCGGTGTGATTCTAAACTGAAACATCTTGATCTGCGGATAAAGGGGATGATTTGAGGAAAGCAGAGACATTGAA
Organism: Cunninghamia lanceolata; assembly: GCA_027924645.1. Taxonomy (NCBI): domain Eukaryota; kingdom Viridiplantae; phylum Streptophyta; class Pinopsida; order Cupressales; family Cupressaceae; genus Cunninghamia; species Cunninghamia lanceolata. The sequence continues at coordinate 7,607,418 of BSBN01000636.1, read as the reverse complement.
ATTAATCACTAAGATCAGCTCTAAGTACATCTTAGTGATCCAAAAAAATCTCTCTCATGATAAGGCAACCAGAATAACTTAAGTTGTGCATTTATTACAAAATGAAATTAGGGTTTTCTTAGAGATAAAAGGGTTCATTTTCTTGTCATTTGCACATTTACATTAGTGAAAAAGATAAGAAGAGCTCTGTAAACAAGTTTGCTTCATCTCTCTCAAGGATCAATCGTAGAATTCAAGTCAACCGGCAATCTTTTCAACTCTTTTCGTGAACCCTAGAGGCGTAAAAAGGTACTTTTCTCTCTTGTAAATCTCTCTCTGAATCTGTTGAAAGATGGCTACTCTGAATGTTGTCAAAATCACTGACAGGCCGTGCCCTAAATTCAAGAAACACCCTTATAAATCTCTAGAAGTAGATCCTTTAGGCGCATTCTCTAGCATTTCGCATGGGGTTTTGCATGTTGAAGATGTTAGGGCATACATTCATGCAAATATTGAGGAATTTGGGGAATCCAAGATGATGGATATATATCATAAGCAGCTAATAGATGAATCATTTGAACTCAAACCTCAGTACAAAGCCATCCAGGACAAGCATTTTGGACAGTGCATTCATTTCCCCTGTTTTGTAGAAGATGAATGGGTCCGGTATATTCTGAGCAGAGTGCATGACAACTTCATATGGTTGATGAGGCCATTTAAGATCACAAAGGATGCCATTAGGGCGGTGACCAAATTGCACTCATCTGGTGGGTTACCTACTCTCAAATCAGTCAATAACCAAACCGTGAGTGAGGCTACTGAATCTAAATTTGATAACAGAGCAATGACAATAGAGGATATCACAGATCTAGATATCAAGTTTGCCGCCATGATAATTGGCTACAAGATATATCACTCCAGCAGAGAGAATTATGTATTCGGAACAGCAATTTACACAGCTTATGAAATGTTAAGAAAGAATGCTGACTATGATCTTTGTGAGCTCCTTCTGAACCAACTTTTGGAGAATCTACAGAAGATAAAGAAGGATAAGAAGAATTCTTTCAAATACGGTGGCTTGATACTCTGTCTATTCTTCTGTTACATGAATGAGCTACCTGGATCTAGTGGCTAGATATGGAAAAATGATAGACCTGTTGCCATACAAATCAAGGATTATTTGTATGGGCTTGGCGATGTCAAGACACAAAATACAACTCTGTGGGGTTACTTCAAAAACTTCCAAAGCATGATGCAGGCTAGAGAAAGAATCCCCAAATCTTTGGTTGAGAAATACAAGGATACATTGTGCTTTATGGTAGACACTGATCAATGCCTAATGGAGGCAGTGGAACCAAGAATAGTATGGATCATGCCAATGGGCTATGAGGTTGATGAGAAAATCCTAGAACTGCATATCCAACATCTGTTGAGTCAGCCTAAGGACCCTAAAACAGAAAGGTTTGGAACCTACCAAGAACCGAGTGTAAAAGTTCATGTTGAACTAAGATAGCCTGAGATCAAGAGAAAAGTGAGGAGTGAGGTAGAAGAATTCACCAAGAGGCATGGAATTTCAAAGGAGACACTTGATGCAAATAGAGAGAAGATGGAAAGGGCAGAAAGGAAAGAAACTAAAAAAGAAAGTGCTCTGGTGCAAGCCCCCTCCCGGACCAGATCCTCTAAGAGCTCTGCACCTGCCACCTCTAAGAGCCAAAAAGCATAAAAACCAGAAGTCAGGACATCCAGAAAGGGAGAGAAGAGAACTAAGACAAAGGCCACAAGGTCTTACATTAGTAAGAAGGATGATGAAGAGACAGAATCTGATGAAGAGATCAAGAAAATGAAGAAGAAGAAGAAAACATTCGGTGTACCCTCTATTGGTCATAACAAGGAAGAAGAGGCAAAAGAGTTTGTTGAAAGACCTACTCTATCCATTGATGATGTAGTCAAGGTAGTTACTGTGGATGGAAATCTACAACCAATGATAGAATTCTATGATGAGTATAATGACGTAGATAAAAAGATCTTGGAAGAAGCCACAGTTAAGTACTTAAACATATATAATAAGGCTTTTATTGAAATCATCTCTCTAATTCCGAAAAGTTTAGAGAAGGAACTTGAAATGAGAAAGGAGAATGCAAAGGCAAAGGATTTGGAGATCCGAGAACAAATAGGTATTCACCTTTATCCCTCCATCACTCCAAAGCATATGAGCATGATCTTCAAAGATTGCAAAGATGAGTTTCAGAGCAAAGCCAGAATGAATAAGCTTATGCTTGGAGAGACTGATCAGGTGGCCAAAGAGACTAAAGACATGCTCCGGAATGCCTATAAAAGATTCAATATTCCTGTTATAGAGGACCTAGGTGATGAACCCTCTATACTGGATGATGGACTCAGTACATCAAAGGAAGCTCCTATAGAGAAAAATGCAGAAGAAGTAAATATCTCTCATCTGGATTCCCCTACAGACTCCGAATCTAAAGGAGAAGAAATAATAGAGGAGAAAACCAGTCAAGAAGAAAAAGTAAAGGAAAGGGAAAAAGACCAAATAGAGAAGACCCCAGGAGACAGTTCTAAGACTGTAGAAGGGAAGAAGACTCTGTCTCTGGCAAGAGACTCTCTAGAAATTGTCAAAGATTTCTTAACCAAAGAGATGATGGAAATTGATGAAACGGAACTGCTTCAAGGACCATTCAATTTTGATTCCCTCTCCCCAGTTCAAACAATGAAGATAGCATACTTTACTCAAGAAAAGGCAAAAGAAAAACTTCTAAAGTCTCACATGGAAGACTGTGAGCTCATAGAAATTGCATCCGGTGTATTGGAGAAGATCATGCCATCCTTTCAGAAGGATCTCTTGGCCTCCTCATCTGGTAATCTAAAATCTCTTATAAATTCTGTTAATACACATTTTGATTCCTTAGAGAAGTCAGCTGAAGAAAAGGTCTGGAAGGAGTTTTTGAGAAATAGATTCTCCGAAGTACAAGGGCTAATAACAAATGATAGAAGAAATTTGGATATTGGAATAAAGAGCCTAGAGAATGCTCTTAAAGATGGTGGTGATCTATACAAATTTTGTCTATCTTGGTCCACTGTAACAACAGACATCACCAAGAAGGTGAAAGAACAAGAGAGCAAACTATCAAGTTTATCTCAAAGTTTTGATCCTCTCACTTCTTCCATAGTAAATCAAGAGTGTCAGACTATTGCAGTCATAAATTAAATAAAGAAGCTTGAAAAGGAGAAGAAAAATAGAATAAGTAGGTTAAGTGAACTTAGAGGGATAATTATCCCTAAATTAGAGACCATGCATGAGGCCCTATCTGATGCTCAGACCACATCCCAGACCAGTGATTCGACAAATCTAAAGAGGGCAGAAGCTTTTGCATTCATGTTGAGTGGTCACATCTCAATTTTGGACAGGATGAAGCAGAGTTGGGCAACATAATTTGTCCAATTGAAGACATCTTTTGCAGATATAATTCAATATATGTAAGTAAAACATGTATATATGTTTATGCGGCCAAGTATAGATTGTTTTTGAAATTTTGGTGTGTGGACCCTACTCTTTTCCATTGATGTTAAAGGGGGAGTGAGGAGCAATGAAAAATGTGGAATCTAGCTAAGGGGGAGCTTCGGTAAAGTGTACATTAGAATAGAGCATCAGCCAAGGGGGAGTGTAGTTTGACACTTAGTCATTTTTCACTAAGTGTTGCCATCAATGCCAAAGGGGGAGATTGTTGGCAAGAGACACAGTGTAGCTTCATGAGTGTTGTCATTGATGGCAACAAAGTCCATCCCACACATCCGTAGGACAAGGTGTGTCTATACCAAAAGTCAGATTGTAGAGTATTTTGGTCTGGTGACCAAGAACAGAGCATGCAGCAAGGTCTGACAATCAAGTCTAGATCTCTCAGAGGAAGTATCTCAGTAAAGTACAGACTTGGAGAAGTCAAGAGGAGTACCTTGACTGATACATTCCAAGGATTGAGCCTCCAGTGATGAAAGAATGAAGAGATATGAGCACCTAAGCATTGGGTTCCTGTTTGGCAGAGTAGACTGAGGAAGAACTGATTGGCAGAGCATCAGACCTTAATTCGGATGAGATATTGATGGTGATCAAGTTTCTTGAGGTATCATTCTTGATTGGCCGACATGATTGATGACTTCTATAAGCATCTCTTTGGTACGCATCACTTGGTAAGCAAGAATTCAGCCGACAGACCAGAGTTTGGGAAGGTATTGAGTATTCTGGATGCCGACTAGAAATATGATTGAAATCATTGATACGTATATATATACCAAATTGAGTTCAGTATGAAGGTGTGTGTGGTGTGTTGTGAAGTGTGAAGAAAAGAAGAAAGTAGTGTAGAAGTAGTATACAGGTCCGGCATGTGACATGACAGTAGCACCAAAGAAGAGGAAGAATGAAGTGCAGTAGATCAGTGTATTGAGCCTAACTGGAACTGAACCTCATCATATGTGGATGCTTCTCATCAGTTCAAGTATATTACTACTTTCTTTGTACCTTGTAGACAGTGAGTCTCTTGTAGGCAGTGAGCCTCTTGTGAGCAGTGTGCTTGGGCAGTGAGCCCTAATTGGCAAGTGCCATTTTGTACTTCTATTCTTTTAACAGAGAATACAATCTTGGGTTAGTCACCCCGTGGTTTTTCCCTTAATAGGGTTTTCCACGTCAAAATCATTATGTTATGTGTATCGATTTTGTTTCTGCTTTCATGGTTATGGATGCTTATTTGTTTTGATGCAGCACTAATTATTAAAGAAGAACAGAAAGCTAAATTAATTAAGATAAATGATTCACCCCCCCTCTCAGTTATCAACAGATATGAGGTTGATGGAGTGGACCTATAGGATGAAGTTTGGTATGATGAAGGTTGGGTAGGGGCTTGGGATTCCCCAATGATGAGGTGTGCTAAGGGAATATCTCTAATGTCATTTTTGCATTTCTCCTTAGCATTAGGGTCCATGTTCTCATAGATTTTTCTAAGTCTTTGTAATTTTTGCATTGCTACATAAGGATCCATGTTGTTGGCAACGTATGGGGTGAAATGGATGATTGCAATGTTGGGGATCAAAATTCAAGACCTTAGGATGATTTGATTTGCTTCAAAGGATGGATGATTCTCTATACTTAAGGTGGACTAGTGACACTTAAGTAATAAAATTGATTTGGTTGATTTGATTGGATGATCAATTAAGGTCTTGATATTTGGTTGGGTTGATTTGGATTTGGAGTTTGATAGTGATGTTGGGGGACTTGGATGTTGATTGGGATCGATGTTGATTTTGGATTGGATTCAGAATATGGTTTGGAAGATTATGGATTGATGTTGGTTGGATTTTGGATTTGATTTGGATGAGATGGGATTAGAATGATGTTGATGAATTGGATTAAGGATGATGAAGGTGATTAGGATAAGATTGGATTGAATGATTTGGATGATGATGTGGATAATATAGGTGGTTAGGATGATTAGGATAGATGGGTGATTGGATTAAGATGAAGTGGATAAGAATGATTAGGATGATGAAGATAGATTATGACTAGAGAGGAAGTGGATTAGAATTTGATCAAGATCAAATAAAGGGATTAGATAAGCTCAATTTATGGGGTTTGATAAATGGGGGGATCGTTTAGCGGTGTTGGGAGAAAAAATGGGCTTATAAAATTGATGTTTTTGATGGGAAAATTTGATATTTGGACATGGATGAAGAAGGCACTAAAACAGATGGAAAATGGTGCTAAAGGATGAATAGATGGCGCTAAACAGAGGAAAGAAGGCACTAAAAGAGTATGAATAGTTGGATTGATGGATGAATTTGATTTTTCTTGGCAAGTAGACAAATAATCAAGAAAGAAAACACAATGGCCAAAGGTTTTGTTTGTGAAAGATTTATCAAGCATGCAAAACCTAAGGTGAAGCAAGGACAATACTTGTTGAACAAGTAGAGGGATTTTGGCTTCTAGAACAATGGTTCGTAGTGGGGGTACATCCGGGGGATCGACACCTTACGAGTATCCGATAAACCACTTAAGGTTTTGACTAGCTCTACTAGGGGTTTCATATACACAAGGTACTACTCCCTTTCAAGCTAGCACTCAATGGTAAGTGCTCATACCGATTAGACTTGGCTTTCACCTTATCCTCAATTTACATATAGTGGTCTAATGAAAGTACCGCTTGGGGTCACCAATGAGTTCTCTGAACGAATGTGTCTCAAGGGTAGGCCCACTTCCAAGAAAAAAGAGGATAGAACCATTTCTCTTCACCCAAGATCCTTTTGAAGGCAAGGGGAGAGGATACTTTGATTCTACCCTATGGGATAACACAAACATGCAAGTGTACCAAACACAGCACACACTTCTCTAATGTTCTTTTTAAACCCAAATTGAAATGTGCCTAAAGTTGTTTGTTGCAAGCAATGATTAATTTTAGAGCACCAAAATCAAATATTTTCTACACTAAGCACACAAGGATTTTTTTTAGGTGCACCAAAATGAAATGTTTGATTGTAGATTGTTTGCAAGCGAGATTGATTTTATGTACCAAATTTAAGTGTTTTCTAAGCTAAGAAAATAAAGGTTCCTTTTTAGTGCACCAAAAGAAGATGTGTCTAATCTACTAAATCCTTGCAAAAGATGTTAGTAGTTTTAAGATAATGGTCTTGGATGATCTGAAATACCTTGCAAAATAGAGACCCAACCCCACACAGATCCCTAAGCTAGTATAGAAAATAGCGCCAATACAGAGACAAGATACGCTAATACAGAAGATAGCGCTAATATAGAAAATAGCGCCAATCTAGAGGAAAGATAAAGCTAATATACAAGATAGCACCAATACAAAGGCAAGATAGTGCCAATATACAAGATAGTGCCAATACAGACATAAGATAGTGCCAATATAGAGGCAAGATAGTGTCAATACAAAGGAAACATAGTGCTAAACTGTGTTTTTGCCTTGGTCTACAGTTTGCAGTGAGAAAGATAGTGCCGAACTAGGTGAGTTTATCCAAAACAATGCAGAGATGGTCAAGGGTCTGATTTTAGGAAAAAATTGACATAGTCTCCCCTTGTCCCTGCATAAAATCCTGCAAAATAGAGAGCAAAAGACACAAAAGATGCTGAAAAGGCAAAAAAAACACAAAATATGTGAGTCCAAATGATCAAGCAATGTCATGGTAAGAAGGCGCCACCATAGTCTGAAAATAGTGCCAAAATGTGGGTAAAATGATGCTACTATGTAGGAAGATAGCGCTAATCTGTAAAAACACATCTTAAACAACAAAAAAACTCACAAGATTGTTAGATTGGGACCTTGTGGGTCCCACCAGGTGTGCCAAATGTGATCTATGAAGTTAAAATGGAAGCCAAAAACATAAATCAAATGCAAAAATAAATGATATACCTTCATAATTACCCATAAATCCAAGATAGGGTGGAAGGAGTTGCACCCAAACTCCTTAGATTTACCTAAGTAGATGAATGTGGATTCCTCTTTGAGATTCAACACAATAGGATGAGGGATTTGGATTTAGATGGAGATTTAGATGGGGAATGAGGAATGATTTTGGCATTATGATATTGGGATAAGAAGATTTTGGAGAGATTTTGGCATTATGAGGATGCAAGAAGAAGTTGAAAATAGCTTGGATGAGGGTTTCATTTATAGATTTTTGAAAAATGGATGGAGGGTGAGGATTAAAAGATGAGATCAAGGGCTAGAAATGCTTGAGAGTTAGGGTTTGGATTGAAGTCATATCCTTGTGACAAGTGTCACAAGGGGAGTGGATGAGAGAGATCAAGGGTTGAGATTTGGTCAATGGATTTGGAGGGCTCTCATTATTTGTGAATTTTAAATTCACATGGGGAAAGGTGTGGAGGATAAAAATGAATTTAAAATTTATTTTTTTGAAGAGTGGATATGACAAGTGACTTAAAAATTCAACTCATGGGGGAGTGTCAATTAAAAATTCACTTTTATGTGGAGATGTAAAGGTTGAATGACACATGTACACTTACATGTGTAAGAGGGTGATAAATGAGGTGTAAGGAAGATTTGACCCTTTGAATAAAAAATTGATTTTTATTCAAAGGTGTATGGGAGGATGGGCTAAGAATGGTTAATTAAGTGTTTAGCTTAATTAATTTAGGTCTAGGGGATAAGTAGGCTAGGATAGCTAATTAAATAATTGATATTTAATTAACTAGGATATAGATAGGTTGATTAATAGGGTAGATTAATTAGATAAGCATGATTTGTATAATTAATAGGGATTAGGGAGATGGACAAATTAGCTAAATAAATATTAGGAATATTTATTTAATCAATGAGGATATAGTTATAAGGTATAGTGATAAATTAAGTGAATTAATTGATCATAAAGGATAGATGATATATGGTTAGGGATAAATGAATTTATTTAATTAGGAGGGATAGTTGGTGTAGAGATACGGAAAATTGGTTTGCGGAGCAAGTCAATTTTAGGTGTCTACATGTTTACTTGTGTTTTCTATAGTAATTCAAGCAAATTAGTTTTAATTTCTTGAGGAATCTTTTGTGTGGATTGGAACCTGTCTCTGTATTCCAGTGAGATTCATGCTTCCTATCACCATTCGACTCTATATCTTTTAGCTTATTTTTTTTTCATCCTTGGGAAACTTAGGATTCTCTCAATCCTTTGTCAATCTATATGGGAGATCTGCAAGGTTTATTAAACAAATTGTTAATTGCTCTAACTCAATTTTTTTTAGACTTCTTTGCCAGATAATGAGGTCTTTATCTTAAATTCACACATGAAAATGAAACTCATTAGAATCCCATGAAAACTTCTACCTCTGAGTAACTTGCTCATCAATCTTTCCCTGTATTTACTAGAGCATATCAATGATCATATTGGATCGATTTTTGTCATATTCCAAACTAGTTTCTACAATTTAACTCTCCCTCAACTACCATTGTACAACCCCTCAACCTTTCTCCTAAATTATGCCTGAAGTCTATAAATAGAATCTAATGGATTGATGTGGTTTAAATTTTGTTTCAATTTGTTTTCAACTCATACCTCTACCATTGTACAACATCTTTATTCCCTCTTCAAACATTTTTCTGCAAACTTTGTCATTAATCGTACGGCGTACGGTCCTTTTATCTGTATCTTTTTTCTTTGAAATTTCCTTTTTCTATTTTAATGACAGCTAATCGATGATCGTACGACATGGGAGGGAGGTCTAATGTAGTTTTTTGTTGTTGTTGAGGTCAATCTAATCCTCCTTGTGGGTCGTCGTATGGTCTACTGCTGGGGGTATTCTACCAGTAATGAATAAATGAAGTTAAAACTTTTTCTTTCTTGGAAATCCATATTTCTTGGAGGTCATTTTACCAAACCTCTTGCAGATTCTATTCCGCCAGACTTGTTTTATGACCCTCTGTTCTCTGCAATTTCTAGTGTCTCAGTTGAATTATTAAATCTAATATGAAATTTCATGCATTCTTACCTGAATGGCTATTCCTACCTGAAAATCATGCCTTTCTCTACTCTTCCAACTGCCTTGGTTGATCTTTGATCTCTACAATAAATCAATTCATGTCGTTTCCTGGCATTGGTTCTTTCTCTCAACTCGATAATCTTTGTAATTTCATCCTCAATCTTCATTTATGTGTTAACAATAATAGAACTTGTGAGTTTATAGTTGAAAGTTAGTAAATTAGTGATTTTTATAAAATTTCTAAACCAAACTCCTTGAGTATCTTTATAACTCATATTAGAATGTTTCCTAGTGGTGTGGTAATTTGAAAATAAATATTAGTTCATTAAAATAAGTTAATAACTTCTTGTATTATGAGAATTTAAAATTTATGTTAGTTTACTTTTATTTGTATAGTGATAAAGTTAATATTAGGATAGATTTGTATTATTTTAGAATTAAATTTATTAAGATAATGTTGCTTTAGTAGATGCAAGTTAGTTAAATGAATAAATTAGTTATGCTCATTAAATATAATTTTGTTACATAATATCCTGTGTTACATTGCTTTTAGTAAGTAAATAATAAGTTTTTAGTATAAATTGAGTATTATATTAGATGTCTATGGTAATGGTGATGCAAATATTAGATGTAATAGTATATGTTATTTTATTTTGTTAAAGAGAGTAAAAACCTTTAATGTCTGTCGATTTATGTCATCTATTGATGTTATATCAAGTTAATTTTAAATATGGTTTTGTATTTTAAATATGTTTATTGTTTTTTTGTATTTTTGGGTAGGGGTGCTAGTTGTAGGTAGGAGAGTGGCTTTCATGGTGGGGCCAGTGCCCAAAGTAGCTACCTGGATAACCCCATAGAAGTTGTAATCAAGTGATAACTTAATAATTTATCTAGGTGGGTTGGGTAGTAATTCACATAACAAGATAAGTATGATGCCTCACCCATGCCTTGAGTGCTCTCACAGGCTAAGGATGGGATGAGAAGGCCTGGTTGGCAAGGTTGACCTTCTTGTCTCCATGAGAGGATGTGTCGGCTCCGCATGTGTCATCCTATGGGGCCGGTGCCTAGCGAGATGTCACCAGGGTAACCATAGATAGGGGCTAGTTTCTAGTGAGAGATAGCCTGGATAACCCATGCTAGGACCATGTGATGACACTCTACCTACTGTAGCTTAGTTACTTCATTTTTATCTCTTATTGTATCCTCTAGAGTATTGTCTTGTCTTGATGATTTGACTTGTCTTGATGAATTGACTCCTCTTGATGATCTGACTTGTCTTGATGATTTGACTCATCTTGATGATTTGATTTGTCTTGACGATTTGTGTAGTTTTGATGATCTAAGTTGTTTATGTAAAGTCTATATCTACTTGCTTGTATCCTTTGACTTAGTGGAACCTCAATGTTATCTCCTAGCTCGAGGAGTGGACCTCAGGGTTCCACATGGTTGGGTGGAAGAGCTTAATCCATTGGTTTTTCTTGGTCAACCTGATTCATGATCACTGCGGATGATTTTCCAGTTCCAGACTTGCACTTCCATCCTCAGAGTTAGATTATAATTTTAGAATTGTATTACATGGTTGTATATTGTAAACCGATGTGATCAGTCATGTAATCTTGTAATTGAACCTTTGTAAATATTCATCTTTGCAAATGAATGATGTAAATCCTCTTCTGTTGTACCATAATACATATTACTTGTATTGTTATAGATTTATGTTTATCTGATACAGTTATGTTCCCTAGAGGTGTTAGCTATTCATTTTAGTTAAATGTTGTATGTTAATGCATTTACTTGCTTCAAAAAAAATTATTTCTATAATTATTGCACATGTTAGTCTAACTCTCTAGGGTTGCATGATGGGGCATCACAAGCCTACATAGATGCATGAGTCATCTACTATATTTCAGGTCCTATAGTTAAATCCTATGCAATTTATAATTCTTTTATCATGACCTTGCATTTTGTATTTATACTCTGGCCTAATTCATGTTTTATTTAAATATAGGATTTGGCAATAGAGACTTTTAGTGTGCCAAAATCAATATATGTAATAGGCTAACAGGACATGAGAGATTATGAGCATATTGTGGTATGATCACAAACTTTCAAGTCTAGATTTAAAAAATTAATTTCATGGTTTGGTTTTAAATATTTGATTTAAATAATATTCATGGAATTTTGACATTAAAATTGATTTGAAGCTTCTTTTTTCTTGTACACAACATGAGCCGCTCTCTAAGTCATGTGGAACCAAATGCGTCTTGAAATGGATGATGATAAAACTTAGGGTGTAATTTGTTATATTTATTTCATGTTTAGCCTACTCATGTGTATTAGAGTGTTTATTTGATGTGGATCTTGTGACTATTTCAGTATGGACTGAACATAGACTGTGACTATTTCACTATTTTTTACATGGACTATTATTATTTGAGTATTTATCTCATAGACTATTTCATCTATTTTATAGACTATTTTAGTATTTATTGAATGTCCACCATGCATCTATATTCAAAATTTTATTTCATATCTTGTATTTACTTAAAATCATGTGTTTAATTGTAATATTGCAAGTACTAATTCTAATTAGATAAGACGAAAATTTATACAATTACATGTCTTAATTGCAAGTCCTGATTCTAATTGTAAGTCAGAATTTTAATTGTGAGAGGAAAATACAATTACATACATTAAAGTAAAAGGTCATATTAAAATGTTAATATATATAAGAATGGTTAAATTTTGGTCAAACAACAATTGGTATAATTGGTCAACTTCAACAATTGTAACTTTAATGGAATGGTTAAACTGGTCAAACAACAATTGTAAAAGGGAGATAAAATATGTAATATGAATTAAAACAACATATTGTACTAAGGAGAGTAAGAGTTGAATATAGATAAAAAAATTTATAAACCTAGAAAATAAGATAATGTGAGTAAATAGCCATATAACTCACTATATGGGACAATAATTTGAAAAAAAGATGATGTGCCAAATTTAAATCAATGAGCTAACTAATATAGAATGAAGGAACTTGAAAGGATTAAAGAGATATTATTATGGAAATTAAACACTCTCAAAGTTTTGTGAGATTTAAGTTGAAAATAGAAAACTCATACAAATAGGTTACTACATTCATTTCACTTAAAAGCTTAATTTCCTAACAATTTATAATGCATGGTTATTGTTAATTTGACTTAAGCTTCATTTCCTAATAAAAGAACTTTTATGTAGTGTGTAAATACTTGTAAATAAGTATTGTATTCTTCTCAAGACTTATAGTAGCTAATAAAAAATAACGTTGTTTCTTTCTAATAGGATACATAACCTTGGATGAAGCAAAACAAGTGGGGATAAAAAGATAGTAATTTAATCACAAGGAAACTAATGATATGGTTCACTTTATTTAGAGGAGATAACTTTGAAATAGCAATGCATAGGGTCATACAGTCAACCTTGAACTTAGGGAAGTTAATAAATTATAAAAGAGAAAGGACAAAAATAATGCTTAACTAGGATAAACTAGAATCTAGATTAAGAGATGATGAAGATAATGGATTGGATTAGGATGGATGAAAGGGGATTAACTAGATAATGGATTAGGTGATTATGATTAGAAGATGATATGATTAGGATGAGGGAGCTAGTGCCTTATGATGTAGATTATGGGAGACTTGACTAAGCTCAAATGATGGGATTAAAGATTAAGCTTGAAACTAACGAGATTATGATTAGGGTTGATTAATGGACAGGATGATTAGGAAAGGGGAATAATTGGATTAATACGAGAATATAGGTCAAGATATCTTAATGAAGATAATGGATTGGGTTAGGATGGATGAAAGGGGATTAACTGGATAAGGGATTGGGTGATTATGATTAGAAGATGAGATTATTAGGATGAGGGAGCTAGTGGATTATGATGTAGATTATGGGAGAGTTTACTAAGCTCAAATGATGGGATTAAAGATTAAGCTTTAAATTGATGGGATTATGATTAGGGTTGATTAATGGACATGATGATTAGGGAAGGGGAATAATTGGATTAAGATGAGCATCTAGGTCAAGAGATCTTAATGAAGATAATGGATTGGGTTAGGATGGATGAAAGGGGATAAACTGGATAAAGGATTAGGTGATTAGGATTAGAAGATGAGATGATTAGGATGAGGGAGCTAGTGGATTATGATGTGGATTATGGGAGACTTGACTAAGCTCAAATGATGGGATTAAAGATTAAGATTGAAATTGATGGGATTATGATTAGGGTTGATTAATGGATGGGATGATTTGGGATGGGGAATAACTGGATTAAGATGAGCATCTAGGTCAAGAGATAATTCAAAGATAATGGATTGGATTAGGATGGATGAAATGGGATTAACTAGATAAGGGATTAGGTGATTATGATTAGAAGATGAGATGATTAATAGATCATGTGGATTATGGGAGACTTGATTAAAAGACATGAAAATAGGAATTTAAGCAATGTTAAGTAATTGCAAGTCTTAATTAAAGTCCTAATTTCATCTCTTAATTAATGTCCTATTTTCATCTCCTAATTGCAAGTCAGGTATATTTAAATACAAATCCTAGTTTAGTCTCTTAAATAATGTCATATTTTCATCTCCTAATTGCAAACTTCTTATAAATGCAAGTCCTAATTTCATATCTTAATTGAAGTCCTAATTTCATCTCATAATTGCAAATCTTAATTATCCTCTTCAAATGTTATCTCATGTTGATCATGTGTTTGTAGAGGTGTTAGGGATCTTTGTTGCCATCCTTCAACCCAATCTATTTTTTCACATGCTTCGCACTCAACTCTGATACAAAATTGAAAAAAAAACATGCAAGCTCCCTAGTACATATAGTCCATTTGATTGCATTTAAACTCTTAAATGAATGTTATTTTGTTGATCCACTAATTGTATCACAATCATATCAAGGAAGAATGTTTCATTCTTCAACCAACCAAAAAAATGTTGAACTTTAGATTATTCAGTTGATCATGTAGTCAATTTTGTATTACACCAATCCACAATTGCATGTGCATCTTTAAACTTTGTTGCATCCACAAATTTTAGTTTCTCCCTAGCAAGAGCTCTTTTCACACATAATCCAGCTCCATCATCTATTCCTTTACCATGTCTAGCTTCAAAGAAACTCCACATATGTTGAATATTGTTTTCTTTATGGGCCCTACATAACCAATAAAATATTCGAGCATTTTTAAATTTTCCCGTACAATTGCCTAACCATATAAGATGTTGTTTCATCTGGATTTCTCTTTATTTTAATTTGTCATTAAATACTTTGAAACAATATTGCACAAACTCTAATGAATGTAAGCAGTTATCACTCACATAGAAATGGTAATACCTCAATATTTTTTTGTTATCTTATGTACTGTCAACTACTTGTCTGTATACAATATGAACAAAGATGGCCACATGTATTGAGTTATAATATTGAGATTGAATCTCCTCTTATGGAGCAAGGGCATAGTTTTCTGCAAAGTCAACCACTGAAAGTATAGTTCCTATAGACACCTAAAAATGACCTTTGCATTATTCACCCTGCATACATCAAATTCGTCTAACACACTTGCATCCAACATTAATTAAATAATCTAATTATTTAATTAGTTTCTTCTAATTCTCCTAAATTCAACATTAATTGAATAAATCTTATTTATTTAATTAATTCTAATCAATTCACCACTTTACTCATCTATTTTCCCATTAATTAAACAAACCAATTATTTAATTAATTCATCATCTTAAATTCCTCCTATCCACAAACAATTAAATAATTTTAATTATTTAATTGGCCAATTATTCCTCAAAAATTAAATAAATTATTCCAATTTATTTAAGTTAGCTTTTCGAATATCCTCTAAATAGATAAAATTAATATTTTATTTATATCATATTCATTCCTCCTTCATGCACAATAAATTAAATAAATTTCTTTGTTTAATTTCTAATTATCTTCTCAATCTTATAAAAATATCCTTTTCCTCCATACACACAAAATTAAATAATTTATTATTTAATTTTATTCAAATCATGTCAAAAAGAAAAACAAAAGTTGAGTTAAATTGGCTTTAAATCATTCTTTTTATCAATCAACTCATAAAATAGAAAAAAAATTCTATTTTTATGAAATCAATCCTATCTTTAGTCAAGAAAGCAATTAACTCAATAAAACATATTTTTGCATGTACACTTGTCGTGTGCACATTCCTTCATGTCTTCTCAATTTATCTCAACTATATATTTCATTGAATTTTCTCCACTATTGATCGATCTTCCCTGAAAGCTATATATACTCCTCTTCATCTCTTCACAAATCCTTCACGATCATTAAGATTTGGGCATTCTTAGAGTGCTTTAAGCTGTCATATCATTGAGCACATATTACATCTTTTGAGCATATGATTCATCCACACTTTTTGCAACCATGGTTATGCAAATTGAGAGAGAAATCAACATATAAACCAAGGAATACATACAATATTAGGTGATGTTCATTTGTTGTTTGCATTGAATTATTGTTATTATCTTAGATCTATTTCTTGAAGGTTGTAGGATTGGGTTTTGTTCATTCATGCTTGATCTTGTTAATCCAATTTTTCCTCACACACATTTTGGCACCCTCGGTGGGACCCACTCCCTGATCTAATTTTATTTTTCTTGGAAAAAATAATGTTTTAAGTTATAGGTATGGAACCGTGCCTTTGGAACATAAAAAATCATCTTTGGTCGATAGAAAATCACCTCTGGTCGACACAAACTCACCTCTGGTCAATAGAAGCTCACTTTTGGTTGACAGAAACTTGCCTTTGGTTACTGTTTTTGTGCCTTTGGTTCCTGTTATTTCTTGACTTGATACTCATCTTGTAGAGTCTTCTAGCATCTATTTTATCTAATTTTTGCATGCAAGTTGTTGTATTTGCAGACATCTATCATATTTGTTCACAAGCTGATTTATCTATGAACATGCTTTTATGCTTTTTGACCTAATTGATCCTTTACCTCTTGTTCATTGTCTGATTTTGGTGTAGGGTAATAGATTCATATTTCATTCAACCCCTTGGCTCATCAGAAATCCAATTATCTCCCTTACAACATCACGATTGACTTTAGTTTTTGATTTTGTAGGCTTGAGACAGAAACTCACTTTCGGTAGACAGAACCGCACCTTCGATAGACATAAACTCACTTTCGATAGATAGAAGATTGCCTTTGGTCAACAAAAAGTTGCCTCTGGTATAATTTCCTATGCTTTTGGTTAACAACAATTCATCTTTGCACACTGTTTCTATGCTTTTATTTTTGGTTATTGATTTTCTCTAACAAGTGGATTTTTTTGAAACTAATCACAATTTTTGTAGCCTCTTATTGCTTGTCAAAGAAATAAAAGTGAAATTATTGATGCATTGATGCATGACGCTTGTCAAAGGATCTATTTCTATCACTAAGTCTTAGAAACACTTCAATTTTCTTAAGGGAATTTCTGATTATCTACTTTGTCTTGAATATCTATGTACGTATGCTCTCTCCTCACACTGAAAAGTGATCTTGGAGATCAGAAATACTAGATCAATTCACTTATTGATTTAGTTTCTTTATTCCTGGGGACTTGAGAGTCATACGTATGCTCTTCTCTTGCATTAAATGATCTTAAGAATCAAAAGTACTTGATATCCTCTCTAGGGGGCCTGCTAGGGGATTTCATTACCTCTAGGGATGACCTCAACCGTGTGTTCTGGAATGAGATATAAACATTACGAGAATCATAAGACTCGTTTAAAAGGACCTCTTCCCCCTTGCAAAAAATCTCTGGGATACTCGATCTGTTGAGACTCGTGTCATTGATCTTAGGTTGATTGGGATACCCCAGTTCATAGACTTGAGCCCCACCATACCTCGTGTATATTTGGGGACTCCTTAGACACCTTGTGATCCTAGATAAGACCTTCAACCATCATATCCCCGGTGCATCACTGCCAGCAATGGGGGAGAAGAGGTCACATTTGTACCTTCATTGTTAGAGATAGAATATGCTTTTGGGCAAGACTTAAGTGTCTCCAAGAGTAAGAGGTGTAAGGTGGTCCATGATCTTGCATTCTGATGAAGGGGGTAAATCATAAAACACACAACAATAGAAAATGCACACAAAAAATAGAACTTTCTTTATTGATTTTAGACAACTTGTTACATTATAGAAGCTCAATAAACAATTAGAGGAATCAACCCTCCACAGGCTGCAACACGTTACAACTTCCTCTCACAAGACTCTGGAATCATTTGCCATCTGTAACCCCAAATCTTCTAGGGTTTCTATTTTCTTGCCTATTCTTGACTCTACACTTTCCCCCTTAACCCTACTACTACCCAGGGTTCCCAAAAATGGTTATTACTAGCTTTTTTAGCGGCCAACAACTTAATTTTGAAATTTGCATCTCCCTCCAAAACTAGGTCAACTTCTGGGAGCCATAACTTTTGATCCGGTTGTCTGATTGATGAACCGTTTTATGCGTCAGAAATCTTGCAGAGTGCTCTACGTGCTAAGAACCTTCTCTACCAATTCTAGACATTTTTGGGCTTGTACGGGGCCATTTAGTGCCTCAAACCTGAGTTTGAATAATTTTTAGGCATTTTTCAGGAAACAAAAACTTTAATATCTTTCATCTCGCAAATGAGCTTTGCATGATTCTTTCGCCAAAGGTCTTATTTTTTAGTTACGAAGCTTCCTGGAAATTTTTACTTCAATCTGTGCCCAAATGCAAACTTTCCTAAAATAACAAGTTGTTATTTTTAGTAGTTTGGAAAAACTAAAAGTTCTACATCATTATTCAAGCGATTATGGAACCAGAACCATAAATTTTGAAAAGAAATGGAAAGAACATCAATGATTTTGAAACACATCTTTTTTTGCATGATGCAAGATTGCCCTTACACCACTAGATGCTCCTGCATCAAACACCCAAGGTAATTTGAGAAGTGACCCTATCACATCTCAAGTGTTTGTTTGAGGAAAACCCAAATGGTCAACCTCTGCCTTAGACAACCAAGAAGAATCTTCAACAGGCCTTCCTTTCCATTTCACCAGATATTCTTCATATTGCTTGTTCCGAGTACTTCCCACACGGCTATCCAAGATCTCTTCTATCTCCTCTATTGAAGTAGATGCCAGAATACTCCACTGTTCTTCTGTTGGTCCATCCTCTGTTCCACCTTCATGATATTCTGATAAATTAGCAATGTTGAAAATAGGGGAAATGTTGATTCCACTCAGTAGCTCTACCTCATATGCATTTCCTGAATCATGTTTCTTCAAAATTCTGCATGGTCCAAATTTCTTCATTTTCAACTTATTGCATGTTTCAATTGGGAACCTTTCTTTTCTCAAGTGAACCATGACTTCATCTCCTTCCTGGAATTCCTTATATCTCCTCTTCTGATCTACCTTAGCCTTGTACTAAATATTCATCTTATTAATGTACTTCTTCACCTCTTCATGCAAATTCTTCGTGTGTTCTACAAAGTCTTCAGCTTCGGCACTTGTCTTTTCTCCTTTTTCTAACTTCCTTAACTTAGAAACATTTCTTGGGCTATTGCCATATACAATCTAGAATGGTGATTTACCAATACTCCTATTGACAGAATTGTTGTAAGCAAATTCTGCCTATAGTAAAATCAAATCCCATCCCTTGGGCTTATCTCCTACTAAGCATCGTAGTAGGTTAACTAACCTATTCACCACTTCAGTCTGTCCATCAGTCTGTGGATGGTGTGCAGAACTAAAATTCAAATCTGTCTTCAACTTCTTCCACAATGTCCTCTAGAAATAACCAATAAACTTGGTATCTCGATCTGAAACTATGCTCTTTGGTAGATCATGTAATCTCACCACCTCTCTGAAAAATAATTCAGCAATATGAATAGCATCATTAGTCTTCTTGCAAGGAATGAAATGTGCTATCTTCGAGAATCTATCCACCACCACAAAAATGGAATCATGTCCTCTTTATGTCCTTGGTAAACCAATAACAAAATCCATACTAATATCATCCCATGGCTTCTTTGGTACAGGTAGTGGCTGATATAGACCTGTATTTTGACTTGCTCCTTTCACCATTTGACATACTCTACAACTCTGCACAAATTTCCTCACATCCTACTGCACCTGTGGCCAATAATAATTTTCACCCACAATAGCAATGGTCTTATCTAGACAAAAGTGTCCAGCCAATCCTCCACTATGCTTCTCCTTAATCAAGTTCTCTCTCATGGAACTCCTTGGAATGCACAACTGGCTTCCTTTAAACAACATGCCATCTTGGATTATGAAATCCAACCATTTTGTCCTGTCCAAAGTAATAGGTTCCAAACAAGCATTCCAAGCCTCTACAAAATCTGGATCTTCCGGATACAAACTCTTGAGGTCATCAAACCCAACAACCTCTATCTTCATTTATGTCAACAAATTTTTCCTTCTGCTCAAGGCATCTGCAACTCTATTGGACTTCCCACTCTTGTGCTTCAAAACCAAGGTATAACTCTGCAAAAACTCAACCCATTTTAAGTGCCCTTGATTCAACTTTCCTTGACTATTAAGATATTGTAAAGCCTAATGATCAGTATATAAAACAAACTCTTTTGGCAACAGATAATGTCTCTATTTCTTCAAAGCTTGAACTATTGCATAAAATTCTTGATCATAAACAAAATACTTTTTCTTAGCATCATTAAGATTCTCACTAAAATAGGCAATGGGCTTACCTTCTTGGCTCAAAACAGCTCCTATAACACTACCACTAACATCACAATCTACCTGAAATACCTTATTGAAATATGGAAGTTCCAAAATAGGTTGCTCTGTGACTTTCTACTTCAATGTATCAAAGATTTTGTCTTCTCCTTTAGTCCATCAAAACTCTTTTCTATCCCCTCTCATTGTCTCAGTTAGGGGTGTACAAATGCTACTAAAATTTCTGATAAACTTTCTATAAAAACTTACCAAACCATGAAAAGATCTTACCTCTGTAGCACTCCTCGATGTAGGCCATTCAATGATAGTCCTTACTTTTCATAGGTCCATCTTAAGACCTTCCTCTAAGACAACAAATCCCAGGTATACCAACACCTTCTTTGCAAAACTACATTTCTTCAAATTAATTAATAACTTCTCTTCCCTCAGCTTCTCTAGAACTCTTCTGATATGCATTAGATGCTCATCCCAAGTCTTACTGAAAATCAAAATATCATCCAAATAAACAATAACAAAGCTTCCCAAAAATTCTTTCAGTACCTCGTTCATGAGCTGCATGAATGTGCTCGGTGCATTGGTTAGCCCAAATGGCATTACTAACCACTCATACAAACCCTCCTTTGTCTTGAATGATGTCTTCCATTCATCTCCTTCCCTGATACGGATCTGGTGATACCCACTCTTTAGGTCAATTTTCATGAAGTACTTGGCTTCACTCAAAAAATCTATTATGTCATTCATTCTTGGCAATGGAAACCTGTACTTGATCATGATCTTATTAATGGCCCGAGAATCTATACACATTCTCCATCTTTCTGCGGTACTAGTACTACAGGTACCACACATGGAATTAGGCTCTCTCTTATCAATCCCTTCCTTAATAGCTCTTGAACTTGTCTGTTCAACTCTTCACTCTCTACAGGATTCATTCTATGGGCTACCTTATTCAGAAAACTAGGTCTTGGTATCAAATCCATTTGGTGACTTATCTTCCTCATTGGTGGTAAACATTATGGTACATTATCAGAGATAATATCCTGAAATTCTTCCAACATATCTGAGACTTCTGCTGGTACATCTTCACATTTCTCTTGACTAATCTTAGGAATCAATGCAAAGCAATGACACTCACACTTCATACCCTCCAAAAATTTTCTACCATCTACCAAGCAAATTCTGGCAGTACTACATACCTTTTCTTCCACCTCCTTCAAGGGCTTCAATTTATGATGAACTCCATCCTTTGTTAGGGAATATGTGTTTGCACGACCATCATGGATAGCACTCCTATCATACTGCCACGGCCTCCCCAACAACATATGACATGCATCCATCGGTATGATATCACACAGCACCTCATCATGGTAGTCCCCAATCTTGAACTTCACTAAACACTACTCATTGACCAAATCTCTATGGTCCTTCTACAACCATACAATCTGATATGGATGCAGATGCTTTCTTCTTGTCAACTTCAACTTGTCAACCATCTCCTCTGAAACAAGAGTATCAGTGCTTCCACTGTCAATAATAATATCACAACACTTACCTTCACATTTGCACCTTGTGTAGAATAAACTCTTCCTCTGATTGGGTTCTTTCTCCTCATTCAACAAAGTTCTTCTGACAACTAGGGTTTCTCCCCTTTTAGCATCTTCAGAGAGCTTAGATTGTGCATCTTCATCGACATGTACAACTCGTGCATTACCTTTAGGTCTTCTATTTGTCCTTCCTTGATGTTGTGGACACTCGTATGCTTGATGTCCTTCTTCTCCACATTGGAAATAGGTTCCTCTAAAACATTCTCTTCCAAGTCCTTGCCCAAGTCGGCCTCTTCCTCTTCCTCTTTGCTCACCATTGTTCTGGTCATGAGGGCGGTAGGCATTATATCCTCTTTGATTCTAACTGGTGCCATCTTCTTCACTTTTCTTTTGATCTTCATTACAGCCTCCATAGGGTCTTCCACCAGTCCTTCCACCTTGACCTCTTCCCCTTTACTTTCTATCAAATCTTTTATTCAACTTCTCTTCCACCTTCAAGGAAAACTGGTATGCATCTTCTATGGTGGTCATTCTGACTAGGCTCAGCTCCTCTTGAATACTTGGCCTCAACCCATTAATGTAATGGGATACCTTCTCCTTATTGGCCTTTGTATGGCCTGTCCTGATAGTAATCTTATAAAACTCTTTTGTATACTCCTTGACAGACTTGTTACCTTGCTTCAATCCTTGTAGTTTCTTTAGCAATTCCATCTCATAGTCCACAGGAATGAACTGCTTCTTCAGTTTCTCCACCATCTGATCCCATCTGCTGATCTTTTATTTTCCTCTTATGTTCCTCTCTAACTAGATCTCCTTCCACCAAATATTGGCATGGCCCTTCAACTTTGTTTTTGCAAATTTGACCCGATCTAGGTTTTCCACATCTTCATACTTGAAATACTCCTCCATGTCATTGACCCAATCAATAAGTTGTTCCAGATTCAAATCTCTGGAATATGTAGAAATTTTGATCTTGGGTCTCTTTCTGATCTTCGAAATGACCCTCAACAACCTAACTTTTGCAGGGTCTCCTATAGCTTCTTGTTCTTCCTCAGATAGCTCTTCTTCAGCTTCATCTTTGCTTTCTTCTTTTGTTCTTGGCTCAAACTCTCTTCGTAGCTCCTCTTGCAATGCATCGATTTGCCTTTGTAGGGCTCTAAAACACTCTTCCATCAAAGCATTCCTCCCAACATGATTTCTTCATGGAGGAATCTTGATCTCTACAGCAAACCCACAACCTCAAGTCATGGTGCAAACTGCCTCACGGTCGGCGATCTGTCTACATACTCAGGAACCCTTACTCTGATACCACTTGATGAAGGGGGTAAATCATAAAAAACACAAAAATAGAAATTGCACATAGAAAATAGAACTTTCTTTATTGATTTTGGACAACTTGTTACATTACAAAAGCTAAAAATGCAATTAGAGGAATCAACCCTCCATAGGTTGCAACACGTTACAGCTTCCTCTCACAAGAGTCTAGAATCATCTGCCATCTGTAACCCCAAATATTCTAGGGTTTATGTTTTCCTACCTATTCTTGACTCTACACTTTCCCCCTTAACTCTACTACTGCCCAGGGATCCCAAAAATGGTTATTAATAGCCTTTTTGGTGGCCAACAACCTGATTCTAAAATTTGCATCTCCCTCCAAAAATAGGTCAACTTCCGGGATCCATAACTTTTGATCCAGGTGTCTGATTGATGAACTATTTTATGCGTTGGAAAGCTCACGGAGTGCTCTACATACTAAGAATCTGCTCTGCTAGTTTTGGCCATTTTTGGGCCTGTACGTGGCCATTTAGTGCCTCAAACCTGAGTTTGAATAATTTTCAGGCATTTTTCAAGAAACAAAAACTTTAATATCTTTCAGCTCGCAAATGATCTTTACATGATTTATTCGCCAAAGGGCTTATTTTTTAAATGCAAACTTTCCTAAAATAGCAGGTTGCTATTTTTAGTAGTTTGGAAAAACTAAAAGTTCTACATCATTATTCAAGTGATTATGGAACTAGAACCACAAATTTTGAAAAGAAATGGAAAGCACATCAACAATTTTGAAACACATTTTTTTTTTGGGTGATGCAAGATTGCCCTTACACCACTAGATGCTCCTGTATCACATTCCCTACCTATCCTCACAATGATAAGATGGTATTAAGGGGGTGGAAATCACCATTATCTAATAGTGGAGATTGAAGCTGCACCTAAGTGAGTCCGTGAGATATGACACTCCTACTTGAATATATTTTAGGTTGTTGCAAAAGTGTTTGGTGCGTATTCTTGTTATCTACCAGTATTTACCATTTGTTTATCTATAGAGGTTAATAGACTTGCACACCCAATTCCAAAGAGTCAGTCAACAACCATTGTGTCTACTTTATTTGATTCTCTTGCCAAAGAACTCCAAATTATCTTCCAAACAAATAACTGTCACAAAAACTCACCTTCAGTACATAAAAACTCACCCCTGGAAGACAAAACTATGCCTTTGGCACATAGAAGTTTGCCTTTGGATGACAAATGCTCACCTTTGGCTAAGAGAATTGTGCCTCTGGCAGACAGAATTGTGCCTTTGGCATACAAAACTGCGCCTTCGGTCCTAATACTTTTCTCCATTTTTCACAGTATTTTGCCTTTGAGCTATTGTGCTACTACCTCTGGCATACATAAACTTATCATTGGCATATAGTCCTATGCCTTTGGTCCACAGAGTTGTGCCTTTGAGCTATCATGCTACCACATTTGGCATACAGAAACTCACCTTTCGCATATAGTCCTGCACTTCTGGTTAAATACAGTTATCTGTCATATTTTCACCTAGAATCAGAAAACATTCACTTTTAGTCAAAATTTCTATCAGACCTGATATCCTATAGACCATCCACTCTCAGTATCTCAGTCATCAGATTAGTTTCACCTATCTTCATATCAAAATTTGGACTTTTAGAGCTTTATATCCTCTTGAGACTATAAGATTGTCATCATCATCATCAAACAACCTAGACATTATCCAGCTAATTAGCTTCAGTTTGGATTTCATCCCAGAATCTAGATCACATCTTCTATTTTGTCTTTGATTCAAGAAATTGCTTTTGTTAGATCCATAAATAAATTAGCATCTTGTAGTGGCATAGAGTGGCTTCTCTTGAAGTTAATCAAACTCACTATCCCAATCTATTTTTCCTTGAGTTCATTAGTCTATCTCTTGGAATATAATCCTAATCACATCAGCAATTGATCTAGATTTTATTAATCATCCCAAAAACAACCAATCAACACAATCATCCTTATACTCTCAATTTTGCCACAAGAGTCCAAACATCTCTCGACCCAACCTCAATCTTTCTCATATCAAAATTGAAATATCACCTGACTGTAGCTAGAAATCAACATTGATTAGCCATGGAATCTAGCCAAAACAATCCACAAAATAATCCTCAAGATGCCAATACTACATTGATATATGCAACACTATTTACCACAAGTTTGGCTCCTCATGAGTTTCTTCCTAAAGTATACACAATAGGAACATCTTCATCCAATCAATATGGACAACACTCCCAAGAAGTGTCACAAGAAAAAATTGAAGAATTACAAAATCCTGAGATCTTAGATACTATAGATAAGCTCTTAGCTTCCAATCCTAATAGATTCTTCCTTTTTCTTGCTAAGAAAGGAGCTAAGTTGCCTAGTAACTTTGACACATCCACAATCAAAGAACAAGATCCCATTAATGATGTCATTGTTGCTATGGGAAAACCACATCTTACTCCTATTCAAATCATGTCTACCACAACACCCACAATCCCAAATTTACCTACACATAGTGTTCCTCTAACACCCTTCACCTATAAGTATGTCAACCCACTATATCAACCTCCCACATTAATTGACCCACTCCTTGTCCCCACATCTATCTACCAAATGAATCAACCTAACTGCTTTTCCACCATATCCACACCTCAATCATCTCAAATCTCAACAAACATAGTGTCACAAATTCAAACTCCCATTCCTAATGTTTCTTATGTCACTCCTCCACAAGTGTCACAAGTTCAGACTCCCGTTCCTAGTGTTTCTTATGTCACTCCTCCACAAGTGTCACAAGTTCCATCTCACATTCCTAATGTTTTTTATGTCACTCCTCCACAAGTGTCACAAGTCCAAACATCCATGTCTCTCATATCATTCACTAGTACACCCATAGTGTCACAAGATCAAACACCTAGCTCTAACATATCATATGTCAATCCACCATGAAACTCCCAACCTCAACACTCTTACATGAATCCTCCACAAAACTCACAAGCTCAACACTTTTATATGAATTCACCCCAAAACACTTACACCATACCCAACAATAAATACAATGTCTACTCATATGCATCCAATACCAATCCCCAATACATAACATAACAAACACCACCTATCCAACAAAATATTTCTCAACAACAACCACCTACCTCTGAACTTGATCTCAAATTTTCCAATCTGCAAAAGCAAATTTCAGATCTTACCCTTGGACACACAAAGAAACATTTATCTTTAGAGTAGGTTTTCCCTTATCCCTTTGATAGGTCATTACCTATGATCCTTTTTCTTCCACTTTGAAATACCAAAGTTTGATAAATACAAAGGAAAAGGTGATCCCAACAAACATCTTAGGGAGTTCTATATTTCTTGCTTAGAGGTTGTTCATAATGACACATATCTTTTATGCATCTTCCTTCACAGTCTTGGAGGGCAAGCTATCAATTGGTTTTCTCATCTACCCTCGGGTATTAAAACTTTTAGTGAGTTAGCTGAGAAACTCTCATTTTTCCTTCAATGTGGAACGTGAGATATCCATGAATGACCTAGTAAACAATAAACAACAAAATGGGGAAACTTTCATCTCTTTCCTTCAAAGATGGTGAAATATGGCTAGCAAATTTCCATGGCCTATCCTTGAAAAATAATTGGTACACATCTTTGTTCAAAACCTTAATCCTGAACTAGGATTTCATTTACCAATCCAATGTCCTAATTCATATGATGAAATTATTTCCAAAGGGACAAACATTGAAAAGGCCCTTATTGCAAAAGGACTAGTCAAGATATTTAAAGAGAATAAAGACAACCCCCAATCATCTAATGAAAAACCTCAATTTTGGTCCAAGAAAAAAAACATTCTCAATGATGGTGTTGTGGACACTAAATATATTCAAACTCTCTAAACACCAGTCAATCTTCAATCACCTGCAAAGATTCTCCCATCTACTCCTAGGGAGCAACCCAAATAGACTTTCCACCTAGACACAAATTCACTCCATTGGGAGAACCTATCGATTCCATTCTAAAGAAACTTGCCCAAAATGCTCTCATCATGCTACCAGAAGCTCGTCAATATGATGAACCCATATTCAAATCCACTTGGTATAAAGAAAATGAATATTGTGAGTACCATAGAGTCAAAGGACACAAAACCTCTGGATGCATGAAATTGAAAAATCTTATCCAGAATCTCATTAGAGGAGAAGTCACTATTGATGATCCTCCAAAACAAACCACAAACAAAGACCTCGACATGTACAAGGATCCATTCTCCCTACATGGTAAGGGGAATAATGTCGATAAAGGTAAGAATGTCAATAATACCTCAACTTCCAATTATTCTATTGTAGGTCATCTTGAAGAAAGTCATGTGTCTACCCTTTCTATAAAAGCTAAAACCCCTAACTGTGTTGTTACTACTTGTCGTGGTTGTGTCACCCTTTGTGGGGAAACACCTAATATATGTACACACTCTGAGTACAATATACTAGACCACTTACTAAAGACCCCAAATCAAATATCCATTCTAGATCTCCACAAATCATCACCTGCACATAAAGCAACACTTGAAAAATCCCTCCAAGATTCGTCAGTTCCAAAAAAACATTGATGTCATAGAATTCCAAGCCATGATAGGTCATATTACCTCACCATATTGTGTGGTCTTTACTAAAAAGGACCTTTCATCTCAAAACCTTTGCCATAATGATGCCCTCCATATTGGTTGAAGTATTTATCCACCAATGCAAGATCAAATGTATTCTTATAGATGGTGGTGTTGGCTTGAACATTTGTTCACTAAAATTGCTATGACAATTGGGATACTTTGAGGATGTTATTGATCTTGAACAATCTATCACCATTAAAGCCTATGATGATACAGAACACTGGTCAGAAGGTGTAATCCATTCTCCTATTCAAGTTGGTCTTGTTATATTAGAAACTCGCTATCAAGTACTAGACATTGAACTACCTTATAACATCATCCTAGGTCACCCATGGATCCATACCATGCAGGTTGTTCCTTCCATGTACCATCAATGCCTCAAGTTTCCCTTCAAGGGTATTGAAATTACCATCTTTGGAGACCCAAATCCTTTTGAGTTTTGTTGTGCCATGCAAGGGCGATATCAAAACACTACTCATATAGAAAATAATGATGCAACCTAACCATCTCCTTCATATATTGATCCAAAAACCTTGATTATATTCTCAGCTGATACATCCATTCCTGAGATCAAGGTCTAGTACAAAGAAACAAGACTAGGTGAGTATGACCTTTAGAAATCCTATTTTGTGGGAAATATATCTTTATCGCCTAAATCATATAGAAAACCACTTGGGGAAAAGGCAAGTAAAATGGTAACCCTATAAGGTAACCCAACAATATTCATTCATTGGGGAATGTTATAAGATGAATCTATTGAAGATATCTCCTCTTGCATATTCCAAGATGAAAAGGATCCAGTCACACTACTTGTTGAACAATATAGCAAAGGTCTCCAGATTGTAAAGAACATTGGTTACAACAGCCATGGTGGTCTTGGCATGCATGGACAAGGAAATTTAGAACCCATCATTGTGACTCAGAAAAATAACAAGCATGGTTTAGGATATGAAAAGGAGGTACCTTGATCCTCAGACATCAAGTTTATTCTCGACAAGGTTACGAAGGCTTTTCCTGTAGTTTCAATTTCTACCGAGGATACTATAGATGACCCCTACTTACACCTCACTGACCTATTTCAAGAAACCTCCATATTCATGATATCTTCCATATCTCTTACATCCAAATCAAAAACCCAAGACCTTCCACTCATATACCCTGACCTTATCGATTGGGACCAACAAGAGGCCCATGTTCTTGATTTATTTAAGAATGATGAGGCTATTTCAGAATTCATGGGACTCTGGGATGGTATTCCACTTGGTGACCATAAAGTTGGGCTTGTCATGGACTTAGATCAAGGGGCATACTTTGGTGAGAATGTCAAATCCTCCAGTCACAGAAATGAAAATAAAAATAATAGATCCCTAGGTGAAAACCACACTGTGGCACTTTTTGATCATGAAAAAGTAAGAAAAAGGACGTATCCAAAGGTGAAAACCTCTCTGAGGCACCTGAGGGTGGAGAATTTGACCTTCCCTTACCTATAAAGTATCAAGAGAAGTCTTCACTATTGGTTGAAAAATCACAAGAGATGAATCTAGGCACAACTCAGAACCCCAAAATCATATTTCTCGTAGCTTCTCTCTTAGAGAAAGAGAAAAGATTTCACAAAACTCTTCTGGAAAAGGATAGTCAACTTCACTTGGTCATATGCCAACATGCCTAGGTTGGACCCTTCACTAGTGGTTCATCATTTAGCAGTATTTCCAAATGCAAAGCCAATCAAACAAAAGCTCCGTAAAATGCATCTACAAATAGCATTATTGGTAAAAGAAAAACATCAGAAACTGCTAGATGTAAAGTTCATACGCCCTATTGATTATCTAGAGTGGGTTTCACACTTGGTATCTATTTCCAAAGTCACTGGGGGCATCTGTATATGTACAAATTTTAGAGATCTTAACAAAGCTTGTCCTAAAGATGACTTCCCATTGCCAAATATAGACATCATTGTAGATTTGACAATAGGCCATGAGATGCTTTCCCTAATGGATGGTTTCTCTAGATATAATCAAATTATCATAGCACTCGAAGACCAACATAAGACAACATTTACATGTCCTTGGGGCACTTATTATTGGCAAGTCATGCCTTTTGCTTTAAAGAATGCAGGAGCCACATATCAAAGAGCAATGATAGTGATATTTCATGATGGAAGACTATGTGGATGGCCTATTGGGTAAATCAGCTACTAGAGAAAGTCACTTACAGGTTCTTGAATAGATCTTTGATAGATTAGAACAGTACCAAGTCAGACTTAACCCTAAGAAATGTGTATTTGATGTTACTTCAAGGAAATTGTAGGGGTACATTGTATCTTGCAGAGGAATTGAAGTAGACCTCGCCAAAGTCAAAGCTATAGTTGAGATGGCTCCCCCCTCTAATCTCAAACAACTTAGAAGTCTTCAAGGAAAATTATAGTTTATTAGATGGTTCATATCAAAACTAGTAGATACGTGTCAACCTTTTCTACACTTACTCTGTAAGGATGTATCATTTAGATGGGATAGTAAGTGTTAGTAGGCATTTGAGAAACTCAAAGAATATCTAGCAACACCTTTAGTTTTGGTGCCATCAGTTTCAGGGAGACCATTGTTGTTATACATCTCCACTACATCAGCTACACTTGGTGCTCTCCTAGCACAACATGATGATTCTGGTAAAGAACAAGCTATTTATTATATCGGTTGCATCTTGGTTAGATATGAGCTTAATTATACTCCCATGGAGAGGGCATGTCTAATAATAGTGTTTGCTCCCCACAAGTTGCGACACTATGTTAAACCAACAAACCAAGCTCATATCAAAGATAAATCCCTTGAAATATCTTCTCTCCAAAGTGGCTCTCACAGGTAGACTAGCTAAGTGGATCATGATTCTGAGCGAGTTTGATATAGAGTATGTTGATCAAAAGGATATCAAAGGACAAGTTATTGCAGCTCAACTAGCAGATGCTCCTATGATAGATACAAATCCTATGCTTTTTGATTTTCCAGATGAAGAGATCTTTAATATTTCTACCTTAGCTGAATGGAAGCTATATTTTGATGGTTTCTATACCCATCATGGTTCAGGAGATGGGATCCTCTTTATCACATCAGAAGGAGATTGCATTCCAAAGTCATATCAGCTAGATTTTCCTTGTAGCAACAATATTGCCAAGTATGAAGCTTTGCTTATAGGTCTCTACATAGCAGTTCAATGGAATATAAAATAGTTACAAGTCTATGGAGACTCTCAACTAGTCATTATACAATTCACAAATGAGTACCAAACAAAAGATGATAAGTTGATCCCTTACAAAAGAATGGTTGATAATTACAAGCAACACTTTTCTACTATCTCTTTTGAACAAATCCCTAGATTGAATAACATGACAACAATGCTATGGCTACTATTGGATCCCTCTTGGATATGCCTACCAACACTCAACATTGTGAATTTTCGATCAAACAATTGTTGATACCAGCCGTCAATGTTCCACCTACTGAAATTATCTGCAAACTTGTTGGTCCTAATTCTCCCTTGTACCAAGATATCTATGAATACCTCCATGATAACACCTTCTTTCCAAACCTTACCAATACACAACAAAAAACCTTCATCCTCTAAGCCTCTCATTTTACTATCCTTGGTGACACACTTTATTGCAAGAGTCTTGATGGTATCCTCCTTAGATGTCTTAACTAGTGCAGGGGCACCCAGGTTTTCATGCCCAAGAGGGGTCAAAAAGTGAAATTTTGTTGTGCTTGAGTCAATTTCATGTAATAAGGTATTATAAGACCATTTCATAGGTGTTTGAGTCAGTTTAGAGTCATTAGGAGTCGTTGGGAGTCTTTGAGAATCAACTTTGATGTTTTGATCAAATATTGTAAAAACACCCTTGCACAATCTTGTAAACAAAGTACATTAGGGTTAACTTTGATGAGATTAGTTGATGATTGGTTGGGTAGTTGTTTTGTATGGAAAATCTATGTAAGGGAATGATACACACGATGAGGAGGGTTGTTGAAACATTTTGAATGAAGGAAAACTTAGTCTTACTCACTTTCTAACTATTTTTTCTAGAAATTAGATTGTATTTCATGTGTGTGTATAGACTATACAGACCTGAAACTAGTTGGAAAATTTAGAGGGAACTCTTACCTTTCTAATGCAACTAGTTTGACAAATTTTCATTGGATTTTGTGCATTTTATAGCATTTTTGGTAAAATCTGTCATAAACCCTACCTAGGGTTTCTAGTGAGCAAGAATAATTGATGGACAAAATTTCCACCATTCAAAACCCATGAAACCTAGTGGAAATCCCACACACACATATACAAGAGGATGAGTTTTGGGTTGCACATGTGAAGGAGTTATGTCTGACTGTGTGTTTAGTTTTGCAGAGAAACAGTCTTAAAACTCTATTTTGCTCTTTGCTTTGACAGATGTATGCATTGTTGGTTCATGTTTGATTGGGTGATCATTGGAATATGTTGGAGGAGGATTATACATATTAGGGGAGGCTTATACATGTCAGAGTACCTTCAAGAGATGTTAGTTCCTTTCAAATTGTATGCATTGATAGTTGCATTGCTGAAATTAGGCCTAGTCAAGAAGCGGGACAATCAATTTTTGAGCCTTACTGTACAAAATAACCCTATCTTATTTTGAGATATGTTTAATAAAGCCCAAATGGGTATCTGAAACTATGTTCACCTTTTTTATATCATATCTTTACTGAAAGTTATGATTGAAAAATTAGTTTTAAAAGGCTATAAGGAGAATGAGGCCTAATGAAGGAAAACCCATCATAAGATGTTTAAATGGTTGAAAGATTGGTTTATTGAGATAAGTTTGGTGTTTTCCACCCCTACTCTACATAATTAACTTAGAAGAGGCTAACGTTGTTTTATGAGATGTACACGAAGGTGTATATGGATCACATTCCACCAGTCCTAACCTAGCTAAGAAGTTGCTCCACAAAGGATACTACTAGCCTACCATGGAACAAAATGCACATTAGTTTTCCAAGAAATGTTTATAGTGCTAGAAAAATAGAGATTTGATTCATGCACCAACACATTAGCTACAACTGGTACTACTCCATGGTCATTTTCACAGTGGGGGACTTGACCTCATAGGTAAAATGCATCCATCCTCCTCCAATGGCCATAAGTTTATCATCACTACCACTGAGTACTTCATGAAGTGGTTAGAAGCTATTCCGATGACCTATATCACTAGCAAACAAATAGCTATGTTCATCATGAACTATATCATTTGTTGGTATGGTATTCCCCAAGTTATAGTAATTGATAATGGTAGACCCTTTAAAAACCAAGATGTCTGTGGGTTTTGCACCTAGTACCATATCCATCATCACTTCTCTACTCCATACTATCCACAAAGTAATGACTAAGCTGAGGCTTCAAACAAAACCATATTGAAAATCCTAAAGAAAACAATCAATGAAGTTGGTCGTGATTGTCATTTGCAGCTCAATCTTGCCTTATGGGCCTACCACACAAGTATCAAAACTCCAACTAGTACTACCTCATATGCTTTAGTCTATGACACTGAAGCCATTTTACCTATCAAGGTCGAGATCCCATTTCTTAGAGTATCCAAGTAGCATCTTATAGATGGAGAAGAGTACATGATTTCCAGATTGCATAAGCTAGAGTTACTGGATGAAAGGCGTCTCACAACACTGAATCATCTCCAAGTCTATCAAAACTGCCTTCGTCGTAACTATAACAAGAAGATCAATAGTTTCAATTAGGTGATCTTGTTCTTAAGGAAAATCAGAGAAACCAGCAAGATAGAGACAAGAAGGGCAAGTTTGAGCCTAATTGGTTGGGACCTTTTCTTGTCACATCAGTCTATGGATCATGAGCTTATATACTAGAAACACCTGAAGGCATTCCTCTAGATGAACCCATCAATAGTGTTCATCTTAAGAAGTTTTATGCCTGATCCTCAAAGCATCCCTAGCAGAAAAATACAAAAAAATCAAAAAAATAGGAAAATACAAAAAAAAAAAGAAAATCCAAAAATAAAATAATCTATCCTTCGGTGAAAACCTGGTAAACGGATGCCTTGGATAAGTACCATAGTGAAAACTAACAAATAGGTGCTATGTGTAAAAGTCAGCATCCACCATCTTATAAGTCTTACATCCATTTCATCCATCTCATCCATCCCTTCATCTCATAATAAATCCCCATCTATCCATAATAAAATTATTGACCTATGCATTTTCATATTCCCATCTATCATGGCTTAGAAATTGTTGGTGTCAGTTGTCATCCATTAGCATCATCCATAGTCAGTTCATCCATCGTTCTCCATAATAAAACCTTTACTTGAATGGGGGCACATTTCCTTAACATAGGTCTAGGAATGGATCCTTGTACAATAGAAAACATAAAAATCCCAAAAACATTAGCAAAACATAAAAATCCTAAAAACATTAGCAAAACATAAAAATCCCAAAAACATTAGCAAAACATAAAAATCCCAAAAACAACAGAAAACATAAAAATCCCCAAAACATTAGAAAAACATAAAAATCCCAAAAATAATCATCCCATATCATCATCACAAACTAAAACTACATATCATCACCGCCAACATCTTAATGTGCCTTTATCCTGTGGATATAGGGTATGTAGGTAGTCTAGAATATGAAGGAAGTATCCAATACTCAAGTACATAAGATGCACCCATTCCATCTCAATCCATAATACTTTCCAAATCTCACTTCATTCATCTATCACAAGCCATTCTATTCATCTATCACCCCGACTTGACTAACTCAAGCAAAAAATGAACTATGCATCTTTTGAAATCTCAAATATTTATCAAATCAGAAGAAAAAGACTACTCCTAAAGCAATACACTGGCCCACATTCCCCTTGCCACATCTACTGAATCTATCTGTTGGCAAGAGAATATGTTGGATGTGTATTTGTTTTATCAATTGCTCAATTTATGTTTGGTTTATCTTTTGCTCCTTTCTAATACCTACTCAAGACTACCTTGATCTTTCTATATCTTGGTATGTTGTGATAAAGTATGGATTGGGGCATGGTCATTGCTTTCATATGTTGTGTTTGTTAGATGATCGTATTATCTTACTACAACTAATATTTATCTTGTTTGTGTTGGAATTAACATCTTGCATATCAATATATTTTGCATCTAAGGTTCTATAAAGGCCTTATGTGTATTAAGATCATTCTACACTAAGACTATTTTCCATGCACATATCTAACAAGGTTTTATTATGTCTAGTAGATATAAGTTCAAACTGTTTGTTTGCAGAGTCAACGTCCTATGCATTGGATACATCGTCACCTTGGTCTTCTATACCCTAGTGCATAATATCCATATGCTATATCAAAAATAAGGATTGCTCTTTATATCTTAACCATAACCAATGCAACACATATCCATCCACTCACCCATATATCCTAATAAAATTATAAGCTTTCATAAAGATCGATCAATTGTCCTTTTCTCTATTCTAATATCATCATTCCTCTATCCAAATTGACACCATCTTTGTCTTTTTGGAAACCTACAACACCATGCATGTTAGCTATCATAATCATATACATCTACAACTTCCATAAGAATATAACACCATAACCTTTCTAGAGTAGACATCATCATCTAAATCTACATATCATAGTATACATCATATAAGTCCATGATCCTAGGTACATATCATCCTATCCATACATCCATAAGCATATACACATCATAACATATCCATAACATCATCCTAACATGTCATATAAGCATCAAATATAACCATCATAATATGTCATCAAATGTAAAACATATAACCATCTAGAGAATATATAAGCATGAATCATCCATAGAACCATCAATAGAGCATCATACATCTCATGTGAGTCATCAAAATAATTCGTGTCTCATCATATATATAAAAATGAATTAATCTAGTACAACAGGCTATCAAGAGCCATCAAAAATATACATACATACCCTCAGGTATCATAGTATCAAGTACATAATGATACATCATAATAAAACAACTATGTCTAGTGCCGAGTATGAGTAGAATTCCCTGTAGATGTATCTCCCTGGGCTTCACATGTACCTAGTAGTGGACCTCCTAGGGGTGGTCTAGGTGGGGGTGGACCCATAAGAGATGCACTTGATCTCCTCGATGAAGAAGCCCCAGATTTGCTTGGCTCTGCTCAACAGGCACTACACCATAATATAAGCCTCTATAGTACTTTGCCTCCCTGATGGTCATGTCATGGAATCCCTGCCATGTTTTCTCTTGAAGTCTGTTGTAAGCTCTGAAAACCCTAAAGCACTAGAAGACAAAAATCTCTAAACTTTGAGGCTGCAAATGAGTTGAAAGTGACCCCTTGGGCCTTACTTATAGACCCAACCCTAATTATTCCCTCCCATTGTCTAGTTTTCTTCATGTCAACCTTTTTTTCTCCATCATGTCAGCGTCCACATTCCGGTTTGGTCCTTCTAAGCCTACTTCTCTTGCATCAACCTTTTCTTCTTGTCGCTACTCAACCCAGTCCTTCTGTCGTTTCCATGATTTTCCTTTCAAGGGGGCATCCTACATGAGTTACACTGGGGCACAACTGTTTAATCACACTATCATTAGTATTTTCTTTGAAACAACGTGGTAAAATGCATTGTCTCAAAGAGGGGCAAAATGTAGACACCTAAAAATGACCTTTGCATTATTCACCCCGCATACATCAAATTCGTCTAAAACACTTGCATCCAATGTTAATTAAATAGTATAATTATTTAATTAGTTTCTTTTAATTCTCCTAAATTCAACATTAATTGAATAAATCTTATTTATTTAATTAATTCTAATCAATTCACCACTTTACTCGTCTATTTTCCCATTAATTAAATAAACCAATTATTTAATTAATTCATCATCTTAAATTCCTCATATCCACAAACAATTAAATAATTTTAATTATTTAATTGGCCAATTATTCCTCTAAAATTATATAAATTATTCCAATTTATTTAAGTTGACTTTTCGAATATCCTATAAATAAATAAAATTAATATTTTATTTATTTCTTATTCATTCCTCCATCATGCATAATAAATTAAATAAATTTATTTATTTAATTTCTAATTATCTTCTCGATCTCCTAAAAATATCTTTTTCCTCCATGCACACAAAATTAAATAATTTATTATTTAATTTTATTCAAAGCATGTCAAAAAGAAAAACAAAAGTTGAGTTAAATTGGCTTTAAATCATTCTTTTTATCAATCAACTCATAAAATAGAAAAAAACATTCTATTTTTATGAAATCAATCCTATCTTTAGCCAATAAAACAATTAAGTCAATAAAACATCTTTTGCATGTACACTTGTCGTGTGCACATTCCTTCATGTCTTCTCAATTTATTTCAACCGTCTATTTCATTGATTTTTTTCCACTGTTGATCAATCTTCCCTGAAAGCTATATATACCCCTCTTCATCTCTTCACAAATCCTCTGCGATCATTAAGCTTTGGGCATTCTTAGAGCTCTTTGAACTATCATATTATTGAGCACATATTACATCTTTTGAGCATATCATTCATCCACGCTTGTTGCAACCATGGTTATGCAAATTAAGAGAGAAATCCACATATAAACCAAGGAATACATACAATCTTAGGTGGTAATGTTTACTTGTTGTTTGCATTGAATTATTATTATTATTTTAGATCTATTTCTTGAAGGTCGTAGGATTGGTTTTTTTTCATTCATACTTGATCTTGTTAATCCAATTTTTCCTCACACACAATTCCAATATGAAATGTGTTTTTACATCTGTGAAATTGTTCATCAAGCCACCGAGCATATTGAGAGTGTTTCACATATTTATACACAATATTATTCTTGAACTCTATGATGAATGCTTTATTTATTCTTTGACTAACAATGCTTTCCAGTTTTTCCATCCTTCAATGGATATTGAAAATTATTGAACATATTCACATCCACTAATTGTTGTCCAAAATCATGTGAACTACTTTCATGCATGCATTCTCCTAACAATGAAAGGTTACTACATCTATTGCATTGTCCAAAAACACACAATTTTGAAAAAAAATTGCCCATTGAAGGTATTTCACAAAGTAAACTTGTTATAGACTCCTTAATTGTTGTAGGGGCATATTAATACCACATTCCTGCATAATTTGGTTAGTATGCAAAGTACAACGTATATATCAAAAAACATTATAATAATAATGAAATGGCAGATGCGTTTTGCAACATCAAGAGATTTGTTGCTTATTAATCTTGACATGCCAAGGTTTACATTTCACAAATGATCTAAGTTGACTTATGCTAAAATTTTCTATAGTTGAATCATCTAGAAATTTTCTATATAATTTTGTTTGAGTCATGTCTAAAATATGTTTTTGATGAGGATCATGATTTTTTGATCCCACCCTTAATTTCAAAACATCTCTAGAATTTGATGAAACCCTTGTATTATCATGCCAAAAAATTTCAATCAAAGACCTAATTTCATTATATAATTTCATGTCAGATCTTGGGAGTCTAACACTAAAATTCCAACATTGGTTAATTGGATCATCTTCAATACTTACTCTTCTCTTTTTTTCTTTCCTCAAAGTTTTATCATGCACATTTAAATATCCACTTGTCTTACTTAACAGTCTTTTTCTCACAACTAATTTATTGACTAAAGAAGTTGTTATTGCTCGACGTGTCATATTCCCATCCTTAGATTCACTCATTTTTCAAATAGAACCAATAGCATTAGCAACACTAGACATAACTAGTTCCATTGATTCATCCACCTTTTTGAGTTTTACAAATATGTCTAATTTTTTCATTACTTTTTGCATTTTTTACATTCTCATCAATTGCACTATAAGTTGACATTGAAATCCAAGAGTTTTTCTATAAAAAATAGTTTATACAATCTATTTGCATGGTTTCAAATTTGTCTCCAAGATATCTTACCATGAAGATTATTCAAATCATTACTTTCAATTTAAAAAAAAAAACATTTTCATTTTCACTTATACAAGGGTTTTTATTTTTGTTTTCATTTTTTCTTGTGTTGTTTGTAATAGAATAATTTATATCAACACTGTTATATCCATCTTCCTTTAAATTATTAATCTCATTATAATTCAAGGGATTTGAAGACATACCTAGGTTCATTTCTATATTTGTATTTTCTATATTCTTGAACTCTTCCACATTTGCATATTCTACATTCACCTCATCCATGTTGGTCTCTTTAATGTTCTCCTCTTCAATAGTCATCAAATTGGATGCTACATCATTCTTCATTTCTTGAATCCCCTCTCTCATATCTCTTTGTTATTTTTCCCCTTTCTCTCAATTTACTTCAATTTCTTCAAGTGTCATGACCTTCCTTTTCTTTTTTTGTTGATGTTTATTTGATCCCATGATTACTAAAATGTGTTGATAAAATCAACAAATGATATTGTGTTATACTTAGAGTTGGATCCCTCCTCAAAATTCCTAAAGTACAAGTAGATGTAGATCCTTTGTTCAATATGAAATTTGCTTGATTTCTCTAAAAAATAATTTATTTGTTTGATCTCTCTAAAAAATAGTTCTACTTCATTCCACCTAAAAATTCTCCTTATGATTGAATCCTTGTAAAAATTGACTAAAATATGCCTGGTTGAGAGCTTGAATTTGTTGGGAATTAAGGTGTCTCAACCTTGGTAATTCTCTACATTTATAACATTTGTATTTATTATTCAATTGCCTATGTTGTAAATAATTGGAAATTCTACTTTGTCATATTGTGGGATGTGGCACGGTGATGTGTCAATCCTACATGGATTATGACAACTTGCTATTTTGTCCTCACATGAGGAGATAGGCATCCCACTTAGTGGTAGGAATATTTTGCCATGTGTCGGCATCTTCTATGTTGTGTAAGGAATGTTTGATCGAAACGGTTATGACGGATTCCTATGACGAATCCATGACATGTAAGAGTTGAGAATAGAAGTTTGTAAGACAGGTAATGACATATGTCATGATGCATCTTTGAATGAGCCATATTTGGGCGCCCCAAGGTGGAATATGATGTATTGTAAGAGAATATGCTATTTATAGCATGTGTATGATAGATTCTCTTATAGCTATAACTTGTAACCGCTATGACAGATTCTATGACGGTCGTAAGTGTCGTAAGAGCATCTGTCATAGCCCATTTTGGAAATAGGTGACCTCTTCGGGATGGGAGCTGTGGACAAGTGTCAGACACATTCTACAATGTTGACCAAGTGTCCCTAGGCATGGGTTTTGGTCCAAGATGCCATATTGGAGGCCTATTCCAAGAAAGGTCCAAAATTGCCTTGTATGTTCTATTTAAACAGGTTCTTGGAGATGGAGTTTGTATCACAGGTTTACAGGTACTATTATGCTGTTGGATTGACTCCAGACATGAGTGTCAAAGACCATTGAAGCTTGCATTGCAAGTGTGTTGTAAACATTCTTTCAGATTTGTTAATACATTATGCAGGTTTCTGAGTGTGGGGTTTTTCACCTGATAAGGGTTTTCCCCACCGTAAATCTCTGTCTCTCTTCTTCTATCTTCTTTCTGGCTCTTGTGTTTTGCTTCTATATCTCATGTTAATGGTTTAACATTTCTGTAATAGTTAGGATAAAGTTGAATTTGCATAGCCCTCTCCTTAATAGATTAGTGTAGGAAGCATTTCCGCACACCTAGCTTCCTTTCAGTTGGTATCAGAGCTTGATCACCTTTGGTCCTAGTTGTTGGGTACGTGTTTTTTGAGCTAATCTTAGGTTGAGTGGGAGTCTGTGTAGAGCATTCTGTATCTTATTGCAGCAAGGAGATGTCAAGCACATCAGGAAGGTTTGAAGTAGAGAAGTTCAACGGTAGTAATTTTGAACTATGGAAGCTCAAGATGGAAGACATGTTAGTTGACCGAGACCTTTGGGAAAGTGTGAATAGAACTAAACTAGCTACAATGACTCAAGATGAGTGGGATCTCAAGGATCAGAAGGTTAAGGGTCTCATAAGACTTAGTCTTGCCGATTCTGTGTTGTTAAATGTCCATGAGGAGGCTACTACAAAACTCCTTTGGAAGAAGTTGGGGGATGTGTATCAAGCCAAATCCCTTGTCAATAAA
Source organism: Cunninghamia lanceolata (assembly GCA_027924645.1). Taxonomy (NCBI): domain Eukaryota; kingdom Viridiplantae; phylum Streptophyta; class Pinopsida; order Cupressales; family Cupressaceae; genus Cunninghamia; species Cunninghamia lanceolata. The sequence continues at coordinate 7,566,423 of BSBN01000636.1, read as the reverse complement.
CTTTTCCTGAGAAAGAAGTTATATTCTCTTCAAATGGAGGACGAAGGATCCGTGGCTGAGCATATTAATGCCTTTAACATGCTGGTTGCACAGTTGATATCTATCGGTGTAAAGATGGAGGAGGAGGATTGATGTATGACCCTACTTTGTTCTCTGCCAGACTCATGGGATCACCTTGTCATGGCAATCAGAAGCACCACATCCACATTCAAAATGGAAGAGGTGGTTTCTTCGCTGTTATCTGAAGAGATGCGGAGAAAGTCTTCTGAGACAGCCAAAGAAGCCTTTGCAGTTCATGGAAGACCCAAGGAGAAAGGGAAGAAGAAGGACAAGAAAGCTGAGAAGGGTAGATCCAAATCTCGTGGGAGATCCAAATCTCCTAGAAAGTCCAAGGCTCTTTGTTGGAACTGTGGAAAGACTGAGTATTTCTGAAAGGAATACAAAGAGGAGAAGAAGAAAAAGAAGAAAGCTCCTGATTCAGATTCTGACAAATCACAAGATGACGGTGATGCCTTCATCGCAGCCTTGGCAACCCATGCATCTGATGATGTGTGGCTAATCAACTCTGGTGCATCATTCCACATGACCTCGCATCGAGACTGGTTCACTAAGTATGAGGAGTTTAATGGTGGAAAGGTGTATCTGGGTGACGACTCTCATCTAAAGATCGTTGGTCATGGAAGAGTCTCTATCTGATTCCCTGATGGTCGAGTGAAGGGGATCTCTAGGGTTATGCACATCCCAGGCTTAGCATAGAACTTGCTTTCTATAAGTAGTTTGAATGATGTAGGTGTGTAGGTTGTATTTTCAAAAGAAGGATGCAAGATGACTAGAGGATCTATGGTGCTTGCTAAGGGTACTCGGAGAGGTACTCTATTTCAGCTGGAGGCATGCATTTCACAATGCAATAGTTCTTCTGACTCAAGGAAGAGGGCAGCAGTCATTTCATCCCCACCATCTGAACGAGCAATGAAGAAATTTGTTGTTTCTAGTCTTGATGGTTGTAATTGTGCATTAGAAGTTAAACTTCCTGTAGAAAAGACAATGTTATGGCATAAGAGATTTGGCCACATTGGTGAGAAGGGTCTGTGTACCCTGAAAAATAAGAACCTCGTTGAAGGGTTAGATGATTGTAATCTTGAGTTTGACTTTTGTGAACATTGCATTTATGGAAAACAAAATCGTGTTCAGTTTTACTTGAGTTCTCATAAGTCTTTTGGTGTGTTGGACCTCATTCATTCTAATGTGTTTGGTCATGTTAATGTTCCTTCATTATCAAAATCTGTATACTTTGTATCGTTTATAGATGATTACAGTAGAAGGACATGGATTTATTTTCTCAGAAGCAAATCTGAAGTCTCTAGAAAGTTTAAGGAGTTTAAAGCCTTTGCTGAAAATCAGACTGGTAAAAAGATTAAATGTTTGAGAACTAACAACGGTGGTGAGTTCTGTTCTACAGAATTTGATAAGTATTGCAAGGAACTTGGGATTGAAAGACACAAGACAACTCCATACACCCCGCAACAAAATGGAGTTGCAGAGAGGATGAACATGACACTGATGGAGAAGGCTAGGAGTATGCTTAGTGGAGCTGGTCTAGAACAAAAGTTTTGGGCTGAAGTTGTTGTCACTGCTTGCTATCTGGTGAACAGATCTCCTACATCAGCTCTTGTTGGAAAGACACCCATGGAGGTGTGGTCTGGTAGAAATCCTTCAGTAAGGCATCTTCATGTTTTTGATTGTGAGGCATATGCACATGTGCCTAGGGAGAAGCGGTCAAAGCTGGAGAACAAAGTTGTTAAGTGTATCTTCATCGGCTATGGTGTTGGTGTGAAAGGATACAAGCTTTGGGACCCCGTGGTTGAAAAAGTGTTGTATAGTAGAAGTGTCATCTTCAGAGAGCTTACACCTTCTTCCACTATTTTGCAGCCAGAAGAAAAAGAAAAGAAAGAGGATGTTGTTCAGTTTACTCTCACTCTTGAGAAGACTGAACAGAAAGACAATGTTGGACCTGATGATGACGAGAGCTCTAGCAGCTCTAAAAGCTCAGAAGAAGAAGCTGAACCTCAACCTCAGCTCTTGAGGAGGTCTACACGGATAAGGAAGTAACCTGAAAGGTTTGGTTTTACATTGCTTGATTCTAGTTGTGCTTATGCTTTGCTCACTAACAGTGATGAACCTAGAATTGCATCAGAGGCTTTGGATATGAAGGATGCAGGTTCCTGGAAGGAGGCCATGGAGGAAGAAATGGCTTCTTTGGAAAATAATCAAACTTGGGACTTGGTGCCTTTGCCTCCTGGACGGAAACCTGTTGGATGCAAATGGGTGTTCAAGAAGAAGATTGGTGTAGATGGCAGTATTGAGAAGTATAAGGCTAGATTGGTTGCGAAGGGGTATTCACAAGTGGAGGGTATAGATTATGGTGAGATCTTCTCTCCCGTTGCAAAGTAGACATCCATTCGATTCCTATTGTCTCTCGCAACAGCTTATGACTTAGAGGTAGAATAGCTGGATGTGAAGACAACTTTCCTTCACAGTGACTTGGAGGAAGAAATCTACATGTCACAGCCATAGCATTACATGGTAAAAGGTAAAGAAAATTTGGTTTGCAAACTTAAGAAGTCTTTGTATGGTTTGAAGCAATCCCCTAGGAGATCGTACTTGAAGTTTGATGCCTTTGTGTTGTCAATTGGATTTATGAGATTGAAATTGGATCACTGTGTTTATTATAAGTTTGATGGTGATCGTATTCTCATTGTTGCACTGTATGTTGATGATATGTTGCTCATTGGGAAGGGTAAGAATATGATTTATGATTTTAAATCTCAGTTGTCAGCTTAGTTTGAAATGAAAGATTTAGGGGCAACCAGGTACATTCTAGGAATGGAAATCAGAAGAGACAGAACTAACAGAAAACTTTGGTTAAGTCAGAGTAAGTATGTTAAGACCGTGTTGGACAGATTCAGCATGGGAGATTGTAGACCATTGTGTGTTCCCGTTTCCTTGGGGAAAATGTTGTCCATTGAGGATTGTCCAAAATCTCCTAGTGAGGTGGAGGACATGAGCAGAGTACCTTATGCTAGTGTTGTTGGCAGTTTGATGTATGCTATGGTTTGCACAAGACCAGACATTGCCCAAGTAGTGGGAGTCCTTAGTCGATTTATGGCTAATCCTAGATGGGTTCATTGGGATGCAGTTAAGCGAGTGTTCAGATATTTGAGGGGTACTTTCGAGTATTCCATTTTCTATCATGGTAATGTTTTAGGACCTCCGCATTCTGTTGATATTCGTGGATTTGTGGATTCAGATTGGGCAAGTGACATTGACAGTAGGAGATCCACCAGTGCTTATGTTTTTACACTATTTGGTGGTGCTATTAGTTGGATGAGTAAGCAACAACCTATTGTTGCTTTGTCCACGACAGAAGCTGAGTATATGGTAGAAACTCATGCTTGTAAGGAAGCCATTTGGCTTAAGAGATTGTGTTCCAATATTGGTGTTGATGCAGGTCAGATCACGATCAGTTGTGACAGTCAGAGTGCAATTTGCCTTGCAAAGAATCCAAATTTCCATGCTAGAACCAAGCACATTGATGTTTAGTTTCACTTCATGAAGGACATGGTTGAGGATGGAAAGGTAAATTTGGAGAAGGTAGATACTTTGAAGAATGTTGTAGATGCATTGATGAAGCCAGTGGGCACAGAGAAGTTTAGATGGTGTTCAGAGTCTATGGGCCTCTCGACCTATAGCAGTTAAATCCTATTTTTCTATTGGCTCTTACAAGGTGTTCGACAAGTGGTAGAATGTTGGGAATTAAGGTGTCTCAACCTTGGTAATTCTCTGCATTTGTAATGTTTGTATTTATTATTCAATTGCCTATGTTGTAAATAATTGGAAATTCCACTTTGTCATATTGTGGGATGTGGCACAGTGATGTGTCAATCCTACATGGATTATGACAACTTGTTATTTTGTCCTCACATGAGGAGATAGGCATCCCAGTTAGTGGTAGGAATATTTTGCCATGTGTCGGCATCTTCTATGTTGTGTAAGGAATGTTTGACCAAAACGGTTATGACGGATTCCTATGATGAATCTATGACATGTAAGAGTCGAGAATAGAAGTTTGTAAGACATGTAATGAAATGTGTCCTGAAGCATCTTTGAATGAGGCATATTTGGGCACCCCAAGGTGGAATATGATGTGTTGTAAGAGAATATGCTATTTATAGCATGTGTATGACAGATTCTCTTACAGCTATAAGTTGTAACTGCTATGACAAATTCTATGATGGTCATAAGTGTCGTAAGAGCATCTGTCATAGACCATTTTGGAAATAGGTGACCTCTTTGGGATGGGAGTTGTGGACAAGTGTCAGACACATTCTACAATGTTGACCAAGTGTCGCTAGGCGTGGATTTTGGTCCAAGATGTCATATTGGATGCCCATTCCAAGAAAGGTCCAAAATTGCCTTGTATGTTCTATTTAAACAGGTGCTTGTAGATGGAGTTTGTATCACAGGTTTACAAGTACTGTTATGCTGCCGGATTGACTCCAGACATGAGTGTCGAAGACCATTGAAGCTTACATTGCAAGTGTGTTGTAAACATTCTTTTAGATTTGTTAATACATTGTGCAGGTTTCTGAGTGTGGGGTTTTTCACCTGATAAGGGTTTTCCCCACCGTAAATCTCTGTCTCTCTTCTTCTGTCTTCTTTCTGGCTCTTGTGTTTTGCTACTATATCTCATGTTAATGGTTTAACATTGCTGTAATAGTTAGGATAAAGTTGAATTTGCATAGGCCTCTCCTCAATAGATTAGTGTAGGAAGCGTTTCTGCACACCTAGCTTCCTTTCAGAATTAACACCTACATATAAAAAAATTGAAGAATTCGTCGATGTCAGTTGTACATGTAAAATGAATGTTGTAGAAAATAGACTCTACTAAATTTTATGAAAAATAATAATGGCTAAAATAGAAATGGGTGCCCATTCCATTTGAGAATGTGTGCCTGTTTATAATGGTCTTCTATTCTATTGTTATTGAATGGGCACTCATTTAGTTTTGAATGGGCATCTGTTTATATGCGGGCCCCCGTTTCCTAAAATTTGAGATTGTAAGCCTGTAGGTTTGCATTGATTTTATGCTTGGAAAAGGCTTGGAAACCCATGCTTTAGCCTTGGACCTACAACTAGGAGACCATGTAAATAGCAAGAGAAAAAACTAATTTCACCACTATGGCTGACAATATTTTTTCATAATCTTTTAATGAGATTAAAACCCATTATAGATCTCAAAGTCTAGTTTTTAAATATGTAATTTTTTTACTATTGGACATAATTTTCTATTTATTAATTATTTTTTAAACAAAGAGACTTATAAACTTGAAATAACATATGTTACTATTTTTTAATAACTTTTGATTTTGAAATTTTCTTAAAAATAAATTATGCCTGACCAATCTAGACATCATTCTCTACATGATGAAAAAAATTAGTGAGTTTAATAGTTTAACTCAAATTATGTTGGCCATACATGAGGGATTTTAAAAACACTAATTAGGGCCATACAAAATTAATAAAAAAAATATTTATCAAAAATTACAAAAAATTATCCTAACCAAAATTCAACATCTTGTGCATCTTTCCACAAATAGATTTAGAAAAATATCTTCATTTAGGTCAAATTATGTTGACTGTACACATGCATGCTTTGGCCAAAAATAGGGGACTTTTAAAAAGCCGCTCTTTGTACATCCTATATAAACCAACTTTTATCATTTGGGCATTAGAAAAAATTACATATTTGAAAACTAGAAACAAATCCTACATTTCATATTTTTTCATCATATTAATATTCTATGTGTAAGGGCTTCGAATTTTCACTCTAAGTATGACAAAATTTGAAACACAAGAAAAAATACTTCCACTTTTTGGCAAAACAATGGACTCATCTTCTTGCACTTACTCTAAAATCTTACAACCATCACATATTTTACTATTCTACATCTGCCATAAGGTTTTATATAATCTCTTTTCATATCCATCTTCTTTCCTATTGTGGTATAAATTAATACTTGTTTCTATCTTCCAATAATTTTCATCTTGTTCTTTGTCACCTTTTCCACTTATTCTTAGAATTATACCTTCTACCATTTCTTCTTTAATTTGTACTACACATCCTCTAGTTACCTCCTTCATTACCAAAACATCTTCTACATTATTCCTTACATTTAGATTTCTATCTTATGTCACCATTATTTCTTTCTTCTACACTTTCACTTGTTAACACTTCAACTATCCAATCTATCTTTTAGACTTTATCACTTATATCTAAACTAGCTTTCACATTTTTCTTTGTATCACCTTTCCACTCATATTCTCCATTTATTTCAAACAATTGTATCAACCACATCATCTCTTTATCTGTTATTAGCTCTAGATAATTATTGTCACCCCCATAGTTCCAACTCCTATCATCACAAAATAAGTATTCACCTTCTTCTTTAGTCAAATAATCACATTTTCAATCTTGCTTTCATCCCTACATACTTTCTTCTCTCCAAATTATTATTGTATCCATATCTAACACCATAAGTTCTTGTATTAAGTGCACCAACCTCTTGACTTCAACTCCTCTTTTCCTTTGTTACTTATATACTACCATTCTTCTCATCTATGGTATAAACTATTATCTTCTTCTTCATCAAGATCTTGTCTACAATCACTCCTCAATTTTTTCTATTCCACCTTTTTGTCCATCTTTCAAGTATTCATTTTTCTTCACTAGCCATTTGTAGTCATCTATGGTCATCTCACAACATGATTTAATTTTCTATACTCACCACAAACTCCTTGATTCGATTCAATTCCACTACACGCTATCTGATTAACCTGAATTTATATTTTTGTTTTCACTTTATCCTATATAGTACTATAGAATGTCCTTTGATCATTATGTAACTCATTTTCTTCCATCACAAACTTCATTACTACTTCATTTGCATTCCACAAGTTACTTCTTCTTCCGTCATTTATTATACTTTGGATGTCTTCATTATTTCTTCTTGAATTATTGCACTCTTCTTTTAGTATCATCTCTACAAGTCTACCATCTCCACTTGTTTCACCTTGATCATTCTCATCAATCTCTTAATATTCAAAACTATCTTCTATCTATTCACAATTCATACATTTCAAATCTTCTTCACTTTTTGTCTCTTCCACAAAAATATCTTGATCTTCCTAATCATCTAATTCTTTACCTTCCTCTAGTAGGTTCAAAATTACTTCCATGTCTTCATCATCTATATCTTCATATTCATCATCTGAATTGATCTCTGGGCTTCTTCTTTCACTCACTTGAAGGCTTGTCAAACTATTTAAAATATTATTTTCCATACTAAACATCATTTCTACTTTCTTTTCACATTTATCATCTTCAAATTCATCTTGACCTCCTTATGGTTCCACATTCTTTTGAATCCTCAATAGAAATATGTCTTCAACTTCACCTACTACTAGATCTCTCACTACACATCCATAACACCTCTTAGCATTACTACTTTCTCTTGAAATAATAGATTTATTTCATTTTGTCTCTATCATTTCTTTTTCATTCTTCATCTCATCAAAAAATTTCTTTGCTCATCTTTTTGCAATTTAAGTATACTTGCTACATCTTTCATCATCAACCCTAACACCTATAATTTATTTTCTATGGATCTTATCTTCATATTAGAAACCCTAACTCTAGGAATCACATCTATCCTTTTCATCTTTAAATAAAATCACAAAATACTTACTTGCAAATTGGCTCAAACTTTGATGCTCTATCCACTCACGTTGTTCACAAATCCTCTTAGATCTCACCTCACGTACACCACTATTAGATTGCCTCATTATCGACACTCTATCTAAATGGAAATCTCCTTTACTCTCACTTATTTACCTTTCATAAATAATCTCATAGTTTGTGGTCCATTTGCTCCAACTTTTTAATTTTTCTCCTTCACAAATTTGATGTTGACTACCTTTGGCTTAGTGATCTGCTAACAAAATCCTTGAGATTTCCTCACACTTGGTGATATGTCCATTCTTTAGTATAGTGTAAGTGTTAGATCTCCCATCATATACAACACTCCTATCAAATTTCCATGGTCTCCCCAATAATAGATGACATAGATCCATTAGTACAATTTCACACAACACCTCATCATGGTATGTTCCTATATTGAATCTAACCAAACATTGTTCTTCCACTAGTATTTGGTCTCCATATTGCAACCAACAGATCCTATATGGGTGCATATGTTTCAAGCTCTTCAACCCTTATTTATCAACCATTTCCTCAGACATTAGGTTATCTATACTACCACTATCATCACCAAATTTGCAACATATACCTCCTTCCTTACATCTAGTCTTGAATATGTTCTTTATCTACATCTATTCTCTTTCACCATCACATTTCAATAAAACTCTCCACAAGACAATCGTATCTCCATGTTTTGGTTCATCCTCTAAGATAGACAATCTTTCACCCACAAATATAGTTCTTACACTACCTTTTGCCCTCTTTCCTTGGCACTCAAATGCTCGATGTCCTTCTCCTCCACACTTGAAACATGTTCATCTAAACATTTTTCCCTCATTTTTCTCATATCTTCCTCTACCACTATAATATCTATCATTGTGTTATGCATCACCATCTTCCCTCTCTTTGTAGTAGAAATAACATCATCTCTATCTTTGTAGTAGGTATTACTAGTATCTTCTCTACTATTGCAGTAAGAATCACCATCTTCCCTATCTATGTGGTGGGTATTCTAGTTACGTCCTTCATTACAAAATGTGCTCTCTCTTCTATGATTCCTTAGATGTGACTCTCTAGAATCTCCCTTCTCTTCCTCTTTGGTAGTTCTATCTATCTTCTAGCCTTATATTTAATTTCTTTTCTATAGTGAGGGATAGTTGATAGGATTCTTCCACTATTTGGATACTCCACATGCCCAACTCTTCCTAAATAGATACCTCAAACCATTGATATATATCAAGACCTTCTTAGCTCCTCCATCACGATGTCTGGATCATATCGTCAGCTTCTAGTACTTAGTATATTCCTTCATAGTCATATTTCTCTGCCTTAAGTTATATAATTCTTTCAATAACTCTAAATGATAATTCATAGGAATGAACTTGGATTTCATATTTTCTACCATCCTATCCCATTTTCCAATGCTATATTTACCCTTTCTATTCCTCTCTAATTGAACTTCCTTTCACTAGATGGCAACATGGCTTTTTAACTTAGTTTTTACAAATTTCACCCTATCTAGATCGACAATACCTGCATACTCAAAGTGCTCTTTCTAAATCAATTATCCAATACTTGAACTCTTCAGAGTTTAAATTTCTAGAATAATTAGGAATGTCTACTCTAGTCCTCTTAGTAATACCTAATATGGCTCTCAACATCCTTTATTCCTTGTCTCCTCCTTTGCTTCCACTTTGCTCAACAAGGTTTGCTTCTTGTTCTTCATCACTCTCCTCAACTCTAGGGTTAGAATTTCTTTTATGGTCTTGTTCAAAGGCATCCATTCAGTTCTACATACCTTTCATCATCTCATACATCTCTTCCTTTCTCTTGGTGACATTGACAATACCACACCCTCTCTTTGGTGGCATCTTGGATCTAGTGTAAACTACCTTAGGTTGGTAGTCTATCCACAATAATGATATAAAACACCTCAAAACTAGCACTTTGTTTACAAGATTGCTATGAGATACCTTAGGTTTTAGCAATCTACTTACAAACCTTGCGATTGCCTCACACTTGGCAATTTCTCCACAAGTTACCTTCATAAGCTACCTCAATTCAGTAAACATAAACTTCCTCCTTCACTCTCTTCCACTCTTAGGATCCTAAACTTTCACTTTGATACCACTTGATGAACTCATGGATAGAGGATCTAATGAAGGATTATCCAACCATGTAGTGCAAATAAAACACACAACAAACTCTATAGAAACTCAATGAAACAACATGAATTTTATTGATTTCACAATCATGAATGAGTGCAATTTACTACAATGGGGCTTCCTACATGCAAGGGAATATTCATTTGATTACTAAACATGAAATTATAACATTTAATTAAACTTTAGTAATTCCCACATGTCATTCTATCAAATTCTTCATTATCATTATCAATAACATACTCCATTTTGAACTCTCATCCTCATGCTCACACTATTTCCTCTAACTTCTTCCTTGATGTCCTTGATGATTTTTCTGATGTCTTCAAAATTAATATGAACAATAGAAATATAGAAATCTCAAGTCTCAAAGATGATTTGTGTCAACTACAAGGTGGTGCAAATCTCCATGCCAGAATCTAGCCACTACAAGTTTTATAGGATAGTTTTTTGAATTGCTAAAAAGAAAATCACCAAAGAACCCTGGCTTTCCTATAAATTCTATTAATAATTTAATGAAAATAAAGGTTACTTGTGAGAGTTTTGAGCTCAAAATGGTAGAATTCAAAGATATTCAGAAGAAACTTCAAGAGATTTTTATGAAGATTTATGTTAAATTCACCCATTCAGATGATCCAGATCCAAGATTCATGAAGGTAGCATTGGATAATTATGTTGCTTATTTGCAAGAGTTGGAGAACAAAGTTGCTAAAATCAACTAGCCAAAAATACTTTGTGACGATCATTTGAACATCAAATTTTTTCTTGAACATAATGAGAAAATAGACAAAAAGTGTCACAAGATAAAAGTGTATCTTCAAATTTCTCTCATTTTAAAATAGCAAGGAACAAATTTTTACTTTCCCCCTCCTTTGATATATAAATACTTGTATATTTGACAATGTAAAGGGTTGGAAAACTCTTCTATTTTATCAATACAATTTTGTTTTCTACTATTTGGCAATTCTTTTCCTTTTTGTTTGAGTTCTCCAAACTCTAAGCTTGTACTTGTCTTTCATGTGCATATGTTCACCAAATGCTGATGAGTTTGAGATGTGATAGAGCCATTGACACTTGGATGATAGTGAAGCATTCTATGTGGTAAATTGAAACACATCATGGTGCCAAAGTTCACAAATCTTTGATATCTTATTCACACAAATTTTCCCTTTGAAGATTGCACCTTCTTACATTGTGATTGCGGTGAAGGGTCACACGAGGAATGGTTTTATTTAAATTTGTTCATTCAAAGAATGACACAAGGAAGATAGGAAGTGCATACTTGGATTTATTTTCTCTTTCTTCTCTTCCCTCTTTTTTTCTCTTTTTAAGCTATGATTAGACTAGGAGTAGTTTAGATTTCCTTTCTTTATTTCTTTTTGGGTTAGCTTAGGGTTTGCATAAAAGGAGGCCATTAATGAGTATTAATTTTAATATATTTAAAATCTCATGCATTGTGAATAAGTGATGCAAATTTTTAATTTTATTTTATGGGTCTGGTGTGGATTAATTTATAATTTTTTGATTAACTGTGGCAAAATTTTAATGAAAGAAGCTTTGTTTTCTAGTGTTCTTGCATTGTGACTTTTTGTATTTCCTCTATGATCTGTTGGGAATTAAGGTGTCTCAACCCTGGTAATTCCTTGTATTATTTCATTATATTTATTTATTTATTGCCTATTATTGTAATTAGGATGCAAATCCTTATTGTCATCTTGTGGGAGTTGGCATGGTGATGTGTCATCCTATGTGGAAGGTGACAACATGTAAATTTGTCCTCACATGAGGAGATAGGTGTCCCACTTAGTGGTAGGAATATTTTTCCATGTGTTAGCATCTTGGATAGAGTGTAAGGGAATATTGACTGAAACAGTCATGATAGATTCCTATGACAAATCTATGATGCGTAAGAGTCGTAAATGGAAGGTTCTATGACAGGTGAAGACATGTGTCACAAAGCATCTTGGAAGAAGGCATCTTTGGGCGCCCCAAGGAGGGTTATGACATCTTGTAAGAGAATATGCTATTTTTATCCTATGTATGATAGATTCTCTTACAATTGTAAGATATGATAGCTATGACGGATTCTATGACAGTCATAAGTGTCGTAAGAATATTTGTCATTGCCCAACTTTGGAATACGCAACCTCTTTGGGATGGGGTGACATGACAAGTGTCATGAACATTCTACAGTGTTGGACAAGTGTCCCCAGATGTGGGTTTTGGGCCATGAGGCCATGTTGGATGTCCATCTCAAGATAGAGCCATTTTTGCCTTGTATCTTCTATATAAACAGGTGCTTTTGAGAGGAGATGGATTATGTGATTGACAGGTACTGTTATGCTGCCAGATTATCTCCAGATATGAGTGTTGAAGAATCCTACAAGAGCATTGGCTTTGTAACTATATTGTAACCTTGATTGTTTACTGGAATACATTTGAGTTGTGTTTTGGAGTGTGGGGTTTTTCACCCGTAAGGGTTTTCCCCACGTATATCTTGTCTCTCTCTCTTCTATATTCTTTCTATGTGTATGTGTATTTCTGCAATATCTCTGTTGTTGGGTTAATAACACTGTAACTGTAAAGGATAAAAAGAATTTGCACTCCACTTTCCTCATTAGATTAGTGTAGGAAGTGATTTCCGCACACCTAGCTTCCTTTCATGATCATTGGTATTTTGTAGGTTTTAATAAGATGAATTATTTTTTATTATGGTAAGGTACAAACTAGGGTGCAGAATCCTTTAATAAAAATCCACCATAGGCAACAAAACATGCCCAACAAGTCATGAATAATTAATAAGCAACACACTAACAATAGCTAAGCATAATAAAGTCCATATAGTATAACTAGTACCATAACCAAAATAAACAACAGAACAAAAGTAAAAACTACTTGAGAAGTTGGCTCCAATCCTCCTTGAGGAAGACAAACAATTCATCATAACTAGAAAAAGTCTTCATATCAAATCCATGCTTCTTCACTTAAGGTAGTGGCAACACTATGAGTGACCTTCGAGCACATAGTAGCCATGATTCTCATCTTGTCCTTAAGAGTGTCCATTCTCAATTTTAGCTCAATCATTTTGCCTTTGACTTGGTTAGACTTCCCACACTCACCCTATCTAGCAGCTTCCTTTTCCACCAGTTCCACATCATCCTGGTCTGACTTAGTTTCCTCATCCTTAGTTTCATAATATGAATTATTAGGTTCCTTGAACAAACTAGCCCCATCATGGAATTCAGACTGCTCAAGAGTGAGTTTAACTTCCTAAATTTCAACCTCCTCCTCAGGATCAAAGGCACTGGACTAGTCAACAATTTTTACAATAGGGGTTTTCATGCCAACCAACCTACTTGAACAATAGATACTAGGCCTCCTAGAGGCAACACCACTACTGTTCTCCATACCCACCTTATTGGCCATACCTTTCTTCTGAGAAGAAGCTCTCTCCACTTTCTCCCTGTCATTGCCCTTATGACTATCTTCAGAAGAGACCTCCTTAGTCTCCACCTCCATAGCCTGGGTCACATTACTTTTGTGTTTTTTGGTCTTGGATTTCTTGGAAGCCTCAGGTAATCCACCTTTCCTCCAATCCCTCTTCCTGTCCCTAGAGTGGGTGGGACTATTTTTTAGATCATAGAGGCCCTCGGTAGCATCCTTTTGAGGAATTACTAGGAGAACTAGTATGGATGTCGACAATAGGGGGAGGGTTTAATAATAGGGACCACATGGGTGGATTCTAGTTTCTTGTTAGCCAAGGGAGATTTAGCAACTTTTTGTTTGTTCTTTTTAAATCGGGAGACTAGGGTTTCAACAGAGTGGGACTTAGTTTCCTAGGGGGACCCAATAGCCATGGGGGAACTCTTCACAAGGGACCTACCAGCAGCCAACTTAGAGGGACTAGCCCCAACCTTAACAGAAAGAAGTGGGTCTTTCTCACCCGACTGGTCATCTTGCACATCTTCAATCAAATAGGCCTTGATAGGTTTGTTGAAGTAAATTAATGTGGTTATTATCAAACAATGGAAATATTTTATGGATTGAATTATTAGAATTTGTCATTGAAATTTGAGATTTGGACTATAGTGGACTTTGTCTCCAAATATTTGAATTTTCCCTCTCTAAGTCTAGAATCTTTGAAGGCTTCATTGGGGCCCCTTGAATAGGATAGCTTGAGGCTTATCTGCTAAGGTATTCTAGTCTTTTATTGAGAAGATATTGAAAAGAAGACTCTTGGGAGTATTTGGCCTTTCAAGTAGGGGAATTTTTTCTAGTCCAACTTGGTGTGCTAAAACACACATCAATACCACCTACCTCAAGTAGTCCACTATATTTCATAATCTTGTTGGTACATATTCCTATAAACATAAATGGCTATCAACATTTGTCTCTAAAATAGTACATAAAATAAAAACTATTGAATAATTATATTTACATGAAACATCAAAAATTAAATACATATCATAATTCATATTACATCCAAATAGTTTCTATCCACAAGGAATAACAAATTGAATTGATACATGCAAGAGGGGGATATGGTAAATGATTTTTTGTTGTTGTTATTAATCCTTTCTTATTCAAATGCACTCTTTAAGTGTTCTATGATTCAATATTTTTATTCTTTTAAAAAAGTTTGAAAAGTTTTTCTAGGAGATTGAAATGAAATATTTATTAACCATTGTTTAGAGAAGAGATTGTACCATAAAGTGTCTCCAAAAAATAATCTTTGGGGTTTCCAATTTTAGTTTTATTACCAATTCTAACCAAGTTCTTGGTGATATCATGGTTTTGAGAGAAGCTAAGGTTTGGAAAATTTGAAACAAATCCATTATGAAGAAAAGGGAAAATAAAATTAAGACTCATATAACAATAAAGTAAGCAAACAAGTGAAAGGAAAAGAGTTTTAAAAAAGAAAATAAAAGAGGAAGAATTACCTTTAATACAAGAATAGGATATTATGTGTTATTGAAATCTAGATTTAGGAATTAGAAAACCAAATTTATATTTGAATAATGGTGATGGCACAAGAAGATTATATATACAATCTATGTCTAAGAAAATTAATGGCAAAGAATGATAAAACTCTATAGAGGAAAATCAAAGGCATTGATCATCTATGAAAAGATTCCACGATTCAATGACATGATCATCTCTCAATAGGCATAAAGGATAAAACAAGATCAAAACTGAAGCTTCTAAATATATAATAACACCATCACCTCATGCTATATTTTGTGAATCCTTCACTATGATGAGTATTTTCATGATCAAAGAGAACTATTTATTACGTGAAATATTTTCATAATTAATTCATCACCATAATTACTATTTTCATAAGTAATGGTTATCTTAATGAGCTTCACTCATATATATTACTAATAATCATAAGATAAGGGATGTAAAAATCACACAAATACCTAGACCTAGACATTTGTTAGTAGGGAGGAAGAATAGTAAAAGAAATCAACTAGTTTAGACTTTTCATCATCAATCTTCATATATCAACTTTGATTGTTGCACCAATTAACATCTTTCCCATTTGTAAATATTTTAGTAAGGGCATGCCTTATAATCCTTCTTATCTCATAACTATTGTCAATGTTGAACTTTCATAACCCAACAATTATTATTTTTAAGGAATAGGGGTTTTCATAATGTAATATTTTAAATATTATATATTTGTAGAATTTTTATGATATAAAATATTTTCATATGTAAGTGATTACTTTGATGACCATTTTCAATAAATAATTATTATTTTAATAACATTTTAGTAATATATATAGAATGATTATTTTCACAAATAATGATTACCTTATTAATATAATGACAATAATACTTAATGATGATAAAACAAATGCTAACAAAAAAAATAAAAGTTAAATTGTATGAGATTTTGGAATTCACAATGTGACATAAGCTACATAAGTTTGAACCCCTCTGATGTTATATTCAATTCCCATAAAAAATGAAGATGAGGTATCTTGATTATAAACTCACTATCTTGATACAATAATAATGAGACAACACACTACTATGTAGCACTTGTTATAACTATTATTAAGGTGTCCTTTATCAAACAAAGTGCAAAATCCCATTTATTTCTTGTTTATATTTAAGTATATCTTTTTGTAACAAAAAGGTTCAAGCACTTATGCAAAATATTCATTTTTCTTTGTTTATAGGATCAGAACCTAAATTTGATGGTTGACCCCGCCTATCAAACAATTTTCCTATGATAATTATCTATTTAATGTTGCTCTTCAAACATTATAAGACATCTTATTTTGATAAAGTGCATCATATGTCAAACATATATTTATCTATACTTTTATATAATATTTGACAGTTTATTCAAGATCTCCTCTGACATTATACTACCTTCCAGAATTTTTAATTGTATTGTATGACAAAAATCCCTAAATACAACTATATAACCCTCAAATTTAAATTTACATCAAATACTCAATTTAACCAACATTCAAAATGAAATATTATATACAAAGTCCATTACCCAACAACATTATGCCATTGATAGAATCATTTTTAAAGATTTTTAATGAAACTTTCTATAAAGAATATGATTGTAATATGATTGTAATATTTAAAAAGAAAAAATAGTTTCATGGATACTAAAGTGCCATGGTACATAGTGCTATGTGACTAAAATTTCCATATATGTTATATCAATTACTTTCGTAATAATTGTAGTCAATACACAATTTTATATGTGAAAAGTTTGTGTGAGATTACACGCGTAAAGCCATGGATTTTAGTTGATCGTTTTGGAATAATAAATTGCTAATGATTTAACGTCAATAAAAGCAAGGAGAATAACCATGAATGAAAAGTATGTTTAAAAAGCTAATTTAGAGGCATTTTTCTGGTTGTAATCCACATACAGTGATTTAGGCTTGAAAACTATTTTACAGGTATTTTTCTAGTTGTAATCCAACATACAATAATTTAGGTTACATTTTCAAATCAAATCTCTCAATGGGGATATTAAGTTTATATGGACGATCCAATTCTCTTGTGCCATTATTCTTTGCATATTTTAATTTTCTCTTGTCTGCACTAAAATTTTAGCATTAATTCTTACTATGGAGGATAGAATATTTTGAATTTTGAATAAAATATTAGAATAGTATAACCATTTATGTCTACAAAAGAAGAGGATAATAAGTGTGTTTTGGGCTCTTGTTTACAATATTGGCTCTTGTTTACAATATTGAGATCTTCTTGGTGACACTCTCCAATGATAAGGGCTTGTTGTGTCCATTACATTTATATTAAGAATGTACATACTATTTGTTGATGTTTTAATAGAACCACATTCATTAGTGTTTTATATGAGTTCAATATTCACATCATGTAAAGAGATTAGTATTGGGAAGTCTAGAGATAGAGAAACCCAACATACAAGATGACGTCTGGGATTAAAACGTTAGCTCCTCAACTCTAGTTAAACCTAATTCTGATTAGAGGTGAAAAAGATAAGAAAATCTAAGAGATATGGTTGAAGTGGAATATGTAGTTATTCCATATGAAAGAATTGATATGAGATTTTAATAATCATTGTGATTGAATGATAGGAAGAAATATAACTCGTATACAAATAAAGCATCAAGGGTCTATAATTTCAATTTACCATTTCTGAATCAAATCAAGTGATCTTTCTGGATCAAGTTATTTTTGATTTGTTAAACAAATTCATGATAATTAAAAAACAAAAATGAATGGTGGACCTAATATAACTATTGACTTTTATTAATTATATTCACACAATATGTTATTGTCAATTTCAAAATGTTGGAAATGATTGTTTGATTGGCACTACATTAAAATGAAAAAATATTAGAAATATCAAGAGAAGACCCTTAGGAATGGTAGTAAACAAAAACACTAAAATTTTATTATTCATTAAAAAAAACAACAAACTTATAACTTTTCCATAGTGTTTTATTTCATTGATTGAGTTCATTCTTGGTTGAACAACTTAAATCTTTTTCATTTAAAATAGTTATATGTCATAAAAATAGCTCAACACTTGTTCAAGAATTTGAAGCATAAAATACAATAGTCCATAGAACCTAGAAATAGGTATGGTTGCAAAAAAAGGGTAGTAATGCTTGTGAACTAAAACAAAGGAATGACAAAATAGATCACATCCATTGCATTCATTCAAATGAAAAAATTACATATTCACATGTTCCAAAAGACCAATAGATCTGGACACGTGCAATAAAGCTTGCCTAAAGTTTACAGATGTTGAAGTAGAGAAGAAGAAACCTAAGACAAGGCATGATTTATCTCAAGTCTAAATAGATCTCA
Organism: Cunninghamia lanceolata; assembly: GCA_027924645.1. NCBI lineage: Eukaryota > Viridiplantae > Streptophyta > Pinopsida > Cupressales > Cupressaceae > Cunninghamia > Cunninghamia lanceolata. Next base: position 7,548,105 of record BSBN01000636.1, on the reverse strand, counting down.
TCCTCTTTTGTTGTTTGGAGAGATTTTATATTTATATCCAAAGAAGGAGAAATGAAGTTGCTCAGACTTTGAATTGCAAAGTTTAACTTTATATTTTCCTTCTTACATTGGGGAAAAGATTTAACTTTAATATTCGTGCCCATTTTAATATTCATGCTTTTACTTTTCACTTCCTATGAATCATCTTTTTTATTTTCCTACTCACTTTCTCCCCCTTTGATTTACAAAACTATGCAACTTTTAATTTTTGGGAAAATCTTTAGTTTCAATGCTAAGGTTAAAATGTTTACCTAAGTCTTACCTTTAATTCATGTAGACCCTTCTTTTGTTTCTACCTTTTCTTTAATTCGTGAGAAAAGTTAAAAAAACACAAAACAATTCATTCTTGCTAGATTTTACTTTTCTTTGATCATATATAGGTTCTTTAGTCCTTTCTTATTATAATAAATCCAATCTTTAAGAAAATATAATTGAGTGCTTCAATATTTAATAAGGTGAGGTGTTGATAAAGCTTTGGGCTTGTTTTATTTACTTGGCAAGCCCCTCCAATTGCCATGTCATATAGCAATTGACCAATCATACCACTCTCTTTTGGCATCCTCCTTGCTTAGCTTCTTCAATTAGTGGGAGCCATTGGATTAAGAAATACAATAACTACTAAGTCTCCCCTCTTTCTAAACTTTTATTTAAAACATGAGCTCTTGAATTTTTCTAGTACCATAGCCTATGGGAACACTTCACACATTTTAATATGTCTTCTTCTCTTTGTGCAACAAGAACATAGGGCTCACCTGTAGACACCTAAAATTGACCATGTCCTCATAACCCCTCGACATCCCCTAGACATTCATCTTGTAACACATTGTCGCTCAATCCCTTTCCTAAATTAATTAAATAAATTATATTTATTTAATTAATCCTTTTCCTCCATCACCTAAATTAAATAAATAACTTTTATATATTTAATTTATCCATTTATTCCTTTTAGCCAAATTAATTGAATAAATTTTATTTATTTAATTAATTTATCCTCCCATCATCCTCTATCCAATAATTAATTAAATAATTTTATTATTTAATTTAATTATTGAGAGTCACATGACTAGCTTGTCCTTATCCTCAACCAATTGCCACAATCAATAAATGACTTGCCACAATCAATAAATGAGCTTTTCATCTCCATCGTCCATTTCATACTACATCTTTTAATCCTAGCCATTGATCTAATATTTTAATCCTAGCCCTTCATTCATCATATCTTGAAAAGAATAAAATAAAAACAACAGATCATGAATCAAGAAGAACAATAGAATATGGGATGCAATCCTATCGATTTCATATTTATTGTGACCTTTTTTCCTCTTTTTCATGCAAATACCAGATTTGAACCGATCAATACTAATACTAATCAAATATTTGTCAGATGAGCAAGAAGGAACTCTAGTTCCTAGTTTTCAGTCGAGGTACTGAGCTATTAGTCATGTACACACACATTTTCCTTTTATGAATTGAAAACATTTTCTATTGTAGATGAATAGTAGTATTTAGAATGGAGAAAATGAAACTAATTGGAATTCCTAAGATAAGAAATGATTGAATCCGTTAAAATGACATAGTGGCTTTCCATTCACTAAAAATTTATGAATATATACGTATGTAAGAATTTCAATTTTGATTAATTTGTATCATGGATTTCCTACTACTAATGCGGGATATCTCCGCTTACAAAATGCAAGAGTTAGTATAAATAATATTCTATTTTATCTAACTCAAATTATTGAAAATATGAAATGACCATTTATAAGATGTGTTTTAAAAGAACAACAAGGCGCAAATACATTGAACAATCTAAAACCCATTTCGTGGGTGGGAACGGATTCAGCGAAAGAAGGTGAGTCACTATTTATTTCAATTTGAAATAATTGGGGGAGTTTAATTAAAGTTTCTGTTCTTCAGATGTCCTTCACATCGAACTAGATAAATGAATTCAAACCATTATTAATTATGGCAGTTCCAAAGAAGCGTACCTCTAAATCAAAAAAAAAAATTCGTAACGATGTTTGGAAAAGAAAAGCATATCGGGCCACAGCAAAAGCTTTTTCTTTAGTTAAGGGTAAGTATATTTATTCTGAGCTTGAGCTTTTCGGTGATTTTAAGAAATTTCCTAAGATGAATCTTCTTTCGTCAAGAGTCAAGGGTTTTTCTCCCATAGCAGAGGATAAGTCCTCCGGCTTGCCCAAATAAAATATACATCCATCAATGAATTAGAGGAAGTGTAACATCAGCAAATATACTAAAGAACCTAGAGAAGAGCAATGGGAGGGAATCTTTTTATCCCTTTGGGGTATAAGGATGGTCGGGCAGAAGGGACACGGTTCTAAATTAGTTATGCTATCAAAATGAGCAACCAACATATGCAAATTATTATCAAATATCATAGGATTATTTAGTTGTTTTCATTATATTTCTTAGTCCTTTGATCATTAGATGAGGTGTTATTGAATACATGGCTTAGGTTCTTTGATGTATTGTTTCCTTATTTGATATCCATATTTTTGTAAACACATCTCTGGCATGCCCAGTGGGACCCACGTCCTTGATCTAACCCTTTTTGAGAAGAAATTCTATCTTTTTCGTTGCAGGTTACAGATTCACACCTTTGACTATCACAACACGGTTGTGTTCCTGATTGGTGTGCCTACGTCTGCAGATAGTGCACGCACATTTGTAAGTGGCACGCCTACTCCTAAAATTAGCACACCTAAGTTAGTTGTTGGGGCGCCCTTGTTTGCCTTTAAATTTTGTGTTTGCAGATCTCTAACAACAAATTTTTTTATTTTTCTGCAAGATTTAGGTTTATTTGTCTATCTAACCCTTAGATATGACCTATTGATCATCCGATTATCAGTTTTGTAGGGTTTTATCATACTTTTCTTATAGGTTTTGTCAATCATTTCTAGATCCACATCTACGCTTCAAATGAACGCACCTACGCTTCATATCGACATGCCTATTCTTCATATCAACATACCTACAGTTCATATCGTCGTGCCTACACTTCAAGTCACCACGCTTTTGCCTAGTAGAACTATGCCTTTTTTCTATAGTGACGTGCCTTTGCTTCATAGATCTATGCCTTTGCTTCACAATTTAGCACCATTGCCTTGCAGATCAACACCCTTGCCTTGTAGATCAATGCCTTTTCTTCACAAATCCATTCCTTTGCTTCACAAATATGTACCTTTGTCAAGAAGTATCATATTTGTAGTTTTCTAATTTTTTGTTTATCTTTGATTCCACGCCCTTGGATATAATCCCATGTGCTTTTTCTTAATTATTAGTTTTCAGCTAACATTTTGGGGTTGTTTAGGAGCTAACACATTTGTGTAGCTTGTTTACGCTTGTCAAAGATCGTATCTCAAACTACTAACAAGTGGATTATAGGTTTTCACTTTTCAAAGACATGTATCATTTGAAACTTTGTGTTTAGTTTGTTTGCTAGATTTGATTGTGACTTAGGGTGTGTATGCTCTTCCCTTGCACTTAGTGTGATCTTGGGAATCAAAAGCATCCTTGAGCCATATTCATTTTCTCTCACATCTTTTTTATCTAAGGGTTAATGAATCTTGTTTTGTGAATCAAGTGCATGTGTATGCTCTCCTCTTGCACCTTTTGGTGATCTTGATGATCAAAAGCATCTCTTGATTCTAAAAGGAAGCAAGGTGTGCAGAAATTGCTTCCTACACTAATCTAATGAGGGGAAAGCTATACAAATTCAATTTAATCCTTGCAACTACAGCAATATGAAAAAAATAAATGAGATATTACAGCAATACACATGAACCAGAAAGAAGATAGAAGAAGAGAGACAAAGATTTACGATGGGGAAAACCCTTATCGGGTGAAAAACCCCACACTCAGAAACCTGCACAATGTACTAACAAATCTGAAAGTTGTTTACAATACACTTGCAATGCAAGCTTCAATGGTCTTCGACAATCATGTCTGGAGTCAAACCAGCAGCATAATAGTACCTGTAATACTTTTCCTCGTCCAAGCACCTATTTATATAGAATATACAAGGCAATATTGGACCTATCTTATGATGGGCATCCAACTTGGCCTCATGGCCCAAAACCCATGCCTAAGGACACTTGGTCAACATTGTAAAATGTGCCTGACACTTGTCCATAGCTCCCATCCCAAAGAGGTCACCTATTTCCAAAATGGGCTATGACAGATGCTCTTACGACACTTACGATCATCATAGAATCTGTCATATCGGTTACAACTTATAGTTGTAAGAGAATCTATCATACACAGGCTATAAATAGCATATTCTCTTACAACATGTCATAGTCCATGTTGGGGCACCCAAATATGCCTTTTTCAAAGATGCTTCATGACACATGTCTTCACCTGTCTTACAACCTTCTATTTCTGACTCTTACATGTCATAACTTCGTCATAGGAATCCGTCATAACCGTTTCAGTCAAGATTCACTTACATGAAATCCAAGATGCCGACACATAGCAAAATATTCCTACCACTAAGTGGGATGCCTCTCTCCTCATGTGAGGACAAAATTACAAGTTGTCATCTTCCATGTAGGATGACACATCACCGTGCCACATCCCACAACATGACAATATGGAATTTACAATTGTTTACAATATAGGAAATGAATTAATAAATACAAACATAAATAATGCAAGGAATTACCAAGGTTGAGACACCTTAATTCCCAACAGATTCACATTTGCTACCTTAAGATTTACTTATTTGTGTGTATGCTCTCTCCTCATGCTTCGTGCAATCTTAGGGATCGAAAACACCAAGTATAATCTTTCCCTTAGGAGGTCTACCTTTAGAGACACATTCACTCTAAAGGGGTGACCTCAACCACATGTTCTAGTGGGGTATATCAAAGGGGGGAGAGAAAAATTTGTACCTCAATCTAGTTGCGTAGTCATTGGGATGACCTTGGGGTTCCGAGTAAATCCAAAAACAAGGTGAAGTGACTTGTCACATCCCTTAAATGGACTAGTGTTCACAAACTTGGGCCTCATTGTACCTAGTGTATTTTAAGGATGCCCCTAGAAGCTTGTATATCCTAGTTTAAGACCTTTCGGCTATATTCTAGTGTGGTGTAGGGGTTAGCTGATCAAGCCTGAAGTTACTCACTATGTACTTCATCAAGTAGATATAAACATTCTCTTTGGGTAAGGCGTAAAATCCTCCAAGAGAAGGGATAGTTGGTGCAATGCCTTTATCCCTAGTTATCCACTTGAAAAGGTGTTCTTAGTTAGGTAAGAACATTGAAAGGTATTCTATTGTGTGGGCCTACACTATGAAGATACACCTACTTGAATAATCTAGGGTGTTGTTGTGTATTGCATGTGTGTTCATTTGCATAAATCCTTATCATTTGAAAAACTTATTCATGTGTGTATGAACATTGTGTTTGCCAATTTACTCAAGTCAAGATTTTAAAACCATTCCAAACATTTCCCACATCATAGAGTCCATAGTTCAACATTTTGAGAGAATCCTTGTCACATTTTAGCTTAAGGTTGACTTCTTTGAGATACACATTCATAGTCCACATTGCTTCCATCCTTACCTTATCTTCCATCCATATCAAACTTGTCCATAGACTTTAAGTTGAGATTTTAGCCCTTGATCAAGACCATTATATTTAATCCATTGATCAAATCCTAGTCAATCATAGATCATATTTTCTTAAGGTCATAAGTCTATCTTAAGTATTTGAAATCTATCCTCATCCTTAGTCAAATCAAATACAATTTGTTCTGGTCCCTTGATCTTAATCTAAATCCTAGTCTAAGTCATCATCATCCTTCTAGTCCAATAATCTATCCATCCACATCATCCCTAGTCTTGTTGTCATCTAATCATTCATTATATCTACTCCAGTCCAAGATCTCCAACACATCAACCCTTTGTCACATCATCAAAATATCTCATCTTATGCTCCCCATAACTAGATCACAAGCCAAGAAAATCATGGACTCTCGCATTGATAACTAACCACCTTAACCTCCACCCCACAAGTGTGTATAATGATCAAGTTAAATACTCAATTGCTTTCATGACATCTCATCATATGGATCCTTTTCCACCACATAATCCCAATGAAACACATGAACATGAACAAATTGTTAACCAAGATGAGCTTTCACCTAGATTTTTTGATTTCACGAGAAACCTCCCACATCTGGACTTAGTCATGAAGTTTCTTATAGACCAAGGCGTAGAGGTTCCTTCTCAATCTAAGACATTAAAGATTAAAGATCCCCATATTCTCTATCCTTTATCAAAACCCATCATGGAAAATCCTTACAATAGTCCAATAGGTAGTATGGTCTTACCTCCACCTCTTAATGATCCTAATTCCACCAATTCCATTCAATTAGGTCCACCCACATCACTCATCCCAAAAATTTCCAAGCCATATAGAACATTAACAACTTTATTTCCACTCATTTCCATTCCTCAAAAAATATTAGCAACCCCATCTCAACTAATGTCTTACTACATACAACTAGGTCATCCACAAACCACCTATTCATATATCTATTCATATGCTTCATCTCAACCCACTACATCTTCCTTCAACACATCCCATATCTATTATCAACCCAACCCTTAAAACATTCAACCCATGACTTCATATCCATAAAACATTTATCATCACACCACATCCAATCCTTTGATCACATGGACCTATCAACTCCACCTCATCGTTACCAAACCTACCTCTTTTGGATCATAGAATGCAAGAGAGTTGAAGACACTATTCAAAAACTTCAAATTGGACCCCAACGTAAACATAGGAAGATGAATAAAATAACAAGGTGGATTGATGAGCATGGGTTTGAAGCTAACACTGATATCTAGGTGGGGTAGGTAGCTTCCACGTACTTTCAAAATTTCTTAGCTTATCAAGTGACTTCTGATGTTTCTAGATTAGATGAACAACTTATTGAGCATATTCCCTCTTATCTTTCTAGGGAGGATAATGATCTTCTAATTAAACCTGTTTCTGAGGATGAAGTTAGAGTTGTTCTCTTTTCTATGGGGGCTTATGAAGCCCCAGGACCTAACGGTTTCCCTCCAGCATTCTTTCAGGAGTTCTGGGATATTATTGGTCATGATGTTAGGAAGCTGTTAAATATTTATTTAGAAAATATTTATTTAGAACTGAGAAACTTTTGAAACAACTTAATAATATTTTCATAGCTCTTGTTCCCAAGAAAAATGACCCTACTTCCATGGGGGATTTTAGACCCATAAAATTACGTAATATTGTTTATAAGATCTCCAAAATTTTGGTTTTCAGACTCTAACCTCTACTTGAGAAGCTGATTAGTGACTGCCAAAAAAGATTTGTCCCTAGTCAACAAATTCTTGATGCAGCCATCTCTACTCATGAAATTCTCCACTCTATGGATAGATGCAACCTTCTAGGTATTATTTTCAAACTTGATATATCTAAAGCCTATGACATGGTCTCTTAAGACTTTCTTTTCAAAGTGCTTGAGAAATTTGATTTTCAAGACAAAGTCCTCATCTTGATTAAGGAATGTGTGACTACTATCAAATTCTTTGACCTTGTTAATGGAATTCCTAGAGGGTTCTTCAATGTTAGGAGAGGGTTAAGACAAGGTGAGCCTTTATCCTCGTATCTCTTCACTCTTTTAGCAAAGGTCATTGCGAGGAATATTATGGGGCTATTGAGATCTAGAGAGATCAAAGGTATTAAACCTGCTACTTTGATTGACCCAGTTGCCATCCAACAATTTGTGGATGACACCATCCTTTTTGGATCTTCTTCTATGGTGGAGGCACAAAAATGGAAGAGATTGTTGAATGATCATGTTGTTGTTTTAGGTCAATGAATCAATTATGAGAAAAGTCAAATATACTTATTCAATACTAAGGATGATCTGTAGTAGAAAATCAAAGCTATTTTGGGGTGTGGTTGGTGTTAAGCTCCCATGTTTGTACCTTGGCCTCCCATTAACTATTAAGGAAGTCTCCCCATGTTTTGGAATTCTATCCTTGAACATATCTAGAAGAAGCTTGTTGGATAGAAGGGTAAACTTCAAAACCAAGCCAATAAATTTTAGCTCCTTAAAGCCTCATTGCAAGGGGTTCCCATCTATTAGCTATCTCTATTCAAGATTCCAAAGTACTTGGCTGTAAAATTTGAAAGAATATAGAGGAACTTCCTTTGGTTTGGACTGGAGGAAAAGAAAAGAATAACTCTCATTAACTGGGACAAGATTTGTCTACCCAAGCACCAAGGGGGGCTAGGCATAAGAAAAATCCATCTCATCAATAAATCTCTTATGGCTAACGTGAGTTGGAGTCTATTGAAAGTTAGTAAGGATTAGAGTGTAATCATGAAGGCCAAATACCTCTCTGTTGTGGACCTTAGCAGGTATCTTGCTAAAACTGGTATACCTAGAGGTTTTGTCATTTGGAACAATGTTCTTAAAACTAGGGTCCTTCAAAAAGGAATCAAATGGAAGTTAAGCAATGGGAGAGTTATCAAATTCTGGGAAGATAGCTGGTTAAAGGAGCAACCTCTCTCTAGTCATCAGAATTTTAGGAGATTAGCTGACATTGCCACTAGTTTTTTTGGAGATTTGACCTCTGAGTACTTTCTTTAGAATAGAGGAGTTTATCATTGGAAACAACTTACAAATTGCATAGATCAGAGTTATAGTTATCTTATAATTCAAGTTGCAAATGCCCTACAATAAGACCTCCAAAGGTACATAATACCATTGTTTCCTAAGATGGATGAGTTCATTTGGGCCAAAGATCAATTAGGTATTTTCTTAGTTAAGTCTGCTTACAATTTGCTATTAGACCTTGCCAATGATAATAGTTTTTGGAGAAAAGTTTGGAACCACCAACTTATCCCAAAGGTGAATTTATTTTGGCGGTTAGCTTCTCAGAACAAGATTCTCACCTAGGATAATCTAAAATTAGAGGCTTTCAAATACCTAACAGGTGTGTCCTTTGTCTTAAGGATGATGAGTTTGTGTCCCATCTCCTTCTTCACTATGACTTTTCTAGAGAGGTATCAAGCATGGCCCTCCAAAAGCTTGGAATCAACTAGAATATGAATGAAGATCTGAACTCTTTCATTGAGAATTAGATTTACTCTTTCTCTTACCTAACCAACAAAGAAGTGTGGTATCAGATTCCTCCTCTTCTCACATGGGATCTATGGAAGGAAAGAAATAACATAATCTTTAGGGAGTGCACTAAGAATGCTGAGGAAATCTTTTGTATCTTTTCCAAACTTCTAGCTGAAAACGTGTCTCATTGTATATTAAAATTTGTTGAAGCTCCCCCTAGCAATTAGGAAGCCAGTACCCTTAGAGGTAGAATGTCTATCTACAAAACTACAAGGTTGATAATGCCAAGAAGCTAGCTCGTATGACCACTAAATGGAATCCCCCTACTGAAGGTTGGATCAAACTAAACTTTGACGAGTCTACTAAGGGAAACCTTGGAGATACTAGTGGAGGGGGGTTTTGAGATCCTATAAAGGTGGAAAAACTCATAAAGTGTGTGTGTCCTTTGCATATGGTTATTTTATCTTTTTTAGTTATACTTAAAATTAATTTGAAAATGCATGTTTTCCATGTTTGCAAAAAGGATATTAATTTTTCTTTGGTAGAAAAAGGCCTAAGGTATTTTATTGTTTTAGAGGAAAAGAAAATTAAAGTGAATTTATGTACTTTATGGAATTAGAATAATTTGCATAAGGATAAAAATTATAATATAGTTGAAAATTTAATCTAATTTCAAATGCTATTGGAGAATATTAATTATATATTATTTGCAAAGCATTAGCTTTATTTTAAATTTAATGTGTGTAGAAGATATTTTCAAAAATCAATTTTGAAAATATCTAGCGTAAGTGTGGAAGGGAAGGAAAAGTGGGAAGGGGTTTAGGGAATTTTGGACAAAAGGAAAATAAAAGAATGTTATTGTCACTTTTACCTTTTGGCTTGAAAACCTCTCATTTTCTCCTCTTTGAAAAAGAATTCATGCATTTTGGAAAAGAAGGATTTAATGTTGCTTGGATTTAAGTGGAAGTGAGACATAATCTTAATGGAATTTATTGTTGGTTTCCTCTATTTGCTCATTTTCACAATGCCATTATAGTGATGGTGGACAACCTGACCAAGGTTGCCCACTTTTTACACAAGAGATCATCCTACAATGTCACATCTATGGAACATGTCTTCATGGATGATATTGTCTTCTTACATGGGGTGCCTTGTAGAATCATCTTAGGTTAAGATATTGTGTTCACATCTTCTTTTTTGGACTTCCTTGTAGCACAAATTGGGAACTCAACTCAAATTTAGCTCAACATATATCACTAAGAGATAGATGGTTAGACTAAGAGGGTAAATTAGGTGCTTGAGTATATGCTTCATGTGTATGTTATGGACTAGTAGTCTAAGTGGGAGGACTATTTTTACCTAGTGGAGTTTGCTTATAACAATGGGTACCATAGTTCCCTTAGCATGGCACCATTCTAGGTTTTGTATGGTTGTCCTTGTTAGACTCCATTAAGTTAGGATAGGATTGAGGAGTGTGTTGCCTTTGGTCTTGATATACTTTAGGAGATGGAGCAACAAGTGGTTTGGATTAGAGAGTAGTTGTTGGCTACTTAGGATAGATAAAAGGAGTATGTTGATGTGCTACACCCTTAATCCTATAGTGTGCATAGGGTTATAAGTATTCAACTTGCATCTACCTTAACTCTTAATTAAGTTATATCATCATTATTATAGTCTTATTTAGATAGTTAAGTCATCCTAGGTGTTATATTTTTGTATTTAAGTCATCTTAGGTGGTGTCTATGGCATAATTAGGTATATAAGGAGCTAGTGGTTAGTTTATTATCATCATACTGTGTATTGTGTTATTATTGAAGACTATTGGAGGTATCCCTTCTAAGTGGCTTATTAATATCAAGTATTTGTAGCATATTTACTATTATATTCTTCTCTTGTGCAAGTTATTTCATTGCAAGTGTTATCAAAACATGATCTTGGCACTTGGAGGGCAAAAATCAAAACAATTATTTTTACTCGAGATTAAATTTTGAAGCACATATATCTCTCAGTCTGGAAAAAACAATTCTTAATTTTTGGAGGGATTTTCAAGGCCATATTGAAATTATTATAGTCAATATTTGGTGTCATTTAGAATAGATTTGAAGGATTCATTGTAAAATTAGGGTTTCCACCAAAATCAATCCAAAGGCTGCAAATTGGTGAACATTTTTTGATTTCTAGAGAGTTGATCAAGGACAGATTTAGGCTACTAGAATCCTTTTTAGTTCATTTGGAGTAAATTTGAGGAAGTTATTGTGAAATTAGGGTTTCCACCAAATTTTCTCTCATGGCTACAAATTAGTGAATTTCTTGGAATTTTTTTGAAAGTTGAGATCTAGGCTTAAGTAAGTTGTAATAAATTTTTTAGCTCATTTGTTTTGTGTGATTTATTACAAAATTATTTTTACCCATTAGGATAGGGCCTACCACAAGAGGCAAAAATAATCTTGTCACACCTAAAAAATCTCCAAACAAGGATGATATAATAATTGAGGAGATAGATCCCATGACATTTAATCTATAAGGCAAGAAAACATCAAGGTTTAACATAAGATTTCAACATTTAGGGTGGAGATGAGAGGAGAATTCAATGCATTATCAAAGAAAATTGAGTCCCTTGTGAGTCATATGGAATCTATGGGAGTAGTTTCACATCATAAGATTTGGTAAGAAAATGTGTCTTCTAGGGGACATGATGATTTTGGTATTGACTCATATCTGAAGATGAATTGTCACCCAAATAATTTAACATCCATCACTCATATGGGATCTCAAAACCTATTATCAATGAAGGATATGGAAGAAGAAGAAGAAGAATAAGGACAAGAAGGAGAAAAAGAAGGAGAAGGAGAAGAAGGAGGAGGAGGAGAAGGAGAAGAAGAAGGAGAAGAAGAAGAAAAATAATGAGAATAAGATGAAGAACTCAAGCCAATAACATATTTCCATGTGCATTATCACTAATTGGATAAAGTCAAAAAGGATTATCTCCTAAAGGAGATCCTGATAAGGCAATTCAATCAATGCTAGGGTACCATCTAACATCCTTCACCTCTTCTTTGAAGGTACACCAAAAGGTTAGAGAAATTAAAGATCACATTCAACACTAGCAAGAGGTGTTGGCAATTTGGCTAAGATTTATGTTTGATGATGTTGTCATTGATGGAAACAAGAAAAGAAACAAGGTTGGAACAAAGATTTTGGTCTGGTGAAGAAGACTTAGTTAGTTTGGCTAAGTGTTGGTAGTGTACAGAGACAACAATAGAGAGACAATGTTTGGTTTGGCATTGGTCTATAGTTGAAGACCTAATCATGCGGTTATGGTATGTTTTTTATAGTCCTTACAAGATCTTATATCTAAGATTTCAGATTTTAATATGTACCGAAAGAATATATTCAATTAGCCTAAGTCTGGCATTATAGAGAACAGAGGTAATCATAACAAAACACTCATTTGTTTTGGTCCACACTCCTCCGGTGTTGCATATCTTATTATGTGGTTTTGGGGTGTTGTAAATACTTGTATGAAGTCTCTAAATCCAAAGTTGTAGAGGCTAAAGTACACTGGAGTGATAATTTTGAGCTACTGAATATTGTTGCTTGGTTTGACAGTGTTTGACTATGACAGGGTCCAAGTTCTGTTGGTCCGCACTTTACCACAGATTGATATTATGATAGGCAGTTCTAAAGGAAAGCTTGGGAATGTATGAAGAGTATTTGATGTGATTTTGAGCAGGTCTTGTGGTTTGTAGTGAAAGTTGTAGTCTATGTTTGAGGCTAACATGATAGTTTGATCTAAGTGTGGTAAGTTCTATTGATAGAAAATTTATTCTAAGGGATTCTATAGTTGGAGCCGACATATGAGAATGTGATTCAAGTGTGGTTTGGGTTTGCTATGTATTTTGGTGAGTTGATTTGGCCAACAAACTACAAGTTTATTAACTATACGCTTTATCTAAGTAGGCCGACCTAATATGAAGATTTTAAGTGTTGCAGATATATATAAGATCAAATTCGGTGTTTATGAGATGTGATGTACGAATATGAGTATATATATGTGTGACATGTGAAGTATGGTGATTTAGTAAGGGCAACAAGTGCAGAAGATGAGAGATCTTATTTTCATGTAAGAGCAGGGTGGTGAAATAGAGTAGTCAGAGACGAAGAGTTTTGAGACAGTATTTATGTGCTTTATTGGAGTTGTAACCATGCATGTGTAGATGCAATCAGAGTAGTTAAACCTGGTAGTGAGCCATCCTTCTTTCCTTCTTTCTTTCTCTAGGCAGTGAGCCTTTCTTGCAGTGAGCACTTCCCTAAGGTAGTGAGCCTCATTGTAATTTAGTATTGATATTACATAATTATTGTGAGCTAACACTCATCGTGGTTTTTCCCAGTTTTGAGTTTTCCACAAAAAAATCTTGGTGTTCATGTGTGATGCTTTGTGGTTGCTTCTTCTGTGTTTAATTTTCTTTGTTGTTATTTGTGGTAAATGGACTACTAGTTTAATAAGTAAAAGGTTTAATAGAATACTAATTCACCCCCCCTCTCAGTATTCTGGGTGTTCAACAATTGGTATCAGAGCTAAGTTCCTTGGACAAAGTTTAATAGCTTAAGGAAGATCTTGGAGATTGAACACATGGTAGGTAAAAAGTATTCTACTCCTAAAGAAATTGATTCAACTAAAACCATAGAAGAAGAATGCATGCTTGTTAGTGAAGAAGAACTTAAGGCTGCTCTTGAAGATCTTGCAAAGACTAAAATAGAAAATAGGGATCTAAAAGAAAATGTCAAAGAAGTAGATGAGTGCATTAGAAAATTGACGGAGCAAGTCAAAAGGTTTAAAGAAAAGCATAAGAAGGTTAGTAAACAATTGAAATCAGCAAATGCAACCTTGAATGATCTGAAAGTGGAAGTTGTAGAAAGAGTAAAAGCTAAAGAAAGCCTGAATGAAATTATAAAAAACAAGTCTAAAGAATGTACAAGGATTGAACAAGAAGTTGTGGATTTGAAAGCTGATTTGAAATGGGCATGGATTCAAGAAGATAAATTCAGAGTAAGTGTTGTTAAACTTGATAGAATAATTGCAAGTCAAAAGAGTCCTGAGGACAAAGAAGGCTTGGGATTTAAGAAAGGAGAAAGTTCTAAAACAGGTCAAGAAAAGAATGTTGAGATCAAGAAGGACAAAGACAAACGAATCCATAATCAAAGGGACAGAACTAGAAGACCATTGATCAGGAAACCAAATGCTTAAAGGTATCCCTCTTTCAATGGTTATTGCAATGCATGCAATAAGTTTGGTCATAAGGCTACTCAATGTAGGAGCAGAGTGAATCAAAATGTTCCATCATTTTCTGGTCAGTGCTTTATTTGCAATAAAGTAGGTCATAAAGCTAATGAATGCACAAGTCAGATAAGGAATGGCTACAACAATAGAAGGAATTCTCAAACTTTCAAAGGTAATTACTTTATATGTAAGAGGTTTGGTCATAGAGCTAGTGAATGCAGAAGTTAGATAAGGAACAACTATAATAATAGAAGGAATGCTCAATCTTTCAATGTGAATTGCTTTGCATGCAATAGATTTGGACACAAGGCTAACCAATGTAGATCAAGGATGAATGGAAGGAACAATGGTCAGAGAAATGTTGTATGCTTCAATTACAACAGGTCTAGACACACTGAATTTTTTTGTAGAAGCAAGAATATGAAGAAGGATAATCAAGTAGAGTTGAGGAAACCGATACAAAAGGTAGATCTAGCAGAGATCAAGAAGGAGATGAACAAGATTTGGATTAAGAAGGAAGTACATGAAGTCAAGGATGAGTCTGCACTAGACTCTGGTGTAGATACTTCCTCCGGGAAGTAAATTGGGAGCTCTGGTTCAGGGGGAGCTTAAATGAAAAATCTTGTTCCCCTAGCCAGAAAAGTGGTGTTGACATTCAAAACAAAGGTATAAGCTAGAAAACAAGATGACAGATCTTTTGAAGAAGATTATGATAGAAAAGAATCTAATGCGGTGGATTGTAGAGAAAATTTGGATCGACTATGGGTGGCAAAGTAAGAGTTTGACAGCTTTTTGAATCCAGCATTTATGACGATTAGGTTTTGATGAAAAGGGGTTAAAAGGGGATTTGTTTGAAAGGAAATCACATTGCATTCAAACCCTCAAGTGTCTAAGGAGATCTAAGAAGTGAAGCTAAGGTGAATTCAAGTATTCAACGATTAGTGCGAAGAAACCCTAACTGGAAACAAAAGGTATTTACAACTCTCTGTCTTGAAAAATTTATGTGTTGAGATAGTAAAGATGTCTATCCCACAAGTTATTGAGATCACTGAGAGGCCTCTCCCTAATTTCAAGAAGCACCCATTCAAATAATTAGAAACTGACCCAGATGGTGCATTCTCTGAAGTCCTATTTGGTGTCATGCATACTGAAGATGTTAGGGCATATATTCATGGAATCAGGAAGAATATGATCATTTAAAATTAGGGAAAATTTACTTGAATGAGTTAATCAGAGATAAATTTGAATTGAAGAATTTAGTGCTCTGCATGAGAATTAGATACATGGATTGATTTTCCTGCCTCCTTTGAAGATGCTTGGGTTCGGTATGCCCTAAGCAGAATACATGACGAATTCATGTGGCTAGACATGACGCATATGATTACTAAGGATGCCATTGAGGTAGTAACTGGTATGTGTTCCACCGGAACAATTCCATCTTTGAAGGCCATAAAGAATAACATAGTGATTGGGTTACACAATTGCCAAATTTGACAAAAGGGCAATAAATGTAAATGACATTGAGGATACAACAGTAAGATTTGCATCAATAGTGATAGGATACAAAGCTTACTTCTCAAACAGGGAGAATTTAGTCTTTGCAATAGCCATATACATAACATTTGAGATGGTGAAGAAGAATGTAGATTATGAATTGTGTGAGCTTTTTCGGCAACAACTGATGGAGAACTTGAAAGAACAAAGGACACAAAGTACCCCTTCAAGTATGGAACTCTAATCATTTTCCTGCTCTTCTATTTCCTGAAGGAGTTACCAGGTATGGACAATATTATTTGGCTTGATCACACTCTTGTCGCAGTCCAAATTAGAAATCATCTACAAAGTTTAGGAGATGTTGATAAACAAAATATAGCATTATGGGGCTACTTTAAAAATTTCCAAAAGAAAATGGAGACTAGGGCTAGGATTCCTAAAAAGGTTGTGAAGAATTATGAAAAGGAGATTGTATTTATGGTAGATAAAGATAAATGCCTCATGGAGGTAGTGGAACCAAGAACTGTATGGATCCCAACCATGGGATACGAAGTCATAGAGGATGTCTTGATTGGATTGGTAGGTTTGATGTTGAGCAAACCAAAAGATCCTAAGGAGGAAAGATTTGGGACTTTTGAAGAAAAATATCTCAAAGTATATATGGAACAAAAGCAACCTGAAATCAAAAGAAATGTAAGGTAATGGGTAGCTGATTATGCAATGAGTCAAGGGTTCACAAAGGAACAAATAAATGAAGCAAGAGCACAAGCAACTGAGACTTCAAGTGCTCTAGAAGGGCAAACATCAAAAGCTCCAAAAGAGAAAACTGAACAAGAAAAGGCTCTAGAAAAGCATAAATACAAAACGAGCAAGAAAAGTCCATCTCTGGCACTAAAAGAAGAACAAGAGCCTCCTCCTCTAATACAGATATTGAGAAAGAAGTACCTGAAAACAAGCTCATTGAGAAGAAGAAGAGAAAGAAGTCAAAGGCCACAAAAATGGTGTATGTGAGCCTTGGTGAAGGAGAGGAAGAAGAGAAAACATAAATAAATGAGGAAATCAAAGAAAAAAGGGTGAAAATAGATGAAGCCACCTCTGGAAAAAAGGAGAAGCCTTCAAAAAAGGTTAAGGACAAGAAGAAGAAGAAAGGTGAGAAGATTAAGATCAAAGAAGATGAAGCAATAATATCCTTGGAAGCCACAATCAATGCATTTGCTCAGCAAGGAAACCTGAAATCCATTGTTGATATGTATGATGAAAGATCAGATGCAAATAAGGTGATAATTAAAGCAGTAGTTGTAAGATATTTGGATATGTTTAATAAATCCCTAATTGAAGTCATAAATGACTTACCAGATAGTCTTGGTAGCATCATGACAACAAGGAAAGAAGGGGCTATGGTGAAAGATGTTGAGATAAGGGAATATGTACTATTGAAACTTTGCCCAAACATAATCAGTGAAGAAAGAGGCAAAGTCATTAAGATACTTGGTAAAAATTTTAGAACAAAGAAAAGAGGTAACACTCTTATGTCCGGTGACATGAGTCACTGGTGAAGGAGACTGAGGAGATAACACTAAATGTGTTACATGAGCTGCAAATCCCAACTATTGCTAACACTCATGAAAAGGAACATAATGTTGGTGCTAATAATACAGTTCCAAAGATGAATATGGAATAGAACATGGAACAAAGTATAGTTACTCCTCCAGTGGGCATAGGAAATGAAGAGGAAGTGAATACAAAACAAAGAATGGATCAAGGTGGAACACCTCTAGTAAAATTTGAGCAAGTTGAAGAAATAAAAGAGATTGTGGAAGAAAAGAACTCTGAAGAAGCAAAAGTGGCACCTAAAGAAAATGTCCCTGAGGACCAAGGTGAACACAAAGAAGAAGATGATGAACAGATGATTGACAATCCTACTCCAGAGATAGAGGGAAATGAGCAAGAACTTATTCAAGAAGACCCTCTAGAAAGGCATGATAATGAAATGTCTCATGAAGAAGACAAAAGAGACATTGCTGAGAATGAGTCAATTGACTCTTTGAGAGAGTTTTTGAAGAAGCAAAAGGAAGCTTAGATTTTGACTGCACCTGAGCTATTGCAAGGACCAATTAACATTGCCACAATGTCCCCATTATAGAAGTTGAGACTTGGGACAATTTTTCAAAATACTGCACAAGAAGAGATCTTAAAATCTCATGTAGAGGACAGTGAGCTAATAGGAGATGCATCGACAATTTTTGAAAAAAATAATGCATGGAATTAAGAGAGATACATCTTTGGGTCCTACTACTCAATTGAAAAATCTTATGGAATCAATCAATTCTCATTTTGAGTCCTTGGAACAAGCTACAGAAAAGAAGGTAAGGGCAGAGATTAATGACAAAAGATTAGTGAAGCTAAATGACAAATTTTCCTGATAAAATTATGTTGGAAAAGAGTATAGAATATGCTCATACTACTATCAAAGAGGCCAGTGAAATATATCAATTTTTGTCTTACATGGCCTAAAAAAACAAAGGATCTAAAAAAGAAATTAAATGGATGGGAAGCTCAAATAATGAAGATCTCCATAACTTATGACCTGGTAAAAGATGTTATTGGCAATCAAAGGGCACAAGTTGAGACCATTCATTTTAATATACATAAGTTGCAGACCCAGAGGGAGGTTATAAAGCATAGAATGAGCCAGCTCCGAGAGATAGTAAGCTTCAAAATTGCATCCATGGGTAGGCTAGTAGTAGCAGCAAAGAAGACTAGGCAAATCATTGTGGCCCCTGCTACTGTGAAGAAGGCAGAAGAGCTAGTATCTCAAGTTAATGGGCACATATTAGTTTTGAGTGATACTAAAGTAAGGTGGGATAAAGATGTGGTGCAATTGAGGAAACTCTATTATGGTATTCTCCAAGCAAAAAAGTAAGGCATTTTGATTTCACTTGTAAATATGCAGATAATATAAACAATTTTTGAAGTTTTGGTCACTTGTACATATTTCCATACCATACACATTTGCCGATGTTAAAGGAGGAGAATGAAGCATGTGAAAAACATAAAAAATAAAATAACTAAAAAATAAAAAGAGAAGCATGAAGTTAGGGGGAGCAGTGTGAAAAGAGTAAAGGGGAGTAGTATAACAGTCTTTCACATCAAGTGTTGCCATCAATGCCAAAAGGGGAGATTGTTGGCAATTTGGCTAAGCTTGATGTTTGATGATGTTGTCATTGATGGCAACAAGAAAAGAAATAAGGTTGGAACATAGATTTTGGTCCAATGAAGAAGACTTAGTCAGTTTGGCTAAGTGTTGGTAGTGTACAGAGACAACAACAGAGAGACAATGTTTGGATTAGCATTGGTCTGTAGTTGAAGACCTAATCATGCGGTTCTGGTATGTTGTTTGTAGTCCTTACAAGATCTCATATCTAAGATTTCAGCTTTTGATATATACTGGAAGCATATCTTCAAGTAGCTTAAGTTTGGCATTACAGAGAATATAGGTAATTAGAACAAAATACTCATTTGTTTTGGTCCGCACTCCTCTGGTGTTGCATATCTTATTATGTGGTTTTGGGGTGTTGTAAACACTTGTATGAAGTCTCTAAATCTAGAGTTGTAGAGTCTGAAGTCCACCGGTGTGATAATTTTGAGCTACTGAATATCATTACTTGGATTGATAGTGTTTGACTGTGACATGGTCTCAGTTCTATTAGTTCACACTTTACCATAGATTGATATTATGCTCTGCAGTTCTAAAGGAAAGCTTGGAGATGTATGAAGAGTCTTTCATGTGATTTTGAGCAAGTCTTATGGTTCGCAGTGAAAGTTACAGTTTGACAGATATATTGAGTCAGTAACAGTCTATGTTTGAGGCTGACATGATAATTTGATCTAAGTGCGGTAAGTTCTATTGATAGGAACTTTATTCGAAGGGATTCTATAGTTGGCGCTGACATATGAGAATGTGATTCAAGCATGGTTTGGGTCCGCTATGTATTTTGGTGAGTTGATTTGGCTAACAAACTACAAGTTTATTAACTATATGCTTCATCTAAGTAGGCCGACCTAATATGAAGATAGTAAGTGTTGCGGATATATATGAGATCAAATTTGGTGTTTGTGAGATGTGATGTGTGAATATGAGTATACATATGTGTGACATGTGAAGTATGGTGATTTAGTAAGGGCGACAAGTGCAAAAGAAGAGAGATCTTATTTTCATGTAAGAGCAGGGCAGTGAAATAGAGCAATCAGGGATGAAGAGTTTTGAGACAGTATTTATGTGCTTCATTGGACCTGTAACCATGCATGTGTAGATAGAATCAGAGCAGTTCAACTTGGTAGTGAGCCATCCTTCTTTCTTCTTCTAGGTAGTGAACCTTTCTTACAGTGAGCACTTCTTTGGGCAGTGAGCCTCCTTGTAGTTCAATATTGATATTACATAATTATTGTGAGCTAACACTCACTGTGGTTTTGCCCACTTTTGGGTTTTCCATGTAAAAATCTTGGTGTTCATGTGTGATGCTTTGTGGTTGCTTCTTCTATGTTTAATTTGATTTGTTGTTATTTGTGGCAAATGGACTACTAGTTTAATAAGTAAAAGGTTTAATAGGATACTGATTCACCCCCCCTCTCAATAGTCTGGGTGTTCAACAAGAGGTACCCTCTAGTCTCAAGGAGAACAAGTAAAAGGTACAACATAATGAAGAGGCAAGAATATCTGTAGACACTTAAAATTGTCCATCACCTAGTGAGACACCTTGTAATGTTTTGACCTAGGTCCTAGTCTTATCCAACTTAATCACCTAATCTAATTAGTTAAATAAATCCCTATTTATTTAATTAATCCCCTTTTCACGTCCCAAACAATTCAAATAAAATATTTGAATTATTCCCTCACTTTTCACCACATTGCAACATGTGTCACATGACTACAACACTTCACATGTCAAACTAATTTAAATAATCTTTTATTTAAAGTAGGTCTAATTTATCCTCCATCGCACACTTGTCGCATGACTACAATCCCTCTTAGAGTGGGAAACCTAATCAACCCTAATCAATCTCAACTATTCATATCATTCAACATAACTTGCAATCACAACCATTCATTCAAATTTGCCTTTTCTATAAATCAACCTTCTCATGAGTCATTTTTCATAGAATCTAACTTTTGAGTACTGTTATGCTACAGGAATGAGCACCCAACATTCCTCCATAATCAACCTTCAACATCATGCATTCTCATGCAATATTGAGAAGAGCCATGGAGGTCAATCAAGTCTAGTTTGAA
This sequence comes from Cunninghamia lanceolata, assembly GCA_027924645.1. Taxonomy (NCBI): domain Eukaryota; kingdom Viridiplantae; phylum Streptophyta; class Pinopsida; order Cupressales; family Cupressaceae; genus Cunninghamia; species Cunninghamia lanceolata. Next base: position 7,526,863 of record BSBN01000636.1, on the reverse strand, counting down.
GATTGGTTTGCATTTGAATTTATTATTTGCATTTTCATTCTAGTTTGTACTTCATGGTGCTAATTAGGGTTTAAAATTTTGATTTCTACCCTAGATTTTACCCTAACGACAAATGGTGAATCCGACATGAATCTAACATTTTTTTGTCAAGTTTTTGTGACTGACTTTTCCAGGTGACCTCTGGAGCTCAAATGGACCTTGTCATTGAATCTTGGAGGCATGAGAAACAAAAATTGACATAAAATTTGATATATTTTGGTTACAGGAAAAAAATTAATTTTTTAAAGTTTTAGCCCCTCTAGAGGGTTGTCCGTACGGATCCATATGACACTTGCACAAGGGCCTTGGTTGAAAATCTTTGGTTTACCATCATGATTTTAGGTGGCTCATCAATTTTGTGTTGCAAGTCATGTTTTGTGTTGCAGGATGAGAGATTGATCAAACCCTAAACGCTACTACTCAAGCCCTAATTCCTCCACTGACCACCATTAAAGCTTGGCCCTCTTGAAAACCTAATGCCACCCTCTACTAACATCTCCACTACCACTCTTAACACTGTCGCCCACACCTCTGCTGAAACTCTCGATCACCAGTCCTTATACCACCACCTCTAAACTTGGTCGCCTCCACATTTAAACTAGTCACCGCTTGGGATCTTTAATCCTTAGGTCATGTTCATTCATCGCTCGAACCAATCAAAACCATAGCTATTGGCTTGACTTGCGTCTTAAGACCAATTGGTTGGCGTCCTAAAACCCTCTTCGCCACCCCTAAGAAACCAGTCGCTGCCCTTTGTTTGCAGTCGCCACCCCAATTTTGGCCTACCTCTGAAGTCACGGCTGCCACTATCCTTCTGCTGCCCACTCCTGCCATCGATGTACTCCCCAAGCTCCTCATTGGCGTTAAAACCCTAACCACAGGCTGGCAGTCTTTTGAATTTTGTGTTTTTTAACTGTCTTTGATCTTACCATCGACGATCCTTCGCTGTGACTATGAGTTTACCACAGTCACGTCGATCCCCCCATTAAGCATGTGGTCATATTAGTGATCGAGGAGGGAGGGACCATCAAGCCCCCCCACTTTATTTCTTTTTTTCATCAGTCTTGCCTCCTAGTCACATGGGTGACCAGGGGCTTGACTAAATTAAACTACCAGCTCTGAGATCATCAGATTTAACTGTTGCATGTGACCAAGACTACCCCAGACTGCTAGCGGTTAGGAGTTAACTGCCAGACTTGACCATTTCTACGTGCCCTAATAGGGCCTTTTTTTCAAACTTGTATAACTTTCACATATGGAGGTGAAATCATACAAATAAAGACTCATCAGAAAGCTGACTCGGTGAACTATGCAGTGGCAAAGACCATTTCAAGTGACTATAGTTTTGACTAGTTTTTTCTCAATCAAAGTCAACATTACTTTTCAACTTCAAACGGTCATACCTTTTGCAAATTTCATCCTTTTTTTCACGAATTTTTTAAAAAAGTGCTTAGAATTTCCTGAAGAATCTATTCATGTAATTTATTCTACTGTATCTAGTTATTTTCATCAGATATTTATCAAATTCCTTATTTTCACATAGCATTCTTCTTTACAAGTCTACTTGTTTCTTTTTTAATTTTGTGGCTTGTAGGTGATCATACGGGACTGGAACAACATCAACATTAGCACACATAGCATATTGGAAGTGATAACATTCAGGTGCATTCATTCTAATCTTTCATTTCTCATAATCATTGATTGTCTCACATTTCGATTTGGGCTCATAAAACAAACATTTGTCTTCATCACACATCAAAATTGGGCATAAAACAAATTAGTGTATTTCTTCACATTTTGACTTGGGCATAAAAAAGAACCAGTGCTTGAATTGCTTGGTGAATTTGATTGCGATTAGGGGTGTGTATTCTCTTCTCATGCGCTTCGTGCAATCTTGAGAATAAAAAACAACTCTCATCCATTCATATTCATACCACACATTTTGATTTTCTAAGGGTTAATTAAAAAGTGCGGGTGTGAATCAAGTGCACGTGTGTATGATTTCTCCTTACATCGCAAGGTGATCTTGGAGATCAAAAACAACTCACTTGATTCACTTTTGTTTACCCTTTCTAGGAGACTTTCTTGGAGACACACCACTCCAAGAGACAACCTTAACCGAGGTGTGAATCGAAAGACACCCTCATTGGGAGTTGAAATCTTGTCACTCTTGGCTAAGCCCCAAAGAACTTTATACCTTTGGGAAGTGAAGGTGAAGGGTGGGTTACCCCTTTCTCCTGACTGTGTGGCAGGATTTCGCTTTCAATCCTTTCCCCTAGTCAGCATTGTGTGACCTAGAGTAAGACCTAATCGGTCATACCTTACTTGACTAATTCTAGGGCTTGTTCATGTGTCTTCCACGTGTGCTTGTTTAATCATCATCATATTCTTCAAATTTAAATTCAAAATTGCTTATGTGTCTTGTGTGAGTGATTTATGTTTGTACATGTGTGATCATTCATTTGAACATTGTCAAATCAAGCTCTAAACACCAAACACATAAACAAGACACTCTACACATTCCTCCCAACACATTCAAATCCAATCACTTTCATCCTAATTACCCTTCTTAACCGCATCATATCCTAATCATATCCAAGCCACTATAATTCAAACCCTAATCATTCATTTCACCTTCTTCCTAATCGAATCCAATCATTACGCATCATCATCTTCATTCCAATCTAGTCAATTTCTTCCTAATCATATCTTGATCAATCCTAATTATTCCTAATCGCATTCTAATCATATCTTTATCATTCAACCTTTGTCCTTGTCATTATCCCTAATCACTTCATTTCACATCATTCCACATCAACCTAGTCCTAATCAACACTTGTCAAAATGGCCCTAATCATAGTTCAACAGGAGCATCCCCCTATTGCAAATAATGAGACAAATTCAAGACCCAAAATCGTAATCCAAGGAGGCCACCCCTCTAATTCAAACAATGAGATAAAACCTAAGCCCAAAATCACAATTCAAGGAGGCTACCCCTCTAATTCAAACAATGAGACAAAACCAAGACCAAAAATCATACTTCAAGGGGCCCGTCCTCCTTCCAACAATGACATGAACTATGTTACATACCTTGAGGAACAAATTGACATGCAAGAACTTAAACACGTGTGACACCATGCCGACATTCGAGAACAAAGTCCTAGCATCCAAACTCCGAAACCTCCTTCAATTACTCCACCAAGTACTTCAACCCTTCGACCAATCAACCATACAACAACTTCAAGCCCTCTTACAAATATTTCAACCAATACAATCACCACAAATACAACACCTCCTAGTCCAAACCCAACAATTCATGGCCACTTGTCAAATCCAACAAGCACATCATCCTCTATCCAATCATTATCAACTAATGCCACCTCAACCTTATGTGCCATCCCCCTCCACTTTGTACCAATCTAATCCATCCACTTCATGTCAAATCAATTTCACATCAACCAATCCATCCACTTCTTCCCATGTCAATGCCGCATCAACCTACCAAGTCACTTCACAACAAGCACATGTGAACTTAAGTCCTCCTTTGCAACAAGTTCAAATTCCTTCAAGTTCTCATGCCACCATTGAAAAGGGGAACACCAATCTAGGTCATGCACCCTATAAGTATATCATACCATTATCCAATCAAAAGCCTACCATAAAGCCACCATGTTCTAGCCCTAATCCATTAGTCCCTACACCTTCCAACCCTTCAACCCCTTGATTATCCTTACCATCACCTAATCCCTTATCAACTCCATGTCCTAATTTCAAACATTACAAAAGTAAACATGTGGAGTTACCCAAATCGACCAACCCATTCAATTCATTCGCTCCTCCATCCAATCAAAATCAAAACCCTAAGCCAGCACCTTCCACCCCTCCACCTACAAAGGATGTGATCCAAGGGCTACAAGCAAGGAATCAATTGTTGCCATGTCATCCAACACATATGCTTGAACATACAAATGAGTCCTCAAATAACATGTCCATTCCTACAAACCAACCATGTCACCAAAAACCCCTTGATCCTATTCAAGAATCTCCCCCTATGATTCCAATTCAACCTCCATCATGCTCCTACACAATTGACCATCACAAACATGTAAAGCCTCTCCATGAGTCATCTCCTTCCACCTCCATTCAAAAAGGTCATGAGGTATGTCAAGAGCACAATCCTAAGCATGAAGAAACATCTACCCCTTATTCTAGTCAAGATCAAATCACCTCCATTCATCCCATCCATAACATGTACCTTTTTCATGATTAAGACATTATGCATGATGAAGAACCTATCCATGAGAATATTGATCCTATTCATACCTCCACAACCATTCATGAGCAAGACACCCAACACCTACATGCTCCATCTAATGAAAGTCTCGTTGACCTACTTGAGCACTCACCCCATTTCATGGCCTTCCTACAAAGTGAAGAAACTCCACCAATCCATGATTCAACCACTTCCACTTGTCATGATGCTTGACATATGCCTCCCAAGAACACATAAACATAGAAGATCAAAAAAATAAATTGGATCTTAGTGAGCATAATGATAATTAAGATCCTAATCCTTCCACATCATCCACTATCGGTCCCATTTCAAATCAACTATCATATCCACTTGGTCTATATGCTTTCATTCATGAATGTTCCTCCTTGGGACAACAACAACCATTATCCACTCTACCTTCTTCATCCAATAAGGAACTCATGTCTAGTTCCCAAACTACACCTAGACCTATAGTCAATCGCATGCTCCAAAAAATGAACTACCAAGGTAAATGCCTAGACCTTCATGAACAAGGTATTTTGGAGCCCATCCATGTCAATGCCCCTCCACGCTCATATGGCCTTGGATACACACATCAAGGTCAACAATCTAACGATGTTGGTACTTCCTCCATTCCTCCTAAGTCCACCACTTTCTGCCATACATCCTATCATGTTCCCAAAACATACATTGCCATTCCACCTCCCTCATCCTACAAATGTCAAAAGCATGTGACCATACACCTTCCACCATCCAATTTGCCCCCACTACTTCCAACTCCTAATTTCTCTTTATCCAATTTACCACCATTGCTTCCAACACCTAATCATGACCAATCCACTTATCCATTTATCCAAAAACACATTCCTAATCATGACCAACAAATGCACGCATTGTCTAAACATAAAGCTTCCACTCATTCCATCCATCCCATGGGATTCAAAAATAAACATTTGGATGCCTTCACTTATAAATCCAAAAATCCTAAGGCCCCTCATGCCTTAGGACATCAATTCAAAAAATTAAAGCACAGTACATTGAAAAATCCATCCAAGCCCATACCTCCAAAAGAAAAGTCAAAAACTAAAATGGTATGAGTCCCTAAACAAAAATCAATCAAGTCAAATGAGGCATCCACATCTCAAAAATCCCAACCATCCTCTTCCATCCATTCCATACAAAAATATCAAATTCCTGCATCCCACAAGTCAAACAAAAGTCATAAAAATACTAAGTCTATGTGGGTACCTAAACTCCTACATCACCCATCCACTAAGCAAACATCGCCATTGCTTCCTACACCTCCTCCACATCAAAAGCTTCAACGTTTATCACGGTGTGTGCAGCCATTGGTCATGATCCCTTTTAACACCTCCATCACCCCATCATTCAACCATTATCCTACATATCTACCTTATCACCTTCCTATGGTCCATTCTTTTACATAAGCCTTCCATCCATCCTTGCATTAGTCCTACATAATCCACATCATAATCCACTATCTTCCCTACATAATCCACATCATAATCCACTATCTTCCCTACATAATCCACATCATAATTCACCATCTACCTAATCCATCTCACCTTCAAGCAATCTCCTACCAACATCTTGAGCATAATGACATTTGAGATGGCCCATGCGACAAAACCTATCTCTAGCAGGACTACCACCTTTTACGACACAAGACACTTGAGTCCCTTTCATCCATATCCACTTACCCCATCCAAATATTTAAAAAATTCAAGATTCAAAAGTCAAAAAAAAAATTAAGAGAAATCCCTTTGTCCAATGGTAAAAACCACCCTTGGTGGTGCCTTGGATAAGTAGTACCATGATGGAAACCTGGCAAACAGGTGTCATGTGTAGATTGATCTTCCATGTCACACTTGGGGGCACATTGTCTCGTCCACAATATCATTTTCATCATACTATTTCCATAACTTATTTTACCATCCTTTTCCATTACACCCACATACCTATCCCATCGCATCCATTCATCCTCCCTTCTTCCTTTGATCTTGATAAAGAAATGGGGGCAAAATGTTGAAACATGTTTTGGTTATCTCTTGATATACCTCATCCATTTCAAACGATCTTCTCATCATCCTATTTTAATAAGCTTTGTCATGTCAAATCCTAAGCATACCACCTAGAATGGGGCATGCTATTCCTATGTGACATAGCCTTTGGAGATCACATCCTTGCCCTCTTACACATATATTCCTTCCATCCACTATCACCCACCCTTTTTATCCATTCACCCAATGTCATTCATTCCCTTGCACCTAGACTTGGTTTCCCCTTGTCATTGGTATCTAGAACAAAGGCTATCGAAATTGTCATGCAATGTCATTTCCCAAAACATTCCCAAAAACACCAAAAAAATCAAATAATCCTTAAAATCCAAAAAAATCAAAACATGTCAAAAAACCCAAAAAATCACAACATTCTAAAAATACAAAAAAATCAAAACATTCCAAAAACACAAAAAAATTCACAACATTCCAAAAACACAAAAAAATCAAAACATGTCAAAACCCAAAAAATCACAACATTCCCCAAAATTTAAAAAAATCAAATATCCTACAAAAATCCAAGAAATAAAATCAATCAATCATCAAATCAATTCATCATCATTCCTCAAATCCATAAAATCAATCTTCATTCCAACCAAATCAATTCTTCAAATCATTCAATTCCTCAACTAAATCACTCAATCAAATCTCTCAATCAATCCATTCAAATATTATAATCAATCACATCATCATATCATTCAAATCCATTCTTCAAATCACCCCAAGTTCACATGGTCAAACTACGACGCCTTTGAGCTTTCACATAGGCAAGACCATCTTCGATGAGCCCCCAAGGCATTAGGTCAGTCCCTTAGGGTTTGTCGAGTCAACCATCATAATAAGTCATCTTTTCGTGAAATGGACACTTTGATTAGACAGTCAATCTTTCAAGAAATTCGCACTTCAAACCAATCCCAACAACAACAAGACAAGCTATCCAATCAGTCAAACCAATCAATCACCTCATGATAATCATATGTCGCTATCAACTATCCTTGTCAACCATCACATTCCCATATGGAATGGGGCATCATCGAAACCAGGATTATGTTCCTTATACAACATGCGCCATTTATCAAACATCATCAATCAAATCCTAGTGTTGCTCGCATGGCCAACAACACTAGTGTCAATCAATCAATCACTTGCCTTATATAGGATGTTGCATTGTCGAAACCAGACCAGGCATCTTATACGGCATGCTTCTTTCTTGAAACTAGGCTCCTTCACCAATCATATCATCATAATAAAAAAAACACATATCACTTGGCAAATGATCTAATGGCTATTGACTTTGTCATTCTAGTTTGTCTTATCTTTTATTCAGATTGTTTTGCAGTCTTGTTCTTATGCTTCTCAAGGCAGCCCCTAAGTGATGAAGAGAAGTGAGGATAGAGCGAGATATTTTTCTTTGATTGTTGTTTGCAGTTTATCTTGGCAAAATGACTGGGGCAAATTGATTCCTTACGTGTGATCAAGATTCCATTAGGTGTCAATCAAATACATCCTATGCAATGGAAAGAATAATTGCTTCCTTGCATAAGGACTCGCACACCTCACAATTATCTCATCACATGTTCTGACAAGGTACCATGGTTATTTAGTCTGAGTCAAGCATTCCTTGTCTGTCATGTGCCTGTTTTGCAAGGGATTGAACATTTTTGAACTTTGGCCTCTATCATGCTATGGTGATTGTCATCCCTTGACATAATAAGTTCTATGATGATAAGCAGAAAAAATTGCAAGTGAAAAGCTCAAAAATCTATTAAAGCAAGATCTCATTTCAATTCTTCTAGCCAATCTTTCATTCCTTCGCCTTCTCTCTCTCACATCTTCATTCCTCCACCTTGATTGTAGCTTAACGCACCATTCATTTCCTCTATCCATTCCCCAACCAATCTCTTTCATTTCAAGAGCCTATCTGTGTTTGTCCAACCCGTCTATCCTCTCGAGGGGGCATCATCATCCTATCTTTCCATCATCATCAAGTTTTCCTCTATCCAGTTCTTTAGCTTCTTTGAAATGATGTTACTCGACATCAATCTCATCATCTCGAACATCATCTCAAAGAGGGGCAAAATGTGGACACTTAAAAATGTCCTCATGTCGCAAATGTGACAAGACAATTATTTCTTCTATAATTAAATAATTAATCTTAATTGATTATTTAATTATTCATTTTCCTAATGTCCCCTTCACTTGATTTATTCAAACAAATAAATCAGCCCCATCACATTATCCCCCCTTCTCAAATAAATTAAATAAATGTACACCATTTATTTAATTTAAAAATTCATTCCACCTCACCATTTATCTCAATTTAAAATTCAATTTTGTCTTTTAGTGGTGAGAAAACCCTAATCATTCTCAGCCCTTGATTTGGCCTCAAAGTCAACACTCAATCATGGTCCTCCATTCCAATCAGGTCTTCTATAAAACAACTCACCCAGCTTCATTTCAATCCCTTAAGTCTCCTAGACATTTATCTCAACCTACAATCTCCAAAATCATTCTTAACTCACACACAAGCTTCTTAAGACGGTTGCATGAATCTGCAAGTTTGAGAACAATGGTGCAAGGTGGAGGAGGACAATGGAGAGAAGTCGATATTAGCTTAGATTCTTACTATTTTTCATGTTTATTTGATTGTTATCTAGGTTAGATCGCACTCCATTAGGAGCTATTTGTTTTCTACAATGTTAGCTAGCTTTTTCCCTGTCTTCAATATCAATGCAAAAATCTAACACAAATAGTACTACCTAAGATAGGTGTAGATGGAAGACCCATCTTAGAGTCTAAGTTAATTTTCTAGACATGTAATCACAAAGTACCTCATTAAATGGAAGTATTTTCTAGTTGAAGTTACCACATGGGAAGATGAAGATTTTATGCCCAAGTATCCATGTTGATCAACATTGAGGATAATGCTTATGTGAAGAGGGAGGCATCCTACACCCTTAATCCTATAGTGTGAATAAGGTTATGAGTAGTCAACTTGTGTCTACCTTAACTCTTAAGTAAGTTATATGGTCATTATTATAGTTTTATTTAGATAGTTAAGTCATCCTAAGTGTTATATTTAGGTATCTAAGTTCGCCTAGTTAAAATCCATGGCATAATTAGGTATATATAGGAGCTAGTGGTTAGTTTATTATCATCATATTGTGTTCTTAATGAAGACTATTCGATGTATCCCCTTTGAAGTGGCTTAGGAGGTTGCCCCCACAAAGTGGCTTATTATTATCAAGTATTTGTAGCATATTTCCAATTATATTCTTTTCTTGTGCAAGTTATTTCATTATATATGCTAATAGATTGGATCAACAATTCTTGGTTGGTGATCATGTGTTTTTGAGAGTGTGAAGACAAAAGATCCAAATCCACCATGGAAATGGTTCTGAGCTCACACCACATTTCATTGGCCCATTTAATACCCTAGAGAGGATTGGTCTTGTTGCTTACTACCTTTACTTGCTACCTATCCTCTCATGCATCCATGATCTATTCCATGTTTCCATTTGAGGTAATATGTCCAAGATTTGGCCCATGTCCTTCATTGGGTTTCCTAGTAGGTCAAGGAGGGTGGGCAACTTTCTTTGGATCGTGTTCGTATTTTGTAGCATAAGAGGCTAAGACTTTAAGAACAAGACTTGTATTAGGTAAGGGTCCTGTGGGACCATCATGATGATTCTATAGCTACTTGGGAGGATGCTATGTAGTTGTGAGTTATTTATCCTCACCTTTTTGTAGGCTTGCAAGAGTAAGTCTAGTTTTAGTGGAGGGGGAGATAATGACCTAGGTGTATGTGCCTCATTTTGTTGCTCATGTTCTATTTTAGCTTTGATACTATATCATACTTGCCAATGATGTTATTTTTGTATTTCCATTGAAGTGTATAGATTATGTATTTTAAATTCATTTATGTGAATATGTATATGCTTGGACTCATTTTGTGCTTTGGTATTATTATCATACTTGTCAATGATGTCCATGAGGATTGCCATTGAGGTGTATAGATTTTGTACCTAGATTTATATGTGTAGATTTTGTACTCATAAAATGTGTTGCATATTTTTCATTGCCTATTCTACTCCTAAGATTAAGTGCACATTTAATTATTTTCCATAATTTTCGTGTGATTATGAGATAAATTCATGCTCATAATGGATTAAATAAAAGTTTTATGTTCCTTACAATGTATTTAATGTTACTGAGTGGAATAAAGAAAATATATAATTTAGTCAAAAAATGTATTGTTTTTGTGTAAATTTTTTGACTTATTTTCCTATGGTTGCCTTCATTTAAAATTATTAAACTAGGCAAAGTGTCAATTTATTAGGAAGATGTACTAGGAAATTGGTAATGTTTAAATTGACCTTAGTCATTTTGTTCAAAAGGAAATATTTCATAAAGTTTATTTTGGAAATTAAAAAGGTTTCATTTTGAAAAGAAAAGAGAAAAAGAAATGCAAAAAGTCTTTTATTTAAAACATATTGAAGTAAGTGGATTGCAATTTGAAACGAAAAAAGGAAGGATTTTTGAAAAGTGAATTGGATTATATGGAAAAAGAGTTCATTTTTGCACTATAATTCTATTTTGCCCTTTTTTCTTGCTTTTCCTCTCCATTTTCCCTTGTGTGTTGGATTGGAAAGTTTTCTTGGAGGATTGCTTGCTTGGAATTGGGTGGCTTGGATTTGGGTGGAGATTTCTTGCTTGATTGGAAGGTGAATAATCTTTAACAAAATTCTCTCTTTTTCTTGTGTGTATTGAATTGATTGAAGGTAAGTGTTTCGCCTCCCTACTTTAAAATTGAATTACTTAATATTTTTGTGATGCCCACCTTAAGCAGATGCATATGGAATTCATTTAGTAGGGAAATATTATATTGGTGGATTGTTAAATTGATGGAAGTCAATTCAACAATCTCATTTGCATTACTTTTGAGATTTTCCATTTCACACTAAAACTACAAAAAAATTTGTAGATTTTTTTTATATGATTGGAAAAGTGTGCTTTTCGTGCCTTAATCTTCAAAGGGTATTATTAGCTTTTAGAAATTTGGAATTTGAATTTTAGGTGGGGTTTGAGCTTCCACCATGGAAATTTGGGATTTTGCAAGTTTCATGCATATTGTTGAAAAATAAATATTTGATTTCCAAGTGTGTTTTTGAGTATTATTTTGTGGGAATGGAATTCCTTCATGGAAATGGGATGGTGAATCATGTGGCCATAGGTGTTTTATGATTGGACCTCATTTTACATGTCATGCCCATATTATTTTTTTATTATGTGGTCTTAGGAGGTGAGATCTTTAGGTCTTAAAGGAGTGGACCCTCACCAGGCCATCCATTTCTAATGCAAACAATGCTAGAGTCAATGAGAGGTAACTTAAGATAAATAGTTAAAAAATAATAGGGTTACACATTTTACATATAAAAAGATTAATCCACGAACTTTTGTTTGTCATATACCCATGTGGATACAAAGTATGATCATGGACATGGGGCTAATCCTTGAGATTGACGGTAGTGTTATTGAGGACCCCATTGGATGGAGCATACTCCTCAACCTCTCTATGATGGTTGTATATTCCATGTAATGACGCTCCATTGGTGTAGGTCTATGATACCCCTTCCTTGTTTGTGAATCAAATTTGAATTTGATGAGTGCTTGTGAACCCATTTGTATATGCTTGGTTGGTGTGTTATTCCCAATATCATGTGTGAGTATTTTTGTATGATGTGTTTTGAATTTTGTGCTATTTGTTTTGAGATAGTCATGTGTCATACCCATGTGTATGGTACATGCATGTTGAATGACTAGCCAATTGGTTGCCTCCTAGTTTAGAGGGGTAGGCCTAAGGGTTCCACATGGGTGGGTGGGATTGAACCACTATTGGGGCTACAAACCTTTGGAGCATCTTGGAGTGCATGCAAGAATTTCATGACCTTATGGATGTGGTAACATACCTTTTTGTACTTTTATTGAAAATGAATAATTCAGTACATTTGAGTCCTTATATGTAAATTTGTAATTGCGATTAAGGACATTTTGTAATGGATTGTAATCCACCCACATTTGTGGTGTGAGATTTATCAATTATTTTTAGCATTGCTTAACCTTGGAGTCGAATGGGTATGAAATTCTCATGTTTTAGTTATATTTGGAAAACATGATTAGAAAGCATGATTTATCTACGTCTTGTAGAAATAATTATTTAATTAGTTTAGTTGTGTTTTAATTTAATCATGAATGATTTTATGCCACTTTTTGTGGAGGGAACATTTAATACTTGAGTAGTTTCCCCCTTTTTATGCGGGTATGAGAACTTGACAGTGAATTTATTTAGTTTTCAAGACCTTTGGGACTTTCATATTTGGCCTATGAAGAGTAGGTATGTGCTCAAATGCTTGGCTGGATTTATTTTTGTATTACAAAATGAGAAAACTATATCCAATTGTTTGTGAAAATAGAGTTTGTTGTCCCAAACTTGTGTCTTTGTGTAGAGTTTCAATCTACAAATTAGACCCTAAAGTCTAAAATGCAAGTCCATTGGAGCTCAAACTTTGTGTTATAATTTACATATTGTAAGATACAAATTAGACCTCGAAGTCTGAAGTGCATGCTTTCTGGAGTTTAGACTTTATGATATAGTTTGTATATGTTGTAAGTTACAAATTAGACCCCAAAGTTTAAAATGCAAGTCCACTCAAGTTTTAACTTTGTGTTGTAGTTTGCATGCTGTAAGATGTAAATTAGACCTTAAATTTCGAAATGCAAGTCCACCAAAGTTTAGACTTTGTGTTGAATTTTGCATGTTGCAAGAATGCAGTTGGACCCTGAAGTTTGGAGTGTAGTTGAAAGGAATTTGAAGTTGCACTTGCATTTTGCATGTTGCAAGGATGCAGTTGGACTATAAAGTCTAAATTGTAGGGTTGGTAGACTCATAGTTTTTATATTTTACATACTACAATTATGCAATTGGACTCTGAAGTTTGAGGTGCATAGTATGGAATTTTGTATGCTTTCAAGGTGGCCTTTGGACTCTAAATTTTTAATGGTAGGAATGTGGAGATCATGGTTTGGTTGGCTTTTTTCATGTTGACCTCATTAATTATTTTTGACATGGTAACTTGACCAGTGACCAAGTCTTCCACTTGAATCACCGTGCATAGTGTATTGATGTACATTCCAAGAGTATTGTTGTGTGATGTCATGGAACCTTGTGCATTCAAGAGTGTAATGTGGCATGTTAGTGTTGTATTATATTGTAAAAAAATTGTTTGTCTAGTTTTTCTCTATTAAAGTCCTAGGCATGAGCTTGGGGCATTACATTATGTCTTGCAAATTCCATTCTCTTTAATGTGTTAGAAGAGGCTACCACATTTAGATTGTGGAAGAGAATAGGTGATACTTATCAAATAAAGAGGCTTGTTAATAAGTTATACCTTATAAGAAATATTTATTCATTAAAAATGAAGGAGGGAGACTTGGTTGAATAGAATTTTAATGCTTTTAATTTAATTTTTAGTTAGTTAGAATCCATTGGTGTTGAGCCAAATAGGTAGGATAACTGCATTTTACTACTTTGTTCTTTGTCTAAATCTTGGGAAAATCTAATCACTTCTCGAAGTGGTTCTATTTCAAATTGTAAAAATGGATGCCCTTGTCGCCACTATTCTTAGTGAAGATATAAGGAGAAAATCCATGGATGGGGGCTTGAAACATGCATTACATGTTTGGAGAAGGCCTAAGTATAAAGGTGGGTCTAAAGGGGAATGGAAGAAATGTAAGGATAGATCCAAATCTAATGGTTGATCCTAAACCCTTGGGAAGAGAAAAGTAAAGTGTTGGAACTACATGGGAAGTAGGGACATGTGAACAAGGAATGCATAAATTATAAAGAAGAAATTTGATGATTCCTCCACTAAGAAATCCTCTATGATGACAATAATGATGTTTTAAACTTGTTTCCACTAATGTTGCTAGTGATGACTCTTGGCTTATTGATTCAAGTTGTTGCTACTATATGAATCCTCTTAACCAATAGAGGAAATTTAGTGATAGAGGCTCATGATATGGGACATTGCCTAAGATTGATGCTTCCACATTTTGTAATTTTTCCAATGTAACTACACTTATAAAAATACATGTATGTTGTGGCACCAATATTTAAGTCACATTGGTGAAAAATGTGTTCAAACTATTATTAATAAAAAGATGGTTGACATTTTTTTTATTCTTTTGATTAGTTTGGTTTATATGAGCACTATGTGTTTGGAAATAATAATAGAGGTTTCTTATCCACACTTTTGACCTCAACAATTTTAAAACTTTTCACATTCATCAATTCACACATATCATTAAGTCATTTTCCTCAAAGTCATATCAGTCTTCTAGTTACACATAAAGTTTTAAGAAAAAAAAACCCATAGGGCAATTGATAATTGCCATGAAACCTTAGTCTTGAAAACAAACTCTTAAATAATTAGTAAGTGCAACGTAAAAAGAGAAGGAATCTTAGCCCCACACAACTCATTCATAAATGTTTAAGATTTAATTAAAACCAAATAGTAATTAAACTTTTTTGTTTTTTTAGATTTGGTATGTTTAAGTTCATTTGTTGTATGTTTATATTAGTCTATGTACATTTGAATTAGTATATTGTAAAGTGGAGTTATTTTGTTGTACATCTAAATTATACTTTTGAAATAGAAATCACAACAGAAAATATCATACATAATAAAAAATATGAAATAATCCCATATACTATAACTCTACCATAAACAACATGTTTCCATTTTTCGATTTTATTTAGAGTACAATCAAAATCACAACACACTGGTTAATTAAGATTTACCTATACTATAAACCACTGTAAATTATGTTGCACCACAACCTTGTGCATTATTAAAAAAACCTTTCCTTCCTTTCTTTCTACAAGACGTCCTTCCTCTATACATAACTTGTAAAGAGGAATTATGTGGCCCCCTTCCAGACCGAGATTGCTACACTACGCTCAAGATTGAGTGGTATTCATAAATTTTGGCCTTGTGTCCCCCGAATTGATGAAAATGTACCTAACGCAGAATAGGAGATAGTAAATATGTTTGACGGACAATCACAGGCACTTGTTTAAACCTCTTACATCCTAACACGTCTCCAATGGCGCAGTTGCCACATAAACGCAGAAGAATGTGGACCAGATATGTCAATGGGGACAACAAATCGCGAAAAACATTGGAAGGCGGTCTTGTTTTTAATCTATGAAACCTGTAAACGTGTCCCATACAAACCCTCACTCAATGTCTTATGAATAAATGTTTTTAATTCCTCTCACATGCTTCCAATTCACTTTGGCCGGAAAGAAAGGCAATTCTAATCTAAAATTCTAATCTAGCACATACTGTGCATTATCTAAAATGGAAAGCAATTCAGTGGGCGCCACTGTGATGCCACGCCGCCTCCGGGGTTGAGATCTAATCAATCTGAATAGAAAGAATCTATATCAAAGATATCAGGACTGTACGCGTGGCAGTAATCCCACATAACATAATCTTCAACTAGCTTGCTTAGTGAGAGCCGTGCATGGACAAAATCTATATAGAGTGCTCTAAGCTTAGATGCTATGACAACACTTATCTAGCTGCTCAGTTTGGATTCGTCTGGGGCCCTGGGAAAATTTTAGATGCCCATGTTAATGGGTTCATGCTGTATTTCATTAGCATTTGAATTGTGCTAGCATCTTATTCTGGTTATATAAGAAAATCGTAGTCAGGTTAAGATCTTAGTAGAGAGCCTTGGAGGAGTTTGTTCCCTTGAACTTGTTTTGTCATTATGATGATGTTGTTATTGGTGGGTCTGGTTTTTGTGGGAGTAGTATTTGTTGTGATGAAGGTGTGGCGTCATTCTAGTGTTTTATGGGGAGGGAAAAGCCTGCCTCCGGGCTCTATGGGGTGGCCTTACATTGGAGAAACACTGCAACTCTATTCACAGAATCCTAACGTTTTCTTTGCTGCCAAGCAGAAGAGGTTTGTTTTGTTTAGTTGCCTGTTTTTGTATTTGCATGGAAGAGAATAATCAATAACGTCCTCTCACCTCTCTTGTTTTTATGTTTTTCTCCCGGGATTTGTGCTTTTTGTCAGAAATTTAGCCCTCCTCACAGATTTTGCGGATTTGATTGAAAATATCTATTGAGAAAATTCCATTCTTCTGATCGTACAGTTCGTTGTCTTACTGGAAATTTCGCTGTTATGTCTATTAATTTTTTTAGAATGCCCAATTTAATTTCTTTCTTTCTTGCTGCACAAGTAAGTGATCCAGTAGAAGTCTGTACAAAGCAACTGCCACAGCAGAGACTTGGATTTTCCAATTAAAATCAAAAGGAGGTCACAAGTTTTACTGTAGAAGAATAGAACCGAACTAAGATGGTGTTGTAGATTCTGCTGCATTGTGTGATGAGTTTGGTTTTGTGGGTTCTTCAACAAAATCAAGCTTAAAATATTTTGTGGGTTGTATGCTTTCAATTGAACATGTCTAACACTATCAAGATGGACTTCAAAATTCCACCCCTACAATATTGCCTTCCAATGTGTAGCTAGCTTGACGTAGATATATATATGAAATAAGATACAAATGGAGTAGTAAAGTTAAAAGTGGACTTGATTTTGGGGAGATTTCATGGATAAGTATGTTTGAGTGGAGTAGTATGGGGATGGGCCACCTTCCACAAAGTCTTAATGCTTCACTATTGTGAGCAATAAGTAGATGTAATGAATGTTAAGTGGACCATTCATATTTATAAGAGAATAGTTGTGATGAACATCTTGTAGATACAATGAATGATAAGTAGACCAGATGGATTCTTATTAACCACTACTCATTAAAAAAAATTGGCTCAAAAACTAGGTAGTTGAATTCTTTAAAAAATAAAACACCACCACCTTGCCTTTAAAGTCATTTACAGGCATCGTTGTAAGCAAGATGTTTTTTGTAAATTGAGTGCAGGTATGGCGATGTGTTCAAAACACATATATTGGGATGCCCTTGCATTATGATTGCCAGCGCAGAGGCCGCTAAGTTTATTCTGGTTACTCAGGCTCATCTGTTCAAGCCAACCTTTCCTGCTAGCAAAGAATGCATGATTGGTCCTCAGGCTTTGTTCTTTCATCAAGGTGAGTACCATGCAAAGGTGAGGAGAATGGTTCAGAGTTCACTCTTTCCCGAGACTATCAAAAACATTGTTCCCCACATCGACTCTATTGCTCTTGAGGCCTTGGAGTCATGGGAAGGAAGTATAATCAATACGTTTCAGGAAATGAAAAGGGTGAGTTAAAGGAGTTCCTTTAGATTGAATAATATCAGAGCTATATTATTCTTAGCTGACATGAATTGTTGCTATTCTGCAGTTTGCCTTTAACGTGGGAATCCTTTCCATTTTCGGTCGGCATGAACTTTTCGACAAAGAGGATCTTAAGAGATCCTATTATGTGGTCGAGAGCGGATATAACTCCATGGCCTTTAATTTCCCCGGTTCTCTTTACAACAAAGCAATGAAGGTTGTCAAGTTCAAGTTTATGAATAAATTAAGAAAAACTGCAGAAAAAAAAAGAGAGATAGAAAAAGAAAAACTGCAGATGATATTCTTCTTCTATTTAATCTTGGTTTTCTCTGATTTCAGGCCAGGAAACATTTGGGTGAAGTTATTAGTAAAGTGATAGCAGAAAGAAGGGCAAAGAAGATTTCATGCAATGATTTGCTAGGCACGCTCATGGATTCAACAGAGCCACTCACAGACAATCAGATTGCCGATAACATCATTGGGGTGATTTTTGCAGCACAGGATACGACAGCAAGTGTCTTAACATGGATAGTTAAATATCTGAGGGACTACCCTCTCCTCCTCGAAGCTGTAACTGTATGCAAAATTCAATTTTACTTCCCAAACATGTACTTCAGATACTAAATAATATATGTCATGTAATAAATTGATTCATAGAGATTTGGCTTACAGGAGGAGCAAGAAGCCATCAGGGAAGCCAAATGTAGCCAAGAGAAGTCGTTAACTTGGGCCGACACAAGGAAAATGCATTTGACATCAAGAGTAAGCAAGAAAGCACTGGACTTATTCATTATGTTTAGACTTTAGAGTCTCCTTATATTTTCTTTTCTAATAATGTTTTGCCCGGTTGATTTCCAGGTAATTCAGGAGACTTTAAGAGTTGCTACAATTATATCATTCACTTTCAGGGAAGCAGTTCAAGACGTAGAGTATAAAGGCATGCCACTGCATACCCTCTCATTGTTTAAGTAGAGTGCATCGTCAACATGTGGTCGTCACAACCTTTAATTAAATTTGTCAACTGTCAAAAACTGTAATTTTGTTCTGATTACTGTTCTTGTGTAACTGCAGGTTTTTTAATTCCCAAGGGATGGAAGGTGATGCCCCTCTTCAGAAATATCCACCACAGCTCGGAAGTGTTTGCAGATCCTCACAAATTCGACCCTGCTCGATTTGAGGTCTGTTTTACTTTTCATCATTACAAATTTGTTCTTTGAATTTATGATCAAACAAGTTGAAATTTTGTTTCTTGTTGCCAGATGCCTCCAAAGCCTAACACCTTTCTGGCCTTTGGAAATGGAGCACACTCCTGCCCTGGCAGTGAGCTTGCCAAATTGGAAATGCTCATCCTGATCCACCACCTCACTACGAAATACAGGTGGATATTATTAATATTTCATATATTCCATATCTCTAAATACAATAAATAAAATTGAAATAAATGATATTTAAATAGAATGTTCGTAAATACTTGAAAATACATCTATCGCTTTCCATGATCATTAAAAAACATACAAGTACCACGTAGAAGGGCAGCTGGCTCAGACAATTAGGTACCTATACCAAAAAAATATTCTCTACCCTAGATTTCAGGGCTTCCCATAGATTGCGACATAGAGAAATCTGATGCCGATGTGAAAAAATCCGTAGACGATGTAAGGTTTATGCCATTTCATTCTTGTCTGAGAGGACGTGTGAATATTTATGCATGATGGGCAATTTTGAATTGTGAAAAAGCCAAGGTAAAGTTATGGAGCATTTTTGTTCTGTTGTGTGCAGGTGGGATCGTGTAAGCGCACAGAATGGGATTCAGTATGGACCCTTCCCTGTCCCAAAGGAAGGACTTCCCATTGAAATTTATCGAAAGACAGAAAGAATGTGATTTTCCAATAGGAAGACAGCTTCAGATTTTGACCAGAGCAAAGATCATAATATATATTCTTAGCAAGTACCAAAATTCCAGCTCCTTCCAAAGCTAATGATGAATCAGAATCTAGCATCTACAATTTCTGCTTCCTTCTATACCCCCTATGTATCTAATGAATATTGAGTAAAGATCATAATATGTGTTCTTAGCAAGTACCAAAATTCTAGCTCCTTTCAACGCTAATGATGAAGCAGAATCTAACATCTACGATTTCTGCTTCCTTCTATACCCTATGTATATGTATCTAATGAATATTATGAATTTTATTTCAGGGTTTATCTAATGAATATTGCTAAAAAGCTCTACAATGGTATAACTTTATAATAGATTGATAATATTTTGTCAGATCCACTGTCTAAGGTTCTTATTAAATATCATCTACTTCGACAGTTAAAAAAATTAATTTTCCCCAATAAAGATATGACAAATATTTATCACTTTTGTTACGAATGAAATGTAAAATAACTATTGACTGTCAGATCCAATGATATTTAAATATAGTGGCAGCCTTGTTTTGATGGTTGATAAGAAAGGCCGCATAAGCCATAAAATAAAGTAGGTAGTCAGGGAGAGCACGGGGTATTTAGACGTGTTGAGATTGTATAGGGCTTCCTGCAAAGGCATAGAGTCGTTGTCCATGCTTGTTACCCAAATAAGGAAATTAATCCAAAAGTAACCACACTGAAGTGACGGATTGGATTTAAGAAGGATTTGTGGCTTTATTTTCAAAGTGACTGTCATCGTCTCAATCTAGACTTAATCGGGCGATAAAAACAAACGTACGTCTCTACAAATTGCGTACTTGCAAGCTAGACTTAACCAATTTTTTTCGTTTGCAGTGCCTTCCAACATGTGAAAATCTGTCTCTGAACCAAAAAAAGTCGAAGCCCACCACCTTTATAACACGTTGTAGTTTTTTCTTTAATGTTTCACGTTTTCCCGCTCCCCGATGGGATTCGATTGTCAGTTTCTGTAGATACTTACTATCCTCCGGACTCTAACTTCACCTTTTATTATTTGAATATGTCAGAGACATAAAGACTCCCACAGTAGTGTATATTAGTGAATGTTGCATGTTTTTCTTTTAAATTGCATGGGATTTTTTTTAATACTCTAACTTCCCCTTTTATTATTTCAATATGTCAGACATAAGATTCCCAAGTAGTGTATATTAGTGAATGTTGCAGGTTTTTCTTTTAAATTGTATGAGATTTTTTTTAAGCATTGATCTATCATTAGGATGGATGAAGAGAGAAATAGATTAAAAAAACTAGCACAAACGATATGGTTTAGAATATTGAATGAAATTAGTATATGAAAGATAATTCTTTTGATCAAAAAAATTGGCACCAACTAACAATATTTCTTAATGGACCTCAAATTTAAGTCAGAGTTAGAGTTTATATATTATGAAGGTGACATAAACAAATAAAATTAATTAAATATAATAAAATTTTAATAGATAAATTATTTGAGTAAAGTATGATTAGTTAAGACCATACATAAATATATGTTGAAAAATAGAAATGAGATGTTTAATTAGGTATTGGATTTAAAATTAATACAATGTAAATTTTGAGAGTGAGAAACTAGAATATGTAATTGGACCTAATATAAAAGACATGAGATGACTAAGAATTGAGAGTTTTGAGAGTTTTGGGATCCTGGGAAGTAATTGTAGTGTCATGATCTAGTCTAGGGGGCACAGTTCTATTTGATGTGATGTGATGCTATCCTAAGTAAAGATGAACTTTCAGTGCCTATAGAAGATGTTTGCCTAGTGTATATTTGTGTATATAAGAAGCATAGTTGAGACATGTTATAATAGTGGGGATGAGCAATTGACTTCCTTGTTGGTAGTTAGTCCCCAAGGTTGATTCAACAATAATAAAACATAGAGTAAATAGAGGAGTTGGTGATCAAAATGCAAATGTAATCAATAGCTAAAACTTGCAAGTGTTAGTGATCAAAATGCAAATGTGTTGTCCTAATTAAATGTTATCTATGTTCAATTAATCCATGTGTATTCAATTTGGTAGAATGAACAAGGTTGATGTCTAATACAAGCCCTAGACAAACAAATAAAACCCTTTGGTGCATTGGACAATGGATAGCAATCATATTCTAGAAGAGTTGATGGGGAAAATCATGAAATTTGAAATTGAAATTAGAAAATGTGATCATTTCTATAACTTAGTCTAGGGGATGGAGCCACATGTGATCCTATCCAAGATAGGCAATTGATGCTCTAGGAAATATAGTGATGGTTCTAAATTGAGTGATGTGGCATAACAAAGTGTTGGCTTGGGTTCAAGGTTATCAATTCCACCTAAAAGTGACTAATGAATTTCTAAGCATGTGCTTTAAAGACATCCATAATGTGGCATAAAATGAGTGGGGGAAAGTGTAAGGACACATGCTTTTCTCCTCTATATTTTTCCCCACTTCTTGTGTATGCAAATCTAGAAATGAGCAAGCATGTCAAAGTAGAAATAAATAAACCAATTACATAAAGGAAATGAATCTTCTAAAAACTTAGTAGCTAAAACAAGTATATGCCCCATCTTGTGAAAAACACATGAACTAAAAAATGAAATTAGTAGTTATATGCCCCTTGAATTGTGTGTACTATGAAGGAGTGAACACAAGTTGAGGAGAGAAAAATGAAAATAAAAACCATGAGTAAAAATTTGAGTTTGAAAACATAATATGATATTATATAAAAATGAGTCTATAATGTACTTGTTGTATCCTTACTTATGTATGGACCATCAATGTGAATGAATGTTGTGGATGAAAAGATGCCCCCATGTTGATACATAAAATAGGGTGGATATTCACTACTCATCAACAATGGATCTAACTTTGAAGTCCTCCTACACTTCAAGAACAATGCTAAAGTGAAAATTCTCACACTAACAGATTTCAAACATTATTAATAGTATGTATATCATAAGAAAATATTTCAAATAGTAATTGAAACATAAGGAAATGAAAAAGGTTGCCTTGGAGAAACCTCAAGAAGGGAAAACTCTAGCAAGATTGAGCATGTTGCTCCTTAATCCACTAGTACTGATCCAATATATGTATGCATGTATACATATGTGTGTATACATACATATTGTGATATCCTGATATTAAAACATTGTTTAAATTAAAGATTTAAACATCATGATAAACGATATAGTGTTTGCAATAAAGCTTCCATCATCAAATTTAATGATAATTGTATATATAGTATATAACATTTAAATAATATTAAATAAAATTTATTTAAAACAATTAATAAGATATATTATTATATATTTATAAATATAAATATAAAAGTATTATTATAACCTGTTACGTCAGAAAATGTCCCCTTGGGGGCTTTTCCCTCTTAAGGTTTAGCTCTCGAGTCCTGTTTATGCATTTAAAGCATTTTTCATGTTAATTTGACATCCCAATGAGAAAAACCTAAAGTTTCATGGCAAATGAGACCTAGGAGGTACACTTAACAATAATCTTGTCTAAAATAGGGGGGAGGACTTGGGTGCCTATGCCCTAGTCCTGCCCTATTTTAGGTCAGGACCAATTTTGAAGTGTCGGTTTATGACTGTTATTTAGGTCCTATGCCGACATGATAAGTTTCAATTGCAAAATTCTTAGTGGGAATGTTTGTAGTTGCATACATAAGCATGTTTAGGCATTCATTTGTAAACTAGATGGAAATTAGATGGCATTTTGGATTCATGAGCTTATGTTAAGGTGATTCAAGGCATTCATTGTGTGTTGCAGAGCAGAATTTCTGTTGTTATTGTATTTGTACTTGCAAATTTGGCATCCATCTCCTCATGGCATGAAGAGCATCTTCTTTCCATGAGATCTTCACTACAAGGTGATATCAATTATGTTTTCAATCATTTATTATTTGGATTTTGCCTCTATGCCGCAGGGAGACGCACTCTTTATCTGACAACGGTGTTCGAAAGACTTGAATGTCTCTCCGAGGCTTGACTAAGGCAAGCCTCTAAACACCACAAACCCCAACCCATTTTTCTGTGATTGCAGGTTATAGGTTGTAGAAGCAGAAAAAGTGGAGTTGCAGAATAGCAGTGCAGGTTGTCAGAATTGCAGATCAAAGAAGAAAATAGGGACCTAGACTCGGGTGCCTACTCATTAGTCCTCCAGATCTTGCAACTAAAGAATCTCTAAAACAACAGGAATAGGCTGTAGATAAGGTTTCTAGATCCTGACAAAAAGTATGGCAATGGACTAGTGTGCTCGCTCATTAGTCCCCGACTATTCTACTTTCTGAACTTTGAAAGATGGTACGCATTTGATTGTCATTTGATATCTATGTGTGTGAGCATTTTCTATGATTTGTTTGTTTGCTTCTAAATTTGCATAATTAAGGTTTTGAGCATAATTAGACTTAATTGAACAACAAAATCACACAATTCTAATTTTCCCCTATGTGCCAAGTGACTGAAAGCCTGATAGTAAACTTCCTACTCAGCTGAAGTCCTTGAATGTTTGAGGTGAAAGGAGGATTCATGGAAACTAGCAAAATCAACCCTAAACACCAAACAAATCCTCTTGCATCAATTTTCACCTTAAACATTTTGGTGAACCCATGTTTTTAATGAATTTTGCACCTTGCTGAGTGTTGTACTTCAGATTTACATTCATTCCATTCACTCATATCATTGTTCATCTTATTGCATTTGAAAAATTACAAAAAAAATTGAAAATTTTGGAAAAATTTGAAAAAAAAATAGCATTTTTAGCTTGCATTTTCAAATAATTTAGATTAATTGGCATTTAATTTCAATAAAATTCTATCATTATCATTAGATCTGATTTAAAATACAGAAAATTTTCATTTATCATTCATTTAGATTGCATTTCAATGCTTAAATCGTTGAAAATTGCTTGAAATTGTGCATTTTTTCATATAACCTAGTTTTGCATTAGCTAGGGTTTGTAGTCAAAATCTTGTTTCAGATTTTACTACCCTTTTAAAAAACTCATTAGGATTGATTTCTAATTGTAGTGTTGCATCATAGTGTTTTCCTTGCAAAATTTCATGCTTAGGGTTTGAAAATGTTGTTTTTTCACTAGGTTTTGGCCTTATCGTCTCTCTAGATTTGCACCATAGGTGTGTTGTAAAGGATTTTTCTGCACTATTTGGCTGTTATCAAGGTTATTATCTTCTTCCCCTCCTAAAATTATTTACAACACCTTTTTATTGGCCTCTTACAGTGGAAATTTGGTGAAAAATTGCATATTTTGGCTATATTTTCCCTAGGGCTTGACCTTGAGTTCTACTATAAGCGTGTTGTGATGGATTTTTTGGCATTATATGGCTATTATTACTGTTATAATTTTCTTTCCATCATCATTTTCCTCACAACACCCTTTGTCATACTCTTTTGCATTGAAATTTGGTGAAAATTTGCATATTTTGGCTATATTTACCCTAAGGTTTGACCTAGATTTGCACTCTAAGCATGTTGTGATAGATTTTATGGATTTAAGTGGCTTATATTATTGATATAATCTACTTCACCTCCTAAAATTATTTACAACACCCCTTTTAGTGGGTCTTTGCATTCAAAAGTTGTGAAAAATTGCATATTATAGTGTATTTTCACTAGGTTTTAACTTCTCAAAATCCTAGGTTTGCATAAAAAGCGTGTTGTGAAGGATATTATGGCTTTATTGGATTGATATCAAACATATTATTTTCTGCCCCTGATCAATTTCCTTACAACACCTTTTCTTTCACTTATTTGCATTGAAAAAAGTTTAAAAAATCAAGCATTTTAGGTCATTTTCACACATAGTTTTGCACTTGTCTTTTGCATAAATTTTGAAAAGATTTTAAAATCTGATTTTACGTTGATTTGAATACATATACACATGGCTTCTAATTGCAACAATAACAATAGGTTCCCTCCTAGGCCTTACATGAAAAGAAAGGTCCCCGAACCTGAACTTGTCTTTACACCTCATGATAGAACAATTGGAGAAACTGAAGAACCTCTTTATATCACTGTGAAGATAATGGGAAATCCTATGGATGGAACCCTTATTGATCCTAATTGCATGACCAATGTCTCCACGAAAGAGTTCCTCTTTTCACATCAATTAATGCAAGGCTCTTATGACCCTTCGGATATGATGATTAAGACACATAAGGGAACCTTTGTAAACACTTCTGGGAAGATATCTCTATTGGTCACTATATTTGAGAAATATGTAGAACAATGGTTTGATGTTGTCCCCATTTCTGACCTCTTTCGCATAAAATTGGGACATCCATGGTTAAAGGCTATGAAAGTTGTCCCTTCAACAATTCATAACTGTGTCAAATTTCCTTTGAATGGACAAGTGATTACTATCCCTCGTGATAAGTATAAACCTTTAGTTACAAGACAACATTGTACACTGGATTACTTTTGGGAAAGATCTGAGGTGGAACTAGAGCCACGAACAGACTTTAACTTCTTGAGCTATAGAAATTACAAAACAAAACCATTACATAAAGTGGTCGATCCTTCTATGCAAGAAACAACAAGAGATGAACAACCCACATTTGAAGAGAATCCTAGACCAAAAGGAAACAGACCCTATGCTGAGGTTCCTCCCTTGCAATCCTTACAGGGATCAGGAGGTAGTCGTTGACAACAAAATATTCCACCTAGACAAATGAGATTTGATCTTGGTGCTTCCTCCTCTAAAACACAAAAACCCATGAAAGAGAAAAACACTATCTTACAACAGATAAGTGGTTGGACACAAAGAAATAGACAAGAAAAAGAAAGGAGGAGGAGATGACAAGAATATGCCCAACGACTTGCATCTTAACACAAAAACATCTCACTAAACATTGAATCAAACCATGAAGATCTTAAGAATGAACAGCTTGAAAACAAGAATAAGAGTTGGGCTATGGTACCTTATGTCTCACTTTCCTCTAACATTCAGGAGTGGGAAGACAACGATAATTTGCTTGATGACAACACTTAGTTCGATGATCCTCACAGGTAAGTATTTCTAACCCTTTATCTCTCGTGATGTGTTTCCCCCATGATGTGTTATTTGTTGTTTAGGCCTCCTCGGATGACCCTTGATTCTCTTGTAAGGTCCAGGATACCAGGAGACTTCCTCTATTGTGACCCTTCTTCTATTTGTATCATCATTCTTCTATATTGCTTCTCCTCTATTTTCACTGTTGTGTGTTGTGTCTTATGAACATAGCGTCATGGTTGGTGACTTGGGGGCACCCTCCTACGTGACTGTCCCTAAGGCACTTGTTTCTCCTCTCTCAATTTATTGTTTCCCTTCCTCTAGTGATTCTGCCTAGTGGGCAGATGATGAAAAACATATTATACTGATGCGGACCTAGCGTCCCTTTAGCGAGAAATTAAAAAATGGATCAAGTCCATACATGATGATGGGGTTGATATATATTATCCGATGCTTGGCTAGAAGAATCACTTTGTGCACTTTGTTGTGTGATCTTGATGATGTCTTATCACACTTACAAAACATAACAATATTATTTCTCCATGCACTTTGTCAATCTTGAATCTTGCATCATGCATCAATGTTTTTGTTTATCATGATTATATGGACACTAACACTTTTCTTGCAGGGATGTGTTTGTGGGAACATTTGGCGATCGTAAAGTACATGTCACCTCCGGGGGGCATGGGCTTTGCAAGAGCTCGTGTTCCCTTGTGTGCTTTCTTCCTACCTTAACGTGCTTGATATTGGTACCTGATATCAACCACCTTAAGGTGGGGGCATATATAAGGTAATTTGTTTGTTGTAGATGTTAGCAATGTGCTTGTTCTCAGGTGCAGTCTTAAAGACTGGTGGCGATGAGTCCCTCCACACTCTGAGATTTGTTTGAAATCTATTGCAATCATTTAAGCCCTCATCGCGAGGTGGGGATGGTGTATTTCTCGTGGAGAATGCACATCCTATCATTTCAAAAGTCCTCATCACGAGGTGGGGAGTGGTTCTATGACTAACTCAACCCTTAAGTGTGTCTTTAGCGATTGTTGTGGCGAAGCTCAATCATCAGTGTGTGTCTGTAATGTGTTTGAGATGGTGTTGAACCTAGAAATAGGAACACTCCATCGCTTGTCTGTCGTGTTTTCTCTGTGTCTTCCAAGTGTGTGTGTATTGCGTGTTTGTTCCCAAGCATAGTCTTAAAGACGGGTGGCGATGAATCCCTCCTATGCTTTGGGATTTATATGGCGTGTTTGACTTGTATGGCATGCTTGATTTGTTTGGCATGTTTGTTGCATCATATGCAGTCTTAAAGACTAGTGGCGATGAGTCCCTCCTGCATTATGGGTGGTGTGTTTACTTTCCTTGCACTTGCATCTGCATTTCATATATGAAAAAGAAAAAGAAAAGAAAATCATCACTGTCTTCACTGCATTCATTGTATTTTAGGTGTCTTCAATACTATCTTCTCCATGTTTTGCATGCCTGTTACTGTCTTCTCTGTGATTGGCGTGTCTTCTCCGTGCTTGGTGTGTTTATTGTGCTTGTTGACCGTACTTTAATGCATGTATTGGCCTTGCATTTATACATACATTAAAGTGGGGGCTAAATGTTATGTCAGAAAATGTCCCCTTGGGGGCTTTTCCCTCTTAAGGTTTAGCTCCCGGGTCCTGTTTATGTATTTAGAGCATTTTTCATGTTAATTTGACATCCCAATGAGAAAACACTGAAGTTTCATGGCAAATGGGACCTAGGGGGTACACTTAACAATAATCCTACCTGAAATAGGGGGGAGGACTTGGGCGCCTGTGCCCTAGTCCTACCCTATTTTAGGTCAGGACCAATTTTGAAGTGTCGATTTATGACCGTTATTTAGGTCCTATGCCGACACGGTAAGTTTCAATTACGAAATTCTTAGCGGGAATGTTTGTAGTTGCACATATAAGCATGTTTAGGCATTCATTTGTAAACTAGATGGAAATTAGATGGCATTTTGGATTCATGAGCTTATGTTAAGGTGATTCAAGGCATTCATTGTGTCTTGCAAAGTAGAATTTGTGTTGTTATTGTGTTTGTACTTGAAGATTTGGCATCCATCTCCTCATGGCATGAAGAGAATCTTCCTTCCATGAGATCTTCCCTACAAGGTGATATCAATTGTGTTTTCAATCATTTATCATTTGGATTTTGCCTCTATCTCGCAGGGATATGCACTCTTTATCTAACAACGGTGTTCGGAAGACTTGAATGTCTCTCTAGGCCTTGGTTGAGGCAAGCCTCTAAACACCACAACCCCCAACCCATTTTTTTGTGATTGTAGGTTATAGGTTGCAGAAGCAGAAAAGTGGAGTTGTAGAATAGCAATGCATGTTGTCAGAATTGTAGATCAAAGAAGAAAATAGGGACCTAGACTCGGGCACCCGCTCATTAGTCCTCTGGATCCCACAATTGAAGAATCTTCAGAACAACAGGAATAGGTTGCAGACAAGGTTTCTAGATCCTGAAAAAAAGTATGGTACTAGACTAGGGCGCCCGATCATTAGTCACTGACTGTTCTGCTTTTCAAACTTTGAAAGTTGGTACACATTTTATTGTCATTTGATATCTCTGTGTGCGAGCATTTTTTGTGATTTGTCCGTTTGCTTCTGAATTTGCATAATTAGGGTTTTGAGCATAATTGGACTCAATTAAACAACAAAATCACACAATTCCAATTTTCCCCTATGTTCCAAGTGACCGAAAGCCTGATAGTAGACTTCCTACTCGGCTAAAGTCCTTGAATGTTTGAGGTGAAAGGAGGATTCATACAAACTAGCAAAATCAACCCTAAACACCAAACAAATCCTCTTGCATCAATTTTCACCTTACACATAACCATATAATATCTACCATATATAATATATAAATAATATTATAAATGGTATGCATTATTGTGTTTAATACCCCATGATTAGGGAGCAATGAATAAAGGAAAGAGGCACTGGATATATGCTAAGGCAACAATTCAATATATAAGCAGCAAATATAAATGTATTAAGGCAACGCGAATCATAATAAAAGGAAGGTGACGATTATGAGAAGGATATAACCTTTGGGAAAAGACATGTCTCCACATAGAGATATGTGATATATAAGCATATTTCTGAGTTTTAAGGGGATAGGGAATAGCTATGGAATAAAAAGAAGATATACAGTTTTGATTTTATAGTCTGCAACAGATAGATATATTAAAAAAGAGATATACATATGTAGAGCTATGCAAATGGGAGATAGAATATACGTTACTAAGTCTAAGATATAACCTACAGATCTGCAGATGAAGATCGTTGAAGAAAAGTCTTATAATAGATATGAGTATAAATATATGTAGATATGGAAGGTAGAGAATATACATTATTCATTCAAGATCAAATCCATAGATATCAAGAGGGAAAGCAGTGAACAAAAGACATATAATCTGAGGAAGAAACATATAATAATAATACTTTATAAGTTGATAGTACAGTAGCAGACCATAATTAATATCTATTGCAGATTGTATTACTTATGTATAATGAATAATGTATGGAATACGAGATGATAATCCAGTAAATGATAATGCTGGTATTTAGTATGCATCAATGTATTATAGATGTAAATTATATGGAACCTCATCATGGAGGAAAGGAAGGAGACATATGTAAGAGGGTATAAGGCTTCAATCTAAGTACCCCACCTTGGATGGATGTCAAAGCCCTACCATCAAGGCCAAGAGGGTCAAAGTCCCGCTCTTGGGCTTAGATTGGATAAACTAAGAACTCCACTACAATCCCCATATCATTCATACCATGATGATTTGTTAATTATAAGAGATAAGGCATGGATAGGGAAGTAAGACTAGCACTCTACTAAGTACCCCACTTTGGTGGATGTCTAAGTCTTACCACCAAAGCCAAGAGGGCCAAAGTTTTGCTCTTGGGCTTAGTATGGGTTGTCTGGGTCAAACCTATCATGTCCCTATCCCAATGCTCCAAATGTGTTTGATAATATTAGTAATGTTGGAATTGTATTCTGAGTTTGATATATGTTCAGCTAACCCTAACAATGACATTAGTTTATATGTATATATATGCACTTGTGTTTTCTATGTGATGAGTGCAGAATTTATATTCAAGAGTATAATGAAGAAATAATTACTTGTAAGTTATCTTCCTAACCCTAATTTATTATAATTGTGATTGTAGGGTTTAATCTAGGGCAAATCTAGAAGGGGACATTACATGATAATTCTGAAACCCTAACCCTAAACTTGTGGTATTTGAATTTTTAGGGTAAAATTAATATTGTTCCAATAGGGGACATTAAAAGTGGTATCAGAGCATCTTTCCTACCATCCTATGAATGATAGTTGACTTACATGTATTCAAGTGTATACTTCATGACTATGCATTTGAGTGTATACTCTATGACTTTGTATTTGTATTCAAGTGTATACTCTATGACTTTGTATTCAAGTGTATACTACATGACTGTGTATTTGAGTGTATATTCTATGACTTTGTATTCAAGTGTATACTTCATGACTATGTATTCGAGTGTATACTCTATGACTTTGTATTTGTATTCGAGTGTATACTCTATGACATTGTATTTGTATTTGAGTGTATACTCTATGACTTTGTATTCAAGTGTATACTTCATGATTATGCATTTGAGTGTATACTCTATGACTTTGTATTCAAGTGTATACTTTATGACTATGCATTCGAGTGTATACTCTATGACTTTGTATTTGTATTCAAGTGTATACTCTATGACTTTGTATTCAAGTGTATACTTCATGACTATGTATTTGAGTGTATACTCTATGACGTTGTATTTGTATTCAAGTGTATACTCTATGACGTTGTATTTGTATTCGAGTGTATACTCTATGACTTTGTATTCAAGTGTATACTTCATGACTATGCATTCGAATGTATACTCTATGACTTTGTATTCAAGTGTATACTTCACGACTATGTATTCGAGCGTATACTCTATGACTTTGTATTTGTATTTAGGTGTATACTCTATGACCTTGTACTCAAGCATATACTTCATGACTATGCATTCAAGTGTATACTCTATGAATTTGTATTTGTATTCGAGTGTATACTCTATGACTTTGTATTGAAGTGTATACATCATGACTATGCATTCGAGTGTATACTCTATGACTTTGTATTTGTATTTAGATGTATACTCTATGACTTTGTATTCAAGTGTATACTTCATGATTATAGTATACTTTTTGACTTCATGTATATATGTATTCGAGTGTATTCACATATATACTTTGTGACTTATGTGTATTCAAGTGTATGCCTTGCAACATACGATCTCATGTGAATACTTTTGTGACTTACGTGTATTCATATTTTGACTCTGTGTATTCACGATTGTGCTTCATGACTTACGTGTATTTACATGCATGCTTCATTATGCATGTTCATGTATATGGTTCATGTTTCCTATGTATACTTTATGTACTACTTGTATTCAAGAAAATACTTGGTGACTTACATGTATGAACATATTTGTGATTTGTGTGTATTCATATGTATATTCATGTGTATACCTTGTGACTTGTGTGCATTCATAATTGGCGACTTATGTGGGTATGCTTTGTGACCGGCATATACTTCATGACTTGCGTGTATGACTTATGTAAATTCATATGTATGCTTCATAACTTATGTGACTCATGTGCATACTTCATGTATTTACATGTGTGCTTCACACTTCGTGTCTTACGTATATTCATACAAATACTTCATATACTTCATGCACTTTGTGTACTACATGTATACTTGTGTATTACATGTATACTTTGCATTTTTGTGTATCACGTGTATGTACGTGTGTGCTTCATGTTTATTGTATTGCATGTATTTATGGGTGTATTTATGTGTATGCTTTGTACTCCACATGCATTCATGTATATACTCCGTGTATTATGTCTTACATGTATACCTCATGCATCACATATGCTTCATGTATTATGCATGTCTGGGTGTTTGTTTACTTTATGTGTGTTTAAGATTACCTTAAGTGTCAATAACATATCAAAAGTAAAACTACAAGATAACATGTACAAAACTGTATCTCATGATTAAAGATCAAGATGTCTTTTGGGTTCTTCACTCTGAGAATGAGAGAAAACTTGTCTAGCTACCAACTCTTGTTGTTTAGAGATATTGGGAAATACAAGTACATGAATCCAATTGTCCAGGTTATGCTAACATTGGTAGTCAGATTGAGACAAGAATACTAACAACAATTTGTTGAAGAGATTGATTTAGGATCCTAATGACTTTAGAAGCATTATGATTGTGATTGCTTGAGGACAAGCAATCTTGGGTGGGGCAGACCGTGATATCCCGATATTAAAATCTTGTTTAAATTAAAGATTTAAACATCATGATAAATGATATAGTGTTTGCATTATCGCTTACATCATCAAATTTAATGATAATTGTATATATAATAAATATATATAATATATAATATTTAAATAATATTAATAATACTTATTTAAAACAATTAACAATATATATTATTATTGTAAGAGTCAATGTGACTCAGCAAGCCAGGATCACCTGCAATCAAGACAACCTTCCACACAAAGATGACAAGAGAAGATGCTAAAACAATGGAGCAACTGTATTAGACTGTCATATGCTGTATTATGTATGAAATACAATGAGAGAGCCTTGCTTATAAAGGCAAGGTGAGAGCTAGAAGGGTGGAGTGAAAGGTGGAGTTATTCCAACAACATGTGCCAATTAGAGGATGATAACTAATTGCACATGTGGAGGATAAGACAACTCACTCCAACTATCAACAACTCAACACACAACTAGAAACACCTAGACATCTAGAAGACTCACTAAGTCAACTTAACATGTGTGAATTATATGTTCACACCAACACCCCCCCTTAAGTGCAACTTAGGGAGTAGTTGACTAAAACAAGATGCAATGATGGATGGGTCTCGGTGACTAGGCCATGTTAGGTACCCATGTACAACAAATCTCAAGTGGAGAAAAGGAGAAAACCTCATGGGACAAAACTCCTCTCCAAAAGTGAGAATGCAGAAAACAAAAGAAAGATGTGATGGAAGGAGTACTCAAGATCCCCCAAGAACTACATCCAACACATATATATAATCAAGTACCCCCCCATAAGAGAGCAAATGTGAGACTGTAGGTCCCCCCCACAATGAAGTAGCTCCTATGTCGATGGTGAAGGCTCGAAGAAGAATGCTGAAGAGAATCCAAAGCCTGCAAACAACATTCTTCCCCTTAGGAAGAAACAAATCCAAAGAGTGATGTCAAAGAAACTCCATCTCAAGGTATGAGGGAAAAAGCCTCATGATGTATGCTATCTCTGAAAACTGCTAAATTGTCCATATGTCATAACCAAAAGATGCCACATAATCAGGTGCTACATGCGACAATCCAGGACAAGATGAAAACTCAAGATCATTAATCTCCAAAGACAAAGAATCCTCTGAATGATGCTCAAGATACTCCAACTCAATGCCAAACTGTGACAAGTGAAGAGGAGAAGGTGCCTGCTCATCCGAAGTAGAAGATTCAACTCCTTCAAAGAGGAGATGAATGTCATCAACGATGTCCTCCAAGTCATCAAGATAAGACTCATGAAACAAGTCTGTAATACCTATCAAGTACTCATCCCACAAACCTGTATTTAGAAGACAAATAATATCCTGCTCAACTAAAGTGGATGAAACTATGTCAATGCCAATCTCTGAAGAAGCAGGAGGAGGAAGCTCAAAACTAGTCTCAGGAACTGAAGTAGATGCAAGAACACCAAGGTTCAAGTGACCAAACTTCACCTTAGAAGCATGATTCACACTTGATGCATGAGTGTGAATATCAACCAATTGATCTACATCATCATCAGAAACAAAATGGGAGAAAGTGTACAAGTGAGATGCATGATCAGCCATCCCAACAGCAATGATATCTCTGCTCTCCAAGTCTCGAATGATCACAGAATCAGGAGTGAACTCAACTGTCTTCCCTGCACCACAATGAGTAATCTGATAGATGGAAAGGAGATTGGTTGTCAAGGAAGGTACACACAACACATTGTTGAATGTACACGAGTCACCAGCATCAATTGTTCCTTGACCACTTGCATGCATGTATGTATTGTTACCCATCAAAATAGGTGGTGAAGTACATGATTGAAATGAAGAGAACATCCCCTGTGAAGATGCCATATGATGAGAAGCTCCAGAATCAAGAAGCCATCTCTCTGACTGTAGACTTGTTGATGCAAAGAGTGCCTGTCCTTTTCCTTTGTCTGACCAATTAGCAAATCTTGTTGTTCCTGTAGATGTAGATGATGATTGTGGCAAACAAGAAGACTTGGGTAAAACTGTTGTTGATGGAGAATACTCAATGTTATGTTTTTGAAGAAGTTGTGACATCTCCTCAAACTTTTTCTCATAACACTTAGTCTCATCATGACCCAATTTCTTACAATAAGAACATTGTGGCTTCTTCTTCTTATTTGACTCCTCTTTGGAAGAAGAGTTAGGGGTTTTCTTTGATTCTTTCTCTTGCTTATTAGACTGTGAATCCTTGTGTTTGTTTTCCTTATTATGTGAAGCCTTAGGATCTTTTGTGCTTTGTGTTGCAACTAGAGCCTGTTTTCTAGGTGACTTCAATGTGCCCATGTGTAATAGCTTGGCTTGTTCTCTTGTGAGTTGTGCAGCAAACTCTTCAAGTGAAGGCATGGTAAAACTTAGTACCAAAGGCATCAATTGTAGCATAAAAGGTAGAAACATAAACTGAATATGTAGGACCCAATTTTGCAAGAATAGATAGAATCAATTGTTCATCTTCTTTCTCAAGACCACTTTGTTTGAGTTGCAACCTGAGAGACTTAAATTTGGTGAAGAAGTCTTCGATTTGTTCAAAGTCTTGAGGATTAAGTGCAATTAGCTCATTTTCCAATTTGAACCTTCTTATTTTATCTTGCTTGCCAAATAGATTGTCTAGTGTTGTCCATATCTCATTTGGTGTAGTACAAGACTCAACATGAAATCTCAAATCTAGAGAAATAGCAAGACAAAGTCTGCCAAAAGCCTCATCTCTTCTATCTAACCATTTTCTTCTCTCAGTAGCACCTGTGGGTTCAAGATCTGTGCCTAAAGTTATTCTGTGTAACTTTTGTTTATACAACACAAACTCCATGTTTTTCTTCCATTCAATATAATTATATGGAGTTAAAAGTGGAAATTGAGGCACATCCATGATGAAAAAGCAAGACAACAATGCAACAACACCCCTTTACTATGTAAGAGAGCCCCCCCAATTTGTTGTGGCACTTTATACTTAGTGCGATTTACAATTGTCCTTAAAGGACCAAGATGGGGAAAACAACCAAAATCTCTTAAAAAGGAGATCCAAGTGAGATTACAATCACTCACAATGATGTATTACAACAAACAAATCCTCTCAAAATAAATTTCACCCTCTCAAGTTTCAAAATGCTCAAGTATCACTCAGATGCCAAAAAATTGACAAATGAAATAAAATGAACTTAAAGCAAAAAATGAGAAAAGTACATGGATGGCTGTGTAGAGCTTCTGAATACCTTTCCAATGCCGAAAGAATCGCGAAAAACGGATATCGTGGAAAAAAGTTATGAGCTCGGGAGCTAAAAATGAAGATTTGTCTTCATCCTGCAATAAATGCTGTCAAACAGCAAAATCAGTGAAAATGACTGATACAACTGCAAAGTGCTCTCTGTCAGCTTTCTGTTGATATATAATTTGCTCGATTTCGACACCCTGGGCAAAAGTTGGGCAAAAATGAAAAAAAGCCCTAGTTTAGGGCTTTGAGGGCAAAATAGGCCCTCTATTGACGGAATATTCTCTCACAGTCAGAATATGCTTGCTGCAAAACCACTGTCAGAAATACAAAACTGCCAGTTTGGTGAGAGAACCACCATTGAGGCAAAAATACACAGTTTGTTTGAAACCACCTTCTAGGCACAAAACCGCTGTATGTGCAGTCGAAAACCACTGTTTTACCACGCAAACCCACCTTACCGGGGGACGTGGAAGGAAAACCACCAATGCCAAAGGGAAAAACTATGGGTTTCAGGCCAATGAGTTTAACGGCCTACCAACAATAGGAGCAACCGACAGTTTAGAAAATTTTCCAGGGAGATGCCACCAATGATTGCAGGGTCTGCCGATGGCTATGAAGACTATTGTTTTAATCGCCGTGGTTAGAAACTTTCAGGCGTGAAACAATTGTAGCGCTCACATAAAAAAAAAACACTGATGCATATGAATGCTTACCGCTGGTTAGAAACCCCTAGACATCACTCTTACTGCTGAATGAAATCAGCTGATGTCATGTATACTTCCACTGAATCACCTGCTGAAGGTCGATCAAAATGCTGTACAGTTTAAGGTATACGCCAATTTAGGAGATGACCACCTGGTAAATAGGCTAGTGACCGCTGCTTGGGGTATGAACAAACTGTCACGGACGACAATGAAAAACCACCGGATGTTGCCTATGAAACTACCCTTGGCGATTAGATCTGACTGCGGGTAAATAAAGACTATCGTTGAATAACAATCACAATGATCGCTGAAAATGCTAGATCCCTTCTTAGCAATGAACTGCCTTAGATTTGTGTGTGGTCGACTCAGCACGCCCACCTTCCTTTTGATTTTACTGCTGAGAAATCAAATGTGGATCTTTGCAGTGAAGATCGGTCAAAATATGCCGATTCAAAAAATGCCAACCACCGTGAGATCTACGAATTTTTGCATAGATAATAAGGCTGAAGCCTTAGAGATAAGGCTCACGACCTATTGACAAGGTCCGCAGCCTATCTGATGACGTACGGGGTCACGACTACTGCACAAGCATACCCTGCGGTATGATCTGGTACTAGGGCCTGAGCTTAGATTGATATGAAATTCGCCCAATGACGCTAGCGATGATGCAGAAGATGATACAATGAAGATTCCTTCTGCGCAAGGAATATTCCCTGTTGTTAAGGGCAGAGGCAAAATAAAATTTTGCCTTTCGGTTCAACTTTGTCCAATTTGGACGATTTTACAGTCGATCCGTACTGATTTGGCCACTGCGGACGCAATGGCGGTGTTTGATTTGGGCCAAACTGCTCCGAAATTACTAGTACCTCCCGGATCATGCCAAAGAGCCTCAAATTGAAACCCTCGTCAATTTTGCCTCTGATGTCTGATTTGGATGAAACAAAAGGCAATCTTGACTATTTCGGCTGCTCCGGATGCAATGGTGTAGTCTGATTTATAGCAACACACTCCAAAATGCACGTGCAATACAAGGCCAAGAAGGGGAAACCCTCACAAAACTAGGATTCTATCAAGTTTTTCTGATTCTCTAGATCATCATTCGATGCAAGAGAAGAGCATACTCAACCATCAAGATCCACCATGAATTACACTCAAGATCTCTCTAATGAGGGAAGGGAATTGCAGATTAGGCTCTGATACCATGTAAGAGTCAATGTGACTCAGCAAGCCAGGATCACCTGCAATCAAGACAACCTTCCACACAAAGATGACAAGAGAAGATGCTAACAAAATGGAGCAACTGTATTAGACTATCATATGCTGTATTATGTATGAAATACAATGAGAGAGCCTTGCTTATAAAGGCAAGGTGAGAGTTAGAAGGGTGGAGTGAAAGGTGGAGTTATTCCAACAACATGTACCAATTAGAGGATGATAACTAATTGCACATGTGGAGGATAAGACAACTCACTCCAACTATCAACAACTCAACACACAACTAGAAACACCTAGACATCTAGAAGACTCACTAAGTCAACTTAACATGTGTGAATTATATGTTCACACCAACAATTATATATTTATAAATATAAATATAAAAGTATTATTATAACCATATAATATCTACCATATATAATATATAAATAATATTATAAATGTTGTGCATTGTTGTGCTTAATACCCCACGATTAGGGAGCAGTGAATAAAGGAAAGAGGCAGTGGATATATGCTAAGGCAGCGATTCAATATATAAGCAACAAATATAAATGTATTAAGGTAGCACTAATCATAATAAAAGGAAGGTGACGATTAAGAGAAGGATATCACCTTTGGGAAAAGACATGTCTCTGTTGATAACTGAGAGGGGGGGGGTGAATCAGTTATCCTAATTATTTCCCTTATTAAACTTTCCTTTTAATTGAAGCAGCATAAAATCAAACACAAAACATAAACCATGAAATAAGAAACACATGACACAGTATTTTTGACGTGGAAACCCTGTTAAGGGAGAAAACCACGGGGTGATTAACCCAAGAATTATTCTCTGTTAGAAGAATAGGAAATTACAAAAATGGCACTTGCCAATTAGGGCTCACTGCCCGAGCACACTGCTCACAAGAGGCTCACTGCCTACAAGAAGACACACTGTCTTACAAAGTGATTAGAATCACAGTCTTGAACTGATTGGAAGCATCTGCATATGCTGGAGTTCAGTTCCGGTTAGGTTCAGTATACTGATCTGCTGCACTTCATCTTTCCTCTGTTCTTTAGTCTGCTGTCCTTTCACATACCGGATCTTTCTTGTTACTTCTGCTCTACTCTGGACTTGTTCGCATATCCTCACATACATTCACACCTTTTACCACTGAATCCATCCTCTATATATATCCGCACAAGTACTTTCATCATCTTTTTAGTCGGCATCCGGAACAGTCTAGTTTCTTACAAACTTAGTTCTGTCGGCTGAATCCTTGCTCACCAAGCAATGCGGATCAAGCATATACTTGTAGATATCATCAATTATGTCGGCCAAACATGATTCATGCCTCCGCAACCTTTATCATCATCTGTAACACATCCGGAAAGTAGTTTGATACTCAGTCAGTCAGTTCTTCCTCTGTTTTCACTGTCTCTCAGGAATCCGGTACTCAACTATTCATATCTTTTTCCTTGTCCATCTCCGGAGGCTAAATCCTTGGAATATACTACTCAAGATAGTCCTCTTGACTTCCCCAGATCCGCACTGCACCAAGACACTTCCTCTGAGAGATCCGGACCAATCTGTCGGACCTTGCCACATGCTCTGTTCTTGTTCACCGGACCACCACAATCTTCAATCTGACTTCCGGTAGAGACATATCATGACTTGCGGATATGTGGGATGACCTTTGTTGCCATCAATGACAACAACCATGAATCCATATAGTGTCTCTTGCCAACAATCTCCCCCTTTGGCATTGATGGCAACACTTAGTGAAAAATGACTAAGTGTTTACACTATGCTCCCCCTTTGCTGATGCTCTGTCTTTATATACAATTTCCGGAACTCCCCCTGAGTTGGATTCCTCATTTTTCACTGCTCCTCACTCCCCCTTTGACATTAATGGCAAAGGGTAGGGTCCGCACACCAAAATTTTCAAAAATTTTCTATATATAGCCGCATATTTACATACTCACATATACTGCAGAATGTCTGCAAAGGATGTCTGCAGTTGAACCATTTCAGTAGCCCAACTAAGCTTCATTCTGTCCAGGATTGAAATGTGACCACTCAGCAAAAATGCAAAAGCTTCTGCCCGCCTGAGATCTGTCAGATCTTTTGTATGGGCGGTGGTCTGGGCATCACTGATGGCCTCATGCATCGTTTCCAACTTAGGGACTATAATCCTTCTAAGTTCTCCCATCCGGTTGGTAATGTTCTTCCTCTCCTTCTCAAGATTCTTTATTTCATTCAAGACTGCAATAGTCTGACATTCTTGATTTATTATAGAGGAAGAGAGAGGATCAAAACTTTGAGATAAGCTTTGAAGCTTGTCCTGTTCTTCTTTTATTTTCTTGTCAATTGCTGTTGTTGCCTTTGACCAAGATATACAAAATTTGTAGATGTCACCGCCATCCTTAAGAGCATTTTCTAAGCTCTTTATTCCAATGCTTACAATCTTCCTATCCTTAGAGATTAATTCTAATATTTCAGAAAATCTCTTATCCAAAAATTCCTTCCGGACCTTGTCTTCAGCTGATTTTTCTAGAGAATTAAAATGTGTATCAATACTGCTGACTAAGGTTTTTAGATTACCGGAAGTGGAGGCAGTCGGATCTATTTGGATTGATGGCATGATCTTTACAAGTACTCCGGAAGCAGCCTCTATCAACTCACAGTCCTCCATATGAGACTTTAGGAGCTTTTCATTTGCCTTGGCATTTGCAAATGAAGCTATCTTCATTGTTTGTACCGGAGAGAGAGAGTCAAAATCAAATGGACCTTTTAGAAGCTCCGGTTCATCAATCTCTAGAGTTTCTTTGCTCAAAAATTGTTGAACAGTTTGTGCAGTGTCTCTTGCCGGAGACAGATGTTTCTTTTCTTCTGCAGTCTTAGAACTGTCAACCTCTT
This sequence comes from Cunninghamia lanceolata, assembly GCA_027924645.1. Taxonomy (NCBI): domain Eukaryota; kingdom Viridiplantae; phylum Streptophyta; class Pinopsida; order Cupressales; family Cupressaceae; genus Cunninghamia; species Cunninghamia lanceolata. The sequence goes on along the minus strand of BSBN01000636.1, from coordinate 7,485,732 downwards.
TGTCTGTCACCACTGCTTCCTTCTCCTGCAATTGCTCTTCTTCTTTGGATCCGGAGACTGTAGGGGAAACCGGAGGAGAGATGCTTGCTTGTTCATGGGTCACTTCTTCTGGAGCAGAGGGTCCCAAGTCCTCACTTGTCTGTTCAGGGCTCACTTCTTCCGGAACAGAAGATTCCAAGTCAGCAGCTGTTTCTGCACCTAAGTCCTCTACAACAGGAAGATTGAACCTTTTGAAGGCCTTCCGGAGGATCTCTTCTGTCTCTTGTGCCACTTTGTCAGTCTCACCAAGCATGAGCTGATTCATCCTGGCTTTACTTCTGAACTCATCTCTGCAGTCCTTGAAGATCATGTTCATTGTCTTGGGATCAATTTGAGGATATAGCTGAATAGCTATCTGCTCCCGGATCTCAAGATCTTTGGCATGCGCATTATTCTTTCTTACTTCCATTTCCTTCTCTAGGCTTTTAGGAATGAGAGATATGATCTCAATGAAAGCCTTATTGTATGTGTTCAGATATTTAACTGTGGCTTCCTGCAGAGTCTTTTGGTCTGCCTCACTGAAGTCATCATAGGATTCAGTCATTGGTTGAAGGTTTCCATCCACCGTGACCGACTTGATTATGCTCTCTAGTGACAGAGTGGGCTTTTCAACAGTTACCTCTGCCATTTCCTCCTTGTCTTGGCCTATGGAGGGCTTACCGGATCCTTTCTTTTTCTGTTTCTTTACTTCTCTTACTCCTTCATCTGATTCTGTCTCCTCTTCATCCTTTTGGCTTTCATAAGCCCTTGATGCTTTTGTCTTGGATCTTTTACCGGATGCCTGGACTTCCGGTTTTGAGCTTTTGGTTGTGGAAGGTGCAGATCTCTTTGATGATCTGGTCCGGGTGGGGGTTTCAACCGGAGCACTTTCTTTGCTTTTCTCTTCTTCCTCAGCCTTTCTCCTCTTTTCCCGGCTGGCATCAAGTGCCTCTTTTGAGATGCCTAGGCCTTGAGCAATGTGCTCTACTTCTTTTCTCACTTTTCTTTTAATCTCAGGTTCCCTGAGTTCTACATGTAATTTCACGCTCAGCTCCTCAAAGGTTCCAAACCTTTCTGCCTTAGGATCTTTGGGCTGACTTAGCATGTGTTGAACATGCAGCTCTACTATCTGTTCATCAACTTCATACCCCATGGGCATGATCCAGACAGTCCTTGGCTCCACTGCCTCCATTAGGCACTGATCAGTGTCAACCATAAAACATACTGAGTCCTTGTATTTCTCAATGAGTGACTGGGGAATTCTCTCTCTTGCTTGCATCATGCTCTGAAAGTTTTTGAAGTATCCCCATAGAGCTGTATTTCTCGCTTTTGCATCCCCAAGTCCATGCAAATAGTCTCTTATCTGGACTGCAACAGGTTTGTCATTCTGCCATACCCATCCACTTGTTCCGGGTAGCTCATTCATGAAGTAAAAGAAGAGACATACAATGAGAGTACCATACTTAAAGGAGTTCTTCTTGTCTTTCTTGATTTTCTGTACATTTTCCATCAATTGGCTTAGTAGTAGTTCACAAAGATCATAATCTGCATTCTTTCTTAGCATTTCATATGCTGTGTATATTGCAGTTCCGGATACAGAATTCTCCCTGCTGGAGTGATAGATCTTGTATCCTATGATCATTGATGCATATTTGATATCCGGATCCGAAATATCTTCAATGGTCATTGCTCTCTTATCATATTTTGATCCGGTGGCCTCAGTTACAATGTTGTTCTTGACAGATTTGAGGATAGGTACCCCCCCGGAAGAGTATAGACCAGTTACTGCTCTAATTGCTTCTTTTGTGATCTTGCAGGGTCTATCTAGCCAAAGGAAGTTGTCATGCATCCTGCTCAGTACATACCGGACCCATTCATCTTCTTCAAAGCTAGGGAAATGAATGAATTGCTCAAATTGTTTCTTCTGGATACCCTTATACTCTGGTTTGAGCTCAAAAGCATTGTCTATCAGTTGCTTGTGATAGAGGTCTCTTAATTTGAATTCCCCAAATTCCTCAATGTTTGCGTGTATGTAAACCCTAATATCTTCAGTATGTAAGACTCCGTGGGGAACACTAGAGAAGGCTCCTAGTGGATCTACCTCCAACGATTTGTAGGGATGTTTCTTGAATGAGGGGCGAGGTCTATCAGAGATCTTAACTATGTTTGGAGTAGCCATTCTTCAAAGATTTGCAGTGAGGCAATGAAAAACGAAGAATACCTTATGCGCCTTCGGTTTGCACGGAGTGGTTGGATTGATTTCTTTATGCAATAGCTTCGGCAGGAGATCCTTGGTGTGCTTGATGAACCTTGTTGCAGAGCTCCACTATTCGCTTCTTCTCAAGTGTAGAATGAGCAGATAACTTTTGAGAAATCCCTTATATTGCTCCGCAAACCCTAATATCTGTCTGCAATAAATGCTTCACCTGCATTATTCCGGTTTACCATGTCTGGACAGCTTGGAGTATCCCGGATTAGTCCTGATCACTGAATATCATCCGGATCTTTAAATCATGAATAAATCTAGGTAACATATTACAAGAACATCCCAAACACTCTGTCCAATCCGCAAGACAAGATCGTGCACTTCCGGATCTCTCCGGACCTTTTTGTAATCCTTTATCATACCGGAGCACCTCCCTGAACAGGTCTAACTTAATCGAACACAGCTTCTTCATAACTCCATGCGGACCTCTGAAAACTTGACTGAAGCATCTCAGGACTTATATCTACAAACCCTTTAATCCGCATCTTGTGCCACATCCGGCACAACTTGTTTGGCTGGGGGAACAGAATCTTCTTTGAGTCTCCCCCTGAGCCTGAGCTCACTTTTTAATTTCCGGAAGAAATATCAGCACCAGAATCTGGTGCGGATCCAACCTCTACATTCTCTGAGCTTTTCTTCACCCAAATCTTGCTCATCTGATTCCTAACTTCATCCGCATTCATCTTTTGTTTACCCTTGTCTTGATTCTGATTATACACCGGACCTCTTTTGTCCTGATTCTTGTTTCTGCAGACTTTAGCATTATGACCGGACCTATTGCAGATTTGACAAATAACATTTCTTTGCATATTTAACTGATATCCCCTTGATCTGCATTGATTAGCCATATGACCTACTCTATTGCATGTAAAGCATCTACCTTTGAATGATTTGTTTACTTGCATAATTCTGCATTCATGGGATTTGTGTCCATACCTTTTGTAGTTGAAGCACTGTCCGGAGAAGGATGAATTAATCTGATTCATTCTCATTCTGCACTGATTAGCTTTGTGACCAAAATGGTTGCAGCTGTGGCAGTATCCATTGAAGGATGGATATTTTTGAGCATTTGGCTGTCTTACCGGAGGTCTTCTAGGCCTGCTCCTTGGATTTTCTGATCCAAGATTCTTCTGACCGGATCCGGAGCTTTCTCCTTTCTCATATCCCAAGCCATACTTGTCATCTGTCCTCTTTTGACTTCCAAGAAGAACTTCAAGTTGAGCAGAACTTATCTTGAATTTCTCTTTATATTCATTTGCTGTTTGAAGGTCTCTTTTGAGAGAGGCAATTTGATCCTCAAGTTTTCCTTCATTATCTTTGGAATCTTCAAGATCAGATTCAAGGTGTCTGATAATCCTGTCCATCTGGTGGCATTCTTCTGATTTTTCTTTAAGAGATTGTCTTAGATTGTCTTCAGCCTTTCTTTTTTCTTCAATCTCTTGAGTAAACTTTATAGTTCCTGATTCCATTTCATGTCTTAACATAATGACTTCTTTTGATAATTTTTCACATAACTTGGTTTGCTCAATCAATTCCTCACTTGTATTGCTTTCTTCACTTTGTCTTGCCAACTGTTGAAGCAGCTCCTTTCTCTTTTTCATAGAGAGACTTAATTTGTCTTTTAATTCTCTCATGAATTCATCAGCCTGTTTGAGTCTTTCCTTTAATTCACTGACTTCAGAATTTGACTGTTCAAGATCCTCAAGGGCAGTCTTGAGTTGCTCCCTTAAACCATATGCATCCATTTGAAATCCCAGATCTTCCTCAAGATGTTAGGCTCTATTAGGAGGAACTTGGCTCTGATACCAATTGTTGATAACTGAGAGGGGGGGGGTGAATCAGTTATCCTAATTATTTCCCTTATTAAACTTTCCTTTTAATTGAAGCAGCATAAAATCAAACACAAAACATAAACCATGAAATAAGAAACACATGACACAGTATTTTTGACGTGGAAACCCTGTTAAGGGAGAAAACCACGGGGTGATTAACCCAAGAATTATTCTCTGTTAGAAGAATAGGAAATTACAAAAATGGCACTTGCCAATTAGGGCTCACTGCCCGAGCACACTGCTCACAAGAGGCTCACTGCCTACAAGAAGACACACTGTCTTACAAAGTGATTAGAATCACAGTCTTGAACTGATTGGAAGCATCTGCATATGCTGGAGTTCAGTTCCGGTTAGGTTCAGTATACTGATCTGCTGCACTTCATCTTTCCTCTGTTCTTTAGTCTGCTGTCCTTTCACATACCGGATCTTTCTTGTTACTTCTGCTCTACTCTGGACTTGTTCGCATATCCTCACATACATTCACACCTTTTACCACTGAATCCATCCTCTATATATATCCGCACAAGTACTTTCATCATCTTTTTAGTCGGCATCCGGAACAGTCTAGTTTCTTACAAACTTAGTTCTGTCGGCTGAATCCTTGCTCACCAAGCAATGCGGATCAAGCATATACTTGTAGATATCATCAATTATGTCGGCCAAACATGATTCATGCCTCCGCAACCTTTATCATCATCTGTAACACATCCGGAAAGTAGTTTGATACTCAGTCAGTCAGTTCTTCCTCTGTTTTCACTGTCTCTCAGGAATCCGGTACTCAACTATTCATATCTTTTTCCTTGTCCATCTCCGGAGGCTAAATCCTTGGAATATACTACTCAAGATAGTCCTCTTGACTTCCCCAGATCCGCACTGCACCAAGACACTTCCTCTGAGAGATCCGGACCAATCTGTCGGACCTTGCCACATGCTCTGTTCTTGTTCACCGGACCACCACAATCTTCAATCTGACTTCCGGTAGAGACATATCATGACTTGCGGATATGTGGGATGACCTTTGTTGCCATCAATGACAACAACCATGAATCCATATAGTGTCTCTTGCCAACAGTCTCTACATAGAGATATGGGATATATAAGCATATAATTCAGAGTTTTAAGGGGATAGGGAATAGCTATGAAATAAAAAGAAGATATACAATTATGATTCTATAGTCTGCAGCTCAAATAGATATATCAGAAAAGAGATATACATATGTAGAGCTATGCAAATGGGAGACAAAATATATACATTACCGAGTCTAAGATATAACCTACAGATCTGTAGATGAAGATCATTTGAAGAAAAGTCTTATAACAGGTATATGAGTATAAATATATGCAGATATGGAAGGCAGGGAATATACATTATTCATTCAAGATCTAATCCATAGATATGAAGAGGGAAAGCAGCGAACAAAGGACATATAATATGAGGAAGCAACATATAATAATAATAGTCTGTAAGTTTGATAGTACAGTAGCAGACCAGAATTAATATCTATTACAGATTGTATTACTTATGTATAATGAATGATGTATAGAATACGAGATGATAATCTAGTAAATGATAATGCTAGTATTTAGTATGCATCAATGTATTATAGATGTAAATTATATGGAACCTCATCATGGAGGAAAGGAAGGAGATGTAGGTAAGAGGGTATAAGGTTTCCATCTAAGTACCCCACCTTGAATGGATGTCAAAGCCCTGCCATCAAGGCCAAGAGGGTCAAAGTCCCACTCTTGGGCTTAGATTGGATAAACTGAGAACTCCACTACAATCCCCATACCATTCCTAACAAGATGATTTTTTAATTATAAGAGATAAGGCATGGATAAGGAAGTAAGACCATCACTTTACTAAGTACCCCACTTTGGTGGATGTCTAAGTCCTGCCACCAAAGCCAAGAGGGCCAAAGTTCCGCTCTTGGGCTTAGTACGGGTTGGTTGGGTCAAGCCTTTCATGTCCCTATCCCAATGCTCCAAATGTGTTTGATAGTAACAGTAATGTTGGAATTGTATTTTGAGTTTGATATATGTTCAGCTAACCCTAATAATGACATTAGTTTATATGTATATATATATATGCACTTGTGTTTTCTATGTGATGAGTGCGAAATTTATATTCAAGAGCATAACAAAGAAATAATTACCTATAAGTCATCTTCCTAACCCTAATTTATTATAATTGTGACTGTAGGGTTTAATCTAGGGCAAACCTATAAGGGTACATTACATGATAATTCTGAAACCCTAACCCTAAACTTGTGGTATTTGATTTTTTAGGGTAAAATTAATATTCTTCCAATAGGGGATATTACAAGTGGTATCAGAGCATCTTTCCTGCCATCTTGTGAGTGATAGTTGACTTACATGTATTCAAGTGTATACTTCATGACTATGCATTTGAGTCTATACTCTATGACTTTGTATTTGTATTCAAGTGTATACTATATGACTATGTATTTGAGTGTATATTCTATGACTTTGTATTCAAGTGTATACTTCATGACTATGTATTCGAGTGTATACTCTATGACTTTGTATTCAAGTGTATACTTCATGACTATGTATTCGAGTGTATACTCTATGATGTTGTATTTGTATTCGAGTGTATACTCTATGACTTTGTATTCAAGTGTATACTTCATGACTATGCATTTGAGTGTATAATCTATGACTTTGTACTTTTATTCAAGTGTATACTCTATGACTTTGTATTCAAGTGTATACTTCATGACTATGTATTCAAGTTTATACTCCGTGACTTTGTATTTGTATTCAGTTGTATACTCTAAGACTTTGTATTCAAGCATATAATTCATGACTATGCATTCAAGTGTATACTCTATGACTTTGTATTCAAGTGTATACTTCATGACTATGCATGTTCGAGTGTATACTCTATTGCTTTGCATATGTATTCAGATGTCTACTCTATAACTTTGTATTCAAGTGTATACTTCATGATTATAGTATACTTTATGACTTTGTGTATATATGTATTCAAGTGTATTCACGTATATACTTTGTGACTTATGTGTATTCAAGTGTATGCCTTGCAACATACGTTCTCATGTGAATACTTTTGTGACTTACGGGTATTCATGTGAACACTTTATGACTCACGTGTACACTTGGTGACTTTGTGTATTCATACTTTGTGGCTTACATGTGTTGATGCAACTTACGTATATTCATATTTTGACTCCATGTATTCATAGGTGTGCTTTATGACTTACATGTATTTATATGCATGCTTTATTATGCGTCTTCACATATATGGTTCATGCTTCCTATGTATACTTTATGTATTACTTGTATTCAAGAAAATACTTGGTGACTTACATGTATGAACATATTTTTGATTTGTGCATATTCATACTTATATTCAAGTGCATACCTTGTGACTTGTGTGCATTCATACTTGGTGACTTATGTGGGTATGCTTTGTGACTTGCATATACTTCATGACTTGCATGTATGACTTATGTAAATTGATATGTATGCTTCATAACTTACGTGACTCATGTGCATACTTCATGTATTTACGTTTGTACTTCACACTTCATGTCTTACATATATTCATACAAATACTTCATATACTTCATGCTTTGTGTACTATGCGTATACTTGTGTATTACGTGTATACTTTGCATTTTTGTGTATCATGTGTATGTACGTGTGTGCTTCATGTTTATTATATTGCATGTATTTATGTGTGTATTTACGTGTATGCTTTGTGCTCATGTATTCATGTATATACTCTATGTATTATGTCTTACGTGTATACCTCATACATCACATATGCTTCATGTATTAGCATGTCTGGGTGTTTGTTTACTTTATGTGTGCTTAAGATTACCTTAGGTAAAAGCCAAATCTCTAGAGCTTAATTTGTCAAACACTTTTTGGGTTAAGAAGCACTAACAAATTAACTTATGTAGTAATGAAGGGCTGTAATGGGAAAAGTATGACTCCCTCAAACTTGAAATATAAAGGGAGAGAACATTTCATTTAAGAAAGAGATCCAAATCATTGAAGAATTCAAGTGAGGATGAAACCCCAAATACAAAAAATGTGACCTTCAAATATAGGACTTCCTTAACAATAAAATATAAAGAGGAATCATCTCCTTGTGAAGAAACCATCAATAGGAAGTAAACCTAACAATCAACTCAAGGGTAAGGTATTATTATTGAAAAAGACTTACCAAATATTTCTTGATCACAAATTTTCATGCCAAGTCATCATAAAATTAATTACTCAAAGGACGACTCTTCTCAACTTTGAGGTCAATAACATATCAAAAGTAAAACTGCAAGATAACAAGTACAAGACTGAATCTCATGATTAAAGATCAAGATGTCTTTTGGGTTCTTCACTATGAGAACGAGAGAAAACTTGTCTAGCTACCAACTCTTGTTGTTCAGAGATATTGGGAAATACAAGTACATGAACCAAATTGTCCTTATGCTAACATTGGCAGTCAGATTGAGACAAGAATACTAACAACAATTTGTTGAAGAGATTGATTTAGGATCCTGACAACTTTAGAAGCATTATGATTGTGATTGCTTGAGGACAAGCAATCTTGGGCGGGGTGGGCTGTGATATCCCGATTTTAAAACATTGTTTAAATTAAAGATTTAAATATCATGATAAATGATATAGTGTTTGCAGTATCGCTTCCATAATCAAATTTAATGATAATTGTATATATAATAAATATATATAATATATAATATTTAAATAATATTAAATAATATTTATTTAAAACAATTAACAAGATATATTATTATATATTTATAAATATAAATATAATAGTATTATTATAACCATATAATATCTACCATATATAATATATAAATAATATTATAAATGTTATGCATTGCTGCGTTTAATACCCCACGATTAGGGAGTAGCGAATAAAGGAAAGAGGCAGTGGATATATGCTAAGACATCGATTCAATATATAAGTAGCAAATATAAATGTATTAAGGCAGCGCTAATCATAATAAAAGGAAGGTGACGATTAAGAGAAGGATATCACCTTTGGGAAAAGACATGTCTCTACATAGAGATATTGGATATATAAGCATTAAATTCAGAGTTTTAAGGGGATAGGGAATAGCTATGAAAGAAGATATACAGTTATGATTTTATAGTCTACAATAGATAGATATATCATAAAAGAGATATACATATGTAGAGCTATGCAAATGGGAGACAAAATATACATTACTAAGTCTAAGATATAACCTATAGATTTGCAGATGAAGATCATTGAAGAAAAGTCTTATAACAGATATATGAGTATAAATATATGTAGATATGGAAGGTAGAGAATATACATTATTCATTCAAGATTTAATCTATAGATATGAAGAGGGAAAGCAGTGAACAAAGGACATATAATCTGAGGAAGCAACATATAATAATAATAGTTTGTAAGTCTGATAGTATAGTAGAAGACTAGAATTAATATCTATTGCAGATTGTATTACTTAACTATAATGGATAATGTATAGAATCTGAGATGATAATACAGTAAATGATAATGCTAGTATTTAGTATGCATCAATGTATTATAGATGTAAATTATATGGAACCTCATCATGGAGGAAAGGAAGGAGACGTAGGTAAGAGGGTATAAGGTTTCCATCTAAGTACCCCACCTTGGATGGATGTCAAAGCCCTTCCATCAAGGCCAAGAGGGTCAAAGTCCCACTCTTGGGCTTAGATTGGATAAACTGAGAACTCCACTATGATCCCCATACCATTCCTACCATGATGACTTGCTAATTATAAGAGATAAGGCATGGATAGGGATGTAAGACTAGCACTCTACTAAGTACCCCACTTTGGTGGATGTCTAAGTCATGCCACCAAAGCTAGGAGGGCCAAAGTTCTGCTCTCGGGCTTAGTATGGGTTGGCTAGGTCAAACCTATAATGTACCTATCCCAATCCTCCAAATGTGTTTGATAGTAATAGTAATGTTGGAATTGTATTTTGAGTTTGATATATGTTCAGCTAACCCTAACATTGACATTAGTTTATATGTGTATATATATATATATATATACACTTGTGTTTTCTATGTGATGAGTGCAAAATTTATATTCAAGAGCATAATGAAGAAATAATTACCTCTAAGTCATCTTCCTTACCCTAATTTATTATAATTTTGATTGTAGGGTTTAATCTATGGCAAATCTAGAAGGGGACATTACATGATAATTCTGAAACCCTAACCATAAACTTGTGGTATTTGAATTTTAGGGTAAAATTAATATTGTTCCAATAGGGGACATTACACATATATACATATATACTTATATATGTATGTATGTATGTATGTATGTATGTATGTGTATATTTGTATATATTTACATAGCAGTAAGTTGACACACACACACATCAACACAAGCCCTCAACATATAATAGTTTATTATAGACCTCAAATGTCTCTAGAGGTAGTAGGCATGAGTTTTCCATAGTCCTCCCCCATAACCTCATCTCCAAGATCATTAGGAAAGTTAAGAATGCCATTGCTCAATCTTTATTTGATGAACTTATTAAGAAACATCTTATTCCTAGCAAGGAAATCACCCCACGCATTAATGGCACACCTAAAATCCACAAACATGACATTCCTCTTAGACCCATAGTTGATACCACTCATTCCCCTACCTACAATCTAGCTACCTTCCTTGCTAAGTTGATCTCTCCCTTAGTAGGAAAGATTTATTCCTTCATCAAAGACTCTACCTATTTTGTTGATTTGATGTACATGATAAAAAAGTAGAAGATGATGAAATTCTTGTCTATTTTGATGTGGTGTCTTTATTCACCAAAGTACTTGTGAGTGACTCCTTGGAATTAATTAGGTAGAACCAATTATGAAATCACTTCTCTTGTTGAGTTGTGCCTTCGTTCAACATTCTTCACATTCCAAGATGTGGTCTATGAACAATCTGATGGAGTCGCAATGGGTTCTCCTTTATTCCCTGTCATAACCAACCTTTATATGGAAAATTTTGAAGACTTAGCCCTAAACTCCTTTCCCTTCAAGCCCATAAGTTGGAAGCGCTATGTGGATGACACCAACATATGTTGGCCACATGGCCTTAAACAATTATAACTCTTCAACTTCCATTTAAACAATGTGGTTGAATGCATTCAATTCACCAAAGAGCTAGAGTCTAATAACCAACTTCCTTTCCTAGATGTCCTTATCATTAGGAAAAATGGTGGTTCCCTCTATCGCCAAGTCTATAAATCCACCCACATTGATCTTTATCTTCATGATTCCTCTCATCACCATCCTTTCTAGAAAACTAGTGTCCTAAAAACACTAGCAACCCAAGCTTATCACATCTATGATAAGGAGCACATTGACCAAGAGCTTTCTAACCTTTCGCAAGTTTTTAAACTTAATGGGTTTAGCAATAAATCCATCTCTAGAGCTTTCATCTTTGCCAAAAATTGTATTAACTCTAAGCCTAAGTCTAATGCCAACAACTCTTCCTTTGTTACCACTCTCCCTACATAGAAAGCCTATCTAATAAGATCTCCAAAATTTTACGTAAGAAAGGCCTTGTGTGCACCTTTAAACCCCTCTCCACTATCAAGAATCTCATCCCTTCAGTTAAAGATCCTAGACATAATATGCTCAATTTAGGAGTATATAAAATTGTTTGCTCTTGTGGAACCCCATACATAGGAGAAATTGGGTGTTTCATCTGAATGAGGATCCAAGAACACAGTGTTGACATTAGGCATGATCGAATAACAAAATCTGCCCTCACAGAGCACTCTCACCTAACCAAACACCATATTTTCCTTGAGGACACCCAAGTTCTCATCAAAGAAAATTTTTTTAGGAGAAAACTCCTTGAAGCCATCTTTATTAGAAATCGCCTCTCCAATCTTAATCACGATGAAGGCTAGCATTTAAGCCTAGCTTGGCAACCCTTGTTGAACTCCCTCCATACCCACCCTCATCCTGTTTGATTCCTCTCCTCCTTACTCTCCTCCCACCTATGACCACCCCTTTGACCTCTTCTTCCTCTTACTCCTTTATATTCTCATCCTTTTTGCCTTATCATATTTTTCTGCATTTCATTTCTATCTTCTATATATGTGTGTGTTTGTGTATGGGTGTGCATGTGGGTGTATGTTTATATGTATATTTATGTATATATGTGTTTAGGGTAAAATTTGGATAGAGGGTCTTTAATGGTTTACGTGTATCCTCCTTTCACCCTAACATTCAAGGACCTTAGGTCTAGTAAGAATCTACTATCAGGCCCTTGGTCACTTGGAATGTAGGGAAAATTAGATTTGTGTGATTTGATTGCTTGATTATGCCCAATTATGCTCAAAACCCTAATTATGCAAATATGAAAGCAAACAGATAAATTACTAAAAATGCTACTACATAAAGATGTAAAATAACAGACAAATGTGTACCAGTTTCTGAAGTTCAGGAAGTGGAACATTTGGGGACTAATGAGCGGGCACCCTAGTCCAGTGCCCAAATTTTTGTCGGGATCTAGGAACTTTATCTGCAACCTGTTCCTGTTGTCTCAGAGATTTTTCCGTTGCGAGATCCAAACGACTAATGAGCGGGTGCCTGAGTCCAGGTCCCTATTTTCAACTCTGATATGCAATTCTGACACTCTGCAACCCTTCTTTGCAACTCCACTTTTCCTGCTTCTTCAACATGTAACCTGCAATCACGGGAAAATGGGGAGGGGGTTGTGGTGTTTAGAGGCTTGCCTCAGTCAAGCCCTGGAGAGACATTCAAGTCTTCCGAACATCATTGTTAGATAGAGAGTGCGTGTCCTTGGAGGACAGAGGCAAAAACTAAATGATAAATGCTTGAAAACACAAATAATATCACCTTGTAGTGAAGATCTCATGGAAGGAAGAAGCTCTTCATGCCATGAGGAGATGGATGCTCAAATCTGTAAATACAAACACATAAACAACACAATATCTACTCTAACACACAATGAATGCCTTGAATCACCTTTAGAATGTCAATGCTCATGAAATTTCCCTCTAGTTGTCATCTAGTTTACAAATGAATGCCTAAACATGCTTATATATGCAACTACAAACATTCCCGCCAAGAATTTTGTAATTCAAACTTACTGTGTTAGCCTAGGAACCAAATAACGGTCATAAATTGACACTTAAAATTTGGGCCTAACCCAAAATAGGGCAGGACTAGGGCGCGGGTGCCCAAGTCCTCCCCCTTTATTTTGGGTAGGGTCTGTCTCAAGGGATCCCCTTAGGTCCCATTCATCATGAAACTTAGGGGTTTTGTTATCGAGATGCCAAAATATGATGCAAGATGTCCTAAATGAAGATCAAAGACCCAGGAGCTAAACCTTAAGAGGGAAAATCCCCCAAGGGGACATTTTTTGATGTTACATTTAGCCCCCACTTTAATTTATGTATAAATGCAATGCCAATACATGCATTAAAGTATGGTCAACAAACACAACAAACATGTCAATCATGGAGAATACATGCCAATCATGGAGAAGACAATAATAGGCACGCAAAACATGGAGAAGATAGTTACAGTAACGCAAAACACAAAGAAGACAACATTGAATGTATGCAAAACATAGTGAATGTAGAGAAGACAATGATGACTTTTGTTTTTTTTTTCTTTTTCTTTTTCTCATATATAGATGAAATGCAAATGCAAGTACATGAAACTAAACTTAGTGCCTCCCTAGGAGGAAGGCCACTCAAACTTCCCCTAGTGATATGGCTATGGTAAGAATTTATTACAATTGTTTTGTAGATGGCTTGGATAATAGTTTAGTCAATCTATTATTGAAGATTGTATTTTGTTATGGAATCACTTTCTTTATCTCATTCATTTAATGTGTCCATATTTTCAACTACTATTAATATGCTTATACATTATGGACAGAGGTAGAGAACTCATTGATGACAAACATGATTGCATATACACATTTAATGATCATATAATTGCTCGACATGTTTATGTGATTGTATATCTTATATTTATTGACATGGTGTGTATGGATTATGTAATGCCACACCATCATTGGTTGCCTTCATAATGATGACATACTTTCATGTTTTTCTTGTTTAAATTTTTGCTAGCAATTTATTAATGAAATTTAGGTATTTTAGTTAATGTTTATGTATATTTCTATTGTCATTATTGGATTAAATTCTTTTGGTTACTTTGTAATGTCTTTTGAGGTGCATTAACATAGAGTGGCAAAAAAAAAAATGGAAAAGAAATGGGGCTATCATTGTGAAGGGTTTTATCACTCGGTTATAGTAGTGTTTATTAAACTAATAAATTGTGGTAGATTAACTAATTTAATTATATCATATTTAAAACAATAATAGTAATTATTTCTGTCTATTTATCTAAATAGATTTCATAATCGAAAAAGATATTGTCATTATAGTAAATATAGGTGAAGGTGAGATTTATATGTATAAATTAACAAACTTATGCAATATTGAATTCTTTGAACTCTCTAACATAACTTAGGGTTAGGATTTTGGTACATTATCTTCATTGGGGCAAATTAGAATGCATACAAATCTATACTAATGATTAAGTAATATTCGACATAACTCATCTTGTGCTTACATTTTACTAGTTTTCAAGATGCTTAGCAAAGTGTTTGTAAAATATCTAGTATTCTTAAATCAAAAGATTCATTATTTCATATGTTGGCATTTAATCATTTATGTAATGCTTGTAAGTGCTTGGAAAGTGATTTATATGTAGGTTCCAAAAGAGTTTTAATTGTCGTAATGTGTTCCACCTCAGGAATAAGATGCTTTGTAAATAGATTCAATTCATATTATGGAGAGGAGATTAAAATGTTAAATTTTAATTATTGAAATATAAGGGCATGACAACATCAAGCATATTCTAAAATATATTAGCAAGGGTGATCATTCTTCAATCATTGAGCTAAACACCCCTATCTTCTTAATTACTTTCTAAATAACAAGTACACTTGTCAAAGTTCATTACCCAACTATCAATTATTAACCTATGTTGATTTGTGTTTATTTGTATACACTTGAATTGGATAGCCTAAGCTAACCATAAGAAAACTTTATTGTCCTTTACAATCTTGTATGGGCAATTCTTTGAGATTTAAACAATATCTAATTTGTAAAGAAAATAAATGATTTTTATTTAATTAATTTCTAGATTAATTAAATAAATTTGTAATGAAACATAAATCAATTAATCCTTATTATACAGTTGGAACTAAGAATAACAAATAAGTACAAAATTTAAATAAATTAAATGTGACACTTAGTTCAATAATTGATTATGGAAGAGTGATGTCCCAAATGCTAGGAACTAATTTTCAATGTTCTATAGCTTTTAGGGTTGACTCAGATGAAGATCTTTGATTCTACAAGTGTATTGTTCTTCCTTCAAATTCACTTATGTGTGTAGACTTATTTGTGTATAGATGGTCTAAACTTGGACATAGATTTAAATGATGTTTACTAAGAATAATGGCTAGAAATGAAGAGTCCTATGACTAGAATGGGTAGCACTTCAAATTGGTTTGCATACACCTATACAATATCCATCGTCATCCTCAATATTATAGTTGCACCATTATATAGTGCAAAACAAGAAGCATACATGCAATGGTTGATTTTCAACCATCAAACTTATAACTATCAATCAATTGTACCTTAGGTAATGGTTGGCATTCTATTTGCTAGAATTATTCACATATAGATTTATTAAAGTCACTAAATATCTATGTGGGAATGCATGATGAGCAATGTGTAGTGGCATGTGATAACACAAAAACTTGTGTGTTGGAGGCAATTTCATTTTAGAGAAGAGTGTAAAGGTTTTAGCACGCACAATGTTTCTAGAGGTTTACATGGTGGCAAGTGCTATAATCATATAAAAAAAGATAAATTGTCACAACAAGGTGTTTTCTAATTTACCTATATATAACTTAGTTATTAATGTCCTAACAACTAGAGAAATCTCTCAATTTCTAATATTGGTAACTTCTAAGAAATGTAATAAGGCTTTAAGTGATAGTCACACATACAAACCATCGAAATTAGAGTGATTAGTGGTGGTGTTTTGACTACTACTATATAATTTTAGAGTGATCGGTGGTAGGGTTATGGTGGCTAGGTTAAGATATATATCTACATAAATATCCTATAATTGAAATCCACAACGGAACAACTAGGAAGATGCGAAATGCTTCGTGGTTTTTTAAAAAAAGGAAGCAAACAAAAAAAAGGACAATGAGACATGGTGGAAATCCCTTACTACCTTTTGGAGCACATATGCTCTTGTATGGGGGAAGGCTGGAGATGGGAGAGCTCTTGACACGAAGGCTATGGGGAAAAGGCAAGAGTTTTCCCATGTTTTTTTTAGGGTTTTTTCCGCAGGAAAAGAAAGGGGTTTTCAGGGAGTTCGGGGAAGGAGCGGTGGAAGGGGGCAAGGGGCAAAAGATAGGGGGCACTGAGGAGATTGATGGCCAGACTGTAGTTTTAACCTACACTCGCCATACATGTTTTCTTGTAAGTTTCTAAAGCCTATTCAATATATCTAGTATGTGCAGTTACAAAATCATTGCATTCCATGAGATAACATCTTTGTAAGAATCCTGTCAAACATTTCTCGTGCCTCGTCTATTCGCCCACATTCCACATTTATGTCTACAAGAGCCTTTTAAAATGTAATATCCATTTGAAAATTATCTTCTAAGATGCCTTGATGGATGTTTGAACTCTATTCCAAAGCCCCCATTTGGGCTTAGGTACAGAGGACGTTGGAAAAGTGTGTGACATTTGGATTTAAAACTGTTGATTTCATTTACATGAAATTTTCTGAGGGCTTTTTAACTAACCCATTCCGCAAACATACTGTTTCATGAGATCACATTTCTTTTAGGCAGATTGTGAAACATACCATGAGAAACATTTTTTCGTGTTTGTCTATCAAGCACTTGCAACCAGGGCCTAAATTTGACAGTCGACCTTACCTGAAACAATTGTTTTTAGTGACAATTGTCTATCCAATGGTGCCTTTAAAATACTATGACATACCTTAAATATAAGTAATTATATATATATATATATATATATATATATATATATATATATATATATATATATATATATAAACAAAACTAGATATAGATTTATCAGTATAATCCTATATAAATTTTGATAGCTTGTCCAAAATCTCTCCTTTCGTATGATACGATCTTCATAAATTTTTGAATTGTATTTTATAGAAGAAAAGCCTAAATATAGTTGTACAACTATCAATTTTAAGCCCTACATGCAACTTTAACATCTGAAAAAAAATTCTCTATGCACATTATTTTAGTGCAAGTCCTATTTTCATATTGCTTCAGTTAGGATCACCCATAATTCACACCAGAAAATTGTCCCTGTCTAATATGGTAAGAATAATGCTCATCTCTGCACTGGCCGTGTATCCCCTATGCTGACATTGGATATACTATCATATCACTGTGCGGGTATTACATTATGTCTGGTTGTGTGCCTGGCAACTAAAGTTCATTGTATTGTTGTTGGGACTTTGTTTTCCTCGTCAACTAGACATTTTCTACACGTCTAATAACTTTATGGAAGATGATAGTTTGTCTAGTTATGATAGAGTTATTAAAACCATTTATTTCTATTTTTTTTTGTATTTCAAACATTTCAAAACTATGCACTAGATTTGGGAAGTTTGGTAATGTATTATTTTATGAAACTTGTGACATTTTTAGTTAATCACATTGCCACTATTTGTTTGCGTGATGGTCAACCCTTGTGATGGACCTTTGAATTGTTTTGTTATGTCCTTTCATTTATTATTTTGGGCATGACAAATACTGGATTCTTAGATAATTTTTATATACTGTAGTTTTTATAAAAGGGTCGAGGTGGCTATCTTTTCTGCACATTTGATTTCCCTCTCTTCTAGCTCACATCTTGCCTTATTCCACATAACTCCTCAAGTCTTGTTAACTATTCCAATCCATCTACATGTGGCATATAGTGGTGTAAGATCCTTTTGATCAGTTTTCTTATTGCTAAAGCTTTCACTCGGTTTCGATTTTACAGTTTCCTTTAAGAGTTCATTATAGGCAAACAAGAGCAACTAAGTGCTTGGTTCCCCTACCATAGAGTGTTAATAGATTTAAAAAGTAGGGACTGACAATAGTTGAATGGAGGCAGCATATTGATCATTAGATTCTAAACAATTGAAAGAGAATAGGGTAATGCTTAATAGAGCAAACCTTATTGATAAAGAGATGTACTATCTTATATAAGTTTAAAGTGAAAGTCTAATACCAAAGATTTGTTGTGTTAACTTGTATGTCTAAGACAAACAATTTAGATTTTAACAGCATTTTATTCAACTCTATATTACCACCATGTGTCAAATAGTTGAAACTTCTTAAGTTCTACATATATTGCATTAGACTTCAACATCTAATTGGGTGCGTAGGTAAACTCAAATGTCTTTTCCATCTCGATGTAGAAGACTGCTCACGAGAGCTTCTTCGTAGTCATATGCCCAAGGGAATATCAAAGCTCTTGAATTTGAGGACAATGAGATTATATTGATTCTGACTATCTAATGAATATATTGAATAATTAAATGTAAAAGATGTTGGAAATTTGATTAATCTCCAAGATGTTTGTTTTCTTTAAAGCATGAACAATATAGTAACTCACCTACCTATGCATGTGCTTCTATCATCATAACTAGGATTGGGAGGATGGGTGTGTTGCTTCTTCTGTATTGATGTTTGTGTTCCACACTTATGTCATCTTTCCTTGGTTTGGGTTCACCTGTCAAGGTGTCGTGGATATCGTATCCCGCACCTTGTTTGCCTTCCCCGTCTTTGTGTGACAGGGTTTTAGGGACAAGTGGAAAAGTTCTTGGTTATTCATGTCATGACCACATGGCAAATGTGGACATGACATGTATTCTATGTCATGGCCACACGACAAAAGTGGGCATGACATAAACACACTACCCATAATGTAGGAGGGACTCATCGCCACTAGTCTTTAAACTACATATGGGGCAACACACACACCATACATGCCAAACAAATCAAACAGCCCATACAAATCCCAAAGCATAGGAGGGACTCATCGCCACCAATCTTTAAACTATGCTTGAGAACAAACACACAATACACACACTTGGAAGACAGAGAAAACATGATAGACATGCAATGGAGTGTTCCTATTTCTAGGCTCATCACCATCTCAGGCACATTATAGGCACACATCGATGATTGTGCTTCGCCACAACAATCACAAAAGATACACTTAAGGGTTGAGTTAGTCACAGAACCGCTCCCCACCTCCATAGAGGACTTTTAGAAAATGATAGGTTGTGCACTCTCTTCGATAAATACACCATCCCTACCTCTGTAGAGGGCTTAATATGATCAATGATTGATTGATTGCAAACAGAAACTCAAAGTGCAAGAGGGACTCTTCACCACCAGTCTTTAAACTGCACTTAAGGAAAAGCACATTGCTAACATCTACAACAGACAGCTTACCTTATATATGCCCCCACCTTAAGGTGGTTGATATCAGGTATTGATAACAAGCATGTTAAGGTAGGAAGAAAACACACAAGGGAACACAAACTCTTGCAAAGCCCATGCCCCCCGGAGGTGACATGTACTTTATGATCGCCAAATGTTCCCACAAACACATCCCTGCAAGAAACATGTTAGTGTCCACATAATCGTGATAAACAATAATGCATATAAAATCTGAGGAATGCAAGATTCAAGATAGACAAAGTGCACGAAGCAGAAATATTGTTATGTTTTGTAAGTGAGATAAGACACCATCAAGATCACAATGTAGAATGTATGAAGTGCTTCTACAAGCCAAGCGTCAAATAATATATATCAACCCCATCGTCATATTAGGAACTAAGTCTAATTTTTGATTTCTCACTAAAGGGATGCTAAGTCCGCATCAGTATAATATATTTTTCGTCATTCACCCACTAGATAGAAACACTAGAGGAAGGTAAACAATAAATCAAGAGAGGAGACACAAGTGTCTTAGGGTCAGTCATGTAGGAGGGTACCTTGAATTCACCAACCACAATGCTATGTCCGTAAGACACAACACACAACAATGAAAACAGAGAGAGGCAATATAGAAGAATGATGATACAAATAGAAGGTCACAACAGAGGTGGTCTCCTAGTATCCTAGACCTTACAAGAGACTCAAGGGTCATCCCAGGAGGCCTGAAAAACACATAACACATCACTAGGGAAACACATCATGAGAGATAAAGGGTTAGAAATACTTACCTTTTTCATCCCAATGTTAAGAGCATACATATCTAGGATATCTGTCATGTTGTTTTGGTCTTGTTGATATTGCATTAACATTAAGTTTAGGATGACGAGAGGCTTTCTTTTGTTTAAAAGGATTATATCCGCTTGAAGCGGATTCTATAGGTACTCTAATTCCTTGTTGTTTTATACCGCATCCCTTACCTAGATAGTCACAATTTTTATAAAGGATTTTAAATCCTCGACCATAGAGGGATGTCATTTCTTTAGGGGATAGTGAAGCCTCATAGGTCTCGTAGTTTGTGGTATAAGTGAGAGTATCATTTTTATTTTCTACCAAGGGGACTTTAGGTTTCTTAGGTGCTTCAAAAGATTGCTTAGGTGAGATCGATGCTACTTTTGATGTGTCAAGGCTATTAATTTTATATTTCCCTATACTACAAGGATTAAATCTATTGAGCCTCAATCATCACCAAAGAGTGCATTCGATGATATAGAATCTTTCACAACATCATTCGTGGCTAGAGGCATTGATGAATCAACTAGTAAATTATTTAAGCTCATATGATTGTAAACTAGTTTTTGCATTTCAATATGTAAACAGTTATCTAGTTCAAGATCAGCATGAATAGTATGAAGTTTACCTTTGAATATAAATTTGATTGAGCAATGTAGGGTGGAAGGAACTACTCCCAATGCATGAATCCAAGGTCTACCAAGAATCATGTTGTAAGATAAAGAACTAGGCAAGATATGAATCAAGGTAGGTACAATCACGGGACCCACCTATACAGGTAAGGTTATAGTACCTAATGATTGACTACTATGATTATCAAAGCCACGAATGTTAAGTTTATCTTATTTGATTTGTGATGTGTCGACCTTGATTTTGTGTAGTAGGTCAATGCTACAAACATTAAGAGCCGATCCATTGTCAATCATAACTCGTTTTACCAATGTTTTATTTATTGTGACAAAGATCATAAGAGGATCATATTGGTTTTAAACTTCAATTGACAGTAATTCATGTGGTTGAAAGAGAATATCCATTTTTGTCGCATGCATACTATCCAATACGACTACTACATTTTGTAAAGCTTCTTGGAGCATTCCATGGTATGTAGGTGAAGTTTGTATTAAATCCCAAAGAGAGATCTTAGCTAGAGTAGTGCAAAGTTGTTTGACAAGATCATATTCTTGACCACTTCTATGAGTAAGATGAGGTGGTGGAGGGAGCATAGGTTGAGAACATAGAAGAGAGATAGGCACATGTGGTGCTTGCTTATTTTGCTTGTTATTATGAGTGTTGTATGTGTGAGCAATCACATTGTGGTGTGGTTATGATAACACATTTTGAACACCCAGATTTCTTTGAGTAATTTGCTTTGCATAGTCGTAGATGTGATCCGGGGGTCAACCTTGAACAATAATCACCAGCTTTAAGCAAGAGGGTGCACTAGGTTTCCCTTGGACAATCATCTTAGGAATATTGCTACAAAGTCTATTAATGGATATTGAATTAGCACTGTTTCCCTCTTGATTACACCCAACATCCATCCCTAAAGGATTTAATGTGAGAGACCTTTTCTCATCCACTAATGCTACATCTTGGCCAGGGAGAGCGATGGGATGAGAGGATGGTACTATATTGTTAAGAAGGTAAGGTGTTGTATCATTAATAAAGCCATCCTTAGTCTTATTATCTAAGGTTCTTGAACATTCAATTGTAGGATAAGTAGGATAATCTATGGAATCATCATCATTGTCATCACCGTATGTTTTAGCTATTAAATCTAAAGCATTAAGAGAACTTTCACTCTCATCATTCAAAATGTGTTTTGTCAAATCTTCTACTACCCAAGGGTATGTATTCATGAGAGATGTGAATTTGTCAAAATCAAATACATAGTCAAGGATTTCAAATGAAGAGCATTTAGATATATCCTTGTGATATATAGCTTGTAAATAAGTGAGAACATGAGGATTCATATTAAGAAATTTGTAGAAACTCTCAAAGTTTTTGATACATGCATGTAAAGATACCAAAGAATGATGAGATGAAGATGCCATAATGAAATGTCTTATAAAATCAATGTAAAATCAGATTTTAAAATCTTTTCAAAAGTTATGCAAGAGACAAGTGCCAAACTATGTATGAAAATGACCTAAAATGTTTGATTTTTTGTACTTTTTTAATTGCAAATAAGTGAAAGAAAAGGTGTTGTAAGGAAATTGATTAGGAGAAGAAAATTATATGTCTGATATCATTCCAATATAGAAATAATATCCTTCACAACACACTTTTGATGCAAATCTAAGATGATGATAAATCAAAACCTAGTGGAAATACACTAAAATATGCGGTTTTTTCACCAAATCTCACTGCAAAAGAGTATGACAAAGGGTGTTATGAGGAAAATGATGATGTAAAGAAATTATATTAGTAATAACAACCACCTAATGTCAAAAAATCCATCACAACACCCTTATAGTGCCACTCAAGATCAAACCCTAGTGAAAATATAGCAAAAATATGCAAATTTTCATAAATTTTTAACTCCAAGATCTAGCAAACGGGGTGTTGTTAATAATTTTAGGAGGTGAAGAAGATTATAGAAATAATATCAGTCACATAAAGCCATAAAAATTGTCACAACACGCTTGGAGTGCAAATTTAGGTCAAACCCTAGGGCAAATATAGCAAAAATATGCAAATTTTCACCAAATTTTCAATACAAGAGTCCAATAAATAGGTGTTGTGAATATTTTTAGGAGGGGAAGTAGATAATAACCCTAATAACATCCAATTAGTGAAAAAATATTCTTTACAACATGCCTATGGTGCAAATCTAGAGAGTTGATAAGGCCAAATCTAGTGAAAATCAAGGTTTTCAAACCCTAGGTATAAGATGTTAATGCAAAATGCTATATGGATGTCTTGAAATCTGATTTATGATGAAAATTAATTCCACTCAAATCTGAAAATGATTTTCAAACCCTATAATGCAAAATGTAAGTGCAAATCTAATGAAAAATGCTAGTTTTTTGTTGAAATTTTCTATGTAAAAATGTAAATGGTTTCTCTCCTAAATGGTGTAAATGGATCCAATCTTGTATTACTGGTGTTAGTTTCTCAGTATTGATAAATGGGATGCAATCTGAATTTTTTAAATATTCTCAAGGCATAAGGCAGGGAGACCCTCTTTCCCCTTTTCTTTTTATTTTAATGGCTGAAGGGTTGAGTAGACTAATTTTGAGTCAGAATACATTGGGTTATTGGAGAGGGATTAATATTCCTAGAATACCTTTTTCTATAACGCATGCTTTATTCACAGATGATACTTTGTTGTTTGGACAACCTTTGATGGCAGAAGCTAAAGTTTTGAAGGAAGTCATTGCTAAGTATTGTTTAGTATCGGGGCAGAAAGTGAACCATAGCAAATCTAAAATTTTCTTTTTGTTCTCTTCTGGATTGGTGCAAAGTAGGATAGCTGACTATCTTGGTTTTCAAATTAACACCTTGCCATCAAGATATCTGGGAATCCCTCTTTTCTCGGGATCAATTAAAAACATGTTTTGGGATAAGCTAATTTCAAGTATAAAAGCTAAAATAGCTTCCTGGAAGGGTAAATGGCTTACTTTGGCAAGTAAACTTTTGATGATTAAAACAGTTTTATCAGCAATGCCAGTCTATTTGCTATCGATTTTAAAGGTTCCAAAAACTATTCTTACTTCTATTGTGAACATGTTAAGGAAATTTATTTGGAATGGTACTAATTTACATGGGTGAAAGATTCCCCTCCTTTCTTGGGATAATATATGTATTCCAAAACAATTCGGTGGAGCCAGAATTCATAATATTGCAGCTCAGAATAAAGCTCTTGGAGCTAAACTTGTCTGGAAGCTGTATGAAAAACCAACATCTAAATGGGGTAAAATAATGTATGCTAAGTATTTAGATTCCTTTAATCCTAAAAGATTATTCACTACTCTAAATCCAAGGGCAGGTTCTCACATGTGGAACTTTTTGATGCATTGCCAAGAAGTTATTTCTCCTTATTTATCTTGGGTCATTCAGGATGGAAATTCTGCTCTCTTCTGGGATGATTCTTGGACTAATCATCCTCCTATAGCTAGAACAGAAGGCCTTCATGAGATTAAGTCTTTTCTATGTCAAGTGTGGGGAACAAAAGTTAAAGATTATTATGAAATAGATTCTAATTCAGCATTTAATTCAATTAAATGGAAAAACTTTGATGAGTTTACGATCCCTCAAGAGCAAAAGATTCTTCTTAAGAATATTTTGAAGGATCGTAGACTATTTATCACAGGTGAAAAGGATAAATTAATCTGGGCCCCTTCTAAATCAGGCTGCCATACAGTTAAACAAGGTTATCTAAGTATCGCTAGTAAGGATTCTAATTCTAGCCTCTCTTGGCCTTATAAGCTTTGCTGGAATGATTCATGTCTGCCTAAAGCAGGAGCTTTTTCATGGTTAGCACTTCATTCTCAAATCCTTACTAGCGATAGATTAGTTAAACTTGGGGTTGCAAATTCCTTTTTATGTCCCCTCTGTCAGGAGGTGGAGGAATCAGTAGATCATCTTTTGTTGAACTGTGATTTTTCTTCACAGGTTTGGTCTTGGCTTATATCTAAATTGAACTGGTCAGGTCCTCTTCCTTGTTCATTACTACAAGTCTTTCAAAGTTGGCCTATTCTATTTTCTAAGTCTACCTTTTCTACATTATGGATTGTTTCGCCAAGCATTGTTATCTGGTCTCTCTGGTTAGAAAGAAATAGAAGAATATTTTAAAAAGTAAGTAATTCTCTCCATAGTGTGTTGGACAAAGTTGAAACAACTATTTCAGAAGTAGTTTCAGCATCTTTGTTATCTAAGAAGGTGAGTTCTCTTACTTTTACTAGTTGGGATGATATGATCTTAAAGAATTGGAAGCAGTTAAGGGTACCTAATAATTCTTGCTTTAAGTTTGATGTTTTGATTGATCGATCTGTTATCAAATGGATACCTCCTAATGAATTCTTTGTCAAGTTAAACTTTGATGGTGCAAGTAGAGGTAATCCAGGACCCTCTAGTGCTGGCTGTGTTATTAGAAATCATCAGGGAATAATTCTTAGAGCTTTGTCAATTAAACTTGGCACAATAACAAATAATGAGGCCGAGGCTATGGCTCTAATAGCAGGTTTAAATCTAGCTTTAAAATATGGTTTTACTAATCTCATTGTGGAAGGGGATTCATTGAATATTATATCAGCTTTCTCTAATCAATCATCTCCGAGTTGGAAAATAGAATACATTCTTAAGACTGGCAGAGATCTATTGCAAAAGTTTCACTCATTTCAAATACGGCACACATATCGTGAAGGTAATCTCCTGGCTGATTTTTTAGCTAATCTTGCTTTTAGTCTGAATGAAGTTGTTACTGAATGGAATTCTGAATCTCTCCTTCAGACTCCTGGCATAAGCAATATTTTGGCTAAAGATTCAATTGAGTAAATTTATGATGTTCTGTTGACGTTGCTTTAAGTATTGTGACCTCTGTTATGTTGGACGGATTGTACCCTGTTATTTGCTCCCAATGATGGTTGGCAGACCTCGCACAAGGGATTAGATTTTTTATTTGTTTCTATCACTTATGAGGTTTAGGTTATATATTGGCCCTATATGATGTTTGCTAATGTTGATTTAAGTATTGTGAACTCTGCTTTGATGGACGGATCGTATCTTGTTGATTGCTTCCAAAAATGGCTGGCAGACCTCGCACAAGGGATTTGGCTTCTCATTAATTCCTAACATTTATGAGTGATACGTAGCATCTTTTGCACTTATCTTGGTGTTAGGCTTGTCATTTATTTTTGCACTTGTTATTGTTATATGTTTTAACCTCATTTTGGTGTAAAGCTTTGTCTTTACTTTTGCAGCTATGATTATATTTGTTTTTTGTTCTGTATCAAGATTTTAGCAAAGTCCTATGGGTTCCATCCGTCGAAACACTAGAATCTCCTGGCCTATTTCGAATTGGGAACGGCCTTTTTTGGGTTGTTTTAACTCTAATGCATTGCAGGAAGTCTTCAAAGTTTACGAGGTATCTGTGGGCACTGCCATTATTCAGGTCTATAATTTTCCAGCCCTTCACAATCCAGTTGCCATATACCCTTCGCAGGTTGCTTCTCATTTTTTATCTAATGCAATGGATCTTTTACAATCGGGAGACAGAGTAAGGGATTTGGGGTTAACTTTTATTCAGAATGTCCATTTTTTTGTTGATACATTTAATTCTGCTTTAGTCGACTATGATGTGCATGAAGGGTCTGCTCCTGTTGGTGGGTTATTTGATGGCAGGTGTTTATTTCGTACGCCTGGTTTACACTGCCTCTTCAATGCCTTCTCTCATGGCCTTCGCAACAATTGCATCATTTCCTTTCGAAATTCAATACATTGTCATAGGCAGGAATTGGGACACCAGCTGACAGACAAGGCTTTGGAAGTTTTTAATGCTTTGTTATTCCTGTTGAATTATGTGCCTCCTCCCCCGCCACCCCCTCTTCAGTTTGCTATAAATGATGATCATGTCGAGAATCATGATTTGCAGGTGATAGAGATTGCAGATTAATGGTGTACTCTTCACGTCTATTGCCTTCATCGATTACTTTTTGTCTGTTTTTGTACAAGCCAGATGCTCTGTAATTTCTTTGTGAAAATTGTATACTTTCTGGCATGACTTTAGCCATATTGTGGTTTGATATATGTTTTTTGAGACAATAATGTATAACCTCGTTAAACTCAGGCTATAACCGGAGGTTTTCTTTGCCGATTCTTTCCTACTGGTATGCCTTTTCTGAATCTGGCATTTTGTAATTTCTTTTTATTAATATATTTTAGTGGTTTGGCCACTTTTGTTTTAAAAAAAAAAATGTAAATTTTGAAATCTAAATGCAAATTTACACCAAAATGCAACACTACAGCCAAATGCAAATTTGAATGAGTGTCTAAGATTAGTATAAAAATATTAAACAAGATTTTACCTACAAACCCTAATTTTTGAAATTACTAGGTTATATGAAAAATTCAAAATTTCTAACAAAACCCTAGCAATTTTATGATGAAAATGCAATGCAAGTGATTGAATTTTTGTACTTTTCTGCAATTTAGCTCAGATTTGATGAAAAATCAAAATGTTAATTAAATTCAAATTAATTGATGAGAATTATATGAAAATGCAAACCTAGAATGCAATTTTTTTCAAAATTTTCAAAATTTTTGTAATTTTTCCAATGCAATAAGATAAATGATGATATGAATAAATGAAATCAATGTAAATTTGAAGCAAAACACTCAGCAAGGTGTCAAATTCATTTAAAACATGGGTTTACCAAAATGTTTAGGGTAAAATTTGGATAGAGGGTCTTTAATGGTTTATGTGTATCCTCCTTTCACCCTAAAGCATTCAAGGACCTTAGGTTGAGTAAGAATCTACTATCAGGCCCTTGGTCACTTGGAATGTAGGGAAAATTAGATTTGTGTGATTTGATTGCTTGATTATGCCCAATTATGCTCAAAACCCTAATTATGCAAATATGAAAGCAAACAGATAAATTACTAAAAATGCTACTACAGAAAGATGTAAAATAACAAACAAATGTGTACCAGTTTCTAAAGTTCAGGAAGTAGAATAGTCGGGGACTAATGAGTGGGTACCCTAGTCTAGTGCCCTAATTTTTGTTGGGATCTGGGAACTTTATCTGCAACATGTTCCTGTTGTCTCAGAGATTTTTTCATTGTGGGATCCAAAGGACTAATGAGCAGGCACCTAAGTCTAGGTCCTTGTTTTCAACTCTGATCTGCAATTCTGACACTCTGCAACCCTTCTCTACAACTCCACTTTTCCTACTTCTTCAACCTATAACCTACAATCACGGGAAAATGGGGAGGGGGTTGTGGTGTTTAGAGGCTTGCCTCAGTCAATCCCTGGAGAGACATTCAAGTCTTCTGAACACCATTGTCAGATAGAGAGTGCATGTCCTTGGAGGATAGAGGCAAAAACCAAATGATAAATGCTTGAAAACACAATTAATATCACCTTGTAGTAAAGATCTCATGGAAGGAAGAAGCTCTTCATGTCATGAGGAGATGGATGCTCAAATCTACAAATACAAACACATAAACAACACAATATCTGCTCTAACACATAATGAATGCCTTGAATCACCTTTAGAATTCCAATGCTCATGAATTTTCCCTCTAGTTGTCATCTAGTTTACAAATGAATGCCTAAACATTCTTATGTATGCAACTACAAGCATTCCCGCTAATAATTTCATAATTCAAACTTACCATGTTGGCCTAGGAACCAAATAATGATAATAAACCAACACTTAAAATTTGGGCCTGACCCAAAATAGGGCAGGACTAGGGCGCGGGTGCCCAAGTCCTCCCCCACTATTTTGGGTAGGGTCTGTCTCAAGAGATCCCCCTAGGTCCCATTCATCATGAAACTTAGGGGTTTTCTCATCGGGATGCCAAAATATGATGCAAGATGTCCTAAATGCAGATCAAAGACCCGGGAGCTAAACCTTAAGAGGGAAAAGCTCCCAAGGGGACATTTTCTAACGTTACAATATGTATAAGGACTTGTAGGTTTTTTATACGTATCTATCCTTGGTTTACTTGTTTAGTGATCTTTATACTAATTTATGTATGTTTGCACTAATGGGTGTTTGGTTGTTTGTATGCTTCCTTGTTTTACCTATTATGGATTATTGATTAATCATTTCTTTTTTCTTTTTTCCTTTTCACCCATTGGTTTAGACTATTAGAGTCTTTGGTTTTCCTTTGTTTTCTTCTTAATTTCCTTAATTTTATTCTCATGCTTTTAATCTTGTTTATTATTTAATATTATATTTAATGTGTATATTATTAAATACACTATACACATTTTATTATATTAATTTTTATTCTTATTATACATTATGGGCCCTTCTTTTTATATCTATGCATAATTAATGTACTATTGTCATATATATTTAACACTTATAAAATATAATATCATATTTAATATTATACATATTAAATATAATATTGTATTTAATTCTTATTATATTTAATCTTCGCTTTTCTTTTTGCATCTATGCATACTAAATACATTATAGACATACATATTATATTATACAAATTAATTTAATAGTTTTTATATTTTTTAATATAACTTTATACATATTTAATATAATAAATATATTATACATATTAAATATTATATTACTTGATACATATTATATTAGATTTAATATATTTAATATATTCTTATATATTAAATTTAATTATTTGTATATTTCTTATTACATATAATATAATATATCCTTTTTTTTACTTGTTTATATTGTCTTATGTATTAATTCATTGTTTTTAATTAACTATTTGATTTTTTGACTACCTCACCAACCCTAATCCCCCTTCTTGTCCTTTTTAAAGGGTAAGTCTACAATCCAAATCACAAGCATCCTCTTCCTAATGATGGATCACTGAGTGTGATCCAAAACATTGAAGAAAAGAAATACACAATTTAATCCAAAAGAACTACTATATGTCTCTAGAGGTGCCAAAACACATTTTACCATTCTTGGAAGTGAAAAAATAATTCTAATCCTTCACATTCCATGCTTTATCTACATTATGGAAAAACTGTCACTTCTACCATGAGACAATTTCAAAAATCATCAGATTTGATGCAAAAATACCACTTTTGCTAGGGGATGAATGTGAAATAGTTGCTATTGAGATGAATTCATTTCCTATGAAAATGAATGATTTCATTGTTAGTGTTGACACATGTTTTGGCATGCCAACACATTGGAATAATGATAGTTTCCATACTTGAAAGGTGGTTAGCTTCAAGAGTCTTCTTTTGATCGCAATTTGTAAGGTTAACCAAAATAACTTAGTAGGAGAGCTTGTTAGAAGTCCCATTCTAGGGGCTCTAATGGAAATATAAGAGTCATAAACAAGGTTTTATGACCTATGCTAGAATTATCACTTGTGTAAATCCTATGTTTTTTTTTGTTTTTCAATTTAATTCACAAGTGTTTTTCATATGTTTTCAATGATTCGGGCCTTAAATGAGTTTATGACAACAAATCTCTACAAAATCAAATTTTAAAACAAAGGTTTAAATGAATCAAAATGAAATTTTCATTTATTTTATTTTATTACCAACACATAATTTAATTTTAAAACTTTTAGAACCCTCATTTAAGAAATTTTCTAAGTTTATTATTTTTTGAAAGTTGTGTCTCAACACCCTAAAATTGGAAAATAAAAGTGCAATTTGTAAATATTGATAAATGTTTTGATTTTCAACTTTTATAAAAGAAAAAATAGTAGAATTTTTTTGAAACAACATATGACAGATTAAAATTATGTTATGATAAGTTTGGAAGTTGAAAAGTCATTAACAAATTTTCACTTAGAATGTGAAAGATTTCAATCTTTTATTAATTTTTTATGTAGTCCAACATCCCAAGGTGTAAGAGAAATCTTACATCAACCAAAATATTTTCTTGAATTACTTCAAATGATCATTTGTTTGTAGGTTTCCAATCACTAGAGAGTCCTAAAAAACTCACCACACATTGCCACAATTTGATATCAGGTCTCATGATCTAGAGAGTATGTTTTACAATGACACATCAATGCCATATCCACATTTCAAAACATTTGGACCATTGAAAAGGCGTAACTTGGTGTATGAACATCTTCTGAGTTAATAGGCTTACATAGTTTCACTATTCTTTACTTGTGCCAACTCTCTAGAAGTTTAGGATCACTACACAAAGATCTTTCATTTTGTTAACACCGCATTTTATTAAGGGACTTATTTTGGTTGACTACACATTTCATGTGGCATAGTGTAATGTAAAAAATTATGTACCCTCACAATTTCACATTGTGTTTTGACTCACTTTAGTGTCTTCTCCTGTAGCATGTTTCTAGGGCCACTTGAGCCTAACCTTTCCCTATTTTCCCACTCACCAAGGTTTGTTAATTCCATATAATAGTCTTATCTTTCTTACTATGAAACACATGTTGAAATCTTGGAGGATTTTCCTAGGACACGAGTGCAACATGCAGACATTTGCACGATGCACACTAGTGTCTCAAAGATTCTAAAATTTCAAACTATTATTTTTCTACCTAGTCACTTGATTTCATTAGTGGTAACACTCACCTGATAATTAAATGACATCTGTAAGTGTGCCCAACCCTTGGATTCTCTCTTTCTCCAATATATAATCCCATTTTTTAAACCCTTCCACTTCTTCTTGGATTCACTTTTGGAAAACTCTCACGAAAGTAAAAAAAGTAACTCTTGGCTCTCTCTCTATCGTTTGACTTTTGGTGCTCTCCTTGAGTTGAAGCATCTTTTTCTTAGCTCCTCTTGAATTATTCTTACAACTTGGTCATTGTGACGGATCCCATAAGGGATTGACACCAATTACACATAGATTTGATCCTCAAGGAGTTTGTAGCCTCCTCTATTATTTCAATCTTGGTAATATTGTTTCATGATGAAGAAATAACATTACTATCGTATTTATTGCCTCTTCCATTATCTCTATTTTGGCAAACTTGTGGTGTAGACCGCCACCTTATTTTATTTTATACACACTATGGTATTCTTCCCCATAGACCAAGGTTGATACTCATAGAATTTATTATTGTCATTGTTGTTATTTTCCTAGATGCACTTAACAAATAAGAGCACACATTTATTTTCAATCTCTTCCATAGTGGTTGTCTATGGAGGTCAAAAGACCAACATAGGGGCTTCACCTAAATGCAAAATCCCAAACAACCCCAACAAGTTTTCTTTTACTTTGTATTTGTAGGCACTCCAAAGGGATTTGATCGTACAATGGTTTTCTAGTCTCTTCTCTTTCTTTTATGAATTTTTTATTTATCATTTTCGTCATTTAAACTAGTTGATTCAATGTGTTATGCAATAGATTTTATTATCCAGTATGCTACTAGGTCTTTTTTATGGTTTTCTATGTATGCTAGGTAATTTGTTGGACTGAATAAAGAGACATGTAGAAGATTTCCTATATTTTTCTATACTACGAATGATAGTGTGATGTGTAGACATCCACGTGACATGTTGGTGTCCTAGGTCAAGGCTTCCCCATTCTGGTGCTAGGTGCCTCTTTCACCCCTCTTTTTATTTCTAAAATTATTTTTGTGATTCAATATCCTATTTTTTAGAAATTGTAATTTTGTCACAATTCTTTTATGCTTTAGCTTAGTAAAAATAGTTATTTTCTAACTCTAAGGAAACCATAGGGTTTAGCTGGAGTTATTTTTCTCTTCCTACTTGGACAGAAGCAAAATACCACTCCTTTGAATCTTGTTAGATCCTAAAGTAATATTCTTGGAAATTATTCTAGTTAGAAAGTATAAACATTTTGATTAGATCACATTTTCCCATATTACATTTTGGTGAACTTGACCTTGTTCACTTGCATTCTTCTTCTCATTCTAATTTTCTTCACCTCCCATTTGGTGCAAACAAGTATTAAACTATGTTGGATCTATTTCTCCAAACCTTTACAACTTTTAATGAATCGTTCTCTAGTGAAGATTTTGACATGTTAGATGAATCCCTTGATGACTTCATCCATGTCACTTCTTCCCCTTCTATTTCAAAAAATTTTCCTTCTAAACAATTGATTAACATAATTTACATTTTCGGTTCTATGCTTGAACCCATGAAACCAAAAATTGTGGCACATCTTTGTTCTGATACATAATAATCTTATACAATAGTAATCATTGTTCAAGGTGCTACAAATACACCTCAACCTCTAGATTACTTTTCTCAAATTGTAAGGTCTGCAATTTTAAATATGTATGGGCCTCCTCACTATCATGCAATAGCCCACACATATAATACAAGGAAAGAAAAAAGGCTACACCTATCCCTATTTCCCTTCCCACTTCTCCTATTCTTCCTATAGCACCCCATCTTCCTCAAAAGACCACTAGAGAGTAAGATCTTGTAGAGTAGCTTCATACTACTGCCAAGATCTCTCTTTGGAATCTCATTGAAACTTCACCAACATATCATAATATGCTCCAACAAGCCTTATAAAAGATCCTAGTAGTATCTTCTGCTAGGTTGAATAATGTAGTTGCCTTACTGGACTGCATATACACAAATATAATTGATATAATATTCCAATTGTTGGTATGTGGTGATTGATCATGCAAATATTATACACTCGTAACGTATCCTTGCCAACATTCAGAGCCAAGTCGGGCCCCAAGCAAGGATTCAGGGGCAGTAGCCCTAGAGAGCAAGGGTTTGGGGGCGTAGCCCCCAATTTTTTTTCCCCTTTTTGCACATTCAGGGTCAATAGTTAATTTTTTGTTAATCGACAAATGAAAAATGACTTTGTAAAACCCTAATTCTAGAAGCTTCCAAAAAGCTTGTTATAAGTGGGTGGGATGTATGTTGTGCGGGGGGGGAATTTGTGAGATTGTAATATGTTTTATACTAGATAATAAAATCTTTGGATGTCTGAGTTTCTATGGATGTACCCCATTTTGGGTGAACCACGTCAAAATTCTGTGTTGATCTTTTTTGTGTTATTCTTCATTGTTATATTTGGTTTATTTAGTCTGCATATAATTGTTAATTTTTATTGCTTTGATCTGCCTGAACCCTAACAAGTGGTATCAAAGTGGGTTGTGTTTGATTATCATTTGCAGGAAGGTCTCATGGTTGAGTGGGAGTCTCATGGTTAAGTGGGAGCAATGATGGACAAGGGCAAATTGAAGGTAGATAAATTCAATGAGAAGAACTATCAGTTATGAAAGATGCAGATGGAGGATTATCTCTATTAGAAGAATTTATGGAGGCTGTTGGAAGGAAAAACCAAGAAACTGGCAGTAATGACTAATGACAATTGGGAACTTCTAGACAGAAAGGCACTGGGAAGCATTCTCTTGTGCTTGGCACCATCGGTGGCATTCAATATCTCAAAAGCAAAGATAACAGCCAAATTGATGGAGACATTGGCAAAGTTATATGAAAATCCTTCTGCTTCGAATAAGCTATTTCTTATGAAGCGTTTATTTAATATGAAGATGGTAGAAGGTGGTTCGGTTATTGATCATTTAAATGAGTTTTGTTATCAGAAATTGTTGTTAACATCATAAAACCATTAATAAACCAATGAACATCAATAGAAATTGAAAATAACAAGATGGAAAATAAAAGGACAAACCTCACACAAACCTTGTTATCTTGTTGCTTCCATTGTTCGCCTAGTCTCGATCGATCTTTTTGTGATGAAAGTTGCCCTCAGGAAGTGCACTTCCTTGCTCCATTCTTCAACATGGCGATGGAGAAATGGCTATGATACTTTATTGCAATGGAGATGAGCTCCAAATGCAATGAGGATGATCTCAAGCAAAATGGATATGGGGGGGTGCCAAAGGCGCGTAGGTAATTCGACAGAGTAATATTACTTAAAGCTTAGATTATAGAAATGGAAGAATAGGGTTGTATTTATAGAGTTGTGAGGGAGAAGATTAACGATGTAGAAAGAATAAGAAGATCAACGGTATAGAAGACTTGAGAGAATGTGCGTGAATAGAAAGAAGACATGTGTCACACAAAAGCTGCTTATTTAGAAAGATTAGGTGGGTTGTTGATAAAGATAAGATTCCTTTCCAAGATAGAATGTTTTTTTCTATTTTGAGATTTAAGTGATGAGGATAGTTGATTTTTATAATTTATTAAATCTTCCATTTTGATTCTTTGCTATTTTATGGACAAAGGGGCCCACTTGCACATTTTTAGAAGAAAATGATATAGATAAGAGTGGATGAAATATAAATTAAATAAATAAAATTTATTTAAGTTATGTGCATGATGAATAAATAAATAAAATATTTATTTTTATTTATTTTTAGAAGAAGGATGCAATAATTAAATAATTTAAAATTATTTAATCATTTGATGGAAAATAGAAGAATAAGGAAATTAATTAAATAAATAGAATTTATTTAATTAATTATGGAGAGGAGAAGAAAATGAGATTTTTGATGTGGAGGGAAGAAGATTTGATAAGATAAGATTTGATTTGATTTTTTGATAAAAGAGGAAATGAAAGGAGATAAGATAGGATTTAAAAAGATAGAAAGAGATTTGATTTTTTTGCTTTAAAGGAAATAAATCCTCAAACGATGAGAGGAATAATAGATGAAATATCTAATTAAATAAATTAATTAGATATGTATGAGTTGCAATTTTAGAAAGAAAGCAATAAGACATTTTTAGGATTTTATTAATTAAATAAATATTTAATTTATTTAATTAATTTTATATTGTGATGTGGAAAGATAATTAAATAAATAAATAATTATTTAATTATAGGAAAATGGATAAATGACTAATTAAACAATTAAAAATAATTATTTAATTAGAGAGGATTGGACATGAATAATTAAATAAAATTTATTCAATTATAGAAGAAGGGATTATGGGATTGAAAGGGAATAAATAGAATTAGTCAAATAAATAAGATTTATTTAACTAATTAGGTGATGATATGGGTACCTAGGGCAAAACATGCTAATGATAAGGTGTTGGACATTTTTAGATGTCTACATTTTGCCCCTCTTTGAGATGATGTTCGAGATGATGAAATTTGTGTCGAGTAACATCATTTCAAAGAAGCTAAGGTATGGATAGAGGAAGAAAGATGGTAATGGAAAGATAGGATGAGGATGCCCCCTCAGGAGATTGGACGGGAAGAAGGCAGAAGGGACGTGAGATGGACAATCTCATGAAGAAGAAGGTGGAAGAATGGGTTGAGGTGAAGAAATGGTTGAATGTAATGCAAGATAAAATGATAACACACACAAGCAAGCAAGCAAGTATGCACAAATGATATAAGAACAAATAAGGCATTGCCCCTGTCAAGCGGTAAACCAATGAATAATTGATATGGATTGATGATAGTGTTGTCATGGCAGGGAATGATAGATCCCTAGAGGAACACAACGGATAGTGTTGTCATGGTGGGGAATGATAGATCCCTAGAGAAACACGATAGGTGTGGGAAATGTATCTCCCATTGATAATTATGACTAATTGAGTTGGTTTATGACTAGACAAGGATCAAGACCATTGTGATTGGATAATTTGACAAGATTGATTAATTTGATTGGTATGGATTAAGGATAGACTTGCATTTGGATCAGTGCTTGGACTGATTGGATAAGGATGAAAGACACTATGATAGATAGACATTTGATTGAAAAAAGAATGACTCAACAGAAGGACTCACAAGCTTTTATTTGATACTTTGCACAAAATCTTTACTGCATGGATGGTATGCGAAATATAAATGCATATGAGATATGAGATGCAATTGGATACGTTATGGATGTAGATATGAAATGCAATTGGATACGTTATGGATATGGATATGGATATTTGTCATCTTGATATTGTAAGTATTTTGAAGTGCTTATTTCATCATTGGGCTTTTAAAATGTTGTAAGAAAATACAAGCATCTAGCTACAAGTAAACTGAGATGACCTGAGTATCCCTTACATGGATTTTGATATAGCAAGTTGATACAAGAATCTAGTCAAAATTTAATCTAGATGACCTGAGTACTTCTTGCATTTCCACAAACAAGGATTACCCCTTTTCATGTTTAGACCTCTGAAGTCCTCGATGATCATTGCATTGATCATGTCCTTAGACAAGGCTTCACATTACTAAAGATAAACCCACAAGTAGCAAACAAAGAAAAGAATCATGCCCCCATCATAGCATCTCTAGCTTTTGGCATCCTTGAGTAGCATAGAAAGACATAATAACAAAAATCAAGACTCTGTAACTTAACCTTTTCACAAAACATTCTTGCATTAGATGTGCTTTCTTGCCATAGTATTGATAAAATCATTTTGATGTGTTTTGGTCCTTGTTTGCTTTGCCTTTGGAGAGGTTGATGTGTTTTTGTCAAGATTTTTGTTTGAAAGCGGGTTTTGTTGCGCATGCGCCTGGTGAAATGATGCGGACGCAGATAGACAGAAGGACAGATGACAAGATATGGAAATTGATGGGTAGTGGAGCCTTGAGGGCGCATTGATAATGGCCTTGCCTATGTGATGATGCAGAGGCAACGTAGTTCGGGGTGATGGGGTAGTAGATGACAGACGCTATGACAAGATGACACTATGGATATGGTACTTTGACAACCTTAGGTATGTAATGGATAGAGATAGGAGGATAGGATAGGAAATGGTACGGAAGGAAACTGATAGGAGAAGAGTGATATGCTGATGAGACAAGGTGCCCCCAAGTGTAGGTGACATAGGAGATCAACTTACACATGACGCCTGTTTGCCAGGTTTTCATCATGGTACTTATCCAAGGCACCTGTTTTTCAAGTTTTCACCATTCGATGAAAGGATTTTTCTTTACTATTTTTTGATTTTTTTTTTTTTGAATATTTGGATGGGAGAAGGTAAAATATGGTGAGAGGGACTCAAGCATCTGGCTCCATGAAAGGTGATAGTCCCGCTAGATGGATGCTGTCACATGGACTAGGTCAAGTGTTTTCTCATAGATGTTGGTAGGGGATTGTATGAAAGTGAGACGAAGAAGGTAGATAGCAGATTATGGAAGGTGCGATAGTGGATGACGATGTAGAATATGGAGGACTTATGCAAGGATGGAGGGAAGGCTTATGCAAAAGTATGGACCATTGGAGTAGGATGGCAAAGATATGTAGGATAATAGTGGAAGGAAGGGGAGATGGAGTTATGTGGAAATGTTGTGGGATGGAAGGGAATCATGACCAATGGTTGCACATACCGTGATAAACATTGAAGCATATGATGGTAAAGTGTTGTAGGAAGCAATGGAGATTTTTGCATGGTGGATGAATGCTTTAGGAATTTAGGGACCCATATAGACTTCGTATTGTTCAGATTTTTGCTTGTCATGTGGGATGGAAGGATTGGAGATTTGTGGATGGAATGGGATTTTTGGATGAAAGAGGAGAAAGTGGATGGTTGGGATTCGTGAGAGGTGGATACCTCATTTAACTTGAGGGATTTTTGCTTAGGTACCCAAGCTATTTTGCCTTTAGACTTTACTTGTGAAGATATGGGCTTGGGTGTATGCAGTGTTGGTATAGCTTCTGAAGTAATTACCTATTGCTTGGGGACCCATACCTTTTTCAGTTTGACATTGAGGTGTGTGGGTGTATGTAGCTTTTGAGATGGATAATGCTTTGATTCTTGGCTTTTGTATCCTAGGTCATGAGGACTCTTAGGATTTTTGACTTTATAGGTAGAGGCATCCACATTTTTGTTGTTGAATCCCTTGGGTATGGTGCAAGTGAGTCTAGTGGAAGCTTGTTGTTTAGACAACATATGCATTTGTTGGCCATGATTGGGATATTTAGAGGATTTATAGATGGATGGATAAGGTGTTGGAAGAAGTGGTAAAATGCACGGAGGGGTGTTAGGAGTTGGAAGTAGTGGAGGTAGATTGGATGGTGGAAGGTGTATGGTCACATGCTCTTGACAATTGTAGGATGATGGAGGTGGAATGGTGATATATGTTTTGGGGTTATGATAGGGTTTGTGATAGAAAGTGGTAGACTTAGGAGAAGTGGAGGAAGTACCAACATCTTGAGATTGTTCACCTTGGGGTATGTATCCAAGGCTATATGAGCGAGGAGGAACATTGACATGGACAGGCTCCAAAATACCTTTTTCATGAAGGCCTAAGCCTTTGCCCTGATAGTTCATATGTTGGAGTATGCGGTGGATAGCGGGATTTTGTATAGGTGGAAAACTAGAGACAAATTCCTTATTGGACAGAGAAGGTGAGATAGATGATAATGGTTGTGGGTGTTCTAAGGAAGAACATTCATGCATGAAGGTAGTGAGATCAAGGAGATAGGATAATGGATTTGCAGCATGGTTGATAATGGATGGCAAAGGATTATTTGGATCTTGATCATAATTATACTCTTTAGGGTCCAAGTTATTGGGTTGATCATCCATGTGCACTTGGGAGGCAAGTGTCTCATCAGGGGAAGTGGAAGTTGTTGGATCATGGATAGGACTAGATGGAAGATGGATAGAAGTAATGGAGGTTTCTTTCTCACGGATGGGTATGTGATCAAGTTGTTCAAGGACATCTTCTTCATAGGGAATATCTTGATCATAGAACAGATAAAGATTATGGATGGGTTAGAGTTGGATTTCCTTCTCATGTATAGGATCAAGTTGCTCATGGATAGCTTCTTTATCAAAGATAGTATCTTAATAATAGAAAAGATAAAGGTTATGAATGGGTTGGAATTAGATTTCCTTCTCATGTATTGTCATTAGGAGATGGATAGGATCAAGTGGCTCATGGAGAGGTTAATTATTATGGATATCATCTTGATCATGGAAGAATAGGGCTGTATTTATAGAGTTGTGAGGGAGAAGATCAACGGTGTAGAAAGAATAAGAAGATCAACGGTATAGAAGACTTGAGAGATTGTGCACGAATAGAAAGAAGACATGTGTCACACAAAAGCTAATTATTTAGAAAGATTAGGTGCCCACCTAATCTTTCTAAATAAGCAGCTTTTGTGTGACACATGTCTTTTTTCTATTCATGCACAATTTCTCAAGTCTTCTATACCGTTGATCTTTTCCCTCACAACTCTATAAATACAGCCCTATTCTTCCATTTCTATAAAGATGATATCCATAATAATGAACCTCTCCATGAGCCACTTGATTGTATCCATCTCATAATGATAATACATGAGAAGGAAATCCAATTCCAACCCATTCATAACCTTTATCTTTTCTATGATCAAGATACTATCTTTGATGAAGAAGCTATCCATGAGCAACTTGATCCTATACATGAGAAGGAAATCCAACTCCAACCCATCCATAATCTTTATCTGTTCTATGATCAAGATATTCCCTATGAAGAAGATGTCCTTGAACAAATTGATCCCATACCCATCCATGAGCAAGAAACCTTCATTACTTCTATCCATCTTCCATCTAGTCCTATGTCTCGATCGATCTTTTTGTGATGAAAGTTGCCCTCAGGAAGTGTACTTCCTTGATTTGTTCTTCAAGATGGTGATGGAGAAATAGATGCGATACTTTATTGCAATGAAGATGAGTTTCAAATGCAATGAGGATGATCTCAAGCAAAATGGATATGGGGGGGTGCCAAAGGCGCGCTAGTAATTCGACAAAGTAATATTACTTAAAGCTTGGATTATAGAAATGGAAGAATAGGGTTGTATTTATAGAGTTGTAAGGGAGAAGATCAACAATGTAGAAAGAATAAGAAGATAAACAGTATAGAGGACTTGAGAGAATGTGTGCGAATAGAAAGAAGACATGTGTCACACAAAAGCTGCTTATTTAGAAAGATTAGGTGGGTTGTTGATAAAGATAAGATTCCTTTCCAAGATAGAATGTTTTTTTCTATTTTGAGATTTAAGTGATGAGGATAGTTGATTTTTATAATTTATTAAATCTTCCATTTTGATTCTTTGCTATTTTATGGACAAAGGGGCCCACTTGCACATTTTTAGAAGAAAATGATATAGATAAGAGTGGATGAAATATAAATTAAATAAATAAAATTTATTTAATTTATGTGCATGATGAATAAATAAATAAAATATTTAATTTTATTTATTTTTAAAAGAAGGATGCAATAATTAAATAATTTAAAATTATTTAATCATTTGATGGAAAATAGAAGAATAAGGAAATTAATTAAATAAATAGAATTTATTTAATTAATTATGGAGAGGGGAAGAAAATGAGATTTTTGATGTGGAGGGAAGAAGATTTGATAAGATAAGATTTGATTTAATTTTTTTGCTTTAAAGGAAATAAATCCTAAAAAGATGAGAGGAATAATAGATGAAATATCTAATTAAATAAATTAATTAGATATGCATGAGTTGCAATTTTAGAAAGAAAGCAAGAAGATATTTTTAGGATTTTATTAATTAAATAAATATTTAATTTATTTAATTAAATTTGGATTGTGATGTGGAAAGATAATTAGATGGAGGTAAGGAACATGCCATATATTACATCAATTGAACCTTACTATATTATGAAACTCATTATTCAACACTAGAAAAATAATGTCTCGCTCTAGTATTCATGACACACAAGCTAAGACATTACCTTCTCCATGCAGAAACACATGTTATCATAAAATTTGATCCACTTAAACA
This sequence comes from Cunninghamia lanceolata, assembly GCA_027924645.1. Classification (NCBI taxonomy): domain Eukaryota; kingdom Viridiplantae; phylum Streptophyta; class Pinopsida; order Cupressales; family Cupressaceae; genus Cunninghamia; species Cunninghamia lanceolata. Next base: position 7,443,906 of record BSBN01000636.1, on the reverse strand, counting down.
TCATTTCTCTAAAATGAATTTGTCAGGTTGCTTAGCCAAATGGGTAATGTTTCTAATTGAATTTGACCTTAAATTTGTCTCTCTAAAGGTAATCCAAGGACAAGCATTAGTAGACCATTTAGCCAATGCCCCCTCTTTGTTTTCTATTCCCAATCAATATTCCTTCCCCAATGACCATATCCTTTCTTTGGATGATAGTCACCCATGGGATTTATTCTTTGATGGATCAAGGTGTAGAACTAGCTCTAAAGATGGTGTAATGCTAGTTCCTCCTTCTAGTAAGTTGATTCCCCTTTCTTTCCATCTAAATTTTCTATGTAGAAACAATATCGTTGAGTACAAAGAACTTATTGTTGGATTGCATGTTGCATTATCTCTTAATATTAAATTCAAGGGTTATGGATTTCACTTATTCACATTTGTTGTATTGAATGTCTTATCTACTATTTTTGTTCAAGGAATGGATTAAACATGCTTTAGGTAAGATTTAGGAAGTGATGTATTACATTAGGGATTATTGAAGAAGAGTTGCAAGAAATACTTTTTCTTGGGTGTGTCACTGCAAGTCATTGATATAGATATACCCTCTGAATTTGAAGTTCTGTTGTCATAAAGGGAGCATTTGCAGTGTGGGATTTTGACTTTGTTACCCTAATAAGGCACTGATCCAGAAATGTGCTTACCCAAGGGTCCATAAATGATAATAATTTAATAGATAAATCATTTGAATCACTCCATCTTGTGTTTTTTTTTTTAGTGTAGGTGTTGCATGTTCTCAAGATAAACAACAAAGATAATCCAAGAACATTGCCAGTTTGGGATTAATCTTACAAATCTTGGTGTATATATGAGAACATATCTGTCTGCTTGTAATGAAAGATACACTTGATGTTGTTATAATAAGGGACACCCCCTAGGTTTGGAAGAGCCTGAAGTGCAAGGGAGATAAGTGTGGATAGTTCCCACCTTGTTGAACAATCTCCCACTCTATTGGCCAGGTCTCCATCAAACTTGATCATGAGAAGTGGCAAATATTTAGAGTTTGATGTGTGCAGATTTGGGAACCAACAAAATTGGTGACTTTGCTAGGGAAAGGCTTACTTATCCATTTGAAAAGAGTTAAGCCATTATGATCTGATGCAACGGTGCCCTGTTGGTGAAAAGAATCTAGAATATAATTGGTCAGGTATGTGGCTACTTGATGCTTTGTCCTTTGTGGAGAGGTGGCGACTCTATTGTTGAATTTTCTAAAATACAAGTACTTAATCTCTTTCATTTGAAATGATTAGATTAGAATAGAAATTTTGGTCTTGTCCTCGGAAAAGGTTTTTTTATTGAAAGATACAAAGCTTTGAACTTCAATGGAATTACTGGTTACCCAAATGCTATCCCTAGTGAAATCAAAAAATATTTACCAAAATATAGTGGAAAGAATTCTGAATCTGCAGACAGGCATTTGCAAGATTTCTATGATCTGATAGGGGATTATGAGATTGAAGTTGAGGATGTTGTTATGAAACTCTTTGTTCAATCATTAAGGCATGATGCTAGGGATTGGTTTTATTTCCTACCTAAATGTTCTATCCTTTAATGGCAAGATCTTGAGGCTACATTTCTAGAATAGTTTGGTGAAAGAACCAATGTGGCTTCACCAGTTATTCAATTCATGAACATTAGAAAGGATAGAGATGAGCCAGTTCTAGTTTTTAAAATGAGATTTATACAAATGCTTAACTACATCCTAGAATAGATGAGGCCAAATGATGCATTGTGTTTGGTACTATACCTTGGTGCATTTGATGGGGAAATGTGTTATATGTTGAGGGATAAGGAACACACTACATTCTATCAGGATTGTGAAATTGCACTAGATATTGAAAATAATTTGAAATATGCAATGCCAACAAGACCCATGTTTGTAAACATTGATTACTGCAAGACCTTTTATACATATTTGAATACTTTGCTTCAAAACAGAGATAGTATTGTGCATCAAAACAATTCTCTTGTTGTTAAGCAAGGTGTTATTAATGAAAGTAAGGAGATTTTTGTACAAAATTAAAGTATGCTTGGGAACAAGATTGATATTTGTGATTGGTTTGAAAGAAAAACTTGTGAAAATACTTTGCAAGGATATATGGGAAGTTACCTTTTGTAATGTTATCGCAGGAACACAGGAGCATATTGGAGAGGATAACCATGTAGATATGGAGGTGTTTACATTCAATGATAAGAATACAAATGAAAGCATTCACTTTGATGTGAATAAACAAATCTCAGATGTTCATGTTGATTCAGTAGAATCAACTGTTATCTCATGTGAAGAGAACAAAGTAGAAGAGTCCCTTGCAATTGGCATTCATGTTGAAGATTCAAGCTACAATAATTATGATTCTATATATCATACCATGAAGAGTTTTGAGGAGACACAAGACATGTGTGATGGTTGGTTAAAAAAAGTTAGGAAAGCAATATTATTGGTTGCTCAAGCAAGATGACATTTATAGGAAGTTAGAGAATATTGTAATCACCTAGATCATGCAAGGCCATGAAGGGAGTCACATCTTGGATCTCTACTTATTTCAAAAGAAGAATGTTCAGAGATTGAGTAGGCCAAAGGGGAGCCTCTTGAGGTAAGTAAAAAGGAAAAATGTGTAAATTTGACTGAACAAAGTTCAATAGAGTATATAGAGAAGTTGCCTAAGTTATGCACAGAAGGTGGCTTGGACATGAATTTGCCAGTTGTATATGAACCATCTAGATTATTCGATTCAAAGTTGATACATAATAAGTAAAGTTTGCTACATGGGTCATCAGAGATCTTGCATGAGTATTTTAGATCTAATGATACTAGTCATCCATTGGGTTATGAAGCAGATTATTTCCCAAAGCAGTATGGTGGATGTTAGAGAAAGCACAATAATGATGAGAATGATTTCCTTAATGGAAATAATAAGTTGTGTGTTAACATTGCTCACTCAGTTCAAATTGGTAGACTTAATATAGTCATAACTTGGATTCTTGTTGATATTTCCCAAATGAGCATAGTATTATCTGATGAGAACAGGACATTTGACAAAGGCAAGTGTTGATTTCTTGTTTTTGGTGGCCCTGGGCCACCTCATGAAAACTAAAGACTTGGTAAAATAATGGTTATGTGAGTTACCTTTCAATTAGTCTTTAGTTTCTTAAAGGAGATTTGAGTCACCTTTCAATCGGTCTCTAACTCCTCTAGTTGATTCACAAATGGCTTGCACCCCGAAGTTCTGTGATTCTCGTCATGCCTGCAGGAGTCATGCATCCACAACCATTGTGGACCCCCCATGATTTCTGTTTGTTCTCTAATCTTAAACCTTGAATGTTGGCCTAACTTATGACTTAGAAGCTAAAACCCTAAGCCCTAAGTCTTTTCAAGGCATATGTTATAATTGTATGTTGACTTGTGATAGGCGGTCACCCCAAACTTAAGTTGCAACTTAGTGTCCTTAGCTTCATTTGTGACCAGCCCCATGAGCCTAGTGACTGGCCTCTCCCATGCAAAGTATAGAAATATGGTAGATGTCTATTGCAGTATTGCGGGCATCAAATCTGCCAGTTTTGTTAGCCCTATGCTGATGTGATGGTCATTGATTTCAGGGGGGTGGGCCTAGGATCATACTCACTAAAATAATTGCTACATGCATCTTTTATGTTGGATCGCACTAGCACACTGCATAAGAGATACCATGGAATATTCCTTGTGCTATCACGATGATGTAACAATCGGATAGTCGAAATTGGATTTGACTTGAGAAGGCAAGAACATAGCACGCAAGTATAGATGTAGTAGTATCAGTCCTTGTTGGGTTGCGCTATTGTGATGAAGTGACATGTGGCAGGATTGGTTGATCAAATTGTCATCCCTGGCATTTCCTGATTGGATATTGACTTCTTCAATGGTCGAGGTGGATTTTTCTTCTAGGGCCACCTATTTTGTTCATATCAATGGATCAAATTCAAATTTAGGATTTCACTTGTGTGCTAGATCATGATTTGACAAATAGTGCAATTTTTTACTAGATCTCAATTCTTAATTAGATTTTGGCAAATAAGCTAGGCATATGTGGTATGTGCGAATTGTATTTGTAGTCAAGATTTGGTAAGTCATGGCTGCCTTGTGCCTCCATTTCTTGCTTCAAAGATTGTAATGTGATCTACAAATACTTTCATATATGAATTCAAGTATACAAAGACTATTGAAGCTTGAAATGGAATTAAGGAGGTTGTTGAAGAAAGGAAATTGCTCGGGAAGAGGGCCTTCTTCCATTTTTGCTATAAGTAGATGTGTTTTCATGACTATTTACATTAGCTACTAGCATGGGTATTGTACATGATATTTCTTTCTTGCTACTGATGTTCTCTGTTTCCCAAAAGGGAAAGCTCTTGTTCTCTTGGTTGCAGGTCTGCTTTTTCTAAATTAAGGAAGAACTACATACTAATCATTAGGATGGTAGGAATTGGAAAAAGAAAGAGATTTTGGCTTCAGTAGCCTTGCTACTTTCATAGAACCATAGGTGAGTAATGTCATTCTGGTGACGAAGGGCAATGGTTGGCTAGAAACTCCAATGGCAAGGAACAGGTTGGCAAGGGTGGATTAACTGGATGAAATTTCACTAGCCTTGGCCAAAACTAGGACCCATATGTGAAGGCAGAGAGGCATCATTGTGCTTTCTCTCCTTCTTCTTGCATGATGGTATAGCGTTAGAAAATGTCCCCTTGGGGGCTTTTCCCTCATAAGGTTTAGCTCCTAGGTCTTTAGCATGCATTTAGGACATCTTAGTTCATATTTTGGCATCCTGATGGAATGAGACCTAGGTTCTATGACAAATTGGACCTAGGTGGACCCCTTGAGCTATACCCTGCCCAAAATAGGGGGGGAGGACTTGGGCACCCGCGCCCTAGTCCTGCCCTATTTTGGGGCAACCCTAATTTCTGGGTGTCAGTTTGTGACTGTCATTTGGTCCCTTTGCCGACATGGTAAGTTTGAATTACGAAAATATTGGCAGGAGTATTTGTAGTTGCATATAAAAGCATGTTTAGGCATTCATTTGTAAACTAGATGGTAATTGTGATGTTCAAGTGTTCTCAAGGTGATTCAAGGCTTTCATTCTGTTGCAAGAGTAGACTTGTGTGTTTTGTGTGTTGATATTTATAGATTTGAGCATCAATTTCCTCATGGAATGAAGAGCATCTTCCTCCCATGAGAGATTCACTACAAGGTGACATTATATTGTGTTTTCATCATTGATTCCTTTGGTTTTTGCCTTTGTCTCACAAGGGCACACTCTCTTTATCTGACAACGGTGTTCGGAGACTTAAGTGTCCTCCAGGGCTTGACTGAGGTAAGCCTCTAAACACCACAAACCCCAAACCAAGTCTTGTGATTGTAGGTTACATGTGTCGCATTTGGGAAAAGTGAAGTTGCAGGAAGTATTAGCAGGCATCAAGGCTTCAAGATCTGAAGAAAAATAGGACACAAGAGCATTTCCAAGACTTGGGCGCTTGCTATAGTGTCCTTCGCAGACAGATTTCTAGAAACAAAAGTTATAGGGCTTATCAGTGTCGGAAGGAGGTCCGGATCCCACAAAGAAAGTGGTACCTTAGACTTGGGTACCCGCTCCAGTGTCCCCAACTATTCCACTTCAGAACCCCAAAAATAGGTACTCTGTGATTTGGTATTTTACTCCTGTCTGCAAGAGCTTTTTCTGTTATTCGTTAATTTGTTCCCGTATTTGCATAATTAGGATTTTAATGGTCAATTGAGCATAGGAGAAGGAGAATTGATAATTAAATTCCCTAATTCAAGTTTTCCTATATCTCACAGCAACCTAGGGTATGATAGTTCTTGCCACTCAAACCTAGATCCTTGAGTGTTAAGTGGAAAGGCAAATTTAAAGATCAAAACACTAAAACATTAACAAATCTAATTTTCCCCTAAAAATTTTGGTGAACCTGTGTTATTGGACTTAAATTGCAACTTACTGAGTGTGTGTCTTCATATTTGGATTGATTTCATTCATTCATATAGTCATTCATTTTATTGCATTAAGAAAAATTGAAAAAAAATTGAAAATTTTGAAAAATACAAAAAATTTGCATTGTTTGGCTTACTAAATTGCATAAATTCTTTCTAAATTTTCCTAATTCAGGATTTTTGCATCAAATCTGATATAAAATACAGAAAAATACAAAAATTCAAAATTTTCCTTTGCATTTTCATTATTAATTGCTAGGTTTTTGTGGAAATTTTGACAATTTTATATAACCTAGTAATTCCAAAATCTAGGGTTAGTAGGAAAAATCTTTTCTCAGATATTTCTACTCATTTTAGAAGCTCATTCAAATTTGTATTTGTCTGTAGTCTTTCATTTTAGTGTAAATTTGCATTTAGATTTAAAATATTTGTATTTTTGCATAGAAAATTTCAACAAAACTAGCAATTTTGATGCATTTTCATTAAATTTGCATGGGCATTTTGCATGTTCAAGCTTAAAAATTATTTTCAGATCTAAGAGTATTTAATTTTCATTATAAATCAGACTTCAAAACATTCACATAGCATTTTGTCCCAAGATCTCAAACCTAGGGCTTCAAAAACAATGATTTTCACTAAATCTAGCCTTATCGACTCTATAAACTCGTACCATATGCGTGTTGTGAAGGATATTTTTGCATTAATTTAATATTATTAGGGTAATCATTTTCTTCCCCTCCTAAAAAGCTTCACAACACCCTTTTAACGGGCCCTTGTAGTGAAAATTCGGTGAAAAACTACACATTTTGACCATTTTTGGCCTAGGGTTTGACCTAGTTTGCACTCCAAGCGTGTTGTGATAAATTTTATGGATTGAGGTGAATTATATCATTGATATTATTTTTTGTACCTCCTGATATTCATTATAACATCTCCTTTGCTAGGTCTTGGAATTGAAAAACCATGAAAAATAACCTATTTTTGCTATATTTTCACTAGGGTTTGACCTTAAGATGCACTAAAAGCATGTTGTGTTGGATATTTTGGCACCAAGTGGCTGTTATTACTAATATAATTTTATTTCCATCATCATTTTCCTCACAAAACCCTTTGTTATGCTCTGTTGCATTGAGTTTTGGTGAAAAAGTGCCTATTTTGACATATTTTCACTATATTTTGACTTGGCATTATCTTGGATTTGCATCAAGAGTGTGTTAAAAGTGATCATATTGATGTTTTGGACTGATATTAGACATATAATTTGCTTCCCTTGATCAAAATCCTTACAACATCCTTTATTCCATTTGTTTGCATTGAAAAAGGTACAAAAAACTAAGCATTTTGGCCTTTAATCATATCCTTCCCTTAGGATTTGTTCTCCTAGTTTGTGCGTTGTGTGTTGTATGATTTTATAATCTTTATGACATGTTGTCCTAAAAACAATATCCCTTTGAGAAGAAGTAAAAGATTAATGGGATCTAGTGCTCTTGAAGAAGTTGGTACTTTGGACACCTTCTTTACAAAGGGAGAAACTCAAATTGTGCAAGATATTATACATCCTCCAACCACAATGGAAGAGCAAACTTTTCATGATGTTAATGATACTATTGAGGCAACAGGTTATGTATTTGATGAGCAAATAGAAAAGTTGGGTAAAGAGCTATCCGAATTTCAATCATTTATGGAAAACAAGAGAATAGCTAAAGAAGCTGTCCCTACAATTCATAATATAAGAGAATTAATAAAAGAGGGACAAGATGGTGTAAATGCAATTTTTGGTCTAGCACATATTGTACAAACCAACATTATGCCAGTGACCGAATGTGTACAAGCGATAAAAAACACTCTATCACCATCTCATACTCAAGTTTCAGCACCTATACTGACTACGGGAATATCCACTTTTACATCAACAATCTTAACAACTAATGCGAACACTTGTAGTAATGCTAGCACTAATATTGGAGTGTCTAATGGCACTAATTACAAAGCTGTGGGATTTGATTATCAAAATTTGGTTCCTAAAGGGACCTCCTCTATGCATAATTGTTCTCAACCACCCATCTATTCCACTTATTTCCAACCACCTATTACCTACTCACAACCATCTTCAACCTATCATTATGGCCAACCACCATTAACATATTCTTAGCCTCTGCCTATCATATCTCAAGATCATTCACCTCCTCACCTTGGTTCAAATTCCTCACAACAAACCACATCTCCTAATGATGCCATCCTAAACCAACTTTTACAGGGCATGACTGCTTTACAACAAAAGGTAACAAATTTGACAAACTCCTCGCAGCCTAGTCTATCAACATATCATGCCTGTAATCTGTTATCCTATGTAATTTTGAGAACCCCTATGCTTGAGAGGTTTGAGACTCCCTACTTTGAAAAATATGGTGGAAAAGGTGATCCTAATATTCATGTGGCAGCATTCATAGCTATGTGTAGTGATTTTTATTTTGAAGAGGATTTGTTAGCAAAACTCTTCCCGCAATCTCTCAAAGATACTACTTTAGAATGGTTTTGCTCGTTGCCTCCGAATTCAATACACTCCTTTTTGCAGTTGATTGATCAATTTTTACAACATTTTCAAGCAAACATCAAACCACAAGTCACTCTTATTGACTTGGTTCAATGCAAACAAGGTCCCAAAGAAAAGTTGACTGAATTCATTAGTCGGTATCAAGGACTTTATGCACAGATTCAATATTAGATGAAAGATGAAGATGTTTAGAAGATATTTATTACAAATTTACAACCTAATATTGTGACAAAATACTCTTGATGAAATATAACTCCTTTCAACATTTATGCACCGCCCTTCATGATTATTAACTGTCATCTAGTCAGTATGAAATTCAAAACTCATCGGCTCAAGTTGGTCAATCCATGGGTGGGTCACCACAAAACAATTTTAAGAGAACAATAATAGGAGTTTCATCAAGATCAATGGACCAAATACGAATGTGTCTACTATAAATAATCCAAAGAAAGCATCATATCAACTAAGAAAGTATACTCTGATATCTGAGTTGTATCATTCCATAATGAACCAAGCTGTGAGTAACAACATTCTAAAACTTCCCCCGATCAAGCCTGTTGATCCTAGTAAACAAAGACCTTACTTCGATGCTAATGCCTTTTGTCATTATCATCGGACACAAGGACATGACACTGAACGATGTATGCATCTTAAACATGAGATACAAGACCTTATTGAGTCAAATGTCATCCAGGTATTGGGTGTGAACAATAACAGAAATAAGTCGGTTGCTCCATTGAATCAAAATTTACAAATCTTCACTAATCCTTTCCCTAAACATACTAAAAACAATATGGTGGAATAGGGTTTAATGGAAGTAGACGAGGATGATTACTTGGACTATGATAGTATCGTGGGAATAATTGAAGTGGATAAGAAAAAAATGGATAATCCACTCCGTCCTTGAATAAATGAAATTTATGCTGAGGTTCCTCCTCCGTTATCCTTATATGGATCGGGAGATAATCAAAATGCATCAGAAAAACAAGAACAACTGATACAAACAAGCAAGATGGTACAGGATGATTCCCGTTACTATTCTAAAAAGATTCAGCAATGAAAACTTGCTAAAAATTAGAAAAGAGTAAGACAACAATCAATAGTTGGAAATAATAGTGGTTCTCCCCCTCATAAGAAACAAAAAGTCTCATTTAAACAAGGATTTAAGGAACAAGCATCATATGATAACAAACAAATTTTTCATAAGAATCACTCAAATTTTGCATTAAACATGATCGAATACCTCTCCAAGAGGTTCGAGAACTCCAAGATATAATATGAAGACCGTACAGGTAAGTATCTCTAACCCTTTATCTCTCTTGTGATGTGCTTCCCCTATGATGTGTTATATGTTGTTTAGGCCTCCTAGGATGACCCCTGATTCTCCTATAAGGTTCGGGATACCAGGAGACCGCCTTCTGTTGTAACCTTCTATTTGTATCATCATTCTTCTATATTGCCTCTCTCTAATTTCATTGTTGTGTGTTGTGTCTTACAGACATAGTGTCATGGTTGGTGACCTAGGGGAACCCTCCTATGTGACTGTCCCTAAGACACTTGTTTCTCCTCTCTTATTTATTGTTTCCCTTCCTCTAGTGTTTCCACCTAGCGGGCGGATGATGACAAACATTTATACTGATGCGGACCTAGTGTCCCTTTCGAGAGCAATCAAAAAATGGACTTAGTTCCTAATATGATGATGGGGTTGTATATTTTATCCAACACTTGGCTAGTTGAAGCACTTGTGCTTTCTGCGTAGTGAATTTCATGATGTTTATATCGCATTTACAAACCTTAACAATACTGCTGCTCTATGCACCTTTGTTCATCTTTGAATCTGGCCTTGGTGGTACTCGATTTGGAGAGCTTCGTGATATAGCCCCACGGTTATCCTCGAACTCTAGATTCATTGTATAACCTTGGCTCTTTGTGTGGTTAATCATATGCATTGATGTTGTTGTTTATCCTGATCTTGTAAACACTAACATGTTTCTTGCAGGGATGTGTTTGTGGGAACATTTGGCAATTGTAAAGTACATGTCACCTCTGGGGGGCATGGGCTTTGCGAAAGTTGATGTTCCCTTGTGTGTTTTCTTCCTACCTTAACATGCTTGATATCAATAACTGATATCAACCACCTTAACGTAGGGGCATATATAAGGTAAGCTATCTATTATAGATGTTAGCAATGTGTTTGACCTTAGATGCAAAGACTTGCGCCCCAGGGTAGTGCATCGCGCATCTTGAGTTTGTTTGCAATCAATCAATCAATCATGTAAGCCCTTTGCAGAGGCAGGATATCAAGCATATCCTTTTTCTTAGCCCTCTGCAGAGGTGGGGATGGTGTATTTCTCAGAGTAGATTGCATCATCCTATCATTTTCAAAAGTCCTCTGCAGAGGCGGGGAGTGATTTTGTGACTAACTCAACCCTTAAGCATGTCTTTGGTGATTGTTGTGGCAAAGCCCAATCGTTGATGTGTGCCTGTAATGTGCCTGAGATGGTGATGAGCCTAGAAATAGGGAACACACGATCACTTGTCTGCCGTGTTTTCTCCGTGTCTTCAAGTGTGTATGTTTTGGCGTGCTTGTTCTGTGTGGCGTGTTTGTTGCCCCATATGCAAAGACCAGCTCCTTCGGGTAGTGCTTCCTACATTTTGGGAGGTTTTGTGTGTCTTGCGTGTGTGTTGCCCCATATATATAGAGACCTACGCCCTAAGGAAGTGCGTCCTATATTATGGGAGGTTTGTTTACTTTCCAGTACTTGCATCTACATTTCACATATGAGAAAAAGAAAAGAAAAGATATCATTTCTGTCTTCCATGCATTAATGTGTCTTCTATGCATTGACTGTATTCCCCGTGTTCTGTGTGACTATAATTGTCTTCTCCATGTTTTGTGTGCCTGTTACTGTCTTCTATGTGATTGGCATGTCTTCTCTGTGCTTGATGTGTTTTCTATGTTTGTGACCTTACTTTAATGCATGTATTGGCATCATGTTTATACGTACATTAAAGTGGGGGCTAAATGTAACATTAGAAAATGTCCCCTTGGGGGCTTTTCTGTCATAAGGTTTAGCTCCCAGGTCTTTAGCATGCATTTAGGACATCTTAGTTCATATTTTGGCATCCCGATGGAATGAGACCTAGGTTCTATGACAAATTGGACCTAGGTGGACCCCTTGAGTTGTACCCTGCCCAAAATAGGGGGGAGGACTTGGGCACCCGTGCCCTAGTCCTGCCCTATTTTGGGGCAGCCCTAATTTCTGGGTGTTGGTTTTTGACTATTATTTGGTCCCTTTGCCGACATAATAAGTTTGAATTATGAAAATCTTGGCGGGAGTGTTTGTAGTTGCATATAAAAGCATGTTTAGGCATTCATTTGTAAACTAGATGGCAATTGTGATGTTCAAGTGTTCTCAAGGTGATTCAAGGCTTTCATTGTGTTGCAAGAGCAGACTTGTGTGTTTTTTGTGTTGATGTTTATAGATTTGAGCATCAATTTCCTCATGGAATGAAGAGCATCTTCCTCCCATGAGAGATTCACTACAAGGTGACATTATATTATGTTTTCATCATTGATTCCTTTGGTTTTTGCCTCTGCCTCACAAGGGCACACACTCTTTATTTGACAATGGTGTTCAGAGACCTTTTGTGTCCTCTGGGGCTTGACTATGGCAAGCCTCTAAACACCACAACCCCCAAACCAAGTCTTGTGATTGTAGGTTACAGGTGTCGCATTTGGGAAAAGTGAAGTTGCAGGAAGGATTAGCAGGCATCAAGGATTCAGGATCTGAAGAAAAATAGGACACAGGAGCATTTCCAAGACTTGGGCACTCGCTCTAGTGTCCTCTGCAGATAGATTTCCAGAAATAGAAGTTACAAGGCTAATCAGTGTCGGAAGGAGGTCCGGATCCCGCGAAGAAATTGTTACCTTGGACTTGGGAGCCCGCTCCAGTGTCTCCGACTGTTCTACCTCAAAACCCCAAAAATAGGTACTATGTGATTTGGTAATTTACTCCTGTCTGTAAGAGTTTTTTCCGTTATTTGTCAATTTGTTGTCGTATTTGTATAATTAGGGTTTTAATGGTCAATTGAGCATAGGAGAAGGAGAATTGATAATTAAATTCCCTAATTCAAGTTTCCCTACATCTCACAGCGACCTAGGGTATGATAGTGCTCGCCAGTTGACCCTAGATCCTTGAATGTTAAGTGGAAAGGTAGATTTAAACATCAAATCACTAAAACATTAACAAGTCCAATTTTCCCCTAAATAGATGGTATTCATCAAGTACTCATTTGCAAGGGGGAAGGCTATTACATTTGGGTGGCCTAGTCTGAGGTGGAAGATTTGGATTCTATGCACCAAGTTAGAGAAGTCCTTATTTAAGTAGGGGTAACATTTGCAGCATCACCTTCTAGATGACATTCCCAATTGCCTTTTGCCTCAACTATTGGCAGTTTCCTTAGCAGTCTCAGGGTATTTAATGATTAACATCAAGAGATTGAAAGATGAGGAGTCATGTTGCCTTCCCAATAGCCTTTGATCTGAGTCTAAAAATGGGACAAAACAAGAGATATTCATCCTGAATTGCCTGATGATTTCAAAATCTTCCAGAACATTCTTTTACCCTAGAATATTGTTGCCATAAGACTAGCATGGTAAACAAGGATTGGTTAAAAGGGTTTGTTTTCAAATTGTCTAATTGGAAAAGGGAATGTAATTTCTTAAGTCACAAATATTAAATGTATTGTAACTAAAAAGTTGAACTACAAAAATCCTGGCCAACATAGTTTGCCTATTTAAAAGGGTTTCAAATGTCATAGTGGGGGATATGAGAGAGGTGATAGAGGGTAGAGAAGAAAAAATAAGATAGAATAGGAGGGAAATTTTAGTTTTGGGCATTGGATACAAGTTATCCACATCTTGGGGAGTGATTTCTGTAATAGCTAAGTGGGTGTGTTGTCAAGATTGCAGAGCAGAGTTTTGCCTGCATATGAATAAAATTCTTCTATGACAATTTTTAGTTCAAATTGCAATATATGAATAATACTATATGTGTGCGTTTTTTGCAATTGTCTCCTTCAATGTATGCATTTCTTTTGTGAATGAATGAATCAAGGGTTCTGGATTTCACTTATACACATTTGTTGTATTGAATGTCTTATCTACTGCTTTTGTTCAAGGAATGGATTAAACATGCTTTAGGTAAGATATAGGAAGTGATGTATTACATTAGGGATTATTGAAGAAGAGTTGCAAGAGATCCTTTTTCTTGGGTGTGTCACTACAAGTCATTGATATAGATATACCTTATGAATTTAAAGTTCTATTGTCATAAAAGGAGCATCTGTAGTGTGGGATTTTGACTCTGTTACCCTGATAAGGCACTGATCCAAAAATGTGCTTACCCAAGGATCCATAAATGATAAGAATTTAAGAGATAAATCATTTAAATCACTTCATCTCATGTTTTGTTTTGTTTTAGTGTAGGTGTTGCATGTTCTCAAGATAAATAGCGAAGATAATCCAAGAACATTGCCAGTCTAGGATTAATCTTACAAATCTTGGTGTATATATGAGAACATATCTGCATGGATGTAATGAAAGATACACTTGATGTTGTTATAATAAGGGACACCCCCTAGGTTTGGAAGAGCCTGAAGTGCAAGGGAGATAAGTGTGGATAGTTCCCACCTTGTTGAACAACTCCCACTTTGTTGGCCAGGTCGCCATCAAACTTGATCATGAGAAGTGGAAAATCTTTAGAGTTTGATGTGTGCAGATTTGGGAACCAATAATTCCAACTCAAGGTCAATGCAAAGTCAAATCTGAGGTCAAACAAACCCTAAGTCAAAACCCTAGGTAAAATTGAGGTTAGGTTTAGCTATCTCTCTCTTGGTTTGGGCTCACGAATGTGTCCTAGACTTAGAGGCGAGTGGGTGAGGGAAATCCTTGATGAGATAGAGGAGATCCACCCTAGACCACAACAAGATCAACAAGAAATTCAACAATAACAACACAGGTTGAGGATATTCCAAACATAGGTTATCATCCAACAATTCAAACAACTCCAACTCAACAGAAATATTGACGAAATCAATTGTCAACCTACACAACATTGGAACCTTAGGAATCCAAATAGAAGAATGACGGCTAGTGACCCTTTGGGTCATATAGTTATTTTAACAATGGTCACAAAACATCAAATTAGAATCAATGCACAAGAAAGGCCCCAGGACTGGTCGATCACTCTCCGTGAAGCCCAGCTCTCAAGTGAGCTAGACCGCCCCCATGTCTCACCTCCTCTCGATTGGTTACTTCCACGAGAGTGAGTGTGACATGGAGGTTCTCCCTATGGAAAGGAAAGGGGTCCATGTGTGCGCCAAAGCTAACTCGACCACCCCAGGCCACCGAGTCGTGTCTTTTGAGTGTACATATTTTGGTAAACTTGACGTGGAAGGTAAAGCCTCTTGGTTATGCTTTTTAGCATTCCCATTGCTTGGACCCCATTTCCATCATCACTTTCACATATGACATTAGCTTCACCACATATTTTGGTGAACCTGACATGAACAAAAAAATCTTTTGTTGTGCTTTTCACATGTCTTTGCAGATTCTAATCCATTCTTTCTTTTGCAATCATCCTCGTTGTTTCCACCACTTCCACTCTTGTCACTTTCACCTTTCCTCTTTCTATTTATTCTGTGGTATTTATTGTTGCCCTCTCAGTTGTTGTCCTTGATGACAAATACACAAACTCTCAAGTTTATGGTTTGCTCATGTTGGTTTCATGACAGTTGGTCTATTTGGTTATGCTTGACATAGCATTTGGTATTGATAGAGATTATTGGTAATGGTATGGTACTATGATTTACTATGATGAAAATCACATATTCTCATGGTTCTTGATACATGACAGTTGGTACATTGACAGTTGCGTTGGTTTGATGTTACATCATGACAGTTGTATTTGGTTTATAGTTGTATTTGGTTTATGTGATACTGAAATTAGACATTTGGTTGCCATTATGGTTGTCATTCTTTGCATGGCAATGTTGATTTTTGGGATCCTATTCTATCTTTGTATAGATTGAGTTGCAATAGTTGGCTCTATTGATCTCTTGATGTTGGACACTCAAATGGTGGTATACAATCAACATATGATATTCACATGGTTCCTATCATGTTACAGTTGACACATGCTTGGCACAGGTTCACATGATCTCCTAATTCTATTATGACAGTTGATTATACTATTGATAGGCATTTGAATATGCACTTGACTCTACCAGTTCATATTTGATGCTCTATTCTATGACAGTTGATGATCTCTTGACAGTTGTTCATATATGATATCATGTTATATTTCTTTGTTATTATACTTGTTCTATGACAGTTGGCATTTGGTATGATGGTTAAGGCACATTCTACATTCTACATGTGCATATTATTGTTTTCATACTCTAGCAAGGGTATTTGGTTTGAAGTTGATTTCATATCATAAGCAATATGGACAGAGGCACATCAAATGGTTTTATATGTCACCAAGAGTATAAGGTTATATTTGTTTTTATAAATCAGTTATTAACATTTCTCAGTTTCTAAGGAGGTTTCATATTGTCAAGAGGTGTTAAGATTTTGTGAAGTTGGGTGAAAGACATAATGATTGTCTTAAGGTTTCCCTATGACATTATATGCCTATGTTGCTAAGTCTTGAAAGGGTTTCAATTATCATCATGTCAAGTATTATGTTGTGCAAATAATAAAATAAAACTCTTATCAAAACTTCATTTCATTGGGCACTTAATGAGTTCTAACCTGTTGGGCAGGTTTCGGCATATGCAATAGGTAAAAAGGTTTAATTTTTTTTTTGTTGTTACTGGGCCACTTAGGGCACACCAGAATCACAAGTCACGGTGACTTAACCTAGCAAAAAGCTTTGTTAAGGATTCATTTTGTAAAGTGCAAACTTTAGATATGAGCTCTCTCTAAGCTAGGGTTTGACATTTCAATGGCAAATGATGGTAAATCATGGAACCTACAATAAGTTTCTAGTTGTGATAGAGATCTTATGAAGTGACAATGTTCAGGCTCAGGTCAACCATGCAGCTAGAAAGTTATACAAGGTCACACTCGACATGTTTCTTCTTCCCGTGGCATAAAACTTATCAGGTGTTGTTGTTTATGCTTTTGCATTTCATTCTACTCATGAAGATTCAATTAAGGTTTTTGATTTGTTTGTATTTCATTAACAAAACAAAAGGGTTCTAAAACTATAGACTATTATTTATCAGTAATGTGAAGGAAGTTGTTATTCTGAGCACACTTTGGTTTGAACCTTGAGTTAAAGTGGGATCATTTGACCTTATGGGTCTTGTAGTTATCTGTCCTACAAAGAATCTTCTTGAGCAGTTATTTAGTTTCAGTTATAAGTATAAACTATTTCATGAAAAGAGAAAAGGCTTCATGATATATTTATATACACTTGTATGATATTGATAGGTGTGTGTGAATGTATACACAACTTTTGAGATTGTATTAAGTGTACATTATGGTTTCTTGGGTCTCAAGTTATTTATATTCTCAAAGTGGGTTAGTTTGACCATTCTTTCTTGACAGTTATTGATTCAGTTCGAATCTACTTCAAAGGGTTCATCTTCTCATACAAGAACTGGTTATTGAAAGAAACAAAAGGGTAGTGTTAAAGTATAAAAGGGCATAAGATGAAAAACATCAGAGAGGAGATTGATGTGTGTGTATCTTACATGATCATTAAGGTTATACCAGAATGTTGAGGATTAGATTATAGAGAAATAGAGTAACCCTCTGTATTAAACTATATTATTCATTGTATTGATTGAAATATGCCAATGAGGCACAAATAGTAAGTGAGGCACAAATAGCCAGTGAGACACAAACAGCCAGTGAGGCATCTATATTTGCTAGTGAAGCACATTTTGATTAAGCTAGTGAGGCATTTTGTGGAGTGGTTTTTCATCCCTAGATGATTTTCCACTCGTCAAATCTTTGTGTTATGGTTACTTGTTCTGTTCATAAGTTTATGTTCATTGTTTCATGATTTAACTGTTGCATATTATTGACATGATGCTCATCTTGAGTCAGTACAAATGTATAATAATTTTGATACTCATCTCTGTCCAATGAAGTAATAAAACTGCCTCTATTGTTTGTCATGATAAACTGTTCATCACAGTTCAATTGTCATGTTCCTTCCTATTCACAAGTTGATATGATAATACACTACAGTTCATAAATGAATGTCTTGTTTTCATTATACAAAGATTGAAGTTCATAGTTCGTAAAAGTTTTTTTAATTGTTGCCAAAAACAAGTCTAGTTCATAAGACACTGATTCACCTCCCCTCTCTGTGTCTTTCATACTCCAACAATTTATGACACCCCCAAATATGATGGAACCAGACTTGAACTTAGGGAGCATTCCCTTACGGAAGCCATAAACTCCCTCTTTCAACATGTATGTGCCACTTGATCCAAATGCACTAGATTCAAATTTCTATGACTATGAAGATTCAAACTATGAACAAGATAGAAGAGAACCTAGATGTTCTATGTCATTCAACAATCCTACATGGGAGCATAATCCTATCATGCCAAACACACCTCACAAAGTGAGAAGAATACAAATGAGGTTAGAAGTCCTTCACATGGGCCAACCATCCACAAGTAGTTCAAGTACGCACTTGATGATGAATTAAGAAGGATCGAGAGGAACTTACAAGAAACAAAGGCTGCTTAAGAGGCCTTGAAAGTTTCTCTATGAGAAGAGCAATGGGAAAATGCCATATGAGAAGAAATACAAAATCACGACAATATTCACAACGAAATCCCTAGAAATGAAGAAGTGCCTAGAGGTCCTACACCTCCAGACCTCATTGCAACACTAGTACAAAGAATCAGGACTATAGAGGGTGAACAACATGTCCCAAAAAGAAGACAAAAATCACATGAACATGTTAGAGTCAGACAAGTCCAGGGGGCATTGCAGAATCCCCCTTACCTCAACTACTACTCACAAAATGGGAGTGATGACATGTTCCCAAATGGGAATCCTCCTATCTAAAACACTCAAGAAATACAAGTAAATCAATTGAATCCAACAATAGCATTGGGTTATCAAAGCCCACCCATGGGGTTAATGTTGTCAACTCTGCAATCATAGAGTACCTACTTGGGCACATAATTGGAGTATCTAAAGGAGCCACTTGACATGGCTATAAGAAGTGTTCCACTACCATGACCATTACCAGATCTCCCAAAATTCAAAGGAGAAGGAGACCCTAATTCACACATCAAGGCTTATATAACCGCAATATGAGAACTTCTCCCTTGGGATGGGTTTGTCACAAAATTTTCCCTAAGACGCTAGAAGGAATAGCCCTGGACTAGTATTATCACCTACTAGAGGCATCAATACACTCATTCAGAGAGCTAATAAGAGAGTTTGTCATGGATTTCGACATGAACAAACTCGTGAAGATAGGGATCCGAGAATTCTTGACCATGAAATAAGAACCAAATGAATCGGTAGACCATTTCATCACTCGATGGAGACAAGTTCTCTATTCTTCAAAAAGTGCTTCAAACATGGATCATCGCAAGTTCTACAATCTCTTATTACATGCCTTGAACAGGGATACTGAATGGAAGCCAGGTGTGTGGAAATCGCTTCCTACACTAATCTAAAGAGGAGAGATGAGTGCAAATTCTTTTTAACCTTTACAATTATAGTGTTATTAACATAACAATGGAGATATTGCAGCAATACACAACACAAGAATGTAAGACAAAAGAGAGAGAGACAAGATATAACTTGGGGAAAACCCTTATGGGTGAAAAACCCCACACTCTCCAAAACCTGCACAATGTATTATCTAAACAACAAGGTTTACAAAAAACTTGCAATGCAAGTCTTTATAAGAGTCTTCGACACTCGTATCTGGAGACAAATTGACATCATAATAGTACCTGTCAATCACATAATACATCTCCTCTCAAAGCACTTGCTTAAATAGAAGTTTAAAAGGAAAAAATGAACTTTCCTTGAGATGGGCATCCAACTTGGCCTCGTGGCCTAAAACCCATGCCGAGGGACACTTGTCCAACACTGCAACATGGTCATGACACTTGTCATATCACCCCATCCCAATATGGTCACCTATTTCTAAGTTGGGCAATGACAGATGCTCTTATGGATCTTACAACCATCATAGAATCTGTCATACTAATAGTACTTATAGCTATAAGAGAATCTGTCATACACTTACTAAAAATAGCATATTCTCTTACAACATGTCATAACTCTCCTTGGGGCACCCAAAGATGCCTTCTTCCAAGATGCCTTGTGACACATGTCTTCACCTATCATAGAACATTCCATTTACAACTCTTACATGTCACAGATTCTATCATAGGAATCTATCATAACTGTTTCAGTCAAGATTCACTTACACACTAGTCAAAGTGCCGACACATGGAAAAATACCTCTACCACTAAGTGGGATGCCTATCTCCTCATGTGAGGACAAAATTACATGTGGTCACCTTCCACGTAGGATGATACATCACCGTGCCAACTCCCACAAGATGACGAAACATGACTTGCATCCAAAATACATTAATATGTAATAAATAAATAAATACAATTAATTAATATAAGGAATTGCCAAGGTTGAGACACCTTAATTCCCAACATTCTCCCACTTGTCGAACACCTTGTAAGAGCTAATGGAAATGATAGGATTTAACTACTATAGGCCGAGAGGCCCATAGACTCTAAACACCATCTGAACTTCTCTATGCCCACTAGTTTCGTCAATGCATCTGCAACATTCTTCAAAGTGTCTACCTTCTCCAAATTCACCTTCCCATCCTCTACCATGTCTTGCACAAAATAAAATTGTACATCAATATGCTTTGTTCTAGCATGGAAAGTTGGATTATTTGCTAGGCAAATCACACTCTGACTGTCACAATAGATAGTAATCTATCCTGCATCAACACCAATATCTAAACACAATCTTTTAAGCCAAATGGCTTCCTTGCAAGCATGAGTTGCTGCCATATACTCAGCTTCTGTCATGGACAAAGCGACCACATGTTGCCACTTACTCATCCAACTAATTGCACCACCAAACATAGTAAACGTATAAGCACTGGTGGATCTCCTGCTATCAATGTCACCTGCCCAATCAAAATCCATGAATCCACAAATACAAATTGAATGTTGAGGTTCTATAGGATTACCATGATAGCATATGGAATACTCAGAAGTACCCCTCAAATATTGGAACACTCTCTTTACTGCATCCTAATGTCCCTGTCCAGGATTAACCATAAATCAACTAAGGACTCCCACTGCTTGGACAATGTCTAGTCTTGTGTAGACCATAGCATACATCAAACTGCCAACAACACTAGAATAAGGTACTCTGCTCATGTCCTCCACCTCACTAGGATATTTTGGATAATCATTAACAGATAACTTTGTCCCCAAAGAAATGGGAATACACAATTGTCTACAATCTGCCATGCTGAACCTATCCAACACGGTCTTCATATACTTACTCTGGCTTAAGCAAAGTTTTCTGTTAGCTCTGTCTCTTCTTATTTCAATTCCCAGAATGTACTTGGCTG
This sequence comes from Cunninghamia lanceolata, assembly GCA_027924645.1. Lineage (NCBI taxonomy): Eukaryota > Viridiplantae > Streptophyta > Pinopsida > Cupressales > Cupressaceae > Cunninghamia > Cunninghamia lanceolata. Next base: position 7,422,664 of record BSBN01000636.1, on the reverse strand, counting down.
CCCCTAGATTTTTCATCTCAAACTGTGCTGACAACTGAGAATTCAAATTAGAATTTGTATTCTTACCATTCCCAATTAACAACATATCATCAACATACAATGCAACAATGAGAATGCGATCATTGTCAAATTTATAATACACACAATGATCTGATTTTGATCTCTGAAATCCAACTGACAACACAAAGGCATCAAACCTCAAGTACCACATCCTAGGAGACCGCTTCAAACCATACAAAGGCTTTTTAAACTTGCAAACCAAATTTTCTTTACCTTTCTCTATGTAATGCTCTGGCTATGACATGTAAATCTCTTCCTCCAAATCACCATGCAGGAATGCTATCTTCACATCCATCTGCTCCACCTCTAAGTCATAAGCTACTGCAAGAGATAACAAGAATTAAATAGATGTCAGCTTTGCAACAGGAGAGAAAATTTCACCATAATCAATTCCCTCCACTTGTGAATGCCCCTTCACAACCAATCTGGCCTTGTACTTTTCAACACTACCATCTATACCAAATTTCTTCTTGAACACCCATTTGCATCCAACAGGTTTCCGTCCTTCAGGCAAAGGCACCAAGTCCCATGTTTTATTCTTCTCCAAAGAAGTCATCTCATCTTCCATAGCCTCCTTCCAGGAACTTGCATCTTTCATCCCCATAGCCTCTGTCACAGTTCTAGGCTCATCAGTGTTAGTAAGCAAGGCAAAAGCATAACTAGAATCAAATAATGAATAACCAAACCTATTAGGTTGCTTCCTTGTTTGTGTAGACCTCCTCAATGGCTGAGGTTAAGGTTCTGCTTCTTCTAAACTTTCAGAGCTACTAGAGCTCTCCTCATCAGCAGGTCTCACAAGGTCTGTTAGTTCAGTCTTCTCAGGGGTAGAAGGAAACTGAACCACATCCTCTTTCTTTTCTATTTCTTCTAGCTATAGAACAATGGGAGAAGGTGTTATCTCTCTAAAAATAACACTTCTACTATACAACACTTTTTCAGCGACAGGATCCCAAAGCTTCTATCCTTTCACACCGACACCATAGCCAATGAAAATACACTTAATAGACTTGTTCTCCAATTTAGACTATTTCTCCCTAGGCACATGTGCATATGCCTCACAACCAAAAACATGAAGATGTCTAACTAAAGGTTTCTTATGAGACCACACCTCCATAGGTGTTTTACCAACAAGATCTAATGTAGGAGACTTGTTTATTGGGTAGAAAGCAGTGGCTATAGCTTCAGCCCAAAACTTTTGTTCAAGGCTTTCTCTACTAAGCAAACTCCTAGCCTTCTCTATCAATGTCATGTTCATCTTCTCTGCAAATCCATTTTGTTGTGGGGTGTATGGAGTTGTCTTATGTCTTTCAATCCCTTTCTCTTTACAGAACTTATCAAACTCTACTGAACAAAACTCACCACCATTACCAGTTCTCAAACACTTAATATTTTTACTAGTCTGATTCTCAACAAAAGCTTTAAACTCTTTGAACTGACTAAAGACTTCATACTTGCTTCTAAGAAAATAAATCCATGTCCTACTGTAATCATCTATAAAAGATACAAAATATACAGATTTGGAAATTGAATGAACACTAACAGGACCAAACACATCAGAATGAATAAGATCCAACACACCAAATGACTTGTGAGAACTAGAGTAAAACTGAACACGGTTTTGCTTTCCATATATACAATGTTCACAAAAGTTGAACTCGAGATTACAATCATTTAACCCCTCAACAAGGTTTTTTATTTTTCAGGGTTCTAAGACCCTTCTCACCAATGTGGCCAAATCTCTTATGCCATAACATTGTCTTTTCAGTAGGAAGCTTAACTTCCAAAGCATGAGCACCCTTGGGTACCCAAAATGCACCACCATCAAAATTTGATACAACAGATTTCTTCACTGCTAGTTCAGATGGTGGGGATGAAGTGACTGCAACTCTTTTCTTCGAGTCAAAAGAACTATTGAACTATGAAATGCATGTCTCCAGCTGAAATAGAGTACCTCTTCGAGTACCCTTCATAAGCACCATAGATCCTCTAGTCATCTTGCATCTGTCCTTCGAAAAGACAACCTGCACACCTGCATCATTCAACTTACAGAAAGCAGGTTTCGTGCCAAGCCTAGGATGTGTTGCAAATATGTGCCTAATCGGTGTTGTCATTGATGTCAACATATCCTTGTTGTCATTGGTGTCAACTGTATCCTAATCTATTGCCTGTTTAGAAGACTGGAATGTTGAGGATATTGAGAAAATTAGCCTCTCTGGAAGGAACAAGTGAGTCAGATATCTCTTTGCCAGAAACAGTGAAGACAGTGCAGATCAATGAAGTAGATTGCTCTACATTTCCAGAGGAATGAAGATCAAAGTTTGTAGACCATATGGTTGTGTAGAGGATTATTTGAAGTAGCTCTGGTTAAGATTTGAGAGATCCGCATGAAGATCTGAAGAAGCTATGACTATCTAAGTAGAATCAGATTTTGTATCATTTAGAAGAGACAAATTGACAGTAAGTTGGTCCAGATTACTCCGCAATGAAAACTTATGATCTACAAATCTAGAGGCATGTTTGGGAAGTTAGTGTGTATCTTCAACTCAAGTGGTTCGTGGTTTGGAGGTCCACAAGCAATCTTTCTAGTGTGACAGTCATGGCAGATAGTGTTCTTGAGGTACTAGATGAAGATGCAAGTGATTCTAATGATTTGGAGTAGTGTGGATGTTATTATTGAATTAAATGTGCTTATGGAGGTCTCTAGAATGTGCACCTACTGTATTGGAGGTCCGCATTGAAGATTGAGCTCGTTGTTGAAGATTTCTTCCTTGGTGTTGTTGTTCTTCCCAGTCCTGGCCGATCGGATGATTCAAGCGTGTTGCAGATGATCTAAGAGAAATTCTATGGAGTGTGGCATGTTGATCAAGGAAGATTTGAGTCCCAATTATGTTTGGCTGATAGCTTAGTGATTCACATTAAGTCAAATGTTTGTAGTGCCGACCTTGATGTTTATTCCAAGGTTGATGAAGCATATAAAGGTGTGTAGTTGAGTTGTGGAAAATTATCCTTGTGTGAAAATAAAAAATCCTAAGAAAGGTTTAGTGGTAGAGCAGAGAAGAGCAGAGCAGATGAACAAGAGCAGTAAAGGATGAAGAGATAGTGAAGAAGTGTTTGGGGGCAGTTTTTGTGAGCTTTCAATGAGACTGAACCAGGCATGATGAAGATTCTATTTCTCAGTTAAATCTTTCTGTATTAAAAATAAATTCCTGTAGGTAGTGAGCCTCTTTGAGCAGTGAGCTCTGGGCAGTGCACCCGAAGGCAAGTGCCTTCCCATTTCTTTCAAGTACTTTTAACAGGGTACGAATCTTGTGGGCTAACCCCCACCATGGTTTTCCCTTAACCGGCTTTCCATGTTAAAAATCTTGGTGTCAAGTATGTTCATTTTGTTTCTGTTCATGTGTTGTTGATTCATGCTTTAATGTTTACATCATTAATCTGTTTGTAAGTTGTGAAAGAAGATTAAAGTTAGAAAAGGTTAAATTTGTGGGACAACTGATTCACCATCCCCCCTTCTCAATTGTCTAGCCTAATTCCAACAATTGGTATCAGAGTCGGTTCCTCTAAAAGAAGCTTGACCACTTGAGGAAATCCAAGATGTCGACTTACAAGAAGGAAAGTCTGAGATTTGATGGAACAAATTACTCCCTTTGGAAGTTATGCATGCAATGTCATTTGCAATGTATGGGTGATGCATTTTGGTTGATAATTAAGGATGAGTATAAGATTCCGGAGAAAGGCGCTACAACTCTAGATGAACTTAAGGATGTTGAATACACTATTTGAGCTAAAGAAGCATTGTTGAGTGACTTGACTGATACAAAAATGAGAAATATCCTGGAATTGAAAACTGCTCATGAAATCTGGAAAAAGTTGGAAACTTTGTATGAAGGTGACAAACATGTCAAATGTGTCAAGCTATAGAGATTGAAGGGTAAATAAAAAAGGTTGATGGTGAGTGAAGATGAAAACATTACTTCCTACATGCAGAAGGTAAATGAACTTGTGATCGATATCAAGAGTGCTGGTGGAGTATTAGATGAATCAGAGATTGTTGCCAAAGTGCTCAGATCCTTACCTTCGACATACAAGCATAAAGTTGCTGCCATTGAAGAGACCAGGACTATGACAACTGTTACAAGGGATCAGTTGGTTGGTAAGCTTTCAACATTTGAAATGAGTGAGTTTGGTGATTCTCTTCCTAAGTCTGAATTTGCATTTAAAGCTAGTATTCATGGAAAACAAAGATATGATCCGAGTGAAAGCTCTTTAAGAAGATCAAACAGATTCAACAAGGAAGGATCTTGAAGATGATGAAACTGAGTTTGATGAACTTGAAGCCCTTTTTGCCAAAAGATTGCCAAGAGGATCTGGTAAGTATGAAGGAAAGTTGTCATTCAAATGTTTTGCTTGTAATAAGATTGGTCATTTTGTCTCAATGTGTCCGGAGAGGGGTTCAAAGCCAAACCCTAACAAACCTAGAGTTTAGAATAAATACTACTATGTCCAAGAAGCTGGTCAAGAAGGAGTCACAGATGATGAATCTAATCATGGAGGTTCCACTGAAAGTGATTGGGTGTTCATTGCTATCAAAGAAGAAGATCCAGTGCCAATTGAATTTGCTAACTGTGCAAATGTGGAAAGTGCCTTAGCTGCTCAAGTTGTAGAAAAAGATGAATGGGTAATTGACAGTGGATGTTCTCATCATATGATTAGTGATAAAAGTAAGTTTGTAAGCTTTGAAAAATATGAAGGTGGAATTGTGAAATTTGGAGACAACTCAGCTGGTAGAATCTGTGGTAGAGAATCTATCTCTTTTGATGGTAAGAATAACACTAATGATGTTTTGTATGTGGAAGGATTGAAGCATAATCTTCTTAGTGTTGGACAGTTGGTTGACAAGGGTTATGATCTCTGATTCAAGGATGGAAAATGCAGAATCTTGGAAAGCTCCAGAACTGAAATTGCATCTAGTACTCAGATTAGAGGTAACATATTTCATTTAAGTAGTTCTAGCAAAAGTTATTTGATTTCTCAGATTGATCAGAGTTGGTTATGGCATAGGAGAATGTGTCATGTGAATTTTGATAACATTGTCAAGATAAGTTCTACTCAGGCTGTGAGAGATCTTCTAAAACTTGTGAAACTTGTTGATAGCATGTGTAGAGAATGTCAATTGGGTAAACAGAACAAAACTTAATTCAAGAGTAAAGAACAATTTTCAAGTGGACGGTTGGAACTTGTGCATACTGATCTATGTGGTCCTACTAGAATTAGGAGTGTGCAAGGAGACATATATTTTATGTTTCTAATTGATGATTACTCCTGGATGATGTGGGTAACCTTCTTGAAAGAAAAATCAGAAGCTCTTGACAAGTTCAAGGTGTTCAAGGCTATGGTGGAAAATGAGATTGGTGAGAAAATAAAGTGTCTGAGATCTGACAGAGATGGAGAGTTTACTTCCAGTGAATTTGATACATTCTATGAAAAGCATAGAATAAAAAGATAGTTATCTACTCCTAGGACTCCTCAACAAAATGGAGTTGTGGAAAGAAAGAATCAGACCATTCAAGAAGTTGCTAGGACCATGATGATGGAAGAAAATGTTCCACAAGTCTATTGGAGAGAAGTTGTCAGTACTGCTGTCTACACTCTTAACGAGTACAGATCAAAGGCAATTCTGGTAAGACACCTTATGAATTATGGTTTGGTCATCCTCCTACTGTGAAATATTTCAGATTTTTTGGTAGTAAATGCTATATCAAAAGAGATGAGGATCTAGGGAAGTTTGATGCAAGAAGTGATGAAGGAATATTTCTAGGTTACTCTACTCAAGGCAAGGTATATCAGTGCTTTAACAAGAGATTGAAAAAGACTGTTGAAAGTGCTAATGTCAGAGTTGATGAGAGCAAAGAGAGATATTTCAAGTCTTGTGGATATGATTTAGATGATCAAGATGAAATTCAAAATCAAGGAAGGCAAGTTCAAGCTTAGACTTAGATCCAGATTGATTCGGAATATCCAGTAACTCAAGAAGTTAGTGCAGATGTTGAGGAACAAGCTCAAGAATCAGAAGTTCAAACAAATCCCAAAACTCGTAGGTATGTAAGGTTGAATCATTCTGAACATCAGATCATAGGAGATAGAAACCAAGGTGTTCAAACTAGAAGAAGAATTGCTGAAGATCAAGAGGAGATTTGTCTGATTTCAAAGATTGAACCAAAATCAGTAAGTGAAGCTTGCAATGATGAATATTGGGTTAAAGCAATGGAAGAAGAATTAATGCAAATTGAAAAGAATCACACTTGGGATCTTGTTCCTAGACCTGAAGACAAAAATGTGATTGGAACTAAATGGGTCTTCCAGAATAAACTTAATGAGGATGGTGAAGTTGTGAGAAACAAAGCAAGATTAGTATGCAAAGGTTACTCTCAAGTGGAAGGAATTGATTTTGAAGAAACTTTTGCTCTAGTGGCAAAAATAGAAGTAGTTAGATTATTTCTTGCATTTGCTGCTTATAAAGATTTCAAGGTTTATCAGATGGATGTCAAGTCAGCATTCCTGAATGGAGAATTGGAAGAAGTCTACATTGAGCAACCAGAAGGATGTTAGTTATCTGATCGAGAAGATATGGCCTACAGATTAAGAAAAGTATTGTATGGACTCAAACAAGCCCCAAGAGCTTGGTATGCAAGATTAGATAAGTATCTTCAAAAGCTAGGATTTAGAAAAGGTACATCAGACAGTAATCTTTATATCAAAAATGATCATGAAAACATTTTGATTGTTGAAGTATTTGTTGATGATATCATTTTTGGTGGAAATGAGAGTATGTGCAAAACATTTGCTAATCAAATGCAAAATGAATTTGAGATGTTAATGTTTGGAGAAATGAACTACTTCTTAGGTCTGCAAATCATTCAGATAGATAAAGGTATCTTCATATCTCAGTCTCAGTATGTGAGGAATTATTGAAAAAGTTTGGAATGGAAGATTCGAAACCAGTGAGTACACTTATGGTAACTAGATGCAAGTTGAGTAAAGATGATGATTCCCTAAGACAAATCAGAAAAGGTATAGATCAATGATTGGAGGACTGCTCTATTTGACTTAGATCGGACTTGATATCATGAATGCAGTTGGACTTGTTGGTAGATTTCAAGCTGATCCTAGAGAATCCCATGTTGTAGCAGTCAAAAGAATTTTTAGATATCTCAAAGGGACACTTGATTATGGCTTATAGTATCCAAAGAATAATGACTTCACTCTTCATGCATACACAGATGTTGATTGGGCAGGAGATGTGGATGACAGGAAAAGTACTAGTGGTGGTGCATTCTTCCTAGGAAGGAGATTGGTCTCTTGGATGAGCAAAAAGCAAGAGGCAATATCTCTGTCTACTATAGAGGCAGAGTATATAGCAGTGACAAACAATTATACTCAAGTTCTGTGGATGAAGCAAATGTTGAAGGACATCAAAATTGTGTTTAAGGAGCCTGTTACAATCTTCTGTGATAATTCAAGTGCAATAAAAATCTCAAAGAATCCCATGTTGCATTCAAAGACAAAGCACATATCAATCAAGTTTCACTTCTTGAGAGAGAAGGTTAATGAGAATGAAGTCAGATTGGAGTTTGTTTCTTCAAAGGATCAGATTGTAGACATCTTCACTAAGCCTCTACCCAAGGATACTTTTGAGTATCTCAGAGAGAAGTTAGGGGTTATTACCCCTCATAATCAGAACTAAGATGCACTAGGGTGCATTAGTCCAGTGGAATTCACAGTCATATCTTGTGATCCAGATTGATGTTAAAGAGATACTACTCATGGTTAGTAGTTAGTATGCAAATTTTGGAGATTAGTCTGAAAAAAAAAGGTTGAGAAAAAATTGCAAATATGTACCCTTTGCCATTGATGTCAAAGGGGGAGAGAAGTCATGTGAAAAATTAGTTGCTTGTGAAAGGGGGAGCTATAAAGAAAAATGGTTTCAGGTGTGATAAGAGAAAGGGGGAGAAGTTCTTGTCTTGATGATTGAATCAATTTTTCACATCATATGTTGTCATCAATGACAAAGGGGGAGATTGTTGCAAATATGTGCCTAATCGGTGTTGTCATTGATGTCAACATATCCTTGTTTTCATTGGTGTCAACTGTATCCTAATCTATTGCTTGTTTAGAAGACTGGAATGTTGAGGATATTGAGAAAATTAGCCTCTTCGAAAGGAACAAGTGAGTCAGATATCTCTTTGCCAAAAATAGTGAAGACAATGCAGATCAGTGAAGTAGATTGCTCCGCATTTTCAGAGGAATGAAGATCAAAGTTCATAGACCCTATGGCTGTGTAGAGGATTGTCTGAAGTAGCTCCAATTAAGATTTGAGAGGTCCACATGAAGATATAAAGAAGCTATTACCATCTAAGTAGAATCAGGTTTTGTCATATTCAGAAGAGACAGAGTGACAGTAAGTTGGTCAGGATTTTCCGCAATGAAAACTTATGATTTACAGATCTAGAGGCATGTTTGGGAAGTCAGTGTGTATCTTCAACTCAAGTGGTTCATAGTTTAGAGGTCCGCAAGCAATCTTTCGAGTGTGACAGTCATGGCAGACAATGTTCTTGAGGTACCGGATGAAGACGCAAGTGATTATGATGATTTGGAGTAGTGTGGATGTTATTATTGAATTAAATGTGCTTGTGGAGGTCTCTAGATCGTGTGCCTACTGTGTTGGAGGTCTGCATTGAAGATTGAGCTTGTTGTTGAAGATTTCATCCTTGGTGTTGCTATTCTTCCCAATCTTGGCCAACTAAATGATTCAAGCATATTGCAGATGATCTAAGAGCAATTCTATAGAGTGTGGCGTGTTGATCAAGGAAGATTTGAGTCCCAATTATGTTTGGCCGACAGCTTAGTGATTCACATTAAGTCAGATGCTTGTAGTACTAACCTTGATGTTTATTCCAAGGTTGATGAAGCATATAAAGGCATGTAGTTGAGTTGTGGAAAATTATCCTTGTGCAAAAATGAAAAAATCCTAAGAAAGGTTTAGTGGCAGAGCAGAGAAGAGGAGGAGCAAAAGAACAAGAGTAGTAAAGGATGAAGATATAGTGAAGAAGTGTTTGGGGGTAGTTTTTGTGAGCTTTCAATGAGACTGAACCAGACATGATGAAGATGCTATTTCTCAGTTAAATCTTTTTGTATTAAACATAAATTCCTGTATGTAGTGAGCCTCTTTGAGCAGTGAGCTCTGGGCAGTGCGCCCAAAGGCAAGTGCCTTTCCATTTCTTTCAAGTACTTTTAATAGGGTACGAATCTTGTGGGTTAACCCCCACCATGGTTTTCCCTTAACCAGGTTTCCACATTAAAAATCTTGGTGTCAAGTGTGTTCATTTTGTTTCTACTCATGTGTTGTTGATTCATGCTTTAATGTTTATATCATTAATCTGTTTGTAAGTTGTGAAAGAAGATTAAAGTAAGAAAAGGTTAAATTTGTGGGACAATTGATTCACACCCCCCTCTTAGTTGTCTAGCCTAATTCCAACAGGACGTGCATGACCCTAGTGATCCCCTTCACTCGTCCATCAGGGAATCAGATTGGGACTCTTCCATAGCCAACAATCTTCAGATGAGAATTGTCAACCAGGTACTCTCTTCCACCCTCGAACTCTTCATACTTCATGAACCAGCTTTGATGTGAGGTCATGTGGAATGATGCACCAGAATAAATCAACCACACATCATCATATGCATGGGTGGCCAGAGTTGCGATGAAGGCATCACCATTATCTTGTGACTTGTCAAAATCTGAGTGTGGGATATTCTTCTTCTTCTTTTTCTTTTCCTCTTTGCATTCCTTTTGGAAATGCCTAGTTTTTCTACAGTTCTAACAGAGAGCCTTGGACTTTTTAGGAGATTTGGATCTCCCATGGGATTTGGATCTACCCTTCTCAGCTTTCTTGTCTTTTTTCTTCCCTTTCTCCTTGGGTCTCCCATGAACCGCAAGAGCCTCTTTGGCTTCTTTAGAAGACTTTCTCTGCATCTCTTTGGATGACAACAAAGATACCACTTCATCCATTTTGAAAGTGGATGTGGTGCTCCCAATAGCCATAACAAGATGATCCCACGATTCCGGCAAAGAACAAAGCAAGGTCATACAATGATCCTCCTCCTCCATCTTCACACCAACGGATGTCAACTATGCAACTAACATGTTAAAAGCATTCAGGTGATTTGCAATAGATCCTCCATCTTCCATCCTCAGAGAATACAACTTCTTTCTCAGAAAAAGCTTGTTCACCAGGGATTTGCCCTGATAAACATCTCCCAGCTTCTTCCAAAGGTCTTTCATGGTCTTCTCCTCATGGACATTTAACAGGACAAAATCAGTTAGGCTAAGTCTTATGAGACCCTTAGCCTTCTGATCTTTGAGATCCCAATCAGCTTGTGCCATTGTGGTTGGTTTTACACTGGAAACAATTTCCCATAGGTCTCGATCAACAAGCATGTCTTCCATCTTAAGTTTCCATAACTCAAAATTTGTGCCATTGAATTTCTGCACCTCTAATCTTTCGAATGTGCCTGCCATCTCCTTCCTACAACAAGATTACAAAATACTTTGCACAGAGCTCCCACTCAACCTAAGATTAGCTCAAAAAACCCCTACCTAGTAGCTAGAACCTAAACTGGCCAGGCTCTGATACCAACTGAAAGGAAGCTAGGTGTGCGGAAATCGCTTCCTACACTAATCTAAAGAGGAGAGATGAGTGTAAATTCTTTTTAACCTTTACAATTATAGTGTTATTAACATAACAATGGAGATATTGCAGCAATACACAACACAAGAATGTAATACAAAAGAGATAGACAAGATATAACGTGGGGAAAACCCTTACGGGTGAAAAACCCCACTCCAAAACCTACATAATGTATTATCTAAACAACAAGGTTTACAACACACTTGCAATGCTAGTCTTTAAAGGAGTCTTCAACACTCGTATATGGAGACAAACCGGTAGCATAACAATACCTGTCAATCACATAATACATCTCCTCTCAAAGCACCTACTTAAATAGAAGTTTACAAGGCAAAAATGAACTTTCCTTGAGATAGGCATCCAACTTGGCCTCATATCCCAAAACCCATGCCTAGGGACACTTGTCCAACACTGCAACATGGTCATGACACTTGTCATATCACCCCATCCCAATATGGTCACCTATTCCCAAGTTGGCCAATGACAGATGCTCTTACGCATCTTCCGACCATCATAGAATTCTTCATACTGATAGTACTTACAGCTGTAAGAGAATCTATCATACACTGGCTAAAAATAGCATATTCTCTTACAACATGTCATAACTCTCCTTGGGGTGCCCAAAGATGCCTTCTTCCAAGATGTCTTGTGACACATGTCTTCACCTGTCATAGAACATTCCATTTATAACTCTTACACATCATAGATTCTGTCATAGGAATTTGTCATAACCGTTTCGGTTAAGATTCACTTACACACTAGTCAAAGTGCCGACACATGGAAAAATACCTCTACGACTAAGTGGGACACCTATCTCCTCATGTGAGGACAAAATTACATGTGGTCACCTTCCACGTAGGATGACACATCACCATGCCAACTCCCACAAGATGACAAAATAAGACTTGCATCCAAAATATATTAATAGACTAAATAAATAAATACAATTAATTAATATAAGGAATTACCAAGGTTGAGACAGCTTAATTCCCAACAGATACAAGAGAAGAAGTCCAAAAATTGCCTTACAAGTCATATGAAGAAGCTTTGGAAAGTGCCTTATGAATTGAACAAGCAACCATTGATAGTGGTAGAAGGACTTATGGGTCAAATGGGAAGATGATAAATGAGGGTACCAGAAACAATGTGCCTGGCATTAAGATCCTCAAGACTAATAGGAACTCAACAATAGATGAGGTAGAAGATCAACCCCTGGTTACAAAAGTGAGGGATGATTACAACAATAGAGATTACCATCCTACAAATGTTAACGTGATTGATTTCCCTAGAAATAACGCATACTACCCATGAGATAACTATCAATCTTGGAATCAAAACAAAAATGGGAACAAAGAGAGATATGAAAGGCCCCCCTACGAGTATAATCAATTCTATTATTTTCATAGAACTAGGGGACACAGCATGAAGTCTTGTGGGGAATACAATAGGTTCATAGCATGGTTATCGGAAGACCAACAATGGCTATTCATAGAGATGTTGCTAAATTTTCAAGAGGTCACACCGAATAACAAGGGGCTAAGGCAAACACAAGTGCTAATAGCTCAACAAAACATAGACATGAGAATCTATCAAGACCCATTGCCCGCACACAAAGACACATAAACGATTAATCAAAACAATGTGGTCCAAGGTACCAATGCAAATATCCCACTACAACTAGGACAAAAAGGAGAAGCCATGATGTTAGGACTGGTAGAAATATTACATAACAAAGAAGAAGGAGATCCTGAAAAGGAGCAAGAAGAAATACATGAAAGCACAGTCTTGATGGTAGAACTAATACCAGCCCCGATTGGACCCTATGAACTCATCAAGGATTTAAAGAAAACATATGTGCACATCTCATTCATTGACCTCCTCAAGAACTCTCCTTCACATTGGTCAACACTATTAAAAGTGATAGGGTTAAATACCTATTTCAAATCACACCGCCACCTAGTGAACAAATCAACCATGTGGATTTCACTGTAAACCCAGTAAACTTCAAACTCAAGGACCCAGGGTTCTTCTTTGATCTAAAGAAAATGCCTTTTGAGGCAGAACTAACAAAGAAAAGAGATCCTACACTATACTTACAAGTATGGATTTATGACACATGCATCAAGAGAACCCTAATCGATGACAAAGTAGTGGTGAACATAGTTCTATTTTCTCTTCTAGAATGAATGGGTTATGGGAACACTAACATCACTACATCTAGAGACACACTATGTCGATACGATAATTTAAAATCTACCACAATAGGAAAGATCACACTTCCAGTAACTTTAGGACCAAAGACTATCCCAACCATTTTCTATTTCATTGATAAAGACATGTGATATAATCTACTTCTCGGAAGACCTGGATACATAGAATGAAAGTCGTGCCATCTACCTTGTTCTAGGAAGTTTGATTCCTACATCTTGGGAAGGTATATGTTGCAAAAGGGGATCTAGATCCTTTTAGCATGATAAAATCTAATACAACAAACAAGAAGATAGGCATCCCCATAGACTATGAGCTTCCCACAAATAAGATTGTTGTCCCTAGTCCTACTCCACAGTCGATATGTATCAAGAGGATAGAAATTCTGGAAAAGACGGTGAATAATGCAGAAATGAAGGCCTTAGAAAATGAGGCACCATCAAAATAGAAAGAGGTCATCTCTAAGGAAACATCAATGAAAATCATGGAGTGGATAGAAAAAGATGGACCTCTCTAGTTCCCTTTAGAAATCCTTATGATTGAAGTGTAGCCAGCTTATAAACTCTTTCCTTGCACATGGGAAAAACCTCATAGAACTGAAGGACTAATATTTGAAATAGCTATGCTAGTTCTGAGAAATGCAGACCCACATGCCTTCTCGGATCCTGAGGAAGACTTAACTAAATGTTACAGTCTACTAACACCACTCAACGAGTCATGTATCCTCGAGACACTAGAAGAAAGTGAGTCATATGAGCCACTCATGCCATCAGAAGATTCCTATAGACCAATGATGCTAATGGAAGAAGTAAATTCTTTAGACAACGAATCGACCAATGTGATAGGAGTTCTCCCGAAGATGTTCATAGTCTCTCAACCTCAAATACAAGCCACTACTTCCACTTCGGTACAATCAAATGAGTTGGGTGATTCGGAAGAACCCTTAGTGCATATCGAAATGGTTGAGAGGCTCCCAGATGAAGATGAAGAGAGTGAAGGAACATTTATCAAATAATGTAAAATGCAAGTGATAGTCAAAATTAATGATCCTATCATCTTTGAATTACCAGGGAGCTACATAGGATATTCCATGGATTTGAGAGTTGAGTCCAATAGAAGGATGAGTATAAGCTTTGTCCCTCCTGATGAGCAAAGGGAACCTCAAATCCTTTCAATTTATTCTAGTTCCTTCAAAATATCCAGGATGAATAGGAAGTAAAGATCTACATGCATGATCAATTCAATACACTTATGGAGCTACTAAGATGTGACGGAGTCTTGTATTGGATTCCCTCCCATCAACAAGCTTTTTAAGATTTTCTCCATCTCAATTTACCAAGAGAGACCTTGGAGTTAGAAGGGTTAGAGCCAAACAATGTCATGAAACCTTATATAATAGGAGAGCTTGTCTTAAGAAGAGGTAGCACAAAAAACAAGAAAAGAAGATGAAAGAGAAAATTCACTGAGGACTAGAAAGGTCCCTACATGGTTAAAGAAGATGTCAGTAATGATGCCTATCTCTTGTGCATGATGGAAGGTAAGGAATTTGGCAAGACATTCAATGACTTTCACCTTAAGAAATACTATGTCTAAAATCATAAAAATCATAAAACATAAAAACACAAAAAATCAAATATTACAAAAAGTACACAAAATTGCAAAAATTAAAAATATAAAAAAAATTTGTTTATTGCATTTCAGCATCATTCTATTCATATTGCATTTTAGTGAATGAATCTCTTATATTATTTTCATTTCAGTAAGGAGTCTAAGGTTGTCTAGGTGTAGGTGATCCTTTTAGGTTTTGAGATTCCCCTTAATTTCATAATTGTCATTTTCCCCTTCATTCCCAGTGACTCTAATCAAAGTCTAGCTCTTAGCTTTACACTGATCCCAGTCTTAATGAGTCATGATGTTAAGTCTAAACAAAGTCAGTATTCAAACCCACACTATTCAAAAGAATCTTGCAAGTAGACCTTCCCAATTCTTCCCTAGTAGAAAGGAAGTCTGAATGGATTAAGAAACTTTTGGTGGCACTCAGCCACTTATCTTTCCTGGCCAAAAATGTCAGGAGGATCAAGACTCTGATGGAAGCAATCTAAAATACAAGTGAATAAAAAAATAGGTGATAAAAAAACATGAGTGATGAGAAAAGTGAGAATAGAGAAACCAAAGATGTTGCATATCCAAAAAAATACTCAAAAAGTTCAAAAGCATTCATTTTCATAAAAATCAAAAATAAAAAAAAAATGAGAAAATCAAGTGAGGCATTCTAGAAAAAGAAAAAAAAAGAGTTACAAAAAAATGAGTGATAGAGAGAAGATTGTTGAATGTCTGTACCCTTGGGTAGAGATAAGTCTAAGCTTGAAGCTTCAAGGGTGACATTCTATCAGAGGAAATAAAAAAGAAAGGTACAAAGAACACACACACACACACTAGCTAAGAAAAGTCAAGAGTCTAATAGTCTTGAGGACCATTTTCTATCTAGGGACCCTTGTTCTTTCCTATTTTTCCTTTATCCCAGGTCTATCTTGCTTGCCATCTATGATCTAAGTCTAGCGAACACCAATAAAATTTGTTACTTGTCTAAATTGAAAGCTTATCAAATTTGTTGAGAAACAGTGCCTCAAATGTAGTAGCATTCAAGTGTGATTTCATCAGCGAGACAATTGTATGTATGTGTGAGTCGTCACACTATCTCCCTGATATCTCGATAGCATTGTGAGCATAGACTGCATCGGTGAGATATGGTATATCGGTGAGAGCCTCCAAGGAGTCTCTTTGACAAGCCAATATGAGATATTGCTATGACAATAGCAGTTGGAGAGACTCGTTTTGTCCTCTCTTCGATAAAGTGATACACAAAGGTTTGTTAACTCATCGGCAAGACTTGGCATTTCGACAGGACCCTAAGATGGGTCTCTCCGATACCCTGATGCTGACGTCACAATGAGACCACATTAAAGTGTGTTTCGGTGAGACTTGGCATTTCGGTGAGATATCGAAATGAGTCTCCCCGACACTATGATTTGGTGGTTCACAATGACATGGTGGGACCCACCTGGTACCTAACTGAAAAGTGATTGGTGGATGGATGACTCGGCGACATGGGAGTCTATCTAGATTGCCACCTAGTAGTTGGCAATGATATCGATGTGACACATATCTCCGGTGTGACTAGCTAGCCCGTCTCTTCGACACTTTGGTACACAGTGTTGGTGAAACTTGCAGTGACCATTACAGTCTACCCTGACAGTTGACAGTTAATCATTTCAAGAACCAAATCGACCAGTTTCTGAATGGTAACTGAAACTGATTATCTGGCTGTAGAGAGTTGTAGTGACTACTGTGGAATGGATGATTTAAAGATCATTGAAACATTCTAAAAATAGTGTAAGAGAGAGAGAAGAGGAGTGACTGTCAAATTGTCTCTAGATGGAACAGGATGTTAATCTCCATTAAAGCCTTAGTGCCTAAATTGTATTGTAACTATATTTTCTGTTGTTGAATAATATAATGGCGATCTGGGCTTTTGGAGTGGGGTTTTTTACCTGAAAGGGTTTTCCCCACGAAAATCTGTGTTCATCTCTGCTATTCCATCTTTCATGTTTAATGGTTCTATTAGTGAATATGTTTTCTGCTTTTTGAAACTGCTTAAACTTGCATGAACTTTTCTATAAGGGTTAATGTGGGAAATGAACTATGTCTAATTCCACTTTGTGGCATAGTTGTGTGTGTTTTTGAGGCAATCTAAAGAAATAAAACCTACTAAAGACACTACTGTTCTTAGATGTTCATTTCTAAGATGCTCTCATTTCCTTACAAGTGGTATCAGAGCCTTCTTCTGGGATTTGTTTCTTCCTGGTGTGTCTGGTTCTAGGTATTCCTTCTGTGAAGATTTCTTAGCATAGTAAGCTTGAGGAAATCAGAAGGAATCAGCTGATGATTGATCCTTGTTTGAGTGAAGTCTTGCAGTTGATCTTGTTTTCATGTTACAGTAGGCACTTGAAGGATGGTGAAGATGGAGAAACTTGAGTTGGTCATATTGAAAGGATGTGACCTGAAGCTCATGAGTTGGCAGCGGTATAATCCTGATGCATGGGGTGGAATATTTTACTCTATGGTTGTCTTGCAGCAAAGCTTTCATAGTGGGTGTTTGTGTGAGGGGCTCCCTGATGATATGCAGAAGCTTGTGTTGTTGTTTAGCAATGGAATAATGTGCTTGTGTTGGGCGTTTACTCTCAGTGTTGAAAGGCATTGTTTTGTGGCCCGATTGCATGTCAGCTATGGAGTTGATCATTGGATGGTCTAAAAGCTTCTATAATAGCTTGTCTCTCTTGGATACATGTGCATGTTGGTGGTTGTGGAGTTGGCCTACAATGGGCCTGAAGTTTCTGAACTGTCGATTCCATTAAAGGATTCTTTGTACTTGCATGTCTCAGATTCATGTTCCTTGGATTTGAGGGGTTTTATAGTTTTTCCTAAAATCTATGGTGATGCTCATTCATGATTAATCCATTTTCTAGTTTAACCGTTATGGTGTTTCTTGATTCATATTCTTGGTCTTCCAGATGTGAAGTGGGTATGGATGTTTTTCAAACACAGTGGTTTTGTAGGTTTTACATGGTCAAGAGAAAAACTTGTGGTTCTGTGAAGCTATAGTCAAGCTATTTTTCTAGACTCTGGCTTTTGGAGTGTTGCTGGATGATATAGTTGCAGTTTTGCATGCTTCATGCATGGTGTGAGGAGGTGAAATGCTTTCTCTGCATGGGAGTCCTAGTATGTGATATGTCACTTAGCATTTCTATGGTAATGCTTCTGGTTTTCTAGACTATGGTGCTCAAGTTGTGGACATGTTTGGCAAATCAAATTTCTATGTAATCTGGTGCTTGAGTCATGTTGTCTACATGATATTTTTTATTCCTTGAGATCTCAGGTTTGTAGTTTCCAGTGCAATAGTGGGTTTGCATGTTTCAATACATTGGATCTATGAGTTATGCAGTTTTTTAGGTGTGTACAACCTATTGATTGCAGTGGCATAACTCGGAAGTGGACTGTCTGTATCCACAAGATTGATTATGTGGTTATGTAGACTTGTTAGCTGTTCTTGTCTATGTGGTCACTTGTGCATTGGTGTGACTGCTTCAGGATGAGAGGATGGATGTTGTAGAGTACCTAAATAGTCGGTTAAGGAGACCTATAGCATGTGTATCACGATGTCATGAATAGCTTGGATACATAGGTTTGTGTAAGCTATTGACAGTGATAATGTATTTACTTGTTTTGGAGATCTTGGTGCCACTTGGTTTTATTGTCACATGGACATGTTAATGTGTGGACTTGGAGGATTTTCAGATTAGGAGAAGTTTGGACATGATGCTTGGAGAGCTCATTTGCCATGGTTCAGTGGGAGATTTAGCATTGACTGTGTGTTCATCGCTTAGTGGTGAATTATCAAGTCCTTAGTGTTGCAGATGTTACTAGGAGGGACTCTTTGATCCTGTTGTTGCAAAAGGGTTCTTACACATTTGCAGAGGCACTATCTAAAGACAAGTAACATCTTGAAGCCATAAAGGACTCTTGGAGTCTTTGGTTGAGGTGTTGACAGTGCTTGACAGGTGATGTTGGTTTAGAGTTTGTTTGTTTTATGTCATGATATACTCTTGTTTATGCATTTGAGTTTTGGCATGATACATTGCTTTGAGACCATGGTTTTGTTCACCTGGAGCATGGAATCTCCTAATGGGGATGGTAAGATCATGATTTCATGATAAGTTCCTGATTCAGATGATTGGAGCTTTGACAATGATCTGGTGATTCTCTGTGTGTTGGGTGAATTGATCTTTTGCTTGATTACTTCATGTTGGTGCAATGATGCATTTGGAATTTAGCATGAAATGATTATTTGTAGGTGCTCATGGGTACATGGAGATGAGGCTGTAATTCTCTTGAGATAAGAGAAGTGTTGTTGATGGTTACTCTTGATAAAGATTTCAGCAAAAAGTCCAAGGAGCCTACACCTTGGTTGGACGTGAGTTCAACAAAGACCAATGAGGAGATTGCTCTTGGAGAAGTCATGTAGACTTGGTACCCTGGAGGAGCATCCTCATTCCCCACTCTTGGTCTACTCAGTGGATAATCACTTGAGAGGTATTGCCCATTGTTTCTCTCAGGTGTTTTATGCTTTCTTTCATAGACATGGATCTTGAACTGCTGGTAGATGGTTTTGGAGGATTCATTGTGAGAGATAGATAGCATGATTATCTCCTTGTGCATTTGAGTTTAAGATATTATTCATTGATGATGATTTTTAGGAGATGGTTTATGGGCTGATTTCTTGAAATGGGAAATGGAGTAGTTTGATCTTCTTGGAGAAGCTTACATCCATATAATTACATGATATATATGTTGTGTTTGATCTTGGAGATTGAATGGGTGGGTGTTGTTATGTTGTTCTCTTTGGGGTGTTGTGAAGGAGATCATACTTGACATAGTTGGCATTCAGAGGTGTATGTAGAAGGATTTTCTACAGGTATATGATGTGCAGAGTTACTCTCTATGGTCTTGGTTATCTTCCTGGATGGTTTGTTTCACACTACATTGGTTTGAGGTTTTATTAGAGCTAATTGTGATCACTAGCTTATGGTCATGTGTTTTCACTTATGTTCTTGGGTGATGACATGGAGGTTCTGTTATCTCTTTCCTTTGTTGGGTGTGGAGAAATTGGGAGAGTTATGGACTAGTGTTGAGAAGTTGTTCTTGCAAGTTATTTGTTTACAGGTTTGCATATCATTGTGGATGATTCCTTGGTACTACATGGTGTTCTTACACCTACTATATGGTGCTATTGGTAGACTTTGTATGCCTTGATCTTTTTCAGATCTGCATTACCCATGCACTGGGAGTTCTTGGATGTGTTTGGTCTTCTTCGACTAGTTGACACATGGAGCTTGTATATGTAGGTGGCATGAGTATGCTGATGTGAATACCTTCAAGGTATGAGTGATTGGCTAGATGTTTTAGCACTGGATGTATGTGCTATTTTTAGTTGTGTTGGTTAATCAATTAGATGGGAGCAAATAGTTTTCTGGTTGTTGTTCTAGCTAGTGTTAAATCTTGTTTCTGGAGGGTGACTTCATGGTCATGTTCTGGTTTGGGCTTTGGAGTTGATGATGCTTCTGTATGGCTTGTTGAGCACAGTGGAGTGGTGGCAGTGTGTTGAAACCTTTTCCATTCATTGGTTCTATTGCTGGTGTCTCGGATTAGACTGTTATAGATACACCATGGCTTGTTCCTTTCCTGTGGAGGATGGCTCGAAATGTTGCCTGAGATGGTGGATATCTTGGATGTTGTTGCAAGTGTCTTTGCTGATACAACGACTTCAAGCGTTGTTTGGGAGCCTATACATTCTTCATCAAGTGGGAGAATGTTGAGAAACAATGCCTCAAATGTACTGCCATTCATGTGTGGTTTAATCGGCGAGACAATTGTATGTCGGTGTGAGTCGTCACACCGTCTCCCCATATCCCGATAGCATTGTGTGCATAGACTAAATCAGCGAGACATGGTATATTGGTGAGAGCCTCCAAGGAGTCTCTTTGACAAGCCAATATGAGATATCGCTGTGACAATAGTAGTTCGGAGAGACTCATTTTTTCATCTCTTCGATAAAGTGATACATGGAGGCTTGTTAACTCATTGGCAGGACTTGGCATTTCGGAAGGACCCTGAAATGGGTCTCTCCGATACCCCGATGCTGACGTAGCAGTGGGACTACATTAAAGTGTGTTTCGGTGAGACTTGGCATTTTGGTGAGACATTGAAATGAGTCTCCTCGACACTCTGATTTGGTGGTTCACGATGACATGGTGGGACCCAGCTTGTACCTAACTGTAAAGCGATTGGTGGATGGATGACTCAGTGACATGGGAGTCTATCTGGATTGCCACCTGGTAGTTGGCAATGATATGGATGTGACACATATCTTTGATGTGACTAGCTAGCCCGTCTCTTTGACACTTTGATACACAATGTTGGCAAAGCTTGCAGTGGCCATTACAGTCTAGCCTGACAATTGACAGTTAATTGTTTCAAGAACTGAATCGATTAGTTTTTGAACAGTAACTGAAACTGACTGTCTGGCTATAGGGAGTTGTAATGACTGCTGTGGAATGGATGATTTAAAGATCATTGAAACATTCTAAAAATGGTGTAAGAGAGAGAGAAGAGGAGTGACTGTTGAATTATCTCTAGATGGAATAGGATGTTAATCTCCATTAAAGACTTAGTGCCTGAATTGTATTGTAACTGTATTTTCTGTTACTGAATAATACAATGGTGATCTGGGCTTTTGGAGTGTGGGGTTTTTTACCCGAAAGAGTTTTCCCCACGAAAATCTATGTTCATCTCTTTTGTTCCATCTTTCATGTTTAATGGTTCTATTATTGAATATGTTTTCTTCTTGTTGTTGAAACTACTTAAACTTGCATGAACTTTTCTCTAAGGGTTAATGTGGGAAATGAACTATGTATGATTCCTTTTTGTGGCATAGTTGTGTGTGTTTTTGAGGCAATCTAAAGAAATAAAACCTACCGAAGACACTACTGTTCTTAGATGTTCATTTCTAAGATGCTCTCATTTCCTTACAAAATTGTCTTATCTAGATAAGGATCAATGTTTAGCCTTTAGTAAAGCTAAAAATTCAGAAGCACTCCATCTCCTTCCCACTCCCCACTTGAGTTCTAAATCCCTATCTCACAAAATTGAATAGGTCTCCTACATTAGGATAACCCGCAATCCCCTAGATTGCAAATCATACTAAAGAGCAATCATATTGTTTGTTCCATAATGCATTCATACCAAAATCAGAAAAATAATTCCAAATAAATAAGAGTCAATGTCATAACTCATGGCATTCTATAGATAGAAGTTTTATTTCAGTATCTCTTGTGTTCTTGCATTTGTATATCGTCCCTTGCATTCATATATATATCCAAAAAAGAATCAAAAACATGTCATCGTTATCATATTTGCATTCTTAGAGTTGAAGGTCTAAACATAATCAAAGAGTTCTAAAAACTTCCAAAGTGCATAAGAGATGAGCATTCTCACGATAAGCAAGTAACCATAAAGAGGTGATTTTTCATAGATAAATCAAAGGATCCAAGTTTTACAAGAGTACAAGAGCCAAGACAAAATACTCTCAAAAGGAAAGTAAGGCTCCTCATGCAAGAGGTCATGACGAAAGCCTTAGGGATGGACCCCTCCAACTGAACCATCAGGGCTCTTGCTCCTCTGCCTCTAAATCACACTAGTATGGGAATGAGGAACCCTACTTTGAGCTTGAGAATGAGAAGGACCTGTTGTACTAGATTTAGGGCGTCAAATCCCAAGGTGAGCCATCTCACGAAGAATGACATTCTCAGCCCTAAGGATGAGAATCTATGATCTCAAGGAAGCATTCTCCTTGCACCCATGGTAGGCAGGAGAAAAGATGTAAGTATGTCGGCCAGCTCTAGTAGGCACACCAAGATTGACTAGAAGTCTCTCTCGTGGTAAACTAGTGAAAGGACTGATCAAATCAACAAAATCCTCACAAACAAAAGTCCTCCACTCCTCGACACTACCTAAAAGACAAAGTCAAAAGGAATGATGATTCACAACTTAGATAAAAGAAGGATAGTTCAAAATACAAAAGCAAAAGTAGACTTACAAGGATCCTCAGGTTGCTAAGAAGGATCAAAGCACCGCATCGTCCCATCAAAATGGGGAGGTCTAGGACTTGAAGAAGAAGTCTCTAGTATCTCCCCCTCATTAGAGTCAACCCCTTGAGCATCTCGAGATGACCCATCATCTGATTGATCATCAGCATCAAGGATGTAGTCCTCATTAGTAGAGTCTGAATCCTCCACAATAACAAGTCCATGGGAAGGATCTCCTTTCCCTCCCCTCTGTCCACCTCTTGAGGTCTTAGAGGTTTTGGTAATCAAAACCCCAAGAGTCAAAGGAGTCCAAACTACGGATCTCCAGCCAACCTCACCCATCCCATAGACAGATCGGTAGCATGTAGGAACTGGGAGTAAGTCCTTAGGAAAGTCACCTCCTAGCTACTGAAGTACTCACTCAATGCAGTGAGCCTCGATGAAACCATTACGATCTGAAAGATCTGAAACATTATGAAAGTAGTCTCGAATTTGCCTATCATGAGACCATGTACCCTCCATGTCCATATAAGAGTTGGCAATCATATCAGCATCAGTAAGAGTGGCCATAACACACAATGAAGTATCAAAGTGGCCCACATGAGCCCATTTGGTGGCTCTCAAAAGTCTACGATCAGGAAGAGGAATATCCTTCTAATATGGCCTGATATGCTCAAAGATCTAGGTCATGATCAGAGCGGAGTGGCTAAATGTAAAAGCCCCATGACAACCAATACGGTAGAAGTCTCTGTAAACCATCGCAAGAATGTCAGGACCCCATGTAAAAATGATACCCTACTTAATGCATTGGATGATGGGTTCCCAACACCATCGCAGATGGGCTGGAGCCTTTTCTCTAGACAACTTCAATGGATTCAACCCAATCAAGAACTTCCTCAAGGGAGGAATGCAAAGCTATGGTACGCTAGTAAGATGAACAACTGTCTGGTTGTTGGGACAACTCCCCCCATAATCAGATCCTCGGATGCCTTGTCCTTAAGGGACTAGTTGGAAGGTAGAACAAGTGGATGCCCTCTCACAGGAACTCCAAGAATGTGATAGACATCATACAAGGTAATAGTCCACTCCCCTAAAACATGGGGAAACCTGAAAGTGTTCCTATCGGCATCCCAATAGGTTAAAATGTCACAGCAAATATGTGAGACAGGATGAACAACTAGAACATGGAAAATCCTCACCAAACTTGCCCTCTTCAAGATAATAAGATCATTAGGAGATAGTGAATCACACATCTCAGAGAGTCATAACTGCTCATGGTTAGCATTCCAACAAATGCGCATATCTTGTCATCAGAAAAGAACTTTCAATTAGATCCCATCAACTTAGAAAATCCCTAAATATCATATAACTTGAGAAAATTTCACAAAAAAAGCATATAAAACCTTCAAAATTGCAATAAATTGACAAATTCAGTGTTCAAATTAGTCTGAAATGGAGTATAGTAAATGTCAGAAAACATAAAATTTTATTCAGAATCAATCTGTCAGGGTCGCCCCTTTCATCAGATGGGATCTCCACCGGGCGACCCAGATGTTCAACAAGATCTCCCCTAGGCAACCTTGTTATTGGGTGACCCTATTGTTCATCCAGATCTCCCCCGGGAGACCTGGACTGGCAAAAGGGGCGACCCTATTTGCCTTCCCACATGCTAAAAAACTCTAAAAATCACAAATTTTGTCTGATTTTGACAAATGAAATATCAATCCTACTCTAAATGACAAAACAGACACAATACAACAAAGAAAATTGACAAAAACTGATAATTTCACAAGATTCTTCACAAAAGGAAAACTATGGTTTAGAGAAGGGTTTTTGACTGATTGTACACCTGACTCTCAGTGGTAGAAGAAGAAGCAGCCATCTTTACGATCTACTTAGCGATACCTCTCCAATGACTGATTGCATGACCGATTCTATCAACGTTTCACTCTAATCACACTAATTTCTTCACTCTTTTATTCTCTTAGCTTAGTTTGCATTATGTATTTCTAGAGTAGTTTTTGCTTTTATGCATCTCTCGTGCTCTAATTTTGTGTGCTTTCATCCCTACATGTCCTCTCAACAAAGGCAAACAACTAGGTGAATTCACATGATCTATGGTATGTTCGTCATTTCAATTT
This sequence comes from Cunninghamia lanceolata, assembly GCA_027924645.1. Classification (NCBI taxonomy): domain Eukaryota; kingdom Viridiplantae; phylum Streptophyta; class Pinopsida; order Cupressales; family Cupressaceae; genus Cunninghamia; species Cunninghamia lanceolata. Next base: position 7,397,806 of record BSBN01000636.1, on the reverse strand, counting down.
TCATTACTTGTTTTGATATATTCAGATGTCAAACTAATACTAGTTATTGTAGGTACTATTGCAGAAAAATCAACAATAGGTAAGGCCTAGTTCAGGAATGGTACCTATCTTTCATGTAGACTACCATCCTTGAGGGGGCAAATATGTAAGCACCAAAATCACACACAACCTCCACGAGGAGCCTGATGATGACTCACAATCCTTGTCACATACATGTAAGCATGGAATAATGCCCTCTCAACAACAATTCTCTTGGTAGCATGTGGTTCCTTCTTCTTCTTGTTTTTTCACCTTTGTCATGCTAACCCTTTCTTTGCTTTTGACACTTGTCAATTTTCATTTCCTATACTTGCAACTTCATCTCTAAGCCTTGTATTCATCCATTTATTGTGTTTTAACCTTTCCCTAGTGTTTTTCATCCATTCCCACCCCTAGAGGCCCTCTAGAGGACCTCCCAAGCCATCTCCAACTTTTGGTTTTCAGTTCGGGTCAACCAGTACAAATCTCCCCCTATTATTTCTAGATCTCCCTAGGAGATCCATATTTTGCAAGTGGAGATTTAGTTTTTGACCCTTGTTTGACCAGTTTCCAGAGGCAATTCACCTCCTTTTCCCCTCCTTGTTCATCTCCAACCCTGCACTTTCACCCAGGACCCCTGCTCTGAGGGTCGCCCATGGGTCGCCCCCAAGTGACCCTGATTGGTGAAAGGGGTGACCAGGTGGTGACCTTGTCATCTTTCCCAGGTGCAAAACAACTCAAGTTTTTGGCCAAAAATAGCTCCATTTTGACTCATCTTTGCTTCTGTTTGCATGGAATTTTGTACTAAACTTAGAGTTAGCTATTTCATGCACCCAAGCATGCATATTTAGCTCTTTTTTTATCTTTAGTTGTCAACCCATGCATTCTTTTAACTCCATTTCTTCTAAAGTGATTACAAGCTATATTGGCTTGTTCACTCCCTAATTAGCCCAGATCACTCTCGTGTCTTCTGAGTTAACTATCCAATCAAAGGGAGTTAACTCTCCATCCTCTCCACCTCTTTTAGCCTCTTCAAACCTATAAATACCTCCTCCCCCAAGAAAAAAGAGAGGAAATTTCATTTGTGTACACAGTTCTTGCATGTTTTTACTCTCCAACTAGCATCCATATGCTCATAAAGGGCGTTCGAGCCTTTTTTTTATTGTTGTCTCATCAAGATTTGCTAAAAGATTCATCTAATGTTGATATGCTGCCCACATCGCAAGCCACAGTACTCACAAGCTCACATTAAGCTCTCATTCAAGCTTTCAAAAGCTTCTTTTTGTATCTCTTTTCTATTGTTACCAAGAGGATCACCCCACTGTTGTAAGAGGATAAGAGGTTTCCCATACAAGGATTTATGAGGGTAGTGGAGGCTCATGCATCTCTTTATTCCAGGTTCCTTCATGCTTTTATTTCATATTAATTAGAAAATCACAAGTTTCTCTTGGGAATAGTAAATGCATGTTGCCATTTCCTTGATAGGCTAAGTAGATCTTGCATTGCTAGAATAGTTTGCTTTCAAAAGTTCATAGATTAGATTCATTTCAAAGAAATTTCCTTTTCCTAGAGTAACTGTTCCACATATTCAAAAAAATAAAACAAGAATATAGATCGATTGCATTTAGATAACTTCATACTAGATTGCATTCATATTTTAATTCTTAGAATAGAAAAAAGCACTTTATTTTCATAAATAGAAAAAAAGCACAAAAATATTGTTTTGCACTCATATAGGCTTGCATGCATCTAAAACCTAAAAAGCACAAAAACATTAGCATCATAGAATATTTACAAACCCTTGATTCCAACACAAGGTTAGCACAAAGTCAAACCTTAGGTCAAACAAACCATAAGTCAAAACCATTAGGTCAAATCGAGGTTAGCTTTAACTATCTCTCTCTTGGTTTGGGCTCACAAATGTATCCTCGGCTTATAGGCAAGTGGGTGAGGGAAATCCTCGATGAAATAGAGGAGATCCACCCTAGACCAAAACAAGATGAATAAGAAATTCAACAACAACAACACAGGTTGAGGATATTCCAAACACATGTTATCATCCAACAATTCGAACAACAACTCCAACTCAATAGAAATATCAACGAAAATAATCATCAACCTACACAACATTGGAACCTTAGGAATCCAAACAAAAGAATAGTGACTAGTGACCCTTCGAGTCATATAGTTATTTTAACAACGGTCATAGAACATCAAATCAGAATCAACGCACCAGGATCGGTCGACCACTCTCCACGAAGTCCAACTCTCAAGCAAGCTAGATTGCCCTCGTGTCTCACCTCCTCTCGATTGGCTACTTCCACTAGAGCAAGAGTGACGTAGAGGTTTGCTCCATAGCAAGGAGAGGGGTCCATGTGCGCGCCAAAGCTGACTTGACCACCCCAAGCCACCGAGCTGTGTTTTTGAGTGTACAGAGTCTAGCCGAGAGCAAGAAGTATATTTCCAATGTATCCAAAGATTGAGAGAGTGAATGAATGCGTGTTGAATGAATCTTTCAAAATCTTTCCAATATACCTCTAAGAGGGAAAAATCTTGAAAATGGAAAGTAAGGAGTCATTTTGAGACTTTAGGAGGCATTACAAGGAATCCACATGATCACCCAAGACTTGTTGTAATGCCCAAAAATGGATACCTGTCAACAAACAGACACGAGACGCTAGCATGGCGCGATGACTCCGTGTAGAGCACTCTGGTCCAGGTAAAGCCAACTCTTGGCCATATATGACACCTTAGGACCATGTAAACACCTAAGCATCATAATGAATTTTTAATAAGAGTAGAAGAAATAGACCAAAATCACACAAACCTACCCTATTATGTGAAGAGAAGGTAAAAGCGCCAAAACGGTTACTAAACGTAGCATGAAATTGCAAGGGTATGCAATTTTCTACGTTACACCATTATGATCTTGCACTCAACTACCATTTTACCATCAAGTGTGTATGTAATAATTGAAATCTTTTGTCAACATCATACATATGCAATAAAGATAAATTAATTGGAAATCATGTATATGTAAATAATGTAATTCCAATCTAGGTTTTTATAACATATGTGCATCATGGGGAGCATAAACCTTACAAGCAAAGGAGAAAGAGGTATCAAAAAATATGACATCATAGATATACAATAATTTCCAATCAAGTCAATTGATGTATCATCATAATGGGTCATGTACAAAGGGATGGTATCATTATTGTGATTTTGTGCATCCATAATGAGTGATGACATAGGAGAATCATATGAGGTAGGAAAATTTTAGATCTAAATAATATATGTGAAGAATTAAAAGATCAAATTTTGAATCAAAAAAAGGAGAAAGGATGCATATGAAAAAAAACCAAGGTGGTGAAAGATTAGACATGGTTCACTAAAATGTAGAGATAAAAGAAGAACCTATACAAATACATCAGGGTAACCTAATCAAATATATAAATAAGATAATATAATAAAACCTTAAATATAAGAGTTAAGATAGAAACATGCGATTACAATTTGAAATAAAGGGGATAAGCTATTGCTTAGTCATTTCAAAATTTATTTGTCAATTTAGTGTCCTTTCATTAACTCATGAGCTATGATAAATGTCACAAACTTACATATGATATTAGATTATTGTGTTGATTGTACAAATAAAAGAATCCCTAGATCTTTGATGTTCAAGACTAAATTGTGTCTATGATTTAGTTTGATTTGCATAATCACATCCACTTGCACAATCTCATCTTCTAAGCATGTAGATCTTGTAAGCATATTCCCCTAATATATACCTAGTTTTAGAAAAATGTGGTTCTAAGAAGCACCTTTAGGTGTTTTCTATAAGAGGGTGAAGCATGAAACTTCTTTCACTTTGAGTCAAACCCCAACGCTAATTTCACAAGATTGGAAGATACGAAAAACATTCCATGTAGAATATCTAGATGTTGTAGTATCTATCTAAGATTGTGCAATTGCTACTTGATAATGCTCTTAGATGAGTCTTTTATCAATCAATGAGTGATCTTTTGATGATTACTACTAACCTACAATTTGCCTTTAAATGCATAACCCTAGGTGCTCAATTTAAATATTTTGGTGTCAATTTGTGGGGTAACTATCAAATTGGGCAAAAGAGTCAACCCAAAATAAGTGGGAAGAGTGGTTGAATTTGTGGGATGGGATCATTGTTATGATTATGACTAGGGGACACAATTACACTTGTGATCATGTTCAAAATTCAAGAATGACTATGGTGAAGGTTGGCTTGAGCCATTGGAGATAAGATAGGCTAAAGGGGGATTGTGTTTAAGTTCATGTAAACTTGTTTACAAAATAAGTTGAATTAAGTACGAGGATGACATATTTAAATATAAGACCAAAGTAAGTGTAAAACAAGAAGGTGAAAAGTAGTTTCCATCTAACTTACCTATCTAGAACTTGACATATATACAAATATGTCCCTTAAACATAATTGCAAACTTAATTGTATGCTCCATTTTGAAATTTCAAATTACCCACAACCCAAGACAAACAATCCCAAACATCTATTTTCATGCATTCCTAAATTAAATACACCTAATTCTAGGTTAGACAATCACATGTGATTTAGTTGCCAAAATTATATATAACAATAAGTGGCCACAACCAAATTCATACCTTGGTGCACTCTACTTAAATATCATCCATTTCAATAAAACAATCAATAGCAATTTTACACCTCATTCACAATAAAAAATGCTAAATATTTAAGAATAGCCATAGTGGTGAGTGGTTTTTCTACACTTTATTACTTGAAAAGGAACCATTATTAAGGGCTCCCTTGAACATATATCCGTTCCAAAAAAATGATCCGACAGGCAGGATCGAGAATCGAATTCAAACAGTGTGAGCAAAAGATGGTGAAAAGGCTTGCACCTTATTCTCTTGTCCCAGAATTCCGATATATGTTTCCTTGTACGATCTTATGAAAGACCTGCAATTGTAGCATGGCACTTGGAAGGAATTGACAACATTTTTTCACGCGCACACAAGATAGGTATGGCAGCTTTGTTTCGAAATTCGCTGAAGGGACTGAAAACACTGAAAAGCAGGCAGTTCAGCATTCAAATTCACGAGCCGTGTTGGAGTTGGATGCGACTTGAGGGATGTTTGTTTCCAAAATACGTGCACAACCCCAAGGTGATAGATATCCTTGAGATTTCCAGTTTATTTTCAAGTGGAAAACCATCCAAGGAGATTTTTCAATCGCTGAAATTTGATTCTTTTCTACATATATCATCCTACGAGATGGGAACAACTGCAAACCTGTTCCCATCTTGTGCTTTTAATGCCCCCTGTGAAAGATTAGTTTTTGCTTGTGTGGATTCTGTACAGGTCTCTGACGAAATTGTGAACCTTGGGTGGACCCAATTGGTCTCCTCCGCAAAAAATGAAAGTACTTCAGTTTCTTTAATCATAATCAAATGGACTTATCAATTTGATGGAATATCCATCTGACTGGTGCAACAAAACAATGGGTTGAATATTACAATGGGTTGAAGATTACATACAATAAAGTGGTACAAACCCAGCTGTCACCAGCCTCACAAGTGCCAAGGATTTTTTAGTGGGCAAGATTTTGAAAAGAACAGCTTGGTGCCTTCTAAGTGCTAAGTATTTTTTTTGTGCAAGAGATTTTGAAAAGAACAGTTTGAAATTTACATACAATGAGGTGCCTCACAAGTACTAGGTATTTTTTAGTCGGTAAGATTTTGAAAAGAACAGCTCGAAATTTACATTCAGTGTGGTGCCTCCCAAGTGCCAAGTATTTTTTTTGTGCAAGAGATTTTGAAAAGAACAGCTTGAAATTTACATACAATGAGGTGCCTCACAAGTACTAGGTATTTTTTAGTGGGCAAGATTTTGAAAAGAACAGTTTGAAATTTACATACAATGAGGTGTCACAAACCGAATCGCCATGAGCTTCAGTGATACCAAGTATTGTGAAAAGAATAGCTTGAATGTTGCCATGAGACTCTTAAGTACAAGCACTTAGAATTTTTTTGGTAGTAGGTAAGATTTTGAATAGAAACATGAAATTTACATAGAACGAGGTGTCACAAGCCCAATTGCCATGAGTTTCACTAGTACTAGGTATTTTTGTACTAGGTAAGTATTGTGAAAATAATAGTTTTAAGTTTTATATACAATGAAGGTCACAAAATTCAATTATCATGAGTTTTATAAGTATTAAATAATTTTGTATTAGGATAAATATCTTGAAAGTAATAGATTAGGAGGAATCTAATAATTGGGTATATTGGAGAGAACTGTAGTCTAGCTTGTAAATTATTGTCTAGTTTTGGTATAATATAGGATTTTTTATTTGATCTTTATTTTTTTTACATATTGCTTGAGTAGGGCAATCTAAGAGTTTCTAAATTAATTTTGTCTTTAAATACTCTTATTCTTAAGGTGGATTAAGGCTATTCCTTTGACATTTTTTGTTGTTGATTCAAAATACTTGATGGAGAAGTTTAGATGTAGTTGGGCACTTTGTAGGAAGCTACAAATACTTTAGTGGCAAGGTGTAGATTGCTTGTAGAAATGTTACATATGATCATAATGCTACTACAAGAGTCCAATTAGCTGCTACATGTATAGTATAGCTTGTGTAGGTGTTAATAGACTACTATAGATGAACAATAATTTTGTACTAGTGTTAAGTTAACTACTATAGGCGTTCATATGATTTCCAATTAGCATGAGATTGTTAAGGAGAGCAATTGGGGGCATTTTCTTCTACTACAACTATTAATGAAATTGATTAGTATTGTTTTTAGCAATGCTACAGGAGTCTAAATGGTAGGACAACAAGAGTATGTTTAAACATTGACTCAATAAGTGACTTCATGGTGGTTTGAAACACTGTCATACTAAATGTGGAGTTAACCCATGCATATGTTTACATGGCTAGAGTTCAATTCTAGGCGAGTTGTAGTAGTTTGGAGCTCATTTTAGATAGAAGAATGAATAGAGGCAATTTGTGATTAGAGCATAGTCACATGCATAGCCTTAGTCTCATACATTCATATTGTAATGCTCCGTCATGCGACCCTAGAGTGCTAGACTAAAGTGTAAAAGTTACAGAAATAATTTTTTTTTTGAAAGCAAGATAGTGCAAGTAGTAACCAAACATACCATATTACACAGCATAAATGAATTACTCTTCTAACAACTCTAGGGCAACATAACTGCATTAATAAAAGAAAATAAAACTACCGAAGTAATAACCATTACACTACTAAAATAGATACAAATAACTTTCACTATAGTAGGATAGATTAATTACAGAGTCTCAGTACAAGATTACATGATTACAAGATTATAAGACCGATCATGTCGGTTTACAAAGAGTACATAAGAAGGTATACAACTCTACTAGAGGTAGAAGGTAAACTGAACTGGTACAACTCTACACAAGGCTTGATCTGAATCTCTAAGAATACCAATGGATAGCTCTGCCTCCCAACCATGTGGAGCCCTGAGGTCCACCCCTCCGAGCTAGGAGATAACGACGAGGAATCCACTAAGCCATGAAACAACATCCAAAAATAAATGAACAACAACTGGCTTGACACAACTGACCATATCAACATAACAGCACAAGTCAAGGCACCACTCCAGAGGCACAACAAAAGGAGCAACTGAACTGCATAAGGAGAGTGTCATCGCATGGTCCTAGCATGGGTTACCCAGGCTATCTAACACCAGAAGCCGGCCCCCATCTATGGTTACCCTGGCAGCCTCTCTCTAGGCACCAGCCCCATAGGGTGATTCATGCAGAGTCGACGGTCCTCTCATGGAGACGAGGAGGTCGGCCTTGCCAACCAGGCCTTCTCATCCCATCCTTAGCCTGTGAGAGCACTCAAGGCATGGGTGAGGTCTCTTACTTATCTTGTTAAGTGTTTTAATATCCCAACCCTCTTGATTAAGTTATTAAGTTTTCACATACTTGCAACTTCCATGGGGTTATCCAGGCGGCCTCTCACTAGGCATCGGCCCCACCATGAAAGCCACTCCCTTAGCATTCTTTGGGCAACTTACATACCACTACATGCAGGGAAAGGTCACCAATCAGATCCGAGCCATACTTATGCCATTCACTAGGCCACAACAATAAGTCCTTAGAGTCCCATCAAAAGTTGAACAATACAATCAAGAATCCATGAACTATAACCAAGAGACCATATCCCCATTCATTGCAAGACACGAAAATTCAGTGAAGCCAATACATTGACATGCCATAATTTGAACCCAAACCAAGGACTACACCTCTGGAGTAAGGTACAAAACAATAAAAAGGGTAACCACTATCTGACAATCCACATTGACAACAAGTGGTCACGACAACTCACAAGATCCTACTTCACAACAACCCAACATCTAGACATATACTCCACTCATGGTGAACACAAGATCCATTACGAGCAAATAACTCTGAATTAGAAGGATAAACGAACATAAGATATTTGATGCACTCCCGGCTTTAATCAAGAACTAGCTTATAAGGAATAACAACAGAACATTCAGGTTCATGACACAATGCCGATCTACACAATGATACCCTAAAAGGCAACTTAAACCTCAAGAAATTGATGACCCAGAGGAACGGAGATCCACAATCTGGATACCTCAAATAATCCAAAGTCAAGAAGGTCAAACATTATGTTCTTCACTAAACAATTCCCAAGATAAAATACTTTAATGCCACTCAAAAGAATCAAGCACAATTCCTTGTTTTCCCAAAATAAAAGTATCTAAATTAATGTGTATAACAAGGAAGTCATAAATCGACTTGCACCCTAATTTTACTCTATGAAACCAAAATAATTCAAATGACTCCAGTATTTTATTTTCTAACATTTACGTGACAGAGAGGATTCCATTAAAAACTAGCAATTTAATTTACAAGGAGGCAAGAATATAGCTAATGTTCAATAACCATGTGAACATACTATAATCATTCTATTTCCTAGCTTAATGAGACAAATTGACTAATAAAAGACAGTAAGGTCAATCCTATAAGCATTAATGAATCAAACTATAACATGACGATACGAAAGGACAAGAACATTCAAGTGTGCAGGGTCCCATATACTATAATCATGAAAATAGACATGAGGTTATAACTTTCGTTTGATGACATTCTAGCTTACTAAGGAGTAATTTTAAACAACTCTGAGCATGACTTTCCTATCTAACATTTATTATCTATCATTTTCCTAAAGAAACAAACCATCCCTAATTCCGTACATTCCTATTTTTATTTTTTTATACCTACAAGAGAACTTAAAGAGGTGTGCTATAATTTTTAATTTACATCTAATTTAAAACAATATCCAAACTCACATACCAAGATAATATAAATCCAATTGGACAAAATATCCATTAACTTAAATATCAGAATAATTCAATATATGATATTTTAACTACGAATCATTAAGGAGTACACTGTTTTCTCCTATCAAACAATAAACAAAAAACACCCTGAATGCATAGACTTTCCCTTAACATTTACCAAATATCATTGCGAGTCAGAAACATTATAAACATTAAAATCTTGCTAAGGCAAAGATTGCCGACTAACACATTAACAACCATACATAAGCAATTTCCTAATGATGCACTACTGTTGGCCATTCCTAAGCATTGTCACCCGACCTACAAAGTAATGTCATATTGCCGACTATCCCCTATGCCCTTTTACGACTGTAGAGTCTAAATAAAGGTGATGACAATAAAACAATAAAAAGAAAAAAAAAGCATCATGCCCTATGATACACGCCACTACTGCACAACTCGCTGAGCTTACTGACTGACCGAAGAAGTTGGTTTAAATGCCTTGCGTCCATCTACCACATTAGGTTTCCCAAAACAAAAAAAAATAAGACAATTTCGTAATGAACCCCATAGGACTTAACACAACTAAGGATTGAACTTAGAGTTTGACTGAGAATTTTCAAAAATGAAGGATTAAAATAAGAAAAGCTATATAATTCTGCCAGTCGACCCCAGCCACCAGGCCAATTCTATTAAGTGGGATAGTTTTAAGATGGAAACTTCCTATTCCATGCCCTTCTAACTAAGACTCTCATAAGGAGCGCATATCGAACCATTATCAAGCAAACTATAAGTTTGGCTGAGAAAGCAATGTGATCTAATGGTGCACGGCAAAACGTTGTAGAGTCTACCATAGCAAGGATAATGACAATAAGTTCTGAAGTAATGATTATAGTAGGTTTCCTCAAACAAGCTTGCAGATGGAGGCAAAACTGAAGGTAAAGACCTATAAGGTATCGATTACAGTTTAAGCACAAGTAGAATCATTGGTAGGAGTCTAATAATTTGCATGAACTGTTGATGGCGAAATATCATGGTGACAGAAATTCTAATAGAAGAATGGCTCGGACACATATGCAATGGTGCGAATAAGCAAGGGTGATCAATCTTCTACCCTGACGAAAAGCTACAGTTAGATATAGGGAAAGGAAGACATATGCTACCATTGCCAAGGGTCGTATCAGCTGTCAGCAAGCAATCAACATTTAGGAATCGATGCAGGATGGATTTTAAACTAGAACTATTCCTAATATGAACCTTATTTGCTTCTCATATGCAGGCAACTACCCAGTTTAAAATCTTGCTACAGTGGGGTTGCATCAGGAACGGATTACATGAAATACAAGATCGCGAGATACTCTAATGTGGGATGGGCGCATCATAAAACCTGGGCGATTGAGATAACCACAATTTCTTACGAAGTGCAGAATAAAAAGAGTGCGAGGTGATAGGAATGAGGCCTCTGAATATGCATCTCAAGGTAAGTTGATCACAGGATAGGCAAAATATATATATATATGGCTGCACCAAAAGTATAGGTTTCTCAGACTCCTTAACTTTCAATAAAGTTCTTCCTACTTGCACACAGTGGCAGTATTGAAATGAGACACAGCCCAAAAAGACAAAAGGTGGAGGCGAAGGCAAGGTATGCGAGCTGCATGATAGAATCACTCAGGGAGACATCTTCTCATAGAATGCAGGTAAGAAGGAGTTTATGAAGGAGACTTCACAAGATTGATTGAAAACCCAGACATGATTGCAGGGTACATTCTTGTTTGCAGGGTAGTGTTGGAAATACCAGATTTTTCATCAGGGTTATAGAGAGAAAGGCAAGGAATATACAAGGTATTGCATTCAACGCAGGGTAACAAGGAAAATGTATGAATAGGTCTTCTGAGGAATGGTGGAGCAATTAAAAAGCCTCACAAACAATCAACTCAGTCAAGTTGTCACAAGACAAGAGCAAAAGAATTTTGTTAATGGAGAAAGGCACATTGATGTGCAATTTGAATCCTCTTTCTTAATGGGCAATCTACTTCAGTCTGTGAGATGATTATGCAAGAATGACAGGGACAAGAGATTGGTAACGGCTTCACATTGAGTCATCCATTTCATAGGTTACAGGATCTAGACACAAGAATTTCAGAATGGATAAGACAAGGGCTCACCCAGAAGAGTTCATCATTGGAGGAATCTCCAGGGGCAGGAGTAGCATTCAAACACACACAGGGTACACATGGACAAATAAATTTCCAAATTACGTACAAGTTTCATGAACAAGAGGAACTAGATCACACATAGCACATGCTGTAGTAAAATTTAACTTACAAGCTACAACGAATGCAATTTTTTCCAGAGAGAGAGACAGTTCACATACCTGAATCTTCAGTCCCTCTTTCAATTTTCTTGGACTCCTGCAACCAAAGTTCTCTGTTCTTCCTCCTTTCAATTTTCTTTATTCTCCTCCCCAAACAAGGATTCAACCCTCCCTATAAGTGCAGAAGGCATCCTCTCTTTCCAACAACCCACTTTCTCAAAACAAGGATTCAACTTCTTGAATAATGCAGAAGCCATGCCTCTCTCTTCCCAACATCCCACTCTCTCATGAGATTCAAAATTTAACTATATCAAAAGGTTCCCAATTCCTCCACTTTTGAAATTGATAACACACGGTAGTAAATTTTGCATTCCCAAAAAAATATTCCCTACCAAAATAATCACTAAGTACCCGTAAATCCAATTTTACCACATAATTACTTTTTGGACAGTAGATTATAATTCTCACCTATTATAAAATTTAACCAAAGTGTCATCCAAGATTTCAAGCTAATTTAATAATTATCTAATAAACAAAATAGGAGCATTATTAATTACCACTAGTTCATTAAGGAATCTTCTAACCACACAGGAGCATAATTTAAACATTATAAAACACGACTTGACTAAACATCACGACACAAAATAACCAATCATAACAAGAAAAGGGCCAAGTATCCCGACACGACTTGAGACCACAACAGAAGACAAGGACCGACTTAGTGGATTAGACCTCGTGTTATCTCCCATCACTAATATCCATTGGTGAAAGAACCTGCTCAAACATGCTATATCAGGTGGAGTCAAGGTTTGGTACCTGTAGCTTGCATCCAAACAACTGATTAAATATGATCAAGTACATATATGTCAACACATAGAGAGTCAAAGAATCGTGGCGCAGCAGGGTACTCGAAATGAGTAATGCTACACCGTCCTTGCTCTTGGATAAGATTATAATCATAACATTTGAAAACAGATATCTACGAATCTAATAGAACATGTAAATAATAATCCATCACTAAACTCATTCAACACATCATAACTGAAGTACTCATAATGTCATCATAACTCATAACAAATGTCTAAATATAACCATCGAACATAGTCCATCAAATCAAAGAGATCATAACCCAAAACATGTAAATTCGATGTCTCGAAGCTGAAATGTGCAATAAAAGACTATCAACTATAACAGAACTATCATAAGGGATATGAAAATAACATCTATCACAAGCCAAAAGCGAGGGGCATTACACATATAGGCCACATGTTCATCTCCGCTCAATTTGTGCCACACAATCTCAATGCAAATATGCCACACTACTACTACATAGTTGTAATAACAAATATTACATACTCTACAACTCTATTATTATGTTTTTATGTCCATTTTATCCCATATCTACCTTTATGTGTTTTCATGATGTTTTGGCCCTTTGTCCCTAGCCTAGGCCTTCCCTAGCCATATGTGTCCCCTTTACCTTCTTCTTCTTGTGACTTTGTTTAGTGTTCCCCTTTGTTTGTTTTGTTTAATTTTATCCCCTCTTTCATACTCTCGTGTCCCTTCTTTTATTTCTCCCCTTTTCCCATTTGTTAAACCTTTAAATGTTGGTCCTAGCCCTAACCTAGATGTCTAATTCCCCCTCTTTATTCCTCTTAAAATGTGCTTTTTGAAACTTGCATTTAATGTTTTCACCCACTATGAGATGGCCCCCTTTGGGCTTAATATTTTCTAAGAAATTGAGTCTAATTTGGCTTTGAGGTCATTTCCCATTTCTACATATGCAAGTAGTTGGAATTGAACTTTTACTTTCTTTCCACCAAATTGAAATGTAAAACTCTTATGGTTTCCCACCTACCACATTTGATCTTCAAATTTCCTTTGTAAACTTTTTAAATCAAGTCTTCTTTTCCTCATTCTAATATAGGAAAAGTGAAAATCTATGTTGCTTGTATTGTTTAGGCTATCTTTGCTCATAGATTATAGTTTTATGTTGCTTCAAAATTTGTAGGAGAGAGTTAGCTTTGTATCCAATCTCTAAGATAATTTCAGTAATCCCATAGTCATTGCTACAACCAAATTTTCATCAATAGGTGGTTTTGTCAAGGTTTTTAATGGGTGAGCTAATTCCTTTGTTGTTTTTTATTAATTTTCAAACAGTTTTCTAATATTTTGACCTCTCCCTTCCCTCCATCCATCCCCTCCATCCTCATCCATTTGACCTCATTTCTCCATCTCCCATAACCTTCTTCTTCATTATCAAACCCTAGTTTGTCTTTGGTCCATTTTCCTTAAACGCTCTTTAACTGGTGTAGGAGCACCTAGTTGATTTCATGCCTCTATGAGACAATTTTGTCATTTTTGGTTTTAGTTTTGTGTCTTTGATGTAATAAGGTCATTTAAGACCATTTCATGTATGTTTGAGTCCATTTTTAGGTTCCTAGGTGGTTTGTAAGGTCAAATTGCATAAGTTGTCATTGTTGCAAAAATGCAAAATCAAGGAATGTGAAGAGTCATAGGTGGAAAATGAGAAGTTGAATGGTTGGAAAACTAAAAAGGCTGTTAGCAATGCTTGTTTTTGGTTATAAACAGTTTGAATAAGCCTTGGGAAGTTGAGCCAAGGTTGGGGGTTGAATTTTTACACAAAAATCAATAAAGAAGCTTTATTTTCTGCATTTTCTGAACATTAAATTTTTGTTTCAGAGCTTGGTACGAATCAGTATGACATTTGTATGACCTATATGTGGTATAGTTGGAAATATAATTGAATCTAATTTCTACTTCTTTTTGTTTCACTCAATTTCATTGTGTTTTGAGCAAGTTATGTCCATTTTACTAAAACAGGTCTGAAACACTAGTAGGCCTAACTTGAGGGAAAATAGTCCAAATTTGAGGATTTCTGTACAAAATAACCTACCTTGATTTTGAGATATGTTAAATAAGGGACAAATGGGTATTTGAATCAAGTTTTCTTTCTTGGAGATCAGTTTTGGTTTGAAAATTATGGCTGAAAAACCCTATTTGCTGCACCACCTTAAGCCTAGTCAAGAGTAGGATAGTCAAGATTTGACCTTTGTGTTCCAAAACAACCAATTTACTTGAAAATTGGATATGTTGTCAAAGGGCATAAAGGGTATCTAAAACTACCCTTCTATTTTTGTTTCAAGATCTTCTTGGAAAGTTATGGTGGAAAAACCCTGTTTCAAGTACTACTATGGGAATATGAGAGTTTATGAATAAACCATCAAGTTAGGGTTTCAAGATAACAAAGGTTGGTTGATTGTGATTGAGTTGATAACCTCAACCCTGCTCTGCATCATTAACCCATTTGTATTTTTTGATTTTGTGTTTTGTTGCATCCCTCTCCATCATCCCTTAATCCTTACCTTGCCATTTTTATTTTGTGTTTCATTTTCCCTCTCTTTTGCCTTGTTTTATGTGTTCAAACCCTTATTTACTTTATTTAAGTTTCATTTTCCATTCTCACAACAAACCCTCACCATTTTTCCTAAACCATTATTTTCTCCCTCTTATATTAGTCCCCTTTGAGGCCATATTAGTCATCCTTTATTTTTGTCATTTAATTATCCTTATCATTCTCGTACCTCTCTCTGCTTGTATTGTTTCGATTACTATTATCATTACCACTTAGGGTTGACTTGTTTATGCATTGAATTTGAGTGATTTCAATACATAGATCAATTTATCAATGTATTAGCTATATTTTACATTGACGTGGATTATGATTGAAATCACATGAGGGGCCTAAATGAGGCAATCTCCCCTCTAACCATTTTTTGTAGGGTTTCCATTCACATTGTCAACTTACAACTCATGTATGAAGGAATCAAAATAGTTATAGGCTTAGCCACAAAAGTAAAGAACCCATAAAATCTACCAAAAAAACATTCCAGAAATTTTTAGAAGGTTGTCTAGTAATGTCAAGGCTTCCTAGAGGGTTTGTAACATAGAAAATTGCATACCCTTGCAATTTCATGCTACATTTTTTTTCTCATTTTGGTGTTCACTCCCCTAACATGTTTTAGGTTCATTTTTAGCCCTACCTCAGCCTTTTTCCTAACCCACAAATGCTAGGTTTGTGTTATGTTTTAGCCCTTGTGCTTATTTTTTCCATATTTGATTTAAATGACTTAATTCTTTCACTATCCTAAGATGTACTATGAAATTAGAAGTTGATGTCACTCAAATACTAGCACTTAGCATAGATGTTCATGCAACATGCTATCTCATCTTGATCCTATGTGGCATCCTGTGACCATTTTTGAGAGTTACTTACCACCTTCTGCGATGTGAGAGATTATGTGTAATGCTTCTACAACCTTGAATGGTTCCTTTTTGACCTACCTCTCCTATTTTCCTTCCAAGTTTCTCATTTTGAACAATCTCTAGTGAATCTTGTAAAGCTTTTGCATCTCAATTGTTAGCTCCAACATTCTCCCACACTCTTGAAGCAATCTTATCAATATTCTTGTCAATTTTCTTGGCTCTTTAATAGAATACAACAAATCTACATTGAGCTCTTCAAATTTATGTGACTGCTCCTTGGATTTTAGCATCTTCGTGTAGTTTCTTGGGACCACTACTTGCTATTGGGCTCTTCCTTGGGCTTTGTATTTAGTTGGGTAGTCTGCATCTTTATTTTATGAGGTGATTGTGTTCTATCTTACTATCTTTGTTTATTCATTTTGTATAATCCATTTGTATGCTTGTTGCATTTTGTATGTTAACTCATTTCCTTTCTTTCTTCTAATAGTACCCTAGTTTTCTCTTGTTTGAGTAGATTACTATCATATTGGTTATTTACACTATTTGTCACTATTGTTATTTATCTAGAAGCACTTAGAGGATAATAGAACACACTTTTTTCAATCTTTTTCAACATTGGCTTCCCATGGAGGTAGAAATATCAAAATAGGGGTTTGACATGAAGTCAAAGCCCCAAACAACCTCGACCTTCCTTAATTTCCCTTGTAGATTTTACGTTCAAAGGAGAAGATTTCAACTGCATGCTAGTTTCATAGACCTTCTTCTTTTGTTTATTCATTTCAAGAAAGGGTGATAATATCTTTCCAATTTCAATTCATTTTCATCACTTGGAAGCTACTGGAAGTTGTGTCTATCTTTTGTTGTGTAGGTTGAATGAAATAAAGTGAAATAAAGTTGAGATTTTTAATTTTTCACACTTGTTGAACTACAATGCGATCGTAAACATCTGCACAATGCACTAGCATCTTGGGTAGTTGGCCCCTCTATCTACCATCAAGTTCTCCTCATTCCCCTCTTTTGGTTCTATGGTTAAAATCTCCAGTGTCATTTCTAGTTTTCTGTAATTAGTACTTTATCAACTTTTATTCCATTCTCATAGAAAGTTAGTACAATTCATTGTCTTCATTTATAGCACTCTAAGGATTGTGAATGTTATTCTATTGAATAACAGTAGATAGTAGAAAATTAAAACAATCCTAATGTAGTTGTAGTGAAAAGTTCATTTGATTAATACCTCTTACTTGAATTGTAACTTTTCCTCTTCTACATTTTGGTGAACCTAATGTTCTATACAATTTAAAACACTTATCTTTTCACATTTGAACACCTTCTTTAACATTTAAAACAACAACTCTCTCATCACATTCAGTTGTGTGTTGTGAAGATGAACTTTATTTATGAGCTTCACCACACAATCCTCACATTTCGATCATGTTGTTCACAAAAGTTTGAGACATGCCACTATGGCCCAATCTCATGCCGTTAATACCCCCATTAGATCAACACTCAATTTCTCACACTTTTGTTATGACACCAAAATCACAACTCTTCCTTCTTTATCATATTTCTCAACTCCTCTGCTAACAAGATTTCATGATGTCAAAGCAACTTTTGATCATGAGGCTGCATTAGGTAGTGTTTCTCACTCTAAGGTCTAGCAGTTAGATCGACACCTAGCTAATTATCAACAATACCTAATGACCGAGAACCTACCTAATGCTATTGTTATTCTATTTTAGGTCCTCCATGAAATGTTAATTGGGCACCCTAATGGTCTTGACTTCCTCTGTGGCATTGCTCATATTGTTCATAGTGATACTCCCAAGCTACCGTGAGGGGACTCAGGACTCTCATTCAAATATTACTAGTAATTAAATTTCAATTCCAATGGCTACTTCTTTTGCACAAACATACACATCTTTGCATATGGTCACAACACAACCTAATGTAGATGTTGGTTCATCAGGAAAGGAAGGAAACTACATAAATAATTATGGGTTTGTTCCCCCTTCTCATCCCTTACAATTTAATTTTCTTGGTGGCCACCTCACAACCTCCCAAAACATGAAACTCCCTCTCACTTATACTACCATCTCTACACCCATACCTCCAACCGATCCCATTATAAACTGACTCTTGTAGAATGTTGGCTCCCTTCAATAGCAGCTCACCACCCTTTCTACATCCTCTGCATAACCTCTCATCCTATTGTACTATCATTGTAGTCCCTTATCACTTACCATCTTGGATGCTCCATTTCCCTAATATTTTGAGGCAACCTAGTTCAAAAAGTACTCTAGTAAGGGAGTTCCACAAACTCATGTATCTTCATTTACCATTTTGTGTATTGACTTAATATTTTAAGATCATCTATTGGAAAAAAATTTGGATGTTGAAAGACACTACAATTGATTGGTTTTTCTGTTACCTAATCATTCCATATCTTCATTTGAATAGATCATAAATCAATTCCTCCAACACTTCTAGGCTAACATTAGACCCCAAGTCAATTGTATTGACCTGGTCCATGTTGAAAAGGGCAAGGCAACTAAGAGGGGGGGTGAATCAGTTGTAACCAAAACTTCAAAACCATTAAAACACCATCCACTTAATCACTATTATTGTATTTTAACCATGAAAGCATGAAATCATAAACTTAAACACATTCACACATGAGACACCAGATTTTTACGTGGAAAAACCATGGTGAGTGTTAGCTCACAATATAATATGTAATAACAATACCAAAAATCAGAGGCTCACTACCTTAGGGCTCACTGCCTAGAATGCTCATTGCAAAAGAAGAGGCTCACTACCAATGGGGTGGCTCACTACTAGTGTGTGGCTCACTGCCAAAGTTGGTGAACTTTGATAGTAGCATCTACACTATGCCAAGGTTTAGTTCCATTGAAGCACAATAAATATCCTTTGCTCTTCTCTACTTTTTCACTTCACAATTATCTTTTCATCATCGCATCTCTCTTCAGTTAATTCACGACTTCATTACATGTTTTATACAATTCATCAACCTTGGAATGAACATCAAGGTTAGCATTACAATCATCAACCATTGGAACAATCTCCAAGGTCAGAAAACACACATATATTAGAATAGGTCTAGACCTAAATAGATTTATGAAGGAAAAGAATGAATGTGGACCAAACCATGCCTTAGCTGGGACTCAAATGCAATCTTCCACTCAACAACATGATATCGTAAACTCCAAAGCATAATAAAAACTAGTGAAAACAACCAAGTCGGGCAAAACTAGTGTTAACACTAAGACCTTTAAGAACACGCTTCATGCACAATCTAGATTACATAGTTTTGCAGATCAATCAAAAGGTAGGAACATGATCTAGAGACATCCACAAGCATATTACAATCACCAAGAACATCTGCACAACCTCTACACACTTTGTCCATAAGATTCTTCAAACCGAAGCACTTGAACATTACTATCGGCCACTGTCATAAAGGAAAGATCACTTGCGGAGCACCAAATCATGAACCATTTGAATTGAAGGCACTTAACATCATTACAAACTTAATTCCAGAGCTGTAGACTGTAAAACTTAAATGTGGAGAAATGTGAAGCAGAATACATTCTCCCTGTCACCATTAAATACACAGAAAAATAGTTTTTACTCTGGTGAACATAACTCACTCAAATCTTCGCACTAGAGGCTCAAACTTGAAACATAGCAACTACAGGTCCATCCTTTAACATAACTTCCAAACTGCAGACAAAGATATTCAATATACAAGATATGTGGAGCAAAATACAGCACTATTCTTTTGCAAGCCAAGATACTCTGCAACACACTGTTTCCAGTAGGAAAGCAAATTTTCTCAAAAGCACTTGGAAACTCAATATCAGGAACACTTTCTCATTATCTTCAACACTTATATAATCCAATACAAAGAAACTAACTCAACACAATTAACCATCAAAACAAGAGCACAGTTGACACCAGTGACAACACAGATATGTTGACATCAATGACAACACTAATAAGCACATACTTGCAACAATCTCCCCCTTTATCATTGATGGCAACATTGATATGAAAAACTATAAGAGCCATCAAGACAAGATTTTGCATTGATTACTTTCTCCCCCTTTCTCTTTACACGTCTAAACTCTTTGTCCCCCTGAGTTTTTCACATGATTTCTCTCCCCCTTTGACATCAATGGCAAAGGGCATCACTTCTCTTCCTTTGCACATACTTGCAAACTACTGCTCTGATCAAACTAGAATTACTCTATCAGCAATACTACAATACTTATTTCTCTTTATCAAGAACTCATATCAACAACATCTACCTGCTCCCCCTGTGAGGTAGCCTTCAAAACATCAATCCAGATCAAAGAATATGACTTTGGGCACCACTAGACTGATGCACTTCCCATGCATCGTAGTTTAGAGTAGGAGGGGTAATAACCCCTAAATTTTCTCTAAGATACTCAAAAGTATCCTTAGGAAGAGGCTTGGTGAAAATATCTATAATCTGATCCTTGGTAGATACATATTCCATCTTCACTTTATTCTCTGTTACGTTTTCTCTCAGAAAGTGATACCTTATTGATATATGCTTTGTTCTTGAGTGTATCACTAGGTTTTTTGAGATGTTTATAGCACTTGTGTTGTCATAAAAGATTGAAATGGGTTCTTCATACACAACTCTTATGTCCTTCAATGTTTGCTTCATCCAAAGAACTTGAGTGCAACAACATGCTGCATCAATATATTCTACTTCTGCAATAGACAAAGAAACTGATTCTTGCTACTTGCTCAGCCATGGAACCAATTTGTTACCCAAGAGGAAAGCACCTCCACTTGTACTCTTTATGTCATCAGCATCTCCAACCCAATCTACATTTGTATAAACACTAAGAGTGAAATTAGTATCTTTGGGATACCACAATCCATAGTCTAAAGTGCCTTTTAAATACCTCATGATCCTCTTGACTACCATCACATGTGACTCTTTGGCATCTTCTTGAAATCTTTCCACAAGGAAAACTGCAAGCATTATGTCAGGTTTGGTGTGGGTTAGATAAAGCAGACCTCCAATCATAGACCTATACTTTTTCTGATCAGTCTTAGGTGATTCATTATTCTTGCTCAGCTTGCAACCAGTTACCATAGGAGTACATACTGGATTAGGATCCTCCATTCCAAACTTCTTCAACAATTCTTTCACATACTTGGACTGAGAAATAAAAATTCATTTTTCTGATTGAATAATCTACAGTCCTAAAAAGAAATTCATTTCACCAAACATAGACATCTCAAACTCGTTTTGTATTTCCTTTGCAAATTTCTTACACATACCTGCATTTCCTCCAAAGATAATATCATCAACAAAGACCACACCAATCAGAATTTGATCATCATTAATTTTGAAGTAGAGATTACTGTCTGCAGTGCCTTTACTGAACCCTAATTGCAACAAATACTTGTCCAGTCTTGCATACCAGGCTCTAGTAGCTTGCTTAAGTCCATACAAGGCTTTCTTCAATCTCCATACCATGTCACCTTGGTCTGATGACTGAAATCCTTCTAATTGTTCAATGTAAACCTCTTCTTCAAGCTCTCCATTCAAGAATGCAAACTTCACATCCATCTGGTATACTTTGAAGTCTTTGTGTGCTACAAATGCCAAGAACATTCTTATTGCTTCAATCCTTGCCACAGGAGAAAAAATCTCTTCAAAATCTATGCCTTCAACCTGAGAATATCCCTTGCATACCAGTCTTGCTTTGTTTCTTACTATCTCTCCATTTTCATTCATCTTGTTTCTGAACACCCATTTAGTTCCAATCGCATTCTTATCAACAGGTCTAGGAACCAATTCCCAAGTTTGATTTTTCTCTATCTACATTAGCTCTGCTTCCATGGATTTTACTCAAATTTAATCTTTGCAAGTCTCATTTATAGTCTTAGGTTCAATCCGTGAAAGTAAATAGTAGTTCACCTGTTCCTCAGTAGCTCTTTTCCTTGTCAATACCCCTTTGCTTTTGTCACCAATAATATGATCTTCAGAATGATTAATCCTTACATACCTGGGAGTCTTAACATCACTTTCTAAAACTTTTTCTTCTTCAACTTGACTGTCCTTTTGTTCCACCTTTTCTACATTGACTATAATAGCAAGTTCATTTGATTCATTGCCACTCAAATTTGATGTTATTTCCCTATCTTCATCAACTTTCACATTAGCACTCTCAATGACTTTTCTCAATCTTTTATTGTAGCGTTGGTAGGCCTTACTCTTAGTAGAGTATCCAAGGAAAATTCCTTCATCACACCTAGCATCAAATTTGCCTAACTTTTCATCTCTTTTGATATAACATTTTCTTCCAAAATTTTTGAAATATTTCACTATAGGAACTGTTCCAAACCATAATTCATAAGGAGTTTTAGTACCATTACGTTTGACTTGGACTCTATTTTGAATGTAGACAACAGTATGTATAGCTTCTCTCTAGTACACATTCGGTAGGTTAGCCTCCATCATCATTGACCTAGCAACCTCTTGAACTATCCTGTTCTTTCTTTCAACAACTCCATTCTGTTTAAGAGTCCTATGAGAACACAATTGTCTCTTTATTCCATGCTCTTCACAGAAAATATTGAATTCATTTGATGTGAGCTCACCTCCTCTATCAGACCTTGAGCACTTGATCCTCAAATCTAACTCATTCTCAACCATCACCTTGAAAACCTTGAACTTGTCTAGGGCTTCTAATTTATCCTTTAAGAAAGTAACCCAAGTCATTCTAGAATAATCATCGATAAGAAACATAAAATACCTATCACCTTGTAAGCTTCTTGTTCGTGTAGGACCACACAAATATGTATGCACCATCTCAAGCAATCTAGCAGAAAATTGTTCTTTACTCTTGAAACTTGTCCTTGTCTGTTTCCCCAATTGACATTCCTTGCAAGTAGTATTAGAAAGCTTCACAAGCTTGGGAAAATCTCTCACAACTTGTACTGAACTTATCTTCACCAAGTTTTCAAAATTGATATGATGCATCCTTCTATGCCACAACCAACTATCATCTGTCTGATCCAATAGACAACAATCATTAGTTCCTTTTAAATGATAAACATTACCTCTATTCTTCTTACCAGTAGCAATCACTGTTCTGCAGCTTTCCATGATCTTACAATCATTATCCTTGAATCTCATATCATACCCTTTGTCACACATCTGACCAACACTTAAAAGTGATGGAGATTAATTGTCATTGATGTCAAAAAGGAGTTGTGTTGATCATCATGTTTATGATAGGTACTTGGAATTCTCAGTTTAGTTTTATGATGTTGATCATAGGGTTATCATGTTGATCATGGTGTTATGATGTTGAGTTGTTGATGCAAATTTAGTTGTCATTATTAATCAGAGAGATATTCATATGATCACTCATGCTTGAGTTGTCATGATTCCCACCATTATTGTTATGATGCTCACCATTCTTCATGTTATGATGATCATGATTCTTGACTTGAAGAGAGTTGGTATGTTGCTTCATGCCTTGTTTCAGTTAGTCTTCATTATCTTGCAGTTATGTTGTTCTTATGAATGTTGATGTGATTGTCATGAAGAGACATCAAACATATGATGGCAAACATGTGGTAGAGATATCAAACAGGTGATAGGGTTCATGTGATAACTTGATCTTGATTGGATTATCTTATCTTGTCATTCATAGCTTAAATGTCAATGATCATATCAGAACTTGGTGATCATTTTCATGTTTCTAGATCTACTTCTTGTTGATCATGGTTTAAAGGTTTCAGAAGTTGTAATATCAGGTGATATGAGTGATGATGATGCCTAACAAGAGCAAGAGGATTTCATAGTAATTTGCATCTCATGTAGTGATGTTTGAAGGAGTTGATCAAGTGATGTTTGATCCATGTGTTGATAGGTTTTCATGTGTTCTTCTTGGTGCTCCAAAGCCTCTATATGATCATTTTGTAATGATCCACACTCTATCATATATCAGAGCTTCTCTTAGACTTGATGGTTTATACTAATGCAGCTTTGATGCCTAATTTTCACTGTAGATTAAATCCTACATTCTAACTTAAGTGCTTTCTAAAAGACCTAATTCAAACTTCACTGCCCGTATGTGACATTTTAACTTTATGTTATAATTGTCCATTGACTTGATGTCGCAGGTCATTTCACTAATATCAACCTGCTAGAGGGTTTTGAGGTCATGGGGGACTGGCCCTCTCTTCCTTACAAGACCGACTATAGCAGTTATCTCATATGTGTGTGAGTGCCAAATTGATAATCAAAGGATAATATTTAAAACATGAGAAGCACGCGATGACAAATCAATGGATAAGGTTTAAAATAAGAAACTAAACTTTGAAGTCTTCCTTTTGACGTGCATCTAGTTGTCTATATCTCAAGATTGCAGTAAACAAAGTTTTTTAAAGCTATTTTTAGTGTTTCAAAAAGGTAGTTTTTGTTGGGATTTTAAAAGCATTTTTTAAGAAGATTTGTTTCTATTTTTTAAAGTACTATTCGTGGCAGGAAGCTAAAAGGATGGAATTTTATTTTTTTAAGGAGGGCAAGTTTCTTTATTGAGATATTTTTTTAAGGGCTTTTTGTCTTATTTCATAATCTTAATACAGAGGATTTTTTTTTAGAAAAGGATCCGAATAGGAGAGATTTTAATTTCTCTAACAAAGGCAGATTGACAAAATTTATTGAAGATTTTATGTAGAGAAGAGACATATATATATTTTATATTGTAGGTGGAGGAGATGATTTTTGGAAGAAGATTTAAAGATGAAAGTGATATTATTATCTATCAAGAAAATCAATTGAAGATTTTTATTTACAGATTGAATAATATTGAAGAATATTTTTTTGGGAGAAGGAATTCAGTTTGAAATTGAGAAAATATATATGCAGAAGAATATGAAGGGTCATTTTTTTATAATATTGCAAATGCATTATGAAAGATTTTATTGAGAACAAAAATGGAATTTTGAAGACATTATTTTGTGTGAGGTCTTGGAAAAATAAATGGCAGGTGATTTGATGAGGTGATTGAAGAGAACTAAAAATCAAAGGTCAATTTTTGCAGGTGTATTGAAAAGGCAAAGAAGAGGAATATGAAAGGACATTCAATTTTTATATAATGGTATTGCAGGTGCATTGATGGAAGTTTTTTTTTTAGTGAACCAATATGTAGTGATGAAGACACTTTTGTGAAGATTCTTTTGAAGAGAAAATACATATGAATCAGATGAATTTTTGTATGTGATTTGAGAGATATATGAGATCATGTTTTTGCAGGAATGAATCAAACATAGGATGAAGACATTATGCAACAAACTTACAGATTAAACCATGTCAAGTATGAAGACAATATGCAATTGATTGTGTAGAGATAATCTGAATTAGGTGAATTGATTGTACAGAGATAATCAGAATCAGGTGAATTGATTGTACAGAGATAATCAGAATCAGGTGAATTGATTATGTAGAGATAATAAGACTAATATGCAGATTGAATTGAATGTGATTGCAAAGAGATATGCAAATTCAGGGGTTTGTATTGAAACAAAGAAACCCTCTATAATTTTTTATTGTTTTGAGATTGTACTTTGTAGCCAGTGAGGCTTGTATGGTCAGTGAGACCTCTTTGTAGCCAGTGAGGCTTGTATGGTCGATGAGACCTGATTGTAATCAGTGAGGTTTTTTATTAAGCTAGTGAAGCATTTCAAAGTGGTTTTTCTTCCCCTTGAGGGTTTTCCACTCATCAAATCAGGTGTAATGGTTCTTGTTTGTCTTCATGTGTTCATGTGCTCTAATGATTTGTTCTTAAGGTCCTGATTCATACTTTTCATTATCATACTTGTGCATATATGTTTAACAGATCATTGATGTCTTCCTTTCTCTTTGTCTTGTAAGTTAAAAGGTGCAAAAAGTTGAAAAGTTTACACAGCACTGATTCACCTCCCCATCTCAGTGTTGTCCTATACTCCAACAAAAAAATTATGCTTCAAACCCTTCACATATAGAACATCATATGTGTTGTGCTTACCATCAAAAGAAATAGATCCTTTTCCACAAATCTTACCAACTGCATCATCTCCAAACCTGACCAGTCCACCATCATACTTTTCCAAACTTATAAACTTACTTTTATCACCAGTCATGTGATGTGAGCATCCACTATCAATAATCCATTCATCCATATCCTTCTCGACCTGGACAAACAAAGCAGTCTCTTCCATTGGTTTTTCTTCCTTCACATAGTTCTTTAGTGGTGAAAATATGGAAGCAAGATGGATGATACAAGTCCTACACTTTCACACACTAAAGCATTAGGGAAGCAAAGGGTGAGATTAGGGATAAACTATAGATTTACAATGTTCCCTTTTCCTGTTAATTATGTCTATGTGGTTGTTGAATCAAGTTTTGCAAGCTAGTTTTCCTCTCTAACCATAAAACCCTAATTTGCATATCAGACTGTAATAATTCAATTTCTTACATAGATATTGATGAAACAAACATAGAAATGTAGAGTAAACAATTCAGAGGAAGTGTACCTAGAAACTAAGGAGTTGTTGGACTAGGATGCTAGTCACCATGTCTCAAAAGTTTCCTGATGTCAGAATCTTCTACACCAGCTGCTTCACAATCTCTAGAGATTTTTGGATCCCAAAAAAATCACCCAGTTGGACTAGGGCACAAGTCACCGTGTCCTAAAACTCTCAGAATCCTAAAATTCAAATTCTGTCATGACTGTGTCTGCAACTTGAACCTTCCTACAACTTCTTTCCGCTGGATCTCGACAAATGTAACCTGCACATGCAAAAGGAGGAGAAAAATGTTTGCAACTATATAGGAGCTTGCCTCAGTCAAGCCCTATTTGGGTGTTCTCACCTCAACAATAGCCAGAGATAAAGATTTGCAGATGTGTGTGCAAACCCTAGCAAAGTGTATACAGAAATATCAAACCCTAGATGTCTCAATCAAGGGAAGATCAACAACTTGCATAAACTCAATGAACAAACACAACTTCAGCTCAAGGAGATGAAAGGAATGAAGACTTGCAAGAACAAGAAGGTGAATCAGCAATGTCCGTGGAGGATCTCCAAGCTTGATGTTGGAGGCTTCAACCCTTCTCTCGATCATGCAAAAGGTATACAAACCCTAGGAGGAGCAAGATAGTCTCAAGATCTTGATTCCTAATCTTCATCCATGGTCTCCATGAAAGAAAATTTAAATGACTTAGAGAGCTTCAAAAAATTATTGATCTTCAATGGCAATTTTGGCATCAAGTTTGCATGAAAATTGTATATGATAAAATGATTTTCAAATGTCTCTTTATATCCAAACTTATGAATTTTAAATTTTGAAATAAGATGTCGACATCGCATGAAAAATGAAAATTTGAAAGTGGAATTCCGGAATGCACGGCAAGAGCCGACATCCCTCCAAAACTCAAGACCCCAAGAAATAGGGCAGGACAAGGGCGCTAGCACCCAAGTCCAAGCCTTGATTTCCCACTCAGGACTGCCTTAAGGAGGTTAGGGGGTTCCAAATCCAACTTTTCTTTTCCCATTCAATCTTCGGTTATTTCAAAATGTGAGGTTCTTTTAGTTAGACCTAGGTAAGTTAGGATTTGGGAAGGTCTGTAAAAACTAGGTTGAAAGGTCACCAAAGGGAAGGAGCTAAACCATGGGGAAATTATACCATTCCATACATGAGGACAATTTCTGACATAACATTTGGCTTCCACTTTAGTGGCCATATGACATTACGTGCATATATAACTAAAGGAAAGTAAATACATCAATCATGAAAAGGATACCCAAAAGGATATTGTAGAGGAAGCCAAAGTGTCTCACAAAAGAGGAAGAAGCCTCCAAGTCTGTAATCCTGCAAGACCAAAAAGGTAGGTACCACAACTTGCAAAGGAACACTTGTCAGAGAATCAAAAATCAAATCAAATCAACCTACAACCACCATCAACAAGTCAGTTCATAAAACACTAAGGGGGTTGAGTGATGAGACATCATGAGGGAGGACATCAAGGGAGATAAATGCCCCCCTTGTTTCTGCTTGCTTAGTCTAAAAAGGAGAAACAAGGAGATATCTACATGTGTTGATTTCGAAGTAAACTTGATGAAAAACACATTGTGAGGGTTGTCTAAAGAAACAGCACCCAAACACAACGCATTGGAGAAAATGGGAAGCTAAACCACGATTCCGACGCAATAGACGACACACAAATATGAGTTCGTCAGCTCAAGATAAAGGCTTAAGAGTGAAACTTATTAATTTGTTTTTGCACCTAGATAGTGATAGGATTTCTCACTTACTTTACTATATACAAAGGGAGTCATCTCTTTTCACTATTCATTTGTTACTTGTCATTGTGTAGAGGAGTGAAGGAGAAGGAAAAGGAGATCGACGATGCCGACCCGACGTCCATACTAGCTTTCGTGACTGGAGATGCTCCGAGTCTAGGTGATAGAGAGATGACTCGAGGCCAAGGTAGGTTCCTAATCCTTGCTTGTTCCATCTTGTACTCTTCATTTGTTAGATTTTTGTCATTTTTTGTGCCTTTCAGGTGAGAATGGACAAGGGTCCCAATTAGGGGTGCCTGAGTCCACCCGAGGCGCCCAAGTCCTCCTTGGACACCTTAGTTCACCTTGGGTGCCCAAGTCCTCCTTGGGTGCCCAGGTCCTCCTGGGGTGCCCAAGTCTAGAAAGGACAAGTGCCCCAGGGACCAGACACTATTTTGTATTTTGATCACGAAGTTACATTTTGTTGCTCAGAAACTGATTGAATCTCTACCTATTTGTGTCATACAGGTCGTCCCGAGGATGCGAGAGCACACAAGAGGTCACCTGATGTCGCTTCTACGCGATCACATTACTACCATGTCTGATGTAGAGAGAGCATTTATAGGTAGTGGGCCTCTAGTGGGTATTTGACATGCCCACAATTAGATTCCATGCTAGCATGTTGATGGCATTAATGGAGAGATGGAATGCAGATACATCGATATTTCATCTACCTATAGGAGAGATGACCATTACACTAGAGGATGTCTTCCAGATCCCTCAACTAACCATACAAGGAGAGACAATGAGGATCAGAAACCGTCACTCATCAAAGTACACTCGATAGAGTCAGATGTATTCTTTGGGCCACATAGTCTCTCAAGCAAAGTGTGGGCACATTCAGCTTCGTTTGTTAGAGTGGGGGTGTGTTGACATTCCACTAATTCGGTGGATTATGATTGTTGTCTAACTATGGAAGTGAGACCCTAAAATAGATGCAAATTACACCTAAAATGCATCCAATCTCAAGTCCAAGGGACCTAAAGATTGGACTAAACTACTAACAAACTAAACTATCTAATTGCACCCTAAATGAGTCTATTAGTAGTGATATGCCCTAAGCTATGAAATGCTATTACTAAACTATACTAGAATTGAACTAATTCTATATGTTGAGCACTCAAATTGGTAGATTTTTCTTGCATATGATGGCTTGTTCCAAATGGGAGGTGGAGGCCTCAATTTATAGATTTTTGGAGATGGGATTGGAAGGCTACTGTTGATAGTCTGCCAATTTATAGATTTATATGAAGTGCAAGGAACTTCTTCATATTTTGATAGGCCTCAATTTATAGTCTGCCAATAATAAAATTTTGAGTGCTACTGTTGATATAGCATGGGATGTTATGCACCAAGGTATGTCGAACCAAAGTGACAAGGTATCCATGCATAGTACTTGACTCCACAAATAATAGGATGAACCTATACATGCCCATAATAGTACAACCTTGTCTAGATGAGGGAAGGGGACTCATAGGATAAGTCCTTGATACACCAAAGGTATGAAGAACCTTAGATGCAAAAGGGAATCAATATTCTAGAACCAACCATACGATCCACGAGGTATGAATACTAAGATGGAGTAATGAGAACCTCCCACAAGCATGGCATATAAAAGCAATGACTATGCCCCATTCTAGATAGTTCTCCACATGCCATGATATGATGAGATCAAGGCATTTTTGACATAGTCCAAGAATGATGCATAAGATAAAAATCAAAGACAAAAAGAGTGACTGGCCTAAAACACACAACCATTGTATCTCTTTCCAAAGGATGGATGGAGGATTGATGATTTTGTCCATTGTAGGAAGGAAGCATCCTAGGACAAGAATTGATGGTGGATTAAGCTAAACTAAGGGTAGGCGGAGGGATACTAGCTGCGAATTATGGAAAAGACAATATGGTGGTGAAAGATTTTTCATGAGAGTGTTATGCTTTGATGAGATGCCCAACAAGTATATTGATTGTAGGTCAAGTGTAATCAATGAGCTCAGAAAAGTGGGACCATCCAAATGGGTTGGATGGGTCCATTGTATGTACCTGTGTACTAGATGCTTCCTTCCTATTCAAAACTACCTACATACCCTGTATCCACAGGATCAAGGCACATTACAATGCGGGTGGTGATGATATGTAATTCTGGAAGACTTGATGATGTAAGGATAGGGGTTGGTTCATGTGGAATGATGAGATATGGCCTAGGTGATGTGGATGTCAATTTTTTGATAGGTAGGGAGTGGTGTTGATGTAGTAAAGGATGTGATGTTTGTGCGAAAACATTAAAGGGACCAAGTTTATGGATGGATAGGAATATCAAGCGAGTGACATAGTGGTGACGTGGAAAGATGGTCATGAAGTATTGGGAGATGAGAGATATTTTGGGAATGATGGACAATGGAAGCTCAGATGATGGGTTTATTTCAAAGCTCAGACGAAGGGATAAGTGGAGTGGATAGTGCAGGGGGGAATGGCAAGGTGATTTGAACAATGGATATGGGTTGAACCTACACATGATGCTTGCAAGAAGGTTTTCATCATGGTACTTATCCAAGGTGCCACAAGGAGTGGTTTTCACCATAGGATGGATTATTTCTATTTACTCTTTTTCTAATTTTTTTATATTTTTTATTTTTTGTATTTTTGCCGTAGGGTATTGAGCGAACTAACTATGAAACTGTTTCAAGTGGATGATGTTCATGGGCTCCTCCAGTTCTTCTCCTTCAAGATGGAGACGTGATATGCTCCAAAGCCATACTTTGCAGTGACAATGTAGGGGCCTAGCCAATTAGGCTCAAATTTATCTTTCTTTTCCTGGTCAGATACATTCCTTTGATTTTCTTTCAGGACCAGATCTCCTACTACAAACTCCCTAGCATGGATCTTCTTGTTATAGGATCTATGAAAATGATTGGTATGCTTGGAGATGATTAAGGGTGTTGAGGCGGCGTTCATCCAACAACTTGAGTACTTGGAGGCATGCAACATGGTATTCTTCATCAGTGATGACATTACTCAAGGAGATGCACAATGAGGGCAATTCAATCTTGATCGGTAGGATGGCTTCCACTCCAAAGACAAGGAAATATGGTGTAGCTCCTATGGGTGTGCAGATACTAGTGCGATAGGCCCAAAGGGCAAGATGAATATGGAGGTGCTAGTCATGGCTAGTTTCATTAACAACTTTCTTGAGGATTTTAAGTAGGGTTTTATTAGTTGCCTCAGCCTGTCCATTATCTTGTGGGTAATATGGAGAGGACCAATGATGTTGAATGTGGAATTGTTCACAAAGGTCCCAAACATCATGGTTTTTGAAAGGTTTACCATTGTCGGTAATAATGACGGATGGGATACCATAACGGCAGATGATATGGTAAAGGATGAACTTGGTGACTTGGTTTCCTATGGTGAAAGTGAGAGGGATGGCTTTTTCCCACTTAGTGAAGTATTTAGTAGCAATGATGATGAATTTATGTCTGCCAGAGGAGGATGGGTGGATTTTACCAATGAGATCTAGGCCCCACTGAGAAAAAAGGCCATGGTGTAGTAATAGGTTGCAATGCTTAAGAGGGAACGTGAATGAGATCTCCATGCTGCTGGGAGGGCTTACACTTCTTCACATACTCACATGCATCATGTTCCATAATAGGCCAATAATATTCAGTATGCAAGAGCATCTTAGCTAGGACAATTCCACTTATGTGTGCTTCGTAGATACCTCCGTGGACTTCGTGTAAGGAAAGGGAAGCTTCTTCTGTGTTTAAGCATCGAAGAAGAGTGCCATCATAGCTTTGGTGATAGAGGGTGTCGGCAAGGATAGTGTAGCAAGTAGCTTGGCGAATGAGGGATCATTGTTGTTTGTGGGTGGATTTAGGAGGGAAAGTGTGATGTTGGAGGTAGGTGTAAATGTCATGATACCAGGGATTTTTTGGACCAACAATCTCACACATGAATTTTGACTCAGTGACATGATATGCTAGCATTAAGAGTTGTTCCACAAGAAACTCACATTGATGGTTGTCTTGAGGCATATCCAAAAGGGAGCCGATAGTAGCCATGGCATCAACTTCTTTGGTGTGAAGGCAAGGTACCAGCTCAAACTGTATGTAGGTGAAGAACAATTTGTATTCATCAACTATTTGCTTATAGGGCACCAGCTTATCATCCTTTGTGGTAAACTCATCATTCACTTGTTTGATGATCAATTGAAAGTCTCCATAGACCTGTAGCTGTAAGATATTCCATTATATTGTTTTTTAAGACTAATGATTAGAGCTTCATATTTGGCTACATTGTTTGTATAGGGGAAAGCTAGTTTGTAAGCTTTAGGGATGTAATCATCTTGCGGGGTCACCAACAGTATCCCTACTCTCGAACTGTGATTGGTGAAGGATCTGTCAAAATATAGTTTCCAATGTGTTGATTCTATCACTGTTAGAATGGACTCATTTGGAAAGTCAATGGATAGTGGCTGATAATCTGTGAGGGGTGCTTCAGCCATCTAGTTTGCCACAACTTGTCCTTTGATTGCTTTCCTATTGACATACTCAATATCAAATTTGCTCAACAACATGACCCATTTTTCCATTCTTCCTGTGAGTGTGGTCCTATAAAGTAGGTACTTAAGGGGGTCAACCTTAGATATGAGCTTGATAGAATGGATTAGCATGTAGTGTCATAACTTTTGAGAGCAGAAAATGACAGCTAGACAAGTGCATTCCATGGGGGTGCAATTAAGCTCATATACGACTAGAGTCCTGTTGATGTAGTATATATCTCTCTCGCAGATAGAATCATCTTGTTGTGCTAAGAGTGCCCCTAGTGCTACTAAAGTTGCTGATATATATAATAATAGGGGCTTTCGAGGGATAGGTGCCATTAGGACTGGTGGTGAAGCAAGATACTCCTTGATGCGATCGAATGCTTGTTGACAATTTTGGTCTCATTTAAAGCGGGCATTTTTATGAAGCAAATGAGCGAATGGATGACATTTATCGGCAAGTTGAGCGATGAACCTCCGTATGGCCTGTAGTTTGCCTTGGAGACTTCGAAGTTGTTTGAGCATCTTTGGAGAAGGCATTTCTATTACGGCCATGACCTTAGCAAGGTCTACCTCGATGCCCTTGTAAGACATAATGAACCCTGAGAGTTTACCTGATGTTATGCCGAAGATGCATTTCTATTGAAATTAGGGCAAACAACTGAGAGGGGGGTGAATCAATTGTCACAAAACTTTATCTTTTTCTACATTTAATCTTCTTTACCACTTATTAAAAGATTAATGATATGACCATGAAAGCATGAATCAACAACACATGAGCAGAAACACAATCAACACACATAACACCAAGATTTTTACGTGGAAACCTGGTTAAGGGAAAAACCATGGTGGGGGTTAACCCACAAGATTTATTCTCTATTAAAAAAATAGAAAATGGGAAGGCACCTGCCTTCAGGCACACTGCCTAGAGCTCACTGCTCCAAGAGACTCACTATCTACAAAAACATTCACATGGTTAACACTGAAAGGTTGAACAGAGAAACAACATCTTCTCCATACCAGGGTTCAGTTCCATTGAAGCCCACAACACCTCTGCTCTGCCCCCAAACACTTCTTCGCTACCTCTGCATCTTCACATGCATCGGCACATTTACACAACTTCATTACACTTATTTATACATGACATCAACTTTGGAATGAACATCAAAGTCAGCCTTACAATCATCTATTTGGAACATTCTCCAAGATAGGCATTACAAGCAATTACAATCACAAGACTTGACTTAATACAAAATGCTACATCCGGACCACTATACTATGGGCCAAACATAGTTGGGACTCAGATCTTCAACTTCTCTTAGATCATCCGCAACACGCACGCAACATCCAGTCGGCCAAGACTAGAAAGAACAACAACACCCAAGGAGAAATCTTCAACTACGAGCTCAATCCTCAATGTGGACCACCAATACAATAGGCACACGTTCCAGAGATCTCCACAAGCACAATGAAATCAACAAGAATAATTGCACCACCTCAAATCACCAGAATCACTTGCATCTTCATACGGGAACTTAAGAACACTAACTATCGTGACTGTCACACTAGAAAGATTGCTTGCGGACCTCCAAACCACGAACCACTTGAGTTGAAGATACACACCAACATCCCAAACATACCTCTAGAACCGCAAACCATAATATTCCAATGTGGAGCAATCTGGACCAAATTTCTGTCACTCTAATACCTCTGAACAATTGCAAAACCCAGTTCTACTCAGATGGCCATAACTTCACCAATCCTTCATGTAGACCTCTCAAATCTTAACTAGAGCATCTTCAGACAATCCTCTACAAAACCCTTTAATCTGCAGACTCTAATCTTCATCTCGCTAGGAATTCGGAGCAATCTACTTTACTAAACTGCATTGTCTTCACTATCTCTAATAAAGAGATATGTTGACATCAATGACAACACATCATAGGCACATATTTGCAACAATCTCTCTCTTTGTCATTGATCGCAACATATGATGTGAAAAACTAATTCAACCATTAAGCCAAGGACTTCTCCCCCTTTCTCTTATCACACCTACAACCACCTTCTTCACTGCTCCCCCTTTCGCCAGCAACTACTTACTTCCAAGTTTTTCACATGACTTCTCTCCCCCTTTGACCTCAATGGAAAAGGGCACATATTTGCAATCATCTCTCCCCCTTTTTGTTTCTTAGATAAAACCAAACTAAACTCCAAAATTAACATACTAACTACTCCCCCTAAGTAGCATCCCCTTAACACCAATCCAGATCACAAGATATGACTGTGAGTTCCACCGGACTGATGCACACTAGTGCACCTCAATTCTAAACAAGAGGGGTAATAACCCCTAGCTTCACTCTGAGATACTCAAAAGTGTCCTTAGGTAGAGGCTTAGTGAAGATATCCGTAATCTGATCCTTTGAAGAAGAAAACTCCAATCTGACTTCATTCTTATTTACCTTCTCTCTCAAAAAGTGAAACTTGATGGATATGTGCTTTGTCTTTGAATGTAACACCGGATTCTTTGAGATGTTTATTGCACTTGAATTGTTACAGAAAATTGTAATAGGCTCTTCAAACATAATTCTCATATCCTTCAACATTTACTTCATCCACAAAACTTGAGTACAATTACTTGTTGCTGCTATATACTCTGCCTCTGCAGTAGATAGAGATATTGCCTCCTACTTTTTGCTCAACCAAGAAACCAATCACTTTCCCAAGAAAAATGCACCACCACTAGTACTCTTCCTATCATCCACATCTCCTACCCAATCAGCATCTGTATATGCATGAAGAGTGAAAACATCATCCTTAGGATACCATAAGCCATAATCAGATGTCCCCTTCAGATATCTGAAAATTCTTTTGACTAGTACAACATGAGATTCTCTAGGATCAACTTGAAATCTAGCAACAAGGCCAACTGCATTCATAATATCAGGTCTAGTTTGAGTTAGATAAAGCAGTCCTCCAATCATTGATATATACCTTTTCTGATCTGCCTTAGGGGAATCATCATCTTTACTTAACTTGCATCTAGTTATCATAGGAGTACTCACTGGTTTTGAATCCTCCACTCCAAACATTTTCAACAACTCTTTCACATACTTAGATCAAGATATGAAGATGCCCTTATCTGATTGAATGATTTGTAGACCAGACTCTTGGGGCTTGTTTAAGTCCATACAATGCTTTCCTCAATTTGTAGACCATATCTCCTTGATCAGACAACTAGAATCCTTCTAGTTGCTCAATGTAGACTTCTTCTTCCAACTCTCCATTCAAGAATGTTGACTTGACATCCATCTGGTAAACTTTGAAATCTTTGTAAGCATCAAAGGCAAGAAATAATCTGACTGCTTCAATTCTTGCCACTAGAGAAAAAGTTTCTTCAAAATCAATTCCCTCTACCTGAGAATATCCTTTGCACACCAATCCTGCTTTGTTTCTCACAACTTCACCGTCTTCATTCAATTTATTCCAGAAGACCCATTTAGTTCCAATTACATTTTTGTTTTCAGGTCTAGGAACAAGATCCCAAGTATGATTCTTTTCAATTTGCATTAATTCTTCTTCCATTGCTTTTACCCAACTTTCATCATTACAAGCTTCATTCACTGATTTTGGTTCAATCTTTGAAATCAAACAATACTCCACTTGTTCAGCAATTTTTCTTCTAGTTTGAACACCTTTATTTTTATCTCCTATGATCTGATCTTCAGAATGATTCAACCTTACATACCTGGGAGTTTTGGGATTTTCTTGAACTTCTAATTCTTGAACTTGTTCCTCAACATTTGCACTAGTTTCTTGAGTCACTGGATTCTCTGGAGCAATCTGAATCTGAGTTTGAGTTTGAACTTGCTTTCCTTTATTTGGACTTTCATTTTGATCATCTAATTCATATCCACAAGACTTGGAAGGTCTCTCCTTGCTTTCATCAACCTTGACATTAGCACTTTCAACAATCCTTTTCAATCTCTTGTTAAAGCACTGGTATGCCTTACTTTGGTTAGAATAACCTAGAAATATTCCTTCATCACATCTTGCATCAAACTTGCCTAGATCTTCATCTCTCTTGATATAGCATTTACTACTGAAAACTCTGAAGTATTTCACAGTAGGAGCATTACCAAACCACAATTCATAAGGTGTTTTACTAGTATTACCTTTGATTTGCACCAAATTAAGAGTGTAGACAACAGTACTCATAGCCAATGCTTTTGCCCTAACTCTTCGAGATACCTTGTTTCTTGATACAGTTTCTCATAGATTGCTCCACAATTTTCCACATCAACCTCTTTTCTTCCAAAAATTCTTTTAGATGATCTGCAATAGGCCATTCTATCTTCTCTCATCATGCCAAATTCAGGCACCCACTTACTGGCAGAGGGATTTAGATTTTCAATGCAGCTCCCCCTGAGCCAGAGCTCCTATTTCAATTCTCAGAGGAATTACCAACACCGGATTTTGGTGCGGACCCATCACCATCATTCATTACACCTTTCTTCACCCATGTTTTATTCATTTCATTCTGGATCTCATTCACATCTACTTTGCCCTTGCCTTTATCTTGTCTCTGCACATTCTGGTTTCTGTTTACTAGACCTTTTCTATCATCATTCCTACTTCTGCAGAATCTTGCAATATGACCGAATCTATTGCAATTAAAGCACACAACATGTCTTTGCTCATTTACTTGATTTCCTCTTGATCTACATAGCCATGTGTCCAAATCTATTGCATGCAAAATATTTTCCATTGAAAGAATTAGCATTTTCTATGTTGTTAGAGTTATTCATCATCATACTTTTGCATTCATTGGATCTATGACCATAACTTTTACAATTGAAGCATTGACCGAAGAAGGATGGGTCACTTTGATTCACTCTACTTTTGCACTAAGAATCTCTATGACCAAATTTATTGCAATTGAAACAATTTCCATTAAAGTATGGATACCTTTGAGCATTAGGTTGTCTGACTGGAGGTCTTTGAGGTCTGTTTCTCTGATTCCTTGATTCATAATTTATTTGACTAGATCTAGAGCTTCCACCTTTCTCATATCCCAAACCATGCTTATCATCTACCTTCTTCTGACTATCAAGCAGCACCTCAAGTTTAGCTAAGCTTATCTTGAACTTCTCTGTGTATTCATTTGCAGCTTATAGGTCATGTTTGAGAATGACAATTTTCTTTTCAAGTTGTTCCTCATTATACCTGGTTTCTTGTAGATGAGACTCTAGATGACCAATTATTCTATCCAATCTGTAGCACTCTTTTATTCTTTCTTTCAGAGACTGATTTAGGTTTTCTTCAGTCTTCTTCCTTTCCTCAATTTCCTTGATTAGCCTCATCACCCCAGATTCCATCTCATGTTTTAGGACAACAACTTCTTTTTCGAGCTTCTCACATTCCTTTGTCTTCTCCTTCAGAGCCTCATCCATGTCATTGTCTTCCTTCTAATTTGCTAACTGTTGAAGTAGCTCCTTCCTCTTTTCCATAGATTTGCTCAGTTGCCCTTTTAAAGTCTGAATGAAATCATTAACATCTTTAAGGTTCTCTTGCAGTTCTTTGACTTCTACTCTGGACTGATCAAGATCTTCTAAAGAAACTTGAAGTTGTTCATTGATTCCATCAGAATACCTGAATGAACCCATTGAAACACCTTCCCAGATCTTCCTCAAGCTATTAAACTTCTTCCAAGGAACCTTGCTCTGATACCAATTGTTGAAATTAGGTCAGAAAATTGAGAGGGGGGATGAATCAGTTATCACAAAACTTTATCTTTTGCTGCATTTAATATTCTTTACCACTTATTAACAGATTAATGATATGACCATGAAAGCATGAATCAACAACACATGAGCAGAAACACAATCAACACACATAACACCAGGGATTTTATGTGGAAACCTGGTTAAGTAAAAAAACCACAGTGGAGGTTAACCCACAAGATTTATTCTCTATTAAAAGAATAGAAAAATGGGAAAGCACCTACCTTCGGGCACACTACCCAGAGCTCACTGCTCCAAGAGACTCACTATCTACAAAAACATTCACATGGT
The DNA here is from genome assembly GCA_027924645.1 of Cunninghamia lanceolata. Classification (NCBI taxonomy): domain Eukaryota; kingdom Viridiplantae; phylum Streptophyta; class Pinopsida; order Cupressales; family Cupressaceae; genus Cunninghamia; species Cunninghamia lanceolata. The sequence continues at coordinate 7,358,793 of BSBN01000636.1, read as the reverse complement.
TAACACTGAAAGGTTGAACTGAGAAAGAACATCTCCATGCCAGGGTTCAGTTCCATTGAAGCTCACAACACCTTTGCTCTATCCCCAAACACTTCTTCACTACCTCTGCATCTTCACACACATCGACACATTTACATGACTTCATTACACTTATTTATACATGACATCAACTATGAAATGAACATCAAAGTCGGCCTTACAATCATCTATCTAGAACATTCTCCAAGATAGGCATTACAAGAAATTACAATCACAAGACTTGACTTAATACAAAATGCTACATGCAGACCACTACACTGTCAGCCAAACATAACTAGGACTCAAATCTTCCTCAAACAACACGCCACACTCCATAGAACTTCTCTTAAATCATTTGCAACATGCACAAAGCATTTGGTAGGCTAAGACTAGAAAGAACAGAAACACCCAAGGAGAAATCTTCAGCTACAAGCTCAATCCTCAATGCGGACCACCAACACAATAGACACATGATCCAGAGACCTCCACAAGCACAATGAAATCAAAAAGAACAACCACACCACCTCAAATCACTAGAATCACTTGTATCTTCATACAAGAACTTAAGAACACTAACTGTCATGACTGTCACACTAGAAAGATTGCTTACGGACCTCCAAACCACGAACCACTTGAGTTGAGGATACAAACCAACATCCCAAACATACCTGTCGAACCACAAACCATAATATTCCAATGCGAAGCAATCCCGAGCAAATTCCTATCACTCTGTTACCTTTGAACAACTACAAAACCTAGTTCTACTCAAATGGTCATAACTTCTCCAATCCTTCATGCGGACCTCTCAAATCTTAACTGGAGCAACTTCAGACAATCCTCTACAAAACCCTTTAATCTGTAGACTCTGATCTTCGTCTCACTACGAATGCAGAGCAATCTACTTTACTGAACTGCACTGTGGTCACTGTCTCTGACAAAGAGATATGTTGACATCAATGACAACACATCATAGGCACATATTTGCAACAATTTCTTGGGGTTGAGGCCGAGCTTGTACTATCTGAGCCATGCAAAGATCTACCGCAACATCTCAGGATGTTCTACCCTTGTTCTTGATTTTCCTAGGAGATCATCCACATAGTCTTCCATTATCTTGTGTATCATGTCATGAAAGATTGTAGTCATTGCACGTTGATAGGTTGCTCCCATGTTCTTTAGGCCAAAGGGCATGACTTGCCAGCAATATGTGCCCCAAGGACAGGTAAAAGAAATTTTGTGTTGGTCTTCTGGGGCAATTCTAATTTGATTATACCCCAAAAATCCATCCATGAGAGAAAGCATCTCATGCCCTACTGTGAGATCTACAATCATGTCAATGTTGGGGAGTGGAAAATCATCTTTCGGACATGCTTTGTTAAGGTCTCAAAAGTCTATACAACAGCGGATACCCCCAGGTTTCTTAGCAACTAGAACAATATTGGAGACCCATTCAGGGTAATCAATCAGGTGAATAAAGCCAACATCTAACAATTTCTGTAGTTCTTTGACAAGCAAAGTGACTTGCGGGTGCATCTTACGGAGCTTCTGCTTAACAAGTTTTGCGTCAAGATGTACCACAAGATGGTGAACAACCAAAGATGGATCCAATCCCAGCATATTAGCATAGGACCAAGTGAACACATCAGGTGTTTGATGAAGCATTGTGGAGATGTTGGATTTTTCTTCTATACTGAGACTTTCTACTAGATGTGTGAGCTTAGGTGTTTCTTGTGTGCCAAGGTTGATTTCCTGTGTGCCTTCAATCAAAATGTTGGAATACTCTTGCCAATGAGATGGTATAGGGGGAAGATGGATATCCTCATCTTCTAGCACCTTAGAGAGGTTTTCACTAGGAGATACGTCTTTATTTTTGTCTTTTGTGTCCAAAAGTGCCTCATAGAGGTTTTCACTAAAAGGAAGCAAGGTATGTGGAAAATGCTTCCTACACTGATCTAATGAGGAAAGATTTATGCAAATTTTGCTTTTACAGTTACAGATTAAGATGTACATTAACAGAAAGATAATAACAACTTTCAAATGCAAACACAAAACTCACAACACAAGATAGACATGGGGAAAACCCTTGAAAACCCCACTCCAAAGCCACCCAATATGTTATTTAGGAATCACGAAGATTACAATATACTTGCAGAGCAAGTTTTTACAGGAGTATATCCAACTAGAGATCCAGGGGGTAATTTGACATCTATAAGATTCTTACATACAACCTCCATCTCAAGTTCCTAATATATAGGAGATACAATACAATACACTGCCAATGGTAATTACAAAACCATGAGCTAAAACCACCCAAAAAGTGGCACCTAAATTATCTCCAATCAAAGATGCCTTGTGATGTGCCAAACCACACACCAACATGTGTAACTCTCCCCTTTACAGCTCTTTTATGTGTCCAACACGTTTTTACATTTCCCAAAATAGAAGGTCCAACTTCCAGAGGCCATAACTTTTGATCCAGGTGTCCAATTGATGAACTGTTTAATGCGTCGAAAAGCTCATGAAGAGATCTATCACCCCATAACTAGCTATGCCAGTTATCCCAATTTTTAGGACATTTAGAGAAGTTTTGATTCTAGTAATTGAGTTCAAAGACTTTTTCCGGCAGTTTCAAAAAACAAAAAATTTAATATCTCATGATCCAGCTATGATCTTGAGACGAATCTCACCCGAGATGTTCACTTAGTTGTTCTACTCCTTCTGGGAAAAATTTTAGGTCAATCTAAGCTCAATCGAAGAACTTACTAAAAATAGCGAGTCTTGCTATTTTTAGCTCTCTTGGAAACTTTGAAAGTTCCAGACCATTATCTAAGATAAAGGGTATTTAAAAATACCAAAACTGGGAAGAATACTAATCTTTCGAAGTTACAAGGTTGAGACACTTTTCTTAGCATTCTCCCACTTGTCAAATACCTTGCAAGAGAAAAGGGAGTATCAACACCATGATTTAATTGCTAGGGGCAGTGAGACCCATAGACTCTGAACTTCTCTGTGCTCACAGGTTTTGTCAAGGAATCTACAACATTCATCAAAGTTTCAACTTTTTCCAAGATTACCTTCCCATCCTCTACCATGTCACGAACAAAATGGTACTGGACATCAATATGCTTAGTCTTTGCATGGAAAGTAGGATTCTTTGCCAAACATATGGCACTCTGACTATCACAACAAATAGTAATCTTCCCTACATCAAACCCAACATCAAAACACAATCTCTTAAGCCAAATGGCTTCTTTACAAGCATGAGTTGCTACCATGCACTCAACTTCAGTAATGGACCAAGCAACCGCAGGTTGCCGCTTACTCATCCAACTAATAGCACCACCAAACATAGTGAACACATAAGCACTGGTGGATCTCCTGTTGTCAATGTCACCTACCCAATCTAAATCCACAAAATCCACGAATACAAAGTGAATGCTGAGGTCCTATAGAATAACCATGATAGCATAAGGAATACTCAAAAGTACCCCACAAATATCTAAACACTTTCTTCACTGCATCCTAATGTACCCGTCTAGGATTATCCATAAATCGACTAAGGAATCCCACTGCTTGGGCAATGTCTGGTCTTGTATAGACCATCGTATACATCAAACTACCAACCGCACTAGCATAAGGAACTTTGCTCATATCCTCTATCTTAGAAGGAGACTTTGGACAATCTTCAACAGATAACTTTGTCCCCATTGTAATAGGAATAGTCAAAGGTCTGCAATCCATCATGCTAAATCTCTCCAACACAGTGTTAACATAGTTACTCTTGCCTAACCAAAGTTTTCTATTTGATCTGTCTTTCTGATTTCCATTCCCAGAATGTACCAAGCTGCCCCTAGATTTTTCATCTCAAACTGTGCTAACAACTGAGACTTAAAATCAGAAATCAAACTTTTACCATTCCCAATGAGTAACATATCATTGACATACAATACAATAATGAGAATGCGATCATTGTCAAACTTTTAATAAACACAATGATCTAATTTTGATCTCTGAAATCCAATACTCAACACAAAGGCATAAAACTTCTAGTACCACATCCTAGGAGACTATTTCGAACCATACGAAGATTTTTTTCAACTTGCAAACTAGATTTTCTTTACCTTTCACCACATAGTGCTCTAGTTCTTACATATAGATTTCCTCCTCCAAGTCACCATGAAGGAATGTTGTCTTCACATCCATCTGTTCCACTTCTAGATCATACGCTGCTACAAGAGATAACAAGAACCAAATAGATGTCATCTTTGCAACGGGAGAGAAAATCTCACCATAGTCAATTCCCTCCACCTAAGAATACCCCTTTGCAACCAATCTAGCCTTATATTTCCCAACACTACCATCTACACTGAATTTATTTTTGAACACCCATTTGCATCCAACAGGTTTTTGTCCTTCAGGAAAGGGTACCAAGTCCCAAGTATTATTCTTTTCCAAAGAAGCCACCTCCTCTTCCATGGCCTCCTTCCAGGAACCTACATCTTTCATACCCATAGCCTCTTTCACAGTTCTAAGATCATCAGTGTTAGAAATCAAAGCAAAAATACAACTGGAATCATGCAATGAGTAACCAAACCTATCAGGGTTCTGCCATATCCACATGGACCTCCTCAAAGGTTGAGGTTGAGGTTCTTCATCTTCTTCTGAACATTCAGAGCTACTAGAGCTCTCCTCATTATCAAGTCCAATAGATGTTTTGGGTTTAGCTTTCTCAAGGATGAAAGGGAACTGAACCACATCATCTTTCTTCTCTTCTTTCTCTGGCTGCAAGACAATAGAAGAAGGATTGAGATCTCTAAAGATCACACTTCTTCTATACAGAACTCTCTTAGCTACTAGATCCCAAAGCTTGTACCCTTTCACACCGATGCCATAACCAATGAAGATACACTTTACAGCCTTGTTCTCCAACTTAGACATCTTCTTCTTAGGCACATGTGCATATGCCTCACAACCAAATACTTGAATGTGTCTTAATGAAGGCTTTTTACTAGACCATACCTCCATAGGTGTCTTATCAACGAGCATTAATGTAGGAGACCTGTTAACCAGGTAACAAGCAGTAGCAACAACTTTGGACTAAAACTTTTGTTCAAGACTAGCTCCACTTAGCATACTCCTTGCCCTCTCCATCAACATTTTATTCATGCTCTCTACAACTCCATTTTGCTGAGGGGCATACAGAGTTGTCTTGTGCCTCTCAATCCCCTGTTCTTTACAGAACTTGTCAAAATTTGCTGAACAAAACTCACCACCATTGTCAGTCCTCGAACACTTAATCTTTCTATCCTTTTGATTCTCTACAAGAGCTTTGAACTCTTTGAATCTATTAAAGACTTCAAATTTACTTCTAAGGAAATACACCCATGTCCTTCTACTATAATCGTCAATAAATGAAACAAAGTAAACAGATTTTGAAATTGAAGGAACATTAACAGGACCAAACATATCAGAATGAATCAAGTCCAACACATCAGAAAATTTGTGAGAACTGGAAAAAAATTGAACACAATTTTGTTTTCCATAAATGTAATGTTCACAGAAATCAAACTCAAGGTTACAATCATTCATACCCTCAACAAGATTTTTATTCTTTAGGTCCTCAAACCCTTTTCACCAATGTGACCAAGCCTTTGGTGCCATAACATTGTCTTCTCAGCTGGAAGTTTTGTCTCCATAGAATGAGCACCCTTAGGTACCCAGAAATCACAACCATCGGAAGTAGATGCAACAGACTTTTTTGCTATTGGTTCCAATGGTGAGGATGAAGACTCTAAAGCTCTCTTCTTCAAAATAGAGGCATTATTGTACTGAACTACACATGCATCAAGCTAAAATAGAGTGCCAATCCAAAAACCCTTAGCCAACACCATAGATCCTCTATTCATCTTGCATCCTCCATTCGAGAAAACAAGCTACACATCCACATCATTCAATTTACTTACAAAAAGAAGGTTCCATGTCAAACTAGGGATATGTAGAACACCATTGATTCCCTTTACTCATCCATCAGGGAATCGAATCAAGATTCTTCCATGGCGAACAATATCCAAGTGAGAATCATCACCCAAGTACACCTTTCCACCATTGTATTCTTCATACTTTGAAAACCAACCCCGATGCGAGGTCATGTGAAAAGATGCACTAGAGTCAATAAGCCACACATCCTCAGATGCATGCATTGCCAAGGTAGTAACAAATGCTTCTCCTTCATCCTAAGAGGACTTGTTAGAATTTGAATCATAATTCTTCTTCTTTTTCTTTTTCTCCTCCTTTCACTCCTTTCAGAAGTGACCAGGTTTTCCGTAGTTCCAACATAGGGCCTTGGACTTTCTGGGAGACTTAGATCTCCCACGGGATTTGGATCTTCCTTTTTCTTCCTTCTTCTTATCCTTTTTCTTTCCCTTCTCTTTAGACCTACCACGAACCGTAAGAGCCTCCTTAGCTGATTCGGAAGACTTTCTCCGCATCTCTTTTGACAACAACAAAGAAACCACTTCATCCATCTTGAAGGTGGTAGTGGTACTCCTAATGGCCATAACAAGGTGGTCCCACGAATCTAGTAAGGAACACAGTAATGTCATACATCAATCCTCCTCCTCCATCTTCACACCAATAGAAGTCAATTGGGAAACAATCATATTGAATGTATTTAGGTGATCAGCGATAGATCCTCCATCTTCCATCCTTAGAGAATACAATTTCTTTCACAGGAATAAATTCTTCACCAGGGATTTAGCCTGATAAACATCTCCAACCTTCTTCCATAGTTCCTTTGCAGTCTTCTCTTCATGGATATTCAAGAGCACTAAATCAGCCAAACAGAGTTGTATCAAACCCTTAGCTTTTCGATCTTTGAGATCTCAGTCTTCTTGAGACATTGTCGTTGGTTTTGTACTAGATACGACTTCCCATAAATCCCAATCTACAAGTATGTCCTCCATTTTGAGTTTCCACAACTTGAAATTACTGTCATTAAGCTTCTCTATCTCAAACTTCCCAGATGTGCTCACCATTTCTTACCTGTAACAAAGATTTCAAAATCCTCTGCACAAGCTCCCACTCAAATGAAGATCAGCTCAAAAAAACCCTCTACCCAACAACTAGAACTAAAGGTGATCAGGCTCTAATACCAACTGAAAGGAAGCAAGGTATGTGGAAAACTCTTCCTACACTGATCTAATGAGGAAAGATTTATGCAAATTTTGCTTTTATAGTTACAGATTAAGATGCACATTAACAGAAGATAATAACAACTTTCTTGAATGCAAACACAAAACTCACAACACAAGATATACATGTGGCAAACCCTTTCAAGTAAAAAACCCCCCACTCCAAAGCCACCCAATATATTATTCAAGAATCATGAAGATTACAATATACTTGCAGAGCAAGCTTTTATAGGAGTATATCCAACCAGAGATGCATGAGGTAATTCGACATCTATAAGATTCTAACACACAACCTCCATCTCAAGTCCCTGATATATAGGACATACAATACAGTACACCACCAACTGTAATTACAAAAACATGAGCTAAAACCACCCAAAAAGTGGTGCCCAAATTATCTCCAATCAAAGATGCCTTGTGATGTGCCAAACCACACACCAACACATGTAACTCTCCCCTTATAGCTCTTTTATGTGTCCAACACATTTTTACATTTCCCAAAATAGAAGATCCAACTTCTGGAGGCCATAACTTTTGATCCAGGTGTCTGATTGACGAACCATTTAATGCGTCAGAAAGTTTGTGAATATTTCTATCACCCCATAACTGGCTATGCCAGTTATCCCAATTTTTAGGATGTTTAGAGAAGTTTCGATTCAAGTAATTGAGTTCAAAGACCTTTTATGATAGTTGCAAAAAATAGAAACTTTAATATCTCACGATCCAGATATGATCTTGAGACGAAACTCACCCGAGATGTTCATTTAGTTGTTCTGCACCTTCTAGGAAAAATTTTAGGTCAATCTAAGCTCAATCGAAGAACTTATTAAAAATAGTAAGTCTCGCTATTTTTAGCTCTCTTGGAAACTTTTGGAAACTTTGAAAGTTCCAGACCATTATCCAAGATAAAGGGTATTCAAAAATACCAAAATTGGGAAGAATAGTAATCTTTCGAAGTTACAAGGTTGAGATACTTTTCTTAACATTCACTAGGGGATGATTTTCTATTTTTTGATTTTCACTTTTTTGGACTAAAGATCTTCTCTTCCCCAAAATAGGTGTCAACGTACAAGCATATGTCATATTGTGAGGTGTCGTGGAGTTCTAGGAATGCGGAGAGAGCCTCATCATTCAGAAATACGTCGAGAGGTGGGGGTCCTTGGCAATCCCAAGCAATGAGTTCAGGATGAACGAGGGGAAGGTCAATAATGAAGATGGCATTGTCGGGGAAGATGCAAGAAAGGTCCAGGTCTTCGTATGAAGCTATGATGACACTCGAAGCGATGTTTTCAACATTAGATGAGGGTTTCATTATCTATACCAAAATTTTAGAGGGTCCACAAATTATCACAGCTGGTGGAGTATATCCCAAACTGAAGTACTGAGCATATTTCTTGGGAGATGTAGGATCAACTAGTAGGGGTTCTGTAACACCTTGTTCATCGGCGCCAAGTCCTATTCCATGGTAAGGCATTTTGGTACAAATTTGAAATGGTACAGGATATTTTTCTTTAAAGTATTCCATATTCACAGGTGCTAGGGTGGTTTCATCATGGTAGAGCCAATCACTTAGGGTTGTTTCTTTGGATTCTTCTTCTCTACAGACTTGTGCTGGTATAAAGGGAATTTTATCATTGATCCTGTGCTGCTGCTCTTTTTCCTTCTTCAGAAGATAATGACCATGGGAGCAGGGGACAATGGTAACTATCCCACGTGGAAGGCATTGTGAATCTCATACTCACCACACCCTTTGTCTATGATCTTGACCTTTTGAGGTGTATTGGTAGAAGATGAAGTGGAAGCTTGTGATTTTTCAATGGTGACATGTGGTGTGAATGATGATGTGGATGGAGTGGATGAGGGATCTTTGACATGATTCCCATAGATGCTCAGACAATGGAATAGTCTATCATAAACAACCTCTAAAGCTTTCCAATATTCAAAAGGTTGTTGGTCAGCGGGAATGGTGATATCCACGTCATTGTGGGGGAACTTGAGGCATTGATGTTAGGTGGATGGAATGGCTTGCATGGCATGCAACCATGGTCAGCCTAGGAGGAGATTATATGGAAGGTCAAGATCAATCACGTGACATAGAATGGGCATGGTGAGTGGGTCTACCTTGATAGGGAGGCATATAGTGCCTCCGGATTCTCTCTCTGTGTTGTTGTATGCCTTGATGGAGATAACCAAAGATTTCAAGTCAGTCGTTGAATACCCTAGGAGTTTTATGAATTTTAATGTACATATGTTCAAGCCGGATCCATTATCCAAGAGGACCCTCTTGACTCTATGGTTGATGATTTGGACTTCGATATGGAGGGCTTTATTATGTGTAGGGTCAATAGGTGGCATGTCGGCATTACTAAAGGTGAGGTGGTAGGACGACGATAATTGAGCGACAAGGTTTTGGAATTAGGCGGGAGGTATGTCGGTAGGAACATGAGACTCTTGGAGAGCCTTGTCAAGTATTTCCCAGTGGATGGCGGATGTCTTAAGGAGTTCCAAGATGGAGATTTGAGCGAGGGTCTTTCCAAGATGGTCGAGGAGGTTGTATTTGGAAGTGGTAGTAGTGGAGGATGGGGATGGTCCCTTCATAGTTATACACCCACGGCGGGTGGTAACAGCACACTCGGGGGTGGTATTTTTGACTTTGATGGTGGCAACACGAGTAGAATCAAAATCAATTCTATCCACTATATTATAGTAGGGAGCCAGGACGTTGTTGTAGTTGATGTTGTGGTTTCGTTGTTAGGATTAGCGTTAGAGGAGGATGGTTGGGATGCGTCTTGATTATTATTGTGGTGGGGAAGAGGGTCTTGGTAGAGGCCTAGGCCATCATTGGGTGATGTGCTGTCATAGTCTTACATTTGGATTCCACCATGTTCAATGAGGTCTCAGACATAGTTTTTCAATTTCATGCATTTGTTTGTGGCGTGGCCCTTGATACGATGATAATCACAATACTCATTTTCTTTGTACCATATGGGTTTAGGTTGGCTTTCGTCAAATGGTTTCATTGTGGGGAACTCAACCATGCCGAAATGGAGTAGCTTTTGAAATACAACCTCGAGTGGTTCACCCAAGGGAGTATATTTACATTTTGGATTGTTAGGGCGATTCCTCTTTGGAGGAGCAAGTGGAATCGATACATTGTTTGAAACATTTTGGACTACGTTTGTCTCTTTTGGTTTGGGAGTGGTGATTTGAATGTGCTTGGAGTCGGTAGCACCATCTCCTATGGTGTTCTTGTTTTTAGCCCAAAATTTAGGTTTGTCATTGGAGGTTTTTTCATTGTCGTTCTTGTTGTAGATTTTGACTAGACCCTTCGCAATAAGGGATTTTTCAATGGTGACCCCCTTTTCTATGATTTCATTGAAAGTTGATGCACAATGTACTTGCAAATGGAAAGCCATTTCTTGGTTGAGGTTTTGGATGAAAATATGGACGAGTTGTTTTTCAAGAGTTGTCCAAGGTAACCTACTAGCAAGGGCTCTCCATCTTTGTAGATAAGCAGTGAAACTTTCACCAATTCGTTGTTTGGTGTTGCAAAGGTTGAGCATAGTGATCTCATGTTATACATTGTATGAGAAGTGGGCGACGAATTTCTCTAAAAGATCAGCAAAATTGGATATGGAGCCATAAGGCAAGTGCATGAACCACTCTAGGGCTTGTCCTCCTAGGCTTCGTGGAAAAAGATGAAGGAGAAATTGGTCATCATAGGTGACTTCTTGGCATGCCATGAAGAACTCTTTGATGTGGTCCCGAGGGTCTCCTTTTCCTTTGTATTTATCAAATTTTGGCATTTCAAAGTGTTGAGGAAAAGGTGTGATGGCAATGTTTCTATCGAATGGGTGGGGACATAAGTCTTCAAACTTATAATGCTTCTTTTGGGTACCTAGTTGGATGTTTTTAAGTGCATTTTTCATTTCTTTCCACTCTTGATCAAAAGGGTTAGCAAGAGGTGGTTACGATGTGTGTTGGAGTAGAGATTGTTGTGATGATGATTGTTGATATTGAGGATGGACGTATTGTTGTTGTTGTTGTTGTTGGGGATGGACGTATTATTGTCGTGACAATGATTGTTGGTGTTGAGGATTGACGTATTGTTGTTGTGACAATGACTGTTGGTGTTGAGGATTGACATATTGTTGTTGTTGGGGATGGATGTATTGTTGTTGTTGTTGCACGTGTGGTGGAAGGCCTATAGCTTGCATGTAAACATGGGACCCATGGGTTTGTTGCTGCAGAATGACTTGTTGATTTTGGGGTGGTGGTTGTTGTTGGGTGCCTTAAGGAGGTTGCACGAATGACCCATGGTGAGGTTGTTGATGTGTAGAAGATTGATATGTGTGTATGGGATTGGCGTAGCTTGTCAATGGGTTTTGTGGTTGGTTGACTGGATTCGCAATGGGCGTTTGAGTTGTGGGTGGTACCACCATTTGTGTGATGATTGACCTTGGTGGAATGTTTAGTGGAGGGAGAGGTTGTGGTACAATCATGGTGGCTTCTTGTTGATTGTTTGGTGGCGGTGGTATGGCGGTGATGGTGACATTAGAAGGTACCCCCAAAAATGGGCACATCGGAGGGTAGCATGTCATAAGGTAAGCCGACGGTGGGGTTGGATGCTTGTGGTTGTGAAACATTTCTAGCCCTCATGTTTTGTCCCAAGGTGTGAACAGTGGCGGTGTTGGCAGCAAAACTAGCCCATGGGTTTTCGTAAATGGGTTCATTAGGATTAGGGACACATCCGCATGGTTGATCACCGGTGAGTGTTGGTGGTTTGTCATGAAAGATGGTTTTGAACTTGTCATGGTCATATGAATATGGGGGGCGCGCTCCATGTTCAATGAGACGTTGAAGAAATTCATCCTTGTGGTTGTCAATGAATTGGTCAAACTTGTCATGTAACCCCTTTTCATTAAGGAACTCGATAAAGGTGGGGGAATAAGTTTGATGAGGATGAGTGGATGATTCACCCATTTCAGGTTGGTTGACATATTCCTCCATGTTGCTCGTGGTAGAGCCACTAGGAGAGAGAGGTTGGTAACGAGTGTCCATCTTCTTAGCTTGTGATCATGTGATGGGAGGCATAAAAGGTGAATTTGGATCAGATTTGGATGATGAGTTACCAATGATGAGATGATGAAGATAGGTCCAAAATCTAGATCAAGATGATTTAAGGCCGATGGTTATCCTATATATTTAGGGTAGACAAAGAGCCTGAGTAAGAGGACAATAGGATTATTTTACTTGGGGCAGACAAGATGCACCAAGCAAAATGGGATTTCTTGGAATCGACTAACTTAGGAGTTGTCAAGATTCCTAAGCCAACTTATCCAAGGGGAGTCGATGATTGACCTAGAGTTTTTTCCTTAGGATTTGGATGTGTTTTGGATTGATTTGTCGATTAGGATAGATTTGGATGATGATATGGTTGATCTTAATTGATTCAAGGGTAATGATTCATTATGGATTGATTAAGGACGATAGGATTGTTTTAGGATGGTAGGATTGAAACAAAGTTTTAGCTAATGATGTCTTAAGACCAATGGTGAGGATAACGATCAACGATTAGAACGAATCACAAGATAAGAGTGATGAATGGAAATGGACATGGATTGATATGGCATGTAATGTCGAAGGATGATGTGGAATGGGGGTTGTCGAAAACCACAAGGACAAAAATTTGACTTTATGATGAGTTTTTGGACTAGGCACTGATACAAAGGATTGGGCGTTGATGTGGAGGATTGCGTGCTAATGTGGAGGATTAGGTGTTGATGTGGAGAATTAGGTGCTGATACAGAGGATTGGGTACTGTTATGGAGGATTGGGCACTGATATGGAGGATTAGGCGCTGATACAAAGGATTGGGCGCTAATGTGGAGGATTAGGCATTGATGTGGAGGATTAGGTGCTGATGTGGAGGATTAGGCGCTAATACAGAGGATTAAGCACTGATGTGGAGGATTGGGCATTGATGTAGGACAGTGATGGTTTCTTGTGATTTTTGAGGTGATGAGTTGGATTTTTGACAAATTTTGGGCTTTGGATATGATGTTTTTTTTAACTTTGAAGGTTAAATGATGGTCTTGTGAGTTTCAAGTGTTTCGATGGTTCATTGAATGACTCAAATGGTGTTTCGATTATGTCAATGATAGTCTTTCTTGGCAAGCAATACAAACATTCCAAACAAGAGCATACAGTGGCCAAAGGTTTGACATGACGTATAAGTGTAATGTGTATGTTCGAGAAGCCCCTCAAGGCCCAAATTTCCACGGGTATGAAAGGAAGCTAGGTGTGTGGAAATCACTTCCTACACTAATCTAATGAGGGGAGGAGAGTGCAAATTTAAATTTATCCTAACTATTACAGCAACATTAAACCATTAACATGAGATATTGCAGCAAACACATAACAAAGAAGGTGAGACAAAAGAAGAGAGACATAAGATATACTTGGGGAAAACCCTTATCGAGTGAAAAACCCCACACTCCAAAACCTGCACAATGTATTATCAAAACAAAGAATGTTTACAACACACTTGCAATGCAAGCTCTCAAGAGTCTTCGACACTCATACTTAGAGACAAACTAGCAACATAACAGTACCTATCAAAACTGTAATACATCTCCTCCAAGCACCTATTTATATAGAATATAGAAGGCAAAATTGCCTCTATCTTGGAATGGGTGTCCAACTTGGTCTCATGGCCCAAAACCCACACCTAATGACACTTGGTCAACATTGTAGAATGTTCTTGACACTTGTCCACAACTCCCATTCCAAATAGGTTGCCTATTTCCAAAATGGGCTATGATAGATGCTCATACGACTCTTATGACCATCATAGAATCTGTCATAGCGGTTACAACTTACAGCTGTAAGAGAATCTGTCATACACAGGCTATAAATAGCATATTTTCTTACAACATGTCATAGTCCACCTTGGGGTGCCCAAATATTCATTTTTCAAAGATGCTTCATGACACATGTCTACACCTATCTTACAAGCTTCTATTTCTGACTCTTACATGTCATAGATTCTGTCATAGGAATCTGTCATAACTGTTTCGGTCAGTATTCCCTTACACAACATCCAAGATGCCGACACATGGCAAAATACTCCTACCACAAAGTGGGACGCCTATCTCCTTATGTGAGGACAAAATTACAAGTTGTCAACTTCCATGTAGGATGACACATCATCGTGCCACATCCCACAATATGACAATATGGAATTTACAATATAGGCAATTAATAAATAAATACAATCAAAATAATGCAAGGAATTGCCAAGGTTGAGACACCTTAATTCCCAATAGGGTATAACACAATTGAAAACACTTGAAGACAATGCTTAAACTACATAATGTCAAGGTGAATGGCGACTTTCCAGGCCCACAACTTGGAATCTCTGACGCAAATGCTAACATGCTAACAAATAGGCATGTCTCATTATATTGTCTTCTTGAGAGAGGATGGAAAGGGACCTCCTTCATTGGAAGGATGACGTAATCACCCTCTCCCAAGAAATCTATGTATAGCTTATGCTAAGCCGAGGATTTCCATCTCATCTCAAGGGAGCCATATGGTGAGAATCTTGGGGGCAAAACCAGCTATGCCCTTGTCTTGAACAAATCACCACAAGGCTAAAAGGGGTAGGCCTCTACCTTAAGGTGTTTAGTAAGTGCATTCATTCAAGTGGCCATACGTGTGGCAATTCACTCCAATTAGGAGGCCTCCTAAGCTACAGAGGTTACACTCTATAGGTTTTCACACACCACAAAGGGTACTAAGGGAGACATTCATCGGTATGACATAACAACACCTGTTGCTTGCAACTTTCATCACAAAGACATTATTTTATATAGCATCTTGAATGAGCTTGGATTTAGCTTGTTGCTGCTTGGGTCGTTCCCACCTTTCAAAGCTGGGTGGCAGGCCCTCTAAAGGTTCAACAAAAGCAACACAAGTGCAAAAATACTTTTGATCCCCAAGTTCATACAGAGATGCGAGGGGAGAGCATATGTATTTTTGGACTTGGGTCACAATAGACAAGGTTTGTTTTTAGTTCTTGGATTGTGATGGGGGTGATTTATGCAAGTGTTGTGAGAAGTTTTTGATTCCCAAGGTCACCAAATGGTGCGAGGGAAGAGCATACATTTTCACAATACAAACACAATCACAAGACACTTCACACAAAGTTATTCATTTTCTTGCTTAGATGAGTGAAAATGCAATTTGTGGTTCTTTTTAACCCAATGAGTGAATATGCCAGACGTCGTTCATTTTAAACCATATGAATGTATATGCATGTTTTTGTTCATTTTAAACCATATGAATGTGTATGCAAGTTGTCATTTGTTTTAAACCATATGAATGTATATGCAAGTTGTTGTTCGTTTTAAACCATATGAATGTGTATGCAAGTTGTTGTTCATTTTAAACCATATGAATGTGTATGCAAGTTATTGTTCATTTTAAACCATATGAATGTGCCTATGATTGATCAAGCAATTTTACACAAAAATAACAATGTTAAATGCTTTTAATCTAATAAACAACCCTGCAAAGAAGGAGTTAGTAGTTGTGGACAAGTCTTTGATGGTCGAATAAGGTTGCAAAACCAAATGTTAGACAAAAAACACAATTCCTAGTTAGGCACCAATTTGTGGGACTGGGTGCTGATTTAGAGAACCAGGTGCTGATCTGAGTTCGATGGAGTTTTCCCCTTCCAAGGTGCACTTTTCCTACAATACAGAGGGTTAATCCTACACAAAATGATAGAAGCTCACAAAGCACTATAAAACACTAAAGTTATCAAAAAGGCACATGGAATGATGCTAAGTCCAGATGAGTGTTGATTCAAAAGGCTGGGCGCTGATGCAAGGGACTGGACGTTGATCCGAGATAAGCAGTACCTCCTTGTAAAATTGATATTTCCTACAAAACAGAGAGCTAAGGTGGCCAAAAAGTTAGTAAAATATCACTTAAAACCTCATGGAAGCATAAAATGCAAACTTTGACCCAAAACTCATGAGAAAAGAAGGATTTTACCTTACTTTTGGTTGGGAGCTGATTTACCGGGCTGGGCGTTGATGCACTAGATGGGTGTTGATTTGCAGAAATTAGGCGCTGATCTGACCTGTCACAAGAAAAAGCACATAAAACATACAAATTTATCAACTAAAAGGTGGTGGGAGTCCCACCGAGCATGCCAAAATGTCTACCTATGGAAGTGAGACCCTAAAATGGATGCAAATTACACGTAAAATACACCCAATCTCAAGTCCAAGGGACCTCAGATTGGACTAAACTACTAACAAACTAAACTATCTAATTGCACTCTAAATGAGTCTATTAGTAGTGATGTGCCCTAAGATATGAAATGCTATTACTAAACTATGCTAGAATTGAACTAATTCTATATGTTTAGCACTCAAATTGATAGAGTTTTCTTGCATATGATGGCTTGTTCCAAATGGGAGGTGGAGGCCTCAATTTATAGATTTTTAGAGATGGGATTGGAGGGCTAGGATCAATGGTTCAGATTGCTTGAGGATCCTCAAGAAAGGAGAATTGGACAAATGGCACGTTTGGATTGGATGAGAAGGTTGCCCCAAAATTCAAGGGATGATCAATGGATGAGAATGCAAGTTTGAATGGATGGATGGCTAGGATTGAGTAGGTGTATGACATGTAAGGACTCATTTATGAAAAGGTAAGGCTTGGACTTTGTGAAAATTTTTAAATTCCATGGAGAAAACAAGTGGAATTTAAAAATAGAAGAATAGTGTTCAAATAGTGCCACATGGAATTTTAAATTGGAATAAATAGACACATCGAGTGGGGTGGAAGAAATAGGACAAATGTACTCAATTTAAAAGATTTGCCCATTCTTCCAAAGTACCACTTGTCATGTACAAACATGTACATTGGATGACAAGTGGACTTCTAGAAACATGGGGGTTTGTAATGATGAATTAATTAAAATTAATTCATGTGCACATGGATTAGAAAAAAATAATTATGATTACAAAAAGTAATCAAAAGTGCACAAAATAGGGAATTAAATAAATATGGTAATTTATTTAATTTTTGGAATGAACTATAGTAAAAAATATTTAATTTTCAAACTATAGTAGAAGAATTTGATCTTTATGACAGGATAAAGGCGCAGAATAAATTAATTAAATAATTAAAAATTATTTAATTAATAATTAGATCAGATGAAGTGATGCAGGTGGATTAGGGTTGAATGTGTGGGTGAATGAAATTAGTTGTGACCATTTTCAGGTGTCTACAATTGTCACGATAGCACTAGCAGTCGCACCCGATGGTCAAGGCACTCACCTTCATGGGGGCCTTGTTCACACTATCAAGGTGATGGAGGAGCACATTACAGTGTATGCATGGGGGCGCAGTATGCTTGTGCACCTCTACCATGAGTTAGATCGGTATGTCCACTATGAGGCACATAGCCTAATGTGTTGCACACTGCTATAGATTTGGGCTTTTGAGCATATCAATTGTACGCGGCCTATAGGTTTTCCTATAGAGCCAGCGCTGTCTTATCCATGGTCCACGCCTATCTGCTTATCCGGTGTTGCAGACATGGTGATCTACTATACTGGAGGGTTATATTTGATAGATTATGGCCCAACGATATCATCAAAAGACCATATCACGACTGCATATCATGGCCAGGTGAGCAAAGTCAGCTAACGACGATGTAGAGGGATCAACTGATGATCGGTTGCCTTGATCACATTATCTCATGCTTTTATTTTTATTGAGTAGCATGATAGTTCAAATGCCGATAGGATGTTCCCATGATGCATCTGAGTTATCCGCCCTCTGTATGTACCGTAGTCAAGGCGAATAGTGCTCGACAACTAATTATTGCAAAATGTGCCAGTTAGTGAGGATGGTCTAGAGGATGCAAAGCCAGTATTCAATGCAGATGATGTCAGAGTGAC
Source organism: Cunninghamia lanceolata (assembly GCA_027924645.1). Lineage (NCBI taxonomy): Eukaryota > Viridiplantae > Streptophyta > Pinopsida > Cupressales > Cupressaceae > Cunninghamia > Cunninghamia lanceolata. The sequence goes on along the minus strand of BSBN01000636.1, from coordinate 7,340,600 downwards.
CCAAGCATATCAGACTTGGTGGCAGACAACGCGACCTACTCCTATCTATCCACCTGATCACCACACAAGCAATCCTCGGCCTTGGGCTGATCAGGGGATAGACACAGAGATGGAGGATGACATCAGTGATCTAGCTGGGCATTATGACTTAGATGATGATGAGGAGGATGAGGATGATGACAACGGAGAGGTTGAGTCGTGATACATCTTTAGGGCGAGACCAATAGGAGCCAGACATCGATGAGGAGACTGGTACCCAGTCTCAATTGAGTGCTAAAGTTCCCACGTCTACGGATGTGAGGGGATCAAGTTAGCGCAAGGAGGGTGAGTCTAGTAGGCACATGCCCCCACCTTTAGCAGTGACTGTAGACCTTGTCACACCATCAACTATCCAAGATCCATCTTGGCAAGATGGAGATCCTGGTAGGATGATTTATGTATGTAGATGTAGTTGTTTATGATTGTCTGATTGTTTAATCATTTATGATATCTATATGGGGTACTGATATGTAATTTTTTGCTATTTTGCAGTTGAGATAGATGCATGGCGTAACTTTGTGGGTTGTGTCATAGTAGAGATAGTAACATCTGATGCATTTGAGTAGCGAGTGCAAATGGGGTATTTGCCTCAACCTTCTGTAGGGCGGCATGCAGAGATCTTCATGTCATTTATCTGATACAGATTGTCAGTAGAGGAGATTTTGGATCAGTCTTCCTAGAGAGTTGAATGTATGGAGGTAGAGCTCTGTGTTCTACGAGAGTAGACTGCAGTACCATATGCACCTACGAGAGATCTTATCACCGGTGAGATCTCATCAGTAGAGTTATGCCAGTTGAGAGTGGACAAGGATAGAATACAGGCAGAGCTAGAGTGAGCTATCTTAGAGAGAGACCACTATCAACAGATGTACCAGGATACACATGACGAGATGCTAGGACTAAGAGGAGAGTTCAGGGGGTTACGAGCATGGAGTGCCTCTAGGAGTCACTCATGATCCGTAGGCACACATGGTCAACCCTCTGTCACACATACACCATGAGGTTTCGAGGGTACATGCGACAGAGGTTCAGCTATGTGATGTATATATTTTGTACTACAACATCCCATTTTTCTATACGGGACAGTCGACTCGGATGTATGAAAATGATGATGATATATATATGATATTTTCTTGTTATTATTTCTAACTGTTGTATAATCTATCACATGTGATTTATGTAAAATGCGACTAGTGATAAATGTTAAATGCTTATGTGGAAATATGATTAATGCTAATGTGATACTAAACAATTATTTGTAGAACATATAGTAAAAGCACAATGACTAATGAATTTCACACATAACCAATATTCTATGCTCAGATCAGTTAATGCAAAGGTGATCTTTTAAGAAAACATGTTTAAGCAAGATACAACAATGATCAACTGAAAAAGATTCTATGTTAAATGAATTAAGACAACATAATCATATCTTGTCAAAATTGAAGCTAAACTAACTAATAATTTTGCTCTAAAGTTAACATATAATCTTAAGCATAAAACTTCTTGAGATGCATTGCATTAATAGGTTCTTTAAGTGGCATACCTTTTTCATCAGCTAACTTATACGCTCCTGATCCAAAGGCTTTAGTAAAAATATAAGGTCCAAGCCAATTAGGGTTGAACTTTCATTTTTCTCCAGGAGGTGCATTTACATTGCGTTGATTCTCATAAAGTACCAAATCTCCAATGTCGAATGAACGGTGTATAACGCATTCATTATATGATCGTTGTATACTTTTCTGATGGGTCTTAAGATGTTTGAGAACATTAATATGGTGTTCTTCCAACATCTCAAGTTGTTGTAATCTTTTTTCTCTTTCCATGTCATCATCTATAACGTCTCTCAAGGAGACTCTTAATGAAGGAATTTTAATTTCTAAAGGCATTACTGCGTCAGCGCCATAAACAAGATTGTACAGGGTGGTTCCAGTAGCCATGTGAATGCTTGTTCTATAGACCCATAACACATAGGACAATTGAGTATGCCAATCTTTTTGATGCTTGTTAACAGTTTTTTGTAGGATTTGTCCTATAACCTTGTTTGAAGCTTCTACTTGGCCATTTGATTGAGGATAATAAGGCATAGAGAAGTGATGTTGAATATGATTTTTCCAAAAATTGCTTGACATCCTTGTTCTTGAATGGCATGCCATTGTCAGAAACGAAGGAGGAAGGAATGTTGAATCGAGAGATAATGTTATCTTGTATGAATCAACAAATTACTTTGGCTGTCGTGGATCGTAAAGGGACAGCTTTGACCCACTTTGTAAGGTAGTCAGTAGCAGTGATTATAAAAGTATGTCCTTGAGAAGAAGGTGGAGATATTTTTCCAATTAGATACAAACCCCAAATAGAAAATGGCCAAGGTGAGACTTGGGCACAAAGTTCCTAGGCAGGTGCTCAGATTAAGTGTTGATGTTGTTGACATTGCAGGTACTTTTTTACACAAGCGAAGGAATCTTATTCCATGTGCTGCCAATAATATCCCATACATATTAGTTTGTGTACTAGTGATTTGCCACCAACATGCCCTCCACAAGCACCAGAGTGAGCTTCTTCTAAAGCTATTAGAATCTATGAATTACTTAAGCATCAGAGCAAAACACCATTATAGCTTCGTCGATACAGAACGTTTGATAATATGATATAACATGCTGTAATCTTACATAAGAGAATTAGAGAATTCTTAGATGTCAAATTAGGCATAGTTCCATCATGAAGATAATTGAATATATAGGAGAACCATTCATCTTGATTTAAATTACCACATAGTTCTAAATTCATAATTACAGAATTGTCTACAACTGGTGTTTTGAGATTATGGATAATAAAACTAAATTCATCAAGGGAATCATTAGGGAATATAAGAGAAGTTGTGCTTGCCATTGCATCTGCATGTCGATTGTCTTTTCTGGGAATAATATGTTGGCAAGAGACACTGTGTGGATTCATGAGTGTTGTCATTGATGGCAACAAAGTCCATTCCACACATCCGTAGCACATGGTATGTCTATACCGGAAGTTAGATTGAAGAGTGTCTTGGTCCGGTGAGCAAGAACAGAGCATGCAGCAAGGTCTAACAATCAAGTCCAGATCTCTCAGAGGAAGTATCTCATAAAAGTACAGACTTGGGGAAGTCAAAAGGCATACCATGACTGCTACATTCCAAAGATTGAGCCTCTGGTGATGAAAGAGTGAAAAGATATGAGCACCTAAGTGTTGGGTTCCTGTTTGGCAAAGTAGACTGAGGAAGAATTGACCGGCAAAGCATCAGACCCTAATTTGGATGAGGAATTGATGGTGATCAAGTTTCTTAAGGGATCATTCATGGTTGGCTGACATGATTGATGACTTCTATAACTATCTCTTTGATATGCATCACTTAGTAAGCAAGGATTCAGCTGACAGACCAGAGTTTGGAAAAACCTTGAGTATTTTGGATGCTGACTGAAAGATGTTGAATTCCTTTGTGCAGATATATATACCAGATGGATTTCGATGTGAAGTTGAGTGTGTTGTGTTGAACAAGTGTGAAGAAAAGTAGAGAGTAGAGTAGAAGCAGCTATATAAATCTGGTATGTGACAGAACAACAACATTAAGCAAAGGAAGAATGAAGTGCAGTAGATCAGTATATTGAGCCTAACCAGAACTAAACCTCAGCATATGTGGATGCCTCTGATCAGTTCAAACACTTGGTTACTTTCTTTATACCTTGTAGACAGTGAGTCTCTTGTAGGCAGTGAGCCTCTTGTGAGCTGTGTGCTCGGGCAGTGAGCCCTAATTGGCAAGTGCCATTTTGTACTTCTATGCTTTTAATAGAGAATACAATCTTGGGTTAGTCACCCCATGGTTTTTCCCTTAACAGTGTTTTCCACATAAAAATCCTTGTGTTATGTGTGTTGATTTCATTTCTGCTTTCATGTTCATTTATGCTTATATGTTTTGATACTGCACTATTGTTAAAGAAGATAAGAAAGTTAAGAAGTTTAAGATAATTGATTCACCCCCCTCTCAGTTATCTGCATTGTTCCAACAATTGGTATCAAAGCCAAGTTTCTCTAGACAGAGCCTAACAACTTGAGGAAGATCTGGGAATCTCAATGGATATGTATGGTATGAGGGAACAACTTCAGTCTGCCCTAGATGATCTTGAGCAATCTCACTCTAAAGTCAATAACCTAAGGGAAAGACTCAAACAAGCTGATGATTTCATAAATGAACTCAAAGAAAAACTAAGTATCTCAGTGAAGAAAAGAAAGGAACTACTTCAACAATTAGCAAGTCAAAGTGAAGCCAATGATACTAATGAAGATCTGAATGAGAAAAACAAGTTATATGAGAAGCTATCAAAAGAGGTCATTATGGTAAGACATGAAATGGAATCAGGAGTTATGAAATTCACCCAAGAAATTGAAGAGAAAAGAAAAATTGAAGATAATCTAAAACAATCTCTCAAGGAAAAGTCAGAAGACTACCACAAAATGGACGGGATAATCAGGCATCTAGAATCTGATCTTGAAGAAGCTAGAGACAATGAAGAACAACTTGAGAATCAGATAGATACTCTTAAAAGGGATCTTCAAACTACAAATGAATACAAAGAGAAATTCAAGATAAGCTCTCCTCAACTTGAAGTTCTTCTTGAAAGCCAAAAGAGGGTAGATGACAAGCATGGCTTGGGGTATGAGAAAGGTGAAAGCTCCGGATCCAGTCAAAAGAACTTTGGATCAGGAAATCCAAGGAACAAACCTAAAAGACCTCCGGTAAGGCAACCAAATGCTCAAAGATATCCATCCTTCAATGGATACTGCTACAATTGCAATAACTTTGGTCATAAAGCAAATTAGTGTAGAAGAAGAATGAATCAGACTAATTCATCCTTCTCCGGATAGTGCTTTAACTACAAAAGGTATGGTCACAAATCTCATGAATGTAGAAATATGCAAATAAACAATTCATTCAATGGTAGATGCTTTGCATGCAATAGAATGGGACATATGGCTAATCAATGTAGATCAAGAGGACTCCAATCAAATATGCAAAGAAATGTTGTTTGCTACAATTGCAATAGATCCGGTCATATTGCCAAATTCTACAGAAGTAAGAATTAGGACAAAAAGGGTCTGGTGCATCATAACCAAAATCAAGACAAAGGAAAAGGAAAAGTGAATGTGGATGAAATTCAAAAGGAAATGAACAAGATTTGGGTGAAGAGAAGTACAGAAAATGTTGGGGATGGATCCACACCAGAATCTGGTGCTGATATTCCTTTCGAAAACTAAATAGATAAGCTCTGGCTCAGGGGGAGTCACAAAGGAAAATAAATTCCCCCATCCAGTCAATTGGTGCCTAAGATTGGCACATGGAAAGTTGCGGATAAAAGGGTTCTCAGAGAAATATCTAATTAACCCTTGGTAAAAATATGAAATATCCGCAAGGGGTTTTGAAGAGGTTAATCATCCAAAATTGATCCGGTTTGACAATCATCTGATAAAAGCAGGACCCTCATAGTTAGATCCGGTATGATTCTAAATTGAAATATCATTGATCTACGGATAAATGGAATGATTGGAGAAAGGAAAATAGATTGTCAATAATCACTGAGAATAACTCTAAGTGCATCTCAGTGATCTGAAAAGATCTCTCTCAGAACAAGAAGAACAAGGCAACTAGAATGACTTAAGTTGTGCATTTATTGCAAAATGGAATTAGGGTTTGCGCTGAAATAAAAGGGTTCTTTTGTTCATCATTTGCGCATTTACATCCGAGAAAAAGGAAGAAGGAGCTTTGCATCAAGATTCCCTCAACCCTCTCAAGGATCAACTACAAAATTCAATTCAACCAGCTATCTTTTCATCTCTCATCATGAATCCCTAGAAGCGTAAAAAGGTATTTCCACTCTTGAATATCTCTCTCAGAATTTTTTTGAAAGATGGCTACTCTGAATGTTGTTAAGATCACTGATAGGTCATGCCCTAAGTTCAGGAAACATCCCTACAAATCCCTAGAAGTTGATCCCCTAAGCACATTCTCTAGCATTCCGCATGGGGTTCTGCATGTAGAAGATGTTAGGGTTTACATACACGCAAACATTGAAGAATTTGGGGAATCCAAGCTGATGGATATCTATCACAAGGAACTGATAGATGAATCATTTGAACTTAAACCCCAATACAAGGCCATCTAGGATAAGCATTTAGGACATTGCATTCATTTCCCTTGTTTTGCAGAAGCTGAATGGGTCTGGTATGTTTTGAGAAGAATGCATGACAACTTCATGTGGTTGATGAGGCCATTCAAGATAACCAAGGATGCAGTTAGGGCGGTAACCGGATTGTACTCATCTGGTGGGTTGCCTGCTCTCAAATCAGTTAAAAACCAAACTGTAAGTGAGGCTACCAAATCAAAATTTGACAAGAGGGCAATGACAATAGAAGACATCATGTATCTGGATATCAAATTTGCCTCTATGATAATTGGTTACAAAATCTATCACTCCAGCAGGGAAAATTTAGTATCTGGAACAGCAATATATACTACATATGAAATGCTAAGGAAAAATTTTGACTATGATCTTTGTGAGCTTCTCCTGAACCAACTATTAGAGAACTTACAGAAAATAAAGAAGGATAAGAAGAATTCATTAAGTATGGTGGCTTGATACTATGTCTATTCTTTTACTATATGAATGAGCTACCTGGATCCAGTGGTTGGGTATGGCAAAATGACAGACCTGTGGCCATACAAATCAGAGATTATTTGTATGGGCTTGGTGATGCCAAGGCACAAATTACAGCACTGTGGGGTTATTTCAAAAACTTTCAAGGCATGATGCAGGCCAGAGAGAGAATCCCCCAATCTCTTGTTGAAAAATACAAGGACATAGTGTGCTTCATGGTAAACATTGATCAATGCCTAATGGAGGCAGTAGAGCCCAGAATAGTCTGGATTATGCCAATGGGCTATGAGGTGGATGAGAAAATTCTAGAACTGCATGTCCAACACCTACTTAGTCAACCAAAGGACACTGAGGCAGAAAGGTTTGGAACCTTCCAAGAGTTGAGTGTAAAAGTTCATGTTGAACTAAGACAGCCTGAGATCAAGAGAAAAGTGAGAAGGGAAGTAGAAGAAGTTGCCAAGTAATATGGGATATCAAAGGAGGTAGTTGATGCAAACAGAGAGAAGGTAGAAAGGGTAGAGAAAGAAAGGCAAGAAGTAGAAAAAGAAAGTGCTCCAGTGCAGGCCCCCTCCCAGACTAGATCCTTAAAGAGCTCTACACCTACCACTACTAAGAGCCCAAAAGCCTCAAAACCAGAAGCAAAGACATCCGAAAAAGGAGAGAAGAGAAATAAGACAAAGGCCACAAGGTCATATATAAGTCAAAAGGATGATGAAGAGACAGAGACAGATGAGGAGGTTAAGAAAATGAAGAAGAAAAAGAAAACTTCTGTGGAATCATCTTCTGGCAAGAACAAAGAAGAAGTAGAAGAATTTGTTGAAAGTCCTACTCTCTCCATTGATGATGTCATCAAGGTAGTCACTATGGATGGAAATCTGCAACCAATGACAGAATTCTATGATGAATGCAGTGAATCTGACCAGAAGATCCTGCAAGATGCTACAGTCAAGTATCTAAACATCTATAATAAAACATTCATTGAAATCATGTCTCTAATTCCTAAAAACCTAGAGAAGGAACTTGAAATGAGAAAGAACAATGCTAAGGAAAAGGATATGGAGATCCGGGAACAGATAGCTATTCAGCTCTATCCTTCCATAACTCCTAAACAAATGAACATGATCTTCAAGGATTGCAAGGATGAGTTCTAGAGCAGAGCCAGAATGAATAAGCTTATGCTTGGAGAGATTGATCAGGTGGTAATAGAAACTGAAGACATCCTCTGAAATGCATACAAAAGATTCAATATTCCTATTATAGAGGACATAAGTGATGAAGCTTCTGATGTCAAAGGATTAAGTGCATCAAAGGAAGACTCTAAAGAGAAAATTGTAGAAGAATCAAAGGAGATAGGTGAGGAGAAGACTAAGGACCTAGATTCCTCTGTTTTGGCAGAGGAAGTTCATGAAGAAGTAAATATCTCTCTTCCGAATCCCCCAACATGTTGGTTTTTCTTCTGAATCAGCATTAGGGTTTGCCATTTCTAATGCACGGGTAGATTTAGCCAACCAAATACAGGAGGTTGCGTGAGCTCCTCCCCTTCACTTCTGGTTCTGCCACACCAAGGGGGTGTCCCTATTTGATAAAAGTATGACCTTGACTAGCTCAATGACAGAAAGATATAACTTGACAGCAACAGGCAGAATACTCTCATGTAAGGACCAAGATTTGTGTAACAAATCACAAGGCTGGCAACATTTTTGGACATAATGTCTGGTTGGGTATGAGAGCATGCAGGGGGTTCCTAATCCTACTCCTACAACTAACAGGTGGAAGATATGAAATGAGTTGATTTGATGTTTGGATGCAAACCTGGACTTGGTGTATAATCTCAACACAGAGCTAGATTGGTGCCTATCCAGGGCTTGGAGTCAGTAGACATACACCTGTGAATGATCAGCATGAACACAATAAAACTAGATTTCAAGGGGATTTGTGTGATATCTACCTTACAGATATCTCCCAATACAGAGTGTTAAGTTATCTCTACTTATGGCATCCCTATTGCAGTATACCCTTCCCAATACTTAATCTGAAAACACTTTAATCTACCCCTTGAGCAGAAGTTGAAAGATCAAGCATTCAATATAGGAATTCTATATTCTAGAATATCAGACACCCCTTAGATATCTAGATTCAGAAGAAGAACACATGCAATACTGGAGACAGAATTAACATAACACATGCAAATATAGCATTACTCATATAAAACCAATCATGAAATCAGTATATTCATGCATGAGACATACAACAAGTGATACATAAACTCACAAGACCTCCTGTACAAAGCAACCAAAACTAGTTGTATCTTATTACAGAGCCAAAATGTCCAGTTTTCAACAACAACAAAAATGGTAACACAGTCTGCCTATATCAGCCAGAAAGTGTACCTCTAGCAATTAATTACATGCTTTTGACAAAAAACTGCCAGATACAGTCCTCAGAAGGAATGGCACTCAGAAGTTATTGCTGCAACAGACAAGAGAGTAGACAAGGGTGGCCTCGAGCCCTGTGCCACCATCTGGGAGTCCTCATTCAAAATCAGGTACATGACTGTTCAACAACTCGCCCACACCTCAGCACTATCGCCATTGATGGCTCAACCACCCGTGGCCTACTTGAAAATTGACGTAGCATTCAAAATGAAGCCTCCTGCCAAAACGTGTTTCGCTGCAGTTTTAAAATATGCAAGAAGAATAGTCCCACATGCATGCTGCCGAGACCACTTTAGCACTTTATAAACATAGCCGCATACATAATAAGCGTCAAGCACCTTTTGCTGCGCTCAACGCATAAGCCTTTGTCTAAAGCCTATCGCCAAGACCCGAGCCATCGGCACACTCCAAAAAACTCACCCTGACATCAAAAGTCTTGCCGACCACACCATCACATTCCCATGTCAGCCAGACCAATACCGTCGACCAAGCAAAAAAATCCCTCTGCCGATAGACCAAACTCTCACCGATGACCAGCAAGCTAGACTCTGTTCCTCCATCGGCCAGACACACACCGACGACTCCCCATCGGCCAAACCTCCCCTCATCGGCACAACCTAGAAGTCCTCCGTCGATCGCACATGTTACGTCGATGAACAAGAAGACTAAAGCTTTGAACCATTAAACTGAACCGTTGAACCTTGAAGAAAAGGGTTCAAGCGGGAGGTTCAACCACACCGATTGGATCAAAAAAAATGAGCAAAGGATTCACTTAGTGAAAATATGGAACCAAAGCCCCTGAACTGTTGAACCGTTGAACCGGTTCAACCCGATGGTTCAATGGGGAGGTTCAACACTGAGGTTCACCGGCGAGGTTCAAACCGAAAGTTCAAAGACACAATCGGAGCACTCAAAAAATAAAACTTTTGCCGATGGACAAAACATGAAGACCACCTCCTCAAGAACTATGATGTAGATGCTGAAAAACACTGAGGGGGTGCCAAAACATAGAACTTTTTTGGATTTTTTGGGAAGGTGCCTGCATGAAAAATTGCTCAAAAACAAACAGTCAATTCAGGCACCAACAGTGGCTCTGATTGGGGACGTGCAAGTGCAAGACTGCAGCGAGAACCCCAGATCTCTGGGATGCAGACCAGTCCCCTATCCATTGGGCACAAAGTCAAACTTGCACCAATCTGCATCACCAAACACATTATTTCAAAATAAACATGGTGGCCTAGGGCCACCAAAAAGGAAAAACTAGACTTTTCCTTTGTCAAACACCTGATTTTCTTTTGATTTCTTCAAATGAAGCCTAAAAGCATTTAACTGTCTACAGCAAGCCCCTTGGCAATTATTTGTGCTGCTGCTCATTTCTTTTTCTTCAACAAATCTACAACTAGCTTCATCGGCATTTATTATTATCAGTTGTAGAATGTCACATCATATGAGTCATTGATGTTGCTTGGAAAAATAACAGACTCACATGAAACAAATGAATCCACATCAGAATTTTGCCCTTCCTCAAAAAATAAGAGCTCCTCTGTATCAAACATGCAATATTCAGGCACAAGCAGCATCTCATAATCAAATTTATCTTGATGAACATACAGATATCCATCATCATCATGCATGGTAGTTTTGTCATTAATGTCCACCTGAAATGTCTCAAGAGAAGGCAAAAATAACTCAGAATGTAGCCCTACACTGAAAGCTTCATAGTCACCCCTGCAATCAACACTATACCCAACTGTATGAGCACACACATCTAAAAATTTCCCATCCACCTCTGAACAGTGACCTTGTTTTTTATCTTCACCAGTGCCCTGATAATCAAAAGCAAAGTTTTCAACCTCTACACTATGAAGGTGGCCAAAATCTTCAAGGAAACATTCATAATTAGCATCCAAATATATTTCATCATCTGAAAGGCTCACATATACATCTGAATGCTAGCAATCACTAGCATATTCACTGCCATCCCTTGAATCAATGTTTTCTATATTCAGAGTGAAGCTCTGCATATCCACTTCATATAAATAATCAGGCATAACTGAGATATGCACATCGCTGCAAGACACAACTTCATGTATGTCTCTCATTTGATCAATTGGAGGGCACCTTGTGTCTGCAGGCTTGTCTTCTAAAGGCTGATAACAATCTTTATTTTCATTATTACAAGACGTGCTTACATTTTCTACAACATTTTCTTCATGCATCACATCATGGCTACACACATTATTCTGAAATATATTTCCCTCTATACAATCATCTCTCAATGCACATGCTGGGAGAGCTAAAATATATTCACTTTGATAACTGCTTTGACAACTTGCAGCCATGAAACCTACTGGCATTCCATATTTCTCATTGTTTTCTATGTCCATAGCAAATTGGAAAGCCTGGTGAAGTGTGACTGGTTCTTTATCTCTCAACAAATAACTCATTTCTTCATCAAATGCAGCCAAATAAATTGTCAAGCACAATGCATTATTAGGTCTCATATATTCAGGGATCTGCCTGAGCAATTTAATAAACCTAAGATTAAAGGCTGGAACCAGTTCCTCATCTTCCCTTTGGATATTCATAAAATGTATGATCAATGAGGCCACATCAAACCTTTCACCAAACTGCCCTAGGAATGCAACTTCTAAATCTATCCATGAAGAAACTGAACAAACAGGCAGGTCTAAAAACCATATCCTAGCATCATCTTCCAATGACTGAATAAAGAGTCTCATTACTACATCTTCATCCTCTACCTCATAATCTTCTATTAAATTACAAAATCTTTGCAGATGTTTGTTTGCCGATTCAGAATCTGATCCACTATATTTTGGCAAACATCTTCTAATTTTATTGGGAATAATATTTGGGTAACCATATATCCCTGTGAAATTTAGGGCTTTATATCTTTCAATAAAGAATGGTCTTCTCTGAGAGCACGACCAGGCTTATTGTTCTAAACTCAACATTTTGAATCAAAGATGAATACCTGGATATATGTTGTAGCACTGATAGGTTCTTTCAACAGAGTCGCCACCTCTTAGAGAGAGGACAGAATGTCAGCAAGGCACTTTTGTTTTCTGGATTCATCACCCTAGCAGAGCACCACATGGTTCCTTTTTGCTGCAACAACTTCACTGGAAACTAGATTTTCCAGCCCTCAGGTTACTTGACTCTCTCTCTCCCCAGCAGAGTCACCATTTTGTTGGTTTTTCTTCTGAATCAGCATTAGGGTTTGCCAGTTCTAATGCACAGGCGGATTCAGCCAACCAAATACAGGAGATTGCGTGAGCTCCTCCCCTTCACTTCTAGTTCTGCCGCACCAAGGGGGGTGTCCCTATTTGATAAAAGTATGACCTTGACTAGCTCAATGACAGAAAGATATAACTTGACAGCAACAGGCAAAATACTCTCATGTAAGGACCAAGATTTGTGTAACAAATCACAAGGTTGGCAACATTCTTGGACATAATGTCTGGTTGGGTATGAGAGCATGTAGGGGGTTCCTAATCCTACTCCTACAACTAACAGGTGGAAGATATGAAATGAGTTGATTTGATGTTTGGATGCAAACCTGGACCTGGTGTATAATCTCAACACAGAGCTAGATTGGTGCCTATCCAGGGCTTGGAGTCAGTAGACATACACCTGTGAATGATCAACATGAACACAATAAAACTAGATTTCAAGGGGATTTATGTGATATCTGCCTTACAGATATCTCCCAATACAGAGTGTTAAGTTATCTCTACTTATGGCATCCCTATTGCAGTATACCCTTCCCAATACTTAATCTGAAAACACTTTAATCTACCCCTTGAGCAGAAGTTGAAAGATCAAGCATTCAATATAGGAATTTTATATTCTAGAATACTAGACACCCCTTAGATATCTAGATTCAAAAGAAGAACACATGCAATACTGGAGACAGAATTAACATAACACATGCAAATATAGCATTACTCATATAAAACCAATCATGAAATTAGTAGATTCATGCATGAGACATACAACAAGTGATACATAAACTCACAAGACCTCCTGTACAGAGCAACCAAAACCAATTGTATCTTATTACAGAGCCAAAATGTCCAGTTTTCAACAACAACAAAAATGGTAACACAGTCTGCCTATATCGGCCAGAAAGTGTACCTCTAGCAATTAATTACATGCTTTTGACAAAAAACTGCTAGATACAATCCTCAAAAGGAATGGCACTCAGAAGTTATTGCTGTAACAGACAAGAGAGTAGACAAGGGTGGCCTCGAGCCTTGTGCCACCATCCGGGAGTCTTCATTCACAATCAGGTACATGACTGTTCAACAACTCGCCCATGCCTCAGCACTGTCGCCATTGATGGCTCAACCAGCCGCGGCCTACTTGAAAACTGACGCAGCGTTCAAAATGAAGCCTCCTGCCAAAACATGTTTTGCTGCAAGTTTAAAATATGCAGGAAGAATAGTCCCACATGCATGTTGCCGAGACCACTTTAGCACTTTATAAACATAGCCGCATACATAATAAGCGTCGAGCGCCTTTTATCGTGCTCAACGCATAAGCCTTTGTCCAAAGCTTATCGCCAAGACCCGAGCCATCGGCACACTCCAAAAAACTCACCCCGACATCAAAAGTCTCGCCGACCGCACCATCACATTCCCCTGTCGGCCAGACCAATACTGTCGGCCAAGCAAAAAAATCCCTCTGCCGATAGACCAAACTCTCACCAATGACCAACAAGCTAGACTCTATTCCTCTATCGTCTAGACACACACCGACGACTCCCCATCAGCCAAACCTCCCCTCGTCGGCACAACCTAGAAGTCCTCTGCCGATCGCACATGTTACGCTGATGAACAAGAAGACTAAAGCTTTGAACCATTGAACTGAACCGTTGAACCTTGAAGAAAAGGGTTCAAGCAGGAGGTTCAACCACACCGATTGGATAAAAAAAAAATGAGCAAAGGATTCACTTAGTGAAAATATGGAACCAAAGCCCCTGAACCGTTGAACCGGTTCAACCCGACGGTTCAATGGGGAGGTTCAACACTGAGGTTCGCTGGCGAGGTTCAAACCGAAAGTTCAAAGACACAATCGGAGCACTCAAAAAACAAAACTTTCACCGATGGACAAAACATGAAGACCACCTCCTCAAGAACTATGATGTAGATGCTGAAAAACACTGAGGGGGTGCCAAAACATAGAACTTTTTTGGATTTTTTGGGAAGGTGCCTGCATGAAAAATTGCTCGAAAACTGACAGTCAATTCAGGCACCAACACAACAAACTCTAGAACTGAAAAAGAAAGAAAAGAAGAGAGAATTGGTCAAGAAGAAGAGGTAAAGGGAAGAGAAGAAGATCAATCAGAGAAGACCCCTGGTGACAGTTCTGAAGCTACAGAAGGAAAGAAGACTCTGTCTCTGGCAAGAGACACTGCAGAAATAGTTAAAGATTTCTTGACCAAAAAAATGATGGAATTAGATGAACCGAAGCTATTTCAAGGACCATTCAATTTTGATTCTCTCTCCCCAGTTCAGACAATGAAGATAGCATCCTTTGCCCAAGCAAAGGAAAAAGAAAAGCTTCTGAAGTCTCACATGGAAGACTGTGAGCTAATAGAGATTGCATCCAGCGCATTGGAGAAGATCATGCCATCCTTCCAGAAGGATCTTTCGGCCTCTTCATCCAGTAACTTGAAATCTATTGTTAATTCTATTAGCACACATTTTGATTCTTTGGAGAAGTCAGCAGAAGATAAAGTCTGAAAAGAATTTTTGGGAAAGAGATTCTCGGAGGTGCAGGGACTAATAACAAATGATAGAAGAAATTTGGATATTGGGATAAAGAGCTTAGAAAATGCTCTTAAAGATGGCGGAGATTTATACAAATTTTGTCTATCTTGGTCCACCATGACAGCAGACATTGCCAAGAAGGTGGAAGAACAAGAGAGCAAACTATCAAGTTTATCTCAAAATTTTGATCCTCTCACCTCTTCCATAATGAATCAAGAGTGTCAAACCATTGCCACTATAAATGAAATAAAGAGGCTTGAAAAGGAGAAGAACAAAATAAGCAGGCTAAGTGAACTAAGAGGGATAATTATCCCCAAGTTAGAGGCAATGCATGAGGTCCTAACTAATGCCCAGACCACAGCCCGGACCAGTGATCCGACAAACTTAAAGAGGGTAGAAGCCTTTGCATTTCTGCTAAGTGGTCATATCTCAATTTTGGACAGGATGAAGTAGAGTTGGGCAATAGAATTTGTCCAGTTAAAAACAACTTTTGTGGATATACTTAAGTTTATGTAAGTATAACTTGTATATACGCGGCTATATATAGGCTACTTTTTGAATTTTTGTGTGTGGATTTCACCCTTTTCCATTGATGTCAAAGGGGGAGTGAGGAGCAGTGAAAAATGTGGAATCCAGCTAAGGGGGAGCTCTAAAAAAGTGTACATAAGAACAGAGCATCAGCCAAGGGGGAGTGTGCTATGACACTTAGTCATTTTTCACTAAGTGTTGCCATCAATGCTAAAGGGGAAAATTGTTGGCAAGAGACATTGTGTGTCTTCATGAGTGTTGTCATTAATGGCAACAAAGTCCATTCCACACATCCGCAGCACATGGTATGTCTATACCGGAAGTCAGATTGAAGAGTGTCTTGGTCCGGTGAGCAAGAACAAAGCATGCAACAAGGTTTGACAATTAGGTCCGGATCTCTTAGAGGAAGTATCTCAGCAAAGTGCAGAGTTGGCGAAGTCAAGAGAAGTACCATGACTGCTACATTCCAGAGATTAAGCCTCTGGTGATGAAAGAGTGAAAAGATATGAGCACCTAAGTGTTGGGTTCCTATTTGGCAGAGTAGACTAAGGAAGAACTGACCGGCAGAGCATCAAACCCTAATCCGGATGAGGAATTGATGGTGATCAAGTTTCTTAAGGGATCATTCATGGTTGGCTAACATGATTGATGACTTCTATAACTATCTCTTTGATACACATAACTTAGTAAGCAAGGATTTAGTTGACAAACCAGAGTTTGGGAAAACCTTGAGTATTCTGGATGCCGACTGAAAGATGTTGAATTCCTTTGTGTAGATATATATACCAGATGGATTTCGATGTGAAGTTGAGTGTGTTGTCTTGAACAAGTGCGAAGAAAAGCAGAGAGCAGAGTAGAAGCAGCTATATAAATCTGGTATGTGACAGAACAACAACATTAAGCAGAGGAAGAATGAAGTGCAGTAGATCAGTATATTGAGCCTAACCAGAACTAAACCTTAGCATATGTGGATTCCTCTGATCAGTTCAAACACCTGGTTACTTTCTTTATACCTTGTAGACAGTGAATCTCTTGTAGGCAGTGAGCCTCTTGTGAGCAGTGTGCTCAGGCAGTGAGCCCTAATTGGCAAGTGCCATTTTATACTTCTATTCTTTTAATAGAGAATACAATCTTGGGTTAGTCACCCTGTGGTTTTTCCCTTAACAGGGTTTTCCACGTAAAAATCCTTGTGTTATGTGTGTTGATTTCATTTCTGCTTTCATGTTCATTTATGCTTATATTTTTTGATAGTGCACTATTGTTAAAGAACATAAGAAAGTTAAGAAGTTTAAGATAACTGATTCACCCCCCCCCCTCTTAGTTATCTGCCTTGTTCCAACATAATATCTATTGAAAACAATGTGAACAATTTTAATAGAGATAGAGCAAGGTCACGATATTGAGATAACTTATCTTGTTTATCTTGATATGATCCATTTATTTGTCGCACTATAAGTTGTGAATCACCATATATAATGAGATTTTTTATGTCTAAAGCCAACGCAACATGAAGTCCAGCAATGAGAGCTTCATACTTGGCAATATTGTTCATGAATGAAAAGTTTAGATGATAAGACATAGGAATCGGCTTACCTGAAGGAGGTACCAATATGATACCATCACTAGAGCCGGTTCGACATCTTGATCCATCAAAGTATAATTCCCATTCATCTTCTTTATCAAGGGCTAAGACTTGGTCATCGAGAAATGTATTCGCATTTTGTATAGTAAAAGGAGAAGGTGCTTCGGCTAAATGGTCGGCCAATGCGTGTCCTTTAATGGCCTTTTGAGAAATAAACTTAAGATCAAATTTAGTTAACAACATAACCCATTTAGCAAGATGCCCTGACAAATCAGTTTTAGCAAAAAGATGTTTCAAAGGGTCAAATTTCACAATGACATGTATTTCAGTGTTTAAAAGGTAGTGTCTAAGCTTCTCCATTGCAAACACAAAAGCTAAGCAATGCTTCTCAATAACAATGTATCACACTTCATTATCAAGCAAGGTTCAGCTGATATAATATACAACACATTATTTGCCTTCAGTGTTATGTTGTGCTAACAAAGCTGCTAGAGCATGATTAGATGCTAAAGTGTAAAGGATAAAAGGTTTATCGGACATCGTAGGCTGTAAAATAGGAGGTTTAGCAAGGTAACTTTTTAAGTCCTCAAAAGCCTTCTGACAATCTGAATTCCATTGAAATTTCAAATCCTTTTTTCAGTAATTGAGTCAAAGGGTGAGTCCTATCTGTGAGTTCTAAAACAAATTAGCAGATGGCCTATATCTTCCCTTCCAAACTATGAAGTTGAGATACATTTTTAGGTGCTGGCATGTTAACAATCACATCAATCTTTTTAGTATCTACTTCAATACCACGATTTGAAACTATAAACCCCAATAGTTAGCCACTGTCTACACCAAATACACATTTACAGGGATTTAATCACATGTTATACTTCTTTATCCATTCAAAGATTTGTCAGAGGGTCATGGCGTTATCCCGGTGATCAATAGACTTTGCCAAGATGTTGTCGACATAATCCTCTAGGAAATTGTGCATATAGTCATGAAATATAAGGGTCATGGCATGTTGGTAGGTAGCTCCTGTATTCTTAAGTCCAAATGGCATGACCACCCAACAAAACTTTCCCCAAGGTGTTATGAATGTTGTTTTATATTGATCATGAGGATTTATAAGGATTTGGTTATATCCTGAAAATCCATCCATGAAGGAAAGTAATTCATGGTCGGCTATAGAATCAATAATCATATTAATGCTTGGGAGTGGAAAGTCATCTTTCAAAGATGCCAAATTCAAATCTTTGAAGTTAGCACACATTCGGAGGTGGCCATCAAGTTTAGTGACAACCACTATATTCAAAATCCAAGGTGAATAATCAATAGGACAGATAAAGCCACCAGCTTGCAAGAGCTTTTCTATCTTAGCTTTTACAAGTAATGCAACTTTAGGGTTCATTTTACAAATCTTTTGTTTAAACAGTTTAGCGTTCGGTTTCAAGACGATATTAACAATTTGAGGATCAATACTAGGCATATCTGAATAATTCCAAGCAAATAATTCAGAAAATTCATGTAATAACTTGGTCATTTCTTCTTTCTCTTCTGTTTTCAAACAATCACCAATAGGAATAGCTTTTTTAGTGTTATCTTTCTCCATGAAGATGTCAATAGTCTTTCCATTAAGTAGAAGACTATGGTCTGAGAGATCGAATGATTGTGGTAAATCTTTTGTTTGATCTTCAGATATCAAAGTGTTAATTATCATGCTAGCAGACTTTCCAAAATATGCATCATTATTTAGATAATAAGGCAATCCACATTTACGATGGTAATGGGGAATATTGTCATGAGCACCCAAGAATTCAATTATCATGTCATCTGTCGAAAATACATCTAAAGGGATTTCTCCTGGAGGACAATTGGTCTCCATCATCTCAGGGAAGATCAAATTGAGCATTGATATTGTATTCACATTAAGATTAGGACACCGACAGGCTTTAGATTCCCTAAAAGGTTTATATCCAATACCACTTGAGTAATGTTGCGAAGTGGATTCTATAGGGACTTTAATTCCTTGTTGATTAATATTGCAAGCCATACTTACATAGTCGTAGTTCTTATAAAGGATCTAAAATGCTCGACCATAAAGAGAAGCCATTTCTTTGGAAGAAGGTGGGGCTTCATCGATATCATAATCTGTAGTATAACTAAGAGTATTGTCTGAATTTGTAACCAAAGAGATTTTAGGTTTCACAGTCAAGCTTTGAGATATTATCGATGCCACTTTTGATGTTTCAAGAACAAGATCATTAATTTTATATTCACCTATGGAAGGAGATGTAAAATCCAACGATCCCCAATCATCACCAAGAAATGCATGTGATTGTTTAGATTCTAGCACAACATTATTTGTGGCAGGGGAAGCTGACAATTCAACTTTCAAATTGCTTAAGATTTTGTGTTGAACAACTTGTTTTTGCGATTCAATTTGTAAACAAAGATCAGGTTTAGGATCAGCATGAATGGTCTGAATCTTATCTTTATGAATAAATTTAATTGAACGATGAAGGGTAGAAGGGACTTCCCCCAGTGGATGAATCCATGGTCTACCCAGAATCATGTTGTAAGACAAAGAACAAGGCATGATATGAATCAAGGTAGGTAAAGTTACAGTCCTGACTTGTATAGGTAGAGTTATAGTGCCTACAAATTGTCTTCCAACATTATCAAATCCATGAATACTTAACTTATCCAGTTTAATCAAAGATGTATCAACTTTAATCTTATTGTATGTGAAAAATTTGGATAAAATGAAAATGATAAAATAATGAAAATGCATTACCTTGTCCAAATCCTTCAATACCTTGAATAGATGCAATGATGGCTTGATTGGTTCAATGATTTGATATGTTGGTTGCTCAATTCAGCACAATAACAATAAGATGAAGATGCTTGATGGAAGAATAGATAATAGATGAGAAGATTGAATAATGATTTTGACAGCATAAGGATACTCAACTCAAATGCATGTTAATGGCTTGGAAGAGGGTTGATTTATAGGAAAGACTTGGTTCAAATGGATGGTTGAGATTAAAAGGCTAATTGAATGATGTGGATGGATAGGATTGATTAATTATTCCCACTCTTCAAGGAAGGTGTAGTCATGTGACAAGTGTACAAAGGATGATAAGGCTCATGTGTGATCGTGTACACAAAAACTCTTATTTAATAAGTTTATGTGTGATAGTGTACACAAAAAGGCTATTAAATGAAAGATGTAGTATCACACATGATTGAAATGAGAGGTGGACAAATGTTGGAATGTGATGAAAGGTGAGGACTTAATTCAAATATTTTATTTGAATTAGTTGGGAATTAGTTAGGATATTAATTAAATAAATAAGATTTATTTAATTAATTGGGAAGATGGGATTATGAATGTGAAATTAATTAAATAAATAAAATTTATTTAATTAATTGGCTAATGGATTAGTGGGATTAAGAGTGGGATTAGGACAAAATGCTACATGATGTCTTAATAATGTTTTTGACTAGGTGTTGCAAGACATGGACAAATTTGGGTGTCTACATTTTGCCCCTCTTTGAGATGATGTTCAAGATGATAAGATTTGTGTCAAGTAACATCATTTCAAAGAAGTTAAGGTATGGATAGAGGAAAATGGTGATGGAAAGATAAGACGATGATGAAATGATAGGATGAGGATGGAAATATAGGATGATGATGCCCCCTCGAGAGGATAGGCGAGTTGGACAAACATGGTGCTACGCCCTTAATCCTATAGTGTGTATAGGGTTATGAATAGTCGGCTTGTGGCTATCTTAACTCTTAATTAAGTCATATTATCATTAGTTTATTGTTATTTAGTTGTTTAGGTCGGCCTAAGGCTTATATAGGCCCATCTAAGTCGGCCTAGGTGATATCCTAGGCATAAATAGGTATATATAGGAGGTAGTGAGTCTTATTTCATCATATATTCAGTATTGTGTTCTCATTGAAGACTATTGGAGGTATCCCCCTCGAAGTGGTTTTGGAGGTTGCCCCCTCGAAGTGGCATATTATTATCAATTATTTGCAGCATATTTACTATTATATTCAGATATTGTGCAAGTTGTTTCATTACAAGTGGTATCAGAGCATGATCTTGGCACCGTAGAGGCAAAAAATTTTCTCATCATTGGAGGCGATTTTGGGAAGAGCATAACTTTCATATTTTAGCGAATTTTTTAAAGATTTTTAAAGGGTTTTTGAAGAAAATATTAAAAAAGATACAGTCCAGATTTCAGAGGAATTGGAGCAAAAATAAGCGAGTTATTGCAAAATTAGGGTTTGCAACAAATTCGCTCTCAAGGCAGTAAATTTGCTAATTTCTTGGAATTTTTTCTGGGTAAGTGGTATCTTGGCCTTAGTAAGTTACAGTAAAAATTTCAGAGAATTTGCATTTCATTTGTGTGATTTATTTCAAAATTATTTTTTCCAATCATGACGGGTCCTTCAACAAGGGGCAAAAAGAATGTTACCACACTGGGAAAAACTCCAAGCAAGGAGGAGGTGGAAAATGAGGATGTTGATCAAAAAGAATATGAAAATATACTTGAACTTATTCATAAAGAAAATAGCAAGATGAAAGGTGAAATCTTGTCCATTATGGATGAACAAATGAAAGGGTTGGCAAAGTCATGTGATATTGAGAAAATTCTGGAGATACTTTCCAAACATAAGCA
The DNA here is from genome assembly GCA_027924645.1 of Cunninghamia lanceolata. Taxonomy (NCBI): domain Eukaryota; kingdom Viridiplantae; phylum Streptophyta; class Pinopsida; order Cupressales; family Cupressaceae; genus Cunninghamia; species Cunninghamia lanceolata. Next base: position 7,318,855 of record BSBN01000636.1, on the reverse strand, counting down.
GTCACAACACCACGATGTGGAGGAAGAGGATTCTACAAAAGGGAAGGGTGTTTTTGGGTTTGAATCAAACCTCAAGATGGATCATCACACCACTCATTTTATGGCAAGGAATTTCACACCAAAGTTGGATATGCGAAAGTTTGATGGGCAAGATCCTACCAATTGGCTTTGTCAAATGGAGCAATTATTTGATATCCACCATGTTCCTTGTCAACAAAAGGTGGCCATGGCTTCCTTATACTTGGAACCTGATCAATTCATTTGGTACCGTTGGCTATGTGAAGAAAAGAAAGCAAAAGGATGCATTGTCACTTGGTCAGTTTTTCAAGAAGAACTCATTACTCATTATGGTGAAAATCTTATGGATAGCTACTTCAGCCAAATTACCAAATTAAGGCAAACAGGTATGGTCAAGGATTACATTCATCAATTTCGTACTTTATCTTTAAGAGTGGAAAATGTGTCTACAGAAAATTTGTTGGAGCTATTTATTGGTGGCTTAAAGGATCACATTAAATATGAGGTACGCATGTTCCGTCCAAATTCCATCTCAGAGGCAATGATTATGGCAAGGCAAGTAGAGGAAAAATTTATGGTTAATAAAAGGCAAGGTTTTATAAACATAAGAGATAAAAGCACTCCTACACAGTCACTTCCACAACCTACTAGGCTAACACCACAACAAATCGAAGAGAAGAGAGCAAAAGGATTATGTTTTAATTGTGATAGCAAATATAGTAGAGGACACAAATGCACTGAAAAGAAATTGTTCTATATTGAAGGGCCAAGTGAGGAAGAAGAAGAGGTACCAATAGTAGAGAGTGACAATGAGATTGAGGAGGAGTCAAGAGATACTCAACCAATCATTTCTTGCCATGCACTTTCAGGTTTTAGTACCCCACAAACTCTCAAGGTAGTGGGTTTCTTAAAGAAAGAAAAAGTAACAGTGTTGATAGACTCAGGTAGCACTCATAACTTCATCAACAAAAAGTTGGCCACTCGTTTAAATTGTTTTATATATCCAGCTCCAGAATTTCAGGTCTTGATTGCAGATGGTGGTAGTGTTAGTTGTTCAGGAAAATGCCATAGCATTAAATTATCCATGGGAGATTATCATCTTAATTGTCCAATGTATGCTATCTCAATGGGTGCGGCAGATATTGTTTTGGGAGTACAGTGGCTTACCACTTTGGGAACAATTGAATTGAACTTCCAAGAACTATTCATGCGCTTTCAATCAGAGGGAAGAACAATAGAATTACGAGGGATGCGTGCAAAGTCACCACAGATAGTAAGTTCTTACCAAATGCAAAAGATGTTGAAGAAGGGGGTAGATGGGATGGTAGCCCAATTATTTTCATTAGAAGCATATCACTCAAAGGCTTCTACACCATTGGATCTACAAGCAATTATAGATAAGCATTCTATAGTTTTTGGGGAGATGCCAAAAGGATTGCCTCCTAGGAGAGATCATGATCATGCCATTCAACTAGTACCAGGGAGCCAACCACCCAACATCAGGCCTTACAGATATCCATATGCTCAAAAAAGTGAGATTGAGAAGATAGTTCAAGAGATGCTAGAAGCAGGCATTATTAGGCATAGTCAAAGTGCTTACTCATCTCCTGTGGTAATGGTGCATAAGAAGGATGAAACGTGGAGGATGTGTCCAGATTACAGAGAGCTTAACAAGTTCACCATAAAAGATAAGTTTCCTATTCCAGTAATTGATGATTTGTTAGATGAGCTTAATGGTGCTATTTATTTTACAAAACTTGATCTCCGTTCTGGTTATCATCAAATTAGAATTAGAGATGAGGATGTACATAAGACAGCTTTTAGAACCCATGAGGGCCACTATGAATTTTTGGTAATGCCTTTTGGTCTCACTAATGCACCATCGACATTTCAAAGTTTAATGAACTCTATCTTCAGGCCATTTTTGAGGAAATTTGTTTTGGTATTTTTTGATGACATCTTAATATATAGTAAAACATGGGAGGAACACTTGCAACATGTAAATCAAGTGTTGGACATTTTGAAGCAGAATCAGTTGTATGCTAAACCATCCAAGTGTATCTTTGGTGTCAAAGAAGTGGAGTACCTTGGTCACATTGTGTCACATGAGGGAGTCAAGGTGGACCCTCATAAGATCCAAGCAATTGTAGAGTGGAAAATTCCTAAGACCCTTAAGAACTTACGAGGTTTTTTAGGGCTTACAGGGTATTATCGCCGATTTGTAAAGAATTATGGTAGCATAGCATCTCCTCTCACATCCTTGTTAAAGAAGGATGCTGTCCAATGGAATGAAGTGGCGACAAGGGCATTTGAGAAACTAAAGGAAGCTATGTGTACAACTCCAGTCCTAGCTACCCCAGATTTTTCTAAAACATTTGTTGTTGAATGTGATGCTTCAGGACATGGAATAGGAGCAGTACTTATGCAAGAAGGAAAACCCATATCATTTGAAAGTCGCCAACTCAAAGGTAAGAATTTGTTGAAGCCAGTTTATGAGAAAGAAATGTTGGCTATCTTGCATGCAGTCAAACAATGGAGACCTTATCTAATGGGACGACACTTTAAGGTCAAGACAGATCATGATAGTCTCAAATATTTCTTGCAACAGAGGTTATCATCTGAAGAACAACAAAAATGGGTCACAAAGATGTTGGGATATGACTTTGAGATCATATATAAGAAAGGCAAGGAGAATGTTGTGGCTGATGCTCTATCAAGGCGTGATGAACCCACAGAGTCATTTTTATTTGCCATTTCCATGTTACAAGCAGACTGGGTAAATGAGGCAAGAGAAGAGTGGGAGAAGGACATAGATACTCTAAGGCTCATTGAGAAACTCCAACAGGAATCAAGTGTGTCTGACAAATTTTCATGGAAAGGAAATATTTTATGGTACAAGGAGAGGTTATACCTTTGCAAGAATTCAACTCTTAAGCTTAAGGTGTTGGAAGAACTACATGCTTCTCCAATAGGTGGGCACTTAGGATTCCTCAAAACTTATCATAGAATCAAGCAAGATTTCTTTTGGGAAGGGCTGAAAGGGGATGTTCAAAAATTTGTAGCTGAATGCATGGTATGTCAACAACATAAAGGGGAGACAGTTAAGACTCCAGGTCTTCTACAACCCTTATGTATCCCAAGTCAAAGGTGGGAGGAGGTATCTATGGATTTCATCACAGGTTTGCCTAGATCTGAAGGAAAAAATGTCATCATGGTTGTTGTGGATCGTCTCACCAAATATGGTCACTTTTGTGCTTTGGCACAACCATTGGCAGCAAGCACTGTAGCAATAGCTTTTATGAATACTATTCAGAAACTGCATGGGACTCCGAAAGTTATAGTCAGTGATCGTGACCCTATATTTACAAGTAATTTTTGGACTGACTTGTTTTCATGCTTGGGCACTCAGCTTGCTCATAGTTCATCATATCACCCCCAGTCAGATGGACAGATAGAAGTGGTCAACAAATGCTTGGAAGGCTATCTCCATTGTTTTGCTTCAGATAAACAAGAGAGATGGGTGCAATGGCTACCACTAGCAGAATGGTGGTACAACACTTCTTTCCATACTTCTTCCAAGATGTCTCCATTTTTAGCACTATATGGTTACCACCCACCGTCAATCATCTCTTCATTGCGGGTACAACCAAAGGTTCACACAGTCGAAGAACACATCCATCATCAGCAAGAGGTATTGGCTAGTCTTCGAGAGAACTTGGCAATGGCACAAAACAGAATGAAGCAACAAGCTGATCAACACCATAGTGAAAGAGCTTTTGAAGTGGGAGATTGGGTCTTTGTGCGACTACAACCATACAAGCAAATGTCTCTAAAACAACAACATAAAGCTAACAAGCTGGCACCCAAGTACTATGGTCCTTATAAGGTGTTGCAGAAGATTGGAAATGTAGCATATAAATTGGAGCTGCCCATATCAACAAAAATTCATCCAGTTTTTCATGTTTCCTGCTTGAAGAAGGTTATTGGGAATAAAGTGGTAGCACAGACTAAGTTACTTGAGCTTGATGAAGAGGGAAGAATAGTTGTGGATCCTGAGAGAATTATTCAAACACGCACCAAGAAGCTGAGGACAAGGGAAATCATAGAATATCTAATTAAATGGAAAAACTCTCCAGTGGAGGAAGCTACATGGGAGAATGAGGAATTCATTCAAAAGCATCCACATTTGGTTAGCATTGAGGACAATGCTTCTTTGAAGAGGGGGGGCATGCTACGCCCTTAATCCTATAGTGTGTATAGGGTTATGAATAGTCGACTTGTGGCTATCTTAACTCTTAATTAAGTCATATTATCATTAGTTTATTGTTATTTAGTTGTTTAGGTCGGCCTAAGGCTTATATAGGCCCATCTAAGTCAGCCTAGGTGATATCCTAGGCATAAATCGGTATATATAGGAGGTAGTGAGTCTTATTTCATCATATATTCAGTATTGTGTTCTCATTGAAGACTATTGGAGGTATCCCCCTCGAAGTGGTTTTGGAGGTTGCCCCCTCGAAGTGGCATATTATTATCAATTATTTGCAGCATATTTACTATTATATTCAGATATTGTGCAAGTTGTTTCATTACACATGGGTAGGCTCTCGAAAGAAAATGAATTGGTCAATAAGATAAGGGGATGGATAGAAGAAATGAAGGATGCATTATGCTGCAATGAAGGTGAGAAACCATGATGTTTGATATATCACTAGACATTATGCACCAAGGTATAAGGACCAGGGTGACGATGTGTCTCATGCCCCAGCATAATACAACCTTGTCTAACGTATGAGGAAGAAAACTTAGAGCATTAAAGTCCTAATGCACAAAAGGTATAATATGACCTTAGATGTAAAGGATAGTGCAAAAAGCTATTCCAACATACACAAGATATGAATATTAGCTAGAATGATTTGGATTTGATACAAATGCAAGATAAAAAGATAACACACACAAGCAAGCATGCACAAATGATACAAAAACAAACAAGGTATTGCCCCTATCAAGTTGTAAACCAATGATTAATTGATTGATTGATTGTTTTGTTTACCACAAGGCTAGGATTAAGACCATTGATGTGATTGGATAATTTGACATAATTGATTAGCTTGATTGATATGGATTAATGATTTACTTGCATTTGGATTATTGCTTTGATTCTTTGGATTGATTTGATTGGATGAAACGATTGGTTTGAAGAATTGATTTGATTGAAATTGGATTGGTATGAATGTGATTGATTAATTTGATGGATTGATTTGATTTGAGTTTGATGTTATTAATGGGATGATATGGATTGGATTAATGTGATTTTGATTGATTGATAGATTGGCTTGATTTGATTATTTGATTGGATATTTGATTTGCTTTGATGGATATTTGATTTTTTGTGTTTTTGGAATGTTTTAAATTTTTTTATGTTTTTGAAATGTTTTGATTTTTTTGGATTTTTGAAAATATTTGGATGTCAATGGATTTACAATTTGTGCAGCCTTTTGTGCTAGATACCAATGACAAGGGAAAACCAAGTCTAGGTGCAAGGATGGATGAATGGGATTGGATGGATAAAAGGATGGGCGATAGTAAATGGGATGGAAGGCTCATGATAAATGGGTGGATAAAGGGATAGGCCAAAAAAGGGAAAGCTCATGATTGATGGATAGATATAAGAATAGGCTATGGAATGGAAAGCTCATGATAAATGGATAGATATAAGAATAGATTACAGTGGATGGATTTATGCCTCATAATGGAGCTAGGATGTGATCTCCAAAGACTATGTTGCATAGGAACAATGTGCCCCCATTCTAGGTATAGACTTAAGATTTTGCATGACAAAACTTATGACAAAAGGATGACATGATGGATTTTACATGACAAGGCTTATGATAGAATTGGTTTGAAAAGGATGAGGTATACCAAGAGATAACCAAAGCATATTTCAACATTTTGCCCCCATTCTAGGTAGTAGACTTAGGATTTTACATGACAAAACTTCTGACAAAAGGATGACATGATGGATTTTACATGACAAGGCTTATGATAGGTGGATAATGATAAGATTGTTTGGAAAGGGTGAGGTATATCAAGACATATCCAAAGCATATTTCAACATTTTTGTCCCCATATCTTCATCAAGATCAAAAGGAAGAAGGGAGGATGAATGGACTCAATATGATAGGTATGAGGGATGTAGGATAAGATATGGTAAGATGGTAGGTATGCGGGATGTAGGATAGGATATGGTAAGATGGTATAGAAATGGTAGGATATGATATGATAAAAATGATAGGTTGGAAATGATAAGATGGATGAGATAATGTGCCCCCAAGTGTAAGTGACATAGAAGATCAACCTACACATGAAGCATGTTTGCTAGATTTTCATCATGGCACTTATCCAAGGTGCCTGTTTACCAAGTTTTCACCGTTGAACGAAGGGATTTCTCTTTACTATTTTGATTTTTTTTTCTTCTTTTTTTTTTATGGGATGACAATTACACATGGTGCATGTTTTCTAGGTTTTCACCATGGGAATGGATAGGAGGGACTCAAGTGTCTAGTGCTATGAAAGGTGACAGTGTCCCATTAGAGATAAATGTCATTGCATGGACCATGTCATTATGTTCATAGATGTTGGTAAAGGGGATTGCATGGATGGGAGATGGATGATGTAGATAGTGGATTGAGAAATGGATTATGAAAGGCTTATGCATGGAAGGATAGTGGATTATGACGTGGATTATGTAGGACGTATGTAAAAAGATGGATGAAAGGTTTATGCAAAAGCATGGACCATAGGAAGGTGATGGGGAAGATATGTAGGATAATGGATGAAGTATGGGGAGATGGAGTTATGTGGGAATGTTGTAGAATGGAATGGAACCAGGACCAATGGTTGTACACACTATGATAAACATTTAATCTTTTGATGGGAAGGTGGTGCAGGAAGTAATGGGGATGTTTGCTTAGGATATGGGTGATGGAGTGATTTAGGGACCCACATAGACTTAGTATTTTTATGATTTTTGTTTTGCTTGTGGGATTTTTGGGATATTTGAAACTTTTGAATGGAATGGAATTTTTGGATGGAAGGGGATGGTTGGGATTTTTGAGATGTAGAAGAGGATGCCTCATTTGATTTGCTTGATTTTTTCTTAGGGAACCAAACCATTTTGGTTTTGGATTTTTCTTGCAGTGGAGGTTTGGACTTAGGTAGCTTTTTGGATTGCTTTTTGGATGCATTTGGCTTTGACGCTTTGCAATTGTGCCCTAAGGCATGAGGATTTGTATGATTTGTGGTAGGATTTTTGGCTTTAGAGGTAGAGGCATCTAATTGTTTATTTTTGAATCCCATGGACATGATGGAAGAGAGGTTGGTGGAATGAGTGGAAGCTTTATGTTTAAACAATATGTGCATTTGTTGGTCATGATTAGGAATGTAAGGAAATTTATGGATAGGTGGATAATTAGGCGTTGGTAGTAATGGAGGTAAGGAAGATGGAGGGATATTTGGAGTTGGAAGAAGTGGAGGTAAATTAGATGGTGGAAGGTGTATGGTCACATGCTTTTGACATTTGTAGGATAGCGGAGGTGAAAAGGCAACATATGCTTTAGGGGTGTGATTGGACTTATGAAAAGAAGTAGACTTATGAGGGATGGAGGAATTACCAACATCTTTAGCTTGTCAAAACATGCGATTGACAATGGGACTAAGTGCAGGTGGAATACTAGACATGAATTCCTTATTAGATGGAGAAGGCGAAGTGGAAGACAATGGTTGTTGTTCCCCTAAGGAAGAACATTCATGAATGAGGGTAGTAAAACCACTAGGACATGGTGGTGGTTTTAAAATGGAGTCAATAGTGGATGCGGAAGAAGGATTATTAGGATCTTGATTAGCATTGTGTTCACTAAGATCCAAGTTATTGGTTTGATCTTCTAGGTGTGCTTGGGAGGAAAGTGTCTCATCGTGACAAGTAGATGCTTGCTCATTAAGGATAGGGCTAGGTGGCAGATGACTAGGAGCAATGTGGATATCTTGCTCATGGATGGATATAGGATCAAGGTACTCATGGATAGCTTCTTCATAGGTATCATCTTGATCATAAAGAAGGTAAATGTTATGGATAGATTGGATTTGGATATCTTCCTCATGGATAGGTATAGGGGTATGAATAGGATCAAGATTCTCATGGATAGGTTATTCATCATGAACAATATCTTGATCATAAAGAAGGTTTAGGTTGTGGATAAGTTGAATGGAATGGCTTCGATCTTGATTAGGATGGGGGCTTGATGTTTCCATATGCATTGGGTTATACTCTTGACATACCTCTTGGGTTGTTTGAATGGAAGGGGATAACTCTTGGATAGACTTGACATGTTCTTGAGGGTTATTGATATGAAGGTACAATAGCTTTTGACTTGGGTTCATGATAGGATTGATTGTTTGTGGGTCATATGATGGTGTTAGGATAGGACTAGGCATGGTGCGGACTCTTTTATAGGCTCATGAATGGGTGTTTGACATGGGGATAAGTTGTTCCTTGCTAATAGCCAATGGATCACATCCTTTTCAAGGGTATGGGTAAATGAACAATATAGGGGATGGATGATAAGGGTGGATAGGGTTGGAGTCTTAGGATCATGACTAGATTGAGGGATAATTGGATGGATAATAGGATTAGATGGATTGGGAATTGGGCTAGATGAAAGAATAATGGAATTAGATAGATCGGTTTGATCTAACACAATCGTACCACAATCTTCTAGGTTCTTGACCAATCTTTTAAATTATACACAAGTGGATATGGCATGGCCCTTATACCTATGGTATGCACAATATTCATCATCTTTATACCAATTAGGTTTAAAAATAGGTGGAGAATATGAACTTAGCGGGCGTAGCTCAATCAAGTTTTCTTGGACCAATCTTTCTAAAAGAATCTTTTGGTGGAGGGTTAGTGGAACATGGGGATGAAGGTGATGAAGGTTGATGGACCAATGGAATAGGAATGGGATCACATGGTGGTGTTAGGATAGGACTAGTTGGATCATATGTTGGCATGTGATTGGATGGTGGAGGCCACTCTAGATTGGTATCTTCCTTGTCAAAGGTAATTAGGTCTTGTTGCATTAGACTTGCATGTTCTTATTGTGGAGGCCATTGATAATCTTTGTAGTTGGGTGAAATGGTAGGATATGTAGACAAAATATCTTGGGGTGGATATAAAATTGAGGGCATTTGATCTTGTTGCCAAGGTGGACTTGGGCTCACATGTTGTTGTGATGTGGGTGGATATGTTGATGTGGCATCGACATGATAGGTGGATGAATTAGATTGGTATGAAGTTGAAGCGGATGATATGTAAGGTTGATGTGGAATTTGTTGAGATTGGGATGGTGTTTGGACTTGTTGTTGTGATATGACCTGTTGTTGTTGGAATTGTTGAATGGGTTGTTGTGATGGTTGGAATTGTTAAATTGGTTGATATTGTTGTAGTTGAATGTGTTGATGTGATGATTGGAATTGTTGAATTGTTGAATTGTTTCATGGTTTTGTGGTGGAGGGATTGCATAGGGTAATGGTTGGTGTGAAGTTAAGGGTGATGGCATGTAAGGTTGTCATGGCATTGGTTGTTGATAGTGAATGGATAGAGGATGATGTGCTTATTGGGTTTGTGATTGACAAGTGGCTATGAGGTGTTGGGCTTGGGCTATGAGATGTTGCATTTGAGGTGATTGACTTGCTTTAGGTTGAAGTTGTTGGATGATGCCTTGGATCCTTTGTATGATTCCTTGCTTTAGGGGTTGTAGTGCTTGGCAAAGTTTTTGGAGGAAGTTTTGGAATTTAGGTACTATGTCTTCTAATGTTGGCATGTTGTCACACAAGTGTTTAAGTCTCAAGTCCTTTTTGACAAGTGCTTGATTATGATTCAATGATGATGTGGATTGTTTGGATGATGATTGGATGATTAGGATGAAGGTGACTAGGATGAAAGTTTAGATTGATTTGTTTATTTGGTGTCTATAGCTTGATTTGGCAATGTTCAAACAAATGATTATGTATATACACACATGAATCACTCACGCAAGACACATAAGAAATTGTTAACTTTGAAAATGAAATGTGATGATTATTAAACAAGCACTTGAAAACACATCACAAGCCTAATGTCTAGTCAAGTGGGTATGGCCAATTAGGTCTTAGGCTAGATTGCACAAGGTTGACTAAGGAATTGAAAGTGAAATCCTATCACACATCTGGGAGAAAGGGGTAGCCCAGTCTTCACCTTCACTTCCCAAAGGTATAAAGTTCTTTGGGGCTTAGCCAAGAGTGACAAGATTCCAACTCCCAATGAGGGTGTCTTTCAATTCAGCCTCGATAGAGGTCATCCCTTGGAGTGGTGTGTCTCCAAGAAGGCCTCCTAAGATAGGGTATACAAAAGCAAACCAAGTGAGCTATCACTTGATTCACACTCGCACTTGTTAATTTCCCCTTAGAAAATGAAATGTGTAGAAGACAATTCAAGCACTTTTTTTTTTAGCCCCAAAGCCAAAGTGATAGAAGACACTAGTTTGTTTTATCCCAATTTTTGATGTGATTGCAAGCAAGTTGTTTATTTTAAGCCCAAAGTCCAAATGTGTTTACAAACAATGATTAAGAGATGAAAGATTAGAATGTGTGCACCTGATTATTTTCTCTTTCCACTTTCTATTGTGATTGATCCAAACCCTGCTCTAGCTCCTTTGATGTCGTCACAAGCCACAAAATTGAAAAAGAAACAAGTAAACTTGCAAAGAAGATGATTATGTGAAAAAGATAAAATTTGATAAAAACCTAATGAAAATGATCTGGTACAAAAAATGGATTGCAAAAAAAGAAGGTTCAGGAGATTCTAAGCAATTTGAAAAATAATTCATTGAAATCTGATTGATTTTGCTCACGATATGCTCAATTGAAGTTTAAAAACAAGTTTGACTTTGACTGATAAAACATATGGTAAAATAATATAGTCACCTGATAAAATCTACTCTGTTGTGAATTTTATCCTCTCAAGTTTCCAACAAGTCCTTGTTTGCACGATTTGGCCTCCGTATGTGAAAGTTATGATAGAAAAACCAAAATCCACAATGACAGCAACCAAAAGCGAGTTACAGAGCCAAAAGCGATGCAATCTTGATCATATGTGAGCTAAATTTTGCCAAAAGTGAGTATTTTTCACTCAAAAGTGAGGCAAATTTACCAAAAGTGAGTAGTTTTCGCTCAAAAGCGAGGCAAACTTACCAGATGCTTAAAAATTCATGTTTCTGCACAATTAGGGTTAGGATCATTAAAAAATGACTATTAGAGATTACAAACCCTAGAATATCAAATCCAGTGCATGAAATATGATTAAATGGACTCCCTGCAACCACAGATTGATAAATTGAAAACCCTAGAATGATAAATTGATAAGATCTTGCAAAACCAAGGGTGTTAGCTCAATAAAATAAAAAACCCTAATCAAATTGATTGGCAGATGATATGATGATCAGAGACATGCAAAACACAGTTAGAACCCCTAATTGATCAATAAAAATCTAGCATAGCAACCTACAAAATCAAATGTTAACAAAAAACCATGGATTGCTAAAAGCTATTGAAACAACTGGAAGTGACCAGTTTTTGATCAAAAGTGATTCACTGTCAATCGGAAGCGATCACTGTTCGCTCAAAAGCAATACAAAAATGCTGAAAGTGACTAGTTTTTGCTCAAAAGTGATGCAAAAATGCTGGAAGTGACTGGTTTTTGTTCAAAAGCGAGGCAAAAATGCCAAAAGCGACTGGTTTTTGCTCAAAAGTGATTTTCTATAGCTCGAATGCGAGTTTCTTTTAACCAAACGCTCTTTTCTTCATGAAATCTAGGCAAATTTGTACTCAAATTTTATGGATATGGACTCTTGGATGCAATGGTGAGGTTAGATTTGAGCTAGGAGATCATATACATACATTTTCATCAAAATCTTCACAAACTAGGGTTAGAAAAAGGTAAATTTTTGCAACAAGAAGCTACAAAAACTAATGATTAGATCCAATAGGGCATGTTCACATCGGGTTCACCAAAATGTGTAATAAAAAATTTGGATAAAATGAAAATGATAAAACAAATGAAATGCATTACCTTGTCCAAATCCTTCAATACCTCGAATAGATGCAACGATGGCTTGATTGGTTCAATGATTTGATATGTTGATTGCTCAATTCAACAGCATAACAATAAGATGAAGATGCTTGATGGAAGAATAGATAATAGATGAGAAGATTGAAGAATGATTTCGACAGCATAAGGATATTCAACTCAAATGCATGCTAATGGCTTGGAAGAGGGTTGATTTATAGGAAAGACTTGGTTCAAATGGATGGTTGAGATTAAAAGGCTAATTGACCGATGTGGATGGCTAGGATTGATTAGTTATTCCCACTCTTCAAGGAAGGTGTACTCATGTGACAAGTGTACAAAGGAGGATAAGGCTCATGTGTGATTGTGTACACAAAACCTCTTATTTAATAAGTTTGTGTTATAATGTAGACAAAAAAGGATATTGAATGAAAGATGTAGTACCACACATGATTGAAATGAGAGGTGGACAACTATTGGAATGTGATGAAAGGTGAGGACTTAATTCAAATATTGTATTTGAATTAGTTGGGAATTAGTTGGGATATTAATTAAATAAATAAGATTTATTTAATTAATTGGGAAGATGGGATTATGAATGTGAAATTAATTAAATAAATAAAAATTATTTAATTAATTGGCTAAGTGGGATAAGGATGGGATTAAGATGGGATTTTAATTAAATAAATAAAATTTATTTAATTAATTGGCTAATGGATTAGTGGGATTAGGACAAAATGCTACATGATGTCTTATAAAATGTTTTGACTAGGTGTTGCAAGACATGGACAAATTTGGGTGTCTACACTTATGTAATAGGCTAATGTCACACATTAAGAACTGAGCCATTGTCAATCATAACTCGTTTAATCAATTTATTATTTATTGTAACAAAAATAATCAAAGAATCATATTGGTTTTGAACTTCAAGAGATGGCAACTCATGTTGTTGAAACAAAATATCTATTTTTGTTGCATGTGTTAAGAGAAAATTGGATCAACAATGAATAAACAATAATAATCAATATCAAGTTACCCAAAACTCAATGAAATGGTGAACTAAGAAGATTCAAGTAAACAATGAACAAACAACAAAGCAAACCTCCCTAATTCGAAGCTTCCATTGATTGCCTATCACAATCATTCTTCCATGTATGAAATAAGGCCCTCAGAGAGTGCACTTCCTTGTTATGCTTCAAGAATGTCAATTGGGAATGGCAGTGATAGTTTATTGCAATGAAGAGGAGCTTCACAATAATGGTAGTAGTGTGTGGTGTGTAGTAACAAATGTGATCACAAGCAATGAAGGAATTGGTGCCAAAGGCACGCTATAATTCTTGTAGAGTAACAATACTTAAAGCTTGGATGATTGAAATGGAAGAAGAATGTTCAATTTATAGACTTGGGAGAATGAAGATCAATGGTATAGAAAGAATGAGAAGATCAACGGTCGAGAATAGATGAGGAATGTGAGTGAATAAGAAGAAGACAAGTGTCACCCAAAAGTTGTTTTATTTGAGTTAACTACTTTCTTTTCTAAAGATAAGACATGCTTTTCATAAATTAAAAAGTTTTTTTCTAATTTAAGAGATATTGATAAAAACAAGGTTAATTGAATAGATAACTTAACTTGAGATTTGCTTTTGCATGATTTGAGAGAAATTAAATAATAAATTATTTAATTGTGTGTGCATGGAGAAGAAGACTTATTTTTAGAAGATTTGGAAGATATTTGAAGAATTTGAAGATAAGAAAACAAATTAAATAAATAAATTTATTTAATTGTTGTGCATGATTTGGAAGAATAAATAAAATATTTGATTATATTTTATTTTTGGAGATTGAGAGGATTTAAATAAATTTGATTTGATTTATTTAAATTGGAAGAATGATTTGACTTAATTAAATAATTGAGAATTATTTAATTGTTTGGAAGAATTTAATTAAATAAAGGATTTTATTTAATTTTGACTTTAGAAAAGGTAATTAAATATTTTGATATTTAATTAATTTAGAGGAATGTGAATCGAACAAATAAATTTGTTTATTTATTTATTGATAGAAGAATTAGAAGGGAATAAATGTTAAGAATATTTATTTATACTGAATCGTGTCATTTTTAGGCGTATACAACATGCATACAATCCAAAAGAGCTACTACATCATTAGGTTTAATAGCAGGTGGCACAATCACTTTTGTAAAGCTTCTTGGAGTAGGTGAAGTTTGAATAAGTTCCCAAAGAGATATCTTAGCAGTCTGAGTAGCATGAAGTTGCTCAACAAGATCGTAATCTTGACCAACTTTATGTGTTAAACGAGGTGCTTGAGGAAGCATCGATTGAGAAGTTGGTAAAGATATCAAAATGCTTGATTGTTGTTTATTTTGTTTGTTATTCTGAGTATTGTATGTATGAGAAACCATAGCAGAACTAGGTTGTTGTGAAGTTGGATATGATATCTATTTAGCATAGTTGTAAATGTAATCAGGAGAACAAGAAGAAGGTGAAGACCTCTAACAGTGAGCACCAGTTTAGAAGGGGATTGAGGTACATATGAACACAAAGTGACCACTATTTTTCAGTTTCATAGTTTCTTCTCTAGCTTTAGGAACATAAATTGCATTTACAAATCTTTGAAACAATGATGGTTTAAGAGTCGCAGTGGACTGTTCAATTGAGATAAAGTCATCAAGGGCTTCATATAGCATATTGATGTCATCACAACTATATGGCTCATCATACACATGAAAGTCTTGTAAAAAGTAATCCGACATTTTAACATGCTCAAATTCACCCAAGACTTAAATGTAAAAATGCTATATCATGAACTTTGTGAAAAAGATAAAATAACACTATGCACTACACAAAGTTGTAATTTTCAAATTCTTTTCAATGAAAGGATAAAAGAATCAGTCAAGATTTAAGGAATGTACTTTCAAGAAAGAGGGTTTGCAATCTTAAAGGTGTTTTAGGACAGCAAACTAAATCAGATCTGAATTATAAAAAGATGCAAATTCTTTTAGAGTACAAGTTCACCAAAATGTTTAGTGGTGAAAATGTGGAAGAAAGATGGATGATACAAGTCCTACACTTTTACACACTAAAGAATTAGGGAAGAAAAGGGTGAGTTTAGGGATAAACTACAGATTCCCAATGTTTCCTTTTCCTGTTAATTGTGTCTATGTGGTTGTTGAATTAGGTTTTGCAAGCTAGTTTTCCTCTCTAACCATAAAACCCTAATTTGCATATCAGACTATAATAATTCAATTTTTGACACAGATATTGATGAAACAAACATAGAAATACAAAGTAAACAATTTAGAGGAAGTGTACCCGAAAATTGAGGAGTTATTGGACTAGGAAAAACTGAGTTGTTGGACTAGGGCGCTAGTCACTGTGTCCTGAAAGTTTCTTGATGTTAGAATCTTCTACACCAGCTGCTTCACAATCTCTAGAGATTCTCATATCCCAGAAAAATCACCCAGTTAGACTAGGGCATGAGTCACCATGTCCCGAAACTCTCATAATCTCAAAATTGAAATTCTGTCACGACTGTGTCTGCAACATGAACCTTCCTACAACTCCTTTCCACCAAATCTCGACAAATGTAACTTGCACAAATAAAAGGAGGAGAAAAATGTTTGTGGCTATATAGGAGCTTGCCTCAGTCAAGCCTCGTTTCAGTGTTCCCACCTCAACAATAGCTAGAGATAAATATTTGCAAATGTGTGTGAAAACCCTAGCAAAGTGTATACAGAAATATCAAACCCTAGATGTCTCAATCAAGGGAAGATCAACAACTTGCATAAACTCAATGAACAAACACAACTTCACCTTAAGGAGATGAAAGTAATGAAGACTTGCATGAACAAGAAGGCGAATCAACAATGTCTGCGAAGGATCTCCAAGCTCGGTATTGGAGCCTTCAACCCTTCTCCTGATCATGCAAAATGTGTACAAACCCTAGGAAGAGCAAGATAGTCTCAAGATCTTGAATCCTAATCTCCATCCATGGTCTCCATGAAAGCAAATTTAAATGACTTAGAGAGCTTCAACAAATTACTGATCTTCAATGGTAATTTTGGTAGAGTTTTGGCATCAAGTTTGCATGAAAATTATATATGATAAAATGATTTTCAAATATCTCTTTATATCCAACCTTAGGAATTTCAAATTTTGAATTAAGATGTTGACATCGCACGAAAAAACAAAAATTTGAAAGTGGAATCCTAGAATGCGCGTCAAGAGCTGACATCCCTCCAAAACTCAAGACCCTGAGAAATAAGGTAGGACAAGGGTGCTAGCGCCCAAGCCCAAGCCCTGATTTCCCACTCAAGACTGCCTTAAGGTGGTTAGGTGGTCCCAAATCCAAGTTTTCTTTTCCCATTCAATCTTCAGTTATTCAAAAATGTGAGATTCTTCCAGTTAGACCTAGGTCAGTTAGGTTTTGGGAAGGTCTGTAAAAACTAGGTTGAAAGGTCACCAAAGGGAAGGAGCTAAACCATGGAAAAATTGTACCATTCCATGCAAGAGGACAATTTCTAACATAACAACAACTAGCAGGATTAGTAGACACAGGTTCTTCTTTAATGGCAATAAACAAGCATTCATTTGAACCAATGCTAGTATCGTCCGACTCATCATCTGTTACACCATCATCATCAAGATCTCTAACATAATAGCATTTCTTTATGATTCTAGGTCTACTTTCAAATTTCTTCTTACCTCTCTCAATTCTCTCCGGACACCTAGAGGCATAGTGGCCAATCTTATCACTAGTAGAATTTGGGCATATAAATGACTACGTGACTAAAAATTTTAGTCACAACAACTAAAAATGAGTAAATTCTACTAATTTTTTGCAACACACCTGTAAATGACTAAATAAATGACTAATTTGATCGTCAGGTAAAATCACAACTATAAATGATTAAATAATTAGTCACACAAATAAACAAATAAAAATTAGACTTAAAAAAATGAGCGCCAAAAGTGAAAACGATGGGTGCCAAAAGTGAACCAAAAGTGAAATTCATTTCACTAAAATACAATGAATATGAAGAGGGCTCGTTTGAACCCTTTGTTGTTGGTGTAGCTATCGATGCTGGTCCACCATTTAATACCACTTTTCAAGCTTCTACTCATTTGCTCCAAGGTCGGCTAGGGTCGGTCAGCAAATCTCTATTGCCTGGAATGGCAGACCACAACACTGCACTGTTCTTAGGGTTTATTTGCGGGAATGCAGGTGAGTTACCATGTTTGAGGATGTTATTGATTATCTTGAGGGGAGGTTGTGAGCGACGGGATTTTGTAGAGCTGAGCGGTGCATCTTGTTTTAATTAGCAAACTGAAATAGACAGACTACCATGGTATTTTTATTCTCTTCATTCCTTCTTTCATCGCATTTCTGCAAAATTTATCTCATCTTTTTGCATAATAGATTTGCATTATGGTTTAGGGCTTAGGGTTTATATATTTTATCGCCTTATATTTCTTTCAAAGACTCCTAAAATTAAATCTTTTCCCCAAATTTTTATTTTTTGAAGTTTCATTCTGATCTGGAATAGACGAGTTTTAAATCTATATGGCTATCTTTTGGTTGAGGAGTTTATTTAACATTATTATTTTGCTTCTAGTCAAGATCTAATGGTTCAAGAATTAGTATTTCTTTTTCTAAACAATAATCAAAATGCCATGAAATAGGCTACAAATGAATGCACTAACAAGAAACTTGTAAAGCAACATATTATAATTGTAATAATAGAATATATTAATTCATAAACCTGCAAGTTCTGTATAGAATCCAGAAGGTTGGATATATGCCTCAAGAAATAAAAAATATGAACTACAAAACTAGAGATCTATTTCATGAGTAGCCATATAACATATTTATAGCTAATCTAGGTTTAGAGGATAAAGATAGGATGGATGAATACAAGAAGAGCTATAGTTTGTCCTTTGTCAGTTTAAATTTGTAGTTTGTCATTTTCCACCATTATTCTGCTATTAGTGTCAAAGGCTATGCTATCACTGTTAGTGTTTGCTAGTGTTGTGTAATGGGAGTTAGGCTCTACAGTTTTGACCATGAGTGCCAGGAATCATGATGAAGCCAACACTGTCTATCACATGATGTTTAGTGAACCCATAGGATGGCACACGTTGATCAAACTTAGATTCTTCTGGATCAAAAAGGCTTTTCAAATGTAAAATACATAATTGTAAAACTAGCCTTTTCCCCTCTACATACACCAAACCTGTCTACAAACCAATATATGGCACAACCATGTTTCCCTGGACATAGTCAGTCATGTACTAGGCTCCAGATCATGGTAAGATGCTAACAGAGGATTTGATCATAAGCATAGCTTCATGTGTTTTTATTAAGATAATGCATTCAAACTTTTAAAGTGTGCTATTAGTATTAGATGAAATATGCAGTGATAAATTGGTTCTGTCTTTCACATCCCCAATAATTGATGAGAAAATGTTTTCGATCTTGGCATAGTAGTTTCTGACCCATGACAGCAAAAAGCTCATCCACTATTGAGTATATATTCTTCTCCATTTAATGAGATGCTGATACTTATCTTCATTTATATTTAGTATTTGATCTTGTTGAAATGTATGATACAGGTTCTAAGCAATTTATTTTACATTCTTCAATTTTCATGTTTTTAGGTTTGGAGTTATGTGACAGATGAAGTCTGCCATACTCTTATTGTTGCAATAAGTAATGTTATGGACCTTCAGGGATATACCATGAGGTCCCTTTATCGAGCATCTTAGCGTCAGAATGAACATGTGAGAGACCATTCATTTTTCCCTCTAAAGTAAAATGAATGATTGACCTTGTATTTCATCAAAATTGTCTCTTTATGGCATAGATGGAAAAAAGTGATTGTGTACATAAGTTCTGAAGTTATCTGATTGTGAATTTTTTTAGACATTTTGTTAAAACTTATATTTGTGATTGTCTGATCTATATGTATGCTGCAAATTAATACTTTTAGATATCATTAGATTTGATTGTTACACTGTAGTTGTGATGTTTTTTTAACTGAATTTGTTCCAAAATCAAGTCTTATAGGTAGTAAGTTCTAGCTTTCCAAATGTTTTCACATAAAGTTAGATTGACCTTCTTTGTAGTTGAGGTGTCTTATTAGCTATCTACCTTGGATGGGCACAATGTATGTTTTTTTTTCTTATGGGCAGATAAGAAGTGCATAAGTCGTAGCATTTTTAGGATCCAAATAAAAAAGTAGGGTCACTGTAAATACTTCTAACTCTACATTCATATGTGATCTATAGGCACCAAGAAAACACATCCACACAACCATGACATATTTAAATGATATAGTTTAGAGTGTCCTCAAGATAGACAACACATGCAAGAAGGTCAACCATGCACACATAATGATCAATTGTAGGTGTAATGCAATAAGGGTTACTAATCTGATTGAAATATGTACAGCCCTCATCCACTGAACCTGCATGGCTGCATGCACATAGAACACAAGAAAAGTTCATCTTGTATTTTTGCAGTTTGATCTTCAATGGCCTTTACTTGATTCTGCTGTTTAGAAATGATCTCACCCATTTTATGATTTGCATTGTCAAATTCAATAATTGATTTGAGAGCTTTGGCAAGTTCTTCTTCCGCTTCTCTTGCTCTTGCATCATTATCTTGAAGTCTATGTTCATATGTAGTAGATAGATCTTTTTCTTTATCTATACCTTCCTGCTGGACTTTCTAAGCTACATTTTCCAATTCACAATTTTTCTCCTTCAACATCCTTACTTTATTTTCCAAAATGGCATTCTCACTTTAAAGCTTCATTACTTGATTATGGAATTCACTTAGGGATTTTTCCAAGCCTACAAGTTGTGTAGTGTGTACATCTTCAAATGATTCTAGTTCTTGTTGTAATTGGATGACTTGCACTTTTAGCTCATCTACCATAATTGTATCCTTGGTAGAGCTACTTTCAAGATATTTGATTATTTCAAGTCTATTAGCTAGATTTGTTTCTACTCTTATCACTCTTGCATCAGTTCTTTGAAGTTTATATTCATAGGCAGCTCTTTCCTCTTTTTCTTTTTTGAAATTTTCTAGAACAACTGTTTGAACTTTAGTTTCCAGGTCATAAATCATCTCCTTGAAGACATTTAGCTCACCTTGTAAACCATGGTTCTGATTCTAGATGTCAATTACTTGATGCTGAAAGTCACTAAGTACCTTTTCCTTACTAGAAATTTCACATGCCTTATCTATACTTCCACATTTTACATACATGTCTACCAGAGCATTTCCAACTATAATATCTGACAAAAATCCCCCTTCCATTATGTTATGATGGATGTCCATAACCTGTTCCAAAGCTCCCATTTTGGTACAGGCAGGGAGGATACTGACAAAGGTTGTCGAATTTGGATTTACACCTAATTGCATTTGCTTGAAAGTTTCTAAAGCCTTTTCAAAAAATCCAATTTTGTGCATATCCTACAATCATTGCATTCCATGAGATGACATCTCTTTGAGGCATTCTACCAAACAATTCACATGCCTTGTCAATGCTTCCACATTTTGCATACATGTCTACCAGGGTAGTTGAAACTACAACATCTGACAAAATTCCTCTATCCATTACTTTTTGATGGATGGCCATACCTTGTTCCAATGCTCCCATTTTGGCATAGGCAGGAAGGATGCTGGCAAAGGCTGTGGAATTTGGTTTTACACCAGCCAATTGCATTTGCTTTAAAATTTCTAAAGCCTTTCCAACAAATTCATTTTGTGCATATCCTACAATCGTTCCATTCCATGAGATGACATTTCTTTGAGGCATTCTATCAAACAGTTCTTGTGCCTTGTCTATGCTTCCACATTTTGTATTCATGTCTACCAGAGCATTTCCAATATAATATCTAAAAAAAATCCCCCTTCCATTATGTTTTGATGGATGTCCATACCCTATTCCAAAGCTCCCATTTTGACACAGGCAAGGAGGATGCTAGCAAGGTTGTGGAATTTGGCTTTACACCAGCCAATTGCATTTTCTTTAAAGTTTCTAAAGCCTTTTCAAAAAAATCCATTTGGTGCATATCCTGCAATCATTACAGTCCATGAGACCACATTTCTTTGAGGCATTATGTCAAACATTTCACGTGCCTTGTCTATGCTTCCACATTTTGCATACATGTCTAATAGGGTAGTTGCAACTACAACATCTGACAAAATTCCTCTATCCTTTATGTTTTGATGGATGTCCATACCCTATTCCAAAGCTCCCATTTTGACACAGGTAAGGAGGATAATGGCAAAGGTTGTGGAATTTGGCTTTACACCAGCCAATTGTATTTACTTTAAAATTTCTAAATCCTTTTCAACAAATCCATTTTGTGCATATCCTGCAATCATTGTAGTCCATGAGACCACATTTATTTGAGGCATTATGTCAAACAGTTCATGTGCTTTGTCTATGCTTCCACATTTTGCATACATGTCTAACAAGGCAGTTACAACTACAACATCTGACAAAATTCCTCTATCCTTTATGTTTTGATGGATGTCCATACCCTATTCCAAAGCAAGGAGGATGTTGGCACAAGTTGTGGAATTTGGCTTTACACCAGCCAATTGCATTTTCTTTAAAATTTCTAAAGCCTTTTTAACAAATCCATTTTGTTCATATCTTATAATCATTGTATTCCATGAGACCACATTTCTTTGAGGCATTATGTCAAACAGTTCACATGCCTTATCTATGCTTCCACATTTTGTATACATGTCTAACAAGCCAGTTGCAACTACAACATCTGAAAAAATTCCTCTATCCTTTATGTTTTGATGGATGTCCATACCCTATTCTAAAGTAGGGAGGATGATGGCAAAGGTTGTGGAATTTGGCTTTACACCAGCCAATTGCATTTGCTTTAAAATTTCTAAAGCCTTTTTGACAAATCTATTTTTTGCATATCCTGCAATCATTGCAGTCTATGAGACCACATTTCTTTGAGGCATTCTATCAAACAGTTCACATGCCTTGTCTATGCTTCCACATTTTGCATACATGTCAAACAAGGCAGTTGCAACTACATCTCACAAAATTCCTCTATCCTTTATGTTTTGATGGATGTCCATACCCTATTCTTTATTACTCTATCCTTTATTCCCAATTTGCCCAACGTCCTGTGTCTTTTTTAACTTTTCTAATTGCCAAGCCATGTGACGTGACCCTTATTAAGTGTTATTTCGAAAGATTTTGTTGTTCTGACAGTTGTCCTTGAACGCCAGAGGACAGGTATACTTCAAGGTCTATATTATTATTGTATTGCTTGTTGCATGATCTGTCATTTTACATTTTCCATTATTAGTTTCTTGCTCTATTGAAATTGATTCTCCATTTTCCAATATAAGTTTCTTTTTGTGTTGAAATTAATTTTCTGTTTTACTTTCCAACAAAATTTTTTGAGCCAACAATGGCAATAGTTACAACTCATGGAGCAAGATCAGGGGTTAAAAGTGAAAAGCCAATTGCAAATGGCAGTGGGGAACATCCATCTTCAAGATCTAGTCACAAAATCACAGCTTCTGTAAGATTCTTTGTAATTAAAATTTCTCCAGTCTTAGTTAATTTTTAAGTATTAATAAATGCAAATTTCCCTCATTCAATGTACAATTTTAGAGCTAGCAAATTTAATGAATGGAAATTTAGTTTTTTGATTGTGACTATTTTTTAAGATATAACTTGTTTTATGATATCTCATTCACAAAGAACTTTTCCAACTAAGGCTTCAAAGCAAGCAGTCGCTTTGGCTGCTCATGGTTATGCAGTTCAAGGACAAGCTTTGTTCAACTTGAAAGATTCTAATAATGTTAGCATTTAGAAAAAATTGTCGAGGCTATACAATGGTTGCTATGTTGCTATTTGTTTTAATACTCTATTTCTAGTGTTCTAAAGGCTAAAGCAATAGAATTTACTATAATTTTCATTATTTAAAAAAAAATACTCCACACATCAAGAATGTCGCATTTGTTTTACCCACAAAATTGTAATCTTACAGGAAGATAGAGAAAGGCCCATTTCACGAAAGTATAAGTTTGAGGAGCCTCGTCTTGAATAGATTCAATAGCTAGAGGTCTATTTTTATTGTTGCCTACTTCTAAATCTAATTTTAGATTATGATTATATGAAATCCTCTTAGGAGACTTTATGATTTTTGTCTACATAATGATCTTGTAAAGCATTTTAGGGAAGATTGACATCGGCGCTTACTAAGTTCAGATTTCAAGAAACACGTTGATGGTTTGGACTTGTTGCAAAAGGTTTCCTTTCATCATCATTGCAAACTACAACTATTTATCTTTAGAATTCTTGGAAATAAACAGTTCATGTGCCTTGTCTATGCTTCCACATTTTGCATACATGTCTAACAAGGCAGTTGCAACTACAACATCTGACAAAACTCCTCTATCCTTTATGTTTTGATGGATGTCCATACCCTATTCCAAAGCTCCCATTTTGACACAGGTAGGGAGGATGCTGGAAAAGGTTGTGGAATTTGGCTTTACACTAGCCAATTGCATTTGCTTTAAAATTTCTAAAGCCTTTTCAACAAATCCATTTTGTGCATATCCTGCAATCATTCCATTCCATGAGATGACATTTCTTTGAGGCATTCTATCAAATAGTTTTTGTGCCTTGTCTATGCTTCCACATTTTGCATTCATGTCTACCAGAGCATTTCCAACTATAATATCTGAAAAAAAATCCCCCTTCCATTATGTTTTGATGGATGTCCATACCCTATTCCAAAGATCCCATTTTGACACAGGTAGGGAGGATGATGGCAAAGGTTGTGGAATTTGGCTTTACACCAACTAATTGCATTTGCTTTAAAATTTCTAAAGCCTTTTCAACAAATCCATTTTGTGTATATCCTACAATCATTGCATTCCAAGAGATGACATCTCTTTGAGCCATTCCATCAAACAGTTCACGTGCCTTATCTATACTTTCACATGTTTGTTTTTCCCGCATCCTCACGCACACACAAAAGTTCCTTCATGGGGATGCGGGGAGAGCCCTCCATCCGGTGCCCTCATGCCCTTGTCCTTGCAAGGTTGCAAGGGAGCTAGGACTGCATAGAGATAAGTAGGTGAGGTAGCAATCACACCAAATGAAATACCCAATAGATGTCTTCCCTGAATTTTTAAGCAGGTTCATCTTGCACAGCTGCATTACTTACACCTCTCTTTATTCTTCTTTCCTCCTTTCTATTACAGTCGATCAGGAGGCTCTCTCTAAGCTCTCTCTATGTAGTCCATGAGACCACATTTTTTTGAGGCATTCTATCAAATAGTTCATGTACCTTGTCCATGGTTCCACATTTTACATATATGTCTACCAGGGCAGTTGCAACTACAACATCTGACAAAATTCCTCTATCCTTCATGCTTTGATGGGTGTCCATACCCTAATCCAAAGCTCCCAATTTGGGATAGGCAAGGAGGATGATGGCAAAGGTTGTGGAGTTTGGCTTTACACCTGTCAATTGCATTTGCTTGAAAGTTTCTAAAGTCTTCTCAAAAAGTTAAATTTGTGCATATCCTACAATCATTGCAGTCCATGACACCACATTTATTTGAGGAATTTTGTCAAATAGTTCACGTGCTTTGTCTATGTTTCCACATTTTGCATACATGTCTACCAGGGCAGTTGCCACTACAACATCTGACAAAATTTCTCTACCCTTTATGCTTTGATGGATTTCTATACCCTGTTGCAAAGCTCCCATTTTGTCATAGGCTAGGAGGATGTTGGCAAAGGTCATAGAATTTGGCTTTAGTTTGTTTAATCTATTCTCCAATTCATCCATTATGCATTCTTAACCTGTTTCTTCTTTTGTGTGTATGAGATGGATTCGTTATTGTTGGTATGTGAAGTCAGTTTATCTTATTCTAGCATTGGTAAAGTTGTCAATGAAAGTCAATTGATCTTGAATGCAAATGTATGGTAAAATTCTGTAACAGTGAATTTCTTCTAAGAATAAAATTATTGAGAGATCTTTGCTAGTGGTTTTTCCTGGTACAAATTAGATTTTCCATGTAAATCTGTGTTGTCTATTTTGTATAGCTTACTACTATTTCATTGTGTTAATTCTCAATTCTACACTGCATATTTTTCTAACAGTTATTTGAATTAGAGATTAGGATTGGTTTTCAACAGTATCTGTGCTGTGAATTAGATAAATTATAATTTTCTTCTTATTTTTTTATCATTGCAGTGATTGTAGAGCTTCTTAATAATGCAATTGATGAGGTAATGTAGCTTTGTACTCTATTTCCTGAGATGAATTGCTGAAGTGGCTACAATCACTCATTTGTGATAGTTACCCTAGAGATGAGAGAAGTTCATAACTAATTCTTATTTCTAAAATATCTCAGTCAATTTTGTTTGTTGAAGGGTTGTCTTGATGATGACTATTTGTCAACCTGATGTATGATGTTTTGATGATAAGATAACTTATATTTGAAGATTAGTGTTCTATTATTGTCTATATTGTGGGTAGAAATTTTCCTTATTGTGTTTCTTATTTTGGTCCAATAACATTCAGATACCTCATGGTGCAACTTATGTCAAAGTGGACCAAATTTACAACCCTCGCGACTGCAATCATGCTTTACTTTTTCAGGGTGTGAACATTATTCCTAGCTTGCTATCACTATTTGTGCAAATTGGTATTGTATTTACTTTTATGACCATAGACTAGTTGAAATTATCACCTTGTATTTTCTTTTGCAGATGATGAAGGGGGCATGGATCCTAATTGTATTCAACAATGCATGAGCTTGGGATATTTGATGAAGAACACAAACACTACCATTGTGACAACAGTTTAAAGTGAATATGCTAAGAGAATGTAACTGCTGGCTATGAATATACACTTCAAAGAACTGAGAGGGAGATGTCGAAGCTAATTATCAATGACAATAAAGAGCACAGAAGCAACAACTTTGTAAAGCTAGTGATCAAGGAGGATAGTCTCAAGTGCAATTTTTGCATAGGTGGCTGTCAAGTCTCAAATGCACAATATATTCTTAGTAATTGTGTTTTGTTTCTTGGATTTTCATCTATTTTGTTGGACCTTGAGAGGAATGTTGAATGTGCCTAGTGTGTTCCTTGTTTCACCTAATAGTTTGCAATCTTAAAGGTTTTGAGATAGTAACTTCTTGCTATGTATTAGTCTCATTATGGGATTTTTTAATTGAGGTATACATTAGAGGTTTCAAATGCTTTCAAGGTAAAGTTTGCAATGTATAAAGATGGCAACAAATAGCAAGGCAGTGAAATCCAAACCCTGCATAGTCAAGATTGCAATTAAGGCTTCATTGAGGTTTAAACCATGGTGACATAGGGTTTTGACCTGGAAGTAGTTTTGACTATGAATTGCAAAAGGCATAATATGGACTTGTTATGATATGTTGTCAAAGATTACAAGGTGTTTGCAACAAATTACAAGGAATTGCAGCCTTCTCTTCATGGAAAGTTTTGTGTTTGAAGGCTTCTCTATTTAAGGTCTTCTCAGAGGACTTTTATTCTTTAGTTCTTACTTCTTTTGCAACAGCAATAGTTTCATTGTAACTCTTTTTCAAGAGATTTTATGTAACAATAACTCTTTTTAAATTATTAAAGACAACAATATTCCTTTTTCAAGACTTGTGTTTCTCTTTGCAACTAGTGATATGATGTTTAATAAACAATGTATCAATATACTACAGTTGACAAAAATTAGTGAACAAAAACAATTAAATAAACTACCAAATTGATCAAAATGATGATTAAAATTAATGACTAAATAAACTACCAATGGGAGGAAATCAGTGAATAAAAATGACTAAATAAGTGGCCAGTTAACAACAATCAATGACTAAATTAACGACTAAATATATCAGTGAATAAAAAATGACTAAATAAGTGACCAAATTACAACAATCAATGACTAAATCAACGACTAAATATACTACCAAATTGATCAATCAAAACAACCAATAAATGACTAAAACTGGTTTAGTCATCAATTTGGTCATGTTATAAATGACTGGCAATAAACTACTAATGGTCACATGACCATGTTTGGTCATTTATGAGTAGTTTTTAGTAGTTTTTTTAGTAATATATTGTTCTTTTTGTACTAGTGTACCACAAGAAAAGCATTTGAATGATAACTTGCCTTTAAACTTATCGATACCTATTTGCATTTTATCCACGAAGTTGGCTTCAATCTCATCAAGGTCATCATCAGATTCCACAGCATATTTTTGAGCTCTTGAAGTCTTTTCTGAAGCTCTAGATTTGAACGCAGACTTAGTCTTCGGCAGAGCATCACCAAACTCTCTCATCTCAAAAGTTGTAAGCTTCCCAAGCTGTTGATCTTTTGTAATCTTGTTCACACTCACAACTTCTTCAATTGATGACACCTTGTGACTATAGGATTTAGGAAAAGACCTAGGAATCTTCAACACAACATCATCTTCATCAGTAGTTCCTCCAAGACCTTTGATTCCATTGACAATTTCACCAACCTTTTGCATGTAGATTGTTATGTTCTCATCATCACTCATCTTCAGGGCTTTATACTTCACCTTCAGATTTTGTAATTTTGCACTCTTCACAGAATCATCTCCTTCATACAATTTTTTCAACTTTTCCCAGATCTCATGAGCAATTTCCAGATCTATTACTTTCACTAACTCAGTGTTGGATAAAGCATTTAACAGAGCATCTCTAGCCTTTCCATTAAACTCATACTGTTTGACTTCATCTTCATCTGATGGTCCATTTTGAGGAATAGTATATTTTTTCTCTGCCATCTTCCAAACATTATAACTAAGAAGAATGAGATGACTTTTCATCCATACCTTTCAAAGAGCATAATCTGTTCCATCAAACTGTAGTGATTCCTTCATGTGTGCCATCCTAGATCTACCTCAAGCTATTAGGCTCTTTACCAAGGAACCCTCGCTCTGATACCAATTGTTGAAAATGGCAAGACAACTGAGAGGGGGGTGAATCAATTGTAACTAAAACTTCAAAACCATTAACACATCATCCACTTAATCACTGTTATTGTATTTTAACCATTAAAGCATGAAATTAGAAACTTAAACACATTCAACACATGAGACACCAGATTATTATGTGGAAAACCCAATAAGGGGAAAACCACAGTGAGTGTTAGCTCACAATATAATATGTAATAACAATATCAAAAATTAGAGGCTCACTACCCAGAATGCTCACTGCAAAAGAAGAGGCTCACTACCAATGGGGCGGCTCACTGTCAGTGGGTGGCTCACTGCCAGAGTTGGTGAACTAAGATAGTAGCATCTACAATATGCCAAGGTTTAGTTCCATTGAAGTACAATAAATATCCTCTGTTCTGCTCTACTTTTTCACTTCACAATTATCTTTTTTATCATCGCATCTCTCTTCAGTTAATTCATGACTTCATTACATGTTTTTATACAATTCATTAACCTTGGAATGAACATCAAGGTCGACATTACAATCATCAACCATTGGAACAATCTCCAAGGTTGGCAAACACACATATATTAGAATAGGTCTGAACCTAAATAGATTTATGAAGGAAAAGAATGAATGCGGACCAAACCACGCCTTAGTTCGGACTCAAATGCAACAACATGCTATCGCAAACTCCAAAGAATAATCACAACACTAGTACAAAAACAACAATATATGATTAAAAAACTACTAAAAATTGCATATTAATGACCAAACATGATCACATGACCATTAGTAGTTTATTGCCAGTCATTTATAATGTGACCAAATCGATGACTAAACCATTTTTAGTCATTTATTGGTTGTTTTGATTGATCAATTTGGTAGCATATTTAGTTATTGATTGATGTAATCTGCTCACTTATTTAGTCATTATTTATACATTGATATATTTAGTCATTAATTTAGTCATTGATTGTTGTTAATTGGTCACTTATTTAGTCATTTTTATTCACTGATTTATGTCCATTGGTAGTGTATTGGTGTAGAGGAAACGAGCTCCTTTGCCTCTAAACCCCACTGACATAGTTTACCACAAACAGAAATTCACTACTGATAAAATAAGATTGCAAAAAGAAAATTCCTCTTTATTCATAAATCTACAACATATTTGCATGACAAGTTGGCCTCACAATGGCCTCTCAAATCCTACACAACTCTACAGACCTCCCTTGGGCATACACAGCCCCAAGTCACTAGCCCTTCTCTCAGACTAAGAGTTCTTCTGCTTCTCTGTGTTCCTTATTGGTGTTCGGCTCTCTCCCTAGCTGTGCCCTTTTCTTTCCTCTCTCTGGGCATACACCGTCTCCCACACACTGCCAAAATCTATAACTGTTGGCCCTTTTTATTACCAACTGCAAAGACATTGTCACTTCCATTTCCATAACAATTGAAACGATTCATTACAGCTTCCGCAGAAACATTCAAAAATAGTCATAACTGATGCAGAGTGGAACGCAACGGAGGCAACCTAACAGGAAGGAGCTGCCAACAAAACAAACAGCATGATAAACTTCTCTATCGGCTGAACCTCATCATCATATTTCCTAACAACACCAACTGCATCATCATATTTCAACAGCATCATCATATTTCTGATGATCGCAAATATCCTCCTATCGACTACTATTTACCTCCTTCGACTGTCGCCTGTCATCATCATCATGATAATCAACGGGCGCAAACATCCTCCGGTTGCACTGTTCATCGGGTGCCAAACACAAGCGGCATCATCATGATATTCAACATCCGGTTCTTCGAAACCTCCTGATGATGCTAATACAACTTCCTGCCTACGCCGATACCTTTCCACTTAGCGACAGCAGGATAAACCCGCATAGAGGGATTTCTTAATATCCTGATGACGATGACGTCATATCCTGATGACGATGACGTCACACATCATCCTGATGAACTCTTCATACACTTAGCCAAAAAAACTCAACTTTCACACCCGCATCCGTTAGCGATATGCGGATGATGACCTTCCCCGAGAGATGATCCTGACTGCGATATATACACTGAGTATATATCCAACTCAAAACATCATGATGCACCTGCAACATGCAAATTTCACCAACTTCATGCCCCGATCCGGATGGCGATGGATTCGCAGATGATGTTGCGGCTCGTCCCGACTGGAAACGCACATGCAGACTCCTGTGTATCCTTCCACTGCATGAAAGCACTCACAACCGCATAATTTCACAAAGATCATGTGACGACCGGGCCGGATCACCTCCAAACCAAAATCTAACAGTTTATCTTCTAGACCTAGCACATGAGGATGCTAGGCTGATTTACAGCATGCTTCTAACAGATCTCCTGAACAATGCAATGCACAAACAGAAAACACAAATGCAATCTACGCTATGATACAGGTCCATTCCACCGATTTGCAGGATCAACCGGTGGAAGGGTTGAAAGTGGTCATTAGCTTGCAAAACGGAAAGGAAATCAACACAGATGCAAACAGATAATGCAAAAGATGAGATCTTATTCAATTGAAATTCAATGTCCTGAATACAATTTCCCAATGTCTGAACTGCTCTCCTGAATATCTACTCAACACCAGTACATCAATATCAAAACTATATCAAACTATATGTCTAAACCCTACAGATCGAAGGTATATATATAACAAATCCTTCGAGTACTACTAACATCACTTCCCAGCGGCTGGGAGCTTCCAAGCGGCTGGGAGAGAGGACAGCTCAGACTCTCTTATCCCGATCTCTAACTGCCTACACATACTCCTATGCTGAACTATTACATAGCATCGGTCACAGTGGACCTTATTACATGATAAGTCAAACATACTAAAAATAGATTATCCCGTCAGCATGATGATAACTATCCTACATCCTGATCATGTATGTCCTCATGCGGACCTATATCCTGATCATGTATGTCATCATGCGGACCTATATCCTGATCATGTGCGGGTGCTCCTGCACCATACTCCCCAAAAGAAGAAATCTCAAGTCCACTTGAGATGAGAGTATCAAGGTCGGCACCATGTTTCTGTATCTGTTCTGCAGTCATCCATACTGCTTCAGAAGTCGGCTGTCCCTTCCAAGAGACGAGGTACTCCAAGTACTTCTTGTTCCTGGTCTGTTTGACCACTCTAGTGTCCAAAATCTGCTGTATCTGTGGAGGATCATGTGGAGGAATGTCTTCAGCAACTGTATCCTGTAGGATATCCTGATCTGCATCTGGATTAGCCTTGTATGGAGTTAAGTCACATACATTGAAGATAGGAGATAAACCAAGATCAGGTGGTAGTTGGATCTTATAAGCATTTGGTCCATGCTTTTGCAAAATCTGACATGGTCCAGCTTTCTTTTGCATGAGCTTAGTATACTTCCCCTTAGGGAGCCTGTCCTTCTTCAAGTGAACCCAAACCAAATCTCCAACAGCAAATGGAACATCCTTCTTCTTCTTGTCAGCATACTCCTTATACTTTAAGGTGGTTTGCTGGAGTTGGGTCTTAACCTGATCATGAACTTCTTTGATTGCTTCAGCAAAAGCTTCTCCATCTGCACTAACAGGATCTGCTGTAGGTAGTTCTCGCAACTCTAAAATACCTCTGGGATGCATTCCATATACTACCTGAAAAGGCGATTTTCCTGTGCTCCTGTTGACAGTATCATTATATGAAAACTCAGCTTGAGACAGAATATTGTCCCACTTCTCTCCATGCTGTTTTGTCAAGCATCTAAGTAGATTCCCTAAGGAACGGTTCACAACCTCAGTTTGTCCATCCGTTTGAGGATGATATGCAGAGGAAAATGATAAATTGGTTCCCAGCTTCCTCCATAGGGTTCTCCAGAAATGACCCACAAACTTCACATCTCTGTCTGAAACTATGCTCAAAGGTAACCCATGAATTCTGACAACTTCCCTGAAGAATAAATCTGCAATATATGAGGCATCTGCAGTGGTTTTGCATGGCAAGAAATGTGCCATCTTACTGAACCTGTCCACTACAACAAAGACACTGTCAAATCCTCTCCTGGTCCTTGGTAAACCTAAAACAAAATCCATACTGATACTTTCCCATGGTCTGGAGGGAATGGGTAAGGGCTGATATAACCCTGCATTAGTTGACCTGCCTTTAGCCTTCTGACAAATTACACAGGTTTCTACAAATTTCCTGACATCTGTCTGCAACTTAGGCCAGAAATAATGCCTCCTGACCAGATCAAGAGTCTTGTCTAGACCAAAATGACCTGCCATCGCTCCACAATGTTTCTCCTTGACTATATTCAACCTCATAGAACATCTGGGAATACACAACTGTCCACCCTTGAACAGCAATCCATCTTGGATCAGGTATTCAGAGAACTCAGCATGGTATTTCTCCCCAAAAGAAGTACAGACCTGATATATTTCTCCAAAATCTTCATCAGACTCATACATGGTCTTGAGTGAGTCAATGCCAACACTCTCTAACTGAATCTGATTGACTGTGAGAACTCTCCTGCTCAAAGCATCTGCAACTTTGTTCTTAACCCCTTTCTTATGCTTCAAGGTAAAAGTGAAAGCCTGTAGTGTTTCTACCCACTTCATATGTCTGTGGTTCAGCTTCTCCTGACTGTTGATGAAACTCAAAGCTTGATTATCTGTGAAGACTATGAACTCCTTTGGCATCAGGTAATGCCTCCATTTCTTTAGGGACTGAACTAAAGCATACATTTCCAGATCATATGATGAATACCTTTTCTTAGCATCATTGAGCTTTTCACTGAAAAATGCAATTGGTCTACCCTCTTGACTGAGTACTGCTCCAATGGCCATGTGACTGGCATCACACTCTACCTGAAAGATCTTATTGAAATCTGGAAGTGCAAGGACTGGCTGCTGTGCCACCTTCCTCTTCAATGCCTCAAAGGAATCATCTGCTCCTTGAGTCCAAACAAACCTGCACTTTTGTCCTCCTTTAATGGTATCTAGCATGGGTGCACAAATATGACTGAACCCTCTGATGAACTTTCTGTAGAAGGTTGCTAACCCATGGAAACTTCTGACTTCATTCATGGTCTGTGGAGTTGGCCAATTCAAAATGGCACTCACCTTCTCCTTATCCATCTGCAGCTTGCCTTGTGAGATGACAAAACCTAAATAGGTGATCTCCTGTTTCATGAACAAACACTTGTCCAAGTTTATCATCAGCTTCTCTTCATGTAACCTCTTGAGAACCAGCTCTATATGCCTGAGATGTTCTTCTCTGGTGTTACTGAAAATCAGAATGTCATCTAAATAGACTATGACAAACTTACCAATGAATTCCTTCAGAACCTCATTCATCAGCCTCATGAAAGTACTAGGGGCATTAGACAAACCAAATGGCATAACCTTCCATTCATACAAACCTTCATTTGTTTTGAATGCTGTCTTCCACTCATCACCTGGTCTAATCCTGATCTGATGGTACCCACTCTTCAAATCTATCTTGGTAAAGTACTTAGCATTTCCCAAACAATCAAGTAAATCCTCAATTCTGGGGATTGGAAACCTATACCTGATTGTGATCTTGTTGATGGCTCTGGAATCTGTACAAAGTCTCCAAGTGCCTTCCTTCTTAGGTGCTAACATAGCTGGTACTGCACATGGACTCAGACTCTTCCCAATCAGACCTGAATTCATCAATTCTTCAATCTGCCTGGCTACTTCTGCATTCTGTTCTGGGGTAAGCTTATAAGCTGCTTTATTTGGAAGTGTAGACCCTGGAATCAAGTCTATGCAATGACTGATATCTCTGATAGGTGGTAGGGATCTTGGCATTCCCTCTGAGATAACACCTTTGTACTTATCCAATAACTCTTGGACAGCTGGGTCTATCAGCCTTGGCTTCTTCTCCTTCTTGGCTTCTTGCTGTTGTTTCTTATTCACACTCATACAGGGGATTAGGGCATATGCAACTGCACCTTCTGCTGCTACTTCTTTCATAAACTGTTTGCCTTCCATCAGCATGACCTTCACTTCTTTGCCTTTAGACTTCTCCTCTTTCTCCTTCAATGGGAGTAGTATTACATCTTTACCATCTTTAGTGATTTTGTAGGTGTTTTTAACACCATCATGCTGTGCCTTCAGATCATATTGCCATGGTCTTCCAAACAAAAGGTTGCAGGCATCCATCTTGGTGATATCAAACAACAACTTATCTTTATATCCACCAATCTGAAACTCTACCCAAGCCTGCTCTTCTACAGTTGTCTGCTGACCTTGAGTGAGCCATGAGACTTTATATGGAGATGGATGAGGCAATCTCCTAAGCTTCAGCTTCACCACCATTTCTTCAGACACAAAGTTCTCAGTAGAACCAGAATCAATCAAAACTTTACAAGCCTTACCTCCTGCTTTGCAAGTGGTTCTGAAAAGGGACTTCCTCTGAGGGGCTTCTTTATCAGGTACCTTCATGGTAGTTACTGTTCTTCTCATCATCAGGGACTCTCCACTTTCTGGATATCCATAATTCTCAGGACCATTCACACTCTGAAAATCATTAGAACTTGTCCTACTCTGATTATCAGGTTCATTGACCAGATTTGTCCTCCTTTCACCTGCTGAGCTTGTGGCCTTGTCTGGACATCTGCTGGCTATATGGCCTTCTTTGTTACAGTTGTAACACCTGATGGATCCTCTGCCCTGGGATCTTCCTCTGTAAGGTCTTCTACCTCTGAAGTTTCCTTGTTGACTGAAATTCTCTTTCTGACTCTGGCTATTGTTGCCCTTGCTATTGTCTTGACTAGACTCTCCTTGATATCCCTGTCCTTGTCCTCTGCC
The DNA here is from genome assembly GCA_027924645.1 of Cunninghamia lanceolata. NCBI lineage: Eukaryota > Viridiplantae > Streptophyta > Pinopsida > Cupressales > Cupressaceae > Cunninghamia > Cunninghamia lanceolata. Next base: position 7,283,798 of record BSBN01000636.1, on the reverse strand, counting down.
TCTGAAAGGACTTCTTCCACCTCTTTGTTGTCTTCCTCTTCCTCTGTTGTTCTGATCTTGCTTTCTCTTCAGCTTTTCTTCCACCTTCAGTGCCAACTGAAAACTTTTCTGCACTGTATCTGGGTTATGCAGACTCAGATCTTCCTGAATATTAAACCTCAGTCCATTAAGGTATCTGGCTACCTTTTCTTCTTCACTTTCTTTCACCTTGGTCTTCATACAGAGTTTCATGAACTCTTCTGTATATGAGCTGACATCTAGCTCCTTCTGCTTCAGGTTCTGCTTCCTCTTGTGTAACTGGATACTGTAATCCAAAGGGATATAAGCCTCCTTTACCAATTCCATCATCTTCTTCCATGTGGCAACTCTACGTTTTCCCTCCTGCACTCTATCATCCTGAACAAAGTTCCACCATGTCAAGGCAGCTTCTTTCATCTTTGACTGTGCTATCTTCACTCTCTGCTGTTCTGGTATCTCCTCTGTCACAAAGAAATTGTTCAGACAGTCTATCCATTCCATTACTGAATCAGGGTCCATCTTACCTGTAAACACTGGCAAGTCCAGCTTCACATCCATGGTTCTCCTCTCCATGGCCTTGAGGGCGTTCAACAGCGGTCTCTGGTCTGCAGGAACGACCTCCTCGCTCCAATTAGGGATATCCTCTTCTTCCCTATCATCTTCTCTACCAGAACCTACTCTGCTCCTCAACTTTGCTAACTCATCTTTCAACTCCTGATTCTGAGCCTTCACGGCCTTACTTTCTGCAATCTGTTTCTTCACCAGAACTGCCAACTCAACGTTGGTCATCTTTGTTGGAAACTCAGATGTTCCTTCTTCGTCTGACATCCTGCTTATCTTTTCCAAAAGATCCTAACCTTTGCTCTGATACCACTATGATGCAGAGTGGAACGCAACGGAGGCAACCTAACAGGAAGGAGCTGCCAACAAAACAAACAGCATGATAAACTTCTCTATCGGCTGAACCTCATCATCATATTTCCTAACAACACCAACTGCATCATCATATTTCAACAGCATCATCATATTTCTGATGATCGCAAATATCCTCCTGTCGACTACTATTTACCTCCTTCGACTGTCGCCTGTCATCATCATCATGATAATCAACGGGCGCAAACATCCTCTGATTGCACTGTTCATCGGGTGCCAAACACAAGCGGCATCATCATGATATTCAACATCCGGTTCTTCGAAACCTCCTGATGATGCTAATACAACTTCCTGCCTACGCCGATACCTTTCCACTTAGCGACAGCAGGATAAACCCGCATAGAGGGATTTCTTAATATCCTGATGACGATGACGTCATATCCTGATGACGATGACGTCACACATCATCCTGATGAACTCTTCATACACTTAGCCAAAAAAACTCAACTTTCACACCCGCATCCGTTAGCGATATGCGGATGATGACCTTCCCCGAGAGATGATCCTGACTGCGATATATACACTGAGTATATATCCAACTCAAAACATCATGATGCACCTGCAACATGCAAATTTCACCAACTTCATGCCCCGATCCGGATGGCGATGGATTCGCAGATGATGTTGCGGCTCGTCCCGACTGGAAACGCACATGCAGACTCCTGTGTATCCTTCCACTGCATGAAAGCACTCACAACCGCATAATTTCACAAAGATCATGTGACGACCGAGCTGGATCACCTCCAAACCAAAATCTGACAGTTTATCTTCTAGACCTAGCACATGAGGATGCTAGGCTGATTTACAGCATGCTTCTAACAGATCTCCTGAACAATGCAATGCACAAATAGAAAACACAAATGCAATCTACGCTATGATACAGGTCCATTCCACCGATTTGCAGGATCAACCGGTGGAAGGGTTGAAAGTGGTCATTAGCTTGCAAAACGGAAAGGAAATCAACACAGATGCAAACAGATAATGCAAAAGACGAGATCTTATTCAATTGAAATTCAATGTCCTGAATACAGTTTCCCAATGTCTGAACTGCTCTCCTGAATATCTACTCAACACCAGTACATCAATATCAAAACTATATCAAACTATATGTCTAAACCCTACAGATCGAAGGTATATATATAACAAATCCTTCGAGTACTACTAACATCACTTCCCAGCGGCTGGGAGCTTCCAAGCGGCTGGGAGAGAGGACAGCTCAGACTCTCTTATCCCGATCTCTAACTGCCTACACATACTCCTATGCTGAACTATTACATAGCATCGGTCACAGTGGACCTTATTACATGATAAGTCAAACATACTAAAAATAGATTATCCCGTCAGCATGATGATAACTATCCTACATCCTGATCATGTATGTCCTCATGCGGACCTATATCCTGATCATGTATGTCATCATGCGGACCTATATCCTGATCATGTGCGGGTGCTCCTGCACCAATAACGGTCAAAAGATTTAGAACTGACACAATATTCATGGTCCCATCAATAACCAAAATACTTGCCAAATCATCCACCATTGAATAGCAATCGGTCAATCCTTGCTCTCCACTTGGGATTTACCACAAAGACAAATGTTAGCGTAGACTAACATTTTGCCACATCGCGGGGGCAACAAACAACTTCTGCTAAGATAACATGTCTAAATGAATTAAACCTACATCCACCATCGTGGTCTTTACTACCAACTCGACATCCACTTTTCACTGTATCAAGAGGACTGAAGATAATTCACACTGAAATGGACTGTCACCATAAAATGAAAGTTTACATCTATGACTGTGGCCCCCACTACCACTAGACCTTCCACGTCACCATTTTGTTGCATTGGGGAAACTACAAATGAGTTAGACTGAAGAGGCATATGAAGTGAAAAGAAGTTGACCACCACCACCGTGGTCCCACTACTGACTAAATGAACGGTAATCAGACCATCGAAGAGACAAAAACTATGTTTGAACAATATGAACAAGTCTCACTGAAGGCACTGCTGTATTGACTAACACCATCGGCTTGTTGAAGAGACCAAATTCTAGATCCTGTCGAAGTCACAAAGTCCCACCAACAAGAGTTTCTAGCCTTCCATCGACATGTTGAGGGGATGCTAAGAAGACTCTCGCTGATATGAGACTGTCCCACTGATGCCACTTCTCCTTACCACCAATGTAACAAACACACTTAGCGATCTGGATATCAAAGAGAGTGACAACTTCATCCCACTGAAACAAGACTGTCGCTCTGATAAAGGAGTTAACACCAACCCGCAGAGAGCTTAATGGATTGTCAAGGAGACTTGATACTTTGTCCTATCGACATGAGCATGTCAACTTGATGCCTTCTAAGCCAAGTTTGAGAGCATCTAAGTAAAACAATATTGAAATATTTTCTCATTGAATGTCTTTGCCATATCTACAAACAAGAGAAGTCAACCAAAACTGAAACCAAAGCAAAATGAAAATGAAATGTTTTTGGATGATGCAAGATTGCCCATTCGATCGAGATGCTCCTGCATCATGTATTTAGTCATTAATTTTAATCATCATTTTGATTAATTTGGTAGTATATTTAGTCATTTTTATTCATTGTTCACTGATTTCTGTCAATTGGTAGTATATTTGGTCAATTTAATTATTAATTGACATCAATTATTAGTATATTTAGTCATTTTAATTGACTAATATTTGAGGATTTAAACATAAAACATAGAAATACACATCAATCATCAATTGCACACAATAAGACAACCATTGAGAAGGCAAAATCCTTGAACTTTTTTTAAAAGAAAGGTGTTCTTACAACTTGCACAAGTCTAAAATATCTATCTTGCTTGAAAAATTCTTAGAAATAGAGTATTACAATGTTTATTTTCAGTCACAAGATTGAAAACCTGAGTTACAATGTATAGAAATGACAAGAAAGAAACTTCTCCAAAAAACTTCTGCAATGATGGAAACGCATGCTTGGAGCCCTTCAATGCAAGCACATGCCCCTTTCATCTCTTAAAACTTTTGCAACATGGGCAATCTTCTTGGAGAAAGTTGTAACGTGTAGAATCCAAGAAGGAGAGTGTTGATAGTGTCCCATATATGAAGCTCTCTCCTTCAATGTAGCCAACAATAACTCTAGAACCTTTCCTCCTTTATATGCAATGTGCCATCTAATATGAGCAACAGGGTGCTGCCTTTTCCACCATGAATGAAGATGTGCCTCAATACAACCAACAAAATTACTATTAGTCTCAATTCAGAAAGAATAAAAGTGCATTGTATATTACAAGTTTACAAAAGTCCAAACACAACAAAAAGATAAATTAATTAAAAAATTGAAGCCTTGTCAACAAATGCCTTAAACAGAGTGTTCAACATAGGCCTAAAATATGCATATTGAACCCTTGATTTCAGAACCTTGTTCAAAGTTTAAGAAAGGTGATACGCTCAGATTATAGAATGATGTTGACATTACAGAATGAAGGCTATCAACACTAACTAGACTGGAAAAACATTATCAACAGAAATTTTTTGGAAACCAAGCCCAAGAATGCCATCAAACTTAGACAACAAAAATGTCAACCCTAGTTCATGTGTTGTCTCAATAAAGACCTACACCATGAAAGAAACCATTTATACATAAATTCTAAATTAATTTGATGAGAAAAGATCTTTGATATCCAACTGGGAAGCCTTAACATCCAAAAGTTACTAACCTGATGTTTCACAACAAGTTTCCCTACTGTGACATCATCTTTACTTAAGAAACCAGATATTGATCCACTGCCATATTGGATCTCACAGGATTCTCCTTCACAAACAACAAATGATATCTATTAATTGTTTAGCAACTTCCTTAATAGCCCCATGTAAGCAGACTAAACTGAGGTTGAGGGTTTGAAGTAGAGTACCATCTTCTTGGTATGTGCTTGACTTTGATGACTTGTATCTTGAATGAAAATAGCAAGCTAGCTGTATTGTAAAATTATTGTTAATCATTGTTACAAAAATAACCACAAAATCCTCTTTAATTAAAATAATCCTTCTAGATATTTCAAGACAAGATATTTCAATTAATTTCTAAGAAAGCTAATTTCACTATCCAAACAGCCATCAATCTATTTATTGTATATAATTTCCTAGAATTCATAATTTGAATGTACGCTGAGTATTCCAGCAACACTACTTTTTTAGTTGGATCCTAAAAATGCTGCAACTTATGTTCTCTAAAACATCTGTACAAAAGTGGGCAGGTGTGGTGAGGTTCAAATAGTAAGGAGATTGACGAAAGAGGAATTAAAAAGACACTTGCATGTAGTTGGATTGAAGGGCGTAAAATGGTACATGTTTTTTTATGTAGGAGACAGATCACATCCACAAACATGGGAGAGCTATGCAAAATTGGAGAAATTGGTTTAGCAAATGAAGGCAGTAGAGTATTTCCAGATTCAAGACTTTTACTTAATGTTGTGGAATAGAACAAAAAAGAATCATTTATCTGCCACCATAGTGAAAAGTTAGCAATTGCATTTGGTTTGTTAAACATGGCCCCTGGAACAACCATTAGAGTTGTTAAGAACCTTCAAGTATGTTTCGATTTTCACACTGCATCCAAATTTATCTTCAAGATTTGCAAGAGAAATTGTTCTGAGAGATGTGAACCATTTCCATCATTTTAAATAGGCACAATGTTCTTGTGGAGAATATTGGTGATGCTAAATGAAACAATCTGAAAAATAGGATTGCACTATAATAATGTGCACTACATCAAATATCCAATAATAACAAAGGGACATCCATCAAAGCACAATAGTAGTGATTGAAGGAATAAATTACAAAATATCATCCTATCTATTTATGATGTTTTTCTAAGCATCAAAAAATTAAACAAACAAACTACAAAGCACAAAAATACATCTCTTAGTTGTATAGACCAGGATAGTCCAACCACCATGATACCACTTAATGAATACTAATGAGCTCCTAAGTCATGATCCAGATGACTCCTTTGGCACCTTGTAGGTGGTCCTGCATATGAAAGCTCTGGGTCCTAACAAAAACCACAAAATCAAGGAGTTCAAGCCAAGAATAAATGATATAGGGAAAATAACCTACAATGAAGATTTAAATTAAAAATAAAAAGACTACCAGATCTGAATATGGGCGCTTGACAGATCAACTCACATCCATTTGAAGTTGTCACCCTACAGAGTCTCAACTATGTTTCTTGGAAACAAGAAAAATGTATTTCTTATGGAAAGATGGCTTATACATTTGAGAAGGTTTAGGTATTTATGAAATGAAATAGGGTTAGTTAAGAAGCATGTGGAGTCAATTCATCTTGTACAGTGATTCTCCTACAATGTTCTACAGGTGATACACATTTATACATACATTTGATAAAAGAACATTCAGGGATTGATACCTCACAGAGTTCTAGCCACAGACATCAAAAGTTGTCACTAAGACTTAGATTCGGCTAAATATATACAACCCTCAACCCAATAACCAAATCCATAAGATTTTTATTTGTTTTTCCCAAAATCAAGCTTTTAGCCTGGGCCCTGGTCTACAAACTCTACAAAAGCACTCAACCCAAAAGAAACGGCCTAAATTTTCAAAAAATACTTCATTGCTTCAACAAGCATGCACTGCTCTTGTTGGATACTGATTCAACCAAAAGACAAAGACTAAAAGCAACTAAGGCCTTATATTTAACTCCAATCTTTTAATAATTATATAAGTTATAGATCATCCCATAATGTTTCATTTAGGATTTAAATTTTTACCTTTGAATAGCAAGACAAACTTAAGTACGTATGGTTTCATAACAGGTGAAATACAACTAAAAGTTCACCATCAACAAGGAGATTATTTACCTGGAGCAAAAACTGGATAAGGAACTGGTGGTTGTGAAGGTGATGTCCACTAGCCATTAAGAGGTCCTAAAGCAGGACTAGGTCCTGCTAGTGGAGGACCACTAAAATTTGGCAAAGCTGCTTGCATTGATCCCATGCTTAGAAACTGTACACTAATGTCAACCACCAAACTAATTTAAACTCAGAAGCATGACTAATCTTAGTATTAAAAACAAATATAATAGATACAATTGTTTCAACTTTCAATAAGTGACTGAGAAAGCATGAAATCCAAACAAAATACTTTAGACATAATCACCTCATGTTTTCAAATGAGCAGGGCATAAGACCCTCTTAACAAAGTCAATAAATGAGACAATGAAATTATTTTCATATTGTACCATGTTTGTGTTAGACCACTGTGTAAATCTCAAACAAACATCAATTCTAGTAATTGTCCAGTGATAGAGTAGTTATTCATCTTCTATAGTGATTCTCCTATAATGTTCTACAGGTGATACACATCTATACATACATTATGATAGAAGTATCACAATCCTAGAAGGTTTGTAGAGCATTAGAAGGTCAATTTCAAGAATGTATACTAATGGAGGAGATCTACAGGAGTTCTACAAGACCAACATAGCCATACATGCTTGTACAGGGTATTAAATCAAGGTGAGAGCTCTGTCAAACCTATAAACACTATGAAAATCATTAGAGATCAGAGGTCCATCAAGCATTAAGGAGACTATGGAAGCTTAAAGGAGGTCTACAAAGTGTAAAGAGGCCTATATAACTATTAAGAAGTCTTTTTAAGCCATATCAAGTCTATCAAATCATGTTAGCGTCTATGTAGTTCAAAGAATCTGTGTATAACCATTAAGGGTCTATGAAGTTCTCTTAAAGGATCTGTGAAAACCATTGTAATGTTTGTAAAGAGGCTTAAAAGCATGCAGAGGTTATTGAAGCTCTATATAATCTTAAGACCGTGTTAAACCTTAAAAGACTTTATCAAATCATTAAGAGTCTATGATCTATTGTAAAGCATGATATTGTCTAAAATACATATTATAAAACCTTGAAGACCTTGCATAAACCATGAGAAATTATGCATGATCATTAGGAACTCTATCAAGTCATTAAAGGTATGCACAAGCTTTTTAAGGGTCTATGAAGTTTTCTAAGGGTTTATGAGACATTTGTAAGGTCTATATAGATAGACTTATAGAAACCCTATGGAACCCATAATAGGCTTGTACATCGCCCAACCAAGACAAGAATAGAAAGGTTTGTAGTCATTCATTAGGTTTGTTAAGCCATGAAGAGTCTTTGAAGCTATTAAAAGGTCTACCAAACATTTCTAGGTCTGTCAAAATTTTATGAAGGATTTGTGAAGCATTTGGTGTATGTGATTATCTTTGGAGTACTTGTGGCATCATATGGAGAAATAAATGTCAACTAGGAAGAGAGTGACCATACAAAGGGATCAAAGACAGTGGAAGGGTAAAGCATAGGATGTTGTACCAAAAGCTTATCAAGTGAGAAGTAATGAAGAAAAAATCAATCACCAAATGATCTTCATTCCCAAAAATAATGGGTAATATTGGCAATGCATACAAGGGTAAGATCCCCATCACCATGAGGTATTTCAAGCATTCAAAGTTTTTATAGCCCTAAGAAGGTTTGTAAAGAGTTTTAGGGATATGTATAACCTAGGAAGGTCTGCATAATATTTTCAAGGTCTTTGTAAACCCTAAGAGCTCTATTAAACCCTAATAAGGTCTATCAAACCCTAAAGTCCCATCATTTTTATAGACTCCAGTGTTTACCATAGTACAACTGAGTACAGATAAGAGAGGTGTGAGCTGGTGGTGTTAACCTCCATCCTGTGGGAGTCTTTTCACAGTCTGTGCGGTAGTGCGGTGAAGAAGCTGTTGTCTCGTGATGGTCAATGGAATGGCCTATAGTAGTGTGGTATACATACCATCGTCCTGTGATGGTCAATGGAATGGCCTCGTGGTAGTGTAGTATACATACCATCCTCCTGCGATGGTCAATGGAATGGCCTTGCGGTAGTGCAGTATACATACCAGCATCCCACGATGGTCAATGGAATGGCCTTGCGGTAGTGTGGTATACATACCACTGTCCCGCGAATGACCTTGCGGTGGTGTGGTGTATAACCCACAACACCACAACAATCATGCAATGGGGTCTGCAGTATGGTAGTTAAGCCTGGGAACGACAGACCAAGATGGAACTGTGAGAAAGGTCAATGACAACTGACTAATGAGTAAGGTGTCAACACGTGGCACAAGGCTACTTCTTGATCTAAGCCATCAAAGTACCTATAGCACACATTTTTGGCTATGTAAATATCTAGCATCTTATGAGATACTTTGTAGTACTCATTCAATGTCACGTCAAAATCTTCACACAAGACTTTCAGTTTCATGAGCTCTGCTATAATACAAACACATAGAATTTCATGGTTCCTTTGTAGTCTGGTAAAAATTACAAAAGTACATGAAAACCCCAAAACTCTACCCAGGGAAAATTCCCAAATTTTAACTTAGGAATTTTAACTTTTCACAAGACCTAACCTTCCCTAGGACCAATTGGACATTTGAGAACTTTGATATTGTGACCTTTTATGCAAATTGTCCACACTTAAAATTTGAATTGTGAAACTTGACATGGTAAATTGACAACTTGAGTGATACATGAGACAACTTTGACTTACATGGAAGACATTAAATTTGAAAATTGGAATTGGAAAATTTCATGACAGCGGATATAAAGGCCAACAGTTTGGTAACTAACAACTGTAGGGTCTTATTTTTAGGGTGGAGAGTTGTTGGTTTAAATTAAATGCTTTTTCTTCCTGTGAGCCCCTTGTCCATTGTGAGTGTGTCTTTTGTTTTAGGGGGTGAAATTGAGATTGTTTACTCTGCATTGATTCCATAGAAGGTTTGTTATCTTTTCTAACATCAACATCAGCAGAGTAAATTGACCTAGGCATTTGAGGTGGCTTTCACAAAGAGCTAAGTGTTGAGGTAGATGGTTGTTGATATGGAAAAATAGGGAAAGAATTATATGTGAGAGTCCATGTGGCAGGGTTGTAGTAAGGATTTAAGTCTCCAGATTGAAACCCATTGACCTTAAAAGGAGATGGCACTACCTCCTTCAATTGCAAATGCAGACTATTGAATGACTGTGAGGATTGTTTGTAATGTTTGGAACATTGATGGAGCCAAATATTGTTGGGACAGATGGCAGGGTGTGCTTGGAGGTGACGATATGTTATGTCTTTTGTTTGCAGTTGTAATTTGCATCATAAATTGCATATTTAAATAGGTGTTTAAATGTACAAGCATTTATTGTGCCTAAGCAAAAATCAACATGAACCTGTTCCAATGTCCCATCATGTTGCCAATGCCATCTCATTTCCTAATTCTCATTTCTAGCAGCACAAATTAGAGGATAGATGTGGCCAATGTTGAACAATAATAACACAAAGTGCAAATATGTAACTAATCTTGAATAATCCAAAATGTGAGAAGATACTGATCAAAACCCTAAAAGATGGAAAACCTCACAAACGTGATAAATCAAATCTTATGAGCTCAATTCATACCATGAAAATCAATTCATAAAGAAACATTAAATTAGAAAATAAAACAATTTGAGTATTACCTATGCAAATTGTTGCAAACATACTAAGATTATGGGGTAAGCCACATGCTGATCAATACAGAGGAGCAAATAAAAGCCATGTGGTTATTGTAATAGTAGCCATAGTTTGCAGGTTGGTTTCTTTGGGATTATTATTGCTTGGATTCTACCGCTATAGAAGAAGCAATGTAGGTAGAAGAAGCCATATAGCAAGGAAAATTGATGGATCCTCAAAAAATCCCAGTAATGGCAATATATCAAGGCAACCCAATGAGAATAGTAGACCAGATTTGAGGAAAAGTTTATCATCAGATCACATCAATCCTCCCGTCCCTGCTATCCATGTTATAACACACAAAGAAGCCTAGGTGTTCACTTACAGACAGCTTCAATTTTCTACAAACAATTTTAACCCTGCTAATGTTATTAGTAATGGAGGATTTTGGTTAGTGTACAGAAGCGTCTTGCCTGATGATGGAATAGTGGCCATCAAACAACTTGATAGAGGTGGAAAGCAAGGAGAATGTGAATTTAGAGTTGAGGTGGACCTTCTAAGCTGTTTGCATTCTCCCCATCTGCTTGAGCTTATTGGCTCCTATGAATGGATTTGTAGATTTCACATCCTATTAAAGCAATTTTGAAAACAAAAATTAGTGTAGTGGGATGAAGTACTTTATGGATGAAGCTATTGAGAGGAAAAAAATTACTCTCTGTTTATTGTCATTGCAATCTATGATAATCTATAATAGAGGGTTTGGGCTCCTAATTTTACTATGAGGACAGTCCCATGGAAATATGTAATTGCACTTACATGAATAAGTGATTTATTCTTAAAAAAAAAAAGAATCCTAGGTCTTGTGGGATATAAGGCAGATGTTATTGCACAAGGGAAATTTATGGAATATGGAATAAAAACAAAACCAAATATTAGAATGCCATTGTGAAATTGATAAAGATGAACATTCTTCTGAATATATTCCATGAATTGCACTCTGTAAATCACAGTTAGAAATACGGCTACTAATCACACGTAGAAACAAAACCCTAGAAACCAAAAAAATGAAAAGGATTATAGTATTTTTTTTAAAGTGTGATGAATGTGTACCTATCTCCACCCTCATCACTGGCACCCATGAGCTTGTGAGAATCAAGGAGCATTATTTGTCCTCAGACGTCTTCTACACTACAATGCTCTGCATGCAGATGTATTGGCCACAACTAGAGAAAACCCATCCCTAACCAGTCCAAACACACACTCCATCACACAACCACTGAAAACCCTCTTCCCTTTTCACTGCTTGCAAATGCTTCTTCACCAAGTAACACACAAACTGTATACCAAAACTATTGAACTCACCCTCTTCTTGTTCCCTTTCCTACTTCAGATTTTCCTGCATCCCTTTTACTATATAAAGAAAAATAACATTTTGACTCTCTACCTAGTCCCTTTCATGTGACGTGGGAAAATCTTAAATTTGGATTTCATTTTCCTGGGTTTTAGTTTGTAAGGGTAAAAGTGTGTCTTGCCTTAAATCATATTGTCTAATTTTTATTTATGTGACTAATTATTTAGTCATTTCTATTTGTGACTAATTATTTAGTTGTGTTTTTTACCCGATGACCAAATTAGTCATTTATACCTGTGTTGCAAAAAAAATGGTAGAATTTAGTCATTTTTAGTTGTCATGACTAAAAGTTTTAGTCACCTAGTCATTTATTTGTCAAATTCTACTAGTGCAAGTAGTGAAAACAACCAAGTCAGCCAAAATTGGTGTTAACACTAAGACCTTTAAGAACACGCTTCATGCATGATCCGAATTACACTTTGTGGACCAATCAAAAGGCAGGAACATGATCTAGAGATATCCACAAGTAGGTTACAATCACCAAGAACATCTGCACAACCTCTAAACACTTTGTCCATAAGATTCTTCAAACCAAAGCACTTGAACATTACTATCGGCCACTGTCATAAAGGAAAGAGCACTTGCGGAGCACTTGCAGAGCACCAAATCATGAACCATTTGAACTAAAGGTACTTAACATCATTACAAACTTAATTTCAAAACCACATACTGTAAAACTTAAATGTGGAGAAATGCAGAGCAGAATACATTCTCCCTGTGACCATTAAATACACAAAAAAAAAGTTTTTACTCTGGTGAACATAACTCTCTCAAATCTTCACACCAAAGGTTCAAACTTGAAACATGGCAACTACAGACATCCTTTAACATAACTTCCAAACTACAAACAAAGATATTTAATCTACAAGATATGCGAAGAAAAATACAGCACTGTTCTTCTACAAGCCAAGATACTTTGCAACACATTGTTTCCACTAGGAGAGCAAATTTTCTCAAAAGCACTTGGAAACTCAATATCAAGAACACTTTCTCATTATCTTCAACACTTATATAAGCCAATACAAAGAAACTAAATCAACACAATTAAGCATCAAAACAAGAGCACAGTTGACACCAATGACAACACGGATATGTTGATATCAATTACAACACTGATAAGCACATACTTGCAACAGTCCATTGTCACCAGGGTGCCCAAGAGAAAATAATTGATTGTATTTGTAGATATCAATCTTTATTTTCATAGATACCTTATGCCCTGCTAGATTCAAATGTGCAATGGGTGTTTATAGGAAACATGTAGCCCCTAAATCAATATAAGATTTTGTTAATGAAATATCTATCTTTCACTCATCTATGCACAACACTTCATGATTACCAATAATTTGTTGGCTATCATGAGGTCCCAACCTCACCATCTCCTACTAGACAATCCTAAGCATCATCTTCTTTTAATATCTATAGTAAAAACTTCATTAAAAATAACACTTCTACAATTATTAATAATGTAGTGGCTACAACACCCTCATGAGTTACTATAGCCCTCTCTTCTTCTAAATAGAAAAGAACTCGACATTTTACACATTTTCCTAAGTCTCTTTATTCTATCTTGCAACAACTCTTGAACAACTTAGTTTAGTTATCATATATTCGACCCCTAGACACAAGGAAATGCTTGCCACCTTCCTATGACTTGAATGCCTTTTATCAAATCCATAGAGTCCCTGGCCATGACACCAAAAGATGTTTGTGTCTTAAACATATAGTACAAGACCTCATCGATCAAAATTTCATCCAAGTATCTAGCATGAAGGATAAAGGAAACAAATTGGTTGCTCCTCCCAATCAAAACTTACAAATCTATACCAATCCACTTCCACATCATTCTTCTAGCTTCATTGACCTTCCTTCCACCTCTATGATACTAGAAAAGAATACTGATGAGCCTTCCCCATAGTGTCGCATCTCATTTTTTTGGACTTTATTATAAATTAGATAGAGAACATTTTACTATGACTATTTTACTTTGAGTTATTTCACATGTGTGAAAGTAGCTACCGTGAAAGTTATAAATACACAATTTAGAAATTTAATTTAAATAATTGAATATTATTGGTACGATTATGGAGGTACATTTTGTTTTGCTTCGGCTATGATTTTGGGGAACTAACCTATTAATGAAAATCTAAGTGTGACTGAGTGCAGGAAAATGTCGAAGATGAGAACATGGTTGAGGTAGAGATGTTCTAGCCACTTGACAAGAACTATTTGGGATGGATAACCTTGATGCACTCACACACTCACATAGTCTCAAAGCATATTGCATTTTCTAAATGATCTTTTTATGCATTATTAATTAGTCGATAAATGTGATTGATGATTTGGGAGTAGATAAATATATGTTTTAATTGTTACAATAAGTCCATTTAGAATGCATGATTAGTTATAAATATTAATGTTATTTTGATTTATATTTAAATGGTGTATTTTATATTAATTAATAATAAATAAGTTTTTTCCTAAAAATATTATTGTTTGAAAAATAATATCTAATTTAGATTTAAAACAATTATGCTTAAATAGATAGATATATTATTATTATTATTATTATTACAAAGTACTTCTTGAGTTGTTTTTAGTAATTGTGTTTTATTAAAAATAGCTAAACTATATTAATATTCTTTTTAGAAATCTAATTAAAAGAATTAACGGAAATTACCGTCATGCAAATGACAAAAATATAGAAGTTCCTGTCATGCAAGTGACAGAAATTTAAATAAGATTATTTTATTCTATTCTTGAAAAAGAAATGAGAGTTTTGAAAACCAAATCTCATGTAAAACTTAAGTATCAATCAGTTATTAAAGAGCAGTGCAAAACCTGAATTTTGTACGAGGTCATCCCACAATAATGGGTTACACTTTTTGGCCAAACTTGACATTGAAATCAACATTTTGAACTAAATCTTCACTGTCTGACACCTATAGCCACTAAACCGTTAGGAATTTGAAGATGATGTGAACTAGTGATTTGTGAGATTTTGTTTGCAAATTCTAAATATATTTTTTGAAAAAAAAAATGGAGTTAAATTGTAAAAAAAATTGTATCTCCTTTTATACTAGTTTTTAATAGTAAACAACATTTTTTTAAGGTGATGTATATTATGTAGCACATAATTTTTTTCTACAAACAATAAAATTCTGGTTCTTTTGAATTTAGATTGGTAACACCAATATATAGCACATGATCTTGCATTTGGTTTCATAATGTTTTGTTGAATTTTTTTTTTTAATTAAGTTTTGAAGTTAAAGGAATTATAATTTAGACATAGGTGTATTCCATAAAACATAACTTTTTCTATATGTATCGAAATTCAATTTTTTTTTTGTTATCTAAGAAGGCGGGTTCTCTTATTTTTAAAAGTTGGGATGATATGATTTTAAAGAATTGGAAGCAGTTAAAGGTCCCTGATAATAGTTGCTTTAAGTCTGAAGTTTTGACTGATCGATCCGCTATCAAATGGATCCCTCCGACTGAATCCTTTGTAAAGCTTAATTTTGATGGTGCGAGCAGAGGTAATCCAGGAATCTCCAGTGCTGGTTGTGTTATTAGAAATCATCATGGAACAATTCTCAGAGCTTTGTCAATTAAACTCGGTACAATAACAAATAATGAGGCCGAGGCTTTGGCTCTAATAGCAGGTTTGAATCTAACATTAAAATATGGTTTTACTAATATTATTGTGGAAGGGGATTCACTGAATATTGTTAGAGCTTTCTCCAATAACTCCTCTCCGAGCTGGAAAATAGAATATATTCTTAAATCTGGCAGGGATCTATTAAAACAGTTTCACTCATTTCAGATAAGGCATACATATCGTGAAGGTAATCTCTTAGCTGATTTTTTAGCTAATCTTGCTTTTAGTTTTAATGAGGTTGCTATCGAATGGAACTCTGAATATCTCCTTCAGATTCCCAGAATAAGTTATATTTTGGCCAAGGACTCAATTGAGTAAGTTATGATACTTTGGTTCATCTCTTTAGATTTTAAACTTTAATTTTAGCATTATTTTATGGTCCTATGTGATGTTAAGCTGACGTTGCTTTAAGTGTTGTGAACTTTGTTTCAGTGGGCGGATTGTACCTTGATGCTTGCTCCTAAAGACGGCTGGTAGACCTCGCACAAGGGAATTGGCATTTCATTAATTTCTATCATTTATGAGTTATACGAAGCATCTTTTGCATTTAACTTGGTTTTATGCTTGTTCTCTGCTTTCGCAGCTGTTATTATTTCTCGTTTTCTAATTAACTTGGTATAAAGCTCTGATCTCTGCTTTAGCAACTGTTATTATATCTCGTTTTCTATTTCACATCAGAGTTTAGCAGTTAGTATGGGTTCTATTCGCCGGAATACTAGAATTTCTTGGCCTATCCAGAATTGGGAACATCCCCTTCTTGGTTGTTTTAATTCTAACGCATTACAGGAAGTTTTTAAGGTTTATGAGGCATCTGTGGGCACTGCTATTATCCAATTCTGTAACTTACCAGCCCTACACACTCTAGTTGCTATTTATCCTTCTCACGTTGCTTCTCATTTTCTATCCAATGCAATGGATCTCTTGCAAACTGGAGACAGGGTAAGGGATTTGGGGTTAACTTTTATTCAGAATGTTCATTTTTCGATCGACGCATTTAATTATGCTTTAGTTGGTTATGATGTGCATTAAGGTTCTACTCTTGTGGGAGGGTTATTTGATTGCAGTTGTTTATTTCACATGCCTAGTTTACACTACCTTTTCAATGTGTTTTCTCATGGCCTTCGCAACAATTGTATCATTTCCTTTCGAAACTCAATTCATTGTCACAGGCAGGAATTGGGACATCAGTTGGTAGAAAAGGCTTTGGAAGTGTTTAATGCTTTGCTATTTCTGTTGAACTATGTGCCTCCTCCTCCGTCCCCTCCTCCTCAGCCTGCAGAGGATGATGATCACGTCGAGGATCCTGATTTGCAGGATATAGAGATAGCAGATTAATGGGGATCTCCTTCATGTTTTTTGCCTCCAGCGGTTACTTTTTTGTTTGGTTTTTGTATATGCCAGATGCTCTATAATTCCTTTTTAAAAATTGTATACTCTCTGGCATGATTTTAGTCATATTTCTTGTTTGGACCGACTCATGTTTTTGAGTTGATTCTGTATAATCTCGTTAAACTCAGGCTATAACCGGAGGTTTTCTTTGTCGATTCTTTCCTGCCGGTATGCCTCTTTTGAATCTGGCATTTTGTAACTTCTTTTTATTAATAAATTTTAGTGGTTCTGCCACTTTTTTGTTAAAAATAAAAATAAAAAATACCTAGGGCATAGATATTTTTTAGAATTTTTCACTAATTTCCTAATTTTCCATGTCTGTAGAACAAAGAACTCAATGTTCGGTGAAAAACCTACATTCACAAGAAATAAAAAAAATATATAATAATCAAATTAAATATATTTAAAATTATACTTTTTGGGAAGCTTATCATTTGATCCCCCAAAATGTAAATCAAAAGTGGTTTTTTATCAGCATTTTGATAGGGGTAGAGGAGACTCCATTATAGGTATGGTTTAAAACTAGCAGGGTTCTATCCAAGGGGGTTTGAATCTAAGGGGGTTTGATCAAACCCTCTTCAATTAAAATCCTTTAAATGGAACCTTTCAAGGCTTAAATCATTATATTTTCTAAAAATATGTGATTGCAGCAAAAATCGGGATGTCCCAGAAAGTGTAACCCATTATTGTGGCAGCACCCGACGCCAAGATTAAGGAGGATTGGAAAAAAAAAAGGAAAAGGCATTTTCAAAAACCAGTCAAGAATAGTCATAGAAAAATAGCGATAACTTTGTCATTTCTCAATGAAATTTAAAAATGTAAACTGTTCTAGAAAGATGGGAAAGAGAAAAACAAAACCCAGAAAGGCTTTGAAGATATTCCCAATAGTTAGCGAGCAGTTTAGCAAAAGATAGGCATGAATTTTTTGGCATGAGAAAAGCACAGGAATTTCAGCAATAGAAGGACAGAAGGTGAGAAAAGAAATATAGAGAAGAAAGAGCAAATGGACATCATGAGGTAGAGATTGACCTTTGAGAAAAGTGTGTAAAGTGGGTATTTTTCTCTAAATTTTAGTTGCTATATAAACTGTTCAAATTATGTTATTATACTGGCCTTCATATTATCTTCCTATGGTTCATGTAAATACTCTTAGCAATCTGGTTGTTGTTATAATTTATCCCTGTCACTATATCAGTTCAGACTAATTCCTGTCGCTGTTATTTTTACTGTAATAGCTAATTCCTGTCGCTGTTATTTTTACTGTAATAGCTAATTCCTGTCGCTGTTATTTTTACTGTAATAGCTAATTCCTGTCGCTGTTGTTTTTACTGTAATAGCTAATTCCTATCGCTGTTATTAGACTGTCACAACTGGTTCCTATCGCTGATTATTTTTACTGTCACTGCTATTCCTGTAGTTGTCTTTCCTGTTACAACTATTACAACAGTTATGTTAATATTGTAGTTGTTGTTTTCATCCTTGTCGCAACAGTATCTAATCTTGCCATAGTTTATATGAATTCTTGTCACCATTTTAGTCATTCCTGTAGCAGCTTGTTGTCTTTTTGTAACAACTTTCTGTTCTTGTAGCAAACTTTAAACAGCTCTTGTAACTGGTTTTTCTACATTCCTATAGCAAAATTAGTTGGTTTCCTACAGTAGAATTAACTTACTCCTGTAGCAAACAACAAGGTTATTATAATAAGTTAGGAATATATATATATATATATATATATATATATATATATATATACTTACTTTCTTGATCATGCCTTTGAATGATGTTTTATTGGTTTTTATAAAAGATGATGAATGATATTTATTTATCTTTTCAAATTTATGCCACAAGTACAATTGATAGGAATTATAAAAATGCCTTTGGACATAATGTTAGACCTAGATTTATTTTGGAAAATTATGATTGAAATAAGGGACTAAAGGTGTATCCAGATTTGATGCTTCTATATGCAACTTGTTGAATAAACAAAGCTCTTTTTTATTAAATCATTTTCTTGAAATTATAAACCAACTTTGGGTAGAAAAGTAGTTAGCATTAGTTTTTGGTGCAGAGCCCACCATAGTAAATTTTGGTTTTATCATAGCAAATTTTTGGCTTTTGTGCTCATTATAAGCCTAGGAGGAGTTTCATTTTATTATTGTTGTAATAAAGGTCAAATTGCAGACCACTCTTATGTTTTTGAAGTCACCTTGTAGTGGAGCTTTAATATTTGCTCAAGTTTAGAACTTTCTATGTTGAGTAGAGTAGTGGATAGGCTATTTTTAGCCTCCTTTTTGCTTTTCCATGATGTGGGAGATATGTACGATGAGAAACTAAATGTAAACCACATTATTTAGGCATGGAGACCTCAGGAGAGATGAGATGATGAAGTTTTGAAGAAGAAAAGCAATAGAAAAGAATAATTTTCTGCATTTTTACTATTTTTTCACTGTTCTTCTGTTTGATACGAATCCGTACAGCATTGTCATGAGCCCAAATGCATAAAATAAAGTAGTATACTGTGTTAGATTTCATTTATGTCCAGTTAGAAGGATTTTCATTTCTATTGAAGGATTTTTTAATCATTTTTCTAAAAACTATCCATAAACCCTAATGTTTTGAGGGTTTTAGAGAATCAATGGATTTTTATCCATTCCATCTATCTTGGACTCCAAAAATGGATGGAATGGTATGGATTAGCACATATATTGGTTTTATAATGATTGTAGATGTAGGGGAGAATCTTGGCACATGTGAGGAAGGAATATAGGTCTGATATCCTCATGTATCAAACTATGACAACAAACCATAAGGAAGAATTTGAGCATTTGGAGGTAGAGTTTGGTCTTGCATGTTAGGGAGCAGATGAATATGATGCCAAAGAACCCAAGGATGGCATACAAAACTAGAACTAGAGTCTTCATGGAAATTTCACTATCTTTTTCTTGACTGTCCTGTTAGGACAGAGCTGCTAAAGGCTGACTTAGAGTGGACAGTCCTAGATATATCAATCCCACATTAAATCTTTGCAAGTAAACCTTAAAACCTAATTTGTTTGAGTGTACTAAGGGTCATCAAGTCATATTTTAAAGGTCCTAATCTCATTTTATGTTTTGGAGGCATAGAAACCAAATTGATACAGTCTAGGAGGCCTAATTTGGCCTAAACAACAGGGTACAATTCATTTTGAGGGCATATGTCCAAAACAACCCATCTTGCATATTTGACGTGTAAAGGCATAATGGGTACTCAAAAAGATTATTCAGTCATGGCTTTATCATGAGATTTACAAGTTAAGCTTCAAAAACCCTATTATAAGGGCTACTAGCAAATATGATTATTTTCAAAGGAACATTGAATAGGGTGTGGTGTCAAAGTTCTTGGTGACCTCTAGTGGTTTTAGTCTAACAAGATAAATTGATTTAAGGTGTAATAAGAGTGTATTGGGTTGGTGGACTCATTTGTCTCCATTTGAGTATGTTTCATCATTGGCCAACCATGCTAGTTGAAGAAGGAACTTGTCAAGTTAGGATAGTTAGCCTAGTGGGTCTTAAGGTTCATGTCAATTGTCATTTTTGAAGTCTCCCCTACTCTGCATCAATTTTCTTCAAACTATTGAAAAGAAAGAACTGTAGGTTAGGAAATATAACCCATTTATAGATTCTATATATACCTATAATTATGTTTAAAGGAATAAATGAATATCTTTATCGAATTATTGCTTGAACGAGCACTCTCGTTGGTTGAGAAAAGTAATGAATTAACAAACTATATTTAGGAAAAAGTATGTGTTATTGACTTGGATATGAAATCATAGATCAAACCTTTAAAATCATTAAGCATAGTTACCATTTGGATATCTATGTAAACGCCATCTTAAATATTATTGGCATCTATTCTAATTAAATTGAATTTTTCTCTTATCTCTGTTGTATGAATCATGAAATAGATAGCAAAACTGAGGAAAGATAGTAATGATATTTGAATTAATCATGTGTGAAAGCACATTGTTGAAGTGGAGTTGGCATACATCATTATTGATTTTATTGTTTGAATTGTGTTTCCATTGAGTGTGCAATGGGAAAGGGATTAAGATGGTTTAGGCGAATCTGGGATATTATCTATTATGTGTGTTTGGGGTGGCTTTTGGGCTAAGATGTCGAATGTGGAGTATCATAGATGGTTTTTCCTCTTTTTCAGGAATTGAACTTGTAACTATTTTTATAAGGCTTAGATCTAAGTGAGTAGTCATTGAAAAAGATGAATATTTTGTCTAGAAAAACTTTATTGATATATATCTCTGCCACATCATGTTGTGAGACAATCTGTATTTCATTATTTAGAATTGCACATTAGACTTCAGATTGCATCGGGTGTTCCCTCCTGCCAGTTGTTTCTAGGTAGCTAGACATTTTGTGCAGGGTTGGGTTTCCTTCATGTTATGAAGGGATCTGAGGAAGCATAATTGCATCATGGTTGGGTAGAAAAGCACCTGAGCCATGCTCACATCTCTCGACTCACAGGAGGACCATGTGGGTTCGTGGTGACTAGAGAGTTTGTTTGATTTATTATTTCTTATATTGTACATGATTATTATATCTTGTAATACCTTGTTGGATGAATTATGGCAAGAAATCCAAATGGATATTGTATATTATTTATAGTCCTATCACCTGGATTAAGCACGTGATTTTGTAATATTTAATGACTTTTATTGATTCATATTTTTGAGATTTATCTTTTACTTGAGATGTTGTATTTAAGTGGATTATTTACTTCATGTAATTTTTGTGATGGAATGAGCACTTTACATTTAATATCAGAGCACGGTTCCAACATTGGGAGCTCTGGGTGTGTGCATTGCTCGGTTTGATCAAGCATGTTTCGGTCCTTGTGTGTTGGCCTATTGTGAGTAGCATGTGCCTTCTATTGTTGTGTCTTCCTTGCATGTGTGTGGTGAGGGATACATTGATTTCAGGGATAGATAGATCCTGGAGGATGCTTAGAAGTTGTTAGTGGATGATTGTATGTCTTTGCATGATTATTGTGATTCCTTTGAATGGGAAGACACCTTTGCTGCCAACATCATTGAATGATGTTTGTATGGTTAAGTAGAAATGATCTTATGATATAAATGTATTTGGAGTCTTGGAGGACTTGTTTGTTTGTTTGATTGAGTGTGTTCTCTTAACTCGCCCCAAATTTGGATCCAGGCATAGTGTAGCCTCGTACTTCCTCTCTAGTGGCTAGAATTAGTCACATAGTTCATGTAATGTGAAACTTTTAAATTTTCATATTTTATTTATTGGACCTTGGTAATTTCACCAAACGTTGTAAAGACCAACATTGAAATTTTATTTTTATTTATAAAAAAACATAGCCATCAAAATTTGATATTACTTATCTTGTGAACTTGATGGTCATGTTTTGATTTACTATTGAAATTGAGCTCATTTTATGCTTGATTGTTGGAACTGAATTTTTCTATTCTTCAGAATTTATTTATTATTTATTATTGGTGGCTATGCTTGAATGTTTTAAACTATTGGCCATGGATCATATTATGTTTTCCATCATGTCCATGATGGGCCTCTCTAATAGGTTGTGTAAGGTAGTAGGATGCAAAGAATATATTGTTTCGTAGCGTATGTGTTACTAAGAGATTTAGTAGATTGAATGCATTAATTATTGTTAGATGCATTAAATATTGTTTGAAGTGTTAAGAAAATTTTGAAATGGATTTTTGTGTAACCATGGATCACTTGATGTAAGTTGAATTTTTGTTTGAAGTTAAAGGTTTATGGGGTGAAAAGGAATTTTTGGAAGAAGAATTGAAAAAAAAAGTTAATAAAGAATTGATGAATGTTAAACAGATTAATATAGAATATATGGAAATAATAAAGGAGTTAGGAAAGGAAATGTATGACAATTTATGTGAAAATAATCTTCTGGAAAAAGAATTGGTGAAAGTTCAAGAGAAAAATGAAGAAGCTAGAAGAAGAAAATTCAAAATTGAAAGATCAAAATGATGAGTTAAAACAATTGTTTGCAGCATGCCAAAAAGAAAATGAATGTTTGAAATCAAAGGCTTCAGTTTGTGAAGTCTCATGTGACGCAGATGATTTGTGTTCTTTTGATCAATCATTTGGTAAGTTTGTTGAAATTGCTTTTTGATGCAGGGACTTCTGAAGGTCATAACTTTTGACTCAGATGTGGGTTTTCTACGAAATTTTATAGGTGGATGCGCTATGAGGTGGCCAGTGGTTTCCCAACCTGCCCTAGCGAGTGGGACCCCATCTTGGTACTTTTTTGGGGCTTGAAACTTTCATCTTGGCCCTCAAAATGGCAATTTAGTGTTTTTTTTCTAGATTTTTAAAAAAGTTGCTTTTGTAATAACTCAAAACTCATGTTTTGAATTTAGAATATTAGTTGGTCTTTCATCCTACCTTAGTTTTAGGAATCTTTTGGGAAAAAATTGGATTCTCAAGATATGATTGTAAAATTACCTAAAATGCAAAATCTGACAATTGTCGAAATCTGCCAAAAAAGGTAGTTTTTATTTTTTTTTGTTTTCTTGGATATAAGAGAGTTTTCTCTCATTGTAGTAGCAGAGTTGATGAATAGAAGTTTTTTTTATGTTCCAACTTCCAAATTTTTGGCTCTCATATGTTTAATGGCACAATTCTATTGAGTGTATGTTGTGTGTTGCATCATCTGGTATCAGAGTAGGAAGACGGCTGGGAGAGGAAGAGGAAGAGGCAGTCTTGCCCAGATGCATAGAGAAATACAAAATTTGCAAAGGAAAATGGCAGAACTTACAACACGGATGGAAAACCAAAGACTAGGTAGAGGAGGAGATAAATCTGATGAAGAGATAGGTCGAGGAGGTGCAAATCAAGATACAAAACATGAAGAAGAAGAATTAGAAGGAATGAGTTTTGAAGAGAGGATTTTTAGGGCCTTAGAAGGGAAAAATGAAGGGATCAAGGTAGATGTTTCAGATTATACAGGTAGTCTTAAACTAGAGGAGTTGATAGACTGGTTGAATGACATGAGAAATTTTTTTGAATGGAAATCCATGATAGAGGAGAAGAAGAAAAAATTTGAATGCACCAAATTAAAGGGTCATGCAATGATTTGGTGGGATCATCTTCAAAAGGAACGAACAAGGAAAGGCAAGGATAAGATCGGGACATGGAATAAAATGGAGAAGAAGTTGAGAGAAAAACTTTTGCCCATAGATTATGTGCAAACCCTTTTTCGTAGGTTTCAAAATTTAAAGCAGAACCTCTCTTCTATGCAAGATTATACAAATGAATTTTATACGATGTCTATACGTATAGAGCATCAAGAAATTGATGAACAGATGGCTGCTAGATATGTGAATGGCCTAAAATTTTCTATTCAAGATGAATTGAGCATGCATCGACTCAACAGTATGGAAGAGGCTTACCAATTAGCTCTAAAGGCTGAAGAAAAACAAAACAGACAGTACCATCAGAGGAATAGAGGAGGAAGAAGGGGTACTGTTGTGTGGTTACACAACACGCCCCATTTTGACTTGGCAAAACAGGGACCCAACTTTTTGGCTTGGTTTGTGTTGTCTGTTTCTGGCGGTTTGGTAAAAATAGGTCAGGTGCATCATCATCATGAAGGTCAGGATGAGGTAGGTCATCATCATGAGGTTAGTTTGTCAAATTTCATATTTTGTTTCTATGACCTCATGGTTAGAAAGAGCTTGAAATTCCATGCAGGTTTGCCTTTTACATCACTTGAAAATTCGTCCATATGAAGGAGTGGTGAGCAGTCAAAGTTTTGGTCAAACCTGATAATTGCTGTATGAACATCATCATCATGATATTTGAAAAGCCCCCCGATAATATCCTGAGTCCCGAAACATCCGGACGTCAAGTTTAGGTCGTAGTAAACTTTTCCCGTCGGGCGGTCTTTTGTATCGCCAAAGGTCATCATCATGATCTTATTCTATCACCTGATAAAAATCATGTAGTCCCGAAACATCTGGACGTCAATCTTAAGTCATGGTGAGCTTTTCCCGTCAAACGACCCTGGAAACATCATCATCATCATGATATTCTAACATCATCATCATCATGATATTCTCACATCGCGAGCATCATGATATTCCAACGTCGCGAGCATATTGTAATATCATGCTGATGAATCATCATCACCTTGCTTAAGGAACCCGCCATCTGCATAATTTGCGCGCGCACGACCAAGTCCTGTTGAGCATCATCATCATGATCTTTCATAACAGGATCACATTTCGTAGTATCCTCCTGATCTCCTTTTGCGTGATCATGATGATCACCTTATCCTTCAAAGACGGAGGGTGATATTCCATTCCCAAGTCATGTTGAACAAGATCATCATGATCTTGTTCGTCTACCCGACATTTCGCATTATCCTGCTGCCGAGAAGTATAAACTTTTGCGGGTATGATGATGATGATGACGTCACCATCACCTATCTCCTTCGGCAGGATATTTTCCAAGGCATGATCCTGTTCACCTATGTGATGATGATGATGACGTCATGTTTTCAGATTAACGAAGGCCACGGATATCCTGATGACGTCATCAGGACTTTCAGCAGGATCATATTTTAGATCACCCAATGCAGGTATGATGATGATGATGTTCATCATCCTGATCTTTTAAGAGGATCACCTTCTTCGCTAAAGGGTCATATTGCATTCAACCACATGATCATCTTCCTTAGAGGGAACCCGATATTCCATTTATCCCCTGTTTTGACGAAACTTGACGGTGACGTCATCCCTTTGCATTTTATTGAAGCCTGATGATGACGATAACGTCATCACGATATTCCTCAGCGGCAAGATCATTTTCCAAGTCCTCCTGTTTGTCTTCATCAGGATGATGATGACGATGTCTTTCTTTCCCGAATATGCAAAAACAAAACATCCTGATGTGCTTTTCATCAGAGTATTAAGAAAGGAGGAGCATCGTAGTTCATGATATCCTGCGGCTAGATTCAGAGGGCATATAGTTGGTCATCCTCATGATGTTTGGCGTCGGTATAACTGTTGCCGTCGGCCTAAGGTAAAATTGTCACCCTGATCATATGTAGTCACGCCGATGCAAATATGATGATGATGCAAAGCCCGATTCTAAGGATGGTTGAAGGGCGATTATTTCCTTGTATAATTTGAGATCATCATGATCATATTTCGAACCCGATATACAAGAAAATGGGCAAAAACGTGAAGCGATGGAAATTTGGAGCCCGATTGCCTGTAGCTGCACACTTTTGGGGGCATGTTTAATAAAACGTTTAAATTCCTGTTGTTTATCATGATGATGATGAGCTAAAGGTTTGTCTGTTTTCTTGCAGGAAGTCATGATGATGCTGCTGAAGCTGAACATTGAAGTCATGATGCTGCTGAAGCTGGACATTGAAGTCATGCTGCTGCTGAAGTTGATCATTACAAAGTTGCGCATGGAGGCAACATGAGCCAGAAATGAGGAGGATATTGTCAGATATGCTGTTCGCCAGCTGGAGACCGAATCAAGTTGAAGATGCTGGAATATTCTGTGCCAGCTGTACATTTGCTAACTGATGAAGCATGTGCTTTTCATCTGGACCGCTAATTGCTTTGAGAGGATCCTGATCCTTGGATCATTGTAACCGTTTTCTGGCATTTGCTCTATATAAAGGCCAGAGCCTGAAACATTAAAGGGAGAATACATTAGAATACACAGACGCATCTGGCGCAAAAAGCTAATTACTGTAGAATCAATTAAGAGATCGGATTACTGAGACTAATGAGGATAGAATTGTTGAAATGTCAAGGTTCTTTCTTCAGATCACTGTAAATGTACTTGTTCTTGAGCATACTGAATGAATATGAAGTTCCAGATTACATCCTGATTGTAAATTTTACGTAATCTTCTTGTTGATTTCTGGATATGTACTGTGAATGTTGTGTTCAACTGGAAGCGCTTTCATTCCATTACATGTTGTTGTCAACTTTTCCTTTGAAGCTTTGCACTAGATCATGCAGATTTGTGGAATGTCCTGGTGCAGTATGATTTCTAGTTTTCCTTCTTTTCATTGCAAGTATGGGAGCTTGTATGTGGATCAGTGATCTAAGTCCAGTAGTTTTGGGAATCTCATTCTTTAACCCTTTTTCCTTTTTCAATTTCATTAATTCATCACCATAACTGCAAATCATGATAAATAACAAGCAGAAACAGTGAAATATGCTGAAATCCCGTAGGTAACTGAAGATCATTAGCATATTTGAGTTAAATGCATGTAGTATTGGAAATATCATGCAAGGAATCATAAATAATGGTGGAAATCATGCAAATATCAGCCTGTAGGCACATTATTTGACTAAATTTACAGTGCAGAGGTAGAATTGTTGGAGACTTATGCAGAGCAAATATCCAGAGCAGGATATTTGAAGATGATGATGATGAACAGTGCAGAAACACGTAAGGCCCCTGAATGGAAAACAGCAACACACATCAACCACTGAGTAACGTCAGTAGATTAAGACCTAATCAACGGAGACTTGGGATCATGAATTCTTTGAATTCATCGTGTCTTTCAAGATGAGTAAAGGTTGTTGTGTAACTTTTATTCTATGTTTGCGAATGACTAACATCATGACCAACAGGTACATCAACCCCATTTTGAGGAGGTTCAAATTATGGCAGGGGAGAGTCATCGCATGGATTGGAAAAACAAGTAGACACTCGACAAGATCCTCTGAATCAAGAATGAGGAAGGGGATTTCAAAGAGGTAGAGTTTATGGTAGCGGTAGAGGATGGGAAAACCAGAGAAAGCCTTTCACTTGTTTCAGATGTGGAGAAGAAGGTCATAGGGCATTTGAATGCTCAAATTATAACATGCAAGAAAGAAATCAAGAAGGACAACCTAGGGTGAACCTGATTCAAATGCAGCATGAAGTGGAAGGGACAGAACTAGAGGTTCCACCAGATGTGGGAGAAAGTCTCATGATGAGAAGAACAATGGTGATTCCAGAGAAGGAGAAAACACAAGCCAAAAGCTCTAATGGTTCATGGATTCAAACCAATATCTTTAGAACCAGATGCACTTCGGGTGGCAAGGTATGTCAAGTTATTGTTGATGGAGGTAGTTGTGAAAATATGGTTTCTAAAGAAATGGTAGAAAAATTGAATTTACACTGTGAAAAACATCCTCATCCGTATTGCATTGCATGGTTTAAAAAGGGAAATGAAGTCACTATTGATAAAAGATGCCTAATTAAGTTTAGCATAGGGAAGATTTGTCAGGATGAGATATGGTGTGATGTTGTCCCAATGGATGCCTGTCATGTGTTATTGGGAAGGCCATGGCAGTATGATAGAAAAGTTATGCATGATGGAGAGAAAAACACATACACCTTTTGGAAAGATGGCTCTAAGGTCATTTGGTTGCCTCTCAGGATGAAGGAAAAGGTGAGACCATGTTGTCTAAAATAGATCTTGTTAAATAAATGAAGGTGATAGGGTGTTACTATGCATTAGTAGTGAAAAAAGGTGAAGAGGAAGACATTTCAGTTCCCCCAGAAGTAGCAGAGCTATTGAAAGAATTTGTTGACGTTTTGCCTGATGAATTGCCTGATGGTCTACCGCCAAAGAGAGATATTCAGCATCATATTGATTTGATTCTAGGAGAAACTCTACCCAACCAAGCAGCTTATAGGATGAATCCAACACAACATGCAGAGATGAATAAGCAAGTAACAGAACTCATAAGTAAAGGTGTGGTGAGAGAGAGCATGAGCCCATGTGTTGTACCTGCATTGTTGACCCCAAAAAAAGATGGAACATGGAGGATGTGCACTAATAGCAGAGCAATTAATGAGATTACCATCAAGTATCGATTTCCTATACCTCATATGGAGGACATGATGGATGTCCTTGCAGGGGCCAAATATTTTAGCAAGATTGACCTACGAAGTGGCTACCACCAAATCCAGATTCGAGAAGGGGATGAGTGGAAGACAGCCTTTAAGACTAGAGACAAATTATATGAGTGGATGGTTATGCCATTCGGGTTATCAAATGCACCTAGCACATTTATGAGATTGATGAACACTATACTATGCCCTTACATTGGTAAGTTTGTGGTAGTTTATTTTGATGATATTTTGGTATTTAGTAACAACAAAGAAGAGCATCTACAACACTTGAGGATCATCTTTGGTGTGTTAAGGAAGGAGAAGCTCTATGCCAATTTGAATAAGTGTAGGTTCATGCAGGACAGTTTGATTTTTTTAGGCTTTGTCATTTCTAAAGATGGTGTTAGAATGGATCCAGAAAAGGTCAGGGTAATTCTAGAATGGCCTAGTTTGAGCAGCATCACAGAGGTAAAAAAATTTCATGGCTTGGCCACTTTCTATTGAAAGTTCATTCGAAATTTTAGTAGCATTGTAGCTCCTATAATAGATTGCACCAAAGGAAGGGAGTTTGTATGGACCAAGGATGCTGAGGAGAGATTTAAGTACTTGAAGCAAAAGGTAACAGAAGCACCTATACTTGCATTGCCAAATTTTGATAAGGTATTTGAAGTAGAATGTGATGCCTCCCATGTGGGAATAGGTGTTGTGCTTAGCCAAGATGGAAAACCTATAGCCTTCTTTAGTGAAAAGCTGAATGAAGTGAGAAAGAATTATTCTACTTATGATTTAGAATTTTATGCAATTGTTCAAGCATTGAGGCATTGGAGACATTATCTAGTTCCCCAGGAGTTTGTATTGTTTATAGATCATATTGCACTGAGATACTTGAACACATAGAAAAAGTTGAATAGTAGGCATGCCAAGTGGGTCTCTTTCTTGCAGGGTTACAATTTTGTGTTGAAGTATAAGTCTAGAACACAAAATCAGGTTGTAGATGCGTTAAGTAGGTGTGTTGCACTTTTGACCACAATGGAAACTAAGGTGATTGGTTTTGATGCCATCAAAAATTTGTATGAGTTTGATGATGATTTTTGGGAGATTGTGAAACAATTGAAGGCACCAGTATCTGGTAACTTGGATCACTTTAGGGGTGAATATTTTATGCAAGATGGGTATCTATTTAAAGGAAAACAACTATACATACCAGCTGGTTCTATGAGGGAAAACAATATCAGAGAATTTCATAGTAGTGGGTTGGCTGGACATTTTGGCAAGGACAAGACAATAGCCTTGATAGAAGACAAATATTACTAGCCAAAGATGAAAAGGGATATAACTAAGTATGTAACAAGGTGTAGAATCTGCCAAGTGGCTAAGGGACATTCATAGAATACAGGGTTGTATATGCCATTACCAGTACCAGCTGCACCATGGACAGATTTGAGCATGGACTTTGTGTTGGGACTTCCACATACTCAACGAGGTAATGACTCCATTTTTGTAGTTGTTGATAGGTTCTCCAAGATGGTTCATTTTATTGCCTGTAAGAAAACTAATGATGCAACGAGGGTAGCAGAGTTATTTTTTCAGAAGTTGTTCGACTACATGGTGTTCCAAAGACTATTACCTTTGATAGGGATACCAAATTCCTCAGTCATTTCTGGTGGACTTTATGGAAGAAGATGGGGACCAAGTTACAGTTTAGTAGTGCCTATCATCCTCAAACGGATGGGCAAACAGAGGTAGTCAATCGGAGTCTAGGAAATTTGCTAAGGTGTATTGTTGGAGAAAAGCCAAAACAATGGGATTTGGTATTACCCCAGGATGAATTTTCCTATAATAGTTTTGTTAACAGATCAACAAGAAAGTCCCCTTTCTAAATTATGTATGGCAGGAATCCTCAGGGTGTTCTAGATTTGGTACAGATACCAATGAAAGATAGGATCAGTGATGATGGGGAAGCATTTGCAAAACACCTTCAATAGTTGTAGAATGAAGTGAGTTGGCCTTGTTGACTTTTTCCCAGACTGGATGCTTATTCCCAGATTTCCCTACAAGGTAGCCATCAGTGATCAACAGGATCTCTGGGCCAGGGGGTCAACAGTGTAGGAGATAGACTCTATATTTTATCTCCTCTTCTTCTTCAGGCTCTGCAAGACCTAGGGGGGTATTCCCTACTCAACATCCATGAGGATATGCATGCAAGGCTGGGATGTTGACAGAAAGCAGATGAGTCCTCCTGTAAGTAGACCAAAACTGAAAGATAAGGGCAAAGGGGCTAGCTTTGGGCCTATTTGCAGTTGTAGACAGAGGACTGAGGATCCTAAACTAACTCTAAAGTCCTAATGTTGGTTTTAGATTTTGCTTTGGAGTTTAAGTGTGGATGCAAAGCTGGATATGGTTATAACACAAAACAAAGCATGATTGGTGCCTATCCAGGGCCTGGAGTCAGTAGACATACACCTGTGAATGATCAGTATGAACAACTAAAACTGGATCTCAAGGGGATATGTGTGATACCTGCCTTACAGGCATCTCCCAATACAAAGTGTTAGGTTATCTCTACTTATGGTATCCCTACTGCAGTATATCCCTCCCAATGTTCAACCTGAAAACAGTTTAATCTGCCCCTTGAGCAGAGGTTAAAAGATCAGACATTCAACATAAGAATTCTATGCTCTAGAATCTAAACATAAGCAAACATCCAGATTCAGAAGAAGGATACATGCAATACTGGAGACTGAATTAACACAACACATGCCAAACAGCATTTCTCATATAAGTTTACTCATGAAATCAGTGGGTTCATGCCAAAAACAAACAACAAGAGATACATAAACTCACAGGTAAGCTGTACAGAGCAACCAGATCAGCTTGTTATGCATTACAGAGCCAAAATCATCAACTTTCAACAACCTCTCAAATGAGCAATACCACCTGCTTATAACAGCCAGGTAGGTGCTCAGCAATTAATTACAATGGTTGACCAAAATTTCGCCAGATACACAGTATCAGGAAAATGGCGCTCAAACACAACCAGATTGGCGCCCAAACTTGAATGCAGCAGGTAGGAGAGGAGACAGGAAGATTTCTCGAGCCCTGCGCCCCTGTCCGCTGATTGACACCTCCAGTCGGGTACAAGATCGACCCACGCCATCGCCCATACCTCTGCAACAATCGCCATTAATGGCACACCAACCCGCGGCCTTGGGAAGATCATCATACAGACTATCGCAAGCATTTCCCGCCGAGACTCATCATCATGATATTTGAAAATGCAGGATAACATTATCCCACATGCACCCCGCGATGACCTCAATAACACCTTATATACTAGGTCATGAGCATATATCATGTCGGTGCTTTTGCTCCTGACGACACTAGTATAGACCTTATCATCATCATCCTCCAGCAGCATGATATCCTGTTGTTCGAAATATCACCCTGACGTCATCATGATATTTGAAATATAACCTTCATGATAATCGGCACAACCTGATCCTTCGGAGGAACATCCTCCTGCTGAGCTTATAACAAAAGTCTGGCCGATGAACATCCTGATGACGTCATCATCATATACTGCTGACGTCATCATCATATCTGCCTACTGCGCACCTCCTCATATCCGGATGACGTCATCATCATGTTTGCAAATATCAGGAGGTCTCTTCAAGATGATCAGTTGTTAGAAATATGACCCCCGCGGACCTTGATGACGTCATCATCATATTAACATCATCATGATATTCGGAAGACAACCGGATATTTGGAAATATCCTCCTGACGTTCAAACATCAGGTTGCACTGTAGCTCCTCTATAAGATCGGGGCGAT
This sequence comes from Cunninghamia lanceolata, assembly GCA_027924645.1. Classification (NCBI taxonomy): domain Eukaryota; kingdom Viridiplantae; phylum Streptophyta; class Pinopsida; order Cupressales; family Cupressaceae; genus Cunninghamia; species Cunninghamia lanceolata. Next base: position 7,251,099 of record BSBN01000636.1, on the reverse strand, counting down.
AACTGAAATGATGATGCTGCTTGAAAAGATCACCCCCAGTAGATAATGCGCGAAGCCGGCAGGCGGATATCTCCCTGATATCAGCATCATCATGATGCTCGAGCAAACATATATCCGGGTGATATGAAAATATCACCCCTTCCTTCGGAATATCATGATGCAGATAGGCAGAGAAAAAAATATCACCCTGATATATAAGGATGACGTCAGCATCATCAGGATGTCAAAACAGCGAACAAGAAGTGATACAACATCATCAGGATGATATTGACCAAGATCATCCTGACGTTCAAAATATGATGACCCTAGTGAATATCGGGTCGCACTTAGAACTCTTCAACAACATCATCAGGATGATCATAACCAAGATCACCCGATGATAAAAGTATCACCCCGGCGAAATATCATGAAGGCAGAAAATATGATGACCTCCACAAGCAGCAGGATGATAACTGGAAATATCATGATGATGACGACCCTTAGGAAAAAACAAGTCAGGTCGACAACTTAGAGAATAACCCCTTCAAGACATCGGGGCAACATCGTCATCATGTTTGAGCAAGGTGATATTCGGAAGATCACCGGATACTTGAAAAGATCACCCCCGCAAGCAACTGAGGGCGCACTGTAGCTCACCGGTATCATCAGGATAATAAGCAAACATCACCCGACAGTTGAAATATGATGATGACGATGAGAAAAACAAGTCGACGAAGAACATGCTGATGAAGATCATCATCGAAGACAAGATGATGATGACGACCTCCTCCTCAGAAAATATGATGTTGCAGCTGAAAAACGCTGAGGAGGTCCAACACTTAGAAAAATTGGGCAAGAAGATGAAGGCTTCAGATGAAGAAACCTCCTGATCATGACAAATCAACCCCAGGTCAAAATAAGTGCTAACAGGCCTTTCGTCCTACCTTAGTTTTAGGAAGCTTTTGGGAAAAAACTGGATTCTCAAGATATGATTGTAAAATTACCTAAAATGGCAAAATCTGACAATTGTCGAAATCTACCAAAAAAGGTAATTTTTTTTGTTTTCTTGGATATAAGAGAGTTTTCTCTCATTGTAGTAGCAGAGTTGATGAATAGAAGTTTTTTTTATGTTCCAGCTTCCAAATCTTTGGCTCTCATATGTTTAATAACATAATTCTATTGAGTGTATGTTGTGTGCTGCATCACTTTTGTTGAAGAATGTAAGGATAAAAATGATGATGAATCTACTAACATAGCTAGTTGTTTTGATGATAATGTTGGTTTGAAAATCTTGAAGAAAATTGGTTATATAGGCGAAGGTTTGGGTAAGCATGGGCAAGGAATCAAAGAGCCCATTGAGTCAGTTGTGAGGACTAAGTATGAAGGTCTCAGATATTGAGGTAAAGGAAAAGAAAAGACAAATGTTTTTGCAAGTACTAAGAAGTCATTTCAAGAAAAGGAGATTTTACATTGTTCCCATTGTGATAGAGAAGGACATAGAAAACAAAATTGTTGGAATTTACATCCTTGCAAATTTTGAGGTTTGAAAATCATAGTGAAAAGACATGTTGGATTAGAGAGTTGAAAATGAATCTATGAGAAGTTGTTTGAAAATGAATTGTGGTTGGATGAATGTATTTGATTGGCAAAAGATCGTATGTATGTTTAGAATGTTTTATAGACATAAGTCTTCTTATGTTGAGAAAAAGGAAAAAGAATTGAACAAAAATAAAACAACCAAAAATAGTGAATAGACAAGTGCAGAGAATAGTGCAGAAATTGAAGAAATTGAATTGTTTTAACATTGTGCAAAAGCATGAGGAAGACAAGGAAGATCTTTTCTAGAAATTTTAAATTGTAGATTGGGTTCAAGATAAAGTTTGGTTGCAAGTAATGAAAGAGGAAATGGATTCCATTAATAGGAATGATATGAGTGGTATAGTTTTAGAGGAGTTGTTTGCACAATGGTTGGATATGACCTAGTTGGTGTACCTTTGGAGTTTTGTCTTGTTGTTGGAGACCTCGACCTAGTGTCAGTTTGGGATGACTAGTCTTTTGATATTATATTGTGTTACTATGAGGTTGCATGTGCATTATGAGGATTGATTCATGTTTTTTTTAAGTCTATGATGAACTGATTTTGCCTCATTTGGTGTACATTAAAGATGCGATTGTTATTCTTATGTTAGAATGAATGTAATTGAGTGGTAGTTGTGCCATGTGATGGATTAGGCATTGAATTGGCAGTTGTGCCATGTGTGAATTGGTTGATTCATTATATACTTGAATTTATTTGATGGATGCAATGTTAAGTGTGAAATTGAGATATTGTTTTGTATAAGGATGAGTAGGACCAATAGTTTGGTGGATGGTGCCACATGGGAGGATGTAAAAGGCATTAATAAATATTCTTTATTTGATTTGGTGATACTTTGATTGATATAAGTGGTATACTTCTACTATTTTAGTATGTGTGTGATAAGACATTGAGACGATGTCTCTTCCTAGTGGGGAAGGATGTCACATCTCATTTTTTTGGACTTTATTATAAATTAGATCATTGAACATTTTACTATGACTATTTTACTTTGAGTGATTCCACATGTGTGAAAGTAGCTACCGTGAAAGTTATAAATGCATAATTTAGAAAGTCAATTTAAATAATTGAATATTATTGCTACAATTATGGAGGTACATTTTATTTTTCTTTGGCTATGATTTTGGTGAACTAACCTATTAATGAAAATCTAAGTGCGACTGAGTGCAAGGAAATGTTGAAGATGAGAACATGGTTGAGGTAGAGATGTTCTAGCCACTTGGCAAGAATTGTTTGGGATGGATAACCTTGATGCACTCACACACTCACATAGTCTCATGGCATATTGCATTTTCTGAATGATCCTTTTATGCATTATTAATTAGTCAATAAATGCGATTGATGATTTGGGAGTAGATAAATATGTGTTTTAATTGTTACAATAAGTCCATTTCGAATGCATGATTAGTTATAAATATTAATGTTATTTTGATTTATATTTAAATGGTGTAATTTATATTAATTAATAATAAATAAGTGTTTTCCTAAAATATTATTGTTTGAAAAATAATATCTAATTTAGATTTAAAACAATTATGTTTAAATAGATAGATATATTATTAATATTATTACAAAGTACTTCTTGAGTTGTTTTTAGTAATTATGTTTTATTAAAAATAGATAAACTATATTAATAATATTAATATTATTTTTAGAAATCTAATTAAAAGAATTAAAGGAAATTACTATCATGCAAATGACAGAAATATAGAAGTTCCTGTCATGCAAGTGACAGAAATTTAAATAAGATTATTTTATTCTATTCTTGAAAATGAAATGAGTGTTTTGAAAACCAAATCTCATGCAAAACTTAAGTATCGATTAGTTATTAAAGAGCATTGCAAAACCTAAATTTTGGACGCCAAGATTGAGGATTGGAAAAAAAAAAGGAAAATGCATTTTCAAAAACCAGTCAAGAACAGTCATAGAAAAATGATGATAACTTTGTCATTTCTCAACAAAATTTAAAAACGTAAACTATTTTGGAAATCTGGGGAAGAGGAGAACAAAGCCCAGAAAGGCTTTGAAGATATTCGCAATAGTTAGCGAGTAGTTTAGCAAAAGATAGACATGATTTTTTTGGCATGAGAAAAGCATAGGAATTTCAGCAATAGAAGGACAGAAGGTGAGAAAAGAAAGACAGAGAAGAAAGAGCAAATGGACGTCAGAAGTTAGAGATTGACCTTTGAGAAAAGCGTGTAAAGCAGGTATTTTTCTCTAAATTTTAGTTGCTGTGTAAACTGTTCAAATTATGTTATTATATTGGCCTTCATATTATCTTCCTATGGTTCATGTAAATACTCTTCGCAGTCTAGTTGTTGTTATAATTTATCCCTATCACTATATCAGTTCAAACTAATTCTTGACACTGTTATTTTTGACTATCATAGCTGATTCCTATCATTGTTATTAGACTATCACACACTAGTACAAAAACAACAATATATGATTTAAAAAACTACTAAAAACTACATATAAATGACTAAACATGGTCGCGTGACCATTAGTAGTTTATTGCCAGTCATTTATAACGTGACCGAATTGATGACTTAACCATTGTTAGTCATTTATTGGTTGTTTTGATCGATCAATTTGGTAGTATATTTAGTCGTTAATTAGTCATTGATTTAGTCATATTTATTCACTGAGCTTCATCACATGACCATTAGTAGTTTATTGTCAGTCATTTATTTTGTCACATAACCAAATTTATAATGCGACCAAATTTGTCAATTGGTAGTATATTTATTTACTAATTTCTATCAACTGGTAGTATATTTAGTCATATTTATTCACTTATTTCTATCAATTGGTAGTATATTTATTCTGATATTTGAGGATTTAAACATAGAACACAGAAATACACATCAATCATCAATTGTACACAATAAGACAGCCATTGAGAAGGCAAAATCACTAAACTTTATTAAAAGAAACATGTTCTTACAGCTTGCACAAGTCTAAAATATCTATCTTACTTGAAAAATGCTTAGAAATAGAGTATTACAATGATTATTTTCAGTCACAAGACTGAAAATCTAAGTTACAATGCACAGAAATGACAAGAAAGAAACTTCCCCAAGTTGACAATGCTTTGCCAAAAAGTGAAAAGAACTAACTCAAAATGAAAGAAGGCGTGCCCTTTAGCCTACAAGCCTTTCCAATTCCTTAGCAATCTATTACAATAGATAAGTGACATGTGTCACAGTTTGAAAAGTCAAAAAGCCATTGGATGCCTAGTTGTTGCTTCCTCTTATTTTCCTATTGACAAGAACTCCTAAGTGGCATGGGAAGGATGAATGTTAATCTTTCTTTAACCTCCCTACTTTGTTGCATCATAAAACCTTCACTTTCTCAAAGAACTAGCCAAGCCAAAAACATCCCATGAGCTGAATTCATTCAATCCAGTCTGCCTAATAGATCTCATTCTGTACTTAAATGTATAAATAGTTAGTAATAACAAATTAAAAAATTGAATTGAAATAAGTCAAAAAGCTACTGTCACAGTTAATAGAAAAGCATGACATGCAAACAATTTTTTTTGAAACAAGATCACATATAGTTGTTTCAAAAATATTTAATTGATACCATAACAGTAGAAACTAACCTTTCAATAATATGATCTTGGACCACTTCTTGGTCCATAACCACCAACATTTCTACTTGAATAAATAGGTGGATAAGGTACACCCTCCATTCCACCAGCTCTGCTACCTTGAACTAGACCTATGACAAGTGATTAAAGGAATAAATTACAAAAAATCATCCTATCTATTTATGATGTTTTTCTAAGCATCAAAAAATTAAACAAACTACAAAGCACACAAGTACATCTCTTAGTTGTATAGACCATGACAATTCAACCACCATTATACCACTTAATGAATACTAACTAGCTCCTAAGTCATGATCCAGATGACTCCTTTGGCACCTTGTAGGTGGTCCTGCATATGAAAGCTCTGGGTCCTAATAAAAACCACAAAATCAAGGAGTTCAAACCAAGAATAAATGATATAGGGAAAATAACCTACAATAAAGATTTAAATTAAAATAAAAAGACTACCAAATATAAATATGGGTGCTTGACAGATCAACTCACATCCATTTGAAGTTGTCACCCTAGAGAGTCTCAACTATCTTTCTTAGAAACAAGAAAAATATATTTCTTATGGAAAGATGGCTTATCCATTTGAGAAGGTTTAGGTATTCATGAAATGAAAGAGTTAGTTAAGAACCATGTGGAGTCAATTCATCTTTTACAATGATTCTCCTACAATGTTCTACAGGTGATACACATCTATACATACATTTGATAAAAGAACATTTAGGGACTGATACCTCACAGAGTTCCAAACATCAAAAACTGTCACTAAAGACTTAGATTTAGTTACATACAACCCCCAACCCAATAATCAAATCCATAAGATTTTTATTTGATTTTCCCAAACTCAATCTTTTAGCCTGGGCCCTAGGCTACAAACTCTACAGAAGCACTCAACCCAAAAGAAACGGCCTAAATTTTCAAAAAATACTTCATTGCTTCAGCAAGCATGCACTGGTCTTGTTGGATATTGATTCAACCAAAAGACAAAGACTAAAAGCAACTAAGGCCTTATATTTAACTCCAATCTTTCAATAATTATATAAGTTATAGATCAGCCCAGAATGTTTCATTTAGGATTTAAAATTTTACCTTTGAATAGCATGGCAAACTTAAGTATGTATGGTTTCATAATAAATGAAATACAACTAAAAGTTCACCATCAACAAGGAGATTATTTACTTGGAGCAGCAACTGGATAAGGAACTGGTGGTTGTGAAGGTGATGTCCACTTGCCATTAAGAGGTCCTAAAGCAAGACTAGGTCCTGCTAGTGGAGGACCACTAAAATTTGGCAAAGCTACTTGTATTGATCCCATGCTTGGAAACTATATAATAATTTCAACCACCAAACTAATTTTAACCCAAAAGCATGACTAATCTCAGTATTAAAAACAAATATAATAGATACAATTGTTTCAACTTTCAATAAGTGACTGAGAAAGCATGAAATCCAAACAAAAGACTTTAGACATAATCACCTCATGTTTTCAAATGAGCAAGGCATAAGACCCTCTTAAAAAAGTCAATAAATGAGACAATGAAATTATTTTCATACTATACCATGTTTGTATTAGACCACTGTGTAAATCTCAAACAAACATCAATTCTAGTAATTGTCCAAAAATATGGAAATGGTCCTTAATACCTTATTACTGACAAAAAAGTTAACAACATTATGATCTTTGATCCTTCTAGAATCTTCAATTTTAATACATTGAAACTAGGAAAACTATGCATCTACACGAGCTGAAATGGTTACACCCAATCATAGTAGCCATTTTTGAAAAGGGAGGCATCAAGGGAAAAGGGGTAAAAGTACAATTATAATACAAAATAATAACAAGAAATTTATGATTGTGTATGTAGTACGTAGGCATGCATCTTTATACACTAATATTTAAAATTCTTAGTCCATCCACCCAATCATCCATGTACATCTACATAAATTAGTGTAAAAAACTTGAAACAATTACACATATATGCATCAATAGTATATAGGCATGCATGTCGTAGGTGGAAATTCCCATAATAGTGTAATCCCTAGACAGAAAAAAAGAATCATGAAAGCTACACCAAAAATACCTATCTAAACAAATCCCCCATGCTATTAAAGCAAAGCTACAAAATGAGACCCAATAGAACTCATTTTCCAAGTAGCAAACAACATTCTATGAGACATTTTGGAGGCCATATTTTGTCTTTAGACAAGTTTTGCAAGTTAGATTGTTGTCAGTGAACTACGTGTTTCTGCAACTTTTGTGTCCAGCATTTGTGTAAGGACCACAATTCACACACATACTAAAATTAACCTTCGAATACACAATTAGATACCCATTGCATAAATTAGATCAAATTACTTATGTTAGATAAAATTAACTTTCATTAATATACATCCAAGTAGGATTACAATACATCAAGAGTCAAACAAGGCTGTGCCTTTACAAGTTCTTGCCACATAGGCTTTTACATGAATAGCATAATGGAAATTAACTTCTTCTGCACGAGCACCTTGGAACCTGAGAGAGAGAATATCATCAGGGCGATATCCACCCTGCCACGAAGCATAAATCTTCCCCATGCTTTCCAATTAGAAAGCCTGACCCATCACGAGGGGTCTAGCAAACATGAACTGATGTAGGTGAAAGAATCTGGTGCTCTACTGAACTCATTACATATTATAAGCATGGAAACTACATCACAACTCGTACTTAATTATCTGGTAAGGTAAAATACACACGTAATGAACATAATCATTTTCCTAGAACAGTCAGTCATTCTAGACCACATACCTTGGACATAATTGAATTCGTTTATCTAGCAATGTCATATTAGGACTCTCTTCCCAGAATGCATAAGGAGTTTTTACTTAAACCCAAATCATAAGACACCATTTCATAAAACATAACACCTTTTTTTAAGTGATTAAGAACAATCTTTATATAATTACCATCAAGTAGGATCTTATTTTGGAGTATACTCAATCTATTCTTAGACCTAACTTTGTGCCCCAAAGGTTGTTATATTAAATTTAGTTCTGTTTCCAATCATTCAAGTTGTGCTATGTCTATTGAGTCCACACTAATATCATGGAAAGGTCATACAAGAAAAACATTCAAGATGGAAACCTTAAATTCTTCCCTATAATCTTAGAAATCCGAATACTTATCTTAGAAATTCTTCCCTATACTTATCTTATCAATACCAACCAACAATGAAAGACATTTTAACCTTAAACTTTCTTTTTACTTTACAAGGTTATATTATCAATTGCCTTATTTGATGACTTAACCAAATGACACATTCAACCTTACATCTCTACATCATGAAAGGTTCCTTTACTTCAGAGCAATGTGTTGCCTTTATTCCAATAAATTGTCAATATCAATCTACATTTATTTATCTAAGTAGAGGTAAGTATATGGTAATCATCATAATGGGTTAGTCTATTAAGGAATGCTTATTACCTTTTCATAATTATGATGGTTCTAATGCACTAAATCAGTCTTAATTTCTTCATTCAATTGAATTCTCTAGTTTGTCTATTGAATAAGTTTCCACTTTTCCAATGGTTTATGTCAATTTCTCAAGGCAAGACATTTTCTAGGTAAAATGGGTAATTTTAGTTTGGTAAACAAAATAAATCTCAAAAGAACACTTATTTTCATACAAGAAACTCATATTCAATAAGTCTAAATAATAATTCCATTTTCATCAAAATATTCTCTACTGAAAAATAATATAGTTTACTTCAATCCATTTGTTTCTACTTTTGGGTTTGCATTTTGTCTAAAATAAAACAATTTTCAGTGGATTATATAATCTATCCAATATTTTTATCCCATCTCATTCTCATTTCAAGTTTTTGACAATAAAACAATTATTTCATGGGATTTCATCTATTTTGCCTATTAATTGTAAAGGCTATAGTTTTTCTTCTAAACCAGAAATATATTATAAATTGGAAATACTTCTCCAAAAACATATATATATATGAACTGTCTAGAAATAAAAATCATTATACAGAAAAATATACTAGAAATATAAAAATTTACAACTCAGAATATAAAATTATTTGTCTGATGATTATATATATATATATATATCTGTAATTAACACATTTATCAATAGTGATTTATATATACCTGATAGTAGTTTAAACGTGAATTGCAATTTATATACAGCGGACTAAGATCAAAGATAGTGCGGTTTGCACTAGGGAGGCTGATGGCCTACACAACATATATTATATGTTTTATAAAACTTACAGTTTACAATTGTGGGGATGGCATCAGCCATCCCCACAGGCTTTAAGCCTATGGGGAGGGTCAATACCCTCCACACACCCTTCTATGGTGTGGTGACAGCCTTAGGGCGCATTCACTATTTGACAAAAAATAATACTTCCTAAAAGATATCAGTGAACATTGATTTCCCTTTTCAACTTTTCAAATATGCATAAATTTATGTGTTAGATTCAGACGTTTTCTACACTACTACAGTGTATGGCAGTCATTGTATATCTTTAACATTGAATAAATATATTTATATAAAAATGTATATATATAGATCCCCTATGTATATGTATTTATATATATGTATATATAAATTATTTTAGGGTTCCACTGCTACGATTCACATGCAGTTAATTTAATATATATATATATATATATATATATATATCTTCCTACTTCAAATATGTATATGAGTATATATATATATAGATACATATACATGTTGGCAAGAGACACTATATGGATTCATGAATGTTGTCATTGATGGCAACAAAGTTCATCCCACACATCCGCAGGACATGGTATGTCTCTACCAGAAGTCAGAGTGAAGAATGTTGTGGTCCGGTAAACAGGAACAGAGCATGTGGCGAGGTCCGACAGATAGGTCCGGATCTCTCAGAGGAAGTATCTTGGTAAAGTGCAGATTTGGGGAAGTCAAGAGGACTATCTTGACTGATAGATTCCAAGGTTTGAGCCTCCGGTGTGGAAAGGATAAAGAGATATGAATGCTTAAGTACTGGGTTCCCAATTGGCAGTGTGGACAGAGGAAGAACTGACTGGCAGAACATCAAGCATTATTCCGGATGTGTTACTGATGTTGGTAAAGGTTATGAAGGCAAGAATTATGTTTAGCCAACATGATTAATGATTTCCACAAGTATATCCTTGATCCGCATTACTTGGTATGCAAGGATTCAGCAGACAGATCAGAGTTTATTGAAAATATTGACTATTCCGGTGCCGACTAGAAAGATGATGAAATCACTTGTGCGGATATATATAGGATGGATTTAGTTGTGAGAGGTGTCATGGTTGTTGGTGATGTGCGAATAAAAGCAAAGCAGAGCAGATACAGTAAGGAAGGTCCGGTATGTGAAAGGAAAGCAGCATAAAAGAAGAGGAAAGATGAAGTGCAGCAGATCAATGTACTGAGCCTAACCAGAACTAAACTCCAGCATATGTGGATGCTACCAATTAGTTCAAGTATTGTATAACACTTTTTTTGTAGACAGTGTGTCTCTTGTAGGCAGTGTGCCTCCTTGTGAGCAGCATGCTCGGGTAGTGAGCCCTAATTGGCAAGTGCCATTTTGTATTTCCATTCTTCTAACAGAGAATACAATCTTGGGTTAATCACCCCGTGGTTTTCTCCCTTAATAGGGTTTCCATGTCAAAAATATTGTGTCATGTGTATTTCCATTTCATGATTATGTTTGCTCATTTGGATTAATGTTACATTGATTATTAATAAAGTTTAGAAAGTAGAAATAATTAGGATAACTGATTCACCCCCCCTCTCAGTTATCAACAATTGGTATCAAAGCTAAGTTCCTCCTAACAAAGCCTAACAGCTTGAGGAAGATCTAGGAATTCAAATGGATGCATATGGTTTAAGGGAGCAACTCAAGACTGCCCTTGATGATCTTGAACAGTCAAATTCTAAAGTCAATGAATTAAAGGAAAGACTCAAATAGGCTGATGATTTCATGAGAGAACTAAAAGACAAATTAAGTCTCTCTATGAAAAAGATAAAGGAGCTGCTTTAGCAATTGGCAAGACAAGGTGAAGCAAGTAATGCAAATGAAGAGCTAAAGGAAAAAACTAAGTTGTGTGAAAAGTTATCAAAAGAAATCATTATGGTAAGACATGAAATGGAATCAGGAGTCATGAAGTTTACCCAAGAAGTTGAAGAGAAAAGAAAAACTAAAGATAATCTAAGACAATCTCTCAAGGAGAAATTAGAAGATTGCCACCAGATGGATAGAATTATCAGACATCTTGAATCTGATCTTGAAGATGCTAAAGATAATGAAGAAAAACTTGAGGATCAAATTGTCTCTCTCAAAAGGGATCTTCAAACAGAAAATGAGTATAAAGAGAAATTCAAGATAAGTTTTGCTCAACTTGAAGTTCTTCTTGGAAGTCAAAAGAAGGTAGATGACAAGTGTGGTTTGGGATATGAGAAAGGAGAAAGCTTCGGATCCGGTTAGAAGAATTTTGGATCAGAAAATCCAAGGAACGGGCCTAGAAGACCTTCGGTAAGACAGCCTAATGCTCAAAGATATCCATCCTTTAATGGATACTGCCACAACTGCAATCACTTTGGTCACAAAGCTAATCAGTGTAGAAAGAGAATGAATCAGTCTAATTCATCCTTCTTCGGACAGTGTTTTAACTGCAAAAGGTATGGTCACAAATCTCATGAATGCAGAAATATGCAAATGAACAAATCATTCAATGGTAGATGCTTTGCATGCAATAAAATAGGTCATATGGCTAATCAATGCAGATCAAGAGGATATCAGTCAAATATGCAAAGAAATGTTGTTTGCCAAATCTGCAATAGATCCGGTCATAGTGCAAAAATTTGTAGAAGCAAGAATCAGGACAAAAGAGGTCCAGTATATCATAATCAGAATCAAGATAAGGGTAAACAAAAAGTGAATGCAGATGAAGTTAAAAGTGAGATGAACAAGATTTGGGTGAAGAAAAGTACAAAGCATGTAGAGGTTGGATCCGCACCAGACTCTGGTGCTGATATTCCTTCTAAAAATTAAAAAGTGAGCTCTGGCTCAGGGGGAGACACAAAGAAAACCTTGTTCCCCCAGCCAGTCAACCGATGCCGGAACTGGCACAAGAAGAGTTATGGATTGAAGGGTTCATAAGGGAAACATCCAAACAAACTTTGGTTAAGATTTGGAAGATCCGCATGATGCTTAAAGATCAGGACTGATTTGGTTCTTCAAGTCATCCGAACAAGGCCAACCAGAATAACTTAGGTCGAGCATTTATTGCAACCTGAAAATAGGGTTTGTGAAGCAATATAAGGGTTTTCTCATTAATCACTTGTTCATTCTGCATTTCAAGAAGAAGAGAGAAAAGGAGCTCTGCAAAGATCAAGACGATTCTTCATATAGCTCAATCCAGATTTCATCGTGTACCCTAAACTGCGTAAAAGGTATTCTTCGTTCTTGATATCTTTCAGTAAGATTCTTTGATGATGGCTACTTCGAATATAGTAAAGATTTTTGATAGACCTCGCCCCACATTTAAGAAACATCCATACAAATCCTTGGAGGTAGATCCCCTAGGAGCATTTTCCAGTGTTCCACATGGCATTTTGCACACCGAAGATATTAGGGTTTACATACACGCAAATGTTGAAGAGTTTGGGGAATTCAAACTAAGAGATATCTATCAAAAACAACTATTAGATGATTCATTTGAGCTCAAACCCCAATACAAGGGCCTCTGGAATAAGCACTTTGCACAATACATACATTTCCCCTGTTTTACTAAGGATGAATGGGTCAGGTATATTTTGAGCAGAATACATGACAACTTTATGTGGTTAAATGGACCATTCAAAATCACAAAAGATGCCATCAGGGCAGTTACCGGATTACACTCATCTGGTGGGATTCCTGTTCTTAAATCTGTGAAGAATCAAACTGTGAGTGAGGCTACCGGATCCAAGTTTGACAAAAGAGCAATGACAGTAGATGACATCTCTGATCCGGATGTCAAGTATGCCTCCATGATCATTGGATATAAAATATATCATTCTGACAGGGAAAATTCAGTACCTGGAACTGCCATCTACACCACTTATGAAATGCTAAGAAAGGATGCAGACTATGATCTTTGTCAGCTTCTCTTGAACCAACTCTTGGAGAATCTGCAGAAAATAAAGAAAGATAAAAAGAATTCATTCAAGTATGGTGGATTAATATTGTGCTTATTCTTCTACTTTATGAATGAGCTTCCCAGATCTAGTGGCTGGGTGTGGGAGAATGATAGACCAGTGGCTATCCAAATCAGAGATTATTTGCATGGACTTGGTGATAACAAAGCACAAAATACAGCTCTGTGGGGATACTTCAAGAATTTTCAGAACATGATGCAAGCAAGAGAAAGGATTCCCCAGTCTCTTGTTGAAAAATACAAAGACACAGTTTGTTTTATGGTAGAGACTGATCAGTGCCTAATGGAGGTAGTAGAACCAAGAACTGTATGGATCATGCCCATGGGGTATGAAGTTGATGAACAAATTGTAGAGCTGCATGTTCAACACATGCTAAGTCAGCCAAAGGATCCCAAGGCAGAAAGGTTTGGAACCTTTGAGGAGTTGAGTATAAAGATTCATGTAGAACTCAGAGAACTAGAGATCAAAAGGAAGGTGAGAAAAGAAGTAGAGAATATTGCCCAAGGCCTTGGCATCTCAAAGGAGGCACTTGATGCCCACAAGAAAAAGAGGCAAAGGGCTAAGGAAGAGAAGAAAGAGGCAAAAAAGAAAAGAAAGGAAAGTGCTCTGGTAGAAACCTCAACCTGGACTAGATCATCAAAGAGATCTGCACCTATCACAGCCAAAAGCTCAAAAACATCAAAATTGGAAGTCTAGACATCCAGCAAAGAGAGAAAAGATCAAAGACAAAAGCCACAAGGGCTTATGCCAGTCAAAGAGACGAAGAGGAAACTGAATCAGATGAGGAGATAAAGAATCTGAAGAAGAAGAAGACATCATCCAGTGAACACTCTACCGGTCAAGGAGAAGAGGAGAAGGAAGAGGAATTTGTTGAAAAACCCACTCTATCCTTAGATGTTGTAGTAAAAGCAGTCACTGTGGATGGAAACCTGCAACCCTTAACAGAATTCTATGATGATTATAATGAAGCAGATAAACAGATTCTGGAGGAAGCCACAGTTCAGTTTTTGAACACTTACAACAAATATTTTATTGAAATTATCTCTCTAATTCCCAAAAGCTTAGAGAAAAGGCTTGAAATGAGGAAGAATAATGCTCGAGCAAAAGATCTCAAGATCTGGGAACAGATAGCAATTCAGCTATTTCCTTCAATCGATCCCAAGACAATGAATATGGTATTCAAAGATTGCAAGGATGAGTTCCAGAGCAAAGCCAGGATGAATCAGCTAATGCTTGGTGAAACTGACAAAGTGGAAAAAGAGACCGAAGAGATCCTCTAAAATGATTTTAAGAAATTCAACATTCCAATTATAGAGGACTTGGGTACCGACCCCTCAACCACTAGAGTTGCAGAAGAAGCTACTGAGAAAATGACAGAAGAGGTGGGCCCTGAACAGACTAACATTTCTCCTCCGGTTTCCCCTACAGCTTTCGGATCTAAAGGAGAAGACAGAATATAGGAGAAAGAAGCAGGAGTGAAGGAAAAATAAGTTGACAGTACCAAGGTTGCAAAGGGAGAGAAGACCCCAATAGAGAAAACCACAACTGCTAGTGGTAAGAATGTAGAAGGAGAGAAAGCTCCAAGGGACAGCCCTAAGAATGCAGAAGAGAAGAAACATCTGTCTCCGGCAAGAGACACTGCAAAAACTGTACAAGAATTCTTGAACAAAGAAACAATGGAGATTGATGAACCGGAGCTTCTACAAGGACCATTTAATTTTGATTCACTTTCTCTGGTACAGACAATGAAGATTGCTTCATTTGCGAATGCCAAGGCTAAAGAAAAACTCTTAAAGTCTCACATGGAAGACTGTGAGTTAATAGAAGCTGCTTCCAGATTGCTAGAAAAGATTATGCCATCATTTCAGAAGGATCCCACAGCCTCCTCGTCTGGTAATCTCAAAACTCTAGTCAATAGTGTTAACACACATTTTGATTCACTAGAGAAGTCAGCGAAAGATAAGGTCCGAAAGGAATTTCTTGCAAAAAGATTATCAGAGGTACAAGGGTTGATAAGTAATGATAGGAGAAATATGAGTATAGGAATAAAGAGCTTAGAAAATGCTCTTAAAGATGGCGGAGAAATGTACAAATTTTGTTTATCATGGTCCAAAACAACAGTGGAGATTGAGAAGAAAATGAAAGAACAGGAGGATAAACTAACAAATCTTTCTCAAAATTTTGATCCACTTACTGCTTCCATAATAAATCAAGAATGTCAAACGGTTGTAGTCTTGAATGAGATTAAGAAGCTTGAAAAAGAGAAGAAAAATAGAATCAGTAGGTTGAGTGAGCTCAGAGGGATAATTGTCCCTAAGTTAGAGGCCATGCATGAGGCCATAAAAGAAGCTCAAATCACAACCCAAACAAATGATCCAACAGATCTCAAAAGGGCAGATGTGTTTGCATTTCTATTGAGTGGTCATATATCAATTTTGGACAGAATGAAGCAAAGTTGGGCTACAAAATTCATTCAACTGAAAACAACTTTTGCAGACATACTGCAGTATATGTAAGTATTCCATATGTATATATTTATACGGCTAAGTATAGTAAAAATTTTGAAAATTTTGGAATGTGGACCCTGCCCTTTGCCATTGATGTCAAAGGGGGAGTGAAGAGCAGTGAAAAATGAGGAATCCAACTAAGGGGGAGCTCCAGAAAATGTATATAAAAACAGAGCATCAGCCAAGGGGGAGCATAGTATAAACACTTAGTCATTTTTCACTAAGTGTTGCCATCAATGCCAAAGGGGGAGATTGTTGGCAAGAGACACTATATGGATTCATGAATGTTGTCATTGATGGCAACAAAGTTCATCCCACACATCCGTAGGACATGGTATGTCTCTACCGGAAGTCAGAGTGAAGAATGTTGTGGTCCGGTAAACAGGAACAGAGCATGTGGCGAGGTCCGACAGACAGGTCCGGATCTCTCAGAGGAAGTATCTTGGTAAAGTGCAAATTTGGGGAAGTCAAGAGGACTATCTTGACTGATAGATTCCAAGGTTTGAGCCTCCGGTGTGGAAAGGATAAAGAGATATGAATGCTTAAGTACCGGGTTCCCAATTGGCTGTGTGGACAGAGGAAGAACTAACTGGCAGAACATCAGGCATTATTCTGGATGTGTTACTGATGTTGGTAAAGGTTATGAAGGCATGAATTATGTTTGGCTGACATTATTAATGATTTCCACAAGTATATCCTTGATCCGCATTACTTGGTATGCAAGGAATCAGTCGACAGATCAGAGTTTATTGAAAATATTGACTATTCTGGTGCCGACTAGAAAGATGATGAAATCACTTGTGTGGATATATATACAAGATGGATTTAGTTGTGAGAGGTGTCATGGTTGTTGGTGATGTGTGAATAAAAGCAGAGAAGAGCAGATACCATAAGGAAGGTCCGGTATGTGAAAGGAAAGCAGCATAAGAGAAGAGGAAAGATGAAGTGTAGCAGATCAGTGTACTGAGCCTAACCGGAACTAAACTCTAGCATATGTGGATGCTACCAATCAGTTCAAGTATTGTATAACACTTTTTTTGTAGACATTGTGTCTCTTGTAGGCAGTGTGAGCCCTAATTGGCAAGTGCCATTTTGTATTTCCATTATTCTAACAGAGAATACAATCTTGGGTTAATCACCCTGTGGTTTTCTCCCTTAATAGGGTTTCCACGTCAAAAATATTGTGTCATGTGTATTTCCATTTCATGATTATGTTTGCTCATTTGGATTAATGTTACATTGATTATTAATAAAGTTTAGAAAGCAGAAATAATTAGGATAACTGATTCACCCCCCCTCTCAGTTATCAACAATACAGTTACTGTCTATGTATTTATATATATAAAAATATCAACAATCGCAGAAGTATTCTAATTTTTCCAAGAATGATGTAGCTATCAAATTCAAAACAACTAATGTCATGAAAGAGGCAATTTTTATTGCAGATACAAATTAGTCATACACAAAATTCAAGCATAAACATATTGGTTCGGTATAAAAACCTATAAATTTTGTTTTTCAACAACTGATCTCTTCAATCCTATGTTCCTTGAGTTCTACCTCTTCACTCCATACCTTCAAAGCTTCTTATGCAAAGCTTCCTTTCCAATACTCCTAAAACTAGTGTTTTTGTTTTCAGATTCTAGATTTTGAGAGTGAGAATTTGTGTAATAATCCTTCTGTTGAGAGAATGAGAGTTTCTTCCCTTTTATTATTTTCTTTTCTTTTTCTATTTTTATTTTGCTTTGTTTTGTGCTTTATTTTCTAAATTGAAGTCCTTTTTCTATTTTTCTATTGTTTTCTTTCTCATTGCTTTGTTTTCTAAATCTTGCTTTCTTTTCTAAGTTTATCTCACAAATATGATTTAATAACTATCACAATTATCTTTAAAACAATAAATATTAATTCTAATTTCAAATAGAATTAATAAATGATTTTAAATTATTTTTATTTCCTCTAAGAGAAATTAATATTAACTAACATTTAATTAAATAAGCAACTATAGGAATAATCTTCCTTATTAAATAAGATAAGACGCAATCATAACTAATTTATGCAAATGCAACTATATGATTTTCTAAGTGTGTGTGTAGATTCTTTCACCACGGTCGCTTATAGACGGCTAGACACCCCCTCCTTGATGATACTCTCTCTCTACCAAGAGTATTTTCTTGTCACACACATGAAACAAGGTTTGGTCAATGAACTTTTAAATAGTAATATTTAATTATAAATTAATTGTTGAAAATAGAGGTCGTGACAATTTGTAGGCAAGATGAATAAATTTTAATTTTGATCTAGAGTTTTAACTCTTGAATTAGTGTTCAATAATGGTTTCTTCTCATATTAAATGCCAAAGAATTTCTCTGTGCGCACCACATGAACAGAATGTCATTGCCAGAGCTGTAGGGATTCTTATTTTTTTATTTAGTAACACTATCATCATTGGTTCCAAAAAAATACCTAATCTCATTTAAGATTACTGCACTGCTTTTATCATAGGGAAAGAAGGACATATGAAATAAAAAAAGAACATGCACCATGTGATCCCCAGTGATAGAGTAGTTATTCATCTTCTACAGTAATTCTCCTACAATATTCAATAGGTGATACACATCTATACATACATTATGATAGAAGTATCACAATCCTAGAAAGTCCGTAGAGAATTAGAAGGTTTATTTCAAGAATGTATGCTCATGGAGGAGATCTACAGGAGTTCTATAAGACCAGCAGAGCCATACGTGCTTGTACATGGTATTAAATCAAGGTGAGAGCTCTGTCAAACCTAGAAACACAATGAAAATCATTAGAGATCAAAGGTCCATCAAGCATTAAGGAGACTATGGAATCTTAAAGGAGGTCTACAAAGTGTAAAGAGGCCTATATAACTATTAAGAAGTCTTTTTAAGCCATGTCAAGTCTATCAAATCATGTTAGGGTCTATGTAGTTCAAAGAAGCTTTGTATAACCATTAAAGGTCTATGAAGTTCTCTTCGGATCTGTGAAAACCATTGTAATGTTTGTAAAGAGTCTTAAAAGCATGCAGAAGTTATTGAAGCTCTATATAATCTTAAGACCTTTTTAAACCTTAAAAGACTTTATCAAATCATTAAGAGTCTATGATCTATTGTAAAGCATGAGATTGTCTAAAATACATATTATAAAACCTTGAAGACCATGCATAAACCATGAGAAATTCTGCATGATCATTAGGAAATCTATCAAGTCATTAAAGATATTATCTGAGTTTTTTTAAAATCCAACAAGCCATACAATAATACAACTGAGGCAGGACTTCTTCCAGGGTCATGCTTGATTTTGTCTTTTCTTAGTTTTGACTGTTAACAGGCACTTGCACAGGCAGTGTAACTAGCAAGGTGTTTTGAGGGGCACTTTCATAGGCCCAGTTTTTAGCATATGTTGGAAATGGTGGGTGTCTTGTAATCCAATATCCACATTATCATTATCCTATTAAACACTACTCTCTAGTTGCTTGACAAGTGTAGTTTGGTTTATAGAGGATTTTTCTATGGGAGCTTCTGACCTCTGTTATCTATTTTATTTACCCATCACAATACAAATTTCCTATTTTTCTATCAATAAAAATTGATACAACAATTCCCTATATATGTGAGAATAAAGCAGATAACATATTGTAGTACCTTAAACAGCTTATTTAATCATTTTAAATCAAATAGAAAATAAAACAACATAATTTCTCTGCTAGATGAAACACATATTTACTGTATAAAATTACGTGTAACTGTAGAAAAATTCACCATCTCTCTAGCAAATGTAACTTAAGAATATGTTAATGACCAACAAGCATAAGTTCTATGTTGCCTTTCAAATGCTGGCACTCATTTAGAATTAACAGCATTAAATCAAGGCAACTAACAACAGAAATTTGTTACAAGTTAGACATTATAGTGGAACAAAATCCTCAACTAGTGGGACATGCCACTTTGTTTATAAAAACTTTTATTTTTGGAACACTTACATTGGAAATAATCACAGGGCAGGGATCCTACAAAGGACCTCTAAGCAATGTTATTACTGGAGTGAATGAGAATAATGAAATAATGAACTGGGGTCTTGTACCCCAAAGTCATGATTCCAGGTTGTGAAAGATTTTAGAGCATGTAATGCTCTTAACCTTCCTTGTCTCAAGATTATTATCAATGGGGTTAAACACACACACCCAACACTTTGTTTTCATTTTTTATAGTTTACACATGTTTCTACTAAGAATATAGATAGATATTACTGTGGAACAAAACAAACAGATGATATGTGTCTGGTCTAGCACTACATTGTGTTGCTTAACACCACAACAACCCAGATTCAAACTTGGCTGGCATTCTACCCATAACAACCGTGAATCTTGCTAAAGTTGAAACTAAATTTCTTTTATATAATTGTCAAAAGAAATAGAATAAATTGACTACAGCGCTATTGTTCCTATGCCATAAGTTCCAATCAATACATAGAATAAATTGACTACAGAGCTATTGTTCCTATGCCATAAGTTCCAATCAACACTAGTATCAATGCTAACAACATTAATTATTGAAACAATATATACAAATGAAAGTAGGTAAGTCTAACAATAGGTCTACCAATCAAATGAACATCTCATATAACTCTCAATGACAAATTGCTTCAGTGAATTGCCAAAAATAGCTTTAGGCATCCCATCTTACACACAACAGGTATTAGAAGTTGATCACAATTAACATTTGAAAATTTAACAATATGATTTTTCTCTATGCTCTTGTGCAATGAAAGTGCAGTTTTGCACATTATACAACACCCTGCATTTGCAAAATCTGTAACATTTAGCAAAATCTTGGTTCTACAACATGTTGAGAAGTGATGTCTCAAACTCACTAGTCATGTCTCTCTGGATCAAGAAATCACTTGGATGACGGTCTGAATCTTCATCAGTTTTGTTTACATACTGTATCACAATACCACTGAGTGCAAATAAGAGAGGTGTGGGTTGGCGAAGTTAACCACCATCTCACAGGAGTCTTTTCACAGTATATCAAGTTGGCCTGCATTAGTATGGTATACATACCGTCATCTCGCAATGGTCAATGGAATGGCCTTGCGGTGGTGCGGTGTATAACCCGCAACACTGCAACAGTCATGAAAAGGGGTCTATGGTATGGCGGTTAATCCTAGGAATGATGGACACATAGCTCCTTCTATCGCTTTTGTCAACTATTTTAGGCTATCAAATTTTTAGGAATGGCCTTGCGGTGGTGTGGTGTATTCAAGGTAACCTTTTAACTTTAGAAGTTGAAAGCCTACAAAAATTCTGAAGTACTTTTAATAATAAGACTACTAAACAATCTATGGCCTATTCTCCATTAGTACAATCATGTCTTAAAAGAACATAATCCAATATCTGGGAGACTAATATAGATGGTAGTCTCATCCCTTCAACTGGCCTGTTACCATTGGTCTTTTATTTAAAATGTTACTTTAGATGTTTCTTGTATATATCTCTAATGATCCTATTAGAGATAAAAATCGTAACTTTCTAGAAGATTCAGTGTCTATTGTCTACACAAAAATGACACTTAATTTAGATATGGAAAAAAACCAAGGTGACAAAACTAGAAAAAAAAAGCTTGTTTGTCTCCAGATTATTTTCCATTTGTATGGATCATTTTTTGTTGTAAAAACTAGGACCAAATCCTACACTAGTTGATTTGAAGATTGAAATGGAAAACTTTATTTAATGAGTATGCAATCAAGCAAGTGAATTAAAATATTAACATAGCTGAAGGCCTTTACATAATAGGTATAAAAGCACACATTGGACTGAATGGTAATTTTACCTACCCCAGTTTCAAAAACTATACAACACAATAAAATATAGATCGTGATCAAAAACATTGATGATAAATCTTCTACATGCTTTATTCCAAAAGCTCTGTACTCCTATAAAACTAGTGTAAAATATGTATAGGAAGAGCTTATCAATTATGTGCTTTTTGCAATTTCAAGAAACAAAATTTACAAAAAAATTCAAGAACCTAGTCTGAAAGCCTTTTCCAAAATCTTCGTACTCATGTAATTCAGGTGTTCTAGCATACAATTAAGCATTTTAGGAACTATGCAAAGCCTTAAAAAATATTGAATGTTCAACATCTAATATCTATAAATGTATGGGAAGAGCTTGTCATTCATGTGCTTCTACAATTGAAAACACAAAATTACAGAGAGCCCAATCAAATAGCATTTGTCATTGGTGGATATACCTTTGTGTAGAAAGTAAGGCAGCATAAGAATTTGATGACCTTAAATATTTGACAAAAGAGATAGGATTTGTGTGACCAAGAGAGCATAATTTCCTCCCTTATATGTTGTAGAACCTAAGAAAAATACATATCGTCATCCTGCAATGGTTAATGGAATGGCCTTGCGGTGGTGCGGTGTATAACCCACAACATTGTGATAGTCAAGCAATGGGGTCTGTGGTATGGCAGTTAAGCCAAGATTGGCATAGAGCGCAGGGGATAATTAGAAAATGCATTGCAAATGATAGGGGAGCCGTGAAGATATGTAAGTTTTTAGTAGACGTGTGGGTCATTAATGTTCTTTTTTTAATCATGTAATTGTTCGATATGTGGGCTTTCTACATGGGCTTGTAACATGCAAAAATGAGTCAAAATCTCACATGAGGAAGTGGCACAGGTTTTTGGGGTACTAAGTGTTTAAGGATTACAATGTTACAATATGATGGTCCTGATTCCCAGCTCATACACATGATGTAAACTTTTGGAGTTTAATTCTAAGTGGGTGAAAGTTGTAAAGTTACTTCAAAAGTCTAGAACTCTAACATAATACAAACACGTAGAATTTCAGGGTTCCTTCGTAGTCTGGTAAAAATTACAAAAGTGCATGAAAGCCCCAAAACTCTGCCCAGGGAAAATTCCCAACTTTTAACTTAGGAATTTTAACTTTTCACAAGACCTAACCTTCCCTAGGACCAATTGGACATTTGAGCATTTTGATATTGTGACCTTTTATGAAAATTGTCCACACTTAAAATTCAAACCATGAAGCTTGACATGGTAAATTGACAACTTGAGAGATACATGAGACAACTTTGACTCACATGGAAGACATTAAATTTGAAAATTGGAATTGGAAAATTTCATGACAACAAATATAAAGGCCAATGGTTTGGTAACTAACAGCTGCAGGGTCTTGTTTTTAGGGTGGAGAGTTGTTGGTTTAAATTAAATGTTTTTTCTTCCTTTGAGCCCCTTGTCCATTATAAGTGTGTCTTCTATTTTAGGGGGGTGAAATTGAGATTGTTTACTATGCATTGATTCCATAGAAGGTTTGTTGTCTTTTCTAACATCAACATCAGCAGAGTAAATTGACCTAGGTGTTTGAGGTGGCTTTCACAAAGAGCTAAGTGTTGAGGTAGACGGTTGTTGATATGGACAAATAGGGAAAGAATTATAGGCATGAGTCCATGTGGTAGGGTTGTAGTAAGGCTTTAAGTCTCTAGATTGAAACCCATCGACCTTAAAAGGCAATGGTGCTACCTCCTTCAATTGCAAATGCAAACTACTGAATGACTGTGAGGATTGTCTGTAATGTTTGGAACATTGATGGAGCCAAACATTGTTGGGGCAGATGGCAGGGTGTGCTTGGAGGTGACGATGTGTTATGTCTTTTGTTTGCAGTTGTAATTTGCACCATAAATTGCATATTTAAATAGGTGTTTAAATGTAAAGGCATTTATTGCATGCCTAAGTAGAAATCAACCTGAACCGGTTCCAATTTCCCATCATGTTGCCAATGCCATCTCATTTCCTATTTCTCATTTCTAGCAGCACAGATTAGAGGATAGATGTGGCCAATGTTGAACAGTAATAGCACAAAGTGTAAATATGTAACTAATCTTGAATGATCCAAAATGTGAGAAGATATTGATCAAAACCCTAAAAGATGGAAAACCTCACAAGCTTGATAAATCAAACTTATGAGCTCAATTCACACCATGAAAATCAATTCATAAATAAACATTAAATTAGAAAATAAAACAATTTGAGTATTGCTTATGCAAATTATTGCAAACATACTAAGATTATGGGGTAAGCCGCAAACTTTTAACTTGGATCAAAGAAGCCTGGGTCTTGTGGGATATAAGTCGGATGTTATTACACAAGGGAAATTTATGGAATATGGAATAAAAAAAACCAAATATATAAGAATAACACCTTCCTGAGAGCAGTGGCCAGCTCGCCCCTTGTAAAGTTGTCCACAACAACCGTAGTGAGTAGAATGCCATTGCGAAATTGATAAAGATGAACATTCTTCTAAATGTATTCCATGAATTGCACTCTAGAAATCACAGTTAGAAATATGGCTACTAATAACACGTAGAAACAAAACCATAGAAACCAAAAAATGAAAAGGATTATAGTATTTTTTTTAAGTGTGATGAATTTTTACCTATCTCTACCCTCGCCACTGGAACCCATGAGCTTGTGAGAATCGAGGAGCATTATTTTGTCCTTGGACATCTTCTACACTACAATGCTCTGCACAGTAGACGTATTGGCCACAACCAAAGAAAACCCATCCCCAACCAGTCCAAACACACAATCCATCACACAACAACTAAAAACCTTCTTCCCTTTTCTCTACCTGCAAATGCTTCTTCGCCAAGTAACACACAGACTGTATACCAAAACTATTGAACTCGCCCTCTTCTTGTTCCCTTTCCTACTTAAGATTTTCCCGCATTGATATAAAGAAAAATAGCGTTTTGACTCTCTACCTAGTCCCTTTTATGTGGTGATATTGACATAGGAAAATCTTAAATTTGGATTTCATTTTCCTATGGGTTTTTAGTTTGTAAGGGTAAAAGTACCTCTTGCCTTAAATCATATTGTCTAATTTTTATTTGTGTGACTAATTATTTAGTTTTTTTTTACCCGACGATCAAATTAGTCATTTATTTAGTCATGTATAACTGTGTTGCAAAACATTAATAGAATTTAGTCAATTTTAGTTGTCGTGACTAAACATTTTAGTCATGTAGTCATTTATTTGCCAAATTCTACTAGTGACAGTTGGTTCCTATCGCTGATTATTTTTACTATCACTGCTATTCCTATAGTTGTCTTTCCTATTACAACAGTTATGTTAATATTGTAGTTGTTGTTTTCATCCTTGTCGCAACAATATCTAATCTTGCCACAGTTTATATGAATTCTTGTCACCATTTTAGTCATTCCTGTAGCAGCTTGTTATCATTATGTAACAACTTATTACTCTTGTAGAAAACTTTAAACAACTCTTGTAACTGGTTTTTCTGCATTCTTATTGCAGAATTAGTTTGTTTCTTGTAGCAGAATTAACTTACTCCTCTAGCAAACAACAACGTTATTATAATAACTTAGGAATTTATATATATACTTACTTTCTTGCTCATGCATTTGAATGATGTTTTATTAGTTTTTATAAAAGATTATGAATGATATTTATTTATCTTTTCATATTTATGCCACAAGTACAATTGATAGGAATTATAAAAATGCCTTTGGACATAATGTTAGACCTAGATTTATTTTGGAAAATTATGATTGAAATAAGGGACTAAAGGTGTATCCAGATTTAATGCTTCTATATGCAACTTGTTGAATAAACAAATCTCTTTTTATTAAATCATTTCCTTGAAATTATAAACTATCTTTGGGTAGAAAAGTAGTTAGCATTAGTTTTCTTCAAACTATTGAAAAGAAAGAACTATGGGTTAGGAAATATAACCCATTTATAGATTCTATATATACTTATAATTATGTTTAAAGAAATAAATTAATCTCTTTATCGAAATATTGCTTGAACAAGCACTCTCATTTGGTTAGCAAAGTAATGAATTAACAAACTATATTTAGGCAAAAGTATGTGTTATTGACTTGGATATGAAATCATAGATCAAACCTTTGAAATCATTAAGCATATTTACCATTTGGATATCTATGTAAATGCCATCTTAAATATTATTGGCATATATTCTAATTAAATTGAATTTTTCTCTTATCTCTGTTGTATGAATCATGAAATAGATAGAAAAACTAAGGAAAGATAGTAATGATATTTGAATTAATCATGCATGAAAGCACATTGTTGAAGTGGAGTTGACATACATCATTATTGATTTTATTGCTTGAATTGTGTTTCCATTGAGTGTGCAATGGGAAAGGGATTAGGATGGTTTAGGCGAATCTGGGATATTATCTATTATATTATATATTATGTGTGTTTGGGGTGGATTTTGGGCTAGGATGCCGAATGTGGATTATCAGAGATGGTTTTTCCTCTTTTTGGGAATTTAACCTATAACTATTTTTCTAAGGCTTAGATCTAAGTGAGCAATCATTGAAAAAGTTAAATATTTTGTCTAGAAAAACTTTATTGATATGTCTCTGCCACATCCTGTTGTGAGACAATCTACATTTCATTATTTAGAATTGCACATTAGACATCAAGTTGCATCAGGTGTTCCCTCCTGCCAGTTGTTTCCAGGTAGCTAGACATTGCGTGCAGGGCTGGGTTTCCTTCGTGTCATGAAGGGATCTGGGGAAGCATAATTGCATCATGTTTGGGTGGAAAAGCACCTAATCCATGTTCCTGTCTCTCAGCTCGCAGGAGGACCATGTGGGTTCGTGGCGACTAGAGAGTTTGTTTGATTTATTATTTCTTATATTATACATGATTATTATATCTTGTAATACCTTGTTGGATGAATTATGGAAAGAAAGCCAAATGGATACTATATATTATTTATAGTGCTATCACCTAGATTAAGCACATGATTTTGTAATATTTAATGACTTTTATTGATTCATATTTTTGAGATTTATCTTTTACTTGAGATGTTGTATTTAAGTGGATTATTTACTTCGTGTAATTTTATTGATGGAATGAGCACTTTATACATAGTTTTTTGAAATTATAGGAATGATGGAACTCCACCCCTATGTTCCTCGAGAGTGATATGTTCTTGACCCTATCATTTTCTTTATCCCCATGAATGCACCCATGCATGTATATGATGGCCCTCTTTATATCACTACCCAAGTCAATGAAAAACCCATCAAGGGTGTTCTTATTGACCCTATGTGTATGGTAAATATAGTTATAAAGGAGTTTCTATACATTCATGAATTGTATAAAGACAAGTACAAGAAATTGGAAGTCTATTTATGGTTGCATGATGGCCTATCTAGACCAACCTTGGGTCTTCTTACCCTCTATCTAGGTGGGATAAAAAACCCTACATGTTCCTTTCTCAATGATTCCTACCTTGGATCATTTTTGAGTTAAGATAGGCCATACCTAGCTTGCTTCTATGAGAGCAGTCCCCTGAATAGTCTATAAGTGCATAAAATTCTCCCATGACGGAGTAGTAAACATAGTCCACCATATTGGATTTCAACCTCTCGATGCTTGGGAATTTTTCTTTGGATTACTTTTGGTTGGCCCTGACTGAGCCTCTCCATCCTCACAATGATTTTTTGTTTCTATCTTATAAAAAATTCAAAGCATCTTAGATTGTGCTCATCTTTGGTGGCCCTTCCTCCTCATCTCCCATGGTTTCCCTAGTCTCTCAGTATTTGGTAGTTTCTTCCATTCCTTCTACTTTCCCACAAGAAATTAAAGGAAAGTAACATGTACTGAGTGAACCTCCCCACCCCCGTGCACCTGGCCAGTACTCAAAAGTTCCACCTATAGCTTCTTACTCGAGGGCTAGAGGTAAACAACTAGTATTGCCTCGACCACCTCGCATTTCCACATTTCTTCAACCTTTAGTGGTTTCTCTTGTTCCTCTCACCTCTTTGGCAATGCAGGGAAAGCAACCCATGTTGCAAGACCCTCCCCTCCTCATGTGGTTTCCCAACCTTCAATGGTTCCTTTAGTTCCACCTCTTGCCCCTCAAATAGGGGAAGAAGAGGAACCTATGTCAAAAAACCCTCCAACTCCTTCAATAGAGGCCCTAGTTGATACTAGATGAAACTAGCTTGTGAGAGATCATAAGCGTTGTGTTGGCAAGAGACACTGCTATGATGAATGATTGATGCAAGAGCATCCAGTGGTGTAAGGGCAATCTTGCATCACCCAAAAAAACATGTGTTTTAAAATTTGATGTTCTTTCCATTTCTTTTCAAAATTCATGGTTCTGGTTCCATAATCGCCTGAATAAAGATGTAGAACTTTCAGTTTTTCTAAACTGCTAAAAATAGCAACCTGCTATTTTTAGTAAGTTTGCATTTGGGCACAGAAAGAAGTGAAATTTTGCAGGAATCTTCATAATTGAAAATTAAGACCTTTAGTGAAGGAATCACGCAAAGATCATTTGCGAGCTAAAAGATATTAAAGTTTTTGTTTCCTGAAAAATGCATGAAAATTATTCAAACTCAGGTTTGAGGCACTAGACGGTCCCGTATAGACCCAAAAATAACTAGAACTAGCAAAGCTAGTTCTTAGTGTGTAGAGCACTCCGTGAGCTTTTCGACGCATAAAACGGTTTGTCAATCAGACACCCGGATCAAAAGTTCTGGCTCCCGGAAGTTGACCTATTTTTGGAGGGAGATGCAAATTTCAAAATTAGGTTGTTGGCCACCAAAAAGGCTATTAATAACCATTTTTGGGAATCCTGGGTGATAGTAGAGTTAAGGGGGGAAGTGTAGAGTCAGGAATAGGAGGGAAAATAGAAACCCTAGCTAATTTGTGGTTGCAAAAGGTAGAAGATTCCAGAGCCTAGTGATAGTAAGTTGTAATGTGTTGTAGCCTATGGAGGGTTGATTCCTCTGATTGTATTTGAGCTTATGCAATGTAATAAGTTGTCCAAATCAATAAAGAAAGTTCTATTTTCTATGTACAATTTCTGTTGTTGTGTGTTTTATGATTTACCCCCTTCATCAATGATTGAATTTTGTCATTTATGGCAACAAGGCAAAGAGACTTTACTCTGATAGATCAATTTGGTTTGACAACAAGGCATAGAAGGATTTTGGTCCGAAAGCCTAAAATGACTAAGTATGTGCAGTATACAGAGTAAGTGTTAGAGATTGGGTCAGTATGCCTCCGTAGTTGAAGATCATTGCATGCAGCTTAGATATGTTAATCATAGCTATTTGGTGATGATATGCTCCAGTGTTCAAGTCCTAACATTGCCTATATGTATGTATGTATGTATGTATAGTGTCGAGGGCAGAGGAGGGTAGAGATGGGAGTGAGCCAGATAGGGGAGGAGAGGAGTGGATAAGGATTGAGTGATTAAGGTTTAAGGTTGAGGGTTGAGCGTTTAGGGATAGGATTTAGAGTTTAGGGATAAGGGATTAGAGTTTAGGACTTGAGGGATTAGGGTTTAGGGTTGAGGCTTTAGGGATAGCGTTTAGGGTTAAGGGTCAAGGGATTAGGTTTAAGGTAGAGTATTGAGGGCAGAGGGATTAGGGATAGGGTTTAGGGTTGAAAGTTTAGGGTTGAGGGATTGGGGTTTAAGGTATAGTTTAGTAGTTCTTGTGGATAGAGCCAGTAAACAATGGGAGATTATTTGCCTGTTTCATAACAATATACCTTCCCTAAGTGCGGGGTGGACAGAAAGAAACATAGATGTACCCCAATGCAAATCTTTTCTCATAATGATCATCCTTCTGATTTCAACTGTTAATTACTCACTGTGGATGTACCATACGCAAAGCTTTTCTCATAGGGTTTAAGGTATAGTGTCGAGGGTTGAGGGTTTATTAATAGTGTTTAGGGTTGAGGGTTGAGCAATTAGGTTTTAGGGTTGATGGATTAGGGTTTAAGGTATAGTGTTGAGGGTTGAGGGTTTAGGGATAGGGTTTAGGGTTAACAGATTAGGGTTTAGGGTTGATAGATTAGCATTTAATGTCAAGGTTAGGGTTAGAGTGTCAAGGGTAGAGGTATTAGGGATAGGGTTTAGGGTTTAAGGTTTAAGGATTGAGGGTTGAGGCTTTAGGGATGAGGGTTTAAGGCTTAAGATATAGTGTTAAGTGTTGAGGGTGTAGGGATAGGGTTTAAGTTTTAAGGGTTAAGGGTTGAGGGATAGGGATTAGGGTTTAAGGTATAGTGTTGAGGGTTGATGGTTTAGGGATAGGGTTTAGGTTTGAGGGATTAGGGTTTAGGGTTGATGAATTAGGGTTTAATGTTGAAAGTTGAGGGTTAAGGATTAAGGGTTGAGGTTGAGGGATAGGGTTAATGGTCAAGGGATTAGGGTTAAATAAGAGTGTCAAGGGTAGAGGGATTAGGGATAGGGTTTAGGGTTGAAGGTTTAATGATTTAGGGTTGAGGATTTAGGGATGAGGGTTAAGGGATTAGGGTTTAAGATATAGTATCGAGTGTCAAATGTGTAGGGATAGGTTTTAGGGTTCAAGTTTTAAGGGTTAAGGGTCGAGGGATCAGAGTTAAGGGCTGACAGATTAGGGTTTGACGTTGAGAGTTGAGGGTTGAGGTTCGAGGGTCAAGGGTTTAGGGTCAAGTGATTAGGGTTAAAGTAGAGTGTGGAGGGTATAAGGATTAGGGATAGGGTTGGAGGGTTTAGGGATTAGGGATTAGGGTTTAAGGTATAGTA
This sequence comes from Cunninghamia lanceolata, assembly GCA_027924645.1. Lineage (NCBI taxonomy): Eukaryota > Viridiplantae > Streptophyta > Pinopsida > Cupressales > Cupressaceae > Cunninghamia > Cunninghamia lanceolata. The sequence goes on along the minus strand of BSBN01000636.1, from coordinate 7,220,561 downwards.
TCTAGTCTGTTGAGGGTTTAGGAATAGGGATAGCATTTAGGGTTTAGGGATGAGGGATTAGAGTTGAGGGATGACAGATTAGGGTTGAGGGTTAAGGGATTAGGGTTTAGGGATAAGGTTTAGGGTTGAGGGTTGAGGGATTAGGGTTTAAGGTATAGTGTTGAGGGTTTAGGGTTGAGGGATTAGAGTGAAGGGTTGAGGGATTAGGATTTGACGTTGAGGGTTGAGGGTTGAGGGTCTAGGGATAGGGTTGAGGGTCGAGGGATCAGAGTTAAGGGTTGAGGGATTAGGGTTTGACGTTGAGGGTTGAGGGTTGAGGTTCGAGGGTCAAGGGTTTAGGGATAGGGTTGAGGGTCGAGTGATTAGGGTTAAAGTAGAGTGTGGAGGGTATAAGGATTAGGGATAGGGTTGGAGGGTTTAGGGATAAGGGATTAGGGTTTAAGGTATAGTATCTAGTCTGTTGAGGGTTTAGGAATAGGGATAGCAATTAGGGTTTAGGGATGAGGGATTAGAGTTGAGGGATGACGGATTAGGGTTGAGGGATTAGGGTTTAGGGATAATGTTTAGGGTTGAGGGTTGAGGGATTAGGGTTTAAGGTATAGTGTTAAGGGTTTAGGGATAGGGTTTAGGGTTGAGGGATTAGAGTGAAGGGTTGAGGGATTAGGATTTGACATTGAGGGTTGAGGGTTGAGGGTTGAGGGTTTAGGGATAGGTTTGAGGGTCGAGGGATCAGAGTTAAGGGTTGAGGGATTAGGGTTTGACGTTGAGGGTTGAGGGTTGAGGTTCGAGGGTCAAGGGTTTATGGATAGGGTTGAGGGTCGAGGGATTAGGGTTAAAGTAGAGTGTGGAGGGTATAAGGATTAGGGATAGAGTTGGAGGGTTTAGGGATAAGGGATTAGGGTTTAAGGTATAGTATCTAGTTTGTTGAGGGTTTAGGAATAGGGATAGCATTTAGGGTTTAGGGATGAGGGATTAGAGTTGAGGGATGAGGGATTAGGGTTGAGGGTTGAGGGATTAGGGTTTAGGGATAAGGTTTAGGGTTGAGGGTTGAGGGATTAGGGTTTAAGGTATAGTGTTGAGGGTTTAGGGATAGGGTTTAAGGTTGAGGGATTAGAGTGAAGGGTTGAGGGATTAGGATTTGACGTTGAGGGTTGAGGGTTTAGGGTTTAGGGTTTAGGGTTTAGGGATAGGGTTGAGGGATTAGGGTTTGACATTCAGGGTTGAGGGTTGAGGTTCGAGGGTCAAGGGATTAAGGTTAAAGTAGAGTGTGGAGGGTTTAGGGATAAGGGATTAAGGTTTAAGGTATAGTATCTAGTTTGTTGAGGGTTTAGGAATAGGGATAGCATTTAGGGTTTAGGGATGAGGGATTAGAGTTGAGGGATGACAGATTAGGGTTGAGGGTTGAGGGATTAGGGTTTAGGGATAAGGTTTAGGGTTGAGGGTTGAGGGATTAGGGTTTAAGGTATAGTGTTGAGGGTTTAGGGATAAGGTTTAGGGTTGAGGGATTAGAGTGAAGGGTTGAGGGATTAGGATTTGACGTTGAGGGTTAAGGGTTGAGGGTTTAGGGTTTAGGGTTTAGGGATAGGGTTGAGGGTTGAGGGATCAGGGTTTAGGGTTTAGGGATAGGGTTGAGGGTTGAGGGATAAGGTTGAGGGTTGAGGGTTGAGGTTTTAGGGTGAAGGGTTTACGGATAGGGTTGAGGGTTGAGGGATTAGGGTTAAAGTAGAGTGTGGAGGGTATAAGTATTAGGGATAGGGTTGGAGGGTTTAGGGATAAGGGATTAGGGTTTAAGGTATAGTATCTAGTCTATTGAGGGTTTAGGAATAGGGATAGCATTTAGGGTTTAGGGATAAGGTTTAGGGTTGAGGGATTAGAGTGAAGGGTTAAGGGATTAGGATTTGATGTTGAGGGTTGAGGGTTTAAGGTTTAGGGATAGGGTTGAGAGTCGAGGGATTATATGATCTCCAAAGGAAAATCTCCTAATTCTCCCAGAATGTCATCCTTCAGCAAGGTGAGACAAAGTGGCTTGGCTCTTCCAGTCATGGATCCTCCCGTATTTAAGAGGAATTGTAAGGCTTGGAAGTGTCAGTTGATGAAGCATAGGATGTGGTCATCCCTGCTTGTGTTAAGGAAGATAATGCATAGGATGTGATCAATCTATAGCAAGACAAAACGTGAGTGCATTATAACGCGCTCGCATTTTGTCTTGCTATAGAAATGGTAAAAAAGTGTTGACCCCAGAGATCCAAGCCCACATGCTTTGTTTTCATATTGATTTTGTGCGTGCTCCAACAAAAAAGAAGTGCTTTCATGCTGTTGGGAAGTTCACATGCACATTTGACACATTATACCACCTTTGCATGATCTTTCCACCACCTTTTCTTCTTTTCCAACTTGAGTAGGAGGAAATAACATAGTTTTCACACCAAGTTTGATATATATCTATTCAAGTTTCAATTTTTGTAGTGTTGTAATGTTAATTGTGATTCAATTTTAGGAATTTAACATTATAGATTGGTTAATAGTATTGTTTTTAGTAACTATATGTGAGTGTTATTCAATTTAACATTGAAAAGGAAGCAAGTGGTGCAAAACTCAAATTGTTGAGGAGTTTGATGCAAGAAGAAAAAAACACTACATAATTGGGCACTCTCTCCATTCGAATCTTCATTTTTTAGGTATGTCAAGTAATATTATCTTGTATTCATTTCTTAGGAAGTAATATTGGTCTCTTTATCATGCTACAGACAAATTCTATGTCATGCCGAGGAAACGATCAAGAATTAAACCAACACAGGAAGAGATAGAAGCTAAGAATGCAAAGAAAGCAGTGGCTATGAAGGAACTTCGTGAGAAGAGGAAATTGGACACGATAAATGAAGACATACCAATTGAAGAGGAACCACAACCATCACAAAGAGATATGGTATTGGTGGCACAAAGAGAATGAATGCAAAAACTTCGTGGTACGAGAGATTTGAATACCATAGTTGGAGACACGTCCTCTACCGCAAGTCAACATGTAGGGACACCATCTACCACATCTCAATTTGAGAGTACATCATCACTCACATGTGATGAAGGAGGTATGCTATTGTTCCCACCTCAACCTCAAGGTATGTCATCTATTTCATCTTTGATCAAAGGTATGCCATCTAGCCCATCTCATTTAAATATTGATGAAATTCCTAATGTTGAGATGAATTTACCTAACTTAACACCACCTAGAATTTTGCATAGAAATCTAAAGTATTTGATTGATATTGATGAGAATATTTTGTAGCCAATGGAAGGTAAGATTCCAAAACGCACTTGTAGAAGATATGCTCATAAGGTTTGGAGATTATTCTTTGAAAAGTTAAATGAGACTGCAAGATGTCAGCTATTCATTGAAATGATGCAAAGTATAAAGTATAGGTCCATCATGAAGATTCTTGGGTTGAGAACATCAAAGGCTTCAAGTGAAAAATCTATTGTCAATTATCTAATGAGTGCATATGAGAGTGTGGGTAACACCTCATGCACAAAAGATAGTAATGCAACATGGGGTGTGATTACATCGACTATAGTAAGTAGTAGTCAAACAAGGAAAGCTCGTCTCATTAGAAAGATGAGTCAAGAATTGAGAATTAATAGGAAAACTTTATCAAGAGTCGTTGGAAGACGCCAAAGAATTGAGGACGCTAATGCCAATGAATTATGGGCGTTCTCGGGGAGACTACCACAAAAAGATAAACCAATTGTTGAAGCATTGAGATCACTAATTGAAGACTTTTGGAAGAATTACACAAGGGTATCTCTAAATCAAAGGGATGTGGTAAGAAGGAGAATCGGTAGTCAGAACCGTGAGCCACATCCAAAGCATTTTTTGGATGAGACTCAAACACAATTTTATGGTAAATTTCTAGAGAAGTATCCTCAAATTAAAATTTGTCAAAGATATTTTGAAATGCTAAAACCTTTCTATGTTAAGATAAATCACACACGCGCTAGTTGTTGTTGTAGATTACATATTGAATTTTCTAACCATTTTGATGCTTATAGGTCTATATGTTTAGATATGCATACTAACAATGATTTGCAAGGTTGTACCATATGTGCCCCACCAACATCTTCAAGAGACTTCATATCAAGAATTTTATGTGAAAGAGAGGAAGGTCAAATATTCTACAAGAAATTATGCTTGGATGGCACATGTCATCGTTGCGGTGGCTTGTAACATTTACCAATATGTGAACATATGGAAAGAACACATGCGGTTGGAAATCAACTAGTAGAGTTTGGCAAGTATAAAACAGTGGCATACAATACAAAAGATGGTAAAGAAGCAAAGAGGTGTGAATTGGTTATTGAAAAGATTCCAGTGTATCAGTTTATGCCTATATTTCGTGACAGCGTAGTGTATGAGTATGCAAGACATGCCCATAGAGCTCGATGGTTGGACTTGCAATTCAAGTTATGCAAGGACACATTTCTAGTTGGTAGCATTATTTCAGTCATCGACTTTGCAGATAACTACAGTCTATAGCCACAGCGTGAGGTGCAATCACAATATTACAATTCCACACAGGTTTCTATATTTGTGCACATCGCATTCATTCATGCGAATGATAGTACAGAGGATGACAGAAAGATCATAAGGGAGTATAATTTCTATATTAGTGATGATCGCATGCATTCTACGGAGTTCATACAAGGTTACTTTCAAGTGTTCTACAATGATTTGGCTAGAAGGGGCATATCGTTCAGTTAGCATATCATATGGTTAGATAACTGTGCGTCACAATTCAAGAACTCACAGAATTTCTATTGGCTAAGTAGGAGGCATAATTTTATAGGTATTCAGCATATGTGGAACTTTTGTGAGGCTGGGCATGGAAAGGGGGAGCATGATGGTGTAGGAGCATGTATCAAAAGAGCCATAGCACGAGAAGAGTTAAAGTATAAAGACAATGCAAAGTTGACAGATGAAAAATCGATTGTCAAGTGGTGTAATGCTTCCATGGGTATAGGTAATGAAGGTAAGTCTTCAGTTTGTAGATTTTTTTGGTTGATAGATGATACTAACATTGCACCATATGAGGACTATTGTACACTGACAGGATCAAATGAGATGCACTCTTTCAGAAGCTCAATTGCAGGTTCATGGAGTATCCATACACGAAAGATGTCATGATTTTGTTCTTCCTGTACAATTCAAGTCTGGGATGAGTGCGAGTCAAAGGAGTGGGTTGACGAATGGCAGTTAAGTTATCTTAGCCCATTTGACATGTATCGACCCCCGACGGCACTGGAACTAACACAGATGGAATCATCAGTTGACTTTGACCACATATCAGATTTAGTTCAACCAGGTAATATAGGGCACGTATATGCATCTAATTTCATCTAGTTCAACCAGGTAATGTCATCTTACTTTGTAGTGTTTTTGTAATGTTGACTAATTTCATCTAATGTGCTACACATATCAATGTAGGGCACATATATGCAATTATTGCAGATGAAGATAATGAAGAGGGAACAGATTATTACTTATGTCATTGTGTTGAGGCCAAAAAGAAATTAGAGACCCCTGTTACAGATGGAGAAAACATCGAATACCCTACAGGCTCAATGGTTATTACTGGAACATGGCTTAGAAGGTACCCACATAAGAGTGTTAATATTTGGTTGTTTCAGGACTTTGACATGCATCGGAAGATTCTTCATTACTCGAACCTTGTCGTGGCATCCAATGTTCATTTGATAAAGTATCGGGGTAGACCTTTGAACAAAATCTTGTGGAAGGTGCATGAGTCTGACCATGAAGCAATACTTGACACAATAAAGAGTAGAGCAGACCCGGATGGTTCATTGGATTAATTTGTAAGTATTCACATTGATTTTGTAAAGTCATGTTACATTGAGTTGTAAGTATGCACATTAATTTGTAAGGTTTGTCTTTTTTTTATTTCCTCCTACATTTTTACACATATACACATTTTTACATCATCATGTTATGCATTTTTGGTGTCCTGCTCCTGATGCGACCAAACTCATAACTCACCCTACTTCCTCTAGACACCATTTGATGATCTCTCCAACACTCTGGATCCAGGGTGCCCAATCATGATGATGACCTATATACCATTCTCCCAAGGCGCTCATAATGAACGAAAAGAAGACCAAGGGCGCCCAAGCTTAATAGACTTATTTCTTTCAATTTTGATGATCCAAACTCTTGCAAAACGACATCCACTTTCATGCCTTTAGATCTTCCTTCACATACAGGGCACCAAATCAAGTTGAAAAATCTACATAAGGGCACCAAAATGGATGAAAGGAGACATGAAATGTGCCTTAGGACTCCATGCTAAGGTTTGAGCCATTAAAGTCTCTTGATATTAGGCGCTCATGATGATGAAACTTAGAGTTTTTTCCTTTCCTAGGTGCTCATCTAAGATGTTTGAATGATAAAAAGCACCTAGACCTCTATAATGTACATTGGGCACCAAAATCAAGGTGATTTTAAGTCACTTTGAGTCATTTGGGGTCAGTTTGAGTCTTTGAGTCATGTTGCAAAAAAGTGTCAATGTTGTCAAGTTGCACAAAGCAACTTTTGCATTTTTGGTGTCTTGCTCTTGATGCGACCAAACTAATAGTTCCAACGCATCTAGATGGGTACGTTTAGGCTAGGCATTGTGTTTTTTTTCACCCAAACATGTTGAAACAATCCGAGCTACATTGTGCCGACGATATCCCTGAAGAGTCCAAAGTGCAAAAAGGCAGCAATCTTTGATGAGATGTTACTCGAAAACCGTGTCACTTAGAAACATTCTGTCTAAGGAAACGTGATCACATAGAGTGCCTCTACAATAACCTCTCTCAGTTTTTTATATCTCTAAGGCATTTTCCCATGGTCAAAGGTTTTTTGCTGCCCCAAAAATTGTCAGAAGGAGGCAGTGTAAAGTTGCAAAGGGGTGTAACTTTCGTCCTGCTCCTGATGCAACCAAAATGACTATTCCAATGCATTCGGATGGGTACATTTATGCTAGGCATGGTCCTTTTTTTCACCCAAACATGTTGAAACAGTCTGAGCTACATTGTACCGACGATATCCTTGAAGAGTCCAAAGTGCAAAAAGGCAGCAATCTTTGACAAGATGTTACTTGAAAACTGTGTCACTTAGAAACATTCCGTCTGAGGCAACGCGATCACGTAGAGTGCCTCTACAATAACCTCTCTCAGTTTTTATATCTCTAAGACATTTGCCCGTGGTCAAAGGTTTTCTGCTGCCCCAAAAATCGTCAGAAGGAGGCAGTGTAAAGTTGCAAAGGGGTGTGACTTTCGTCCTGCTCTTGATGCAACCAAACTGACTATTCCAACTGAATGGGTACATTTATGCTAGGCATGGTCCTATTTTTCACCCAAACATGTCAAAACAGTCTGAGCTACATTGTACAGATGATATCCCTGAAGAGTCCAAAGTGCAAAAAGGCAGCAATCTTTGACGAGATGTTACTCAAAAATTGTGTCACTTAGAAACATTACGCCTAAGGAAACGTGATCATGTAGAGTGCCTCTACAATAACCTCTCTCAATTTTTTATATCTCTGAGACATTTGCCCATGGTCAAAGGCTTTCTGCTGCCCCAAAAATCGTCAGAAGGAGGCAATGTAAAGTTGCAAAGGGGTGTAACTTTCGTCATGCTCCTGATGCGACTAAACTGACTATTCCAACGCATCTGTATGGGTACATTTACACAAGGCATGGTCCTATTTTTCACCCAAACATGTCGAAACAGTACAAGCTACATTGTACCGACGATATCCCTGAAGAGTCCAAAGTGCAAAACGGCAGCAATCTTTGACGAGATGTTACTCAAAAACTATGTCACTTAGAAACATTCTGTCTAAGGCAACGTGATCACGTAGAGTTTCTCTACAATAACCTCTCTCAATTTTTTATATCTCTAAGACATTTGCCCATGGTCAAAGGTTTTATGCTGCCCTAAAAATCATCAGAAGGAGGCAGTGTAAAGTTGCAAAGGGGTGTAACTTTCGTCCTGCTCCTGATGCGACCAAACTAACTATTCCAACGCATCCGGATGGGTACATTTACGTTAGGCATGGTCTTTTTTTTTACCCAAACATGTCGAAACAGTCCGAGCTACATTGTACCGACGATATCCCTGAAGAGTCCAAAGTGCAAAAAGGCAACAATCTTTGATGAGATGTTACTCGAAAACTGTGTCACTTAGAAACATTCTGTCTGAGGCAACGCGATCATGTAGAGTGCCTCTACAATAACCTCTTTCAGTTTTTTATATCTCTGAGACATTTGCCCATGGTCAAAGGTTTTCTGCTGCCTCAAAAATCGTCAGAAGGAGGCAGTGTAAAGTTGCAAAGGGGTGTAACTTTCATCCTGCTCTTAATGCAACCAAACTGACTGCTCCAACGTGTCCAGATGGGTACATTTACGCTAGGCATGGTCCTATTTTTCACCCAAACATGTCAAAACAGTCTGAGCTACATTATACTGACGATATCCCTGAAGAGTCCAAAGTGCAAAAAGGCAGCAATTTTTGATGAGATGTTACTCAAAAACTATGTCACTTAGAAACATTCTGTCTGAGGCAACGGGATCACGTAGAGTGCCTCTACAATAACCTCTCTCAGTTTTTTATATCTCTGAGGTGTTTGCCCGTGGTCAAAGGTTTTCTGCTGCCCCAAAAATCGTTAGAAGGAGGCAGTGTAAAGTTGCAAAGCATTGCTAAGAAATCCTCAATACTCAAACACTCTAATGAACTGAAGCAACTTCTTCTTAGGTGCAAATGTAAGGGTACACAAGGGGAAAATGGTGCCTAGATGACTTAGTGCATTTCTATGACTTCATTCACATGTTTAAATGTTTAAGAAACTCTCCTTTACTAAGCGCTTGTCCTCATGTCAATGTTAAGCTTTATGCCTCCTAGGCGCTCAATTAGGTGATGTCATTAGATACAACTTACCCTTAGGTGCCAATGTAGCTTCTTCAATCCATCACACTTCTAGGCACTCAAATTTGAGGTCTTGGACTTGTATCTTATTCCTAGGTGCAATTGGATGATCTTCCTAGATCTAGGTGCTCATGATGGTGGGAAATTACATGAAGGGGCGCCTAAGTCTAATTTGACTTTGTATTTGATATTTTATGACTCCAATTGACTAGGAATGGCTCAATTTCTAAAGTGCTGACTCAATAATGTAAGTTTAAGGTCTTTTCCTCCTAGGCGCCAATTAATGAGTTCCCTTATATGTGAAGTAGATGACTTCTCAAGGAGGCTTGAATGTATCAGAGGGACTTGAAATTGAATGGATGTCTTTGAAATGCTTGATGATGATGAGAAGTTCCTTTGGACATGTCTTAGAATGAATTCTATCTTTCAAGCGCTCACTCCAAAAGGTCATCTCATGCAATTTCACCCAAGGTGCTCATTGAGGTGTCCTCAGAGGCTAAAGTGTGCCTAACTCAATTGCCTTTATCTTTATCATTTTTGTGCTTTCAACAATTGAAAATGACCTAGAGTGATCCTTTCTCTTAAGGCACTCACCTATTGATATGAAATTTAAAATAGTGTTCTGATTCTTGACATCTGCCACAGGGCAGAGGTTTTTATAGACAACTTCAAGGATCCATTGCAGACATTGGGGAATCACAAACCTTGCTGTGGTAGAGAGTTTCAAAGTAGATTTAGTTTCAAAGTAGCTTTTGGCACCCTTTTCTATTAGTCATTATTGTTGTTACTCTTCTTTCTTGCTATGGAGGAAGTCTGAAATAGTTCTTATCAGGTGTTACAACATTGACACATGAGGCTGTTCAAATATTGCTCTTTACAGAAAGTTTAGAGAAGGAACTAGTCCATATTGTTGTTGAGGAGTCAATTGATTGTGAAGATGGTGGAAAGAGGATCATACAAGAAATGTCTCCTTATGAGGTTAATTCTACCATAGCAAACTTGACTAAAATATGGATCAAAGAGAGACTAGACAGACTCTAGGAATGTGTGGACAGGAGTATACAACAAGAGATCTTTGGTTTAAGTTTGAATCTTAAGCTTCTGCATATAGTAAAGAATCTCCAACCGCCAAGTTTGAGATGCAATTGTCATGAAAGTTTAGTATTGCATATGGCAGTGTGATTGTTGATCGAGAGGATACCTCTTCTACAATGTCCAACCTAGAACCAAAATGGGACATTGAGAATAACCTTTGATGTGAAAGGATCTACACATGAGATTCTGACAGGGTCAAATCATGAGGTGCAAAAGATAGAGGAAGAAAAGTGGGTTGTTAGAAAAGGTCCTTTTCTTGGTGTACTGATATGCAACCATCAGTGCGAGACAGTACAGAATCTGAAATCATAGGTGCTTGCACCTAGGGCTAAGCATGATCATAATACTTTAGACTTCTTGTTGATTTGAGGCATGGGAAATGTTGCAAACTAGAAGCAGTGTTAGAGCATTTGGATCCACCAATGCTAATGAGCATAGCATTTGACCTCATTGCATACTGTGTTGATGGATATGGCAATCTCTGGTGATGAACAAGAATCATCCCCACTTTTGGATTATTTAATAGAAGTGATTATTGATGGTAACTTTGATAGATTAGATGTATCAAACTATCAAATCTTTCTCTCATTGTTAGTGTTGTTGCTACAGAAGCATGAGGATGGGAGTCAGCAAGGAGTTGTACGCCTAAGGTTCAAGATAGGTTCTTTCCACTCATCTTAACTTTCAATCATTGTAGTTAATCTCAAAAGACATCATCCAAAATGAGAAACCTCCAAGACTTGTCATTGTAAGTTGATTTCCTCCAAGGCACCAATACAAGGTTCTTTTGAAGGCAAAGGGTGCCTAGGCTTATGGGGCTCAATTTGATGTATTTATTGAAAGCTCAAGGTGAATTGATGCTTATTGAAAATGTCATTTAGTCCTTCATTTGCATTATAGGTGCCATTTCCTATTGACTTATATACTCCTCCTCATGCTAGGGCACCATAATGAAGTGGTTTATGTTGCAAGTATGAGGTTATCCAGTGTTGTCATTGATGTCAACATACTCATATTGCATTGACAAGAAGGATTTGATGAGCCGTGTGCTGAGGACATTGAGAAAATTAGTCTCAGTCAGGAACAGTGAAGAACAGTGATGAGAAGAAGGTAAATGTACTGTATAGGATGAGAACCGGAGAATGCGGATTAAAGGGTTAGTAGATATGAGTCTTGAGATGCTACAGTTAAGATTTCAGAGGTCCGCATGAAGATCTGAAGGAGTTGTGGCTACCGGTATAGAACCGGGTCCGGCAAGTATCCGGAGGTGACAGAGGATCACAAAAAGGTCCGGTGAGGTCCGGAATTGTATTATCCTAATCTGCGGATTGGAAGGAGTGTTTGGGATGTCCTTGTGATGTATCATCCTGATTTGTGTATGATTTGGAGGTCCGGAAGTACCTCTTGCATTATGACAGTGGCGACAGACTGTGTTCTTAAAGTTCCGGATGAGGAAGACAAGAGATCCCAGTAAGCAGAGGAAGTGCGGATGTATCCAGACATTCAGACAGGCTTGTGAAGGTTCTTGGATCTTGTTTAGGTTGTGTTGTTGGTCCACATTGATGGTAGAGCCCGGAATTGAAGTTATTCTTCCGGATGAAGTTCCTGCTCTGTGTAGCCGACCGGATGAGTTGTTCATCCTGCGAATGTTCTTGTGATGGCCGACCAGATGTGTTATTCATCTTGCGGATACTCCTATGGTTGTTTGCCGACTTAGATGTTTGTTCCTAAGTCGATGTCTTGTATAAATAACAGTTTGTGAGTTCATTTCAGTGTGTGGTGTGAGGATGAGAATGATATAGCGAAGAAACGTGCGAAAGGTAGAGCAGAGATTGTTGGGCTTAATTGGAACTGATCCAGACATGGTAGAGATGTCATTCTCCAGTTCAAGACTGTGATTTTCATCACTTTGTAGACAGTGTGTCTCCTTGTAGGCAGTGGGCCTCTTTGTGAGCAGTGTGCTCGGGCAGTGAGCCCTTATTGGCATGTGCCATTCATTTTTCTTTATTCTTCTAACAGAGAATAATTCTTGGGTTAATCACCCCGTGGTTTTTCCCTTAACCGGGTTTTCCACGTCAAAATCTTGGTGTTCAATGTGTTGATGCTTATCTGCTCTTATGTTTATGTATTATGCTTCCATGGATGATTATTTGATGTGCTGCTAACTAACAACAGTGAGTTAAGTGTTTGAATAACAAGAAGTTTTATACAACTGATTCACCCCCCCCTCTCAGTTGTATGCCCTAGATCCAACAATTGGTATCAGAGCCAAGTTCCTCTGACAAGAGCTTAACCGCTTGAGGAGATCCAGGATGTCGTCATACAAGAAGGATAGTCCGAAGTTCGATGGAACCAACTTCACTCTCTGGAAAGGTCGCATGAAGTGTCACTTGGAATGCATGGGAAAAGCTTACCTGGGTATGATTTCAAAACCATATGTACCTCCACAAGGTGGTCCGACAACTCTGAATGAAATCACAGAAGCTGAAAACAATCTGCGGACCAAGGAAGCTCTTCTAAGCGCATTGAATGACTCAGATCTCTCGAATGTCATTGACCTACCCACTGCATATGAGATCCTAACTAAATTGGAACTTCTATATGAAGGAGATGAGTTTGTCAAAAGTGCAAGGTTGCAAAGTCTGAAAGGGAAATTTGAAAGGTTGAAAATGAGAGATGATGAAAACATCACTACCTTTATGCCAAGAGTAAATGAGCTGGTATGTGGAATCAGAAATGCTGGTGGAACTTTAGATGAAAATGAGATTGTCTGCAAAATCCTAAGATCCCTTCCTGCTGCCTACAAAATCAAAGTTGCTGCCATTGATGAATTCAGAGCCCACACAACTGTCACAAGAGAACAACTGGCTGGCAAACTAGCTGCATTTGAAATGACCGAGTTTGGAGATGATCCTCCCAAGACTGAATCTGCTTTCAAAGCCAGTGCCTATGTGAAAGGCAAACAGAGATTTGATCCGGGTGAAAACTCATCAAGGAAAATGTCATGGTATGATCAAGCAAGAAGAGACATGGAAGAAGAAGAAGCAGAAACAGCTCAACTTGAAGCCCTCATTGCAAAGAGACTACCAAGAGGATCCGGTAAGTATGAAGGAAAACTACCCTTTAAGTGTTTCAACTGCAATAAGATTGGTCATTTTGCCTCAAGATGTCCGGAGAGATCTGCAAGATCTAATACTCACAGACAAAGGTTTCAAAAGAATTGCTATTATGTTCATGAAGAAGATGACAATGAAGGAGTAACAGATGATGAATCAGAACCAGGAAGCAAATCCGGAAATGAGTGGGTGTTTATAGCCATCAAGGAAGAAGATTCCATGCTCTCTGAATCTGTCAATCACAAAGTTGTTGAAAAAGCCTTGGCTGCTCAAGTGGAAGAAAAGGATGATTGGGTTATTGACAGTGGATGTTCTCACCATATGACTGGTGACAAGAATAAGTTCTTAGACTTGGAAAGATATGAAGGAGGAATGGTAAAGTTTGGTGACAATTCTGCTGGCAGAATCAGAGGTAGGGGAACTATTTCCTTTGATGGTAAGAGCAAAACAGGAAATGTACTGTATGTTGAAGGATTGAAGCACAATCTTCTCAGTGTTGGTCAGTTAGTGGACAAAGGCTATGATCTCCGGTTCAAGAATGGAAAATGCAGAACCTTTACAAGCTCCGGAACTGAAATTGCATCCGGTACTCAGATAAAAGGTAACATCTTTCATCTGGTTGGTTCAAATAAAAGTTGTTTGTTTGTTCAAATTGATCAGAGTTGGTTATGGCATAGAAGAATGTGTCATGTAAATTTTGATAACATCATCAAAATAAGCAATACTCAGGCTGTGAGAGATCTTCCAAAGTTGATAAAACCTACAAATAGTGTGTGTAAAGAATGTCAATTAGGCAAACAAAGCAGAGTCTCTTTTAAAAGCAAAGATCAGTCTTCTACCGGATTATTGGAATTAGTACATACTGATCTATGTGGTCCGACAAGAATCAAGAGTCTGCAAGGTGATAGATATTTCATGTTGTTAATTGATGATCATTCCCGGATGATGTGGGTTACCTTTCTAAAAGAAAAATCAGAAGCTTTTGAGAAGTTCAAAATCTTCAAAGCTATGGTGGAGAATCAAACCGGATTGAAACTAAAGTGTCTAAGGTCTGATAGAGGGGGTGAATTTACATCTGGTGAATTCATTGACTTTTGTGAGAAACAGGGTATAAGGAGACAGTTGTCTGCTCCTAAGACCCCACAGCAGAATGGAGTAGTTGAGAGAAAGAACCGGACCATCCAGGAAGCTGCTAGGACAATGATGTTGGAAGCAAATGTTCCTCAAATGTTTTGGAAAGAAGCTATCAGCACTGCAGTCTACACTCTCAATCGAGTTCAAATCAGAAACAACACCGGTAAGACCCCCTATGAACTCTGGTTTGGCATCACTCCTACTGTGAAATATTTCAGAGTATTTGGTAGCAAGTGTTATATTAAAAGAGATGAAGATCTAGGAAAGTTTGATGCTAGAAGTGATGAAGGAATTTTCTTGGGCTACTCCACTCAAAGCAAAGCATACCGGTGTTACAATAAGAGATTGAGGAAGATGATAGAAAGCACCAATGTGAAGGTTGATGAAGGAATTGAGAAGCCTTCAAGATTTTATGAGTTTGATGAAGATGACCAAGACAGTGTTCAAGGACCTCAATCCTCTCCGGTGAGACAGAGTCAGCCTGATCCGGTAAATCAGGAAGAAGAGTTAGATTTGAATGAGGCTGATCAAGAAACAGCAGTGCTGGATACTCCCAAAATTCCAAGGTATGTAAGACTGAATCACTCTGAAGATCAGATCATAGGTGACAGAAGCAAAGGTGTACAAACTAGAAGGAATATTGCTCAAGATCAGAATGAATGTTGTCTGATTTCAAAGATTGAACCTAAAACAATAAATGAAGCCTGCAATGATGAAAACTGGACCAAAGCAATGGAAGATGAACTGATGCAAATTGAGAAAAATCATACTTGGGATCTTGTTCCCAGACCTAGAGACAGGAATGTAATTGGAACCAAGTGGGTCTTCCGGAACAAACTAAATGAAGCTGGTGAAGTAATCAGAAACAAAGCTAGATTGGTCTGCAAAGGCTACTCTCAAATAGAAGGAATTGACTTTGAAGAGACTTTTGCTCCGGTAGCAAGAATTGAAGCAGTCAGATTACTTCTTGCATTTGCTGCCTTCAAAGACTTCAAGGTATATCAGATGGATGTCAAGTCTGCCTTCCTAAATGGTGATCTGGAAGAAGAAGTCTACATTGAACAACCGGATGGATTTCAATTGTCTGATAATAATGATATGGTCTGCAAGTTGAAGAAAGCTTTGTATGGATTGAAGCAAGCCCCAAGAGCATGGTATGAAAGGTTGGATAAGCATCTTGTGCAGATTGGATTCAACAAAGGTACTGCTGACAGCAACTTATATTTCAAAATTGATCATGAAAACATTCTGATTGTTGAAGTATTTGTGGATGATATCATTTTTGGAGGAAGAGATAGTATGTGCAAAACTTTTGCAAATCAGATGAAAAGTGAGTTTGAAATGTCTATGCTTGGTGAAATGAATTTCTTCTTGGGTCTGCAAATTACTCAAACAAAAGAAGGGATCTTCATCTCTCAGACCAAATATGTGAAAGAATTGTTAAAGAAATTTGGTATGGAAGACTCAAAGCCTATGAACACCCCTATGGCAACCGGATGTAAGTTAAGCAAAGATGATGATTCTCCAAAGGCAGATCAGACAAAGTATAGATCAATGATTGGTGGATTGTTGTATCTCACTCAAACTAGACCAGATATAATGCAGGCTGTTGGTCTTGTGGCAAGATTCCAGGCTGATCCTAGAGAATCTCATGTTATGGCAATCAAAAGAATTTTTAGATACTTGAAAGGAACAATTGAGTATGGTCTATGGTATCCTAGAGATCCGGATTTCTCTCTTCATGCTTACACAGATGCAGATTGGGCAGGAGATGTGGATGACCGGAAGAGCACTAGTGGTGGAGCATTCTTTTTGGGAAAGAGATTGGTTTCTTGGCTAAGCAAGAAACAAGATGCAATATCTCTGTCTACAACTGAAGCAGAATACATTGCAGCAGCAGGTAGTTGCACTCAAATCCTATGGATGAAGCAGATGCTAAGAGACATCAAAGTTGAATATGAGGAGCCTATCACAATTTTCTGTGATAATTCAAGTGCAATTAATATTTCCAAGAATCCGGTATTGCATTCTAAGACTAAGCACATATCTATCAAATTTCACTTCTTGAGAGAACAAGTAAATAAGGAAGAAGTCAGATTGGAGTATGTTCCCTCCAAGGATCAGATTGCAGATATCTTTACAAAACCTCTTCCCAAGGACTCTTTTGAATATCTCCGGGAGAAGTTAGGGGTCATGGCCCCTCCGGTGATGAACTAAGATGCACTGATGTGCATCAGTCCGGTGGCTATCACAGTCATATCTTGTGATCCGGACGAATGGGGAGCTGCAACTAAGGGGGAGCAGCTGGTATGATTCTGATGTATGAGAATTGCAAGTATGAGCCCTTTGCCATTGATGTCAAAGGGGGAGAGAAAACATGTGAAAAACAAGTGGTTGATGATCAAAGGGGGAGCAGCAAAAGAAGAGAAGACATATGAAAAGTTGAAGTTCTTGTCTTAATGGTTTTTCACATCATATGTTGCCATCAATGACAAAGGGGGAGATTGTTGCAAGTATGAGGTTATCCAGTGTTGTCATTGATGTCAACATACTCATATTGCATTGACAAGAAGGATTTGATGAGCCGTGTGCTGAGGACATTGAGAAAATTAGTCTCAGTCAGGAACAGTGAAGAACAGTGATGAGAAGAAGGTAAATGTACTGTATAGGATGAGAACCGGAGAATGCGGATTAAAGGGTTAGTAGATATGAGTCTTGAGATGCTACAGTTAAGATTTCAGAGGTCCGCATGAAGATCTGAAGGAGTTGTGGCTACCGGTATAGAACCGGGTCCGGCAAGTATCCGGAGGTGACAGAGGATCACAAAAAGGTCCGGTGAGGTCCAGAATTGTATTATCCTAATCTGTGGATTGGAAGGAGTGTTTGGGATGTCCTTGTGATGTATCATCCTGATTTGTGTATGATTTGGAGGTCCGGAAGTACCTCTTGCATTATGACAGTGGCGACAGACTGTGTTCTTAAAGTTCCGGATGAGGAAGACAAGAGATCCCAGTAAGCAGAGGAAGTGCGGATGTATCCGGACATTCAGACAGGCTTGTGAAGGTTCTTGGATCTTGTTTAGGTTGTGTTGTTGGTCCGCATTGATGGTAGAGCCCGGAATTGAAGTTATTCTTCCGGATGAAGTTCCTGCTCTGTGTAGCCGACCGGATGAGTTGTTCATCCTGCGAATGTTCTTGTGATGGCCGACCGGATGTGTTATTCATCTTGCGGATACTCCTATGGTTGTTTGCCGACTTAGATGTTTGTTCCTAAGTCGATGTCTTGTATAAATAACAGTTTGTGAGTTCATTTCAGTGTGTGGTGTGAGGATGAGAATGATATAGCGAAGAAACGTGCGAAAGGCAGAGCAGAGATTGTTGGGCTTAATTGGAACTGATCCGGACATGGTAGAGATGTCATTCTCCAGTTCAAGACTGTGATTTTCATCACTTTGTAGACAGTGTGTCTCCTTGTAGGCAGTGGGCCTCTTTGTGAGCAGTGTGCTCGGGCAGTGAGCCCTTATTGGCATGTGCCATTCATTTTTCTTTATTCTTCTAACAGAGAATAATTCTTGGGTTAATCACCCCGTGGTTTTTCCCTTAACCGGGTTTTCCACGTCAAAATCTTGGTGTTCAATGTGTTGATGCTTATCTGCTCTTATGTTTATGTATTATGCTTCCATGGATGATTATTTGATGTGCTGCTAACTAACAACAGTGAGTTAAGTGTTTGAATAACAAGAAGTTTTATACAACTGATTCACCCCCCCCCCTCTCAGTTGTATGCCCTAGATCCAACAGTTTAGACAATAGGTGCACTTCACTTACTAGAGGCTTGTTCTCCTTCCACCTTAGGTGCACTTGTATGGTGGAACAGGTGTCAATGGGTGCCTTGTCTTAAATGAATGCTCTCTCCAAGTTGGGCACCCTTTTGAGGCTTTATGAGTTGCAAATTGCACCTTAACCCTTCATGCTTGCTGCTCAATGTTTGAATGTTTAAGAAAGTCTCCTTTAGGTGCTCATCTTAATGACTTTTTCTCAAGGCGCAATCATCCTAATGACTTGGATATTCATCCTAGTGTTTCAGAATATCAGGCTACCAGACTTAGTCATTTTCAGGATCTCAAACATAAAGAATAACATGATGATTCATTTTTTTGTATTGCATATAGTTGACATTGTATGCTACTCATAAAGAATATTAATATTTTATGTTCAACATGATGATTCATTTTATTTTTTAAATACAACTTTTATCTTTTAGTTCCAAAATGAGGTTTAGGTGATACTTGAATAACAATAGCTAGCTTATTAGATCAACAAACATCCTATGTAATACAATTGGACTTTAAATATTTGAAGTAGCCATCTACAAATATCCATTCAAATGTGGATTTATAATACAAGTATGGACTCCATCAATAAAAAAGATTTGTATTAACCAAATATCCATATAGGCATACATCAATATCTGTCGATATAAGTATAACATATATAGAAAATAGCCATATAGGCTTACATGAATGCCATATAGGCATACAATGTCAACTATATACAATACAAAATATATGTCCACAAATGCCATATAGGCATACAACAAAGGAACACAATAAAAAGTCATTCCCCTCTGGCTGGTGAAGAGAATAGATCGTGGGCAGCCTTTGATCTTCTAGGGGATGGAGATGTGCATGTGGGTGGTCTACTACGAACCCAAGGGTTGCTCCTCCTATTTAGTTCTTCCTGCATCTTTACCTGTTACAATAAAAAGTATAGACATTAATATATAGAAATTACATGTTATAAAAAATGAAACATTTAACAAAATAATCACTTACCTCTACCATATAATCTATCTCCTCACTTGCCTCAGTAGCAGGAATAGGCCGTGGTGATGTCATGTCCTATAGAAACCATCCAGATAGAAATTAAACTTCAAATCGATAATCTTTTGATTTTTCAAAAATAGACAACTATAACAATGAATGTAAATTGAAATTTACTAATTTGCCTCATACCCCTGTCAATGCCATGGAGCTATGAATCACAGAGGCCACACCCTGCTCCATTGCCCTATGAACATGGGGAGGTGTCTCCGCAGCCTGCATCATCTGGAAATAAAACAACATTATTTAATTACAAAAACTATAATAGTGATGCAAATCATGGCTCCTAACATACACACAAGTTCATCTAAACATGGAAGTACACACAATAAAGCACACAAGTCACATACAAAAATCTAGTAAGTACAATTCATTCATTAAACTATTTATTTTATTACCTCCATAAAGCTTTGAAGTCCACCGCCGCTGGTAGGTGTTGCCATGAAATCTACAGTATTAACCTATTCAACATCCAAAATCAGATATTAGAATACCATTCATATAACGATGCTATTCACATCTAATATTTATAATTGTTTACTAGTTACATACCCCGACAGTAGATGATCTAGTGTAAAATGAAGGTGGAGAACCACTGAAAATTGCATCGACGCTATGACCCTAAAATTTCATTAAAATCATCAATTTAAATTAGTTAATCTTGCATTTCAAAAATGAAATTTAATAAATTAAATTCAATAAACTTGCTAATATTTACCTGAGTATCAAGGCTGAAAGTCTCACTCAGGAGGGTATCTGTCATCACCATCTGCTCAGCTGCAGATGTAGCCTGTGCACCTGCGTCCTAACTATCCATGGGGTCATAACCATAGGTTGACCCGCAAGTCTGACAACCATGGGGTGGGACCCTACTCCTCGCACTATCTCCCAACCCACTCTGTGCTGTAGGACCGGCATGCTCTATGATGCTCTAGGTCAAGGCACTAATGGACTGAAGTGTATCGACCTCAACACTCTCTTTCACAATGGAAGGGATAGAAACATGCTCATGGGCTGGTCTGTTGATTACTCATCTCACTACCTGCTGTGGGTCAAGAGGTGCCCCTAGTCTATCTTGTGCTGCAGAGTGGTTTAGGGAAGGGTCGCCGCCGCCAGCTAAGGGAGATTGTAGTGGCCGGAATGGAGGCCAAAGAGGGAGAGGCCACGGTGATGGAGCCAGTGGAGGGCGCAGAGTTGAGGGGATCTCGACACGGTGGGAAGGAGCGGAGCGCAGGGGAAGGAAGGTTTACGAATGTTGCGGAGGTTGTGGTTTGGGGGTATGGTGTGGGGAGGGGGCCGTGCCTCCCCCCACACCCACGGGTGTGGGGGGAGGCATGGCCCCCTCCCCACACCGTTAGTAATAGCAGAAGCAAGGGGGGGCTGGGCTGTCGTCCCCCCTTCACCCTTTCATTTTTTTTTAACACAAAAAAAACTTCTAACTCTACTGTAGGGTTTCGACCCATACGTTTATCAGTATAATTTCTTTTATTATTATTATTATTATTATTATTATTATTATTATTATATATTTTATATAAATCTCATTTTATCATATATATATATACAAGCATATGTATATATATACTCAAACATATATACAGCATATATACATACTGTCCTTTTTTTAACAACACAGTAAAATATATTACTCTTTTAATATATATATATGCACATATGTATATCTATTTATATATATGTATATATATATATAGTATATATAGAACTTTAATGAGGCCTAGATTTTTTTGTATAAATAAATGTAACCAGCAAGAAAACAATTTCTGTATTTATTTTTCTATCTCAGCATATACACAGTATATAGGAAAATAACAGTAAGCTTGACTTTCAACTAACAAAATAACAAATAGCTTTATGTATATATACTTTGCACTTACCCACACAAAACAATGGTTTAAAACATAATACTAACTTGCAATTTTAACATAGGATAAATCAATAACACTTTTTTTTTAAGCATTAATAATCATGAATACTCTATTATATTTTTTTTTTTGCAAGAATTCAAATAAGGTAGAGAATGCATTGAAATCTAAATTTTGTTTTCTTTCCAACAACAACTAATATAAAGGAACTTTTAGTCCAACAAATAGAAAACAAATTTGAAGATTTCTTCTTCTTTCTTTTACATACTCCTAGATTTATTTTTCCTACACAAATACTATTTTCTTTACAAAGAATGATGATAGAACCCTATATATAACTTCAACGTGCATTTCACAAATTATAACTCACACTTAGAGAATAACCAGCATTTTAATAAAATAAAAAGAATATTTCTCTTACAGCATTTAATACAGCCAAGCACATGGCAAGGATAACAAAGCAAATTTTACATTAAGGCCACAATGGCTATGGCTCAAACAGCCAATAAAATACTACTAAGCCACCCAAAAATGAGCACCACAACAACTCCATTTCTTCACTCAAAACCTGCAAATAAATACAACAAAAAGAAGAATAGCCCAACCACTTCAAAATGCCCTCCTCCCTACTGTAGACCCGCAAGAGGGTCACCCCCGAGCTAGGGAGGTAGGGATTCACATGGGTGTAAACATTCCACATCAAGAATCAACAACATCAACACAAAAACAGCCCCAAAGTTTAACACATAACTCAACTCATGAAAATGAGTTTGTTGAGGGTAGGGAATGGACCTCTCTACTTCAAAGGCCACCCAAATGATAAAATACCAATCTCATGGCCTCAAGCCAAAAATCTCAAAAACCACCACTCTCCACATAATCATAAAATAATCTCCATGGCACTCTTGCCATTCAAATAATCTCCTCAACAAGTAAAAGCCCTCAAGGCATAAATAGCACAATATTGGAGTGACCTCAAGGAGGTTCCTTTCCCCTACCCAAACAAGTTGAGCCTTACCTCCAAATGGAGGTGCTCTTACCATACTTACATCCCACACAAAATAAAGAAACACAACCAACAAAAAAACAAACACATCACAATATATAAGCAAGGGTGAAGAAAACATAGTTTAAGAGGCTTACCTTCAAAACCCTATAATGGAAACACATTTGGTGAAGAGCTCCAAGCTTTCCCCAAACCTTCCAATCTTCAAGAATCCCTCTAACTTTCCCAAATTCCTCCAAAATAGAAAGAAACTCCAAAATGCAATAACCCCACACTCCTCAACAAGAGGAGATAATATAGGCCATCTGTTTTGGCCATGAGGAATGAGAAGGTGACCTCCTTCCTCCTCCAATGCCACTTGTAAGGGAGAGGAAGTGTGAGGGTGACAAGTGTCATCCTCCAATTCCATCTCAATCCTCACCTTATCCACTTGTGCTCTCACACATGTGTGAGAGGACAAGTGGTGAGGTGGCATTCCCACTCAAACCTCCAAGAGAGTAAGGGATGCCATATGGTATCCTCTTATTCTCTCAAAGAGCCATCTCCCTCCAAGATGCTCTCACACGTGTGTGAGAGCCTTGGAGGAAGATCCCACACACTTGGGAGTCTTGGAGACCCCCAAGTCCTCCTTAGGAAAGGATTCCCAAACTTTGGGAAGGGAGATGAGTCTTTCCCAAAGCATGACTCATCTCCCACCTTCTCTAATTTCAAACGTGATGCTCATCCCTCTTGGGAATGGATCGGTTTACAGGGGATAACATTGGTGTGAATTCTACCTCCCATTTTTTGTGGCTTGGGAATGTAACACCTGCACATCTCGATCAAGTTTCAATCATATCATGATAATCATAGCTGAAGCAACTAGAATTAAACTCATGCCATAGAATACAACAATAATCATCAATAACACAATTCTGAATTAAACTACATTTTCTATCACATGTCAAATAATGCTCATCATATAAATAACTAGAAATCACATCACAAAACATCATCTAATATATCTCATATGTCGAATCATAAAATATCATCAAATATGATCAATTCAAATCACATATGTCTAATCAATGTCCTATCATAATCAGGAGATATAATCAAGTCTGCATAATGAAACCATAGTCACTAAAAGTCTGATAGTGTCATCAACTCAAAAGAATAACGATCAAAATAAGGAAGGAAATATAATCAGCCTCACACTAACCACTCATACAATCCTTCATTTGTCTTAAAAGTAGTCTTGCATTCATCCCCTTCTCTGATTTTGATCTGATGGTATCCACTCTTCAAGTCTATATTTGTAAAATATTTTTCTCCACTCAAACAATCTATAATATCATCCATCCTAGGTAAAGGAAACATATACTTAACTATGATCTTGTTGATTGCTCTAGAGTCTATACACATTCTCCATTCTCCATCCTTCTTCAGTGCTAGCATTGCAGGTACTACACAAGAGCTCAAGCTTTCTCTGATCAAACCTTTCCTCAACAACTCATGTATATGTCTATTCAAATCTTCATTCTTTGTTGATGTCATTATGCGTGTTGCTTTGTTAGGAAAAATAGCTCCAGGTATAAGATCCATGTGATGACTAATAGTCCTGATTGGTGGTAATCATTCAGGTACATTGTCTGATATGATGTCTTCATACTCTATCAGCAACTCTATTTTCTCCTCTAGTTGTGATTATTTAGTCTTTGTCTTCATGGTTTCAGGCTTCTTAGGAATCAAAGCATGACACATATTCTCATGTCTCAAACCATCCAAAAATTTCCTTCCATCCACCAAACAGATTCTAGCATTCCCACATACTTCACTCTTAGGATCATTTTCCAAAGGAATCAAGGTAATTCTCTTTCCATTTGATGTTATAGTATATGTATTCTTTATTCCATCATGTATATCTTTTTCTATCATATTGACATGGTCTGCCCAACAATATATGACATACATCCATAGGCATAATATCACACAATACTTCATCATGATAAGATCCTATATGAAATTTCACCAAACATTGTTCACTCACAGTACCTTATGATCATTTTGAATCCATGCTATCTGATATGGCTTAGGTTGTTTCAATCTTTCCAACTTTGGCTTAGTCACCATCTCCTTCGAAACCAAATTATTTGAACTACCACTATCAATTACAACTTTATAACATTTGCCTCCTAATTTGCATCTAGTTCTGAACAAACTTTTCCTCTGCAATGGTTCCTCATTTGTATCTACTTGAAATAGTGCTCTCCTCATGACAAGTGATTCTCCTTTCTCATGTTTACCAACTAAACTAGGCGATCCAACAAGTTCTTCTTCCACATAGGCTACTCTTCCACTGTTCTCTGTCTTCTTTCTTATACTTCCTTGATTGCATTCAAATGATATATGTCCTTCACCTCCACACTTGAAATAGGTTCCTCTAAATGTTCTCCTATAAGGTCTTCTTCCATCTCTTTTATATCCTTCACTCCGGTATGAATTAGGATTTCCTCTATGGTATAAAGTTTTGTTATCTCTCTAGTATGTATTGTTACCTCTGTCTTCCTTATTGAATGGCTATCTTGTCTGTTCTGCTCCACAAATGATCTTTCTCCTTTAGAAAATGTTCTACCTCTCTAAAATTTACCTCCTCTTCCTCTCTGTCTCTCCTCTTGTTTCTTGTTCAACTTTTCTTCAACTTTTAGGGTAAACTGGTATGCTTCTTCCAAAGATGTCATCCTCACCAAACTCAATTCTTCTTGAATATTAAATCTCATTCCATTGATGTATCTAGCCACTTTCTCCTTACTTTCTTCAATATGTCATGTCCTTATGATCATCTTATGAAATTCTTCAGTGTACTCCTTCACAGATTTCTCCTTTTGTCTCAAGTTCTGCAATCTTTTTAATAGTTCCAACTCATAGTTAGCAGGTATAAACTGATTCTTCAACTTTGTCACCATTCTATCCCACTTTGTAATCTTCTCTTTTTCTCACCTGTTTCTATCCAACTGAACTTCTTTCCACCATATAGCAGCATGTCCTTTCAACTTTGTCTTTGAAAATTTCACCTTCTCTAGATCTTCAATTTCTTCATACTCAAAGTATTCTTCTAGGTCACTTATCCAATCAATCAATTCTTTAGGATTCAAATTGCTAGTGTAATTCTGTACATATTTCTAGGTCTTTTTCCAATTTTTGAAATAGCTTGTAACATCTTCACTTGATCTGATTCTTCTTCTTCATCTCCTAGGGTTACTTCATTTTGATCAGCAGATTGAAATTCTTCATTATCATCACTTTCAACATTAGGTCGAGGTGTTAGTCCTCTTCTTCAATCTTCTTCAATAGTATCCAAGCGAACTCGTATTGTTTTCATCATCTCCATCATCTCATCCATTCTTCCAACCATAGTACCAATAGTAGGTGTTCTCCTTAACGGCATCGCTTCCTAAGATCAAGTGTAACTGCCTCAAATTCGGCGATCGGGCTACAAGGTGACAACTGCCTTACAATCGGTGATCGGTTGACAATATAGGTAGTCTGCCTTAGGTTCGGCGATTTGTCCACAACAAGATATTATGGAATACCTTCACAAACTTTTCTCACTTCACTCCCAATGGATTGAAACCTCGCTCTGATACCACTTGGTCCAGTCATGGTTAGGAGGGTTCACAGAATGAACAATCTAGACTATGTAGCAAGAGTAAATACAACAGAAACAACTCAATTATAGAATGCAAATGCAGAATCAGTCATCCAATATATCATAGATCCAAAATACAAACAGGTCAGCAACATACGGGCTTACAATTAGGGCTCATAGGCCTAATTCCTCAGTTATAGAATATGCGCAAGATATAACCTTGAAGCACCTTCGCAAGAATTCAAACTATCTATCTATCTCTAATATGATGAACTACTTTCCTATGTATCTATTAAATAAATATATATCATCTCCAGAACATAAAATTCCTTCGCATCAGCCAAGGAAGATCACAAACTCCAATGAAGAGATGTAACGTGTGTACATGGATAGGTCAGACCTAATTGGCTTGTACTCCTCCGCAAATAAAAGGAATAATGTGTGGATCTCAGGGAAGGTCGGCCATGATCCAAAAAAAATTGAATGATGTGTCATTTAGCTCCAGAAGTCATGGAAGTGCTCCGCAAGTCTTCTCCTTTAGTTGATTGTCTGAGACTATCAAGATGCTATGTTCTAAGAAAATAGTTGATCTTCTGATAGCAATATCTTTCTGATACCTGATCCAAATGTTCTAAATTTTAGATATGTTGTGCTTGATGATTTCTAGATGCTAATTATGTTGCAATTATGGACTAATTGGTGTTGTCATTGATGTCAACATACTCCTGCTACATTGATGTCAAGGATTGGATGAGTTATATGCTGAGGATATTGAGAAAATTAGTCCTATCAGGATCAGAGAAGTCCCAGCTAAGATGAAGATCAGAGGATGTGCATCAAAGGGTTTGTAGATATGTGTCTAAAGGTAATCTAGTAAAGATTTGAGAGGTCCATATGAAGATTTGAATAAGTTATGGTCATATGAGTAAAACCGGTTCTGGCAAATGTTTAGAGGTGACAGAGTGACACAAATAGGTCCGGTGAGATCCGAAAATGCAATATCTTGTTTTATGGATTTGGTGGAGTGTTTAGGAAGTCAATGTGAATTGAAAACTCAATTGGTTCATGGTCTGGAGGTCTGCAAGCATCTATTCCAATATGACAGTGATGGCAGACTGTGTTCTTGAGGTTCCAGATGAAGGAGAGAATGATTTCAATAAGCAGAAGTAGTGTGGATGTTCTTAGTGATTCAAGAAAGCTTGTGGGGGTCTCTAGATTGTGTCCAGTTCATGTTGGTAGTCCACATTGAAGATTGAGCTCATAATTGAAGAATTACTTCTGAATGATGATGTTCTTCCTAAATTTGGTTGACCGGATGATTTACACATCTTACAGATGATCTTGAAGATGTTCTGCGAAGCATGGAGTGTTCCTCAAAGAAGATTGAAGTCCCAGATCTATGTGGCTGACAGTGTGGTGATTCTCATGAAGTCTTTTGTAATTAGTCAATTTATGTTTGTGTATTTGCTCTGTAAAGTATGCCGACTTTAATGATTATCCCAAAATCCATCTTGTACATAAATAAGAGTTGTGAAGTCATTTCAAAGGTATCTTGGCGAAGATGAGAGTGTGATAGAGAGGAGAAGAGTGAAAGGTAGAGCAGAAGTGTTGGACTTAAATGGAACTGACTCAAGCATGGTGAAGATGTTATTCTTCAGTTCAACTATGTAATATTTATCATTCTATAGACAGTGTGTCTCCTGTAGGTAGTGGGCCACTTGTGAGCAGTGTGCTCAGGAAATGAGCCCTAATTGGCATGTGCCTTCTTGTTCTTCTTATTCTTTTAACAGATAATACAATCTTGGGTTAGTCACCCTGTGGTTTTTCCCTTAAACGAGTTTTCCACGTTAAAATCTTGGTGTCATGTGTGTTAATGTGTTTTTGCTCTTGAATTGTTGTATTGTGTTTTCATGATTGATTTATTATTATGCTGCTAAATTACAAGAAGGATTTAAGTGGTTAATAAAAGGAAAGTTTTGAGACAACTGATTCAACCCTCCCTCTCAGTTGTCTATCTTGAAACTAACAAAGTCCAGCTCTGCAAGGTCTAAAATGAAACTGCAGTAGAATGCAGACCAAAATACTAAAACTACTACTGATTGAACTAATTGTACTAAACTAGAAAATGAAAGAAAACAAATTCAAATTCAAATGTTTTTGGTTGTTGCAAGATTGCTCTTGAACCAAGGAAGCTCCTACATCAAAAACCCTCTTCTATCTAACATTAGAACACAAACTAATCTTGGCTTCTACCCAAGGAGGAGAGCCAAACTATAGGGGTTTTGTCCCTTTGTTGTATAGAGGATAATCAACCAAATCCAACCAATCAAGATAGGACAAAGTAGAAACCCTAGTTAAGCAAGATCTGTGAAAATATGACTGTCAAAAATATATATCAGAAATCTAACACCACAACAGGGATCAGAGGGCAAAGTAGAACTTGGATCCAGATCCAGGAGCCTAGAAGGACCAAGGAACTTGAGCACCCTAGACCCTGATTAGGTTTTTGCAAAATGTTAAGTTTCTTGTGTCTTTTCACTTCTGTGTTCCTGCTTCAGGTGTAGTTTTTTTTCTATAGATTCTTCTGGATGGTACATGCACACGCATAAGAAGGAAGATGGTTGGTTTCTATTTAAAAGCTTTCCTAAGTCAAGCTCCATGAATGGTGTTTCTACCTCCATAATAGCAATGATAAGATCTCAAAGAGTGTGTTCCCTAGGAGGGCAGAGGCAAATTTCTAAAGTGGAATAGAATGCTGGAACAAAACATAAAGAAAAGAAGTCACCATGAGCATGGAAACCCTAGCATGCTTGATGTGGCATCACAACTTGACTCAAGAAGTTGGTGTAGCCCAAAGAAGTAGAAATATCTTCAAAAGACCTGCAAGAAGTTAGTGCAACAACAATAATCCACCATAGAGAACTTTAGAGAAGAATAGAGAGCATGAGAGAGAAGAAGAGAGAGTGCAAGTATGACAAGATTGCTTAGAGAACTTAGATATGTTCAAATGAATAAACTAACTTTCTTTTATATGCATTCCCACTCACCAACAATGAATACAACCAAATGGGGCTGACATGCTAAAGTTCAGGAGGTGTTCTAAGCTAACACCACAAAAATAGGCCTGGGCTAGCATCTGGGACTAGGGCACTTGGGTACCCTGGTCCTTTAGCCCCACAAACTCTGGAGAGTGTCCATTTAAGTGGGTTTAGACCAATCCTAACTTTATTTTGTCAGGTTTATTCATTGGGATCGATATTAATTGTTTAATGTTCAAAAAGAGTTAAAATAGGTCCTTATTAACAAAGGTAAACATTTTACTCTATAACAAAAGGAAGGTGAACCCTAAAATTAGAACATTGCTCATTTCATTATTGATAAAATAAAACAAAGTGTTTGCATGGTCTTCTAATGATATAAAAGCATTTAGAGAGGACCTAGTTCAGCATAAGATCCCCCTCAAGCCTGATGCCAAACCTTGTAGGTAGAACAAAAGGTGTGTGAACCCCTCATTAGCCCCCAAAATGCAATAGGAGCTTGTTAAACTCCAGGATGGGGCAATTATCAATCCTATTAGGCATTCTACATGGGTATCAAACCTAGTTCCTTTTAGGAAGAAAAATGGAGATATAAGATTGTGTGTTAATTTTAGGAACTAAATATTTCCTCTCTAAACAATAATTACCCATTGCCCAATATGGAGGCTATGATGTAAAAGGTGGTTGTGAGATTTTATCTTTTATGGATGGATTCTAAAGTTATAACCATGTCAAGGTCAAAGAATCTAATCAATACAAGACTAATTTTACTACTCTATGGGGTACTTGTGTTTATGTTTAGATGCCATTTGGATTAACAAATGCTAGAGCTACTTTCCAAAGAGCTATGGATGCAATATTAGTAGATCTCATTGATGACATCCTCATTGTATATCAAGATGATTTAACAACATTCTCAAAAAATGGAGAGTATTATGATCATATAGAGAAGATATTTAAGAGATGTCTAGAACATGGCATATCACTAAATCCCAAGAAATGCATGTTTGGGGTTACTAAAGGAAAATTGTTGGGAAATAGAGTGTCAAAGAATAGAATTAGGATTGATCCAAACAGAGTTGTGCATCTATCAATAAAATTCCCCAACAAAAGGAAATTAAAGTTTTGATTAAAGTAAGCAGTAGAACTAGGGTGTCGAACCCATTACATAACAGTCCCCAGGGTGCACAAAAAGGTCAATAGAAAGACCAGAGAAACTTAACAGAAATAGAAAAACACAAAAATAGTGGACCACCACCAAACAAACAATAGACAAAACACCAACCAACAACAACAGAGAAAACCCTAGGGCCGATTGAATAGCTAGCCCCAATCCTCAGTGAAAAACTAATACATTTTCCCATAGTCCTTCATTTGTTTTTTCTCGATGTCATGCTTGTTGAGATCCAAATCCTGTAGAACTGCCAGCATAGTAGCTGACCTGTGCATTACCTTCAATGCAAATCTAGCCAGAATTTTAAAATTCCTTTCTAACTCAGTAACTTTGTTGTTGAGTTCCTCGATAGCCTTGCCCTTCTTGGTCTTACTGCTACCCTTGTTAATTTTGATTGTGCCCTCTTTCAGTCTACAGGAATTTTCAATTTCTGAACCTTGAACATTCAGTTCAGGGAAGTTGCTAGGGCCATCATCTCCAATTTCCACGTCTGCAAACTCATCCATTTTACCAGTATTAACCTCACCTTCGACATTCTCCTCTTTATCCCCCAAATTAGAATTAACATCACCTTCATTCTTCTCTAGTTTATCCCCCAAATCACTAGACACAACATGCTCTTTCAATGAAGGACTAGGTTTTGCAGCTAGCCTGCTAGACTTCCTAGTTGACGGCACTCTGCATTTGCCCTAAGGCATGAAATTCTCCTCATCCTACATGTCATCACCCCCTAAGAATTCCACCTCCTTCCCCTTGTCCAGTTTATATCCCTCCTTCTTCGGCATGTCCCCGACATTCACAAATTTGCAAACCTCATCCTTCCTCTCCTTAGCTCTCTTCTGTGGGGTACCACCCTTATTATCCACCACCGCCAGTTTTCTCTTGGTGGGTTTGGGGCCAACTTTAGGACTCGTAGCCTTAGGTTCCGCCAGGCTAGTGGTTTTAACTACATTGTGGGGGATAGGGCTATTATCGGGACGGGGCTTCTTTTTAGAGTTAGAAACCCTGGCCACCTTGGGGGTGTCCACAGACTTCTTCAGGGTCATGTCAGTGATAATGACAGCTTAGCCCTGGTCTGGGTTTGTTTAGAGTCCGAAGAGGAGCTGTCAACATGGGTAGCTTTGATTTTTTTGGGGGGACATAAGGCTGGGTGGAATTTATACAGTCTATATGTAAGACCTTAGGGAAGTGGAATCAAGGGTTTGTCGGGGTTAATGGAATGTTGCTCAATGGTCGCCAAGACCGAGGTTTCTAGCGAGGATAGCAAATAGAAAGGAAAGCTAATAAGTTGGCTTCTCCTAAAGTGGTTCAAAATCACAAAATGATAATGATAGAACTGGTGGAACCTACTTTCCAAAGTGAAATATTTGATAAGCATGTAGCAGACATCATCCCACGGCTTGGGTAGTTGCTCCTTATCAAACCCACCTTGGAGATTATGCAGCACTTCCCCTTTCTTAAGAAACAGGGCCATGCCCTCCAGGTCTAACACTTTGCTCAAGGTTTTTTTCTTAACACCATCCGTAGTCATGCCAGTAGCTAAACCGATGACCTCCTTAGAAACTTCAAAGCCAAACCCACTGACTTGAACCTTTCTGTCATCCCACAACTACATGAACTGCTTTGAGAGATATTCATTATGACCCTAGAGGCACTCAAGATACGAGGCCACCCCCCCTCACAATAAACATGCCAGAGGGTTTTTTTCTTCTTGAATTCCTCCTAAGAAACAGGTTTAATGCGAGTTCTCTCTCCTCCCATATTCACAGAATAGAAAAACTTAGCAAAATTCAGAGTAGGAATGTTGTTATCTCTGTAAACACGTAGAGACTTGACCTTGATATTATAGAGCGGCCAGCATAGCGAAGCACAAACTTTGAGATTACTTCTATCACATTGCCTGTAATATCCCACCCCTTGTGTTTTCTGACATTTAGTTGAAACCTGGTGCATTTTGGGTTTTTTGCATTTTGACATAACACACATGCATGTATATATTTTTCAAAAACACAATAAAGAGAAATACCCAGATGCTCTTAATCAATGGAAATGCATTACAAAGCATATAAAATCAATACCCATTTGATAGAATGCCAAAATATGAAGTTTTTTCACATACCCATTTCGTTGTCCCACAAGGTACAGGTTTGGAACACTATAACAGCAACTGGGTCATTCGATTCTTCTTTAATATTGTGAGAAACAAGCTAATACAAACTTGGAAAGGTAGAACAGTAGTATACAAGAAAGTTTATGCTCATACAATGGCCACAAGAGCAAGGAAGAAGATAGTTGTTACAAACTAGAAGACCCACGTCCTTCCTAGGGCTGTGCGGCCCTCACAATAGCATATACACACTCTAATCACAAATTTATATCACTATTTTTACTCCCAAATGGTCCTATATTGACTGCAACAATATTCCAAAGGAAATGGAATGTAAAACAAGGAAATATGCTCCACAAACGAACCCCAAATCCCTCTATAGAGGGTACAGCCAAAATAGTGTTAGTAGAGCCAGTATCAAGCTGGAAACTCCTCACAATCTCCACCAAAATGCTCTTTGTCACTACCAATTTGTCATTTGATGTCCCTCTATAATTACAATGTCGAGAAACTAAAGATATCTTCAAGGAAATCCTTTCGTGACAAAGTTGGTTCATTCAAAAAAGCTCAATGGTGACACCTGGATGAAGCCATGCCAAATAACATCCTTAGAGTGTCTCGCAACCCTATAGATGCTCCTATCAACGGAGGTTTTCATCTCTAATGAAGCTAGTTTGAAACCCTTGCTCAAAGCAAAGCTCGGACTTAGAGTATGTTTTTTTCCAAAGTGAATGATACAAATGAAACTTCATTCTTTTCTTTTATTTCCCTTGCATCAATGCCACTTTTTGAGAAATATTAATATTTTAACATTTCTTTTTGTTTCCCAAGCTTGGGTGCCCAAACATAAGGTGACTTTATTAATTTAAATATTTCATAAAGTCTCCCACTATAATAAAGTCACTTAGAATAACATGTATTAAGTTAAATCTTTAATTTAACTTAAATATGTATTAATGAATTGAATTAAATCTTGAACAATCTCTTATAGCCATCCATAGCACCGCTGAGCTGGCCATTGAAATCACAACATATTTTCAGACCGTTCGCACTGACTCTCTCAGAGTCCCATGCCCCTACTATAAATAGTAAGTTTGGCCAAATGGCCCAAACTCACTTCAGAAAAGGCCAACTAGAAACTCCACGCCACAAGGAATCCATCACAACACTCCAAAATGTTGTCTAAGCTAGGTCAAGCCATGTCACCGTGGGTCCCCTATCCACTTCACTAGTCTATGGGAACCCATATGGTAGACTAGCTCGACGATCAAGTCTTGACTTAGAAAGGGGACATTACATCGCCACTTCATGAAATCATATTTCCATAAATTTGCTTTGTGCAAATTAGAGGCCTTGTACTTGTCATGATAATTGGCATTGCAAAAATCATTATTTTGAGCTTTCTGCCAACTTAAAAATCTAGGTCTAGTCATAGTCGTATCCACATGAATGACCATGTGCTTGACCCCTTGGATCATCCTAGTCATAGCGCTAAGCTGGCTAAGAGTCGTCCCACAACGAATCTTTCTAATCACCTTAGCGATATTATAATTAACAATATCACTATGAATTTTCCCCTTTAGGCACCTTAAGCACGCGTAAACTAGGTAGGGATTCAAATTGTCATGTTTGTTACCCATCATTTAAACTAGGGGCACAATTATGTTCCATATTAAGAAGGGTTTGGACCTGATCAGGGAGGTTGTCAATGTTTCTCCAGTATCTCCAGCTACTTAGGTTTTGTCCCAAGTTGGCCATGCAATTAGCAACCTTGTTGCCTTATTTATTGGTGTGCCCTATCTCCTTCTTAGTGAACCCAACTAGTAAGCCTACTATGTCAGTAGTAATATCCCTGAGTTTCCAGCCAATGTTTGACCTTCCCAAAGCAGCATCCACAATGATTTTCGAATCTCCCTCATTTTGAATTTTATCAACTCCAAGGGAGAGAGCTAATTTAAGTCCCCGTAATAGGTTCAATCCCTCAGCCACATTGTTGGACTGGTTGCCAATTCCCCTCGCATAAGCAGCAATTAAGTGCCCTTCATTGCTTCTGATGACTTCTCCTCCACTAGCCAAGCCAGTGCTTTTCTTTGCCACTCCATCAAAATTAAGATTAACCCAATCCTTAGGGGGGGCCTCCAAGTAGTAGTTTTTATAGCCAACTTCTTGGAGTTGTCAAAGGTGGTTATATCCGAGGTTAAACCCCAATTCTTAGCAATCTGCATCTCGGGATGAGTGGGAGGGTCTTTGGCAGTGTTTAGTCTACAAATGGA
Source organism: Cunninghamia lanceolata (assembly GCA_027924645.1). NCBI lineage: Eukaryota > Viridiplantae > Streptophyta > Pinopsida > Cupressales > Cupressaceae > Cunninghamia > Cunninghamia lanceolata. The sequence goes on along the minus strand of BSBN01000636.1, from coordinate 7,186,248 downwards.
GTTATTTTTAGAAGCCAATTTGCTAAAGGAGTAGAAGACCTCTTTAGCACTTTTAACAGTCTCTCTGAATATTCTGTTGTTTCTCTCTTTTCACATGCTCCACCCCAAATGTGGGGGATTTTTCTCCATAATTCCCGGATTCTAGGGTGTTTAAAGGGGGCGGTCCAACTCTGAATGAAGTCAATTAGGTTTTCACTCATAACCCACTCAATACCAAGTTTGTCCAAGGTCTAACCCCAAACCTCTTTGGTGAAATCACAATGGAAGAGAAGGTGCAGAATAGACTCTTCTTCTTTATGGCATAAAACACACCAGTTAACTAGTTGGAAGCCCCTTTTGTTTAGGTTATTGGTGGTAAGGTTTTTGTGGTGTGCAGCAAACTACTAGAAGAAATTAATTTTGGGGTTCAAGTGGCTATTCCAAACCTTCTTCCATAAATAGTTGTCATGAACCCTAATAGACCACAGTTTGTAAGTCATTTTAACCAAGAAAAATCCCTTCCTATCATGAGCCCAGATCATCTCATCCTGACTAGGGTATAAAGGAATCTTGTACTTGCACAATTCTAGTTGCAAGGATGTAATCCCGTGATCACCTAGCTCATTGTCATTCCAGCATTCAGTGATGTTTTTCCACTATTTTTGGCCCTAGGTATGGTCAGTAATGTAATTGCTAACCCACACCCCAAAATGAGTGGTAGTTATAAGTTTAAGGTTGACATTTCCTTGGTTGGATAGTGGAACCTCATTCAGCCAATTATCTTCCCAAAACCTTATCTTATCCCTCTTTCCAAGCTTCCACTTTATGCCTTTAGAAAGGATGCTTCTAGTTTTGATCATCTTGTTCCAAATAATGGAGCCTTTTGGGAGGCTCTCCCTCTCTAAGAAGCCTTTCCTATCCCCATTGTGTAGGTACTTAGCTCTCATGATTTGTACCCAGTCTTTTTGATCCAAGTTAAGAAACATCACCCAACCTTAGCCAACAAAGCTTTGTTCATCAATTGAATCTTTCTAATACCCAGGCCCTCTTGAGTCTTAGGGAGGCACACTTTGTCCCGCCTATGAGTGATATCCTCTTCTTTTCCTCCACCCCCATCCAAAGAAACATTCTCTGAATTTTCTCAAACTTCTCCACAACATATCTAGGCATCTTAAGCAGGGTGAGAAAGTAGGTGGGGATGCCTTGCAGGGAAGCCTTCAGAAGTTGGTACTTACCTGCTTGACTCAAAAGTTTTCCCTTCCATCCTTCCATCTTTTTTTGAATTCTTTCAAGGATAGCATTCTAGTAAGATGGGGTCACTTCCTTGATAGTGAGGGGAAGACCCAAGTAAGTAGCTGGAAGAGTGGCCTTATTATAGTTTAGACTATCTTTAATTTTCACTTGGAGTTCGTGGTCAGCATTAAAGAAGAAAATATTGCTCTTTTAATAGTTAATGCATTGTCCATAGGTGTCAACATAGTCATTCAAAAGTTTTTTCCATCTTCTTGCTTCCACAACTGAGGCAGCCCCAAACAGCATGGTGTCATCCACAAACTGCTGGACAACTGAAGGCCCCATAGTAGAAGTAGCTCTGACTCCCTTGAGATCATATCTATCAAGAAGTTTTAAAATGTTCCTCCCCAAGACCTCCACCATGATAATGAATAGATAGGGGGATAGGGGATCCCCCTGCCTAATACCTCTGCCAACGTTGAAATTGTTGAAATAAGTGTAGATAACTGAGAGGGGGGTGAATCAGTTGTCACAAAAACTTTTATCCTTTGCTACAATTAAACTTCTTTACCACTTATTAACATATGAATGATATAACCATGAAAGCATGAATCAACAACACATGAGCAGAAACAAAATCAGCACACATAACATCAGGATTTTTACGTGGAAACCCAGTTAAGGGAAAAACATGGTGGGGGTTAACCCACAAGAATTTATACTTTGTTAAAAGTATTACAAATGGGAAGGCACATTGCCCAAAGCTCACTGCTCAAGGAGGCTCACTGCCTACAAAAATAATTACAAGAGTTCACTAGAATGATTGAACTGAAGAATAGCATCTAACAATGAAAGATTACAGTTCCAGTTGAGCTCAATACATTAACTTTGCACACTTCATCCTTTTCTACCATGTTTCACTGTTCTACGATAATCAGAGGATCAGATCTCTGCGTCAGACTGGATACTACCACCCTTCATACCTCTTACTTCATATTCGCACAACAACCACCTCAAATGCTTGAATCCATATATCCACTTCATGAGATAACATCAACTGTAGTCAGCCTTGAGAAAAACTTAAGGTCTTTTTAAGAACATTGTTTTATCAACTAAATCCATGCCCAAATACCAATATGGACCAAAACCTATATATTCAAGTCATTACACATGTCGGCCAATACCACTAGATCTCCTACATTACTCAACCAATCACTTCTTTCAATCCGCACAAGGATCAAACACTAGGTCGGCCTATTCTTCACTGGACTGAACTGTTTAATCAAAACCTGATACTCAGATGCATGTAACTTTCAATCTCTTCATCACTAGAGGCTAAAATCTTGGATTTAGGTAGCCCTGACATCCCTTATCATTCTCTCAGATCCTCAGCACAATGTGATTACCTGTGGAGAAATACGGACTAATATGTTGAACCCCGTCAAATGCTCTGTTCCTGTCTATTTAGACTTAGATAAATCTACACTCTGACTTTTGGTATGATCAAATGACATAATGTGGATGTGTAAGATAGATTCAGTTGCCATTAATGACAACACCTGACATCCCTAGCAGTGTCTCTTGCCAACAATCTCCCCCTTTCGCATTGATGGCAACACTTAGTGAAAAATGACTAAGTGTTAAAACAACTCCCCCTTACTTTATACACTTATGATTTCCAATGCTCCTCCTTAGATTAATTCTTCATTTTTCATTACTTTTCCTCTCCCCCTTTAACATCAATGGCAAACGCTGGAATGTACATATCAAAATTCATGCAAAAAATTTATGTACATGGGTCAAAACTCTAAGTATATACTTCTGCATATGAACATACAATCCTTAAGCCTTGTTCATCAGCAAAAAGATATCCCCAAAAATGTTTTTCAACCGTGACAATTCATTATCCCAGTTCTTCTTTATGCTACCCAAAATGGATATATGCCCACTGAACAAAAATGCTTGTGATTCTGCCTTTTGAAGGTCAGTAGGATCACTAGTAACAGCAGCAACTTGGGATTCTGCCAACAGATCATACATAGTTTCTAATTTGGGGGAAATCAATCCCCAGAGATCATCCAATCTGCCTAGAACTTTAACCTTTTCCTTCTCCAAATCACTCAATTCATTCTGTAGACTCACTACTTGGCACTCTTTGGAGGTTACAGACTCAGTTAAAGGACTATATGACTGAGAAATGTTAGACAATTTGAGCTCTGTCTTTAATCTTCTTTTCAGTAACTTCAACAACTTTAGATCGATTTACACAGAACTTATAAATTTTTGCACCTTCAAATAGAGCATTTTAAATACTCTTTACGCTAGTGTCAAGTACTAATCTATCATAACTTATTATTTTCTTTATTTCAACAAATCTTTTCTCATTCTATTCATTTATGACTTTAACTTCTGTTGACTTCTCTAAGGTTATGATATTTTATTTCAAGGTTTAACTGCATAGTTTTTGAGTCAAACACATTTCTCTAAGGTTTCAAAATGAGTACTTACTAAGTTTATCAGGTTCTTTAATTGACCAGAAGGAGAGTCAGATAAATCCTTTTGAAAGGTTGGCATAATCTTTTCCAGAATTCTGGAGGCAAGACCAAGCAACTCGCTGTCCTCAATGTGAGTTTTCATAATCTCCTCTCTTGCTTTTGCTTGTGCCATAGAAGCTAGCTTCATCTTTTGTAGAGGGGAAAGAGTGTCAAAATTGATAGGTCCTTGAATCAGCTCTGGTTCATCAAACTCAAGCTCGTCTTTCTCAAGTAATTCCTTCACTACATCTGCAGTGTCTCTTGCCAAAAATGCAACTCCATTTTTCAGATCCTTGCCAGTACTATCAACTTGCTTTTGCTCTTCAATATTCTCTGTTGTTTCTCCATCTTGTTCATCCTTGTCCTTAACCTCCTTTGATTCTTGCTCTTTATTCTTCACAGAGTCATCTTTACCAGGAGCATCTACTTCTGTAACCATCTCTATATATTCTTCAGCAGATTGGTCTAGAGGAATTTGAGTGTCTTCTACACCATCAAAATTAACTTCCTCCACCATCTCTCCATCTCCTTTGTTTAGCATTTCATCTTCCGAAATAGAGATGTCAGCTTGTTGTTCACTTTCTTTCAATTCCTCAACATTTGGAATGGATGAATCATCAGTGTCAATCGATTCTTCTATGACAATATTGAATTTATTTTTGTTCAAAGCTTTCTTCAAAATTTGCTCTATTTCTTTGACTACCTCATCCAGTTCTCTAATCATCAGCTTATTCATCCAGATTTTGCTTCTAAATTCCTCTTTGGCTTCTTTGAAAATTTTATCTGCTTCTTTTCAGGAGATCACCGGACACAGACTGGACATTACATGTTCCCTCAGCTCCATATCCTTTGATTTGGCAGCTTCTTTTCTTTTTCCAAAAAATCTCTTAAACTTTTAGGAACTTCTGACAAAATCTCCACTAGTGCTCTATTGAATACATTCAAATACTTTACAGTAGCATCCTCCAAAAAAAATTTGTCAGCATCACTGTAATGATCATAGAATTTAGTCATTGGTTTTAGGTTTCCATCTACAGTGATTGTTTTAACAATGTCCTCCACAAAAAGAATTGGCTTCTTAACATCGGCTTCTAGCTTATGCTTTTTGCTTGACTTAGTGCTTCTGGAGGGCTTCTCCTTAGACACTTTAGCAGCTTTAGTTCCAAAGGCCTTCAACTCTTTAACCTCATCATCTGAATCAGTTTCTTCTTCATCCTCCTTCTCCATACTACCATATGACCTCTTGGCCATTATTTTTGTTCTTTTTCTTTCCTTACCGGTAGGATTTTCTTTGGATTTCTCTGCAATAGGAGAAGATGATGCATCGCAAGTTGAACTAGTACTCCTAGTAGACCTTGACTTGGAGGGAGGTTCTGTCGGAACACTTTTCTATTCCCTGTCCTGCTTTTCCTTCTCAGCCTTTTATGTTGTTTCCCTGAATTGCCTCATAGCTTCCTTAGTAAGGCCTAGATTCTCAGCCAACTGCTCAACTTCTTTCCTTACTTTCCTTTTGGTTTTAGGAGCTTTGAATTCAAGATGCAGTTTTTGTGAAATTTCTTCATAAGTTCCAAATCTTTCTTCAGTTAGATCCCTAGGCTGACTTAACAAATGATGTGCATACAATTCCTACACATGCCCATCCGCTTCATACCCCATGGGCATGATCCACACAACTCTAGGCTCCACTGCTTCCATTTTGCACTGATCAACAGTAACCATAAACAAATGGTGTCCTTGTATTTCTCAACCACAACTCTAGGTATCCTCTCCCTAGCCTACATTATACTTTGGAAATTTTTGAAGAATCCCCAAAGTGCAGTCTTTTGTGCATCAAAACTACCCAAACAACTCAAATGATTTCTAATCTAGACTACTACCGATTGGTTGTTGGACCAATATATATTCTTATTTCTAGGGAGCTCACACAAGAAATAAAAGAAAAGACACATGATTAGCATACCATATTTGAATGAGTACTTCTTGTCCTTCTTTATCTTGCTTAGGTTCTCCATAAGTTGGTTTAGCAATAGTTCAAAAAGATCATAGTTTGCACCTTCTTTTACCATCTTATATGTAGCATAGATGGTTGTTCCTGAAACTAAATTTTCTCTGCTAGAGTAATAAATCTTGTATCCTATCACCATTTATGTGAATCTGACCCCATGATCGTCTATGTCATTTATAGTCATGGCTTTCTTGTCAAATTTTGATCTGGTTGCCTCGGTGACTTCTTGATTCTTCACAGCCTTCAACTGAGGCAAGCTATCAGTTCAATTCAGTCCTATAACTACCTTTATTGCATCCTTTGTGATTTTTAATGGATGATTCAACTATAGAAACTCATCATGGATACGGCTCAAGACATACTGGACCCATTCGTCCTCCACAAAACATGAAAACTCAAAAAATTGTATTAACTTCTTGTCTTTCAGGACTTTGTAGTCCAGTTTGAGCTCAAAATCATCACCTTTTAAGTGATTCATAAATGGATCAGAAAACCTTGAGTCACCATGCTCCTCTAGAGGTGCGTGAATATAAGCCTTAATATCCTATGTGTGCAGAAATCCATATGGAACCCTGGAAAACACTCCCATCGAATCGACTTTAGTGGATTTGAAAGGATGCTTCTTAAACTTTGGCCTAGGCTGCTCAGTGATGTTCACAACTAGAGGAGTAGCCATTTCAAAAGATTACAAGTTCAAAGATTCACAAAGAAATACCTTTTTCTTCATGAAATTAGGGTTAGCTGTTGAATTCGTTCTTCGCACTTCAATTTTCTAGAATTTCAGCTCAAGCGCGCTTCTCCTTGTTTTCTTTGAATGCAAAGTGATTCAAGTGTTTGAATGAATGACCTTTCAACCTCTGCAAAACCTAATTCTTCATTATAATAAATGTTCTTCCCTAATATATCCGGTTATACTATTTTTGCATATAGTCAATCTTCAATTTCTCCACAATCAATCGCATTAGCTTCTTTTATTCCAAAATTTGCTTTAACAGATCTGTAATAGGCTTCTTTATCTTTATTCATCATGCCAGATTTAGGTACCCACTTATTAGCATGGGGAATTAGATTTTTAATGTAGCTTGCCCTGAGCCAGAGCTCCCATTTCAATTCCTGAAGGAATTATCAGCACCGGATTCCGGTGCGAACCCGTCACCTTCAATCTTTGCATCTTTCTTCACCCATGTTTTATTCATTTCTTTCTGAATCTCATTCACATCTATTTTGCCTTTGCCTTTGTCCATATTTTTCTCTATTCTTCCTACCTGTGAGTTCACCTTTTTGCTTCTGCAAAATTTAGCAATGTGTCCAGATTTGTTGCAGTTAAAACATATAATCTTATTTCTCTGACAATTACATGTTGGACCAGGTTTAGATCTACATTACATTTTCATATGCCCAAACTTGTTGCAAGTAAAACATCTTCCATTGAAAACTTGTTTGTTCTTAGGAGGATTCCTTGATCCACTTCTGCATTCCTCATCCTTATGACCTATTCTTTTGCAATTAAAGCATTGATCGGAGAAGGATGATGCATTTTGATTCACTTGATTTCTACATTGATTAGCTCTATGACCATATTTATTGCATTTGAAACAATTGACATTGAAAGATGGATACCTTTGAGCATTAGGTTGTCTTACCTGGGATCTTCTAGGATTCCTTCTTTGACTTCTTGCTTCAGGATTTCTTTGACCGGATCCAGAGATTTCTCTTTTCTCAAATCCCAGACCATGCTTATCATCTGCCTTCTTCTGACTCTCAAGAAGCACCTCAAGTTTGGCTGAGCTTATCTTAAACTTTTCTTTGTACTCATTTGCAACTTCTAGGTCATGTTTGAGAATGACAATTTGTCTTTCAAGTTGATCCTCATTATCTCTAGTTTCTTGTAGATTGGATTCTAGATGACCAATTGTTTTATCCAATCTACAGCACTCTTCTATTCTTTCTTTCAGAGATTGATTCAATTTTTCCTCAGTCTTCTTCCTTTCTTCAATTTCCTTGGATAGCCTCATCACCCTGGATTCCATCTCATGTTTTGGGACAACAACATTTTTTGCTAACTTCTCACATTCCTTTTGTCTTCTCTTTCAGGGCCTCATCCATGTTATTGTCTTCATTGTGATTTGCTAGTTGAAGAAGTAGTTCCTTCCTCTTTTCATTAGATTTGCTCAATTTTTCTTTTAAGGTCTCAATGAAATCTTCAGTATCTTTAACGTTCTCTTGCATTTCTTTGACTTCTTCTTTGGACTGATCAAGATCTTCTAAAGCAAGTTTAAGTTGTTCATTGATGCCAATAGAATACTTAAATGAACCCGTCGAAAACACCTTCCCAGATCTTCCTCAACCTATTAAACTTCTTCTAAGGAACCTCGCTCTAATACTAATTATTGAAATAAGGGCAGACAACTGGGGGGTGGGTGAATCAGTTGTCACAAAAAAATTTATCCTTTGCTGCAATTAAAATTCTTTACCACTTATTAACATATGAATGATATAACCATGAAAGCATGAATCAACAACACATGAGAAGAAACAAAATCAGCACACATAACACTAGGTCGGCCTGTTCTTCACTGGACTGAAGTATTTAATCAGAACCTGATACTCAGATGTATGTAACTTTCAATCTCTCCATCACCGGAGGATAAAATCTTGGATTTAGGTAGCCCTGATATCCCTTATCATTCTCTCAGATCCGCAGTACAATGTGATTACCTGTGGAGAAATGCGGACTAATATGTTGAACCCTGTCAAATGCTCTATTCTTGTCTATCCAGACTTAGATAAATCTGCACTCTAAATTTTGGTATGATCAAATGATGTAATGCAGATGTGTAAGATAGATTCAGTTGCCATAAATGACAACACCTGACATGCCTAGCAGTGTCTCTTTCCAATAGAAATATCCCCAGGGAGACCCATTGACTAGCACAGAATACTTGACAGTAGTCACACATTCACTTATGAGTTTTATCATTTTATCCTGGAACCCAAACTTCTTGAGCACTTTGAAAAGGAAATCCCATGAAATTCTATCATAGGCCTTAGATATATTTAGCTTAAGATCCATACTAGGGATATTGCTCCTGTCCATCAAGTGAATTATCTCATGGGTGGATATGGCAGCATCAACAATATGTCTACCAGGGATAAATCCCTTATGGAATTCAGAAATAAGACTATCAAGCAACAGTTGTAATCTGAGGACCAGGGTCTTAGTGATAATCTTATAGATAGTGTTGCAGAGGCTTATAGGGTGGAATTTAGCCATAGTCTCAAAATTATTCTTCTTGGGGATAAGAGCTATAAAAGTGGAGTTAATCTGTTTGAGGATCATACCAGTCCTGAAGAAATCTCTAACTGCCTCTGTAACATCAAAACCAACGATGTCCCATAATTCTTGGAAGAAAGTTGGGGGGAACCCATCTGGGCTAGGGGGCTTTAAAGGCCTCCATGGAGAAAACCACCACCCTCACTTCCTCATTGGAAACTGGTTTCAAAAGAGCACAGTTGTCTACTGTCGAGAGAATTAGGGGAATGTTCTCCAACAACTTCTCCTCACTATTAGGGTTAGGAGTGATCCTATGCATAGAGACAAAGTTCCTAAAGTAGTTAGAGGCAAGTTGACCCAATTCTTTCTCCAAATTGCCCTCTTTGTTGTTTTCATCTAGCAATTTGGTTTTTTCTTTTCTTTTTTTGTGCTTCATGGTTGACTGGTGGAAAAAGGCAGTGTTTCTATCTCCATCAATAAGCCATTGGACTCTAGATTTATGTTTCCAAAATATCTCTTTTTTTTCATTATCTCTCTCCATTCTTTAAGAAGGGCCTCTTCCCTATTGAAGTTAGACTCACTCCTATCCCCCTTGTCCATTTTGTCATGGATATCAGAGAGGCTGTCAGATATGTGTTTCTTCTGGGTCATGAAATTACCAAATTAGAACTTGTTCTAGCCTTTAACTTTCTTCTTGACATGAATTAGTTTTTGGGTGAGTTTAAACATGGGGAACCATGTACTATGATGCTCCACCCATTAGCAATGCAATCTTTGAAATCAAGGTGGGAACCCCTCATGATTTAGTATCTAAAAGGGAAGGGGCCTTTAGGGACTCCTTCCCTCCAAGTGAATAAAAGAGCATTGTGGTTAGAGATGGTACAAGGCAAGGCAGTTAAAATGGAGTGTTGCACAATGTCCCAATTGGACAAAATCAAGAGTCTGTCAAGTTTAACTTGGATAAGCTGGTCTCCCCTTCTCCTATTGGTCCAAGAGAAGAGTTGATTGTTAACCTCCATATCCATCAATCATGTCTAGTTAAGAAAGTCCGCTAGGTCTGTCATGTTGTTAGTGAAGTCTGTGATACCACCAGACTTTTTCAAAGGGAAAAGAGGGGTATTAAAGTCACCAACCAACATCCAATTAGTTCTTTTCTCAACATTCAGTCTTGATATCAAACCTTCCCATAGATCCTTCCCAACACTCCTAGTGTTGGGAGCATAGATGTTTATAATTTTCCAAGCTTTCTTGTTGAGGGTGAATTTCACTTCAAGACTGCTTTTACTATGAGAGCATTAGCATCCAGTGAGGAGGTGTTTGTTCCACATAGTGACAAGGCCCCCCGAGGCACCCGTAGAGGGGCTGATTAGGTAGTCTATTGTGGGCCAGATTTTGCTAGCAATGACTTTGAAGTTTTCTTCAGACATTTTCACCTCTTGAAGGAGGATAATATCCACCTTATTTTCATAAATGCAGTTTTTAACTATAAACTACTTTTGGGGGATGTTGAGTCTACTCACATTCTAGGAGTGGACCTTCATTTATGACCCCATCTGGAGAGAGCCTTTAGAGTGTTTTGTCTCCCTGTGGCTATTTCCTTGGTTTCTTCCCTCTTTTTGGTTTCCCTTTGTGATGGTCTTCCAGCCTTCCCATTTGTCCCTACATCAGCCAATTTTTTTGAATGGCCTTTGCCCTTCTTTTTGGGTGTCACCCACCCCTCCTAATTACTCCAAGAGAAACTAGGGCCAACACCAAGAGAAAGGATTCTGGGTGGGGGCAGTTATGTTTGTTTCCTTGTTTCCATCACAACCCGTTCAGTTGAGGGACTACCTTCAGTCACTTGAAATCCTGCAGTAAGGGGTTGGTCCTTGATCTCTCCTTCTTCCGTCTCTTCTAAGCCATCTGAAACCTCCCTATTTTTATTGATCAGCAGGTCCAACAGCTATTGTTCAGCACCTAGGGTGGCCCTATTCTTGGGTCTATCCAGTTCCTTTAGTTTTGATGGGGACTCAATGATGCTCATCAAGTCCTCTTTGAAAGGGTATTCTTCAATATCAATCACTACTTCACTCTCATTCTTAGGTTCTTGGTTCCTTAGGAATTTACATTCATTGATCAAGTGGCCTTTCTTGGAATAGTTCTAACAGAATGTGGTAACATTCTCATATACTAGATGTTGTTCCCAGCTTCCATACTTGAAATTTATATTGATTGTATTAGGCAGAGTTTTGTTGATATCTATGCTAACACAGAAGTGGGCAAAGACTAACCTTGTCTTGATCTTGGTGGTATTTTCTAGTGCTATGAATCTTCTGAAAGAGTTCTTGATTCATGTGAAGATTTCCTCATCCCAATATTCTAGTGGTAGTCCAGGTAACCTAACCCAAACTGGGGCAGACTTGCTTAGCTTCAAAACTGCATCAAAACCTAGCTTCCAGCATCCCAAGCAAAGGTTATGTTTACCATATAGCCATGGGGCTCCAACCAACACTACAACAAGGTCTTCCTTGGCTGTGAACTTGAACAAAAAAGGCCTCCAGCCATAGCGCTGGTAACAACACTTCCCTTTAGGTGCCACCTCGAGGGAACCCACTTCCTAACCATGTCAATGTTTGGTCTTAGAGAGTGAAACTTACCCACCAGAGAGAGCTCCATGGATGAGACTATTTTCTCCATCATTAGATCTAGGATTTGTAGGTATGTTCCCCTTTCCATCTCTAACAGCATAGGAGTAGTAGAGTCTTCATTGTTTTGTTCCTCTTCCCCAAGCAGAGCCTTTTTCCAAGCCTTGGGAAGAAGGTCTAAAGCTGGAATATCATGCTCTAAAGTACTATCCGAGGTAGTACTTGTTGTAGCAGGTTCCATTGGAGGCCCAGCGGGGGCTAGGGGGCCCCTTGGGGTGGTGGAATCCATGACCTAAGCAGGTTCAAACTGAGTTCAAGCAGGAAAGTTGTAGAGTGCTTTCAAAAGTTGCAGAGCACTTCCAAAGGAAATTAAAGTTATTCAATTTTTCTTTGGGAAAATAAAATTTGTTAGACAATTTGTTCCTATCTTTGCTAAAAAGACAAAATCCATATCCAATATGTTGAAGAAGGAGAAAATAATAGCTTGGAAAGGTGAGAAAACTTAGGTATTTTAAGATATCAATGAAGCAATTAAATAGGCTCCTATCCTTGTATCACCAAATTTCTCCAAAGCCTTTCAATTGTTTTCTTTTGGGTCATTTCATACTATTGCTATAGTATTGTTACAAAAGAACCAAGATGGTTATGAGCAACCTATATCATTCTTCAATAAATCTCTCCAAAATGTTGATCTAAAGTATGATGTTATAAAATAGAAAGCTTATGCCTTGGTGAAAGTTGTCAAGAATTTTAGATCATACTTAGTATGTGGTAAAGTCATTACATATGTACCACATTCAACTATGAAAGATATTGTTACACAACAAGAGGTATTTGGTAGGTGGTGTAGATGGATCAATAGATCCAAGGGTTTAACATTGAAATACAAATCACTAAATTGGTCCAAGGTCAAGGATTGGCTAAACTCATGACAAAATCCAACTTGAAGATTTCAGAGGTGAACCTATTAGAAGCTAAAAGTGGTAAGAAAAAATGTAGTCTTGATACCTCTCCTTGTTATAAGGATATTGTGTACTACTTGCTTCATATGAATTGCCCCTGTAAATTTAATGATAATCAGAAGAGAACATTAAAACTGCAAGCCTTGAGATACATCTTGGTTAATGTAAAGTTCTAATGTGGAGAAGTAGTGATGGTGTTTGCATGAGGTGCCTTGATGAAGAAGAAGCTGTTGCAATGTCATCAAAACTACATAGTGGTGTGTGTATGGCTAAAATCATATACCACCATATTCTCAAAGCTAGTTATTAATGGCTAATTTTATATTATGATGTACATAATTTAGTCAAGAAATGTGATTCTTGCTAGAGGTTTTTAAATAAGTTGAAAGGATCAAGTATCTTACCTTTAAGGACTATGGCTATAGAGGTACCTTTTGAACAATGGGAATTGATTTCATTGGATAGATCATAGAAAAGTCTAGTGGAGGATTCAAATGGATCTTATTAGCCACTAACTAATTCACTAAGTGGGTTGAGGCTATCCCCACGAGGAGGGCTACTAGCAAAGTGGTAATTGGTTTCATTCTTGACCATGTTGTAACTAGGTTTGGTGTTCCAAACAAAATAATAGTTGATAATGTAATGTGTTTCTAAGCAATACATTTTCTCAAAATCTACTTTGATAATGGAATTATCATAACCCATTCATCTCCATATCATCCACAGGAAAATGGAAAATCCAAGTCAAGAAAAAATAATTTGATGAAGGTTATCAAGAGAATTATCAGTGAAAAATAAGAAGTCTTGGGACTCTAAGTTGAGGCTTGCAATTTGGCAAACATAGTTAATCCAAAAAAGTCTACAGGAAAATCTCCTTTTTAAATGGTATATGGAGTTACTTCTATCTTACTTATTAATAATATATTACCTATTTACAAGTTCATTCAAGGGATGACTGAAGAGACAGATAATGTAATGATATGTCAAATTAATCAGTTGTTTAAACTTGATGAAAGAAGAAGAAATGATCAAAAGGTTAACATGAAAAGACAACAACAAATGAAATATCTATTTGACAAGAGAGAAAGGCCCAAAAAGTTTGAAATTTGATCCTATGTGGTTGGGACCATTCATTATTGAAAATTCATTTGGTGAAAACTCTTTCTTCATCAAGAGCCTCAATGGTGAATTACAACAAATGCCAGTGCATGGGCAATTCTTGAAACATTACTTCTCATATGCCAATTCTTACTATATCCTTACCCTTGTGTGTTTCCTAGTGTAACCATGGTTTTCTGTGACCCATGGTGAAGTGTGTGTGTTTTCCTGTTCCAATAACTGGTGGTCTACATACCAATTTTTTTTGGATTCTCTCTATGTTCCACTAGAACCTATTGTTGGAGTCCAAGACAACACTGAGAGGGGGGGTGAATCAGTGTTGTGTAAAAACACAATTTTTACAACTTTTTAAAATTGACAATGAGGTTTATCAGTTTGAACTAATTACTTGAACAATTAATCAACAAATGATCAATCACATAAATCACATATGGTAAATGAAGCTATGAAAGACATTAAGACATGAGATTATGACACAAGAAAATTACAGAGTGGAAAACCCTCCTGGGGTAGAAAAACCACTCAAAATGCCTTACTAGCTTAAGTATGAAATCTTCAACTTTACAAAGTCTCACTGACTTGTGATTGAATCACTAGCATACAAAAAGTCTCACTGACTTGTGATTGCCTCACTGGCTGATATATGTGTCTCACTAACAAATGTAAGGTCTCACTGACCTACAAGCCTCACTGGCATAATGTGCCTCACTGGCAAACACAATCACCATTAGAAGAGATAAACAAAATCAAAGGGTTACTTTGTTTCCATTCAATTCATTATTCCATCTCTGCATAATACAAACTCCTTCAATCAAAATAGATTTCTCTATGTGTGTCTTCAAACTACATCTGATGCACAATCAATTCACCTGATCCAGTGTATCTCTGTACAAACAATTCACCTAATTTAAATTATCTCTACACATTTAATTGCACATTGTCTTAACATGGTTCAATTTGTAAGTTTGTTGCATAATGTCTTCATCCTTGTTTGATTCATTCTTGCATAAACATAATCTCATCTATATTTTTAAAATTTGTCTTTATCACTGCATTTTGATCCACACACCCAAAAATCAAAACACCTGCATATATATAAGATTTTAAAAAAAAACTTTTGATCTTCCATCTTCAAAACTTGATTGCATTTTCATCATCTTCAATTTTTCATTCACATGTAAGAAAGTTAATTTGACCTTGCATCTGAAACAAAAATCACATTATTTCATCTTCCTCAATCTTGTTGAAGCACCTGTAAATTATTTTCCAAAACTTCACATAACAAAATCTACAATATTTCATTTTTGTCCTCATCCATAATGTATCTACAAATGACCCTTCATATTCAAAATCAAACTTCCCTGCATTAAAAAAATCTTCTATTCAATCTGCCCTTAGAGAGAATAAAATCTCTTTCAAACATGATCTCCATCTATAAAATGACAAAAATATTTTTCCAAGAAAATATTTTGAACTTCTCATCTACAAGAAGCCTTCAATCAATCTACAAATAATATCTCTCAATCTACCTTGAAAAAATATATATTATCTCATGAAAATCTCCTCCTCCAGCTTTTAATATCTCAAAAATTGTATTTTTTGAAACAATAAAAAAATTCACATTAGTCATAAAATCTATGACTTCCTCTTTAAATCTTCATTTGACACGATGAAAGAGGATAAGAATGAAAAAAATCTTCCAAAATGATTCCTTAAAAAAATCTCCTTAAAAATCTCATAGTCTTCATATAATTCGATCTCATAGGAAGATGCCTTTTAGAAGGCAAATAAAATAGGAGATATGTAAGTTTCTAAATTTAAGAATAAAGCCATTTATGGATTATTTGCGTTCCCATAAAAAAAACCTTTGAAACTTTATGATATATATTCAAACCAAAAATATGTTCGATGCCCATCTCATATAAAAAGTGACTAGTCAAAAAGGTAAAGGGACCGATTAGAGTATGTATTAAGGACCCTTCAACAAGTCAAGCTTAAGTAAATAACCTATGATAATAGGTCACTGGCTTTTTATAACAAAAAGTATTTTTTTCAAATGATGGGCTTAGAAACTTATGTCATAGGTATTGTGTTACTAGATAGAACTCTAGGAATAGACTTAGGGTTTAAAGACAAAATAAGAATGACAAAAATTAAACCCTGGTAATATCAACCAAATGTCAAAGAAGGCTTATCTTGGTAGAGAGAAACTTGAAGGCATATGCAGACAACCTCTTATGCATTATTTCTTTAAAACTTAAGTCTTAGGGTATAGATCACAAAGTTATGTGAATTGAGAGCACCATTAACAACCTCAAGAACATCATGAATAACCTGTGAAGCATGTGGACTACATCAAGCATGAACAAACATATGAAGCATGTTCTTATCTTTTGAAGTATAACAACACACAACATCACCTCAACTTGCATCAACCTCTTGCACCATCCTCAACTTACAAACAACATGAGAATGACAACTCAATTTCAGCTCATTCTAAATTTAACCAACAATCTCATCAACTTTTGAAATGAAGCAATCAAAAAACTCAGGACCTCTTGATTAGTGACCTTCAGATGTTCCATATGAGCAACTCCTTTTGACATTAACATGATCAAAGAATGAGAAGACCATGCAAGATACTTATGTCTTATCCATGATGAACAACCATAGATGTTCAACAACAAAATCTCTCAACTAACAAGATCAAACAAGAAGCTCAACAACAAGATGCAAAGAATCATGAGAACATCTAAACCTTGTTTTTCTTACCTTGCTGATCATTATCACCATGACACTTTACCTTGAACAACACTAAACATCTTGCTGCCCCTATGAACATGCATTGTGATCAAATATGAACCCATATAAATACCAAACATGAGTATCCATCCTGAGACAACATGAAGATATCCTAATCAAATCAAACCATGAAGATGAACATGAACAACTCCTGTCAAAACCAACACATTGTAAACTTGCAAGACGTTTTTGACATCAATGACAATCAATCTCCATCAATCTCCCCCTTTGTCATTGATGGCAAAATTATATGATACAATTTCTCTTTCTCCCCCTTTTTGACATCTAATGACAAAGGCTGAATTAACTCCTCCTGAGAACAACTCCACTAAAAGATGTTATAGCTTGATTATAACAATTACAATTACATTGCATTATGAGGACTTAGAAGACATAAACTCCTGTTATCCTATTATCTTCATACCAACCAAAAATTGAGATACCACTTACCAAAAACTTTGATACCACTTGTCTTTCAAAATATTGAAGGCACTGAACACTTATGAAATTTGATGTTCTAAAACTTGTCTTGCAAGTTCTGTCCTTGTATATCTGCATATTGCACAACTTTTCAACTTGTAATCAATAAGACACCATGAAGCACACATCTAAAAAATTTACATCCTGAAGCACAATACCACTTCATGTCACTACATCAAAATGAAGATGAAGATGAAAAACTAACATCATTGAAATCCTCTAAACACTTCTTTAACAAGATGAAGGCTGACAACACTTGTGATTGCAAAACAAACTTCTCATAACAAACAATTCTTCCACAATCACCAACACTATTTGACCCAAATGACAAATCACCAAGATCTCCCAAAGCATAAAGAATGATCAATGATTATGAAGGCATAAATTGACTCTATGACATGACTCATATAAACTTGAACTCCATGCAAAGATATCATAATCACTTCAACATCCATGATAATGCAGGTTCAATAAGCAAAATTCTGATGATAACAACATGAAGACTACTTATCACAAAATTCACAATTCATGATGACATGATAACCACTCAAGAGATAACCTTGACAAGACTTCATGATAGTGACAATATGAACAATCATCCTGCAACCAATCTATTCCTACACACCCTTCTTGACATGAAAGAGAATGAAGACCATCTGTAAGAAATGAAGACTATCCTCATGATCCTGGACATGATACCTTTTGCAATACAATATCAAATCTGATATATTCAAAATCACATCTGAAACATACTATACTACACAAGAAATGTTGCCTCTTGACTTTGTCATTCAAACCAGCTCATCAAATAAGCACATCAATAAACTAACTTCACCATCAAGCTCTTCCTGCAACAACATTTTGCAAAATCAAATGCAGAGATAAGTACTATGAATTGATTTCTTTTATTTTCAGCTACCTTATCCAACACATGCTAATATCTGATAAGAGCTTTTTGGAAACATCTTAATCTCTTTGCCATGACAACCAATACTTCACAATCTCAAGATCACTTTGAACTGCAACACCACGATAACTCAATTTTTGTAAGTACCAACATGATATGACAAAGATAGAATCATTTATAAACCAAATCACTTATAAACCAAGTCATTCAACATCACCAAACTCTTTGTGAATTGAGCCCTTGAACTTCTTACCACTAATCACTTGTAGCATTTACATACACATATTGGCAAACCTCAAACAATCTCCTTCCTGAAACTTCTTGGGGATTATTGATAGGACATGAATAACTCCCCCTTACTTCATGCTATCCATTATGCAATTGATGAAGTGACTTGTGCAAGATGCACAAGCTTGTGATCTATCTTTCCTTGTTTTTGTTTCTACCTCCAAACTTTCTCAGGTTCTTGCTTCTATTTAGATTTCTTTATCCAAACTTTTTCAACCTTTTTCTTTTCCCAACCTTTCAAATTAGGTGATGCAATTCTTTCAAACTTTCTACAACTATATGCTTTATGACTAGGAGAATTACACTTAAAACATACATGATTAGTATTCCTTTTGCAATCAACTGGTTTATGCCCAAAATGATTACAAGTATAACAATAACCATTGAATGAATAATTATACATGTACATGTATGTGTGTCTTACAGAAGCAGTTCTTCTCCTTTGATTGTTCTTTTTTTTTTCAGGAGCAGCACAATGAAGATCAATTTTTCTTCTAGGAGTCTCTCTAGCTTTAGAAAACTCTCCTTTTTCATAACCAAGTCTAGAAGTGTCTCCATGTAGTTTTTGTTTACCAAGCAACTCGTGTAATTTGCTTGTGCTCTCTTCAAATTTCAAATTCCTTTCCAACTGCTTCTTAACCTCCTCAAGATCTTTTCTTAAAGAGACTATCTCTCCTTCAAGCTTTTGACATTCAATTGTTTTAGTTTCCAACTGAGACTTTGTCACATCAGCTATCCTTTTAGCTTCCTCAACCTCTATTTTTAGATTAATAATTAACTTGCCTGATTCACTAACTTGTGTCCTTAAATTTACAATCTGAATTCTTGTCTCTTCAAGATCAAAGAGTGCTTTGTCTTTGAAGTCTCTTTCTTGTTTCAACTGCAATTCTAATTTCTAGTTCTCCTTTTTATATCTCTTGAGTTCACTCAAAGCACACATGAGCTCTCCTTCTATATCAACTTCAAACTCTTGTTCATCATCACTTATAATGTGATCTTCTTCTTCTGAATTTGATTGGACCTCATCTTCTTCATATGAAAGTCTCCTATTACTGCTACTTTCTTCACACACCAGGCTATCCTCTTCTTTATCATCACCTTGATAGATTCTTATCAACTCCTTCCACACATCCTAAGCTATTACACAGTGCATAACTTTACAAGAAATATCATTAGATAGAGAAAATAAAATGACCTTCTTTGCAATATGATTACAATCAAGAGCTTCTTTGTTATTTGCAGTAACACAATACCCATTTTCAACTGACATCAAAACACCATATCCTAAAGAGGATAAATATACTTGCATTCTAACATACCAAACCGAGAAATCTAAACCATCAAAGAAAGGAGCTCCTGAAATCTTTTCCTCTAATTCAATACAAGATTCAACTTGGGAAACATTTCTATCAACAGGTTCTATATCAACCTTTGAATTTGATAAACATGGAGACTTTTGACTAGTCTAAGACTTGACAATTTTCTTTTCTCTATTTATTTGCACTTACCCATGGTATTCCACTCACAGGACCTACCCAAGTTGATTAATCTTCTAAAGGGAACCTATGCTCTGATACCACTTGTTGGAGTCTAGGACAACACTGAGAGGGGGGGTGAATCAGTGTTGTGTAAAAACATAATTTTTACAACTTTTCAAAATTGACAATGAGGTTTATCAATTTGAACTAATTACTTGAACAATTAATCAACAAATGATCAATCACATAAATCATATATGGTAAATCAAGCTATGAAAGACATTAAGACATGAGATTATGACACAAGAAAATTACAGAGTGGAAAACCCTCCTGGGGTAGAAAAACCACTCGAAATGCCTCACTGGCTTCAATATGAAATCTTCAACTTTACAAAGTCTCACTCACTTGTGATTGCCTCACTGGCATACAGAAAGTCTCACTAACTTGTGATTGCCTCACTGGTTGATATATGTGTATCACTAACAAATGTAAGGTCTCACTAACCTACAAGCCTCACTGGCATAATGTGCCTCACTGGAAAACACAATCACCATTAGAAGAGATAAACAAAATTAGAGGGTTACATTGTTTCCATTTAATTCATTATTCCATCTTTGCATAATACAAACTTGTTCAATCAAAATAGATTTCTCTGTGTATGTCTTCAAACTACATCTGATGCACAATCAATTCACCTGATCCAATGTATCTCTGTACAAACAATTCACCTGATTTAAATTATCTATGTACATTCAATTATATATTGTCTTGACATGGTTCAATTTGTAAGTTTGTTGCATAATGTCTTCATCCTTGTTTGATTCATTCCTGCATAAACATAATCTCATTTATATTTTTAAAATATGTCTTTATCACTGCATTTTGATCCACACACCCAAAAATCAAAACACCTGCATATATATAAGATTTTTTAAAAAAACTTTTGATCTTCCATCTTCAAAACTTGATTGCATTTTCATCATCTTCAATTTTTCATTCACATGTAAGAAAGTTAATTTGACCTTGCATCTGAAACCAAAATCACATTATTTCATCTTCCTCAATCTTGTTGAAGCACCTATAAATTATTTTCCAAAACTTCATATAACAAAATCTACAATATTTCATTTTTGTCCTCATCCATAATGTATCTACAAATGACCCTTCATATTCAAAATCAAACATCCCTGTATTAAAAAATCTTCTATTCAATCTGCCCTTAGAGAGAATAAAATCTCTTTCAAACATGATCTCCATCTATAAAAAGACAAAAATATTTTTCCAAGAAAATATTTTAAACTTCTCATCTGTAACAAGCCTTCAATCAATCTGCAAATAACATCTCTCAATCTGCCTTGAAAAAAAATATTATCTCATGAAAATTTTCTCCTTTAGCTTTTAATATCTCAAAAATTGTCTTTTTTGAAACAATAAAAAAAATTCACATTAGTCATAAAATCTATGACTTCCTCTTTAAATCTTCATTTGACACGATGAAAGAGGATAAGAATGAAAAAAATCTTCCAAAAAGATTCCTTAAAAAAATCTCCTTAAAAATCTCAGTCTTCATATAATTTGATCTCATAGGAAGATGCCTTTTAAAAGGCAAATAAAATAGGAGATATGTAAGTTTCTAAATTTAAGAATAAAGCCATTTATGGCTTATTCACGTTCCCATAAAAAAACCTTTGAAAATTTATGATATACATTCAAACCAAAAATATATTTGATGCCCATCTCATATAAAAAGTGACTAGTCAAAAAGGTAAAGGGACCGATTAGAGTATGTATTAAGGACCCTTCAACAAGTCAAGCTTAAGTAAATAACCTATGATAATAGGTCACTGGCTTTTTATAACAAAAAGTATTTTTTTCAAATGATGGGCTTAGAAACTTATGTCATAGGTATTGTGTTACTAGATAGAACTCTAGGAATAGACTTAGGGTTTAAAGACAAAATAAGAATGACAAAAATTAAACCCTGGTAATATCAACCAAATGTCAAAGAAGGCTTATCTTGGTAGAGAGAAACTTGAAGGCATATGCAGACAACCTCTTATGCATTATTTCTTTAAAACTTAAGTCTTAGGGTATAGATCACAAAGTTATGTGAATTGAGAGCACCATTAACAACCTCAAGAACATCATGAATAACCTATGAAGCATGTGGACTACATCAAGCATGAACAAACATATGAAGCATGTTCTTATCTTTTGAAGTATAACAACACACAACATCACCTCAACTTGCATCAACCTCTTGCACCATCCTCAACTTACAAACAACATGAGAATGACAACTCAATTTTAACTCATTCTAAATTAAACCAACAATCTCATCAACTTTTGAAATGAAGCAATCAAAAAACTCAAGACCTCCTGATTAGTGACCTTCATATGTTCCATATGAGCAACTCCTTTTGACATTAACATGATCAAAGAATGAGAAGACCATGCAAGATACTTATGTCTTATCCATGATGAACAACCATAGATGTTCAACAACAAGATCTCTCAACTAACAAGATCAAACAAGAAGCTCAACAACAAGATGCCAAGAATCATGACAACATCTAAACCTTGTCTTTCTTAACTTGTTGATCATTATCACCATGACACTTTACCTTAAACAACACTAAACATCTTGTTTCCTCTATGAACATGCATTATGATCAAATATGAACCCATATAAATATCAAACATGAGTATCCATCCTAAGACAACATGAAGATATCCTAATTAAATCAAACCATGAAGATGAACATGAACAACTCCTGTCAAAACCAACACATTGTAAACCTACAAGACCTTTTTGACATCAATGACAATCAATCTCCATCACCTATGTCCTTGAACTAGAGTCACTAATGGATCCTCTCGTTGGATTAGTTTTCATGTATTTTTTCTTTTTGTTTGCTAGGGTTTAAGGTTTGATTTTGTGTTAAGTCCTTATGTTTTGTGAAATAATGGTGATAATATTTTAGGATGGTTCTTCACATGGTTTTATTTTCTTTCATTGACTAGGTATCGATACCAGCACAATTAAGGTTACCTCTTGATCTCATCTAAAGTCAAATGTTGGGACCCAACTTGAAAAATGCCAAAAAAATCAAATATGGTTCCCTTTTGTAGACTTGCCCTATTTTGCCCATAATTTATAACCAATCTATAAATCTTAAATGGGTTGTCCCTTAGTCAATTTTCCTAAGGTTTATTCCTTGTCATCCTATGTCCCCATCATGTGTTGAAGTTGCAAAAATAAAATGAAAATTCTAATTCTGGGATGTTCTTGTTGGGAATTAAGGTGTCTCAACCTTGGTAATTCCTTGTATTATTTCATTGTATTTATTTATTTATTGTCTATTATTGTAATTAGGATGCAAATCCTTAATGTCATCTTGTGGGAGTTGGCACGGAGATGTGTCATCCTACGTGGAAAGTAACAACATGTAAATTTGTCCTCACATGAGGAGATAGGTGTCCCACTTAGTGGTAGGAATATTTTTCCATGTGTCAATATCTTAGATAGTGTGTAAGGGAATATTGACCGAAACAGTTATGACAAATTCCTATGACAAATCTATGACGTGTAAGATTCGTAAATGGAAGATTCTAGGTGAAGATATGTGTCACAAGGCATCTTGGAAGAAGGCACCTTTGGGCACCCCAAGGAGGGTTATGACATGTTGTAAGAGAATATGCTATTTTTAGCTTGTGTATGATAGATTCTCTTACATCTGTAGGATATGACAGTTATGACGGATTCTATGAGAGTCGTAAGAGTCGTAAGAGTATATGTCATTGCCCAACTTAGGAATGGGCGACTTCTTTGGGATGGGGTGATATGACAAGTGTCATAAACATCCTACATTGTTGAACAAGTGTCCATTGGCGTGGGTTTTGGGCCATGAGGCCATGTTGGACGCCCATCTCAAGATGGACTCATTTTTGCCTTGTATCTTCTATATAAATAGGTGCTTTGGAGAGGAGATGTATTATGTGATTGACAGGTACTATTATGCTACCTGATTATCTCCAGATACAAGTGTCAAAGACTTCTGCAAGAGCATTGGCTCTATAACTGTATTGTAAACCTCATTGTTTAGATAATACATTTGAGATGTGTTTTGGAGTGTGGGGTTTTTTACCTGAAAGGGTTTTCCCCACGTATATCTTCTCTCTCTCTCTCTTCTGTCTTCTTTCTTGTGTTGTGTATTGCTACAATATCTCTATTGTTGTGTTAAACATTCTTTAATTGTAAAGATTAAAACAAATTTGCACTCATCTCTCCTCATTAGATTAGTGTAGGAAGTGATTTCTGCACACCTAGCTTCCTTTCAGTTGGTATCAGAACTTGATCACCTTTGGTCCTAGTTGTTGGATAGGGGTTTTTTGAGCTAATATTAGGTTGAGTGGGAGCTTTGTGCAGAGTATTCTATAATCTTGTTGCAGGAAAAGAGATGGTAGGCACATCTGGAAGATTAGAGGTGGAGAAATTCAATGGCACTAATTTTGAGTTATGGAAACTTAAGATGGAAGACATGCTTGTTGATTGTGACCTATGGGAAACCATATCCGGTGTAAAACTAGCTGCAATGGCACAAGTTGATTGGAATCTCAAAGATCAGAAGGCTGAGTGTCTCATAAGACTTAGTCTAGCTAATTCTGTCATGTTGAATGTCCGTGAGGAGAAGACCACAAAAGATCTTTGGAAGAAGTTGGGAGATATTTATCAGGCCAAATCCCTAGTGAACAAATTTTTTCTAAGAAAGAAGTTGTATTCTCTGAGGATGGAGGATGGAGGATTTGTTGCAGATCACCTAAATGCCTTCAACATGTTAATTGCACAATTGACATCAGTTGGTGTGAAAATGGAGGAGGAGGATCATTGTATGACCTTGCTTTGTTATTTGCCAGACTCATGGGATCATCTCGTTATGGCTATTGGGAGCGCAACATCCAATTTCACAATGGATGAAGTGGTATCTTCATTGTTATCTAAAGAGATGTGGAGAAAGTCTTCTGAGGCAGCCAAAGAGGCTCTTGCAGTTCATGGAAGACCCAAGGAGAAAGGGAAAAAGAAGGACAAGAAAGCTAAGTAGGGTAGATCCAAATCCTATGGGAGATCCAAATCTCCTGGAAAGTCCAAGGCTCTTTGTTGGAATTGTGGCAAAATTGGGATATTTCTGAAAGGAATGCAAGGAGGAAAAGAAGAAGAAGAAGAAGAAGAATGTCCCAGATTCAGATTCTAACAAGTCACAAGATGATGGTGATGCCTTCATCGCAGCGCTGGCCACCCATGCATCTGATGATGTGTGGTTGATTGATTCTGGTGCATCATTCCACATGACCTCGCATCGAAGCTGGTTCACGAAGTATGAAGAGTTTGATGGTGGAAGAGTGTACATGGGTGATGATTCTCATCTGAAGATTGTTGGTCATGGAAGAGTCTCAATTTGATTCCCTAATGGATGAGTGAAGGGGATCATTGGGGTTAAGCACATCCCAGGCTTGGCATAGAACCTGCTTTTTGTAAGTATGTTGAATGATGCAGGTGTGCAGGTTGTCTTTTCGAAGGATGGATGCAAGATGACTAGAGGATCTATGGTGCTTGTGAAGGGTAATTGGAGAGGTACTCTGTTTCAGTTGGAGGCATGCACTTCACAGTGCAATAGTTCTTCTGACTCAAAGAAAAAAGTTGCAGTCACTTCACGCCCACCATCTGAACAAGCAGTGAAGAAATCTGTTGTAACACTTTCTGATGGTAGTGCACATGCTTTGGAAGTTAAACTTCCTACTAAAAAGACAATGTTATGGCATATGAGATATGGCCACATTGGTGAGAAGGGTCTTAGAACCCTGAAAAATAAAAACATCATTAAGGGGTTAAATGATTGTAATCTTGATTTTAACTTTTGCGAACATTGTATATATGGAAAGACAAACCGTGTTTAGTTTTACTCTAGTTCTCACAAGTCTTCTGGTGTATTGGATCTTATTCATTCTGATGTGTTTAGTCCTGTTAATGTTCCTTCGATCTCCAAATCTGTATATTTTGTATCTTTTATAGATGATTACAGTAGAAGGACATGGATTTATTTTCTTAGAAGCAAGACTGAAGTCTTTAGTCGGTTCATAGAGTTTAAAGCTTTTGTTGAGAATTAGACTAGTAAAAAGATTAAGTGTTTGAGAACTGATAACGGTGGTGAATTTTGTTCGGCAGAGTTTGATAAGTTTTATAAAGAGCAAGGGATTGAAAGACATAAGACAACTTCTTACACCCCGCAGCAAAATGGAGTTGCAGAGAGGATGAACAGGACACTGATGGAGAGGGCTAGGAATATGCTTAGTGGAGCAAGACTTAAACAAAAGTTTTGGGCTAAAGCTGTAGCCATTGCTTGCTACTTGGTAAACAGGTCTCCTACATCAGCTCTTGTTGGTAAAACACCTATGGAGGTGTGGTTTGGTAAGAAGCCTTCAGTTAGATAGTGTTTTTGGTTGTGAGGCATATGCACATGTGCCTAGGGAGAAACGGTCTAAATTGGAGAACAAGGTTGTTAAGTATATTTTCATTAGCTGTGGTGTCAGTGTGAAAGGATACAAGCTTTGGGATCCTGTGGCTAAAAAAGTGTTGTACAGCAAAAGTGTTATCTTCAGAGAGATAGCACCTTCTTCCATTGTTCTATAGCCAGAAGAAACAAAAAAGAACGAGGATGTGGTTCAATTTCCTTCTACCCCTGAGAAGACTGAACTGACAGACCCTGTGAGACCTGATGAAGAGGAGATATCTAGTAGCTCTAAAAGCTCAAAAGAAGAAGCAGAACCTCAACCTCAACCATTGAGGAGGTCTACATGAATAAGGAAGCAACCTGATAGGTTTGGTTATTCATTGCTTGACTCTAGTTGTGCTTTTGCCTTGCTTACTAACACTGATGAGCCTAGAACTATGACAGAGGCTATGGGCATGAAAGATGCAAGTTCCTAGGTGGCCATGGAAGATGAGATGGCTTCTTTGGAAAAGAATAAAACATGGGACTTAGTGCCTTTGCCTGAAGGATGGAAACCTGTTAGATGCAAATGGGTGTTCAAGAAGAAATTTGGTGCAAATGGTAGTGTTGAAAAGTACAAGGCTAGACTGGTTGCAAAGGGATATTCACAAGTGGAGGGAATTGATTATGGTAAAATTTTCTCTCCTGTTGCAAAGCTGACATCTATTATATTCCTATTTTCTCTTGCAACAGCTTATGACTTAGAGGTGGAGTAGATGGATGTGAAGATAGCATTCCTTCATGGTGATTTGGAGGAAGATATTTACATGTCACAGCTAGAGCATTACATGGAGAAAGGTAAAGAAAATTTGGTTTGCAAGTTGAAAAAGTCTTTGTATGGTTTGAAGTAGTCTCCTAGGATGTGGTACTTGAAGTTTGATGCCTTTGTGTTGTTGGTTAGATTTCTGAGATCGAAATCAGATCATTGTGTGTATTATAAATTTGACAATGATCATATTCTCATTATTGCATTGTATGTTGACGATATGTTGTTAATTAGGAATGGTAAGAATATGATTTCTAATTTGAAGTCTCAGTTGTCAGCACAGTTTGAGATGAAAAATCTAGGGGCAGCCAGGTACATTATGGGAATGGAAATTAGAAGAGACAGAGCAAACAAAAAACTTTGGTTAAGCTAAAGTATGTGAAGACCGTGTTGGACAAGTTCAGCATGGCAGATTGTAGACCATTGTGTGTTCATGTTTCATTGGGGACAAAGTTGTCTGTTAATGATTGTCCAAAATCTCCTAGTGAGGTGGAGGACATAAGCAAAGTACCTTATGCTAGTGTTGTTGGCAGTTTGATGTATGCTATGGTCTGCATAAGACCAGACATTGCCCAAGCAATGGGAGCCCTTAGTCGATTTATGGCTAATCCTGGACGAGTACATTGGGATGCATTTAAGAGAGTGTTCAGTTATTTGAGGGGTACTTCCGAGTATTCCATATGCTATCATGGTAATGCTACAGGACCTCTGCATTCTATTTGTATTCATGGATTTGTGGATTCTGATTAGGTGGGTGACACTGACAAGAGGAGATCTACCAGTGCTTATGTGTTCACTTTGGGTGGTGCAATTAGTTGGATGAGTAAGCGACAACCTGTGGTTGCTTTGTCCATGATAGAAGCTAAGTATATGGCAGCAACTCATGCTTGCAAGGAAGCCATTTGTCTTAAGAGATTGTGTTCAGATATTGGTGTTGATGCAGGATAGATTATGATTTGTTGTGACAGTCAAAGTGCGATTTGCCTAGCAAAGAACCCAACTTTCCATGCCAAAACAAAGCATATTGATGTACAGTTTCACTTCGTGTGAGACATGGTAGAGGATGGGAAGGTGAATTTGGAGAAGGTAGACACTTTGAAGAATGATGCAGATGCATTGATGAAACCAGTGGGCACAGAGAAGTTCAGATCGTGTTCTGAGTCTATGGACCTCTTGGCCTATAGCTGTTAAATCTTGTTATTTCCATTGGCTCTTACAAGGTGTTCGACAAGTGGGAGAATGTTGGGAATTAAGGTGTCTCAACCTTGGTAACTCCTTGTATTATTTCATTGTATTTATTTATTTATTACCTATTATTGTAATTAGGATGTAAATCCTTAATGTCATCTTGTGGGAGTTGGCACGGTGATGTGTCATCCTACATGGAAGGTGACAACATGTAAATTTGTCCTCACATGAGGAGATAGGTGTCCCACTTAGTGGTAGGAATATTTTTCCATGTGTCGGCATCTTTAATAGTGTATAAGGGAATATTGACCGAAACGGTTATGACAGATTCCTATGACAAATCTATGACACATAAGAGTCGTAAATGGAAGATTCTATGATAGGTGAAGACATGTGTCACAAGGCATCTTGGAAGAAGGCATATTTGGGTGCCCCAAGGAGGGTTATAACATGTTGTAAGAGAATATGTTATTTTTAGCCTGTGTATGACAGATTCTCTTACAGTTGTAAGATATGACAGTTATGACAGATTCTATGACAGTCGTAAGAGTATCTGTCATTACCCAACTTGGGAATGGGTGACTTCTTTGGGATGGGGTGATATGACAAGTGTCATAAACATCCTACAGTGTTGAACAAGTGTCCATAGGCATGGGTTTTGGGCCATGAGACCATGTTGGACGCCCATCTCAAGATGGACTCATTTTTGCCTTGTATCTTCTATATAAACAAGTGCTTTGGAGAGGAGATGTATTATGTGATTGATAGGTACTGTTATGCTATCAGATTGTCTCCAAATATGAGTGTCAAAGACTCTTGCAAGAGCATTGGCTCTATAACTGTATTGTAAACCTCATTGTTTAGATAATACATTTGACTTGTGTTTTGGAGTGTGGGGTTTTTCACCCAAAAGGGTTTTCCCCACGTATATCTTATCTCTCTCTCTCTCTTCTGTCTTCTTTTTTATTTTGTGTATTGCTACAATATCTCTGTTGTTGTGTTAAAGATTATGTAATTGTAAAGATTAAAATGAATTTGCACTCATCTCTCCTCATTAGATTAGTGTAGGAAGTGATTTCCACACACCTAGCTTCCTTTCAGTTCTCAATCATTTCCTAGTGTTTCTTCAAGTTTGAAAAAGTTCCCTCACATACTGAACTAGATATGTTCACTTTCCATCAGGTATCCAGCTCTTGTTCCCTTCTAAAATCTTGCAAACCTTATTAAGCCCATCATTCCTTTCATTTTCTTCCATTTTCTCACTTTGCGGGTTTTTACTTCCTACCATATGTGTTTTCCTCTTTGCCTCCCATCCTGTATCCACATCCTATTCTACATAAAAGTTCCATGAAAACTCCTCTAGCCCTTAGTTTCTTTAAAAATCATACTTCTACTGTACCTAATGAAGATACATTTCACATCCTTGTTCTCCAACTCTGTTCACTTCTCCTTTGGCACATGTGCATATGCCTCACAACCAAAAACTCTAAGATGTCTCAATGAAATCTTGTGACCTGACCACACCTCCATAGGTGTTTTATCAACAAGGGCTGATGTAGGAAACTTGTTAATTAGGTAGAAAGTAGTGGCAACATCTTCAGACCAAAACTTTTTTATAAACCAACACCACTAAGCATACTCCTAGCCTTCCCCATTAGTGCCTCATTCATTCTTTTTGCAACTTCATTATATTTTGGAGAATATGAAGTTGTCTTTTGTCTCTAAATGCCACAATATTTATAGAAACTATCAAAATCATTAGAGTAAAATTCATAGCCATTGTCAGTCCTCAAACATTTTATTTTCTTTCCAATCTACAATTCAACTACTACTTTAAATTTTTTAAATCGACTAAAGACTTCATATTTAATCTTTAGAAAGTATACACATGTCCTTATGCTATAATCATCAATAAATGAAACATAATATGTGGATTTTCCATGGAAGGGACATCTACAAGACCAAACACATCAGAAGGAATAAGATCCAATACACCACAAGATTAATGAGAACTCAAGTAAAACTAAACGTGGTTTTGTTTACCATAAATACAATGCTCACAAAAATCAAAATCAATATTACAATTAGTCAACCCTTCAACAAGGTTTTTATTTTTCAAGGTCCTTAGACCCTTTTCTCCAATGTGGCCAAGTCTCTAGTGCCATAACATAGTCTTCTCTACAAGTAAATTGATTTAGAAGAAAGAGCACCCTTAGGTACCCAAAAACCACAACTATTCGTTGAAGATGAAACCCTCAACTTTTCTAGCAAAGTAATCATAGGCTTGTTTTTCATAGAATTACTATTGCATTCAACAATGTATCAATCAAGCTTATACAATGTACCAAATCTGGCACCTCTAGCGATCACCATAACACATCTAACCATCTTGCATCTTGTATTAGAAAAGACTACCTACACACCCGCATCCATTAGTTTTCTCACAGATAATAAATTTCATGCTAATCCAAGGATGTGCAACACACCATTAATCCTTTTTACTCTACCATTAGGAAATATGATTTTAAATTTATCACAAGCAATAATATTTAAATAAGAATCATCACCCAAGTACACCTTACCTCCATTAAATTCATCATATTCAAAAAACCAATCTCTACTAGGGGTCATATGGAAAGATGCACTGGGTCAATTCACCATGCATCATTACCTACACAAATGGACAAAGATGCAATGAATGCATCACCACCTTCCTTCTTGGACTCAGAATCAGAATCAAATTTCTTATTTTCTTCTTTGCACTCCTTACAGAAGTGTTTAGGCTTACTGTAATTCCAACAATTAACTTTGGACTTTCTAGGAGATTTGGATCTCCCCGTGGACTTGGATTTGTCACACTTCTCACTCTTCTTGTCTTTTTATTTAGGTCTTCCATGAACATTTAGGTCCTCTTTGGCACTGATGGATACCTTCCTCCTCATCTCTTCAAAAAGCAAAGAACCCACAACATCTTCAACTTTCAAGACAATAGAAGTACTCTAAATAGCCATAACAAGATAATCCCATGAATCAGGAAAAGAACAAAGTAGGATCTAACATCTCTCCTCCCCTCCTCATCCATTTTTACACCAATGGATGCCAATTGATCCACCAACATATTGAATGCTTACATGTGGTCTGTAATTCATCCACCCTCTTCCATTATCAAGGAATACAATTTATTCCTTAATAAAATCTTGTTCACTAAAGATTTGGCTTGATATATCTCACCAAGTTTCTTCCATAGTTTCTAGTTTCTTTGTAAAGGACTCACCATGGACATTGATTAAAATAGAGTTTTCTAGACACAATCTGATTAGACCCTTGACTTTACGGTCCATAACATCATATTGAGTAGTGAAAGTAGCATCTATAGGCCTTGAAACATGCTCATCAATAGTATCCCATAGATCTTGATCAATTAATAGATCTTCCATCTTCAGCCGCCACATCTCAAAATTGTTACCAAAAAAAAATTCTACCTCTATTATCCCTAATGTGCTCACCATCTAAAAAATCCTACAACAAGATCACAAGCATCTTATGCATAAGCTCCCACTCAAAACTAGATTAGTTCAAAGAACCCAACAACCCACAACTAAAACCAAAGGTGATTAAGCTATAGTACCACTTGTAAGGAAGCTAAGGTAGCAGAACAACTTTCTACACTAATCTTGGGAGGAGGGTCATGCAAAAAAATTTAGATCTTTACAATAGTTATAGAAATTATACATAAATAAACATAAATAGAAATCATACTATAACAGAGTGATTTACATGGGAAAAACCCTTTCAGGAGAAAAACCCCACACTCCATTTAAGCAACACAATATATTATTGAAAAATATCAACAAGATTACAATATACTTACAAAGAAATCTTTCACAAGAGTATCACCAACTAGAGATCCAGAGGCAACTAAACATTTATAGGACTCACACAACCTTCATCTCAAGCACCTAATATATAGGAGATACAATACATGAAACTGTCAAATAGTAATTACAAAACCATGAGATAAAACCACCCAAAAGTGGTGCCCAAATTCTTAGGGTTTCATTATCTCCAATCAAAGATGCCTTATGATGTGTCAAAACATGCTTCAACACGTGTAACTCCACCTTACAACTCTTTTAAATGTGTCCAACACATTTTTATATTTTCCAATACAAGAGAACCAACTTTTGGAGGCCATAACTTTTTATTTGAGAGGTTGATTGGGCCCTTTTCCTTTTTTAATTGAAGAGATTGAAGAGATCTATGCACTGGGCACCCATGATGATAGTGCAAACACCCAAAAAAAATATTTTAGCAAAAAACCAACCCTATAGCCTAGAAATTGAGTTTTTATGTTTTTATAGGCAAAAAATTGTACTTTTTGTAATTACAAGGTTGAGACACCTTTCCTAACATTCTCCCACTTGTCGAACACCTTGCAAGAGAAAAAGAGTATCAACACCATAATTTAATTGCTAAGGGTCAAGAGGCCCATAGACTGTGAACACCGTCTAAACTTCTTTGTGCTCACAGGCTTAGTTAATAAGTTTATAACATTCATCAAAGTCTCTACCTTAACCAGCTTCATCCTACCATCCTTGACCATATCCCTGAAAAAATGATGTTGAATCACCCATCAAAATTTGAGGCATCATACAAGGCTCCAAAATGAGAACTCGTCTTATGATGAAACCATGTGGTGTGAATTGCATGTGTCAAGTATCCATGTCCTAGAGGATGGAGATACAACTACTAAAAGGGCATTGCCCTTGCCCATACCCTTGGACTATGTTTTAGAAGATCTGAAATTAGATGAACCCTTAGAGAAGGAATCTAGGAGATAGATATTATTCTCCTAGAGAATATTTGTGAGATGATCTATGTGTTTCTTCATGCATTTGTATCTATCAAGACCAAATTTCTTAGATAATGAATATTTGACCTTCTCTTTCTTTTGATTGTCACTTTTAAAATAGGTCTCAAATTTTACTTTGAAAGTAATGGAGGATTTTTCTACTTTTTCTATGTGACATTCTTTTTGTCCTTAGACTATTTGTTCTATTTCTTCTCCTTATGGCCAAAATCTTTCTTATATTTAATGCTTTGATTGCCACCAAAGCATATGACTTGCAATATTTTAGGTTGCCCATATGTATAAGAGTATCGTGTTCTCTAGTGAATTCAACTACATAATCATCAAAAGAGGGAATTTTAAACTTTTTTTCGGAAGGCAAACTTAGTAGCACTAAAGGTAGAAACAAAAACTAGATAATCAATTCCAAGCTTAGACGACACACTTATCACTAATTGAGTATCTTTCCTCTCAATTTTACAATCCTCAAGATCTCTCCTCAATAGCTTAAACTGTGTGATAAAATCTTGAGCATTGTCAAAATTGCATGGATTGAGATTTATGTGTTCATTCTCCACTAGATGGCCTCTAACCTTGTTTGTTTACCTAAACAAATTTCCAAGCATATCTCATGCAACTGTATGTGTGTCTAATGCTTCAACATGAAAGAGTAAATCAAGAGACATGGGTAGGCATAGGAAACCAAAGGCTTCATCACATTTGCTAAACCATTTTATCTTTTCAGCAGCATCCGTAGGTTTTATTTCAATTCTCTAACTTACCCTATACAACTCTTTGTCCCTTAGTAACATTGTCATTTTTATTTTCCATTCAAAATCATTGTAGGGTGTTAGAATTAGAATAGGTTGAGAATCCATTATGTAGAAAGAAAAGATAGAAGACAAAAATCATGCAACCACATAAATACACCCCTTGTTATTACTTGGTACAAAACCCCTCAATAAGTACATTTTTTGGCATTTTAAGTTTAATGTGTTTACAATGCTTGTAGGTGTTTCAATAGGATTTTATAGTCTCCAAAAGCACCACAAGGTTGAAAGTGCAGTCCTAGTACAAAATACGGTACAAACTTTGATGTTTCTAGGTCATGGGTTTAGAACCTATATTCTTTAGCCACTAATTCAACATAGCTACCCCATACAAATAATTTCACAAAACAGCCACACATGGTTGCATCTCTATCTACAACAAAAGGTGAACCTTGAAAAAACCTACACAAAAAGAAAGATGCAAAAGCTTTCATTCCACTACAAATTAAAATCTAATTCGTACATACCAACTAATGGGAAAGGCAAGATCCTTTCACCACCATCGATAGCCAAGGGAGCAATAAACCACCTCCACCTTGATGTATAATAATTATGACCAATCCAAAAATAGTTTACCATGAGTGGGCTATAATATTCTCAATCCTCACAAGTTGATACAAATCTATACATCCCCTTAAGATGGGGAAAGGAATTTAGGAAAACAATCCCCTAAATTATGGGGAGATGAGAGATCTATATTAAGAATGGGGAGAAGGCCCCCTACTTATCACTCACGAGGGATGAGAAGGGGAATTGGTCAATACCAACATTATCTAGATGGTCTACTACATTATTGCTTTCCTAAATGAGTGGAGAAAAATAAGCTCCTCAAACTTCTTACATAATTTCCAAGTCTCTAATATGCCATTATTTAATTTCCAATTATTTGTAACTCCTTTGACTTAATAATCACTTGAGAGTCTCCTTCGATAACCAACTTCTTGCAACCCACTTATACTACAAGCTTGATCCCTTCAAGCAAGGCCTCCATCTCTACTTTATTATTCATTACGATCCCCAAGAAAAGTAAACACTACCACTAAAAAATTGCCCTGAAAAAACCTCTAATTAAAACACTAGCACCACATGCCTTCGATTTTCCTAAAAGTTCTGTCAATATTAAGTTTAATGATGGTTTTCTCCAATAAAAAATAGTCTCAAACTTATGAAGAAAAATAGTTTCAAACTTTATTTTATTAATTACCCAAGAGAAATTAACTAAAATAAGATTTGTACGATATATTAAACCTATACAACAATGTATTAGAGTCATTTTAATCAGAAGAAGCTGTTTTCCTCCTGAAAAAAGCTAAGCAATTTAGTCATTCTAATTTACTTAACCTAAGCTTTTTCCTCTAAGCAATTTGGAGACCTTTTTTAAATCTCTAAAGTAAGCCATTAGATGATAGGCCCATATGCTAAACAACTATCACAAAAATAGATCTCAAATATTACAATTCAAGCTTCCAACAAAATGCACTCATCGTATTAATATGATTTTCATTGCAAACGACTTCCTTAAATTAACCTATTCATAAGAAGGGCTAGACATTGTAGTCTTTGTGTCTACGTGCAACCATATTGGCACTTAGACATTACAAAAGCTTCAGATATAATGTTGCAGTTTCTATGCAAGCAGTTTATAGACACACAAGTTTTGGATAATAAATATGAAATGGAAGTGGTGGGCGTAACTCGATGTCTTTCTTACAGTAAGGCCATTGATGCAGGCAAGGCTATAATTAGTGATAATTGAATAGAGCCTTCAAGCTGGAGAGGATGGTCGAGGAGAAGCTGTTGTGGGCGTTGCAGGCCTGATTGTGTTCAGCGACATCTTTTTTTCTCCTCCAATCCTCATTTTGTGCTTTGCATAAATTGCTCTCAAAGAAGGGGACACCTTTTCATTGTATTTAATCACTAAGAAGAAGATGAACCGGTAGATAAATATCATTGAGAATATAATAGCCAAGTCCCACCATTTAGAACGGCTTGTTTTGATTTCAAAAACGTTTTCAAGGATATATTCTCCAGTGATTTTGGGCATTCCTGTAACTTGAGAGTCGAACTCCATTCCCATCAAGTCATTCTTGTACTGACCCTGCACAAATTCTTAATATCAGTTGTCTGAACACAACATTGATCAAAAACATCAACTCCCTTGTAGTCTTCATTGCCAGTTCAATAGATTACTAGCAGGTATTTGGGTGAAGCAATATTGTTTTTAGTCTTTTGGTTTTGTGTTCTATTTAATAATTTCTTTTCTATTGAGTTAGCAATGACAGATTAATTAATAAGCTAAGGATACAATAATAGAGGATTTTTTGTTTATTGAAGCATTAAGAGAATAAAGAAAAAGCTCAATGGTAGTTAGGGTTAACCTGCAATGCCCAAGAATTGAAACTGATATATGACATGGGATAGCGCCAAACTGGTTTAGGAAGATCATCCAGAAAACGGAAGAATCCAGCAACTAGCATGTATATGCCCTGTACATGCATGCATCACAATTTAGATTTGAATAACATTGATTTTAAACGACCAATGATTTCATCCAGCTCTTTATTTGTTTTTTTTTTTTTGAAGATATAGCAATAGGAACGTACTAGGATTCCAGATCCAGTTATGATTCCCATGAGGAAATTGGGCACCAAGGCGGCTATTGTCATCATCAAACTCTCAACAACACCCATGCAAATGAAGAGATCAAGTACAAAATATGCAAAGTGACTAAACCCAGGGTGCAATTTCACCATGAAATATGCAATTGATCCAGAGATTCCTGCAACTAGTGCCAAAAATGGCATTGAAGATAGTGTATTTGCAATTACAAAGGAAGACACTCCGTAATGTCCGTTCAGTCTCTCACGCTGGAAAACCTGTGGATTGGAATTACATACAACACATGCAAAAGCCATATTCAAAAACATAACCATTCATAGGCTCACAATTATTCTCCTCATATCATCACTCTTATTCTTAGGGCCATTTTACCGTACCACCCAATTGAAAGAAACTATCAACAAAAAAGATTCTTGAATCCACTTCCTATTTACTATTTCCTATTTTACATTTAGTTCAAAACACTCAATTCCATTTTCAGTCCGTTCGATTTGTAAAAGATAAACCATAAGAGTCTTACCTTCATGTCTTCAACGAAGGAAGGAAACCCTCCAATAGACATGAATGTCATAAATCCAGAGACATAGGAGGCACAAGAGCCTCTTGCCTGCAACAGTACATGCAATAGCCAAATTTTCTCACATGCACTAGAAGAGTTATCAGCCAATTTTTATTTTTTTTCTCATTGCAGATGGAATGAATTTATAACAATTTATGCCTTACCAAGATGGCATTGTAGTCAGTTCCAACGTCATAATATATTGTTCCAATGCATATAGTGACAAAGGTGTATATCACAACTCTCAACCAGTAGTATCCCACGTCTCTGGTCATATTAACAAAAGATCTTTTTGTCAATGTGAAGCATTGCATGAAGAAACTGGCTTGACTTCCACTGGATTCCAGCACTGTTCCTTTCTGCATTATAGAAAAAAGAATGGTGATTTATTTTGAAAATTAAAGCCTTTAACCCAGGCATAGATTATAACTAGATAAACATTACCACTCTTTAAAGGGCTTATTTTCTCATCCTATGTTTAATTCCTTTTGCTCTAAATAGATAATCAATAGAATAGACTCACGATTTGGGAGATCTCATGCACCCTGGCAGTTGTCACCATTGCATATTCAGAGGACCTGTAGTGTTCCATCAGTATTCTTACTGCCTGAGTTGTGCTGATCCTGTCTACTGGATCATTCATTTCAGTGTCCTGCATGAGCAAAAAATATCATCAGATGGAGACTAGTTTGTTTTTGTAAGTAATAACTTGTAAGCACAAAAAACAATTTGCTTACCCTGAGCCTGTAAGATCCCTGGAGAGTGGCTTTCACCCTGTCAAAATCTGAATTTATGCAACGAATGAAATGATCTGAAGGGTTTCTTCTCGGAGGGCAAGGGAAACCAGCTTGATCGAAGAACTGTTCATATCACAAACTCTAGCTCGATTAATTTAATGTACATAAATTTATATTAAGCATTAATAGTGATAAAACTACGAAAATTAACAGCAGTACTAAGACGAGATACACACAAATGAAGCTGTCTAAAGAAGATTACATGTTTTATATAGCCTTAAGAGGTACAACCAATTCTTACAAACTTGGATCTAAATTTGACTAGCTAACTGAAACTAATTTACCAGAAATTAACTAACTAAAACACATCTGCAACTCCTATTGACAGCATTGAAACTAATCACTCTAACAAATGGTTTGAAAAGAGAATATACAGATAGACTTGAACTTCAATACATTGAAGTACGTTTGATGCAAATGCAATATGTGATGGCATATACCTAACTTGAAAAAACTGTATGATGTCCAGTATCATCTACTCCATTTAAAAGATCCTAAAACTCCTTAAACATCTTTTTATTGCATATAAGTCATAAAATTCTGTAAAACATTTTATTACATTCAATTGTTTGTACAAGGATTGTGATACCTCGTGGGCAGAACTTGCTTCGCCAAAATAGACAGTCTGTCCTCCGGACAAAAGACACAAATAATCAAAGAGAGCAAACACTTCGCTACTGGGTTGATGAATGGAAGCAATAACAGTTCGCCCATCTCGAGCCAGGTTTCTGACTGTCTGTGTCACGAAGAATGCAGAAGCACTGCCAATACAGCATTACCATTTCACTTTCAACAAGGCAAAGGAAGAAAGACAAACAGATTTATCAAATGATACAGACCAAAAAAAAAAGAAAAACCTGTCAAGGCCGCTTGTGGGTTCGTCAAGGAACAGCAAACGAGGGCGCATCAATATCTCCAGAGCAATGCTGACGCGCCTCTTTTCTCCCCCGCTTAACCCTCTCATGTGCCAGTTTCCTATGGGAGTGTCTGCACAATCTTGCAGACCCATTTCCATGATGGTGCTTTCAACTATTGCCATCTTTTCTTCTCGGGGCATTTTATCTGGAAGCCTCAGATGAGCAGAATAGTGGATCGATTCTCGTACAGTCAATGTGCCTATCAGAGTATCCTCTTGAGTCACATAAGCCTGCAGACCACACCAAGAAAGAATCTCTTCAATGTCTTCATATTCTACAGCATTATCTGTTGAAGCATCACCTTTCACATTATTTGGGTGGCTCAAAAAAAAAATTTAAATCTTGAAAAATAGTCTCTCTTCTCATTTTTTAAGCCCCTACCAAACAGCCTTAAAATCAAAGATTTGATCTGAAAAGAAACAGAGAAAATACTCTAAGAAATGTCGATAATGGAATGATCAGCTAGAGGATATACCAGTCCTTAACTACACGATTCACACATCCATTCACAATCTTGAATTTTTTTATACAACTAAATTACATAGATATGGGCATCTTTATCTTTAAAGAATTTTTATGGATACATTCAAATTACAGAGATCTTAGAATCTTTGCTTTTAAGTAATAGTATCTTTGTTTTTAAGTAAAAGATTACAGTATCTTGTGCCTGTACTAAAAGTTTCGTCCCCTTAAAAAAATCATTATTAAAGAGATTTATTTAATCATAAATTATGACAAGGATTTGTATTTTAATTATAAATTATGACAAGGATTTGTATCTTAATTATAAATTATGACAAGGATTCGTATCTTAATAGATTGCATAACATTTCATCATCCTCACTAATTGAATACAATTTCTTATAAAATAGAAACAAAACTTTTTCTTAATTTATCAGATAAAATCTGAAATATTTTAAACTTTCCACATAAAATAAAGCCATAACTCATAAACAGGGAAGCAGCACTCTGCATAAAAGATCAAACAGTTCTCATTTTTAAACTGGTAAAAAGGAGAAGGTTTGATCAAACATGTGGTTTACTGTTTTCAAGTAAGAAAGGCATAAATCACCTCATTCAAGCACACAGAATGATGAATAACTGATCCCTTGAAACAAATTACCTTTTTCTACTGAACGTGTTGATATTTAAGAAAAAACCACACCCAGATCAAAATATATGTAGGGTAAAAATAGTGTCAAATGACCGGCCACACCAATTTAAATACAAGATTTTGAATGTTTCTCATAGTCTTAACGCTTACCACGGTTCCATACGAAAGTGTTCGCTTTCTGCCATTGACAAGAACTTCTCCTGTCTGAAAACAATTCTTGGAAAGTCTCCCTGAACATTTAAAAGACATTTTTTTCAAAAAAGTGTTATAACATACAATACAATGCCTGCAACAATGAATATGTGGTAAATTTGAGAGTGCTTATGGATTCAACTATATATGTTATTGTTTCAATGTTTCGGATCATACCCAATGATTCATCATCAAGATTCGAAATATTGAAACAAAAACATACACAGTTGAATACAGAAACACTCTTAAATCATGGTCTGTGGAAACCTCATGCCTTCTAATGTCATTTACCTGCCAAAGTGTCGAGAAGGGTAGACTTCCCAGAGCCGGACGGTCCCATGATGGCCATAATATAGCCGGGCTGAGCATAGCCCGTCAAGCCATGCAAAACTCTCTGCTGCTCTCCTTTGACATTGGTAACAGTGACACTCAAATCCTTCCACGTAAG
The DNA here is from genome assembly GCA_027924645.1 of Cunninghamia lanceolata. Taxonomy (NCBI): domain Eukaryota; kingdom Viridiplantae; phylum Streptophyta; class Pinopsida; order Cupressales; family Cupressaceae; genus Cunninghamia; species Cunninghamia lanceolata. The sequence goes on along the minus strand of BSBN01000636.1, from coordinate 7,145,735 downwards.
CCAGGCAGAAAGGTCGCTAATCTGAGACGTATCAGTAGAATTCTTCCAGAGCGCCTGGCTGAGAGGACTTAAGCCCCCGGTCATATTGGCCATCTCCGCTTCGATCTCAAGCGCAGAATCATTGCTCGGCACCGCGTAGTCGGAGAAGGAGGGCGCCATGTCAAGGCCGGCCCTCGGCGTGAAAGAGCGCCTACGTGATAACGCGTATTCAGCCAGCTTTGCAGATTCTTCGCTACACAAATCCTCTTATCAGAAATCACAAATGTCTGTCCGCCTTATTATAGGAGAGCTGCATAGCACGCTATTAATAATGCTCTCAGCAAGAGTTGACCAAAAAAAAAGAGATTTATGATGGGTGGCAGTGATAACCGTTCCATTAATGAGAGGCCTGTGTATTGCTGATTCAAATAAATTCAAAGGCTTTTATCTGCCATTACGAGGTTGAGCAGGTGGACAGAGCTGGCACATTTCATATGCATGCAACCTCACTCTTCACTCTATTCGATGCAATCGACGGAGGAGATTTCTTTATTTCTTGATTGCCTCCACCGCCCTATCATTTACCTATATAAAAATGACAAATCGATGCCGCTGGGCAGTTTCAGCTCTCATTAATGGCGCTATTATGGAGTTTGGAGGTTTTCTTTGGGACGCTGACTTTGGATCAGTTTCACAGGATTTTGACCATATTTTACTCCTCAGTTGATGCAAAAGAATGTCAATAAGTGTGCTTGCCAATTACCAATGCACTGCTTTTACTTCTTGCTAGAGTGGATCTTTTCTTCTCTTCCATACTTAGCTGTGCTGTGTGTGTTTTGAGATTGATCAAAACCTTATTCTTCATTTTCTTCAATATTAAACTCTTCCATACTTAGCTGTGCTGTGTGTTTTGAGATTGATCAAAGCTTATATCTTCAATATTAAATGGTTTAATAGTTAATATAAATTTTGTAAAAATAGAATAATTAGCTGTGAGGCTTTTGTATGTGAGCATTATAGTGCTCGGAATTGTCTCAAGCCATAAAAAAAAATTCACGCCGGAAATTTTTCTAAACTCGTGGGTTGTTCTATCGACGTATTCCTTGAACCTCCTATGGGTGCAAGTGCTAGTTATTTATCACTTTTGGTGTGAATGAGGTGTAAATTGTTATTGACCGTTTGCTTTGTTTGATATTTAAATAGAATATTATCAAATATTTATGCTGTTATAGTTTATCTTTTCTTTTCTTCTTTTTCTATCTATATTGTTAAAGTTGATCTTTTCTTATCCAAATATCCAATAAGACGCTTGCAAAAGGGAGTCATATATTGTGCACCCTAATTTTTTATTGTTAACATGGTATTTACATGGTATTATGTCAATGCATAAGTTTGAGTTACTAAATATAGTCTTTTACTGAAGCATTTAAGTAGCAAATAAAATAGCACCCATGTCCAAGAATTATGTTTGTAATGTGGTATCATGCATGGGTACCCAAAGGGAGTGTCACAAGGCTCCTCATTTACATAGTACTAGCACCAAACCTTTGAGTGATTTTTATCATCTCAAACAACAAGGTATATTTCCTCCTCCCTAATGCAACTCATTGGATTTGCTTTAGATTTGAAAAATCCACTATGAATTGTGATTAATCGAGGCATATGGATGTAACAAATGCTTCAATTGCTTGATGTGGAAAGGGGTATAAGCATTAGACAAACCAAAATATTTCATTCCATTATTATGTTACTTTGATTCTACGTGCTCTAGACTACAATTTCTGGTTGTAGTGCCCACCCATGTGTTAATTCTTGTCTTGTCCTAATGTTTCTATAATTGGATTAAAAGTTATATTGAGTTGACTATGATATGATGTAATTGTAGGATGGATATGTGCCTTCCTATCTATTATATGTCCTCATTGGTCATTATATGCTACTTCAACTCTGATCTATGTTGTTAGATTTGATGCCTTGCCTTGAGTGTGTAGGATATATACAAGTGTTTAACCAATGGATGGATGTGGAGGAGAATGACATGGATTCACTTAATCTTGTCACTATACCCAGTCCTTATGGTCAAGCTAGTGACCCTGTGACTCTTGTGGTATATTTGGTTGTTTAACCCATCCCATTTGATTGTGAATAAAAGGATGTTCTTTGTGTTTACCTAGTTTGCCACTAATCTAAATTGTTGGTGATTCCATATCTTTGTGTTGTAGATCAATGTTACATCCCTAATTTTTGTCTTGCTATACTTTTTACTTTTACTTGGATATAAGTAAGTCTATTATAATGATTAGATTAATATCAAGGAAAGACAGATTATATTTAATGTCATTTATGGAATTATGGAAATGAATATTTTATTGTTGATTGATTTAATATTGCATTATGAGATTTGGTTTATTATTTGAATAATGATGCACTGATCATAATTTGTTGGTTACAAGTTTGATACAGGAATACAAGTTTTTAGATGACTCTCGAAGAAAAGAAAGAGAGAGAGAGTATCTTTCAAGGAGAGAGATATAGACCTCGGGTTATGAGTGGTCTATTTTCCAAGATGAGTATGATGTGTAACAAAAGTGTGAACCAATGTGTTATGAGAGGTAAGCCTTAACTTGTCAGTTTACTTAAACCCAATCGAGAGGTAGTCGATACCTTACGAATCTTTGTAAGTCATAGAAAGTCATCATGGTCATTAGTAGTGTTAATGACGTCATTTGAATATGAACTATGGTTATTTACGTTAAACGTAAATATTACGACATAAATTGTCATAAAATGGTTCTCTTATTTTATTAAGTATCTTGATGTATTATAAATGATTCTTAAACATTAAGATGATTTCATCGAGTTAGGAATACGTGAATATTGTCGACGGGTTGTGATGGGGAGAGAAGCTCAACCCAATCACATTATCTGCAATCCTTGTTTAAATATTATCATGTTATTGATTAAACCATAACTATCTAATATAGAGGCGATGTTATGAGAATTATATTTGATGAAATCAAATATGTAAATGCCATAGCATCGAATGAGGATAATACCTCATAATGAGTCAAGGATGTTATGCTTCAATAGTCGAAGGCTTACATTTAGGAAGAGTCTTCAAAAATATTAGTGGTGGATCAAACCACTTATTAATGATCAGTAGAGTTTAAGCAATGTGTCAGCCTCATTCAAAAGAGGAGGACTATGGTATTAACTACCACCATCAACGAGCCCATGGGATGGTTATCTCCCATCGACATGTGGGAACTTTGCTTAAAACTTGGTGTCAGTTAAGACTGAATCGTTATGGACTGTTATGCATTCATTAAAGTTTGCAACTATATCAAAGTGGAGGTTTTGTAGCTTCAAGGAGGAGGATATAATTGTATCATTACAGCTCCATTAGTTTTGTTAGTCGATTTATGATGAGTGAGTGGTAAGACATACCATGATTATCTCCTTATCGGCTAGATTAACTCCTATGCGAAATCTTTAATTGAAGTTTTTTGCAAATTTCTAGGAAGTTGTTTCAACCTTACGTAGTGATTCTTTATTATCTACTAAGATGTGGAACCGTACATTTAGACAGGGGCTGAGTCAGAAATGAAAGATATAATTTCATATATCAAAGTTACCTTGGAACGGTAGAGTCAACAGGAAAAAGAATAAGAGAGATAGGAGGTAAAAGAAAAATAGAGAATACACGATTAGGAGAAAAGCTTGGGAGTGAAATCTTAGAAAGAAAGGTGGACATTTCATAACGTTTAGCTTTAGGCAGAAGGATCTGACTACTGGCAAGAATAGCTCAAAATACTCTAATTTGATCCAACGTAGTGTCTTCTAAAACTTGTCAATTCAGGCTCTTTTCCTCACGTATAGTTTTTTATATCATTTTACTACGCCGGTTCAATGTTTTGCTATGTCTCAGAACATAGAAATTGCTTCTTTAATTTTGTAAGACCAACGCCCATAAGGAATAGCAAGGTCGAAGCTTAGAGTTTAACATGTTGCTATAATCAGATATTGATTCTTCAGTGTCGCAAACCTTTGTTTTGCTTGGGAAAATATTGCAACTTTGGTCTTTAGATAGATGGTTAAGTCTTTTATGGTGTCTATAGTATGGGGAATGGCATATACATTTGTATATTTATAAGATTTCTTTAGAAGTCGATTTGTAACTCTTCTAGACATTACAAGCATGATCATTACTTTTCCTTTATACCTGTAGAAGATCATTGTAAAGTTGTTGAATACATTGAAAAGCCAGTTGATATAATGAGTAAGGATAATCATGTGGTAGGTTGACTAATTGATTATAAGCTAATCATGCAACAAATTTCTCAGTTATTAGTGCAATGAAAACTATGATAGGTATTCTCTTAGTTTGAGTAAGGTGGTTAAGTCCTTGAGGTAGGATAATGGTATTTTAAACCATTTCTTGTTAAGTTTATAAATGTCCAAAAATGATTTCTTTTCAAGAGAACTTAGATTCTTATTAAGCTTTAGAAAGCCACCTTGTATACAAATCTAGTGTTAGATCATTGGGAATGTTATGATAGAGAAGACAAGGTCCATAGGACCATCCTTACTACGTATTCTATAAATGAGAATAACATTGTAGTAAACCATTACGATAGAATTAAACTAAGACTAACTAGATAGGATCTTGTATGGAATCATATATGAGTATATAAGAAGTGATGGACAATGACATCACATGAGGGTAATTGAAAGTATTCATATTCCTTGTGTATAGGAGTTATTATCTATTACAAAACCATAGTATTCTTAACCTTGGTTGAGTTAAACCAAAATTTGTTTATAAACCTCAGTCTTGGAATTATGAGATAGGGTTATTGTGATATAATGGATTATTCAAGGGTAAAATAAAACCCTAGTTAAACCTAGAAGGATTAAAGATTATTGATAACACCTTTATGATTATAACCTGTTTAGTTATTTTATGGGGGTAGACATTAAAAGGTCGAGAACCCTAAATAATAAATGTTTATATTTATCTTATTGAAAAGAGATTTGTTATTAGTTGATAATGTTTAACCTTAGGTAGAGGAACCTATTTTTTATGATACAAGTTGACTTGAGATATAAGTTTTAAGCCTCAGGTTTTGGAAGCATGCAAGAGGTACTATTAAATGGTTAGTCATCCATAAAGTTTATTATACCTCATTGGTCACAACTTCTCTTAGCTATTACTTGTCGATAAGTGATGAATCTCAAATGTTGCAAAGATGCAAAGAGATACCCAAGAATACATAGTCATTCCATAAGGTCTATGGAGTAGTGACAGTGTCTTATGAATTCACCTAAGTCAGAAAGACTAGATTTGAGTTAGATAAAACTCTTTAGTTAAAACTTAACTTGACCCAGATATGGTAATTATTTATATTAAATTGTTGTGATCATTTTATAGATCATGATTGAAGGGACAAGTACCCTAACTATGTATATTTATTCTTACTTGTAAGAAAGGAAACGATTTCCTAGACTATGATGCTTAACTTGGGTAAGGTAACCATCTTAGTCATTATAAATCGATTTAAAATTCTTATGAATTGAAAAGTCTTGGATCTTGGGTATTGTAATGATGCAATGAGAATCCTCGTAAAGAAAGGTAGTCGATAAGGTCTATGGAATATAGACAGTGAATGAAAACTTGTCTATGTCGGGAAGACTAAAATAGTGAAATTGTCAAGACTTCATAAGTTAAACTTAGTTGACCAAGTCAAACTATAGGAATATGATAGTATCCAAGTTGAGTTGGGGTGGGTGAACATTACGACAACATTCATTGTGAACGTCATTTTATATTGAAACTATGGCCATAGTAATGCATTTGTTTTCTGCATGCATTGTCGGTTCATAGTATCTGGATTGCATAACCTATCGAAAATCATACTTTGCTAGAGGGTATCTAGGGTTGTATGATTGATAGAGTTGTGTAGGATACAACACTATGTACTTGGGAAGGCAAATTACCACTAATCACCTTTGGTCTATATTCCTCGTGAAGGGTAGGGTCACTTTCGATGTGGAAGATGTGTGGGAGACCACCGGTCTATGGATGGAGGTAAATCACTAAAAGGATACTCTCTCTCTAGCAGAAGACATGTCGAGGCTTGTGATAAAGATGTCAGATTTTTGGATACAGTATATCTTTGAGACTTGTATTTATTGAAACTATGTAAAACATTATCTAATGCAAATATTTGTAATTGATTTACTTTTGTAAACATTGTACTTGAGAAAGACAATATGGTTTATTGTATTTTGTAATGAGAAATCTTGTAATTGTAGTTACTTGATTATATGTTGAATAAAAGAAAAAATTTCTCTATATCATTTTTACCTTGTTAAATTACTTTATGGTAAATTTTATGGTTTTACTATGTTTTTAGAACTTGGATGTTACAAGCAACTCACAAAGTGTTTGTTTTCTTTGTGTGTGTTTATTTAACTTCAATTTGCTTTCATTTTATCAAGTTTTCAAAATGCTTGTTATGGAGTGTTTGTGGAATAATCCTAAATGATTAGTCAAAAAGTTAATTATTTAATTGTCTTCATAAAAAATCTTTGCATTTTAATATTGTGGAAATATTTTTAAAATGTTATAAGGGATTTTTTAAATTAACTGCATTAGCTAATTTACAAAATTAATATGTTAGCCATGGAAATTCCTATATGCATTAATTAATTTGGGAAATTACTATGTTCGTCACTTAAAAGGTATTTTGGCAAATACATTTGATTTAAATGATTAATGAAATTTACCAAAAGGAAGATCTTTATTTGCAAAATATCTAGTGTGAATTGGAAAAGAAAGTGAAAAGGGGGTTTAGGGATTTTTGGAGTGAAAAGGAAAATGAAGGGTTTTATGATTCATTCATTCTTTTTGCTCAAAATTTTTCTTTCTCCCCTTCTTGTGTGTGTGGATACTGGATTTGAAATTATATTGTGTAGGCTCAATGGATTGTTGCACTATTAGAAGGAAATGATCTTGGAAAACTTGCTTAGTGTGTGCATGGGAGCAAGGAAGATCTCTTCAATTCATGAGTGTGAAATTGCATTGAAATACAAAGGTCTTCCTCCTTTTAATTTATGCACTTGCTTGTTGTTTCTTTCTTTTGGTCATGCCCAAACTAGATCATTGCATATGCCATCTCATTCCTTAGGATGGAATTGAGTTTGAGTTCATAGAATAGATGTATGCATTTATTTTATGATGTATTGTTTCTGACAAATTCAAATAACATCATTAGGCTAGAAAAAATTCTCCAAAATATTATATGATTGCATATTTGTGGTGTTGGGTAGATTTAGAACAAAAGGGTATTGTTAGAAATATTGATGGGGTGTTTTTCTAGTTTTCTTGAAAAACATAAAATGGCCCAAAAACCCTTCAAAACTCCTCATAAAAATCTATGTGATTGTAAAAGTTGATCCCCAACCTATTTAGAGCAAGAGGGTACAATTTGATTTTGAAATTATACATTTTTATTTATGGTAAAAATTTAGTGAATATTGAAAATCTTAAAGCTTCCATTATATGTGATTCAGTGTTTTTACATGTTTCTTGAAATGTAAAAATGTGAATTTTAGATTTTAAGGCATAGAAAAGCTTTTTATTTTGTGAAATAAAATGTCTCATGTGGGAAACGTGATTTCCTACCTTTTGAATATGAGTGTCATGTCTTTTGGCCTCATTTTTCATGCATGATGGGTAAATGCAAGGAGATGGGGGACCAAAAAGTCGCCACCATCTCCAAAATTAAAGCAAAACGTAAGCGCATTATAACGCACTCGCGTTTTGGTTTTAATAAAAGCAAAAAAAAAAATATTTTCTACACATTCACTCATGGCTAGGTTATTGACAACAACAAAGAAAGCAAGCAAAACACACTCGTGTTGATAAAAAGGAGATTTGATCAAGTGCAAGTGAGAAAACAAGAAATTCACAATGCCACCTCGCCGCCAAAGACATCATCGTGCAAATTTGGAGGCTCCAGCACAGGAAGAAGGTAGGGTTTGTCTAAATTTGTTAGTTTTAGATCATTTTTTTAGTTTTGTAATGTTTGATTTATGTTTATATTGCATTTACAGTTATTGGAGAAGCAGAAAATCTAAATCCAGTTGAGGAGGGTGAAAACAACCCCCAAAACCCTCAAAACCCACCTTCACCTCCTTTTCATGTAAGGGATAATCAAGAACACTACTTAGGGATAATAGAAGAAAACAAGAAACATCTTGAAACTATTATTCAAAACCTAAACAATCTAAGTGGAACCACTGAGCATAGAAGGGCACTTGCAAAATCACTACAGGAGATTGTTTCCCACACGAATTTGGTGACGAAACAAATCACCGATTTCCAAGACTATAGGGAGAGGAGTCGGCAATATTATGCCGACAAGTTATCATATGAACAAGTGAAGAAGGAAAAAATTACAAAATCTCAATTATGTGCACAATTTACTAATCCCAAAACCGGCCAAACATTAGAGGAAACTTGCAAATAGTTTCCTATACATTGGTTTAGGAATGAAGACATATCCCAATACTTTTGGGATAGATGGTACATCATCTTCGATGAGTAGCCATGCAACAATGATGAGGCACCACAATATTTTTTGAGTAAACTCTATTGCAAGTTCGTCCTCAACAAGATTCTAAATTATTTTGATATTCGTGATTTCCAGGGTAGAGGTGGTGGCTCTGCCCAAGATAGACCCAGGGCTCAGCGAGATGAACAACATGTGCCTATACCCCGAGGGAGGCTAGAACATAGGTCACTCCCTTTGGCTTTGAAGGAGAGTGTTGAGCTAGAGACTTTACATTCATTAACTACTCTCACCCAAAGTCTATCACATCACGTGGATGATTTGACCCAGGGTGATGAGGGTGAGAGTAGTAGGCGTCATGTGTCCTGACATTTGTGCAGTACATGTGGGAACCTATATGATTATGGGATGCAAGAGGCACGACAGGACTGCGACACAGGTACAGGACATATTGGATGATCTTGTTCTCAATGACAATCTCTTACAGCATATATTTGGTATTAACTCTCAGGTAATTTGTTACAAGTTTCATCTTGATTTAGTATATTGTTATTTAAAATTTGTAATTAATTTTATATGATTATAGATTGGTTAGAACATAGGTCACTCCCTTTAGCTTTGAAGGAGAGTGTTGAGCTGGAGACTTTACATTCATTAACTACTCTCACCCAAAGTCTATCACATCACGTGGATGATTTGACCCAAGGTGAAGAGGGTGAGAGTAGTAGGTGTCATGTGTCCCCACATTTGTGCAGTACATGTGGGAACCTATATGATTATGGGATGCAGGAGGCACGACAGGACTGCGACACAGGGACAGGACATATTGGATGATCTTGTTCTCAGTGACGATCTCTTACAGCATACATTTGGTATTAACTCTCAGGTAATTTGTAACAAGTTTCATCTTGATTTAGTATATTGTTATTTAAAATTTGTAATTAATTTTATATGATTATCTATAATATAAGTCAAAAATAATGTATGTAATTATTTGTGCAATGAAATTCCAAGGTCAGAGTCTTCATCCTGCCTCTGTTAGCCATCCATTAGCAGCTTATGAGCGGAGGTCAAGTCAGCAGGTATGTAATTTATCACATATTCGTAATTATTGTAGATATGTCAATGGTAATATCATTTTGTGACTTGATTTGATGATTTCAGCAGTCACCAGCACCTCCACGGTTTCCTTGGTCTCCTGGACGTCAAACCACCACTTTTACTGAGGTAAATTTTACCATTTCTAATCATTATGCATTTTAAAAATAATGTTATGTATTTATTTTGTTTTAATATTCCTGAACTTGATTTTCAGATGCTTAATACAGTGGAGACTCCTCCTCATCTTCGTGAGTCAGTGCAGATAGGCATTGATGCAGCCATGATGTCTACAAATCCTTTGACTGAGGTATGAGCCAATAACATGAAAATATCATAATTTTGTATTTCTTTTTTATCTCATATCATTTGATGTACATAAATGATATTTATGTTTAATCAATTTTGCTTCTTGATGCTTCTCACAGGAGGTCACAACTCTAGTCCATCCAACTACAGATGAAGAGAGAGTCAAGATGATGGAGAGCGATCATCAGTTGGTAGTAAGTGATCAATTACATATGTGATGTTATATATTTCATACATTTTTTATACTAATGTGCATATTGTTTGTTTGTATTAAAAGGTGCAGCTAGATGAACTTTATTCGAAGAGGTCTACTCGACGGCAGAGAGAGGATGTGTCACTGACTGGCTCTCCATCTTCACAGTCAAATAAGGGTTGTTGATTATTTCCTAAAAGTCCATAGGAAACTAGTTTTGGGGAACTTTTTTGTATGCCTAGATGGCTTTGTATACATACTTTTGTATGTTCATCCGATGTATATTTTTGTATATTTGCCTATATGGCTTTGTTTGGACACATCTATATGGCTTTTTATATAAACTAGATGTTATGTTCATGACATTATGTATATATGATAGTTTATATTAAATATTTAATATGATAATCAATTATTGTTACAGGGATTTGGTTTTACAAGTGCCAATTGCATTTGCTTGAAAGTTTATGAATTGTTTTCAAATAATCCATTTTGTGCATATCTTGCAATCATTGAATTCTGTTGAACTATGCATTTCTTTGAGGCATCATTTTAAATAGTTCACGTGCCTTGTCTATGCTTCCATACTTTACAAGGGTAACTTTGTAAATACAACACATGTGAGAAAATTCCTATATCATTTATGCTTTGATGGTTGTCCACACCATGTTCTCTAGATCCCATTATAGCATAGGCAAGGAGGAAGTTGGTTAAGGTTGTGCAATTTGGTTTTAGATGTGCCAAATTTGTGTAAATGGTTGAAATTTATTTTTGTGCATTTGCTTGAGAGTTTGTTAAAACCTTATAAAAAATCTATTTCATGCATATCTTGCAATCATTGCATTCCATGATGATGCAGAGCGGCCAGCACAAGCGTTCAAACTTGGCGAGACTTGATGATTTTCATTCCATCGGCAAGAGTTGCCCTAATGTCCTTCCGACATACCCCATCGGCCTGACAATAACCATTGGCCTCTCTAAAAATCTTCACACCGAAATCCACTTCACGTCAATGAGTGCTTTTCGTTATATTGCCTATCGGCAAGACATAGTCTATTGGGCTCACTGAATTGTATTGCTCCGACGATCACTGTTATACCGATACATACAAACTTCTACCGACCAAGCCGGTTCTGCCTACCTCTATCGCCGGTCACCAGTTGTATCCACAAGCAATGTATATGTGCATTGTATATTTGTAATATACAAACGCAAGATACAAATCAAAATATGCAATGAACCCTTTGACTGGCGCTGACCCGCTTGTATCAACCCAATGTATATCTGAAATATACATTCGTCACATGCAAACCACAAAATGCAATTGAGGGATACACACGACCTGTCTCAACCATACAACTGAAGTATACCCACAAACTGTATCCGCTGCTCCTCAACGATATACACAGAACTTGTATATTTTCAATGTACATTCACCACATACAACCCCGACATGCAACCAACAGATACACAGAGACTGTCTTCACATACAAGAGGGATATAAACATTCATTGCATCTGATATACCTTTGCAGTATATACATGAATTATATATAAAAGACATATACTCAAACATTGCATATTCTGACACTCTTTGTAAACATACAAAGCCCGATATGCATTATGCGGGATATTCTCCTTGACGATTTTACCTTTGACTCCATCGTTGACCCTTTTGTATGCACCAAGGGTTTCTCTCTCCTTTGTATCTGTGAAGGCTTGTATGTTTCAACATACAACAGTGATTATCCCAAAGCGATATACTCACAACATACAAATGCAATATACTCACAGATTGTATGCGACATACAAACACTGTATATACATCAAATGTATATCAAAGCAAAGCTGGCGAAACTTCACAATTTTCACACTGGAAAACCCTAGGATCGATCCAATCTGTTTCCTTAGCAATCTTGACTTAGATTTCAAGCTTCAAAGCTTAGCACATGAGGATGCTAGGGTAAATCAACGCATGTTGTAATTTGATCCCAAACACAAAATGCACAAACAGAAAAATAGAAAAGAAATCTAAACTATTATACATGGCCATTCCACCGATTCAGAGAATTAACCGGTGGAATGGATAAGTGAATCCATTTATACGACAAAACAAGAAAATTGACTACACAGATAGATCGAAGATCAAAAAGACAATACTAACAGGATCTCCTTGATTTAGATCTTAGCAAATGCATGCAAAAATTAGATTTCACAGTTTGGCAATGTCAAATCTCTAATCCCTTTATCTATTCCCTATCTCTTCTCTATATCCTCTCCAATGGATATGATCTAGACTATATATAACTACTCAACAAGAGTAGTATAGATTTGATTCCTAGCGGCTTGGAGGCTTCCAAACGGCTGGGAGAAGACAGCTAACACAACAAACTTCTAACTAACTTGTACATAAACATAGATTGACTTACAAACATAGAAATTGGTCACATGGACCTTATTACATCATAATGCATGAAACATACTATATTTAGACCTAGTCTTTGTTTTGAAGAGGTGCTCCTGCACCATACTCCCCAAGAGAAGAAATCTCAAGTTCCCTTGAGATGAGAGTTTGAAGATCTGCACCCTGTTTGATGATTTGTTCTTCAGTCATCCAAACTGCCTCTGAATCAAGTTTCCCTTGCCAAGTCATCAAGTATTCCAGATACTCTTTGTTTCGGGTCTTCTTTGCCATTCTTGTGTCTAAAATCTTCTGTAACTATGGTGGATCATGTGTAGGAATGTCATCAGTTACTGTACCCTGTATTGAGTCTTGTTCTTCATCTGGATTATGCTTGTAGGGAGTTAAATCACATACATTGAAAATAGGTGACAATCCAAGATCAGAAGGAAGTTGGATCTCATAAGCATTATGTCCATACTTCTTCAGAATTTGACATGGTCCAAGCTTCCTCTGCATGAGCTTAGTATATTTTCCTTTGGGGAGTCTTTCCTTCTTCAAATTAACCCACACCAAATCTCCAACACCAAACTGTACATCTTTCTTCTTCTTGTCAGCATATTCTTTATACTTCAATGTAGTTTGTTGGAGTTGAGTCTTGACTTGATCATGCACCTCTTTGATTGCTGCTGCAAAAGCTTCTCCATGTGCACTAATAGACTCTCCTAGAGGTAAATCTCTTAACTCCAAAATACCTCTTGGATGAGTACCATACACCACCTGGAAAGGTGTTTTTCCTGTACTTCTATTGACAGTGTCATTATAGGAAAATTTGGTCTGTGATAGGATGTTATCCCACTTCTCTCTGTGTTGCCTTGTCAAACACCTTAGCAAATTTCCCAATGAATGGTTAACCACTTCAGTCTATCCATTAGTTTGAGGATGATAAGCTGATGAGAAGGATAAATTGATACCAAGCTTCTTCCAAAGAGTTCTCCAAAAGTGACCAATAAATTTCACATCTCTATCTGAGACTATGCTCAATGGCAATCCATGAATCCTCACTATTTCCTTGAAAAACAGGTCTACAACATATGAAGCATCATGTTAGGTCTCAAAAATGCAAGTTACTAATCCTAAGAGGATGCCAGGCTCTATATTTGGATTTGCAACGTTTTTGAACTAACTTGACGAAATCAACCTTCAAGGTTTGATGATTTCCTACACTTTAGGTCCTGCTACACCTAGGTGGGTGAACCTTGAAATATTAAAGCAGTCTGAGTGTGGATGAATGGACTAACTAGGTCTATCTACAATGGCATAGGATGTAGGATAGATGACAAAGCTGACTAATTAATTCTATGTGTAATGTTTAATAAGTGATTGGCAGAAATTGTATAAGCAATATCAAAAAAGGTTTTAATTAATGAGTTGAATGAGACCAGTGCCTTGTTGGGTAACAGAGTCAATTTGAAGGACTAAGAACAGTAGTTTCTAAATGGTAATAATTCTAGATATTTGGCACAGTTCTGGTTTATAGCTTGTATAAACGTGCAAGTAAATGACTGACAGACTCTTCTTGATAATCCAACCAAATAAAATCAGATATCTTATAATTCACCAAAAGGTACTTTAATCCTTACTTGAAGGAACCAAATGAAATGAAAAGACAAGATTAACAGATAATATTTTACTGGAGACAGTGTGTCAATCCTAATTATATGGCTCTACTTAATAATCCCAACTTACTACTTCCAGGCTACTGTGAATAAATCAGAAGGGTTTAATTCCTTAGGATGGACACCAACCGAATTAATCACACAGATACAGCGAATGTGTATTGACAGATTAAATATATACTTGATATCTTAATCTGAATAACAGGGAAATGCAGAAATGGAGACAGCCACACGATTGAATAATTTCAACAAATAACTGATACCAAAGTAGAAATACTGAATCAGAGAACTTCAAATTTCTTCTTCAAAATAAAATATGCAACACGGTCATTTTGGAATATTATGTATATGTATATATGAATATCTTCTACTGCTGATGATTTTTCAGCATAGATTGTTTGAACTTATATAGATATTTTCATGAAGAGATACAACTCTTCAATAAGTCTCTTGGGATTTTAACCAATACAAACAATAATTACATAAGCTTAATTAGGCTCTGTTTAGCCATAAATAGACTTTTGTCAGATGATCTAAGTACTCCTGCGCACGGTGAGAATCAGTAAGCTCGACTGCACTCCTGGTGATTATATCAAGGGTGACCATTTCCTCCAGTTGTTTGCAAACTTCTGTAGATACAGAGGCTTTATCTTTTAGAGATCCTGTGGCTTTGTGCAATATAACTTGACAATCAACAGTCCACTCTTCTTTGCTCTTTACCTCTCCATTATCTTTGAATATCCTGGGCACCCCTGCGTCTGAGGCATCAGTCCCTTCCTTAGCATCAGCTTTGAGTTTATCATAATAATTCTGGTGCCGTTTGAGCAATGCTCTTGCATCAGAGATATCTGTGCCATCAGTGGTACCTCTGTTTTGCAACTCGATCACCTTTTCTTGTATTCTCTTATCAAGCCTTTCATGTTCTTTGACTGCTTTATGATTTTCCGAGTAGTTATCCCAAAACTGGTTTAACCACCGTACCATGTTTGCATACCTGCTCTGCAGTATTGTAACAAATGCATCTATTTGAATTTGTTTGGCCTGATCATGGGATATCACTTGACTACTTTGTGAGCTCTCACCTTGAGTTATTCTCTTCGTAGATTGGCCAAAGGTGCTCTTAACAGCGTCCTTCAAGTAGTCATTCTCTTTTGTTAATCTTTCACAATTCAGCTTATAAGCATCTCTTTCCTTGATTAACATCTGAGCTTGTGCTTTATTTAACTTTGCAACATTGATACCAATGTCTGCAGTAATTATGGGGTCAGTTTCACCTGCTCTGAAAGTCATAACATGGCCAAAAGTTTTTTCAGTGTCTATGATGGCCGTCTTCTTATGGGGAGGATACAATGCCCATATCATTAAAGAATTTTCATCATTATTGTATCTCGTTCCCATATAGACTTCATTAACTCCTTCTGGAGTAAGCTTATACTTATCATCAGCATTATTCAAAAAGCTATCAAAAACCAGAGCAGAATTTAAGTCCAAACCGGGAAAAATCATAACCCCTGCATCTTTGAGCAGCTGTCTGCCTCTGCTTGGTGTCATGTCCTGCATTTCCTTATCCACTGTCTCCTTTAACATATCTAATAACTGTTTTTCATTGTCAGCAGAAACATTATCTACTGACTCTCTAATTTCTTTTCCCTTGTATTTATACAGGAATGATTTAAATTCCTTCGAATGAATGAATGTATCATCTGACACAAAAGAATCATAAGCCTTTTGGCGTGGATCTTCATCAGCAGACCCCTCCTCATCATGTATCACAACTGGAGGCTGATATTGTTGCATTTTTCTTTCAGACATTTCTATTGTCTTATCTTGTGGCTGTTCAGTCAATTCTTCCTCTTTAGAGGATACCACTTCAACTTCTGCCAACTGCTTTTTCTTTTCATTCAAATCTCTGTTATATTTCTCTACCACCAAGTCGACTTCAGCCTCTTCCAAATTTCTAATGACATCATCATGTGGATAATGTATGTGCATGTATCCACTGAGATTTTGTTTTCTTCTTGCATAGTCAATGAAACCCTCAGGGTCAAACCCTTTCCTCACCTCAGCAGTCACCATGTTATAATGCATTAGTTTATCCAAAATGAGATTGTATCCTTCTTTTGAAACCACAGTAAAATCTCCAAAACACAAAGTACTAGGCATGAATGATTGTTTATCATGCGAACTTAGATGCATGACATTTGAATAATGCATTTGCCTAATTATTTCCAAATATGCAATTCTGTCAGGGACAGTTTTAGGCAATATAAATGGAGCATCCTCAAAACCATACACTCTGATCATAGTAGCATCCTCAAAACAATACCAATCTCCCCAATTATGAGTGACAGTAGGGGGGCCACCAAAATCTTTTGGTTTGAGGAATCTTTTTATTTCATTTGAAATTGAATATTCACAGGGGTGGTTGAAATACCTATATAGCACTTTAACACAATGCTCTTCAAATTGAGCATAGCTGGAGTTAGCATACCTGCTATCCCAGATTCTGGTCCACATTTGTACAGGTATCTTCTCCCCTTTCTTATCCGCAGCAACAACTTGAAACTCATTTGGCCACAATCCTACTTCCTGGCCATAGTATAAGACCATATGCATGAGCATCGAGTAATGCTCAAAAGAGCATGCTGGAGCATTGTTTTTTATTGCAGATAGACCAGAGTCTATTCTAGTAGCAATATAGGAGGCATAATCAAATTGTCTGGCATTGTGACATTGAATATCAGAGGTTATGACCATTAGAGGAATAGTCATGAACTCAGGGACCTCTGAGCCAAGGACTTGGCCTACAGAATAGTAAGTATATTGAATGTATGGTTCAAAAATGGATACATGAAAGGGAGGGCCATCATTCTCAGTCAAGGGTATCACTTCTCCTTCAATCCTGGGTCTATGAATGGGTAACCTCCATCCATTGTAGGTTGTATCCATTCTCCAGTATTCTTTATCCAAATCTTCATAAACAATAGGGACAGTGCACAAATCATCCAAATCATACACCTCACAAATAGCATTTTTTGATAGGTGTACAATTGGTTCTCCTTGAGGGTTGCAGATAGCTTTCAGGCCTGAATTGTAATGCCTGGCTAACAGTTGCAGGAGTTCTACATTCAAGAATACATTAGGTACAACCAGTTTGCCTAAATTCATGTGCCATGGGTTTGACACAGGAGCATTTCTAAATCTTCTGTTGTAGTGGAATCTGAAGAGTTCATATCCCCTAATTGGGGTCCAAATATCTCCCAGGCGCTTATGTTTGTCTTCCAATTTTTCTACTTCTGCCCTGAGTTGGGCAGACCTCCTGGCCTTGGGAGTTGACCCAGGCAACTGATCAATCAAGTCCTGATTTAGTTTTCTGTCTTTCACTTTTTCTTCAGGGGTTTGATCAGTTTTTTGCTTCTTTGGTTTACTGGTTTCCCCTTGTGATTTTCTTCCTTTTCCTTTCCCCGGAGTTTCCATTTTTGAAAAATTTGGCAGGAAATTCAAATACAGGCAATATAGTGGTTTGTGTATGTGTACCTGTCGCTCGACGGCTGGAATTGGAAGCCTTTGCTTTTGCCCTGAGAATTCTTCTGTATTCTGCTCTCGGACGGTTTTTTGCAATTATAATGATCGTATGAACTTCGTAGCCGTTTTGTATTAATTATCTGATCAATTCAATGTTCATCGCTGTGAAGTGTCACATCGCCATAACTCTTCTTATCGGCGTGCTTTTTGAAATGTCTGGGCGACCTCAACCTTTTTTTTTATGGCGCGGACATTCAATCGGCGTGACCCCTCAATTGTATCCCCGACGCCATGTAGTATCACATTTCAAGTGGGTGCGACCATCGGCATGACTTCCTTCATCGCCAAGGGTTTTAGATCTCTCTGCGATATGGCGAGTCCCACCGATATGCTTTGCTTATCGGGAAGATTGAGACCATCGGGATACTAAAATTATGTTTTCCCGATCTTTATTGTCTTACCGATAGTCTCTTCATGTATGAACTTTTATCTTTATCGGAATGACATTCACTATCGGGATAACTTTCTCAATATATCCCGATCCAAATCATCTCCCCGATGTCCTTTGTTATATCCTTCATCGGGCAAAGTTTAGTAAAGTGTCACCGACACCTTTTGATCGCCGTGACTTATGAATCGGCAAGACTTGTTTCTTTTATTCCGATATGTCAAGTTATCCCGATAGGGGTGCATCGCTGTGAGTCTTGCCGATGGCTTTCTTATCGCCAAGACTCTTGATCATCGGAGACTTACTTGTTTTCTATTCCGATGGTTCATTTCTCACCGATGACTATTGCTTTGTTACCCTCGCATGCTGTCCGGTGAAACTTTTGCCGAAAGTGCTTCATCGGTATGATATATACCGTCGGGGCAGCTTCTAAAAGATCATCCGATAGATATTTGTCATACCGATCGGCATGACCACTTGCCTTTCTTGTCGATGTAAAGTCATCGGTGTTGCTTACTCCATCGGTGAGCTCCATAATTCTTCTTCCGATCTCTATTTTCACGCCGATGGTTGTTTTCAAACATTTCCTTGTGTATCGGTGTAAGCCACACGACCTCTTGCCGATGGATTGATTTTGATGAAATTTGACACTGCTCATCCCTAGACATTTTATGAGATACAAAAATTTTATATTATGGTCCTTTTGGGATATTCCTCAGGGTTTATTCAAATATGATGGAGTAAGGAAATAGTAAAATTTTGAAAATTTTACTGTGCTAACACATCACAAGTAGTTTTGCATGGCAAGAAATGTGCCATTTTACTGAATCTGTCTACTACCACAAAAACACTATCATATCCCTTCCTGGTTCTGTGTAAACCTAACACAAAATCCATACTTATACTTTCCCATGGTCTAGAAGGAATGCGTAATGGCTGATATAAACCTACATTAGTTGATCTTCCTTTTTCTTTTTGACAGATCACACATGTCTCCACAAATTTTCTGACATCTGTCTGTAGCTTTGGCCAAAAATAATGCCTCTTTACCAGATCAAGAGTCTTATCTAGACCAAAATGTCCTTTCATAGCTCCACAATGTTTCTCCTTAATGATGTTCAACCTCATAGAACACCTTGGAATACACAACTGTCCACCTTTGAATAGTAATCCATCTTGTATCAAAAATTTAGAGAATTCAGCATGATATTTATCTCCAAAAGAAGTACATACCTGATATATTTCTCCAAAATCTTCATCAGCATCATACATAGTCTTCAAAGAATCAATGCCAACACTTTCCAACTGGATCTGATTTATTGTTAGAACCCTCCTATTTAAAGCATCTGCTACCTTGTTCTTGACCCCTTTCTTATGCTTTAATGTGAAAGTAAAAGCTTGTAAAGTCTCCACCCACTTCATGTGCCTATGGTTTAGCTTCTCTTGACTGTTTATGAAGCTAAGGGCTTGATTATCTATAAACACTATGAATTCTTTTGGCGTCAAGTAATGCCTCCACTTCTTGAGTGAGTGAACTAGAGCATACATCTCCAAATCATAGGATGAATATCTCTTCTTAGCATCATTTAGTTTCTCACTGAAAAATGCAATAGGCCTACCTTCTTGACTGAGTACTACTCCAATTGCCATGTGACTTGCATCACATTCTACTTGAAAGATTTTATTGAAATCAGGCAGTGCAAGGACTGGCTGATGTGCCACCTTTTTCTTCAATGTCTCAAATGAATTATCTGCTTCCTCTATCCAAATAAATCTACACTTCTGTCCTCCTTTTATGGTGTCAAGCATGGGTGCACAAATATGACTAAACCCTCTTATAAACTTCCTATAGAAGGTTGCTAACCCATGGAAACTTCTGACATCATTCATTGTTCTAGGAGTTGGCCAAGACAGTATGGCACTTACCTTCTCTTGATCCATTTTCAGTTTGTCATGTGAGATGACAAAACCCAAGTAGATGATCTCCTCCTGCATGAACAAACACTTGTCCAAATTGATCATTAACTGCTCTTCATGTAACCTTTTGAGAACCAAATCTATGTGTCTGAGGTGTTCTTCCCTTGTATTACTGAAAATCAGAATGTCATCTAGATATACTATGACAAATTTACCTATACATTCTCTCAAAACCTCATTCATCAGCCTCATAAAGGTACTGGGTGCATTGGATAAACCAAATGGCATGACCTTCCACTCATACAACCCTTAGTTGGTTTTAAATGCAGTTTTCCACTCATCTCCTGGCCTAATTCTGATCTGATGATAGCCACTCTTCAAATCTATTTTTGTGAAATATGTGGCACCTCCTAAACAATCAAGCAAATCCTCTATCCTAGGTATGGGGAACCTATACCTGATTGTGATTTTGTTAATAGCCCTTGAATCAGTGCAAAGTCTCCAAGTGCCTTCCTTCTTTGGTGCAAGTACAACCGGTACTGCACATGGGATTAAACTTTTGCCAATTAGACCTGTATCCAACAATTCCTCAATCTGTCTTGCAACTTCTGCATTCTGTTCTGGAGTAAGCATGTACGCTGCCTTATTTGGTAGTGTAGATCCTGGAATCAGATCTATGCAATGACTGATGTCCCTTATAGGTGGTAGGGATCTTAGCATTCCATCAGAGATGATGCCTTTGTACTTGTCCAATAGTTCTTGGACAGCAGGGTCTATGAACCTTTGCTTCTTCTCTCCCTTGACTTCTTGCTACTGCTCCTTATTCACCTTTAGGCATAGAATTAGAGCATATGCAATTGCTCCTTCATCTACTATTTCCTTCATGAACTGTTTGCCTTCTACCATCATCACCTTGACTTCCTTTCCTTTTGATTCTACCTCCTTCTCCATTAATGGTTGTAACAGTGTCTTCTCACCATCCTTGGTGATTGAATAGGTGTTCCTAACTCCATCATGTTGTGCTTTCAAGTCATATTGCCATGGTCTTCCAAGTAGGAGATGGCAAGCATCCATCTGAGCTATGTCAAACAATAACCTGTCCTTGTATGGTCTAATTTGAAACTCTACCCAAGTCTGTTCTTCTACAACTATTTGCTGACCTTGAGTGAGCCATGAGACCTTATATGGGCAAGGATGTGGTATCCTCCTAAGCCTAAGTTTTTCTACCATTTCAACAGACACAAAATTTTCAGTAGATCCAGAATTAATCAGAACTTTACATACCTTTCCTCCTACCTTGCAAGTAGTTTTGAAAAGAGACTTTCTTTGTGGGGGTTCTCTGTCAAGCACCTTCATAGTGGCCATTGCTCTCCTGATCATCAAAGCTTCTCCTGTCTCAGGATACCCATATCTGACAGTATCATTCCCACTCTGATAAGTGTTGGAGCTTGTTGCGCTTTGACAATCAGATTCTTGGATCAGATTTGTCCTCCTTTCTCCTCCTGAACTCGTTGCCTTTTCTGGACATCTACTGGCTATGTGGCCTTCTTGATTGCAATTGTAACATCTGATAGATCTTCTGCCCTGAGATCTCCCTCTGAATGGTGGTCGTCTGCCCCTAAAATTTCCTTTTTGATCATAACTTCCTTTATGAGATTGACTGTTGTCTCCTTTGTTGTTCTCTGGATTTGAGTCTCCTTGATGTCCAGATCCATTTCCTCTACCTCTGAATGGACTTCTTCCCCCTCTTTGCTATCTTCCTCTTCCTCTATTGTTCTGCTCTTGTTTTCTCTTTAGTTTCTCTTCCACCTTGAGTGCCAACTGATAGCACTTCTGAACTGTATCTGGACTATGCAGATTTAGGTCTTCTTGGATGGCAAATCTCAACCCATTGAGATACCTTGCTACCTTCTCTTCTTCATTCTCCCTCACCTTTGTCTTGAGATAGAGCTTCATGAACTCTTCAGTGTATGCACTGACATCTAACTCCTTTTGCTTCAGATTTTGTCTCCTCTTATGTAACTGGATGTTATAATCCAATGGCACATAGACTTCCTTCACCAAAGCCTTCATCTTCTTCCATGTAGCAACTCTGTTCTTTCCTTCTTTCACCCTGTCATCTTGGATGAAATTCCACCAAGTTAGTGCAGCTCCCTTCATTTTGGATTGGGCTATCTTCACTCTTTGGTGATCTGGTATTTCCTCTATTTCAAAGAAATTATTCAAGGAGTCTATCCACTCCATCACTGAATCAGGTTCCATTTTTCCTACAAACACTGGTAGGTCTATTTTCATATCCATGGTCCTCTGCTCCATGGATTTGAGGGCATTTAGTAAGGGCCTCTGGTCTACAGGAACCTCTATCTCTTCCTGTCTAGGGATCTCCTCTTCATCCCTATCTTGTTCACCAGAATCTTCATTTCCCTTTCCTAATCTGTCCCTTAACTTCTCCAACTCATCTTTCAATTCCTGATTCTGAGCACTAATTGCTTTACTCTCTACAATCTGCTTCTTTACCAGGATAGCCAACTCAACGTTGGTCATCCTTGCTCAGAACTCTTCGGATCCCTCTCCGTCTGAAATTTTATTTTCTCCTTCTTCCCAAAGGATACTCCTTGGCTCTGATACCACTATGATACAGAGCAGCCAACACAAGCATTCAAACTTGGCGGGACTTGATGATTTTCATTCCATCGGCAAGAGCTGCCCTAATGTCCTTCCAACATACCCCATCGGCCTGACAATAACCATCGGCCTCTCTAAAAATCTTCACACTGAAATCCACTTCACGCCGATGAGTGCTTTTTGTTATATTGCCTATCGGCAAGACATAGTCTATCGGGCTCGCTGAACTGTATTGCTCCGACGATCACTGTTATACTGATACATACAAACTTCTATTGACCAAGCCGGTTCTTCCTACCTCTATCACCAGTCACCGGTTGTATCCACAAGCAATGTATATGTGCGTTGTATATTTGTAATATACAAACGCAAGATACAAATCAAAATATGCAACAGACCCTTTGACTGGCGTTGACCCGCTTGTATCAACCCAATGTATATCTAAAATATACATTCGTCACATGCAAACCACAAAATGCAATTGAGGGATACACACAAACTGTCTCAACCATACAACTGAAGTATACCCACAAACTGTATCTGCTGCTCCTCAGCGATATACATAGAACTTGTATATTTTCAATGTACATTCACCACATACAACCCTGACATGCAACTGACGAATACACAAAGACTGTCTTCACATACAAGAGGGATATAAACATTCATTGCATCCGATATACCTTTGCAGTATATACATGAATTGTATATAAAAGACATATACTCAAACATTGCATATTCTGACACTCTTTGTAAACATACAAAGCCCGATATGCATTATGTGAGATATTCTCCTTGACAATTTTACCTTTGACTCCACCGTTGACCCTTTTGTATGCACCAAGGGTTTCTCTCTCCTTTGTATCTACGAAGGCTTGTATGTTTCAACATACAACAGCGATTATCCCAAAGCGATATACTCACAACATACAAATGTGATATACTCATGGATTGTATGCGACATACAAACACTGTATATACATCAAATGTATATCAAAGCAAATCCCACAAAACTTCACAATTTTCACACTGGAAAACCCTAGGATCGATCCGATCTATTTCCTTAGCAATCTTGACTTAGATTTCAAGCTTCAAAGCCTAGCACATGAGGATGCTAGGGTAAATCAACGCATGTTGTAATTCGATCCCAAAAACATAAAATGCACAAACAGAAAAATAGAAAAGAAATCTAAACTACTGTACATGGCCATTCCATCGATTCAGAGAATTAACCGGTGGAATGGATAAGTGAATCCATCTATACGGCAAAACAAGAAAATCGACTACATAGATAGATCGAAGATCAAAAAATCAATACTAACAGGATCTCCTTTATTTAGATCTCAGCAAATGCATGCAAAAATCAGATTTCACAGTTCGGCAATGTCGAATCTCCTATCCCTTTATCTATCCCCTATCTCTTCTCTATATCCTCTATATCCTCTCCAATGGATATGATCTAGACTATATATAACTACTCAGCAAGAGTAGTATAGATTTGATTCCCAGCGACTGGGAGGCTTCCAAACGACTGGGAGAAGACAACTAGCACAACAAACTTCTAACTAACTTGCACATAAACCTATATTGACTTGCAAACATAGAAATTGGTCACATGGACCTTATTACATCATAATGCATGAAACATATTATATTTAGACCTAGTCTTTATTTTGAAGAGGTGCTCCTGCACCATATACCTTCCTTATCAACTACTTTGTAGGGGAATGCCAACTCGGGGCATTCATGTCACTAATGAGAAATCATTAGATTTGGAACGAAAGGATGGAAGCTTACACAAAGAAGGATGCAGAAACAAGCCTCTTCCTAATGTCAAAATCCCAAAGCTTTTGAGATTCATTTCAGGGTAAACATTTACTCCCCAGAAGGTAAGACAAAGATTTTGCCTCTATATTAGAACATCTACAGGAATGTGCTATTGATTTTGGTTTCATCATGAACAATTTATCCAATCAAGTACTTCCAGTGGAAAAGAGAAGATGGAATCCTTTAACTACAGAACAAAAGATGAAAGAAGTAGTGTCCCCCACCAACCTAAGGTTATTTATGAGGAAAGCCAGAGCAGTGTCCAAATTGATGGACAAATACAAACAAGAGTGGATAGGTGGTCATTTTAGACCTCCTCTCATTATTGAGCCACTGCCTATATGGGATGAACAGATGGAGGATGCCAGATTTCAAGAATGGATGAAGCAAGTTGAGCAGTTCAGGGGGAATGACAATACAAACAACACTACTTGGTTCACATATGCAAATGATTTCAATTTGACTGATAGAATATCCCACCTAAATAAGTCCAGGTTATGAAGAGCAGGATGATGTGCTAACCTTCAAATTTAGGGGGATGATGAGTGCCAGGTAGCACCCATAAAAATATACCCTTTTTACCTCTTTTCCACCCTTCTTATTCTATTGTCCTAGTAATTGCACCATAGTAGACTGATAAGGTTTGTTCTAATTACATTAATGAGAGATGAATTACCAAAAGTCATTAATATGCAGCAAAATAATGGAAATATGCAAAAAAATATCTCTTTTTGTGTCTACAGGTGCAGTTGTACAGGCAAAGGCAATTTTGAGCATCTTTGGAGATGGTCCTAACAGTCTCCGAAGCTAACATGAGGGATACTACACCAAACTCCAATGTTTTTCTAATATGATTGGAGATATTTTGAAATATGAGGACCAAGGGTGGATCATCTCCGGAGTTGGACATAAGTCATAAGTGCATCTCTGGAGCTCCGGACAAAAACACACATCTACGGAGTCCTCCTTAAGACAATGAAGAGCCTTCAGCGCCGCTATCAGTCAACACTTCCGACGGCAATTGGAGTGCTCTGGGGATTACTCAGCCAACACATTAATGATCAAGTGAAGACTCTGGTTGACTACTAGAGGTCTAATTCTTCTTTTATTGATTTTGCATGAGTTCCCAAAAGACTTATTAAATACCTATATTTTTAGGGCCTCGCTGCCCAATTGTATTTAAACTAAGACTTTAGATTTAGTGGGACTGTTGTACCACTAAAGTCTATTTCAGTTGCATGATTTTACTCTGCAGTTAAATAGTTGATAGAATAAGAGATTGATGCTATCTCATAGATAAACTGATAGTTAGAGTAGAGTGATATCTCATCACTTGATTTGATATATAGATATATAAGGTAGAAGTAGACATAGATGATATAGTTGAATTGTTGTAATCTCCATTTTTCCAAATTGGATATATTTTCTGAATACAAAGCATACTGATGAAATTAGACTGAAGAAAGATTGTGATACTTTATTCATGTACTGATTTATTGCTTTAGTCTTCAGTCCTAAGGGCAAGGAGCAAGGGCCCACTCCCACCATTCAAAATAGGAGGCTACTATTTGTTTGTTCATTATCTTGTTTTAGATTCTACTTAGGAAAATAGTTATTGCTTTCACATAGATAAATGTATGTTTCAGGTGTGTGAAATAGAGTAGGTCAATATTAGCAATTTATTGTTTCAACTTTATTTCTAGTACTTTCATAATTTACTTTCATAGCAGATAAATCAGCAATATTAATTTCCAGAGCAAATAGGATTAGCAAAATTAGTTAAATAGACTGGCAACTATAGGATCCCTAATTGCAGATAGCCAAGGACATAGGCCTGGATTTGACACATGAAAATATGATTAAATGCCAAGGACCAATGACCCTTGTCACTCCACACTATAAGTGATTGCTAGATTTGGATGTTTTGCTTCATTTAATTTGATTGGCCCATTTTTCTTTGGGACCCATATTGCTTTCATATATCTTCCTTGATTTTTGGATTGATTCACCTTTGATGCTTGATTTGGATCTTTTGCTTTGTATTCCTTTCAATTTTTTTGGTCCCAATTGACAGGTTTAGGATGTGGAGGAGAAAGATTGGTGGTGTGGAAAGTGGAGGTGGAAGGATTGTTGGTAGTCAGATTATTGGAGGGGCTATGAATGGTCCCTATCTTGATGCTTCCATTGGATAAAGTTGCCTCAATGATCGTTGAAGTATCACTAACACCATTAGATTTCTTGAATAATTGATTTTCGATGCCTCAACCATGATTGAAGTAGATTGGGATAGGTTTTAAGACTCCCTACTCATGAAGGCCCAATCCTTTTCCTTGATAATCCATGCTTTTACATATCTTGTTTGCAATAGGACATTTGTTGTTTTTGAAACATGATGCTAGCCCATTGGTGTGCTGCTAAGAACAATTAGGATTTGTTGTTGTCTCATCTGCAAGGATGCTTGATCGGATGAAGGTGGATGATCCAAGTATATGCTTGTCATTATGTACACTTGTCATGCCTTGATCATTGCTTGTGCTTTTTGTACCTTGGTCATTTGAATGCTTAATGTGATCCATTATGACTTGCTTTTCCTCATGCTTTGTGTGATTAAGATCTTGATTTCCACTATGCTTATTAGGATTACGTGTGATATGATCACTATCATTTAGTTGATTCTCTATATGTTCTTGGGGACCAAGTGTCTCATCATCGGAAGTGGATGTTGTTGGATGATGGATAGGACTAGTTTGGATTTCTTGATCAGGGATAGTATAAAATTAGATGAGGAGATCAACTTGGTTCTCTTGATCATAAATAGGAGCAACTTGGATAGTTTGATCTTGAGTAGCTTAGATAATTTGATCTTGATTTGGTTGGGTGTACGTTTGATCCTTCTTTGGATTTGATTCTTGACATAGCTTTTGATTTTAAACAAAGGTTTCTTGGATGGGCTTGATAGGTTTTGAATGGTCAACAACATAGTTGCATGATTGATTCTAACTTGAGCTTATGATAAGATACTTTTCAATAGGCTTAATAGGTATTGTATTTCATGTCGATACCTGATGGATAGGCATTGTATAAGGAGGCTCTTGTTCATGTTTAATAGGCTTGGGATTAATAATATCTTTGTATGATGACACTTGATCTTGGATGGGCATGCTACTAGAATTTTAATTGCATGGTGGTATTTAATTGTAGAGGATACTCTGTGACTTTTGGATAGGCTTGGTAGATATGAGCTCAATGACTTCATGCTGTCTAGTTTGATGTTTTTCCTTTGTTAGTAGTTTTTAGATAAGGAGAAAATCTAAATATGACCATTTGGATTGATGGGAGGAGTAGGACTGCAAAGGCTGTGAGGATGAAGGATTTGCATAAGATGTAGAGCCTAGAGTGGTGTTTTCCTTGTCAAAGGTAGCATAAGGATGAGGATGACTTAGGGACATTTGATTTTGGTTCATGGTTGAGCTAGTATGAGCATGTTCTTGGTTTAATGGATCCTAATGGTTATAAGAATTCATGAATCCATGATTGAAGCTATGGGAGAATTTGCTCATGGTGATGTCATGTAGATAGGCCTTATCATGTTCAACTCTAGACAAATCATAAGTTTCACTAGGATATTCTTCTTGACCTACTAGGCTCTCATCATCATCGATATAGTCTATAAGACTCTCATCATCATCATTGTCAATTTGAGGACCTCCTTTGTTTGTGATTGTGGATAGTGCATGAATTTCATACAAGGGGGTAGGCATAGGGGTTTTAGCTTGCATAATGAAGTTTTCAAACTAGGAGTCCATGATGGAAATAATTAAGGATCTGATGAGATGCTTGGATTGCAAAATACTTAGCTCTTTAGATTTTGACATAAGATTTTCAAGTTGACAAAAGTCAAAATGTGTTTGGATGAAAAGGGGTATTCACTTGTTTTTATAAGAAAACACTTCAAGCATGTGAACAAGCCTATCTTTATTCAAGTGGGAGTGTCAATATCCATGGGCCCACGAATATGTTATCTACCAAGTTGTAGATAGCTAAGGAATGCAAGGTCATGTACCACCTATATACCCTTTATTGTGGAGGCCAAGTCCCTCCCCACTATGAGCTCTATCTTGACAAACTCAGAAGCATGGTGTGAGTAACTTCCTAGGCCTAACTGGTATCCGACGCACCAAGAAAAAAGATGGCCAAAAAGTCTTAATCTAGGCTATATATGCATCTAGGGGATGTCCTCGTTATACACAAGGTACATGAGGCTAAAGTTTGTGAACTAGTGTGTTGCCTAAGGTGTGTGATTACTCACTTTACTAAGTCTCATAGGCTTGACGTGGGCCCAAAATGACATCTTTATTTTTGAGATATGACTTTCACTCTCCTCCCTTTATATACCCCATCAGAACACGTGGTTTAGGTCATCCCCTAAGGTGATGAAATTCTTAGGCAGGCCCACTAAAAGAAAAGAAACTTAGGTGCTTTTTATCCTTAAGATTACTTTGTAGCACAAAGGGAAAGCATACACACTCTAAATCCCTTGGGTTTGAACACAGATAGATAGACCAAACTTAAGCTTTTGATCTCCAATATCCCTCGAAAGTGCGAGGAGAGAGCATATGTTTTGATTTGATCACAAAAATGGTATACAAGATTAATTTCCCGTAGAAAATAAGTGTGCAACTAATCTAGTGATAAAATATGATCTTTGACAAGCAGGGCTACACACAATACGTTAGTAGTTTGATGATTTTATCTTTGACAAGCGAGGATAGCTATAATAAAAGCATTAGTGCCAAAAATAAAGCCCTATAAAATTAGAAAATAATGTCTTCAAATAGAGAAATAAATGTCACTAGAATATTCCTTGTATTTTTTTGATCAATTTTTTAAAAAAAGTTTGCTAAAATTTGAGTTTGTATGCAAAAGGTATGTCAGTTTGAAGATTAATACATAAAAGCATGATTCAAATGATTATACCTAACATTTATAGCAAAATACGAGAAAAAGACCTAATCCACAATGAAGAGGGAAGAACCAGCTTTCTAGCACCTATAAAAACGTAAAAATCTGACCTTCTAGACAAAAGTTATGTGATTCAAAAAAAAAAAACCTATTTTGCGTAAAAAGAACAAAGGAGGGGGGGTCTAGTGGTTGGCTGGGCGAAGGTGGGGCATAGGTGGTGCACTGGTGGCATGCTAGTGGTAGGATGGGCGGAGTTGGGGGAGTGGCAAGGAGGTTGAGCACTGGCGGAGGGGTTTGGTGGTGGATTAAATTTGAAGTTTTTATTTAAAACTTTTGATTTAAATTTAAAATTTTAGTGTCGGTCGACCCTTTAGTTGCCAGCAGGGGTTTTATACCCTAGTGATGGGGGGCATGGGCCCCAGCCTTGCCACATGCAAGGTGGAAGGTACGAGGTACCTGGATACCCCCGACCGTCTGCAATGATTTTTAAAACACTTTTTTTTAGTTTTTGATTTATTTTTAATCTTTAATTTTTTATTTTTATAATGTATTATTAAAAACAAACTTTAGAAAAACAAAATGTAAATAAAATTTAATTTTTAAAAAATTGTACCTATCATACTATGCCTATGTAGAGGTCGTACAACCTCTCCAGGCAAAAAAATTGCCTTTTTCATACAACTTTCTTTGATTTTCATGATTTAACAGCTAAGTTATAGGTTTTGACATCTTTCAAACGCAATGACAAGGTCTATTTTGCACGAAAATGCTCCTAAACACTCATGACTTGTAAAATTTACACCTAATGCCAAATGCCAAATTTAAGAAATCGAGCAATAATAATCTTGCAAAAACAAGATTAGACAAGGGACAAGGTCCCACCGGGTGTGCCAAAATGTATGCAGGAATTTAGAACTGAAAATAGAAAATAAATGTAAACGAAATGCTTCCTACTCTAAACTCATGCAAACCTCAGATAAAGATGATGATAAAGTGCAAATAACAAAATTCAAACAAGAACAAAGTTACCCAATCCAAAATTTATGATGTGTGGATTTTCTCTATTGATTCAAAATGTGGATGTTCAATGATTTGTGCAAGATTTCTACAACATGTACTTGTGGATATGATAAAAGATAAATATGATACATATTCAAAAAGTTTAGAAGTTCAAGCATCTAAGCTAATGTTTGAATAGATGAGAGGGATTTATAGACATTTGGTTGAGGATGTGAATGGTTAAGATTTGATAGTGGATGAACGATAGAGATTGAATGAAAGAGAGTGGAGAATCTTCCCTGGCTAAGAATAGTTAGGAGTGATGAGGTTATGATGCTATCTTAGTGGACTCTAAAATGCGTGAGGGAAATTAGTTGTTTTTATTTTTTGATTTTGACTAAATAGGTGTGCATGGGTTAAAAATAGACAGGAATCTCGGAGGGAGTTATGATAGAATGCGAATGGATAACTAGATTTTTTTAATTTGGAGAAAAGGGAAATCTATTTCAAAATAAATGGAATTAGTATTAGCCTAATTAACTTAATAATATGAATTATTTAATTAATTGGTGGTGGTGAATGAAAAGAGGAATTAGTATGATAATGTTGAAATGTCGACATGGTACAAAATGTTAAGTGCTATGTGATGGGAATTAGCTTAATTAAATAAATCACATTTATTTAATTAATTTGGTGATGAGAGAAATGTTAAAGGCTAATTAGTGTTAGACGAATGTGATTAGGATGCGCTTAGGAAAATGTTGAAAGTGGCGTTAGACGTGTTGTTAGAATGTGGTCGATTAGGATGTGTCAATTTTAAGTGTCTACACATACCATTACAAAAATTAAGAGAGAAATTGAGTCCTTAGGGCATGGGTGACATTCTAGTCATTTATGTGACATCATATACCAATTCAAATTTAGGGTGCTTGGTGACATTGCATGCATATTTGAAAAGATTTCCCCTATTTACACATGAAGATTTGATATAAAGGAATATTTGGTAGTACAAGAAGCATGGGTGTTCACAATTAGGCCCCTAGTCATTAAACTTATTCCTTTAAGCTAGATTGAGTGTATTATTTGGCTTTTGATGAATCAAATGCTCAGTTGCAATAAGTACAAAAAGGAACTTGTTTAGGAAAGGTTTTTGCAACAAAACTAATAAAAGAATGACATACTTAAAGAAAGATGTGATGCCTTGTATAGGAGGACTAAAACAAGATGTTAGATGTGTGAAAAATTAAGGGCAAGATTAGTGGGTTATAAATATAAGTTCTTTCTATGCATTTAGGGTTGGATCTTTCTCTACTAAAATGATCTAAGTGCATCTTCTAGTATGGTATGTTCTTGGGTGTCAATCTTTAGTTTGATTCTAATTTTAATGTATCTCATGTTTTTATAATATGAAGAAGGTGCTTGCATGTAGAGAATCCTCTCCATGATATGAACATCTCCATAGTTGGCTAAAACTTTTACGGGATACAAATATATCTCTAAGGCTACATTTGCTAGTTTGTTATTATTTTTTATTAGTTAACAATCATAATAGTTGTAATTTTTTCTCAAAGTTTTTGAAGACTCTTTTCATAATAACATACAGGGTTTTCTTGATCAACTATGGATTATTAATGTAGATTTAGCAATGTGATTTTTTTGTAGTTTGTGAGGTGTATTTGGATAAAATTACAACTAGAATAATGGGATTCTAAAATGCATTTCTAGTTCTTTGTTTTATATTGACTCACATCTTGCTAATAGGGTCAAATTCACACATGTGTTTGCACTTGCTATTAGGTCTTAATTGTGTCACCAATTGACTAAGGTATCTATCTTTTAGTAGTTGATCCTTCCCTATATTTAAAATATGTTATATGTTATTTGTACTCTAGTTTAGTTAGTGCCCCACCAATTTGCATAATCTAGTGATACTAACCTTTGCAATATATTCTAAGAGCCTTCACTTATCAACCATCTTTAGAGGGTTATGCATTTATACATTTCCAAAGGTTATGTGTGAAGTATGATACTGTGAATAAAATCACATCTAGGGTATAAATCTTATTTGCATATTTAGTTGCATATATTACCTGATAATGATCTACTTTGTAAAGAGAACTTTTGGTCTCAAAAACCAATGAGCTAGTGTAAGTAGTATCTAGTGACAAATCTTTGGGATGCTCTTAAAGAAAAGTTGTAGCCAAGATGTGTGATGTAGCCTATTTTTTACCACTCTTCAATTGTCTTGTAAAAGATCTCTAGGAATACCCTCTTTGGCCTTATAGAACTAAAAGTGTAGAAGAGTTGACTGTTCTTGTCAGTTGCCCCATAATTGTCTAGAATTTGATCATAGTCTTGCCTTGTCATTCTAAACCAAAATAATGGGATTCAATTTGGAGCACCAATACCTTGTTTTATAAAATCACATTTAATCATGGGCCCATGCTAACTCAGTCTTAACTAGCTATTACTTGTAGGTTAAAGTGTAAAATATTCGAGTTTGAATATTAGGATGTTGTATAAAAGGACAAAGCCTTAGGTTATTTTTGACATAGGTATTCCCATTTCATTTTTTACATAGGCATTGCATCAACATTATATTCATGAAGATAGATACATAGGTATTTCCATTTCTCTTGGTGTGTTTTTGATCTTGTTACAATACCATTGAAAATCAATACACAGGGCTTGACTACAATTAAGACAAGGCATAGATCCCCCCTCTTGATAGGAGGCTCTATCAGTGCTTTAAAGAACCACCCCTTTCAACTACATGATGGAAAACATATTTTTGAAGACTAGAAGTCCATAGTTCAAGGTTACAAAAGAGGTTCAAGGTTGTAACTTTTTAGACTAGGGTTGCATGTGTTGTTCTAAACTTGAAACAACACCAATAAGTTTCTATTTATTGAAGCTCCACTATTGCATATCTAATTGTAGAAGTATGAAATATAAAAGAATATAAGGTTTTAAACATTAACATGGCTAAAGATAACTTGAGGGACAACTAACCCAATCATTTTAGCTTTTTGCATTGTTGATCTTATGTTATTTATTTTGATGATGAACTCCTCTATTTTCTCAACCTTCTCCTCTTTGGATATATCTTTGTAAAGAATCTGCTTCTAAAATACTTATGCATTTTACTTGAATGTGATTGTAAGCTTCACACTCTAAAATAAAGTGTTTCTTTGACTCAAATACCCTAGCTATGCAAAAGACACATACCCTCTCCTCCCATTATTTTTTTGGCCTCTTCCATCTACTTTTTTCACACAAAGGATGATGTTAGTCCTCAATTGGGATATGAGCATCTTTTCTCTCTGAGTATATTTGTTCCTATATAAGCCTTTTGGTGATGATCATATGGGGTTAAATCCATCAAGATAATATTGTGAGGCCCACCTTTGTGTGTCAGAATTATGTGCTCTATTGGACCAATTATTAGTTTGATAAACCTAAGCAATTGACATATGTGTATGAACTTTTGATCCTTTTGATAGAATTTACTAGACATTGATGTTTGGATTAGAGTAGATGGGTTAATTCGCCTATGATGATGATCCAACTAGGAGTTGGCTATATTGTATTTTGATTTTTATGAAATGAATATAAGTTTGGATTTGACTATTAGTATGAGATTCAATTATGCTTGGAAATTATTCAATTTAACTAGTTGGTTTGAATTGAAACTTAGTATCTATGCTTAGTTTATTAATGTAATGAGCATGTGATGTCATTATGAGATAGATATGTTGTATTTCACTTATGTGATGAATTTATGCTTTGAATTGATCTTATATATGTTGTTTAATTGCGTTTTAAGGATTATGCAATGGAATTAATTGATGTGAATTGAAATTGAATATATATTCTCAGTAGAATTGTTTGATGCACATGCGATGCCACTATGGGATATTGTGAATTGGGAATTGAATTGAATTGATATGCATTGGAAGATTGAATGGGTTGGCGTTAGCAATTGAATTATAGATGTTTGACATTGGTTAAATTTATGTTTAGAAATTTTATTTCTTGTTGCTTCAGTTATATATACATGTGTGCATATATTGACGCATGCAATTGAGTTGTACAGGTACCATTCCATGGCTAATGGAATTTTGGAGGTCGTCTAGAAACCTTATGTGAATTCCTAGTGAAGCTTGACCTTAGTCCACGATGGGGACTAAAGTCCTTAATTTTTGTGAAATGTTGTAATGTGATTCATTTTGTGATGTTGAGTTGAATTTTAAATTGGTGTGTAGGGTGTTGAGTATGATTGGAGGATGAGTTGTCATCCTATGTGTTTAATCTTGAATTTTGAATTTGGGGTCACTTTAGAGGGCCTTAATAGAGGGCCTTGATATATCATTTTCATGTACATTTTAGTGTTTTTGGGCCCCTAGGTCAAGTACCTTGGGGTTGGGACCTTTTGGGCTTTTAATTTTTAATTTTTGGGAGGATTTGACCACTCCCAAGTTCATTGGAAAAAAGTGGCATGGGTAAGTTTTGGGAAGGGAGATGGTGGACTTGTCACCATCCCATCCCACCTTCTTGGGGTCAAGGATGAGGGTTGGACAAACTACACACTAAATCCCCATGCTTCACACATGTGGGAGCAAATCCTAGGATGGTTTTAGAGAAGAATGTATAAGTACACTCCTCTACCCTAGGTCTCACACATGTGTGAGAATCATGAGGAGTCAAATCACTCATTAAGAGTTGGGGATTGGTTTAGAGGGAATGAAATGGATGCCATGTGGAACCTCCTCATTTAGGAGGAAGTGTGACATGTCACTCATTACATATACCTCTCTTGCAACTTGAGGAAGGGACTTTTACTTCATTTTTACATCTTTTTTTTAGAGTCTTGGCTTGGGAGTATTGAGGAGTTGGAGAAGAAGGCTTGGAGAACTCTTGTGAGGATTTCATCAAGCTCAACTTCACTCTTGGATTAACTTTTTGAAGGTAGTCATCATATCTTCTTGTAAGTAATTCACATTTATGTGTATTGAATGGAAGAATGTTTTCAAGATCTTGTGAGTGGTGTTCTTATTTTCTTATTCTCCTTTTTGTTGTATAAGTGGTTTTATGTTTATTGGGTTAAGGGTATTTATTTTGGGTTGGATCCCCTCATGGATGAGAGCAACCCATGTGAGGGGTTGAGGGAGGTTTGAACCTCCTTGAGGAAATTTTACTCTCTTGAGAGAGAGTTTTGGCATGAGTGACATATGCATTTGTTAGCATGAGTGCCATTGAAGTATGATCTAAGTGATGGATTGGGTTATGTGATGATTTGGATGTGAGAAGTGTCGGTAATTTTGAAGGAAAATGAAGAAAATGTGACTATATTTTGGCAGAGGATTGGTACTAATTTTCCCCAAGGTAGAGGTATCCACTCTACTCCCCCTAGTTATAGTTCCTTTTGGATTCCATTGTGTTGCCTAACCCGTGGGAGATCTGGGAGTTTTGTGTGTGTGCACGTGTGTGTTCTATGATTGTGGTAAATGTATGGCTTTATTTGTGTTGTGTTATGAACCCTGTTTCTTAGATGGCCTCCTAGCTTGGGGTGGCTTGTGAGCAAGCCTAAGGTTGGGAGGTGAGCACCTCCATTGGCTTTGGTTGGAGTTTCCTTCTATTTTATAGGTTCAAAGTGGTTAACATAAAGGAGAAAAGTCTCCTATTCTCGGAGTAGTTGGAACCCTTGTTTATGAGAAGATAAAAATGTAAAGTGGTGTTGTATTGTGTTTGAGAGCTTTAGAAATAGTCTTGTTAAGATTTGTAAAGGAAGAGTTGAGAGTGGTAATAAGAAATGCTATGGGTTATTGTTGTTCAAGTAAATAAGTTGGATTAAACAAATGATTTCTCTCTCTCTCTCCCTTACATGAGTTATATCTAATTTTGTCTTTGAACATGTATTGCTTCAAATAAAGAGCTTGTTTTGTATGTGAAAATGATGTTTCTCTTCTTGTTATGGTTGAATAAGTAAAATTTGAGTTATCCTTGCCTTGCATAAGAATGTGATACTTAAAAATTAAAAGAAGTAAAACATAAAACTCCCTCTAAACATTCAACTAATGTATTCATGACATTTTTTGAGAAAATGAACAAATGTTGTAGTTAGTTCCAATAACAACAATTTAGATCTCTTGAGTATAAATTGTGACCCACATTAAGTGTATTGGGAACAATTACATTTACTTCATTGAGAATGAATAAATACATGTTACATTATTTTACTCTTCTTTTATAACCAAACTTTTTATTAATAAGAATATTCCATTCTGTTATAAGTGAAATGCATGTAAATGTTAGATATAATTGTCTAAACCATTTTATTTGTATTGTTTAATAGTGGAAAGGAAATATACAAGTGTTTACTTACCTTTGGTGTTTTTATTAGAATAGATTGAAAAACATGCATATGTATGCATGAGCTTTCCACAGTCCATAGAATTTAGGAAAAGTGCTTTTGGATTTGACTATGTATGTTTCTTTGTATCA
Organism: Cunninghamia lanceolata; assembly: GCA_027924645.1. Taxonomy (NCBI): domain Eukaryota; kingdom Viridiplantae; phylum Streptophyta; class Pinopsida; order Cupressales; family Cupressaceae; genus Cunninghamia; species Cunninghamia lanceolata. The sequence continues at coordinate 7,108,694 of BSBN01000636.1, read as the reverse complement.
ACGGTTTGGATCACACTCAGTGATCCATCATCAGGAAAAGGATACTAATGAATGGGATTGTAGAATTGACCTTTAAAAAGGATGAAGGGGGGATTAGGGTAGAGGAGGTTGAAGTAAAAAACATATTAATTAAAACCCAACGAATAAAAACATAAAAACAAAAAATAAAATACAATGTATTATATTATAATATGTAATAATGTATCTAATTCAATATATATAATGAGAAACAAATTATGGTAACTCTATAGTATTAAATTAAATGAAACAAATATGTATCAAATAAGATTTTTAATATGTATAATATGGAATATAATATATATGATCATAGTAAAGGAAAGCCACCATCATATAGTATTAAAATAATAAGAAAAAAATCTAGTAAGGATAACACAATATAATCTTAAATAGGCATGATATTAAATATAAAAATAAAACCAAATACATTAAGAATACATGATACAAAAAGAAAGGCACAAAATGTATAATGAAATGTTGATAAATATGCTAAAATATCATATGCATAGTATAGGATATAAAATAATGTACATAAGAAAAAGTCAAATAATTAAGAGCAAGTGAAAAAAAGCAAAGAAAATTAAGTAAAAAGGCAAATCCCAAAAACTACAAAATCAAGGTTGAAAAGGGAAAGAAACAAAAACATTAAATACTAAGTGAATCAATAACAAGTAAAAAAGGGAGCCAAACATGCAAACAAATAAACTTATAGTAGAACAATATGAACACACAAATATTAACATAAAAACAATAAACAAGGATACAAACATATGTATAAACAAATAGACCCACCTCTTTACATACATATATATCCACCCATGAACATAAAAGTAATGACGACAACAAAATGTGATAGGTAGAAGAATATAACAAGACAAAAAAAGAGAGAAAGACAGTGAGGGGGGAGGTAGGAAGGGGGTGAAAGGAGGACGAGGAAAAAGGGGTGGTCAAATGCAAAAGAACTTTTTTCTAAAAACATGCATATATATATACATGAGTATACATAATTGTATATAAGATGTATATTATCATTACTCTTTATATGTGTGTGTGTGTGTGTGTGTGTGTGAAAATAAAGAAAATATATAGATATATAGAGGTATATATGTGTATACTCATATACATTATATATGTCTATTATTGAACGAACCAAATTTTATATGTGTATTTTTTGATTAATTATTATTTTTATATTCATTGTTGAAATATATTTAAAAATGTACATATATAATTTCTATACTCATTTCTAAAATGGACTCAAAACTCTATATGTATATATACTTTATTTTTTTCATATTCATGGCTAAGATGGTTTTTTTTTTTTTTAACATTATATACTATATATATAAGGAAAGGGTTTGCATTTTTTCGATGGAGTGCAGGGCTAGCCATCCACGCTCTATTATTGATTTCTCAGGAATGCATAGAAGACACAAACATGCTTAAGAAAACGGTGGTGATCTACTACTTCATCGGGTCGAAACTAAGTTGCGACTACATAAAAACTAGGTTGAAAGCTCCTGGAAGGCCCCATGTGCGCTGAAATTTTTGTCAAAGGAATTTTTTAACGCCATCTTTCTCTTTGAAGATGACAGAGACTCAATCTTGAAAGGCAACTCATGGAAATTGGGTGAGATTCCACTTTACATTCACCAGTGGTCTCCTCTATTTAACCCAATGACTTATGAGCCCTATGACGAGCCCAAATTGCTCCACCTCTACAATCTGCCTATTGAGTTTTGGTCAGAGAATCACCTTAGAAAGATTGGGTGATCACTTGGTACTCTAATCGACATGGATCTAGAGTGTCGAGAACAACATTCCTATCTGTACGTGTGCATCCAAGTTGCGGCTATCCAAAGGTTCCCTTCAGAGATTACCCTGTGCCATGGTAAACAAACATGGACTCAATCACTGGAGATTGAGGAGAACAAAGTCTTTTGCCTCTCCTATGGTAGTCGAAGACACTCTAGCAACAATTGCCCCTGAAATGTCACAACGATAGAATCCAATGGTATGTCAGAGCTCATGGTTTGTCCACTCCAGATCAAGGCAGCTCGGTCGAACCCACACCTACTTTAGATAAGCACACTTCTCCCCTGCCACCACCTAAAATGGGTCCTTCTACATTTTCTTTATCCCCAATTGGGCTTGATGAATCTACTCACCCGACTGATGCTCATCCACAACCAAAAGTCTCATGCTTCCATGTTTCTCCTACTCACGCATTAATGGCCCAAGATTCACATCCACCACTCGACACATCTAGACAGACAAGATCGAACATCCCAAAAGCCTCGACCTTGGCCTTCCCAATCAAATTGGACTTGCCAACCCCAATCAAAAAATTCACCATTCGAAATATCCTTGCCAAGGTGTGTAGAGGCATGGCCTCTACCAACTCATTATCTCTTCCTACTAGACCATGGCCTTCTCGGCCTGGTCGTGTTGGCACCCACGCTAGTGCCAACTTGCATTTGACATGTAGTTCTATTTTGTACTCATATATCCCCTTAGATCTCTAGAAAATGGTGCAAGCTTTCCTTAATAACTACCTCTACACCCCGTGCCTTTTCAAATTACCAGTTATAAATCTGTCCCTCTCACACATGTGGCTTCATCATCCAACCAAGTTAGCTTCTGAATGGGTACTTCTAACACCTCTAAACTTATGAATTAGAGGTGTATTATCATCATTCGATCTAGTTTACACACTCAGAAGGGATTGGGCATTCAATGCTAAATTTAATTAATTTCCATTATTTATAATGTGCTCCTCTCACTTCTCATCAATGGTCACTGCAAGCTTCAAATTCCTTTGCCATGGATTTTGCACTAATTCATGGTTACACCTGCTCATGCAACTCCAATGATGCTTTGGAACAAATCCAACGAATGTTTACAGTCCAGAATGAAGAAACCTTATGGGCGTTGGTTCATATTATCGATCCTTGTGTCACTACTAGTCTCCACCTCCATGACCATTTCTATATCAGGAGGTTCTTGGCACAGTTCACCTTTGCCCATGACCATAGAGGCTTGACGCACATCGTTGTGAAGTAGCTGGTGGATCCACACCTACAATCAATTGCATTGGATGCGATCTCCTCCTTCAACAAGACACCTCTCTTCAAAAGCTAGGGTGGAGTGTTTGAACTTAGACACCTTCGCAATGACGCTGAAATGCAATGCGTGATTGGACTATTTCAAGAGGGAGTAATAAGGGACAATATGGAGACCTACAAATTCGTGCTTGGTCACCTGGAGCACCCTTTAGCTAAGGACCGACGAAGGCGACTGGCACCCACCACCTTCTCCACCACATTCCCAAGTGATGCCTAATGTTCTTTTTTGAGTTTCTGTTGTAGTCTTTCCATTATTGTTTATACTCGGGCACCCTTGTGATAGCAAGGCATGCCTTTTGCACGAGAGTGATTCCCTTAACCACATTTGTATATCAAATATATATATTGTTATCAGTGTTGTTTTGAACTGTAGACAAACGCTCAAACTGCAAGAGGAGTTTTAAATGGTAATCAAAGAAAAACAAATAATAATAGTAACTAAATTTTAGGCTTGCAAGGCTAAGCCTTGGAAGGGTGGCATGGGGAGGAGACCCCATGCCTCACAAGATTGTGGGCCTGTGAGGCGTGGAGCCTCCATCCATGGGGGTTGTGGCCCCTATGGTGTAGCAGGCCCCTCTAAAGGGAGCCACGACACCATAGAGGGTTGGTTGTCCTCCATGGCACCCCCTTCTCACTTGTCACATTCACAACTAAAAACACAATAAGATAATAATAATAATTTTCTTTATAGCCCCTTTGAACTCATTTAAACATGGTCTGTTCATGTAAAACAAATACACTTTGCATGCAATGTCTCAAATAATGAATCTTGCCCTTGTGCCCTACACCCAAAGAAAAAAAATTAATTCCATATTCATGTCTGCAAAAGATCGGTCTGCAATGGAGAAAATTAGGAGTGTAAGAAATCAAAAGCAAAAAAATAGCAAAAAAATAAAAAAAGAATGGAGAAGTATTAAATAGTTTTCAATGAGGCATTATAAGAGTTTAACCTCCATGGGTTTCCTCATGGAGCTCCATGTAGCTCTACTTCCTCTCGCCCATACCTCCACTCACAAGCTTCAAATGAAATTCAAATGTGTGAATAGATGGTTTTCTTTTTTATAGACCATGTTAGAGTCTCTCCCCCTTGCGTTTCCCTAGAGGGACTTGTTAAACCTTGTTTAGGGTATTAAGACTTATCTAGACTATGCCAAATAAATGTCTTTTAAGACTTTTGAGCAGTATTGTAATTTTAATTATCTTACACTAATGGTTGAGTTAACATCTGTTATACCCAGTGAGAGTCAATCTATTGTGATAGATGTTTATTAGTCAATCATGATGATCATGACTAACTTTTATCATTGAGGGAAAGTTTAATAAATGGATTAAATATTGGAGTTGATTCCTTATCAAAATTATTTTTTTGTCAAGAATTAAAATCTTGGGTTGGAAAGACCTATTGCAACTTATTATTCATTAATTTGACCCATGCTTCATCCCCAGGTACCTAGGGCAAACAAAATGTTGCCTAGCTATAAATTAAATCATTGTGATGCTGCCATTTAGGTAATTTAGTTGTTTTCCATGTATCTTAATAATGTATTGCTTGTAGAGAACTAATCTCTAAGTTAACTGTCGGGTCACATCACGAAGGAGTGATCAATCCACTTCCACCGATGGGATTGAGCACTTTTCATTGGGGCCCTATGTCGACTCACCATGAGAGGCAACACCAACCCTGAAATAGAGAATCATTCACCTGTGTAGGGTGCATGAAATGTGTTCAGCATCACCCACTTGATTGAATTCCCACTCGCCATGTAATGTGGCATGTTCTCCGTGCATTACATGTGCAACAACACTAAGTTAGCATGATGACACGATTGTGCACAGTGTGGCAATAACTAAATAAGTTGTTATTCAAAAAAAAAAAAGGTTGCATTGGTGTTCCTTGTTCACATATAAATGTGGACATGACAAACATTTCCTCTTTCTCCCTAACACCTTTTCCTACATAGACTTGCAAGATTTATCCATAACAAATGCCTTTTATTTCTTTATCAATATGCATTCAAGTTGATGTTCCATTTATTCATCCATTTTATGTTTTGTTTCATCCAAGTCTTCTTTCTTTCATTAAAAACTTCTCTCGTGACAACCTTAATCCATCTATTTGCCTCCATTTGTTTAAATTTTTTAGATATCCTAAGAGATGAACCATAACAATTGCCTCAATAAGGTACCTATTTTTTGCTATAAGAACCTCAAAGAGAAGTGAAGCTTTTATTTTAAATTTGTGTGTGATCAGTCATTTTTGAATCTCTCTATGTGTCTCTATTTTGTTTCTAAAGTGCTGCTAGTCCACAATTGACACCCATAAAGCACCACCAAAATTATTAAAAGCTCAGATATAATCCAGATAGTTTTCCAATCCCATAACTCAACCTCTCTACTTTTATTTTGTAATATATGTTTAACAAAACATACATTATCACAAACAAAACTAAGCACTACTTTCCCTCTTTATTACTTTTAATGCATATTACACTATTAAATCTAAACTCAACTCATTGATCTAAATTTACTAAAAGGTTGACACATGGGATACATCATTAGTGGAGTTTCTCAATCTATTGAGATTATTTTGAAGGAATATATTAAGGTTTACTTTAGGTGGTGGGTTTCATACTCAAAAGGGTTTTCCCAAGTATATATGTCATCTTATCTTCTCTATCTCCTTCACTTATTATTCTATGTTTATTATAGTCATATCTATTGCTAATGCTTATTTATTGACCCATTTTCATCTAAATTGTAGGATTCATCGAAGGCTTATTGACATTATCCTTAATAGTACTTAAAGACATTGCAATTGTCGTTACCAACGACGATTGTTATTAATAGTTTATAGATCACTTTGTTTTTCTATGATGATTAGAGTTTATATCTAATTAAAGATAGGAATAGTAGGAAAAAAATGGTCTTTTAATTATTAAACTATTAAAAACCCTCTTTAACTGTTCAACTAAGTAGATAATGAGAAAAGCACTAAGAAACCACGAAAGTTAAAGACTTCTGCAATGTAATTTGAAAGACATAGATTGTTGGGTTCCTTAATGATACAATTTCAATCCATTGTAGTTGGAGACGAACATCCAAGCAAAGAAATCTATCCAAACAAAGAAATCAAACCTGACATTTCAAATACAAAATAAATGTGTACTTATAATTGCACCTAATTAAATCTATGCAGACATAATTAATTAAAATAAACTAGTAATCACACCTTATTGTGCAATGGGTACGGCGACAATGATTGTGGAAAGAAGCAATCAACATTTTGCATATGGAAAATTTTAAAGTATATATATTTTTGATATTGATCCATTGGTAAGTGTAATAAATATTTTTGTAGGAGTAGTAAAGTGGTTTCCTTTTTTGTTTTTGTTTTCGGTCCATTTTGTTTTGTTGATTTCTCACTCATAATTTGAACATTGAAAGTATGTAATGTTGTGTGTTGTTGTTTTGCACTTGAAATGTAATGTAGTAAAATAAACATGTATACATGGTTGTAAATAATTTCAATTGTGAATAAAAGGAGAGATCTTTGTAGGTCAATTGACAAATAGGTGTATAAATGACATACCTTTTTTTATCTTTATTTTTGTACCGCATCCATTTGCACTTGAAATTGCTTTTAATTGCTACTCTTCTTGCTTTCTTAGTGCAACAAATGGACTATGCTACATGCACATGCATATCTTTGGAATGTGATGCTCAGGCATATTCGAAGGTTTTGAAGGTTGTGCATTCTTAATATTGTTGTGAATGTTAGCCCTTGGCGATCAATGTTGTCGATGTAAATTGTTGCCCTTTGAAGTGTTAGACCTTGTGATTTATGCATTGTTACTTGGCCCGGGCCATTTTTAGAGGAATTTGACAACAAACTCCACGACTTATTGGGACAATTGGCACATTTTTTTTATTGTTGTGATCGCAAGGTGGGCCTAGGTGAGAGGACCCAATTGACGAGCATGTTCTAATAGGGGTGATAGTATTTGTGTATTTAAGGCCCAATATTTTAAAAGTTTAGCACTAGTAGTTGTCACTTTAAGGTTGTTAGTGTTACTATAAGTATTTATAATTGAACAAAATGTGCTCATTAGATTTAAAAAGCAACCAATCATGTGATGCCACATCAACGCACCAACAAAACATGACTTAATGCACACCTATTGGTCCACCCTTTTTGGGGGGAACTATTTGACACCTCAAAAAAAAAGTGTGTTGATGTGGCATCATATTTGATGATGTGGCCCTGAAACCTTAGTTATAAGTAGGGGCCTTGCCAATTAAGCTGTTGTAAAATTTTTAGAGTGATTCGAAATTGCCACGTATGATTTTGAGAGGCGTGAAGTTAGGGTGCTCAACTAAAGGGTCCTCTCCCCTATGTAATGCTTGAATTGTACCACAACAAATAATGGAAGGTTAGGGGTTTATGTCCATCTTGATATTCAATTCTTTGAACCTTGGCCAATGCACCATTTATGAGGCCTACTTTCACCCACAAACTAGAACTTAACATAACTTGTTGGCCAATGCACAAGAGAATGTTTTCTTCGAGTTGTTCATCGTCTGTATTCTAGCATGATGTCCCCTTGAGTTTCTATATAGTGGATCTTGCAATGGGTATTAACAAATTTTTGGAGCATATGTTTATTATGCAATGAAACTAAATCATTTGTTGTATAAACATATTGGCAAACAATGTTCTGTAATGTATTGTTTCTAACCCATTTTTAACTGCAATGCCACTGAAGTATCAAACTCTTAATTTACCCAAAGGCTCAAAAATGGACATTTGCAACATCTTGAAAGTCCAATAAATGGAAATAACACTTAACTTTGGCTATTGTTCAAGTCTACCCTTATTTCGCCACCATCCCAATAGTAGATGATCAATGTTTTCAAGCATTCTATTGGAGTGAACTACTGCTATACTAGCCATTTAGAAACATTCACATTCTACCATCCATAGAATTTGCATCGCACATCTCCAGATCCATTGACAAATAATGATGATGAATGACAAGTCTTGTCAAGTTTGTACCTAGGCCTGCCATTTCAAATGGATGGGCTCGACATGCTTGGGAAACAAGAAGAGGATCAGTTAAGGGCACTATCACTTGCATATAATTGACCGAAACAAAAAAAAACTTTACTCACATAGTTTCTTTTACCCACTACTATTCAAAAACCACTGTACCTGTATGGATATCAACATATTTAATTTACTCCATTTATTTTCTAATGTAGGACAACACATATCACTACATTATCTCAATGTTCAAATGATAGATGGACAAAAAGTATTCAATAGCAACAAAGTTGTAAGCTCTTTTCTCAAGAAATTTCAATGATCAATGTGCAATAAAGGAACCACTAATTACTTTTATTCATGTACACATTGCACACTTAATTAATTATTACGCCGATAGGCGTTCCCTTAGTGAACAACACTACCTGAAATATATAAATAGATGGTCTAGATTAAAAGAACTACCATAGAATAAATCTGGACCATTAATTGTTGAAAGAAATAATAAATAGTAAAAGACAAAATAAATAATAAATAATAAAAAACAAAAAAAAATTAATACTCCAAGCCCACTTGGGTTTCCACGACCAACGAACTATATGGGTACCTACCTGCGTCGCACACTGCAACTTGCTATGGGCAATTTTACATTACAAATCTAATGAAAGATCTGCATAGATTATAGACAGGCGGATGTTTTCAGAGCCATATGTGCAAATATTGTGGACCAGAGACAGGTCCAACAAGTAGGGTGCAACTATATATCAATTTCAAAACCATGTATTAGGTGGTGGCATCGCCATTGGTGACTAGTCATTTTGTTCTGGGCCAACTTTAGGGTAGTTGTCGGAGTTAGATTTCGGCCTCGCCCATTGCCGTCAATCTTTAGAACTAACGTAAATTCAAGGAAATTTGATCCAGTTTAGGCAACTCTAAGTGGTTGGACCATTCATAGACATGATGACTTTCATTTAAGACATGATGGCTTTCATTTAAGCCATATAGTAAATAATCTTACAATATTTATTAGCAAGTCAAGAAATAGACTTTTGCATTCAACAACACCTAATGAAATTTAATGGAGATAAAAATCTAAATGCAAACCCCTTACCATATGCATTGGAAATATTCAAGATGCTTCCATATCTAATTTACACAGTGAAATAAGATGTAAATGAAATTAATGCCCTCTTCAAGCTAGCAATTTTTGAAAATCAGGCCCAACAAGACAAACCATGCCACCATCTGCTATTTATTGTTCTCTGCCACCTTTCAATTTTCTACAGTGCAGCAAATTTACTTATAAAAGAAGCATTTTTTGTTCACAAATTTACAAAGGCTTCTCTTTGATTTTTGTGATTGATTTCTTGACCAAGGAAGTGTAGTTTGAGGACAGGATTTTTGCACTCAGGTCAATAGAAATTACCCTACACATTTTTATTTATAATTACTTTGTTGTGGACAGATTTTGTTATAGTTATTTATATTTTGCAATTGTTAAGGAATCTCAGATAGTTTTGTTGAGTGGGAGATCAAGATAATGAAAGCAATGTTGAACGAGTGAATTACAGTGTAGGATACTTTTGTTCTGGAATGATTAAACTATCGTGGATTATTGTGGCACACAAGTTGTGATGATGGAATAGACAATTATTCAGCACTGCATACTGATTTTGATTCTAACATTGAAAGGAACACTTTATTTCAGTTAACCTTTAAAGAGAGGGAAACATCTATTACCATAACTAATTTACAAATTGTAAAATAGGAAAGTATAAATTACTCTTTGATGAGGACAATCCTATATTCTATTTCCCTTGTAATTTCACCCCAAACGCGTGTTGTACCCACCATATTTTTCTTTCCTTTTTGACCCAATGTTCTTACATTCTATATAATGCCTTTCTGCAATCGTTTTACCTAGAGACTAAATTCAGGGGTTGAGTTGAGGTAACAATGGCAGTGGAACAACAACATTTGAAAGCTCTTCCTTCTTGGGGATGCTTTTCAGCCCCTTTCACCCCTTACAATCTAGTAAGTCATTAATTTTTATTTCAAATCTGTTGTTTTTTTAAAATAGTGAGGCATTCAAGCAGTTTTTCTTCCTTTTTTGTTTTTAATTTTTTTAATCAAGCGAATCGGAGCTCATTTAAATGGAAAATTAGGGATTTTGTAGCCTAATTACGAATTCACAATGTGCCGAGGCTTCTTTCTTTTTCTTTAAATTTATATTTTTTTCCTTGGATTTTGAACATCATTTTTTGATTTAAGATGGCGCTCTTGCTCAATTATTATTATTTTTTTTGTTAAATTCTTTCCAATTTTCAAACATGATTCGCTTTGATGCCATATATAGTTGATATTACTTTAAATTTATATAAAGGTAGAAAGGGTTTGTGTTTTTGGGTGACAGCCTAACAAATGGAACCTGCCTTGTTGACCTGAATTTGTTTGAGCTCAATTTTTTTGACAATATAAGTTCTATTATTTTCATAATTGTTTGCATGCATTCCTCACAGTTGGACATTCACAAACTTTATTTTGGTTCATTTCTTCGAACTAGGAAAAGTCTGACAAATAAGATTATTTTAATAAATTTCCCTGATTGATGCCTCACAGTTTGATATCTCCAAGTTTATTTTGCTTATTTTGTTCAACTTAGAAAGAGTTTGATTCTATAATTGGTGTGATTGTCTCTCAGAATTAATTGCAGAGAGTCATGTCATAGTTTTCTTTCTTCTTCATGTGATGTCGTTATGTCTACTGATGATATTTTTTAAGTAATTGTAGTGATGTGTCATCATTTGATCATACTATGTCATTTAATGTTATATCTTGATCTAAAGCAAACCAAGAGTTAACTTCCTTAAATCTTCTATTTATCCTATATAAATTAATCCCAATCTTAACTATAACTTATTGATTGAATAATTTTGTACTAAATTGATTAATGTTGGTTTAAATATGAGTTGGAATTGATTAATCTAAGTTGTATAAATATAAATATAGAAATAATAAACTAAGAATATAGATAAAATTTTGAAGTATAATTAGGAGTCAATATAAATATAGTAATGAATAGTTTAATGAATAGTTAATTAATTGATTTTCATAGTGGATTAATATATTTAAGATATATTATAATTATTTTCAATAGTATGGTTAGAGTGGATTAAACTAATTAAACTTATACTTAACATTCAACAATTATTTGAATTATATGTAACTAGAAAGGTTTGCCATATTTTATATTTTGTATCTTTTAACTCCAACATATTATTACAACAATGATAATTAAATATTTATTTATAGGATATGGAAACACATTCACCAACTCCAAATGTTATTGAAATTTCAAGCAAAAACAATGATGGCTCGATCAATGAACTTGATGCGAGTTCAACTGCAAATAGTGCCAACCTCTTCCAAAGTGATGTTCAATGCATGGTATCAAATATTGCAGCCAATTGCTCTAACATTTTGCAACAAATGAAGGAGACAAATATAGCTGATCTGAATGTACAAGAACTAGATATTAACTCGTTCCAACACACTTTGATTGAACTCCATTATACATGCATGAAAGTAGATGGATTTTCTAACTTCATGATACAATTGTTCCATGATTAGAAATTTGAAATAGGTTGTGGTCCTTGTATTAAACGTGAACTTGAGAACTATGCAGATAATATGTAATGCAATATTATATTTTGGGCATTACTATAGTAGCAATGTTTAGAGTTTACATTATTATAGGATATACTTCTACTTCTTGGTTATCATGTTGCTCAATAGTCAAACGATGTATTCTTGACTAGATAGGGCCTCTATTTTTGATCCTTTTGTTATGATTTTCATGTATCAATCTTGGCCAGAAAGGGTTTTTTTGTGATATGTAAAAACTCTTATATTAATATAAATATTATGATGCTCTATGCATCCTTACCGATTTGAAAAAAAATAATGTTTAGAGTTGTATATGATGTTGTACAAATATAAAACTATTAATAATCTCTAGTATATTATTTACATAATGTGCATTTGGATACAATATTTTTTGACTATCTTCTTCTTTATAAAACGTACGAATACCTACTATTGGTTTCTTTTTTTCCATATAAATAGTTTCTTCAATTACTATGTCTATTTTCATTATTTTATGTTTGAGTAATAAACAATGAGCTTAAACATATGTTTGGGCTTCTCTTTAAACTCACTTGAAACAATTGAAACCCTAAGCTTTGCTTTCATTTAATATCTAAAATAAGGATGCCTATCAAAGTTGAAAGGTCAAACTTTATATAAGTTTGTTTACATTCTACCCCTCACTCCTCATTACTTATTACTCTTTCCACTTGTACACAGACACATCTCTCGCGCTTGAGTCTTTCTCAAATGACAAGCATATTGATTATTGGAGAAATAAGTAACCTTCTCAAAGGAAAAAATGATCTTTGTCCTTCCCTCCAAATATTATCCTTGGAGCATATCAACCTCTTGCAATCTGCAAGCTTCAAATACCACTTACAACTTTCTGATGGAATGCACTCACATCATGTTCTCCTTCCTGACCAATATAACAACCTCGCTTCAATTGATGGTCTCATGAAGGGATCTACTGTTGAACTAATAGAGTATACTTGCAAGATTTCTAACAAAATCATGTATGAAATTGCTTCCCTACTTTCATCCATTCAAACAACCTCCTTTCTCCTTACGTACTTTCATTTGTGGCTCTTTTCTAATTTTATGATATTGCAGGGCTATTGTTATTATATCCATGAAAGTGGTTGGCATGGAAACAAGCATCATTGGGTCTCCTCTTTACCTTGCACATGCTGTCATTGGCCAGTCATCAAGCAACTCTTGATTTGAAAAGGGGTCATCCTCATCCTAGCCATGTTCTTTACAAGAAGATTTAATCATTCCAATCAAAGCATTAACAACTTACCATAAACAATGGTCCATACAAGGTCGAGCATTAGAAAAGTCAACGCTTCATGAATTTCAAAATGCCAAAGGCAAAGGGAAAGTTTTTGGCTTTGATCTTATAAATGAAGTAGTTGGTGAAATATATCTAACTTGCTTTAATGATGTTGCAAATGAATTTTACAATTCTATCGAAATTGGTCAAGTTTATGTAATATCCAATGGTTGGATTCAAATAACCAACCCTACCTATAATCGAACAACCAAACCATTTGAGATAATCCTCCAGTCATCCTCTAAAATAACACTTTGTGATCAAATAAACATTAACATACCTACCCACAACTTTTGCTTCAAAACAATCAAAGACCTTGAATCAATACCTCCGAATTCCCTTGTTGATGTTATTGGAATACTCATTTCTATATCTCCCACTTCCACTATACGCAAAAGAAATGGCTCTGAAACAACAAAGCGAACTGCTACTATAATTGACATGTCTAGTTTTACTATTGGCATCACACTTTTAAGTCCACATTGTGATGTTGATGGTAAAAATCTATCTGAAATGTGCTTAGACACAAACCCTCCCATTCTTCTAGTAAAATCTGGTCGCATTGTCTCGTGGAATGGCAAAACAATTGATACCATTTTTGCAACCAAACTTCTTGTTGACCTAGATGTAGAAGAAATGCATGCATTAATGTCTTGGTACATTGGTGAGATAATCACTGTGCCTTCAACATCATTGTCAGGTACATATAGTACTTCTTATAGCTTTGACGATCAAATGGTTATTTCTATAGTTCGTGAAATTTCCCTCTCAGGAAAAGTAGAGAATGCCAATGGTAGATACACTATAAAAAAATTATACTTAGATAACTTCTACTACCTTTCCTTCCCACTTACAGTACTCAATAAAAGGTGCAAAAGAATGTCATCCAAAAAATAGACAATACTTGGCATTGCCCAAAATGTTGTGTTGATATTCTTGAATGTGATTATACCTACATGTTGAAAATGGACCTAGAAGACCATACAAGTGAATTGCAAAATGTTATTGCATTTGGAGACATTGCACAAGCAATGATTGGTGTTTCAGCCAAAAATTTACAACTGCTATTGGTAGAAGTCGAAACAATTGAAAAGATACTAAGCAATGTTGTATCTCACCAATTCCTCTTCAATCTAAATATCAAACGAGAAGAATTTTGTGGTGCTTTTAAACTTAGCACAATTATTACAAGGTTTCAACACCTTAATTTCATGGATTGAAGTGTTGGCCTCCTTGATAGAATCTCAAAAGTGTCTTCAATTGTATAATTGGAAACATCATCCAGTACCTACTTACCCATCTATCCATAACATATATAATAAATACATTGTATCTCATTTTTTTTTGTTTCTAAAGTACTCTATTTTAGAAATATATTTTGTATGGATATAATCCAACATTACGCATGTAAATCTTAAAATTATGGATTTTGAATCTTTAAAGTTTGAAAATGTATTATATTATGTCTTTCAATATTTTACCTTGAAACAACTAACTTGACTATCAAACAACTAACAAATTATATACTTAATCTTTATTTCTTAATTTACAAATTGATTTTTGTGCAATCTCATCATAAATTTTATTGCAATATATATATTTTTAAATCATGATTTCGTCATTTAAGGCATTTTGCTTTAAGAAATTTGTTTATAATGAACTAATAAAGTTATCATTCGTATGTTCTCACAATTTTAGAAAAATATTTTGATTGTCTTGCCACTAAACCGATGAGGATGGTTGTATACCACCTCTTACATATGCTTAATTGTTCAAGTGTCAAAACTAACATGATACAATATAGTTAGCTTGCAAAATTTATGCATACGACACTTGGGGATGGTTTTCTATCACCTATAATTGGTTGTTTATGAACTTGTTCATTAATTTATGTACTCTCTATATTTGATGTCTATGTCTCTTGAGGATGGTTGTTTACCACCTCTTATTTGTTGCATATAAAATTAATATTTTTTATAATAACATGTTTAAGGAAGCTTAAATTTTATTATCTGGTTTTCTATCAACTATTACTGATTATTTATAAACTTGTACATTAATTAATGTACTCTATATATTTGATGCCTGGGACCCTTGAGGATGGTTTTTTACCGCCTCTTAGTTATTGCTTACAAAATTAATAATTTTTCATAATAACATGTTTAAGAATGCTTAAATTTCATTATCTGGTTTTCTATCACCTATTACTAGATGTTTATGAACTTGTTCATTAATTAATGTACTCTATATATTTGATGTCTAGGACTCTTGAGGATGGTTGTTTACCGCCTCTTAGTTATTGCTTACAAAATTAATAATTTTCATACTAACATGTTTAAGGATGCTTACATTTTCCCTCATATAAATGCCCGTCACTAACAACTTTCAAATATCTTATATTGATACTAACAACTTTCAAGATTATGAATATAATCATTAGATTTTGCTACAAAACAAATATTTAGTGCATAATTTACAACAATTCTTAAGATTGTGATAAATATATTTTCGTATAAGGCGAGTCCTAGATAAGGTCAATCTTATATACTCAATGCATTTTTTTAGTTAATTAAACAATGTTGTCTACTATATTTTATTAAACAATGATGTCTACTATGTTTTAGTTATATTTATTCTCTCAAAGTAATTATTTATCAAAGAACTAATACAGTTATCATTCCGATGTGCTCACAATTTTAGAAAAATAATGGTCTTGCAACTAAAATGACGAGGACATATGTGCACCGCATCAAATACACATACTTAATTGTTAGTGTCAAAACTAACATGATACAAGATAGTTAGTTACGAGCACTTACATGTATGGCTTATAACATTTTTCATTAATTAATGTACTCTCTATATTTGATGTCATAGCCTCTTAGTTATTGCTTACAAAATTAAAAAATTTCATAATAACATGTCTAAGGATGCTTACATTCTCCCTCATATAAATGCTTGATCCTTTATAATGATTCTAACACCTTTCAAAATTCTAGATATAATCATTATATTTCACTACAAAACAAATATTTACTGTACAATTTACTACACTTTCTAATATTGTATTAAACCAATAATTGTATAAGGTGAGTCATAGATAAGGCCAGTCTTATATACTCATTGCATTTTTAATAGTTATTTAAACAATGTTGTATATTATATTTTTAGTTATACTTACTCTCTCAAAGTAATTGTTTATCAAAGATTTGAGTTTGCATTTTACATAGGTAAAATTCTACACACTTTTGTAATACATTGCAGGCATTCCATTTTGTAATAAATGAGAGGACCTTCAAGATTCAACAATGCCAATGTATCACATCATCTAGTAGAGAACATATAAATCAATTGCGAAGGATACAGTACCATGCAAAAAAGGATGAAATCAACAAAGCTAGATGAGGAACACATAATGCTTCAATAGAAAGCAATGATCAAGAAATAAACAACACATTCAATACTTTCCTACCAATACCATCTGTTCCTATACCACTAACCTATTCTACCATGATCCAAAACATATTTTGCACATCTGAGTATATTGCCGCACAAAAAAGATTCCACTCAAAAATAGACAGACTAGCAATCATGCCTACATGTTCCATTTGCCTAGAGAGTTACCTAGGTATTTGAGTTAGAAAGTCAAACAATGTGACTAAGTGCTATAGATGCCCTGCTAAGCAAAAAGGAAATCATTTTTCAAAATGGAATAACATGGACCCTAGAAGCATGCCTCTTGCTTTGAAAAACCTTACTCAAGTAGAAGAGATGTTAATAGCAAGAGTCAATCCATTTCTACAAGTTAGGCATGCACGAGGAGGCCAATTAAAATATAGTGGCCATACAATTAGCTTTCCACAAGATATTACTGCTATTCCAAAATACCTACCCAGGCGTATCAACCAATTAGACATAATCATTATTAGAAGACAGAGTGTTGAGAATAAAAACTATGATTTTTATGTTAGTCAAGCACGAGTTCTTGCAGCCTTAGACTATAAGATTGCACATGATCCATACTACAAAGATGTCCAACTTGATGAATTTGCACTCTTGAGCTTGCATTGCATTCCTACAGATGTATCATATATGCTTCCACAAGATTCCACAAATATTCTAGATCCTAAGACACACTCCACATCCACAAATAGTAATGAGTTTTACAATGTTGAACAACAATTAAATGAAGACTCTTCTTTTGCAATTATTCTCCCAGCAACATGTAGGTAGGTTGAACAAATATGTGTCTTCTTACAAGTTAACCAGTCTCATCCCACATATGTTATGGAATGGCCTCCTATTACTTTATCACCAATCAATGAGTACAACATAGAGGGCTTGCTTGCAATGGCATTCCCTACTCTCTTCCCTACTGGTGTGGCACTTTTCAAACAAACACGCATCAAAGATGTTGAAATGCATGAATATGTTGTACATCTTATGCAATACCATGACAATAGATTTCGTCAACATCCATGCTTCTGATATTTCTTGTTAAATTTTATGATGCGACATAGAAGCCAAGCTACAACTGTAGTTTTTTTCAAGAAATGTTTTCATGAAAGTGTACCAAATACAGTTGCAGATCTGCGCCTTCACATGCAAGATTTACCTGATGACAAACTTGCTGATCACCTTATGCGTTTTGGCTCAAACCTACGTGGGACAAAACCCTTTTGGACAAGGTGTAGAGGAGAGCTATCGGATATGGTCATACAAGTTGGTTGTCCAACTTTGTTCTTCACACTTAGTGCAACAGATACCAAGTGGCTAGATTTACATAGTGTAATGCCCATCAAACAACCCATTGAACCAATGCAAGCATACCAATGGAGGATCAAAAACATAATTAACAATCCACATATAACTGCACTATACATGCATAATAGATTCACAGCCTTTCGTGAAGAGATCTTGGAGAAGCTTTTACTTGCACAAGACTATTGGTATAGGTCAGTAACATTTATCATCATTTGAATTTCATCCTCTACCAAGTACTTCATTATGAAAACTAATCCTAGCTCTTATGGCATCTCACAGATATGAATGGCAACATAGAGGATCTACTCATATTCATGGCTTCCTTTGGTTGCAAGGAGCACCTACCATTGAAAGCATAGATTTCAATAGTCTAGAAGCAGTTCAAAGTGTTGTGCAATACATGAGTAGATATGTTTCTGCATGGAACCCAAAAATAGATAGCCAAAGGGAACAAATGGTGCACCACTCCATCCATGATGACCCTTGCTTGTTGGACACACCAACAATCCTTGCATGTAACCCCTTTGCAGATTACACAGAATTAGTGAATCAAGTTCAATGACACACAAAATATAGTGAACAAACATGCTTGCAAAGAAAAGGGTCATCATTGTTGTGATGTTACAAAGTTCCTTGGGATTTGCATGCACCATCTACTTTTTCTACAAATGATATTGGGTACAAAACATTCCTACCTGCCATAAATGATGATATGGTCAACATCCACAACCCAACAATTTTATCAATTTGGTGTGCAAATGTTGATTGCCAACCTATTTTGTCATGCCATGCAGTACTAAAATATATTGCAAAGTATGCAGCAAAAGTAGAGCACAGATCTAAGAGTTGTCACCAACTTTTGAAATGCATCTCTACAAATATTGACCTAGAAAAGCCAGCTAAAACTGCATTTCCCAAGTTTGTAATTGAGAGCATTGTTGATCGTGATATCAGTGCACAAGAGTCCCGTCACTTGCTATTAAAACTACCACTGAAAATTTGTAGTCCTTCCTTTGTTTCTTTGAATGTCAATAGAAAAACCCTATGTCATGTGCCTTCTACTCAAGATTCCCACTAGCTACCTCAAACTTCATTGAAAGGTATATGGTCCAACCAATAGCATTAGAATCATTGTCGTTGATTGATGTAAGGAGAAACTAGAATTGTTCAAAGTCCCACACAAACTACAAGTGGACAAAAAGAGATATTCCAAACATTGTTCGTGTATCTCCATGGTTTACTGTAATTCCTTCTAAAAATAATGACATATATGAGTCCTTTTGTTGGAGTGAGCTTCTACTATACTTTCCTTTTCGCAACATTAGTCAAGAAATAGGCTCATGTAGGGAAGATATAATCACTCAATGGGAAGGAATGGCTAACAACTACCATGCATGTCATGTTGATTGCACACCACCAAAATCAAATAGCAACAATGATGATGAACTTGTGTCAGATGGACAAGAAGATATACAAGATGTTGATGCAGAGGAAAGGGAACTTCTATCCTCACTCTACCTAGGAAATGATCTTGACTTTGATGAACTAGACATGTTTGGGTACTGAGAATTTGACACATCCCACAATTGGGCTACCACTACAATTGACCCCTCCTTGATGGAGAATGCTATCACATTCATCGGCTCTAACCATTCACCACAATAATTTGAAAAAATTGAACCAAACTCACTTATTGCAAAGGAAAAGCTTTCTTTAGAGCAACAAAATGCATTAAATATTATTGTGAACCATTCTAATGATCATACAAGGTACTGCAGGAACAGGGAAATCATACTTGATTAATAGCATTTGAAATGCACTCTCCAAAAATGTGCCCATGAAAGAAAAGAAATTGCTTTTAATTGCCCCAACAATTGTTGTTGCTTTCAACATCAATGCATCAACCATTCATTCAACACTTCACATACCAATAAAAGAGATGAACCCTCTTCAAGGTCAAGCTTTATCAACTTTCCAAGAAAGCATGTATTTCATTCAATATATTCTAATTGATGAAATGAGCTTCATTGGATCGAGGTTGTTAGAACGCATTAACATCAGACTACATGAAGCATTCCCATACCATAATCAAAGCCCATTTGGTGGATGCTCTATTGTATTTATTGGTGACCTAGGCCAATTATCACTAGTACGCGACATTCCAATGTATGTTGGATTGTCATATGGCACAACACTTTGGAGAAGATTTCAAACAACAGTCACATTGAACACAATTTTCTGACAAAGACTTGAGCCTGCCCAAATAAGTTTTCGCAACATCCTTCAGAATATAAGGAATGCTGAGGCAATACAGGCAGATTAGGAACTGCTCATGTCACGCAATAGTGCCAAACTATCTTCCAGCGAACAAGATACATTTTCTTCATCCATACATTTGTTTGCAACAAATGATTTGGTTGAAAAACATAACAAAAAATGTTAAAAGCATTGGACAAACCAATAGCACGCTATATTGCTGAGCAAAAAAGGAACATAGTAAATTCAAATTTAGATGATGAACAACTACAAATAAAGGTGTTTTGTGCATTGGACAACAAGTTATGTTGAATACAAATTTGTGTGTTGCAACTGGACTTGTCAATGGTGCACTTGGTGAAGTAATTGCTATTGTATACAAAAATGAAACCAAGCCACCAAATCTACCTCTATTTGTTGTTGTTAAGTTTCAATAGTACACTAGACCTACATGGAACATAAATGAAAAAAATGGTTCCAATTGCTCTAGTAACACAAGGTTGTCGTCGACAAATCCATTGAAAATGGCTTGGGCTCTTACAATCCACAAAGCACAAGGTCTAACTATAAACAAAGCAATAATAGACATTGGAAACACTGAACAACAAGGACTCATCTTCACAACAATGTCAAGAGTAAGAAGTTTGTCAGATCTACAAATATTCCCTACATTTTCATTTCAAAGATACCAATGCATGGAAAAAGATATGTATGTAATCCTACGGAAATAAGAAGAGGACCGTCTCAGAAAATGTCTATAGAAAATCCCAACAAAACAAACTACTAAATATATATTTCAAATTTAGGGGCAGGGCCCCTGGCTCGATTGGCTAAGTAATTCTGTTGTAGTAAAGATGGTCACGAGGTCTAGTCTCCCCCCATCCCCATGGTACCGGAGGATGTCTTGTGCCAACGTCACTGGTCACGTGAAAAAAGTTTATCAGGCACACACACACACACATATATATTTCAAATTTTTTGGTTTTGTTGTCCCACTTTTACCTATGAAATACCTTTTTATAATTATTCATTGTTAACATGCTTACAATAACTTCATGATAAATCTAATGAAATCATATTTTCTATTGAAAATTTAGAAATTTAAATCTCAAATTCTTGTATTTAAAATTTTATTTCATATATATGTTGTTCGGTGAAATAGTTATCATTTTATCCTATGTCCATCCCTTAAATGTCATTGGATAATAAAATATTAAACAAACATTAAACCATTTGATATGTTGTTTTTAAAATTTAGAAATTTAAATCTCAAATTCTTGTATTTATATATATTGAATTGTTTTTGTTTTGTTGTCCAACTTTACCTATGAAATACCTTCTATAATTATTCATTGTTAACATGCTTACAATAACTTCATGATAAATCTAATCAAACCGTATGTTCTATTCAAAATGTAGAAATTAAAATCTCAAATTCTTGTATTTAAAATTTTATTTCATATATATGTTGTTATATGAAATCATTATCATTTTATCTTATATCCATCCCTTTAAGTAAAACTCATTAAATACATGTTCCTCTCAAACTCATTAAGACTCAATAATGAAGAACTAAAACAATTATGTGGGATTCATATTAAACGTTACAACAAAATGAAACAAAATATATTAAGAAATTGGGTTGCCACTACAATTGCCCCCTCCTTAGTGGACAATGTTGTTGAATTCATTGACTACAACTATTCAACAATAGAAAACTTGTGCCAAATTTATCTAACTCTAACAAAATTGCGCTCTTAATTACGCCGAAGGCGTTCCCTTTGGCATACGAAGGCTTGACTTGGTAGATCTATGGTCAACATTGTTCAATTTCTGTGCAAGACGATTGAAAAAAATCAGACTGTTCATTTTCTGTTCCACGTCAATTTTTCTTTGTCTTTTCGTTTGCGAGTTTTTCCCCAATTCTTTGTTTACGCTGAGATGCAGAAGGTGGCAGTGTGTACGGTGCATCGTACATTGGATCAGTGAAGAAAAACACGCTAAGGCAGTAGTCGGAAAGACATTTTGTTCTGTCACTCCGAAAATAGCAATATACATCGCAACAAATTTATTGTCAAATATTTACCAGTTTAAGTCTAAAAACATTTTCAATGTAGGTGTCCAGCTGCCAGCATGTCATTCAATTGTCAGAATTCGAAGCCCTAAAATTGTTTTTTTGCCGAATAAATAGAAAAATGGTGGGAAATTGAGAATTGAAAAATTGTCTGACATTGGGAGAAAGGATAGCAGAATGGATTTGTGTGGGCAATCATGCTCAATCAAATTTCATTTTGTTTTTATTTTAATACACTAAAAAGATGGCTAATAATTGGGAATTGCTATTACCAAAAGCTATATGTTAATATGATGTGTATCACGAGTTGGAAGCAAACTTCAGGGCTTGTATTTATCTGTTACATGGAAGTGCATTTAATAGCAATGGGGCCAAAAATAGGTAATAGGTCAATTAAATTGTATGTGATTTCATAAGTTTTCTCTTTTAACATGCCTTATAAGACATATATATATGTAAGAGAAGATTCATTTGAATTATATTTATAAGTATAATATAATATTATATAGTTGTATATTTACCTTAAAGATATTATATATTGAATATTTATAATTTAATTATATTTATTTTTATATAATATATAATATCTAATATAATTAAATTTATTGTTATATATAGTATATTTTATATAATGTAAATTATTTAGTATATTTTAAAAATAATATTATAGTATAGAATGGTATATTAATAGTAAATATTTATTTATAATTTAATTATATTTATTTTATATATAAAAATATAATATCTAATATAATTATATTTATTATTATATATAGTATATTTTATAAGATGTAAAATTATTTAACAAATTTTATAAATAATAATATATTTATATTAAATATTTAAATACATTTGCTACTTCATTATATATATAATTTTTAAAAAAAGGAAGAAGAGGAGATGTAGAGAGAGATTTGAGAAATAATAATATATTATAAAATATATTAAATATTTAAATATATTTGTTACTTCATTATATATTGAGTTTGTGAGTGTGTGGGTGTGAGAGAGAGAGAGAGAGAGAGAGAGAGAGAGAGAGAGAGAGAGAGAGAGAGAGAGAGAGAGAGAGAGAGAGAGAGAGAGAGAGAGAGAGAGAGAGAGAGAGAGAGAGAGAGAGAGAGAGAGAGAGAGAGAGAGAGAGAGCGCTTGGAGTTGTGGAAATTGAAGGTTGAAGATCTTTTAGTGGAGAGAGATGAGTGGATCATAATAATTGTTGCACTCAATTTTCTGCTATCAACAATGGATGAATGGGATGCATGGAAGATGCGCAAGTAGGCCATCAAAAATATATCTCTTTCTCTATTCCTTTCTCTCTATCAATATCCCTCCCTCTCTATATATTTATCTCTCTCTCTCTGTATGTCTCTTTGTCTCTTTGTTACTTGTCACTTCTCTCTCGTTGTCCCTCTCTATCTCTCTACCTCTCTCTATCAACCCATATCTCTCCCTCTCTCTACCCCTCTCTATATATTTTTGTCTCCCTCTCTCCCCATCTTTATCTCTCTACATCTCTCTATATCCTCCATTAGGGTTGTTCCAAACCACATCAAACGATCAACTAGATGAGAGTGGGGTAGATTTTTCATATCTTCATGTAGTCCATTGACTGGTTTGATCAACTGTCCCAAACATATTAATGTTAATATTAGCACATTTTTTCCACAATTGCAGAAAATATATAGGAATATATCCAATAATGCAAAGAATTGCCTAAAGTGGCTTGAATAACTCTTGTATGGGATGGTGTCAATTGCTTTGCTTTGCATGCTCGTCGAGAATAAAACAATACTTTTGTTTTCAAAGAATGGTTGAGAAATTACTTTAATTACATAGAGTGACAAATAAAAATGAAAACCTAAAATTTTATAAATAAAATATTTATTAACCATTATAATGTTATAACCTATTACATATATTTAAGTTAAATTTTTATTTTTTTAATATTTTTAAATTTATTTAAATTTTTATTTGTAACTTTTAAAATAAACTCATCTTCCTACCATCCCAAAAATGGGAATTGACCAAGATGGTCCCTAGAATGGAACCAAGCTAGCTCATGTCTTCAACATCAACTATTCAAGGGTTAAATTTTCCATCTATTCAGTTATTGGAGAGACGTTGCTTCAAGACTTCTCATGAGTCATCTTGTTTTCAAGGTGACATCCATTTTTCTCTCTAACACAATGGACTTCCTCCTTCTTGCAAATAAGTTGTGTTAGGCTCTACAAGATTACAACATGGAGATTGGTGTCACCCCAATTGGTGGCCTCTTCCTATTTGAGCAAATTAGATCCCCGTGACCTTTTTTTGGTGTCAAGTTACTAAGTAATGTTGTGTCCCACTAATTCCTCTTCAATTTAGTTATCAAATGAGAAGAATTCTATGGTGATCTCATAGACTTAGTACTATTATTCAAGGTATCAACACCTTATTTGATGGACTCAAGTGTCCTTGATGAAATCTTCAAAATGACTTCACTTGCATAATTGTAAACCTTGTCCACTATGCATTTATCCATATATTCATAGCATATAATAAGCACATTGTATGCCATCTTTTCTTTATTCATAGTGTAGTCTAATTTACAATTTTCTACAACCATTCTCAGCATACCCATTGCACACTAAGGTGCAATTGCACAATATTCGTAGACCTTCACTTTAAATTGAACGAATTAGGAATGAACAACAAACACATATCTTGATGCCCACAATGCCCATAGCCAACCCACTTCAGTGGCTTCATGGACACTACACACAACTCTTCCATTGTAAGGCCTTTGGGAGAAATAACAACCTTATAATATCGTGGATACTTAGTGCAAATGTGTCTTTGATTATTAGAGTATATTATATCTCTAATATGAGGTAGTTGAAACCATTTCTCAAGATTTATATAATTACCTCTACATTGTATTATCATTAAAAAAAATGCTTTATACTTTACATCTCTCATTCACATTGCTTTATGTCTCTTTCTATATACACAATGTATTATACTACGCCATATATGCTAAATCCTTTTCATTATGATCACCACCTAGGTTAATCTTCAAGAATATCATAATGCTAATTTCAGTCATACATAAATACCATAATTTTATGGTTCGGTAAATACACCCATCATACATGATTTTACATAGAATAATTTAGCATAGGTTTTGTGTATCGTCATGAGAACATAACCTATTTTATCGCAATTATAGATAACTTAGCTCTTGGAGTTTCTAGAATGTCATGTCAGTCACTCATATGCATCCTAGATCGTAGCATTTACAAGTGGCATTTTCACTGTCATTTACAATAAAAATGAACATTTGATTGTCAAAGCTAGAAGAAAGAATGTCTGTACTTCATATTTAGATAGTGAAGATAGAGTGGAAATTTCAATAGTATACTAATACTTTAATGCATGCATTTTTTTAGATCTAAATCAACAAAAAATAGTGTAAAAATGGTATCAATTATTAACAATTTATTTTCAAGCTATACACCTTTAAATCTTACATGCATCTTGCATCCTTTAAAATTGGAACCTTCCCATGGCATGGGTGAGGGTTCTACTATATTATAAATGTTGAGAATAAGACAAAAGTAAAATAAAATAGAAATGATATACAAATATAAATGCACTATAGGAAATTATTTATCATTGCACTGAAATTTATCATTATAGCATCTTTCCAAAATGCCATGCCAATCACTCATATGCATCCTAGCTCATGGCATTTACAAGTGGCATTTTGTCCAACATACATCCATATCCAATTGAAAAAGAACATTAGAAAATATTTTTACTTTTCAACCGATGTGATCTAAAACGAGTGATTAAAAAATTATAAAATAGAAGAGAATAATTAAAGAAAAACTAAAACATTCAATTGTAGGTTTTGATCTCATAATAGGTAGAAGCCCCTATAATAATTTGATAGGAAAAAACATGAACACAAGGGATAGGCTAGAGGGAAGCATTCCTTTATTCTTTATGAATTTCCATGGATTGTGAACTATGTAAGGCATTCACTGTATTCAAGTGTAACTTGACAGATGGACTTCAATAGATTATAAATTCTTTATTTCTTATATCTAAGTTCTTGCCCAAATTGAAGAGGCTTCCAAAAACAAGTATTGAAAATTAATTGTATTGGTTGGATTTGGAGTTCCAAATCACCTTCTAGGTCGGTAGTGGAATCTTAAAGAGTTTGAGCAATGCCCACCACACTTTTACTTTTAGTATGTCTATAGTATACCAAAGGGTGTATGGACAAACCATATCCTTATTTATGTATGATGTTCAACTAAAATTTGTGGATTTAAAGTACCTTTCAGTTTCAACTAGAGAATATGGCTACATCCATAACCTTCCTATGAGTAATTATTTCTAAATTTTACCTTTACCACCCATGAAAATTGAAGAGACATTTCCTAAAACACAAAATCATTAGCCATCATTGGATAGCAAAACTAAGCTTAACTGCATAAACATAGTGGCAAAAAGTGTTGTTGTTGTGTGATAGACTTGGGGCTACAATCAATCCTTCTAATGGAAAAACCTACATTAAAGATCAAGGTATGGTACTTTTACAATGTAAAAAATGGAGCTTGGTATGGGTTGGTCCATGTCAACTAGCTCCAATAGAGCCTCATAAAATGGTACTTCTCATGCCAAGGATCCAACAATTAAAAAAAAAGAGAGTGACTTTTAGTTAGTCGTTCCATGTTAATGATCCAATGATAACATGAGATTTACTAGAGCGATGCAAGATGATTCAAATAATCACGCCCATTCATTCTACCCTATACCTTCATCTGTATAAGGAGAAAAAAAATTTATTGAAATTTTTCAACTATTGTCACCTTAGAATGAATAACATAGGTACACGTTCGAAAACATTCACTGGCCACATGTATCGAATGAAATGCCAAGATTGACTAGTAGAAGCTCCCATGTTTTTACTTAGATGGTAGAAACTACTATCTTATGTTGTATGCAGGTGGTGATACTCGTGGCAAATGTTAAGGTTGTGGATCCATCGGCCAATAGAGATGATCCTGCAAAAAACTATATTCAAGTAGTAACTGTGGATGGCCATGAGTTTTGGTTCATGGGATTTATTAAATACCACAAAGCTCTCAACAACTCGAGATACTCTATTCCAACATCTACATAATAACATGGGCCATAGGGATACAAGACAATCATCATTCACTTAAAGACATGGAAATTGAACTTCCACAACTATTCAGCGTACCCATTGCACACCAAGGTGCGATTGCTAGTAATAAAACTATCCGCCTGCCCATTGGACCCAATTGCTAGTTTTATTACATTTATTAGCCTATATTACTTAACCCATAGATGATTCATTTTTACCACTTCATCCGCCAAATCGCAACGCGTAAAAAAATGTGGATTTAGAATTTGATTATACGACTCGAAAAATCCACATTAACTTCCTTTACCGTGTGAGTATATTGTTTCGTCGGAAATTAATTTGGTTTTCCTGAAAAAGAAACCCTAGCGAAAAAAGTTTATGTTTTCATTAGTTTGCTCTGATGAACGATAATAGATTCGTAAATCTTAGAAGAGAACCTGAATAGCTACTTTAAAAACCCCTTCAAATTGATCATATTGTTTTCGCAAACGGTTCATTGGCTTTTCTCCATCCTTGTTTGCAATAATGAGCACACCAGCCATTAGAGATCTGCAGCATCAGCTGGAAAACCAAGCCAATTCTCTCAGCAAAATTCAAAAGGGTATGCAGTTTATGTCTCACCACTTATCTGTTATTAAAAAGAGTTCACACATCTCTTGTTTAAAACAGTATATAAAATAATGCAATACATACGATTTATCTTTTGTTTTGTTACAGACATTGCAAAGAATCACCAAATCAGAAAACAGTATACAATCCAGCATGGTGAAAATGAGATGGTCCAGAAGGTAAGACATTATTTCATCTTGTTACTATTTTATTTTCATTAGTGTTGAGGGGTTTTTCTTTATTTTGTGAATTTTGGATGAGGGTAGGTGTTGTTTTGTAGGCTTACTGATATTACCGTATTTGTAAAACTTAGGTTTACTAGAGTGTTTCCTATAATAATTACACTGCAACCTCACCAATTGTTCCCGAGAGCTATGAACTGTCATAGGGGCATTGAAACCAACTCATTTTCTTGCAAGTATCCCCTTTGGCCAATACGCCACAATCCCTTTGACAGAGTCGAGCAATTGAAATTTAATTCATTTGTGTATTATATGACCGCAGGAGCTGGAGTTACTAAGCGAGGATGCCAATGTATATAAATTGATTGGACCTGTGTTAGTGAAGCAGGATCTTGCTGAAGCGAAGGCCAATGTTAGCAAGAGGATTGAGTACATAACTGCAGAACTGTAAGTTTTTTAGTTTTGAATGCGCGTTTCAAAGTTCAGTGTAGTTTATTCTGTAAATGCTTATTGCAAATCAAGCCGGGAAATAGAGGTTTTATGAGTTCTAGTATGGTAAAGTTATCATATTCAAACCAAATACCTTTAATATGTCAGGGCTTTATTAAACCAATCCTGAAGCATCAAGGGGTTGGTTACCATAACAGCAAAGCATCCAGTGAAACTTTCAAGTCCTCTTCATGTCAGGTCTTTGGAAGCAAATGGAAATCTTTGCATTCCCTTCATGTGAATGCTACGTATTTGATTAAAACCACTTGAATTGATGCTCATTTGGATACAAAGAAACCCTTTTGCCAGGTAGAGGCTCTTGGGCTTTTACTGCTCCCCGGGCCAGGCCAATTTTTCCTGCAATTAGGTGTAATCCTTAGGCATATTGATTGCTTGCCTCTAGTGACTGGCGCATGCTCCTTGCTGGAGAATTTCTCTGCATCCAAGCTTTGAACTCTGTCATCCTAACAAACACAGGCTAGTTTGATTCCTGAGCCTCATAAGCTCATTGAATAACGGAATAACCTTTGCAGAACATAGTTAATCTTTACAAAGTTTGTCGAGTTACTCTCATTACCACATAAACATGTATTTTTAGGTAGTATTTACGTTAGATTTAATAGTGCTCCTTATTTGAAGATAAATTTTATTAGTTAAATGAAACAAGCTTTGTGTAAAGCCTGCTCATTTGGGGTGGCAGTCGTACTTGGCTTACAATAAGACTGCTCCATAAGTCCAAATGTGCTGCCCTCAGTCAATTGAAGCATCTTGGTTTCTTGGACTCGTTCAGAAACAAATGTGGTTCAGATTCTACCTACCTTGGTTAAGTATCCAAGTACAAATTCTCAAGTTGAAGTCTCAAAATGAAAATACAGGTACAGAAAGGAGAGCATGCAAAGAATGTGCAAACAGTGAAGTAACTTTGGTCTCAAGTTGAATTCTAACTATGGGTTGGGTACATATGGCTGGTTGGAATTGCAGAGAACTATTAGCATAGAATAATAGTGTGTAGCAAGCTATCAACACCCTAACAAATTTCTGATTCGATAGAGCGCAGAAAAAGCCTCATCATAAAGTTCCCTTGCTCAACTAGCTCATTAATCATATTTATACAACATGTGAATCTCTCATATCAACATTTTACACTATCTACTCAGTGAGTTGCACAAAAATTGTGTTGTAAGATATGTCTTAACTAAACACAATTTATAAGTATATAACTATAATTGTAGGACATCTGGTTATCCCTAACGAAATACTGTGCATTTTTCCTGCAAAGTAGATGATTGTTGTATCATGCTATGGTTCCTGTTCAAGGATTTACTACTTAATTAAAGTAAATTTACCTATTTATGTTGATGTATAGTAGCAGAACATTTCTTCCAAATGACATGATGGCAAACCTGAACTATGTGATACTCATTGTAAAATTGTTCTCATTGCTGCTCTACTTGATAGTTTAAGCAGGAAATATATGATGTAAGTGAGATAAGAGTCTCACAGTTAAACCTAAGGCCTCAGAAGCAAGTGGACAATTCATGTGCAACACACCATTGACAAAATTGCATCCTCCAAAGCAATCCACTGCCTTTCTCTAGGGGATGTGGGTTTGGAACTATTAACAGCCTAGCCATTGTAATATCCCCCAGTATTTGAGGATTTAGATATTTGGTTATTGCTGGTTACTCACAGTATTTCATACACAGTCTATATTATCTTGAACAGGAGTAATCAAACTGGAAACATAACATAGACGGCCTCATCCTATTAGTATCCACAGGAAATTTATCTGTAGTTTGTAGTTGTAATTCTAGATAACACTGCCGCTATGAGTCTTCTTGGCTGTATGATGAATCGTGGTCCAATACAGTGCGAATGGGGCTGAAATCTCTTTACCCAGAATACCAATCCCAGACCGTCTAGAGAAGATTTGAGGATTTGCGGATTCCTCTTGTAGACACTGTGGTCAATAACTAGTCTGCCTTCAACTCATGATTCCTCTAATTGTGATCTCAATGTTGTGCTTGAGATTTGCTTCACAAATGTTATGACGCCCAATCTCTAATCCAGTTGTCGCAGTGGTGAGTATAGCTGGCGCGGGAGACACTGAGGATTTTGCTTGAAGTTGGTGCCATGACACAGATCTGCGGCCACTCCTTATGTGAGTTGATTCACCCCTTACCAGGCCAGTGCTCCATTGTCTCCACAGAATAATGTGGTTCCCCAACGAAGGTCACTCAATGATTTGGAAACTGTTGTTTGTATTGATAGCTATCACTTCCAATGCAGACTTAAGATGGTGCTTTGATATGGCAATATATGAATTAGCAGTATAGCCACACTCAAAGGAACTACTGTTGCAGGTGTAGACTGAAAGATAGTGAATGGTGTCCTTCTCAGATCTGGCGTAGACTTCAGGTCCTATGATATAAATATATCTGCTTGTGATGGCTCCAGTGAACAACCTGAGAATTTGAACAAGAACTCTAGTCAGTGCCACTACAATCCCAACATGGAATTGCCAAGTATGAGGAAATGATTTCGTCCTAACCTCTAAAAGTGTCGTCAAGGGTTTTCGTCCTTGCAGGCATGAAAGCTTGAACTCAAATGACAAGTGTGACTATGGAAAATCGGATAATTCAAAATGAACAATTTGAGCTTGTAGATATACCTTCTTCAATTAGGACCCATGGGACCTAACTTGCCACCAAATTTTGAATTCACCTTTATTATATTTTATATTTTTGTCTTTATTTATGTATTTTTAATTTTAGTGTTTAAAAACACTTTTTATTTATTTTTAATAATATTAATATATCTTAATTTGGGAAAAGGGACATGACATCCATAGAGAGGTGTTTTTGAGAGCCCTATATATAAGCGTTGACTTGCCAGCTATTCGCCACTCCAACCTTGGTCAGCCATCAGCGATGTAGAGACTGGCTATTCAGCATGCTGGCTCCGTATTCTAGTGAGCACCAGGGAGAGAGAACCATTTGTTTAGGCACTTGACCAACGACCCTATTTCCCTATCTCTATGTGAGGGGGGCCGAGGGAGCTTTATTCCCTTTTACGTGAAAGAGGAGACAGAAAAGTTATAATGAGTGACAAGATAATCTGCTCTGGATACTTACTGTTTTCATAATTTCCTTGAGATTTTATTATCATTGTTGAAGCATATTCAATATTAAAGTTCCTTATGGGGGCCATTAGAGCTCCATATGCGGCTACAGGCATTCAAAGTGACATCCATGCCCATTTAGCAATCTCTAATGGAAGTCAACTACATTTGAGTGAATGTCACTGGAGGTCAGTGATTATCCAATCCCAACTGTTCTGCTGGGTCTCCCAATAATTATGCATAAATTTTGCATATCTTATATTCAAAGCATCTTTGAGTTCCAACAGATGATTCACAGAAAGTGTAGTCTTCCTGGCCAAGGGTCTTACCAGAACTGTATCCTTTCATCTTTAACATCCATACATAACTACCAGCCATTAAGAGGACAACACTTCTGAATAAAAATCCTGATTCAATAACCACAATTTAAGGCAGCATTGGAGATGTTTTCTAGCTCCACGTTATCAAGACATTTCTTTCTCAGACTTTTGCTCCATGATTGGGAATGTTCTGTATACATATGCCAAACAAGTTTAGCCCTAAGTCCTAGATATGCCAAAACAGTTTAGTCCCAAGTCCTGGTTTAAAAAATTGAGCTTCCAGATGCTAGAACCCACCTTCCATTTCGTTAATAGGAGTATTCGTGTTGGTGTTTATATTACATCATAGTTAGTAGTAAATGAAACACTATTGTACATAATCCTAGGTGTAGTAGGATAATATTATATATTTCCTAGATACACTAAAGTTCAACAGTCGTCTAGAAGATGAACTGATCAGTCATTTCACCTTTATAAATATGTACATTTTACATGAATGGAATATGAATTTCATTGAACATTTTATTGTTGTCCGGTCCATTTCATTTGTCAATCATTTCATCTGCATTTCATTTCCGGGCCTGCAGTAAATAATGTTAGTTGCAGGAATATCTTGTTACTCGTATGGAGGTTGCATAACGTAGTTGTAATGGGAAAACAAGGCTTTATAAGCCAATTTAATGTAATGTAAAATTCAATGAATGGAATCCCAATGAAATAATATATAATAGAGCAATTTATATCTGCAACAATGGTGTAATAATCTGTGTGTGTTTGCTCTAGCAATTTCAATATGGTATCAGAGCAGTAGACGGTTATGGGAGAAATGGAAGGAGGATGAAGAAATAACTATACAACCAGCACATTTTTCAACAACATTGAAGACTGTGGCTGCTTGTGGACATCATGAGGCTTATAACATTCCTAAAAGGTGTTTATTTTGTGCTCCTGGCTGCTCATTCCTTGCACAAGCAATTAAAAAGGCAATTCATTTGTTTTTAACTTTTTAGTCTATGTTTGTCCAGCAAACAACAATGAGTGGAGTGTGGGAGTTTATGAGCATTTGGTATAGGTAGTGTGGAGTTTATTCATCTATCATTGGGAGTTGATAATATGCAGCAACGAAGCTATTGCAATCAGAAGACCACACCTAGCATGTCATTTTTCATGCCCAGCAGGTCCCTGGCAGAAATTTAAACCTCTCGTGAAGATATAAACATGCTGCCAAATCTTGTGTACAGCTTCATTGCAGTTTTACAGCCAGCAAAGGGCGAGTGACAGTGTCTGGTGTGTGATAAGGGCAACATTGTTTTTGTTTGCACTCGGCACAGGAAAAAGCAACTTGTGTTTTATGTCCTTTTGATTTGTGCAGATTTCTATTACACACCAACATTAGAATGTTGGTTGAGTGGGCAATGAATGTGGCAGTTACAGTCAAGCGTGGATTATGACACACGTTACTAGGTGGTGCTTTTAGTAGAAATGTTTCTAGTGAAAACCAATAAAAATAAGGCTGTAAATCTGCAAATGTGGAAGTCAATTGAATTGCCGCAGTGAAAGGACGGTCAATGTTTGTTTTTATTTGCTTCAGCAATGTCACCTTGAGTGCTAAGTAT
This sequence comes from Cunninghamia lanceolata, assembly GCA_027924645.1. NCBI lineage: Eukaryota > Viridiplantae > Streptophyta > Pinopsida > Cupressales > Cupressaceae > Cunninghamia > Cunninghamia lanceolata. The sequence goes on along the minus strand of BSBN01000636.1, from coordinate 7,074,940 downwards.
ACTGGCAAAATAAATTAATTATTATTGTTATTTGGACATTTTAAAAATCTTCATATGCTGATTGGCAAACTTAGTTTGAAGGAGATGTTTTGGAGTAGAAATAATTTCCTAATTTTCTAATGGTAAAAGTGAATAGTGGGAAGCGTGTTATTTGGGTGTTGTTGAATTAGAAGGTAAATTGAAGGGTAAGTTTGACAATCTCCATTGAACAAAAGTCATGTGTATCTACCTGTGAGAGTATATTAAGATTTAATGACTGTGTTTGATGAGTTGGTTGGTAGTGGTGATTAAAGTCATTTGGCTTTGTTTTAGAGGAGACAAATTCAAATCTCATTAATTGCATACCTTTTTAAAAATTTGTATGGAATTTCTGTTTTGTAATTGGAGAAAGGTGTTATAAGGATATTTTTTGAACTTATTGTAAATGGGTGCACTATTTGTTGAAAACTGACACCCTAGTTTATGCATATCGACATATATATACTAGTGTGGCAATTATCAGGGCCATCCATGCTACACATAATGGGGCTTTTAGAGACTCACATGCGACATATGATGGCTAGAGTTTAAAGAAGATCAAAGAGGAGGAGGCTAGAGGACATGGGAGGTTGGAGGAATCTTTATCATCTCGAGCTAGCTTCTCGCTTAGAGACGGTACATTGCACGAGAGGCACCAACAAGGGGGGCTTTTCAGTTTTTGATTCTTGTGGGTAGTTGAGTATGTTTTGATCCACAAGAAGCATGTTGTAGCTATGGATAGTTCAGTATGTCTTGATCCATAGACTTGGAGATTTGTAACTATGGATAGTTGAGTATGTCTCAATCCATAGAGGGATTGATGTTGTTGCTGTGGATAGTTGAGTATGTCTCAATTTGCAGTTGGAGTATTGTACTGTTGTGGATTGTTAAGACTCTTGCGATTCACAAGAGGAGTGTACTTATGAATAGTTGAGTATGTCTCAATTTGTAGGTATTGTTGGACAATCAGGACATCCATTGATATGTTCAATTTGGTGTGTCTTGGGCGAGCAAGGAGATTTGGCGGAGCCGATTCATCAAATTTTCAAATGGACTGCTATGTTCAGTCCATGCAGTATTCATTCCTTTTTTTGGATTGATGTAATAAAGGGGGAATGTTGGAGTTTATATCACATCATATAGTATATATTTTAGATAAATACACAAATAAATAGGTGTTAGTTTAATAGTTAGTAATAAATAATGTTAGTTGCGGGAGCATCCCATATGGAGGTTGCATAAGGTAGTTGTAACGAGAAAACAAGGCTTTTTAAGCCAATGTAATGTAATGTATTAACCAATGAATGAAATCCCAATGAAATAATATATCATATAGCATTTTATATCTGCAACAATGGTGTAATAATCTGTGTGTTTGCTCCACCAATTTCAATAATTCTTTGATTTGATCAGTATTTCTTTGAGTTTTGGGGATGGGCTTTAGAGATGGCCAAAGTCGACCAGATTTAGGGGATAGCTATTAAAATAATATTTATATATTATACAAATAACTAAAAAGAACTTAAACAAACTAAAAGACAAAATGAAGACCTTCCTCTTCCTCTTTCTCATCTTTTCCTCTTCTCCTCGTCTTTATTTCCACTTTTCTTCTTTTCTTTTTGGTGAATGGAAACTAACAATGGGCATTGGGTTTAGGGTTTTAGGCTATGTCACAAGGTTTGAGTTTGTGTTCATGTTCAGCAATGATAAAATTCGGATGAAGTTTGGCAAAGGGAAAAAATTCATGGTTAAGTTCGCCTTATATAAATTTGATTTTAAAAAAATTATAAGTAATATATCTACAAAATTATTAAAATAGTTTAACATTGCTAAATAGATTTGAAATCTTAATAAAAAGATGACACATTTATAAACCACAATAAACTTATCAAAGTTAAACCATAAAAAACATATGAAATCATGATTGCGAAGATATTTTTATAATATGAAAAATGTAAAATAAAAATATATATTAAATTTTTATTTTTAATTTAAAAACAAAACAAAAATATTATAAATAATAAATTAAATTTAAAAAACATATAACTATTTAAAAACATTTTCCTTTACTATATAATTATTAATAATGATTAATTATCAAATCAAAATAAGTTTAGAATTCTGAATAATGTTTATCCCTACTGAAACACATTACTTTGGCTATTTCGGTAGAGAACCTAATTTACATCCTGCCTTTCGTAGACAACTTATTATAAAAGTGATTTCTACGAGGGCAAGGGAAGATCAAAAACCCAATTGGGCGTTGCACACCTATGACTGCATCGGCCCACGATTTCTTAGTCGACAGACCAAAATTGGAATCGACTACTCCAACATAATCTTCAAATAACCCTTGTCAAGACTACCCCCCACTAGCCGCAAGCACAAAACAGAAGAAGCGCCTTGGCTTATTCGAACCAAGATCTAACAGGGGCGTCAAAGGGAGAACTATCATGTTCTAAAAAACGTTTATTTTAAATATATTTTATTAAAAAAATCACCCCCATTTTCTTTACGAACATGAGGCGAATTTAGATGAATTTTTTATATTGTTTTGAAGTTCGTTGAATTTCGAACTTCATAGTAGAAATTTGGCAAAACCTATGGCATAGGTTTTAGGTGTATTTTAGTTGGAGGGGGGCGGGGTGCAGAAGTGGGGCGGCTTGGTGGGGCTTTTTTCATGACTTTTTATTTTTGTTTTTATGTTTCTTGAGTGGAGGGCAGACGAGATCCCTTGGACATACCCTGGCCATCTTGGGAATGTCAGGGCATTTCCAAAACATCAAAACATATAGGATATGTCCTATAAACTTGCAAAAAGGGGGGCGGGGGGAATGCTGCAACCCCATCCCCAAAACATCCTGGATGTCTAGGAGATGTTGTTTAACCCTAAGGATGTGTCACCATGGATCACTGCATATGATGTACTCTGTCATAGGAAAGATTTCATCATGGTATTCTTATTCCTGAAAACTGTGTTGGGAGATGTGAAGATGGAAAAGGAATAAGACATGAATGTTTTGAATCTATGAATGCCCAACAAGGGATGACCATCTGCCCTTCCAAGACAAAATGCGATTTCTGAATTTGTCCAGGAGTTCAAACCTCAAGTTGGGACTGCATTTTCTTGCAGGGTCTTCCAAATACTTGAATGGGAACCTGCCAATCTCAAAACGGAGAAGATTGGACAGGCATCTGTCTGCTGCAATGTACATTGAGAAGGAGAACCCTAGATTTGATTTTGCTAATGAATTGCCCCAAATCTTCTTCAAAGGATTGTAGCAGCTTTGGAATTATTGCACTTCATAAGTGAGGGCTTGACCCAAGGATAGTATCATCCACAAAGGGATGATGATGAAATGGCCTGAAATTTGAGGCAACTATTTGGCCGAAAGCTTATGTTGGAAGACCTTACTTGAACCAAAGCCCTCTTAAGAGCCTTTGCCAAAATAACAAAAAGATATGGGGAGATGTGGTCCCCTGCTGGAGTCCCCGAGAGGCTTCAGAGAACTCAGTTGAAATTCTATTCAACAAGGTTTAGAAGCTAGGTGAAGAGATTACATTTTGAACCTAAGGACACACCTTTTGAGATACACCAAACTGTGAAATAAATCTTTGAAGAAACTCCCAGTTAACTTGAACGTAACCCTTACTGATGTCTAATTTGATAAGCACACCTTCTGCTTTTTTACATTGCAAATAATGGATTAGTGCATGCATGATAATAATGCCATCCAAAATTTGTTTGCCTCTGACAAGTCACCTTGTTCAGATAAATAGTGTCTGTTAGGATTTAGAATTGACTTAAGTCCTGTTGGGATGATCTTGATGATAATTTTGTAAGTGCTGTTGCATAGCGAAATTGACAAATTGATGTGGATTTGATTTTTTGGGTATGAGACATAAGAAGGTGCAGTTGAACTCCTTAAAACTTTTTCCAGGTTTTTGGGCCTCATCTTTTTTTTTTTAAAAATAATTTAAGGAGGGATTCTCTGGGGGCCCTTACCCAGTGAAAAATGAGCACAATGCATAGATACTAACAGAAAGGGTCCAAAGCCCACCAACCAAACAAAAAACATACAAATTGGCAGCTGCCCAAGAAACAATAACCAACAGAGAAACACAAGCAACCCAGAAAATGCATAAAGCCTGCCAAAGACATAAAGCCCCCCCCACCAAGTAGCTGAGAGAACCATTGGAACCTAGGGGAAAGACATAAAGCCCCACCCACCAAACCCTTATTGCAACCAGGATAAGAATCCACATATGTGATTGAGGCAAAGAGGTATTCGCTAGCTGGGGGAAGTCAATTGCGTAAATGGCTTCCTTGTGTTGCTCTGAACAAAGAAGAGCCCTGTCAGCCAACAATGATGGGTTATACGAACTTGTAACCTCCAACATCCCCTGCACATGCTGCACATGGGTTACAAGAAGGTGCTTCACCACTACATGCAATTCCACCCAAAAAGATTGAAGGACGATGGATAGCCAAGACCTTATTGAGCACATGAAGGTCACCAAAAGACACTAGTCGGTGTAGAACAAAGCGAACTGTAGGAGAGAGTGCCACAACAAGAACCTGGGGAGGAATAGTCAAAAACGGCTTGCAAATGTCCATTTGACACTGTGCCATGAAGATGTGGGTCTCAGGATTGGGAATCCCTCCTCCCACGAGCCACGACAAGTGGGACCTTGAGGAGGCCACCACAAAAGGCTGCAAGGCCCACCATGTAATATCCCAACTGAAAATTTTCAATTATATTCAATTCTGAAAATTGCCTTAACAAATTTCACCCAAAATCTACACAAATACATCACAAACTAGCAGCTAGTCAACACCAAATTTATAACATTTGCACCAGAAACTCCTGCAGTTGATATTAATAATATAAATCAGGTTTTTACATCAATATGGACTGGTACAACAGTCACAAACCCTATAGCAACAGCTAAAACCAAACTGAAACATTTTTTGTGTAAGCACCACAAAATGCTGAAATACACACTAAGTATTTCACCCCAACATAGTCAATCTCTGCTCAACAAAAAAATAAATTCTCCAGTGCGTGCAAATGATCATGAACAGCAAAATAACAGCAATAACACCTATTATAACAGCAACAACATCCAACAGCACACTAAAATCCATTGTGACAACCCAAAACCTGCAAAACACACACAAACACTAAAACTAGCTGAATCTGCTCAATCTTTGAAGCTCCAATGCACTCCTTGGATGAGAATGCCCTCAAGAACCAAAGAGTTTTTGTCCTTTGATCACAACAACCAATGGGTTTTCGTCCGCAAGTCACAATCTCCTATGGGTTTTCGTACACAGAAAAAAACTGAAGAACACAATTGTTCAAACAGTTGAAATGAGAAGATAAATTGTCAAAAGATCCCGCAACAAGCAAATACCGAAGTATTTATAGATGCTAGAGACAAAATGGGCGCCCAAAATCCCAACACCTCATTTGGTGGGAAATATTAATTAAAAATGTATCTTGAGATTCCCTTTCCTCAATGTACGCCAAGAATAGCCTGCCCATTACAACTGTCAGCTGCATTTACAAACTGTCATTGAGCCTGTCATAGATCACCTAAAAATAGCTCCTGGCTGTTACAAATGACCAATATTTAATATATTGTATTGCTCCTGGTAAAATATGATTTCCTAAATTTACGGGAAATACAATAAAAACTAAGTTACTGATCCTGATACTGATTCAATTTCGGATTGGCGGGTTCGATTCGTGGATTCAATCAATTTTTTTTTTGGTGTGGATTCGCTAATACAAAAACATATAAAAATCAGAAATATATACATATTTGCAGCAGTAATTAAGTTCATAATACCACATAGCATCATGATCATTTAATGTCAATTAGTCAAACTCGAATGTCGAAATATAACACCCACCACCTTTTACTTGCTGCACCATATTAACATGTCTCCAAAGAGGTGAATTTGGGTCTGTTTTGAAATGGGGTTTGCCCATGGAGGGTAGCAATATCCATGCCCTACTTGCATTAATATTCAATATTTAATATTTTATTGCTCCCGGTAAAATATAATTTCCTAAATTTACGGGAAATACAATAAAAACTAAGTTACCGATCTTGATACTGATTCAGTTTCGGATTCGCGGGTTCGATTTGTGGATTCAGTCAATTTTTTTTTTTTTGGTGTGGATTCGTTAATACAAAAACATATAAACATCAGAAATATATACATATTTACAGCAGTAATTAAGTTCACAATACCACATAGCATCATGATCATTTAATGTCAATTAGTCAAATTTGAATGTCAAAATATAACACCAACCACCTTTTACTTGCCACACCATATTAACTTGTCTCCAAAGAGGTGAATTTGGGTCTGTTTTGAAACGGGGTTTGCCCACGGAGGATGAACTGGTTGCCATTGTAATCCCCATGGCAACAAATTCAATAAACAACACATTTGAAAATTGAAACAAATAAAAACAAACAAAATTATATAGAACCGAATTGAGTTTAAAGAATTTAAGCATATGACATTTGAATTGTTGTACCCATTGAAATTTGACTAAGTCGGAAAAATTATAAGATCCTCCAAAACTTAGAATTTGCATTATAACTCCTAGAGATCCGAAACCATTCTCAAACATCTTGAAACTATATACATGAGATATAACTTAAAGTATAAGGAAGTAAATGTCCATATGTAAATGTCACTTATACACATTTATTTCATGTATTCCTCTACTAGGAAATGCTAAACAAATAAAAAATGTAAGGAAAAAAAGGCCCGGGTTTGCCCCGAACTCGCCTGGGTTTGTCTGGGATGAATCCGTAGGCTAAAAAACATTTCTTGGACGCTCCCGTTGGCGAATCGAATCCAGATCTAGCTCCGAAACGAATTGGACCAGGATCCGGGTGCCCAGGACAAGGATCCGGTAACATAGAATAAAAATATTAAATAAAATATTTTCCCTAGCTTTAATTATTAGTCCGCGGGAAAATAGGAATGGACTAATAATTTCACCAAATTTATTTTATTTGAAAGGGGACATGACACACCAACAGCCATAGGAGAAGCGAAGAGGACAAGGCAGAAACACAGAGTACACATAGCATAATTCAAAGACAGTGTGCCGTGCAGAGGCAGGTGAGCTGGTTAAATTTATTAAAATGAAAGATGCACATGCCAACAAGCATCCACTCAAAGACACAGTGCCATGCAGAGGCAGGTGAGCTGGTTAAAATGAAAGATGCACACGCCAACAAGCATCCACTCAAAGACACAGTGCCATGCAGAGGCAGGTGAGCTGGTTAAAATGAAAGATGCACACGCCAACAAGCATCCACTGTCACATTGCCAACTCCAAACACAAACCTCATTAAGCCGATTGTTAAATCTCTTACCAAAATATGATTGCAGGCCTGGGAAATGAACCAACAATAAAAGAGGGGGTACTAAGGCCAAACAACACATAAGCTGAGGGCCCCACCTAGCACATGTTAACACAAAGCTTAACCTCACAGGGGGAGATCAATTTCCAAAAGAGCTCCCAGATTGTTCCACTCATCTGCACTGTTGGCCTGAAGATAGGAGAGAGGATTAATATCCACTTCGACATTGGCTAGCAAATCAGTTTATTTGTTGTGTTCTCAAAAACATTGATTAAAAAGAACATCCTCAAAGTTTTTTCAAAGATCTAGCGCTTCTTCCAAGAGAGAATTCAGCTTCCAACTTGGGCAGTCCATTTTGGACATCCCCTGGAAGACAATTGATGAGTTCGCTTCCACAATCAACAGCTTACAATCCACCTCTTTTGCAATATGAAGTCCTTTCAGAACAGTAAGTCATTCTGCTTCATTTTTTAGCTCAAACACCTAGGAAGAAAGACCCACCTTTCACAAAACACACCTATTTGTTTCTCAAAATAACACCCGCTTCCACATTACTAGGATTACCCTTTGATGCACCATCAAAGTTAAGTTTCAAGAAGCCACCTTTTTCTGACAGACTTCTTGTCTATTACCCAGTTAACAGGGGATCTGGGCCTCATTTATTGCGCTGCATGTCTTTGCAACATTTTTCAGGTTCCTTTAATTCCTGATAGAAACCTGGTGTGAATCTCTCAGGTCTTGGAGCTTAAAATTTTTCATGGAAAGGGCAGTCACCTTTGCTTCTAATGGTATGGGTTCCAGTAGAGCTTAGTTCTGGACATAAGAAGTCTATTTAGAAATGAACCTGAGCAGATTGCCATGCTAAATATCTGCAGGGGAGTTGAAGGCAGTGGCCTTATGGGTAGTGATGAGAGAGACATGGTTGATCTGTTTTCTAGCCCCAGGCAACTCTTGGAAAACAAGTATTCTGAACCCCTTTTTAAAGCCAAATTCTTGACCTTAGTTTCCGATAACTTTTTTTTTTAAATAAAATTCCTGAGGCTTTTGAAGGGTATCTTTTTTGGATTTAATTGTAGTACTTGTTCGAACCAGATTGCTGGGTTTTATATTGGATGGCTAGAATATCTTCCTCCTGATATATCTGTTTCAGAAAAGATTCTGCCAAAGATCTGTTTGTACCAGTATTTTAGGCAATTCTTGGCATATTTTAGTTTACAATCTAGATGAAACATCTTGAATTGTCCAGATTTGCAGTGTTTTCTCACCACTTCTCCACAAGATCTTGAATATAGTTACATTAATTCAAACTTACTGTAACATCCTTGGAGAGTATCATTCTTCTGGGTAGATTAGAAAATTGGGGGATGCTCTAAGCTTGAAACTTTATGGATGTTAGATTCCAACAACTGGTCATTTTTAGGCAACTGGGGGAAGCCAAAAAATGGTCCATTCTTTCAGCTATATGTTGGTAAAATCTAACTTTTTTGCAATTCTGACAACAGGAAATTATTAACAAAGTTGCAGAAATCCTGTTGAGATTGACTGACATTGTACATCATACCCATTCTTCACTGATCTGGATCTTTGGAAGTATAAGCATTTTTGTGTATGTTTTTGCTCCTGCTTCTGTTTGTGTCTTCTTCATTTTCTAGGGCATTTCCATGTTCGATCTTTGTGTTCCCGTTCTCCCTTTGATTCCAAGAAGGTGCACATTCAGGGTAAATTCCTCTGAGTTACACATAATCACGGCATATGCAGCATCTAAAAGCAAGATATTTAATATAATTTCTGGTAAAACAACCCTGCCTTGTGGTAAAACCACAGCCTGACAATAAAAAACAGATGCATAGCTTCAGAATTTTACAATATTGCAAGGACAAACCCTTGTTAGAGGGGAACAAGTGAAACATTCTGCTTGATTTGCCATTTTAATGTCAGCCATTTCTGTAAGGTTTCCAACCATAGCAAATTTCTATTCAATCAGCATATGAGTGCATGAGCTTCTATGGATTGAAGGTCTTCTTGAATTTTGGCATTTTATTGAGTTTGAATCCTTCATTCAGCAACAGCTGCAGGAATGCAGCTGTTTTTGAAGAACCTTGGATTAGCTGGTACTTTCTGGCTATTTGAAACTGCCATGGTGGTCAAAGGAAGGAAATTTCTCCCCATTTCCATTTTATTAATCAGATGTAACATAGAATTTATGTTTAATCCTTGTAAATTTTTGTGAGTATAGTCAATCTAGACATGTTTTATATTAAACTTGGCTAATTTGTTAGGAAAGTTTTTTCTCCAGTGTTCCGGGTACATGTCCCTAGGTTTCTTACAAGGTTTTGGGGATGGGGGATGTCCTCGGGACATCCCTGGGATGTCTGGCCAAGGTGGGGATGTTCCTGGGACATTCCCCTGTTTGGGGACTCCCGTGATGTCAAACTCATATTCAAATGCTGTTGGGTGCAGCAACAAATTATTGAAAAAAATGATGTCTGCAGGTCTTAAAAACCTTGGATGTGGCTTGTTTTGTTTTGCAGTTGGGAAACTGTGCTTATGCACAATGCACAAGATCCAAAGAGAGTACTGATTGAAATAGCTGTGCGGTGATGAATCTTGAGGTAAATTATGCATGCTGAAAATCTTATGACGGGCAACCAAAATGGTCTTCACAGTCCCGCTGCCCAACTTGAACTGACTCTATTGAAGTATTTGTATAGCACTGGATATGTCCAAATGATGTTCTTACTCTCAGAACTAGTGTACAGTAGCCTGTTCCTTTTTGCCCCAAGAATACATTGCCGCTGTGTCTAAACATGGAATAGATGCACTTATAAAAAATAATAATGAATAAATTTTAGTTAAAGAGCCAAATAATGTTAAACTACTAGGCTGTACGGAGAATATATATTATAATGTTAAACTACTATTAATAATATTAACTATCTTAAATAACTACTATTAATTACGCCGAGAGGTGTTCTACAGTCACAGCGGGGTGGGGATGAGAGCACTCATTTTTTCTGCCTAAATTTATATAAAAAAAATTAAAATACCAAAAATGAAACAAAAAATAAAACTTAAGAAAATCAAAGAAAAAAACCAAAAAAGAAATTGGAAAAAATAAAAATTAAAAACTAAAAAAGAAATTGGAAAAAATAAAAAATAAAAACCAAAAAAGAAATTGGAAACTGTTGGAAGGAGAAAAAGTTGGAGAAAATCACGAAAACTATGGAACAAAAAAAGAAATTAAAAAATTTTAAAAATAAAAACCAAAAAAGAAATTGCAAACCAAAAAATGTGAGAAAATCAAAGTAAGTATGAAAAAAGATATCCCTTGGTGAACTTTAGACATATTTTTTAAAATATAAATATACTAGTTAGTAATATTTATTAACTATTTTTAAAATTTACAAATGACTATTAATAAACATGGTCCTAGAGTCATTTGTAAAATTGTAATTGATTAATATCAAGATTTAAAAAATCATAAATTTACAAATGACTTTATAATACACACACACACACACAAATGACTTTATAACACACACACACATTATAAATTTATAAATGACTTTATATGCTGTCCCCTTGCCCTCCCCCTGTCCTCCTCAAAATTTAGGAAACTATTTGCTGTCCCCAAAACCCCATCCCCATGTCCCCCAGTCCCGGAAACTTGGAGAAACACTGGTTTTTTCATTTATTTAATTTTTGACAAAATAGTAAAAAAATAGCCATTGGGCAAAAACATCTCATAAAGCACGCACACACGCACGCACACAAAATTTATAAATGACTTTGATTATTTTCTATTAGAATAATAGCCGTGTTCCATGGTGTTTTCAGGATGGGGACATCAGGGGACAGCGGGATGCGTTTCAGTGAAAGCAGTCTGGGAGGTCATTTTTTTGGGATGGCTGGGGATGGCTATATATTTTGGAAATTCAAAATTTTACAAGTTTAGCTGTCCTTGACATCAAGATTCAAATGTAGACATTCAATTAATGCATTAAATTCAATATTCAATGTTCAATGTTTATTGATTCAAGTATAGCAGCAATGCAATTTAAAAATTTCATTGTTCATTACAACAAAAGGCCCTAAGGCTACGAAATGACAAATGCCCAAAATTTTTCTGTGGTCCCTCCACACCCATGTTTTTGGCCCCAAAAAGATAGGGGACATAGGGCCTCCAAAATAGGCATTTCAGGGATGCATCCCAGGAAGTCTTGGGGACCAGGGATGACCAGGGGACATCCCCTGCCTTCACCATGTCCTGGGAATGCCTTAGGGGATGGGGACACAAGGTTTGGTGAGAGGGATATGCTCTGTGTAACATAGCTCAAAAGTACTTTTAATAAAGAATCAAAATATGTGCATAACTATTTGAAAAGAATCTCGAAAATTTGTGATAATTAAGTGCTTTGAACACTAGTTTTGGAATTGTTGCTTTCCAGTGAGTAACATATTATGTTTTTCATCTTGTTCTAGCATTATATTTTATTGAGAAACTATTTGATAAGATTGTATTGAATAATTCATTAAATTGTCAATTCAATGCTTCCTTCATAAGGAGGATATATGTTTTTGTTGGAGATAGCATTACTACTAGTTTTTAGTTTCTTGCCTTATGCCCTTTTAGGTTTGATGTTGCTTATAATTGTAATGCTTTACTCATTCATAATTATATTGGATATGTAGGAGACGTTTGGATGGGATGCTTAAAGGTTTAGAGGAGCAACAAAATGCCAAAAAAGAGGAGGTATGTCGCAATATATTTCAATCATATTTTTTGAGGGAATTAACCTCTTCTTTGAAATGCGATGCAAACATGGGACACAGTAGCTCAATGTTGCAGCTATAATTGCATGCATCCTATCACCAAGTGAGTGAATTAACTGTAGGGTCTATGAGTTCTGATTGGTTTTAGGAAAATATAACAATATTTGAAGTTTATAAGATCAAAGTATGGAATTTAATATTAGTTCCTTCGTTCTTTTTTCTCGGGGAGGTGGCAAGGAGGGGAGAGCTGAGGTAGGGGATGAGGATGGGGTTATTTTTTAATCTTATTTTTGTTGAATGGTGTGATGGATTCATCCTTGATAGGAAATGTGCTGCACAAATGGGATCTGCTTGCAATCTAAGAGCAGAATGACTACGATTGTGCTTGCAATTAAATATAGGATTGAGTTTCTTTTGTTTTTCTTGAGAGGTTTTAGGGCCATAGGACAAATCATAAATCATCCTTACCATTTGACTTTGGGATTTGTAGCATCATGAATTTTGTCTTGCTTATGTTCTCCAATACCTTGTCATAAATTAATGTTTTTGAGTTGTGATTACTTTTCCTTCAACCATCATTGTTTCTGTTAATGTTCACTTCTCCTTCCACCACTCATCACTGAATCTTTAGTCAGTTCTTGGTTAGTTTTGGGCTTTAGCTTAATAAATTAATTCATTGCCAATCTCCAATGGAAAAATGACAGGTGTGGACATATGATTAAAGTTATGTTTTAAATGGTTGATTTTATTTGCAATTTGGTATGATGATGGGAGGCATGTCCTGAGGATTAATTGGAGGACTGAAAGCTGTCCTAAAATCCAAATGTAGAAGACAAGGCTAGAAAATTTAAATGGTTACAATTAAGATAAAAAACAAATCATCATGTTTATCACTCAACCAACAATCACCATGGTTTTGCATGAAGAGAGATTTGTGGACCAGCTATTGTAACACCGGATCATTGAGATAAATATGATTAATGTCTTCTCTTTTGAGCAATAGGCATGTAGTGTGGAAATCGAATTGAGACTGAAGGATAACTTTGATTTCAATCATAAGCAATTGCTCCAAGTTTAAAAGAAGATAATGAAACAATTGATCAAAAATAATTACAATAACAACAATGTAGAAATACATAGAAGTGTGCAAATATGTTTTGGAACAACTAGAGTTTGATTGCTTGAAGAGATCAGAGAGCCTAACTTTAAGAGTATATAGTTGCAAACTTCTGCAAACTATATTCTAGAAAGAATGAATAATGCTTTGCACTGGAAAGAGTTACATTGATGCAAAAGCCATGACTTAAGAGGGATGTTATGGATGATAGAAAAATAGTGAATCAGGAAACGTAAAAATGGTTGGACAAGCTATGACCACAAAGAGGAGAAGATAGAATGCAATAAATAGAGGATTAGCCAAATTGATGTTGAAAGAGTTCAAAGAGCAGTTGGCCTTGTTTTTGTCTGCATAAGTCACATTGTTATAATGATGTCTGGTACCAAATTTGGTTCAAGGGTCAGGGTTGAAGTGGGTTGTTCTCTGGGCTTATTTTTAAACAACTTCAACTTGGCACTGCACAAGAGAGGAAAATTGCCATGCAAGCATGTGGTCAACACACAACACCTGTTATGGATAAACTAAGTCAAGGAATGAGATTAGTGTGATTATTTCACATGTGAACAAGTATAAACTGTTAGAGAGATCCAGTAGAGGTTTAATGCCACTGCTTGAAGAATTATGCCACCTACAAATCTCAACACCTACCTCAGAGTACCTAGTGCAGACCTATACTTGGACTAAAAAAATGAATGCTCTAGAGATAGTACATTCAAAAATTGTCCCGTATGGCAAAAGGGCAAAGTAGATAAAAAGAATAATAAAAGGTCTTCTAGCCTCAAGTGAGATTTTTATTTGTCCATATGCAGTCACTCATCAGCTGTGCAGTCATCATTAGGAATATCGGTTACAGTAAACTGGCCTTACAAATGACAAAAGGATTCTGGAGTCATTTACATAAAGGGAGCTGACCCACTTATGGCAAAAGGAGGTAATAGAGAAATGGAGTTATAAAAATCCTTAAATCCTCAAGGGCTAGTTTTACTTTTGACTTATGCAGTTATCATTAGGAATAATAATAATTCAGTTACAATAAACTGACCTTACAAGTGGCAAATGAATCTGAAGTTAGTTACTGTAAGAGAGAGAAAATGAATTATAAAGACCTTTAGTCCTCAAGTAAGAGGCTAGAGCCTTGGGGTCGTCCCCACATCTTCTCAGGATTTGTGCAATTATTTGTGCTCTATCTGAAAATATAATATGCGTAAGTTCTATTTGTTGGCAAGAGACACTATATGGATTCATGGTTGTTGTCATTGATGGCAACAAAGGTCATCCCACATATCCGCAAGTCATGATGTGTCTCTACCGGAAGTCAGAATAAAGAAAGTTGTGGTCCGGTAAAGAAGAACAGAGCATGTGGCAAGGTCCGACAGATTGGTCCGGACCTCTCAGAGGAAGTGTCTTGGTGCAGTGCGGATTTGGGGAAGTCAAGAGGACTACCTTTAGTAGTATATTCCAAGTATTTAGCCTCCGGTGATGGACAAGGAAAAAGATATGAATGGTTAAGTACCGGATTCCTGAGAGACAGTGAAAACAGAGGAAGAACTGACTGACAGAGTATCAGACTGCTTTCCGGATGGGTTACTGTTGATGACAGAGGTTGTGAAGGCATGAATCATGTTTGGCCGACATGATTAATGATATCTACAAGTATATGCTTGATCCGCATTGCTTGGTGAGGAAGGATTCAGCCGACAGAATGAGAGTTTGTAAGAAACTAAGACTGTTCCGGATGCCGACTAGAAAGGTGATGAAACTACTTGTGCGGATATATATAGAGGATGGATTTAGTTGTGAAGTGTGTGTGGATGTGGAGAGATATGCGAATAAGTCCAGAGAAAGAGCAGAGGTAGCAAAAAGGATCCGGTATGTGAAAGATAGCAGAACAAAGAACAGAGGAAAGATGAAGTGCAGCAGATCAGTGTACTGAGCCTAACCGGAACTGAACTCCAGCATATGCAGATGCTTCCAATCAGTTCAAGACTGTGATTATCATCACTTTGTAGACAGTGTGTCTTCTTGTAGGCAGTGGGCCTCTTGTGAGCAGTGTGCTCGGGCAGTGAGCCCTAATTGGCAAGTGCCATTTTTTGTAATTTCCTATTCTTCTAACAGAGAATAATTCTTGGGTTAATCACCCCGTGGTTTTCTCCCTTAACAGGGTTTCCACGTCAAAAATACTGTGTCATGTGTTTCTTACTTCATGGCTAATGTTTTGTGTTTGATTTTATGCTGCTTTAATTAAAAGGAAAGTTCAATAAGGGAAATAATTAGGATAACTGATTCACCCCCCCCCTCTCAGTTATCAACACTATTTACTTTGCTTTCCCAGATCTCTTGGTGGTTTCTGTGGCATCAAAGTACTTTAGATCTTTTTGTAGAAATTGTCAGAATTCTGTTTAAAAACAGATTTTATTTCAGAATTTCAGTCCGGATTTCAAAATGTCAGGTTTTGGGTGCAAAGTTTAAATTGCCATATTAATAGGTTCTGATTCCTTGAGGAAACAAAACAAGAGCCCTTCAAAAGTCTTGTGAGTTAAACGTGGTATGCAATCACCTTGTGGAAGATAACAGACTCTTCATAAGGGGAAAAGGTGAGTGAAATCTTTCATGCTTCGAGTATAATTAGTTAGATGTAAGTAACAGTATGAATCAACTTAATAGAAGCCATTTTAGATGTCAAGAAGTAAAACATTGTGAAAAATGAAAAGTAAACTTTTAACTTTAAGAATGATGGTGCAAGAATTAAATATTGGTAAAGGTGAAAATTGGAAGGAAAATTTTCTGATAAGTAGGAGGTATTTTCCGTTGTGTGTCAAATTATGATATTTATATTAAGATTCAACCGTGTCGTTTTTAAGTCAAACTCATTGACCCATATTTTATGAGTAGTGGTTCACATGAACCCATCTCTCATTAGAATGAATGGTCCACTTCGCACTCATTGCATCCAGGGGGTGCTCATAGGGGTGAAGCATCGAAACTTCTCGGGAGGTCACCCATCCCAGTATTACTCTGACTCAAGTGTGCTTAACAATGGAGTCTCCCCCAAGATCAAGCCCACTCCATTGTTAAGCATTCTTGAGTCGAAGTAGTATTGGGGGCCTTGATCTTGGGGGAAATTCCATTGTTAAGCACGTTGGACTGAGAGTAGTATTGGGGGGCTTGATCTTGGGGGAAACTCCATTGTTAAGTGTGCTTGAGTTGGAGTAGTACTGGGATGGGTGGCCTCCCGGAAGTCTCGATTCTTCACCCCTATGAGCATCACCTAGATGCAATGAGTGCTAAGTGGATCATTCATTCTCATGAGAGATGGGTTTGTGTGAACCACTACTCATGAAATATGGGTCAACGTGTTTGACTTAAAAAATTTACACAGCTGAAGCTTGATATAAATATCATAAGGAAAATTTTCTGTCACAAAAATCATGTGCCTTGGGCTTGTAGCATATGGGTGAATTGAAACTCAATCTAAGAATCTAAGATCCCATGGAAATTGGAAAAGAATCTTGAACTGAAATACGATAAGAGGTGGCTAAAACTGTTTGCCATTCAGATAATTGAAAATTTTCTCCAAAATGTGTACCAGGACAAATTAATTGGAATCCATAGTCACTTCTTAGGACACTAAGTTATAAACAGCGTTTCTCTGAGTTTCTGGTACAGGGGGACACTGGGATGTGGTTTTAGGGACAATGTGGGGATGACTATTAAAATAACTTAAAACAAAATAAAAGCAGCTGAAAATTGAAAAAGTAAATACAATATACTGAATTTGCAATGTCATCCTCCTTTTAACATTTTAGGGTTTTAAAAGCATTTTTCCTTAAAAAATTCTTTCTTTTTATTTTTGTGCACCAAATGGAACATGCCGTCCAGTCTTGAAAAAGAGGGATGTCTTGTCCAAGTTCCCGGGATGTCGGGGACATGACATCGACCCTTGGGGATGCGTCCCCATGGAATACTTATAAACATGATAATAACAAAGGTGAGAGAGGACTAGGGACCTTCAAATTAGTAAGCAGGTTTGGAACAAATGTGCCATCAACTAGAGAAGAGGTCAATTGAGGAGTAATGCTTGATTTCTAATCATTAAAATGGAGAATAGGCACTTGGCATGCTTAACTGAATTTTTTCATATACCAAGAAGCCTAATACTTCCCTCTTCTGCAAGCATTTGCACCATTAGGGATTTCGTTTCTGATATGATGCTTTGGAAGATGAAGATGCTGCAAAATTGCCAGAACTAAGAGCAAGAGAAACCTGTAAGGAAGGGAACTGCCAACCTACCACGTTTGCCACCTTCCAGCCGTCATTTTGAAGAGAGACCACAAGATAGTGAGGGACTTCTGATTGTAGAAGCGAGAGTGAAGAAAAGGAAAATGATGTGAATAACAATATGGAGGTTGCTGGAGACAACTCATACAGCTAGATTATTTAACATCCACTTCTGGAATGTGATTTTTGGAGTACCATGATCTCTGCTTCAGCACGTCCTCAGATTTTTACATCAGCACTACATGAAAGCAGTTGTTCAGCCCGACTTCCTGTCCAAAATTGCCAATGTACATTACTAGACGATGGAAAATCCACCAAAAATTCACTGTATTCAGGAGGAGGTCGAGCAAAAACTCTGGTAGCTGAAAGAAAAAACTGGATATGTGATTCATGGAGTCTTACTGAGGGTCAAAGACATTCAGCGAATTGATCTACATGATCTGGAAGCTAACAGGAAGGATTTACATATCAATGACGCAAGGGTGTATTTTATGGCATTTTTCTCTTCCAAGGGTTCCCTGATTCAAGACTAATTCAGTGCTGTTCACAGATCATTAGACCCCAACACATAATTGAATGGAAGAACTACCCAATTCTGTCAACCTGGGCAATAATATATTCTACCCTGTTAGTTTTAACTTTCGGGAATAGGTGAGTTTTGCAAAGGATTGAAAATGCAATATGTGTACTATCACTGCATCAGAGTTGACTCTACAGCAAACAGTGCGGCTGAACAATGCCATGATTTTAATTAATTTTGACTTGTCGAAGCCCCTTTCATATGGAATCCTTCTGGACCTAGCTGGAATGGTGTTGGAGCAGCCCTCTAGATTATGAAAACAGATCATTCTATTGTTGTATCTGTCATCACGATGGACGTCTAGAAAAGGCATGGCCGCCTCAAAGCCATCAGTAATGGGAACATATTAACCAAGCTTTGAACCGGTCACAAGAAATAGCTCATAGGAGGCCATGGAAATGCAAATTCAAGCTGATAACTGAACCAAGGAAAGTTCCAGAGCCAATCAACTAGAGCAAACACTCATAAGGTGAAAATCAACACTTGAAAAAGAAACAGTTTGAAAGATCTGATTGCTACTATCATAGAAGAATCAGTCCGTATGAAGGAACCAGTAAGTCCTTCCTCTCAGATTACTTCTTCAAAACTCAGGCAAAGATTTAGTTCCAGGACAAGAAAGTCTCCTCACTTTCAAAGAACTTGAAGCCATGCCATTGTTTGAAATGGAGCAGATATCAGAAATAAAGAAGAGAGCAGGGAAATAAACAAGCTATAAAGTCAGATCAAACATACGAAAAAAGGACTTAAATCTAGTTAGATTCTGTGAATCAGGGAAAAAAAGATACAAGCCAGAAGCAATAAGATGAACAGTGTATGAAATGGAGAAAAATACGACCAAGGCACTGTATGTTTTCTATCATGATTTAGTGGAAATATCTGATATAGCATCAATGTGGTTACAGAGTTATTTGTTTGTGATTACTGTTGGTATTTTTCTAGTTTGATAATGTGACCTTTATTGGACTGTCTAAACCTAAAAGACTATGTTACCAGGTTCGACTATTTTCCTTTGCAAATTTGCTGGGTCTGGTTCAGGTTTGGATACAGGAGCCCTAGGTTCTGGGTTCATTGACTTGAACGAGTACATGATCATACGGTTTATGATTGAAAAAATAGCGTTTGCCTCAGCCGTTGGGGGTTTTCCAGGTGGCTGTGGCATCAAGGGTTTCTAAGATTGGCAGTCTACAGCAGCGTCGGTGTCTGCAGATCATTTGAAAATTGTCACAATCCCAAATGAAAAGCGTCGGTGTCTGAGTGTAGTGAGAATAGTGAGGTGAGTGTAATGAGTATAGTGGGGTGTCTGCAGATCTTGTGACGGTCTATTTGCTTATTGCCTGATCATCTGACACATTCAACAATTGCTCCAATTCTTGTTATCCTTGAGCCAGAAACTCCTCTGTATTCACCTTCGACTGAACCAAGAACATATAATAAAATATAAAATATTAAATGCTGGGTTTTTCGTATTTTATTTATATGATATATTTATTAATTTTATTTTATATTTAATATTAATTAATTTAATAAATTAAAAGGCATCTGAGTATAGTGAGAATAGTGAGATGTTTGCAAATCTTGTGGCGGTCTATTTTCTTATTGCCTGATCATCCAATACATTCCACAATTGCTCCAAATCGTGTGTACCTTGAGCTAGAAACTCCTCCGTAATCTCCTTCAACTGAACCAAGAGCATATAATAAAATATAATTTATTAAATGCTAGGTTTTTCATTTTTTTTTAAAAATAAAAAGGGGTAAAAATTTATTAGAAAACCAAGGAACAATACAAAAGCAGCCAAAAGAAAGCAAGGATTCCCTAGAACAACCCAACAAGGGCACAATTACATATTCCTATCATCCATAATAGCCTTTTCCAACCGCCTTATGTACGCCGGAGGCAGAAGATTCCAATCCCCCACATCCCACCTGTTGGTTTTTCCCAGATTGGATGCTTATTCCCAGATTTCCCTACAAGGTAGCCATCAGTGATCAACAGGATCTCTGGGCCAGGGGCCAACAGTGTAGGAGATAGACTCTATATTTTATCTCCTCTTCTTCTTCAGGCTCTGCAAAACCTAGGGGGGTATTCCCTACTCAACATCCATGAGGATATGCATACAAAGGCTGGGATGCTGACAGAAAGCAGATAAGTCCTCCTGTAAGTAGACCAAAACTGAAAGATAAGAGCAAAGGGGCTAGCTTTGGGCCTATTTGCAGTTGTAGACAGAGGACTGAGGATCCTAAAACTAATTCTAATGTCCTAATGGTTGTTTTAGATTTTGATTTGGATTTTAAGTTTGGATGCAAAGCTGGACATGGTTGTAACACAAACACAAAGCAAGATTGGTGCCTATCCAGGGCCTGGAGTCAGTAGACATACACCTGTGAATGATCAGCATGAACAGCTAAAACTGGATTTCAGGGGGATATATGTGATACCTGCCTTACAGATATCTCCCAATACAGAGTGTTAGGTTATCTCTACTTATGGCATCCCTATTGCAGTATACCCTTCCCAATGTTCAACCTGAAAACAGTTTAATCTACCCCTTGAGCAGAAGTTAAAAGATCAGACATTCAACATAGGAATTCTATGCTCTAGAATCTAAACATTACCCAAATATCCAGATTCAGAAGAAGAATACATGCAATACTGGAGACAGAATTAACACAACACATGCTAAGATAGCATTTCTCATATAAGATTAATCATGAAATCAGTGGGTTCATACCAAAAACATACAACAAGAGATACATAAACTCACAGGTTAAGCTGTACAGAGCAACCAGATCAGCTTGTTTTGAATTACAGAGCCAAAAATCTTCAACTTTCAACAACGAAAAATGAGTAACACTTCCTGCTTATAACAGCCAGGTAGTGTACCACAACAATTAATTACATGGTTGACCAAAAATCCCGCCAGATACACAGTATCAGCAAAATGGCGCTCAACGCATTACCAGATTGGCGCCCAAACATGAATGCAGCAGGTAGGGGAGGAGACAAGAAGGAATCTCGAGCCCTGCGCCACTGTCCGTCGATGTACACCTTCAATCGGGTACCAGATCCGCCCATACCTCTGCAACCTTCGCCATTAATGGCGCACCAACCCGCGGCCTCGGGAAAACGTCAATTCTGCATCGCAACCATTTCCCGCCGAGATTCATCATCATGATATTTGAAAATATGCAGGATATCAATTATCCCACATGCACCCCGCGGCGACCTTTTCAACATTTTATATACTAGGCCACGAGCATATATAATGTCGGTGCTTTTGCTCCTGACGACACTAGTATAAGACTTCATCATCATCCTCCAACAGCATGATATCCTGTCGCTTGAAATATCACCCTGACGTCAGCATCATATCGCAATATAACCTGCATGATAATCGCCTTCATCGGCACAACCTGATCCATCGGAGGAACATCCTCCTGCTGAGCCTATACCAAAAGTCTGGCCGATGAACATCCTGATGACGTCACCGTCATATCCTGCTGACGTCATCATCATATCCGGATGACGTCATCATCATATTTGCAAATATCGGGGGATCTCCACAAGATGATCAGTGTTAGAAATATGACCCCCCCCGGACTTTGATGACGTCATCATCATATCGACATCAGGATGATATTCGGAAGATAACCGGATATTTGGAAATATCATCCTGATGCACAAATATCAGGTTGCACTGTAGCTCCACTATAAGATCGGGGCGATAGATGAATATGATGATGCTTGAAAAGATCACCCCCCACTAGATAATGCACGAAGCCGGCAGGCGGATATCTCCTTGATATCAGCATCATCATGACGCTGGAACAAACATACATCCGGGTGATATTCAAAAATGAAAATATCACCCCCTCCTTCGGAAATATCATGATGCAGATAGGCAGAGAAATAGATATCACCCTGACATAAGAATGATGTCAGCATCATCAGGATGATAAAACAACGAACATGAAGTGATACAACATCAGGATGATATTGACTAAGATCATCCTGACGTTCAAAATATGATGACCCCAGTGAATATCGGGTCACACTTAGAACTCTTCAACAACATCATCAGGATGATCATAACCAAGATCACCCGATGATAAAAATATCACCCCGGCGAAATATCATGCAGGCAGAAAATATGATGACCCCCGCAAGCAACACGGTGATAACTGGAAATATGATGATGATGATGACGACCCTTAAGAAAAAACAAGTCAGGTCGAACAACTCAGAGAATAATCCCTTCAGAAGATCGGGGTGACATCATCATCATGTTTGGGCAAGGTGATAATTGGAAGATCACCGGATACTTGAAAAATCACCCCCGCAAGCAAATCAGGGCACACTGTAGCTCATCAGCAGGATCAGGATGATATCCAAACATCACCCGATATTGAAATATGATGATCCTGATGAAAAACAAGTCGACAGAAAACATGATGATGTTGACCACCATCGAAGAAAATATGATGATGATGACCTCCTCTTCAAAGAAAATATGATGATGCAGCTGAAAAATGTTGAGGAGGTCCAACACTTAGAATATTTTTTGGATACTTAGGGAAAGTGCCTGCATGAAAATTGCTCAAAAACTGTCAGTCAATTCAGGCACTAACACCACCTATCCTCCTGCTCCGATGCCCACTTGGCCAAACAATCAGCCACTTTGTTCCACTCTCTAGGAATATGACAAAAGGAGATATATTCTAACAAACTGCACATCCTCAAAATTTGTTTAACCAGTAAAGCTAGTTGCCAACGAGCTCCCTCCAACCTTTTGTCATTCAGCATATCAACGACTATCTGTGAATCGGATTCACAAATAATCTTCCTCCAACCAAGGGAGTAACCTCTTTCTACAACATAGAGGATAGCCAGGGCCTCCATAAGATTGTTAGTCTGCTGTCCCTTATACACAGAGAAGAAAAACACACAATCCCCAGCACTGTTCCGCCCAATGCCACCAATCCCAGCATGACCAAGATTCCCCTGAGAAGAACCATCAGTATTCACTTTTAGAACACCTTGAGGAGGAGGGGTCCACTTACCATCACACTGAATTTTCTGCTTGGTACACCGAGGACTCTACCCAGGTATCCAAGGCTACCAACCACCAAGTTCAAATTCCTTATGACAACCTCATCACCAGGATTAACAACATCCGACATGTCACACTTCGCAGAAATAGTTTCTTGAACCTTGCTAAGAATCTTATGCCAAAGCTGCGCCACTGCCATTTGCACACCCTGAAATATCCTCATGTTCCTTTCCAACCATAGCAACCAAATAATAAGGGATGGGCCAAGGATCCAAGCAACTTTGAGAAAAGATGTCTGACCAGGAGGCCTACCCAAACTATCCCAAAACTCAACCAAAGAAGTGGCATGAACACAGGCATGATTCCAAGTTCTCCACCAAAAGTGCCAAATCGCCCGAGCAAAAGGGCATAAGAAAAAGAGATGAGAGGAACTTTCCTCACTATTATTACAAAGAACACAAAAAGAGGAACCATGAAAGCCTCTCTTCCGTAAATTATCCCAAGTAAGACATCTATTTCGAACAACCAACCATAAGAAAAAGTTGCAGTTAGGCCAAGAAAATTTGCTCCAAACCTGCTTCCACCAAGGCACTTCAATCCTTCCAAACACCTGTCTGTCCAGCTCAAGGTAGCCCAAGATCACTGTAAATTTACCCTTAGGAGAAGGACCCCAAGCTAGAGTATCCCTCCCAAAAAGGGAATTGCACAATCTATCTGCCAAAATACTAGCGAGCTCCAACCGAGCCTCCTCAGTTCCCTCGGGCGGCCACTCCTGTGGATTTGCTTCCAGCGCACCACCTCCACCTAACCCAGAGCCTGCATAATTTAAAATCTCGCACCCTACTCCAACCAACATCAAGAAAGCTATTGCAGAGGGGCAACAGATGAGGATACAAAGTCAAGATGGGGGGATGCCCATCCCAAGAATCATGCCAAAAGAGAGCATCCAAGCCACTATTGCAGATCCAAAAGAGACCCTGCTTAATGAGCTTCGCCCCTCTTTTGAGAGTCTCCCAAATCATGGAGCCCCTCCCAAAAGGGCATATCGAGGCACATCCGCATCACACAACCCCCGAAGATACTTAATAGTAAGAATCCTAGCCAAATCCTAATCCTGGCTAGTACACCATCGCCAATATAACTTAGTGGCTAAGGCCTTTCCAATCATACCTGCCGGCTTGAGACCAAGGCCACTCTCCTTCGACCTGCAAACAGAGTCCCACCTGACAAGGCTCCATTTTGAAGAAGACAAATTACCAGTCCACAGAAATTGACGGGCAAGGGCCTCAAACTCTTTAACAAAGCACTGAGGGGCAACCTGCACAAAACATCTGTTGATAGGAAGGGCCTGCACCACAGACTTCAACAGAGTCAAGCGCCCAACTGACGAGAGTCATCGACAAGTCCAATGACTTAACCCTCCTGCGAAACTTATCCAACATCTCCTGCCAAAGATCTCTGAGCTAGGAGCCCATCGAGATGGGAATCTCGAGATAAGAGAAGGGGAGAGAACCAATCTAAAACCGGAGAATTTGAGCAATCATGTTATGAATAAGTCGAGGAGTATTAAAGAAGATTGAGGACTTATCTTCATTAATCTTTTGCCCAGAAGCAGTCAAATAAATATCCAAAGTTTTCCTTAAGTTCATAGCCTCTTGGATTCTGGCCATACCCATCAAAGCCGTATCATTCACAAACTGCAAATGAGAATAAGGATGCACACAACCACCCCAACTCCAACCTTGAATCAAACCTTGACTAACATGGGACTTGATAAACTTGCCCAGCCCCTCCGCCATAATGATGAAAAGGTAAGGAGAGAGGATCCCCTTGATGAAGGCCTCGGGAAGCCCCAAACAAATCCAAAGGCTCACCATTAATAAGAACAGAGAAGGAAGAACTCACACAACTCGTAACCTAATCAATCCACTCCCAATCAAAGCTAAGAACCTTCATGCCAAGTTTGATGAACATGGCTTTCTCCTTCAAAATTGCCATAGAATGAATGGCCTCAGTAGCAATCACAATCCCATCAAGAATTTGCCTGCCAGCAACGAAACCCCCTTGCTCAGGGGAGATCAAAGAATTGAGCCAAGGCTTAAGTCTTTTTCGCAATCAATTTAGTGATAATTTTGTAAACCACATTGTAGAGAGCAATGGGTCTAAATTGATCCAAACAATTCGCTCCCCCCCTTTTCAGAATAAGAGCCAAAAAAGTAGAGTTCATGGCCCGTAGCCTCTGCTTATTATGCTGACTCTTGGACCACCTCAAGAAGATCCAACTTGATAATTTCCCAAAACTCTTGGAAGAACTCAACAGGAAATCCATCCAAGCCTGGGGCCTTACCTTTTTTCATTTGAAACGCAACCTCTTCCAGCGCAGGCAACAAAATAGGGTGCATGAGGGCTACATTCATCTCATTAGAAGCTAGAGAAGGAATGCAACCCAAAATAGCACTCTCCTGAGTACCAACAGGGGTAGTGTCTTCAATGAATAGAGCAATGGAAAACCGAGCAGCCTCCCTAAAAATCTTAGCCATAGATGACAATTGCTGCCCTTCCGACGACATTAGAATGGGAATAAGATTTCCCATCCTTCTAGCTTTGACAGAATTATGAAAAAAGGCCGTATTTCGATCCCCTTCCTGAAGCCAGTCAACACGGGACTAATGCTTCCAGAAAATCTCCTCCCTTAGCTCCCACTCCTCCAGCTCCTTAACAACTATAGCGTCTTCTTGAATCAAATCCTTAGTAAGACCATGGTCCCGGATCCGGCGAGTTATGGCATCTAAATCCGCTTGAGTTGACATCTTGTTGAAGTGAAGGTTGCCAAAACACTGTTTATTCCACCTCTTGAGCTTAAACTGCACATACTGTAATCTTTTGGCATAGGAATACATAGCCCTACCATGAGTAGGCTTCCCTTGTTGCCACCAATCAGCCATAAGGTCGTGAAGAGAGGAGTTCCTCAACCACATGAGTTGAAACTTGAAAGATGGGTTCTTAGGGACTCTAAAAGCACTAGCAGAAAGCTTAATCGACCAGTGATTCGACACTTTCCAATCCAAAATCTCTGAACTGGTAGACCACCTATCCCCCACCTAGAAGCAGGAAACTAGGAACTGATCCAGTCTCTCAGAAATAGCATTCTCCCCGCATCTCCTGTTATTCCAAGTGAAGATACCATTGTTTGGCTTGACATCAACTAAGTTCAGAAATTCAATGTTGTCCTTTAGGAGGCCAGCAGACTGGTCAAGCCTAACATTCCCACCACGTTTCTCCTCAAGACAAGACACAACATTAAAGTCCCCTGCCACAATCCACGGGAACAAGGGAGCCAGAGATCTGATAAATCTAACATGAGCCCACAACTGAGCTTTACCGGACAGATCTATAGGAGCATACACATTGGTAAAAAGACAGGTTTCACCTGACTCCAGATTGGAAGCAACCATAGACAAAACTGAGCGACTCGAACATCACCAAAGAGGGGCAATCTTCCTAGGATTCCAGAAACAAGCCATCCCCCCAGAATTACCTTGAGTCCCAACACATTGACACAATCCATGAGACCAAATGCCAGGAGCTCTCTTCAGCATACTATCCACAGATAACTTAGTTCCCTGAAGGAAAACCATATCAGGACCATGAGTACCAATCATTTCTCGAATAGCCTTTTGACGAGGGATGCCATTCATACCCCTCACATTCTATGAAATAACAATCATTTCCGAGACTGGGAGAAGTGGGAGTCAATGGTTTTCACTAACCCCGAATCCACCAAATTCTCACCAAGCAACTTAAACTTCTCCAGATCCTTCTTGCGGCCGACTTTGGAAGGTTTCTGTATAGGCCCCTTTTATAGGGACTTCTGCTGCAAACCAAGGACTTGCACAACCCCACTACTCTTCTTAGAATCCAAAGCATCCTTAGAGCGAGAAGAAATAGGACCTTTCAAGACATCAGCCCCATTTATGACCACTGGCTCACTTTGAACTGGACCAACTGGAAACTGAGACGCATCATCTGTGACCATCAGATCAACCTGTGCTTCTCCCAAAGGCAAGTTCTGAAAATCAGCCCCATTGTCACCAACCAAATCCACTCCCAAGGACTCCCCACTAGTAGGAAGCACAACGAGACACCCCTCCTCTTGGACTAAGTCCTCCAGAACATCAAACCGATTGAAGACCCCATCTTCTTATCTGTCCTTCAAGGTTCTCTTCAGACCTCTCCCTTTATTACGGGGCTTGACCTGGGTGAAGCCCTCCTTATCTGTCACCCCATCAACCATATTGGCCTTCCCTTTATCATTCCTAGAAGATGGAATGGAATTAGAATTAGATGTACCAGCCCCCTGATTAACCCTAGGGCACTTCCTTTGAAGATGTCCATATTCATGACAAAAACGACATCTAAAGGGGAGTGTTTCATAGTCAAGTTGTTGAATCCAAGAAACAGATCCAAGGCTCATCTCCATAGAATTTGGCAATGGGTTATTCAAATCAATTTCTACACAAATACGGGCATAAGTAATTACCTTTTGGTCCAGAGTTTGTTGAGCCGGACCAACCGGCTTACCAAGGAGGAGCGATCATATGTAAAATATCACTCCTCCAGCACTCCAACGGAAGCCACAGACGACGAACCCAGAAATGAACCCTCGATGGAAGTTCCTCAGCTGCATTGAACCCCACATGTCAGGGTTTCATGAAAAGCCCAACTTGATTGAAGAAATAAGGCCCTCCTTCAAAAGCCCTATTCCGATCTGCCATGCATGTAAACACCACTAAAAAATAATTGTTTACAGCCACCTTTATCTCCATATCCCCCTTGGGATTCCAAATCTTTCGAGCCCAAGACTCCAAAATTGGCAAAGAGAGATGGATCCCCATGAACTTGCAGATCAAAGCATGATTGCTCAGGTACGCAACGTCCTCCGCAACAGATTCGGGTTGAATAACCAATACAGGACGTTCTTGGCTTCTCGCCAGACAGCCATTAACTTTCTTGGGTTTGGAACCACCTTTCTCGAATGATGAGCCTTCACTCGTGAGGAATTGTTTGGAGCCCCAACAGGCTTATCATGTAAGTGAGGAGGATCAGCAAACTCCATATCTCCAAAGCTCAATACACAGGGATACCCCTCACAAAAATAAAAAACCCCCGCCCCACGCAGCCGAGGGAGAGCAGAGAAAAAGCAACCAGACAGCCATTAACTTTTTTGGGTTTGGAACCACCTTTCTCGAACGATGAGCCTTCACCCGGTGAAGAATTTTTTGGAACCCCAACAGGGTTATCATGTGAGGAGGAGGATCAGCAAACTCCATACCTCCAAAGCTCAAGACACAGGGATACCCCTTACAAAAATCAAAAAACCCCCGCCCCACGTAGCCGAGGGAGAGCAGAAAAAAAGCAACGAAAAAAAGCCTGCACAAAAATCCCACACAAAACCTACATAGCAGCAGGAAACCACTCCTCCACCCAAGCACCGCTTCCCCCAAACAACCCCCGCAAACGCCCCCCACGCATACATATGGTACTTGAATAACTAGTTATAAAAAGATGTTTAAGAATAACATTTCAAATGGCAAATTAGTAAACTAGCAAAATTGCAAATACTAACATTTTAAATACTTGAATACTATTAGTCTATTAGACTATTACAGTTACTAAATAGTAAAAAACAAATGAAATTGTCGAATTTGAGATTTCTTAGTTTCTATTATATCGAAAACGGAAAATATAACATGTCACATCATAATATCATATCAATGTATCATAAAGTCTTAAAGATGGTTACAATGAGTAGCATATGATGATATCAAAATAAGTACAAACTACAAAATGCAAAAATGAAAATGTAGTGAAGGGAGGCCTCTAATCGTCCCCAAACTCCTCATCACTCGAACTACTGGAATCCTCGCGGTCAAGCTCTGCCAAACTAATACCAACTAGCCCTGCATCTGAAGCCGAAATTGAAGCATCCTCATCAATCTGTGCTGGCTCCTCTGGCTCTACATCCCATCGTGCTGTTGGACTCTCTTTGTACACAAGTGTTTTGCGGTCAATGAGACGCAAAGCACTATGTACAGCCACAAGCTTCTCTGCTCTCCTAGAGGTAAGTCTGTTCCTCTTAAGAGAGTGGATGAAGCTATATGTAGACCAGTTCCTCTCAGCAGCTGAAGAACTAGAAACTTGAGATAACAATCGGATGGCTAGAGTGGTAGTCAAAGATCCCAATCCATGGCAAGTCCACCACAAAATTGGGTCATCTTGCGCCATAGTTACCATATCCATCTTGGCCGCATTTGAATAACCCTTAAGAGTGGCAAATTTGCCCCAATCAGTGTGAATCGTGCTGGCATCTACATCATCATACATCCTTTCAATGCACCTGAAGAACCCCGCTTTCACCTCCGGATCCTGTATCGGTGTCACTCTACCAGGCCTAGTCAAGTACCACTTAGGATTAAGTGCATAAGCTGCCATGTGCAAGGGAGTGTTGAGCTTCTCCCATCTCCTCTGAATGATTGGCTGAATGTGCTCATGGTAGAATGCCAATGTGGGGTCCCTCTGTCGCACAACAGCTCTCATCTGATCAAGCATAGAATCGATGCACTCATACACCTCTCCAAGGTTAGATCCATCCGCATCCCATACTTGATTACCTGGAAAACTGGTGTAATGATGGCGACAATATATTTTGCATCAGCCCAGAGCACATCATTCTTCACCGTATCCTTCACCCTCAAACCCTGCTCTGTCTTAGACTCGGCCCACCTACTCCATTCTGCTGTCATAATCATGAGTTGCAGTGCCTCTTGCAACTCAATCATTCTCTCCAAGAGAATGAAATAGGAACCATATCTCGTATCAGTAGGTTTCACGAACTCCTTAGCGAAGGTCTTGAAGAGTGCATGTGATGTGTGGTGGTTGCAAATAAACATTTGCACATCTCTCGCATCATTTACCACTTCTCTAATCCAACCAATCTTCCCCATGTCCTTGAGTGCATTGTTCATGGCATGCACACAACATGGAGTCCACCAAATATGCCTATAAGCTGCCTCAACAAGTCTCCCTGCAACTTTGCACACATGTGCTGCATCTGTCACTACTTGGACCACATTTTGTGGCCCAATCTCCTCAATCGCCTCCTTGAGGACCTCAAACTGAAAATGAGCATCTTTGCGATGCCCTGAACAATCAATTGCCTTAAGAAAATATGGGCCCTCAGTACATGTAACCATGATATTAATGAGTGGTCGCTGTCTAATGTCCGTCCACCCATCCATGACTATGCTGCATCCTGTCTTGACCCAACACTCCATCTTCTCCATCAACAAATTGATCTTGGAATAGTTCTTATCCAAGATCGTGGTCCTCAATTTCGTCTCACCTGGTGCCACATATGATGGTCCTGTCCTTGCCACCATCGATATCATCTCCTTAAAATAAGGAGATTGAGCAACATGAAATGGGATGCCATTGGCAAAGAACTTGCCAATGGCATCATCTGTGTCATCCTTGAGCTGCACTTTAAACAAATCTGCAATGGGGTTACTTTGAGTTTGCAATTTCCGTTTCCCCCTCCCCTCTCCTACATAGGCACTGGAAGAAGAAACTGGTGTCCCTCCTACTCTCGTCTGCAAAGTATGGCTAGAACTCTGTGGCTGGCTATGTTGAAGATGTGCCCTATGGTGCAAAGTAGTATGCACAGGTGCAGCTGTAGTATCATCAGGAAGACCCCATAACTTATTTATTTCAACTTTGTATTTGATGTTTTGTGGTGCTGCCAAAAAAGAACATATGTCTACACCTTTTCCTCTAATGAAAAGAAGGTGTGCATTAACTCTAGTGATGCTCCCAAACCACTCTAGAGCACAAAAGTTGCACTTCCACCTCCTTGTGCCACCAGATGGTAACCCTTCCCTGTTTAGTAATACTAATTTTGTTGCAAATTGTTTGAGAGGGGATTTGTGATCAAAAGGACCCTTAGTATACGGTGCCAGAAGGGCACTCAAAACTAGTTGCTTCACTTGCCATGGAACTAGTATTGGCTTCAAGCTCAACCCCATGGTCACTCCCCTCAGCCTCAGGAGCATATTCACTTCCACTATCAGGTCACTATGAGCCACTATCAGGTCACTATGAGAGCTCATTATGATACTGCAATAATGAATAAACAAATAAATTCTATAAGTGAAATTTGATGTTAAAACTTAAAAGTAAAACTTAAAACTTAAATAAACTTAAAACTTAAATCTTGATGGAAAGATGAAAAAAATTTAAAAAAACAATGGGCATTGAAATGAAAATCAAAACATGAATATGCATTTGCAGCCATGGCTGCAAATGCATATTCATGTTTTGATTTTCATTTCAATGCCCATTGTAAGATTCAACATGAAAAACTAAAACTAAGAACTTAGAAAAAAATTTAAAAAAACAAAAAAAAAAATGAAAAAACTTCAAAAAACAGTCATAAAAACTTACCTTGTGCTTGAAAAATCCTTCACACTTGGTGTAGAATGCTCCTCCTCTTCTTCTTCTTTCTCCTTCTCACCTCTCTTGCACTTGCAACACCTCAAACTCCCTCTTTCACCCACTCTTCTCACTAGTTTTCCTCTTTTTCACCTAGCTGTTGCAAAACATGAAATGGCATATTGAGTCATAAAATGAAGAATGAAAGTGTAATGAGAGTTTTTAGTCTTTAAAATGGTCAAACACCCCCTTAGGGTTCGGACCTGGGCTCTAAGTCCCAAAAAAAACCCCAAAAAAAAAAAAAAAAAAAAAGTGACTTTTTGCAGCCCCAGCGCGGGGGACGGCCAAAAGTCCCCGAGACACTCGAGGGACGTCCAGAAGTCCCCGAGACGTCTCGGGGACGGCTAGAAGTACCCTCCGTCTCGCTGAAGACTCTGGTGTTCCGGCGGCAGTGGGGGGACGGCGGGGGGACGTCTCGCAGGGGTCCCCAAGTCTCGGAAACTTCTGGGACGGGGGGACGGGGGGTTTTAGGGGGGGGGGACGGGTCCCCGTGGAACACTGATATTTTCCAAATTAATTAAATAAATTATCAGGTTTTTCATATTTTATTTATATAATATATTTATTAATTTTTTTTGATTAGTGAACGCTTTTGACTGGAGCTATGAACTGGTGAGGCCACAACATGGGGAACCTCATCCCCTGGCATGAACGCCGCATTAATGCAGGTGGTTCAATCCTGCGAGCTCGTTGGCCCAGTGGGGGTTTGAACCTTGGTGGCAAGGATAACAATGCCACTATTTAACCATCACATTGTTCCATGAACGGCAATATATTTATTAATTTTATTTTAATGTTAATTAATTTAATAAATTAAAAAAATAAAAATTTATTTATTAATTATAATTTATATATATTTATAATTTATTATTGAAAAAATATAAATTATTTATTTATTTATAATATATTTATATATATTAAAAAAATTAATAAATATATTATATTTATTAATTCTTTTTATATATATATTTTATTTGCAAATTATGAAGTATTTTGTTTATTGGCAATTATGAGTTACTGTTCTTATATTTTTTGCCATACCAGTGTACCCAAACTCCAAACCCGTTCCCATTACTGTTTTTATATTTTTTGCCGTACCAGTGTTGCCCAAACTCCAAACCCGTACCCATTCCCATACCAGGACTGGCAACTTAGCTAAAAGAGAGTATGTAGATTGGCTCTACCTTTATTTTTATTTCTACAGTTGTAAGTTTATTTTAGAAGTATAATGGTAATTAGTGTATTTGTATATCAGATAGGCCATACTAAGTCAGGTCAGGGCTTACAATAATAGTAGAACACAGTAGATTTGTTCTCAGTTGATTTATCTTCGTTGACAGCATTTTTTGAGGATTTACACCATTCATGTTTTTGTTCAACATGTTATGCTGCACTTTCATCACATCTATTTTTCTCAACAATCCAGGCTAATTTTATGGATCTTTGCTTTTTTCAGATACTAAAGATACAACAACGTTTGCAAGTCCTCCAGGCTGGAAAAGCCAAGGCCTAATTCATTTTGGCTCAAATTGGTCAGACAGATCAACTTTGGTGATTAATGTGATTTTGGAGGGTGTGCCATGCATTGTGCAATTGTGCAATGCATGGAATGAGGTGGACGTTGGAAGATAGAAAGAGTTTGATGTAGAAGTGGATCTTTCACAACTATATATCCTACATAGACCTTCAGGCTTAAAATTCTGTTACATTTAAAATGTGAAATAGGCTCTTGTACAGTTCGAATTTATTTAAGGTCCTTAAGCAGTAACATATATTGTCTTTGGTGGATACTAATATACATGTCAATCCCACTATCAACCACATGCATTTGGTATAATTATTCTTGATAAATTTGAATGTGAGAACGGTGGCATTATTCTCTGGCACGTTTGGGAAGGTGCATGTTAACTGATCACAGAATTGGTTAGTCTTTACTAAGCATATAGTAATTCAAGTTTTGATCTACATGTTTCTTTTGAGCCTACAATTGAACAACCTTCAAGCTTTTGTAAGTAATATTCTGGAATTAGTATGTTGTACTTTTCAAGCTGTCATATTTTGTGTTTACTTTATTGTTTTCTAGTGTATTTTGTATAGCTATGTCATTCAAGGCTGTGTAGGAAATGTTTAATATTATTAATCCTAAATGGGTCTCTGAACAGATTCAATAGCTAGGATGACAGATCATCATTATATGCTAAATGCCATATAGTTTATTAAAACACTAATTTTTAAATAATAAATACTAAGATGAAATTTGTTTGTTCATTTATTGAAAATTGTTGACAATTTTCTTCTATAGCAAATGCATTCTCAGTGAAGACAATGTGCATCAGGCTTTCGAGCTCATGTCAAGATAATTGGTTTTCTTAATTTGTGATATCTTAAGCTTCTGCATTTTGTGTTTGTATTCATCAAGACTCAATATACGACTGATTACTAATGAGGCAGGAGGTTCTTAACACACTGGTTTTGTGATTGATTTGTGGTAAAGGATTAAGTTGAATCTGTTTGTGCTTTAGTTTAACTGTAATAGATGGGATTCATCTGTTCTGTTTGTGTTTCTTTTGTCTCTCAAATGGCCAAATGGAAATTGATATGAGCATCAATTTCTATTGATGTGATTGGTTTTTTCTTGCCATTTATATTATATGCTAGCTAAATTTGGTAAATGATAGAATGATTATTCTTAAATTTTCGTTCAGCATATGTTTACATTATATTAGTTGAAGTCCAACTTGATGAATTACCTTATGGTGCAGGGGCACCTAGGTTTGTATTGTAAATAGGGGTCAAATGTTGAGTTTTGTGTTAAGTCCAATTTTGGTGTAACAAGGTCTATTTAGACGATGTCAAATGTTTTAATCTCATGGGGTCAGTTTAGGGTAGTTTAAAAGCTACAAAAGTGGCATTTTTTGGTGTGGTTTTGGGAAGAGAAGAGTCAAGAATTTGAACAGTCGTTGGAAATGGTTGATTTATGATTTAAAGCATGTCAAAATGCCAGAGAAGGTTTGAAGCTGTGATTTGAAGTCATTTTGGAGGAAGAACAATAAAGTTTTACTGTTGTTTTTTGCATTTTTGACTGTTTTCTGCTGTTACAGGACGTGGTACGGCCTAGTAGTGTACGTTCATGACTCCAAAGCACATGCTTGTTGTAGAGCTTTGACCTAGCTTTCATTTGACCCTGGTTTGGTTGATTTTCATTGGAGTGTGTAAGTTATAGCCTTTTTTGTGAAAATACTTGTTAACCTAGGGTTTGAGAGCAAAAATCATGTTTTGAAGGTCATTCCACCAGTGGAAAATTCTCAAACTCGGTGGAATGGAAGGTTTTAATATATTTTTTAAGATTTAGAAATTGGGTATTGCAAGAAATGGAGTTTTGGGCAAGATTGATCAAGCCTTAGCCTAATATTTCCTTGTATTAGGCTTGTTTGAGTAGGTTGAGATATGTTTTTGAAAAAAAGGGTGATCTGGGTATTGTTCCAATAGACAAAATTTGTTGATTTAGACCCCATGCAACACGTGGATACCATGGAGTTGAGTTTTGGGTTTTGATTTTCTCTTACTTTGTAAAACAGGGCTAATTAGGCCATTACCAAAATGGGACAGTCAATTTTAGGGGCTTGAGTTGCAAAACAGCTCCACTTGCACTCAAGATATGTTGTGTAAGAGGGAAAAGGGTATCCATAACTGCAAATAGTTTCTGGATTTAAGGACTTACCTAAAAGTTATGCTTGAAAAATCTATTTTGCTGTCCTAATTTGGCCTAGTTGTAGCGTAGCATAACAGTGAATTATTGGGGTCTTTGTTCCAAAATAACCATAGCCCAAAATTGGATATGTTGAAAGGGAGCCAAATGGGTATCTGAAATGGTGAAAGTTTTTAGGTTTATGACCTCCAAAAGATATGAAAAAATCAGGTTTAGAGGGCTACAAGACATGGTGAAGGTTTGGGTGAGAAACCATCAAAGTTAGGGCTTGAAACTTGCAAAGTTGGTTCATTTTGCTTGTGTTGACATACTCCACCTGCTTTGCATCATAGTGGTATCAGAGGCATAGGTTCTGGTCAATAAGTGGGAAACGGTTGAAGTTTGAAGAGCAAAGAAGCCTCTTAAAAGTAATTCAACAACCTGAGAAGTGAGAAACTTGCAAAGTTGGTTCATTTTGCTTGTGTTGACATACTCCACCTGCTCTGCATCATAGTGGTATCAGAGGCATAGGTTCTAGTCAATAAGTGGGAAAATGTTGAAGTTTGAAGAGCAAAGATGCCTCCTAAAAGCAATACAACTTGAGAAGTGAGTGTTGAAAGAGAAGCATGCCAAGGAGTTGAGATAGATGAAAGAGTCTCAAGAAGCTGTCCTAGCCAGACTTGCAACACTGGAGTCAAATCAAAGAAGAGGTGTGGTCAGTGGAGACCAAAGTGATGAAAAGGAAGAGGAAGAGGAAGAGGAAGGGGGTGAGAATGAGAACCCTCAAGGAGTCCAAGAGGAAGAGGTGAACCCTGATGAATTGAGATTGATAAAGTTGCTGAAGGCTGTTAAAGGAGATACTCCTAAGGTGAATATGGAATTGCCCAGTGAAGAGGTATTGGGTTGGATAGATGCTCTTGACAATTACTTTGAGTATGAGGAGGTAGCAGATGATAAGAAGGTAAAGTTTGCTAAGACAAAGTTGAAAGGCCCTGCCCTAACATGGTGGAATTATGTGCAAGAGGAAAGAGTAAAGAAGGGCAAAACAAAGATAAGCTGATGGGATAGAATGGAAGCTAAAGTGAAAGGACAATTTCTACCTATCGACTATGCAATTTAGACCTCAAGAAAGTTGCAAAATCTCAAATAAAAAGAGTTGGATGTCATGGCATACACTGAGGAGTTCCATAAGCTAAGCATTAGAGCAGGACATATTGAAGATGAAGTGGAGAAGGTAGTAAGGTACCTAATGGCTTAAGGTACAACATCCAAGATGAGATAAGCCTCACAACTTCTAAGACAGTTGAAGAATGTTTCCAAATGGCAGTCAAGGTAGAGGAAAGAATAAAAAGAAGACAAAAGCAGCAAGGTAGAGGCAGAGGAAAGAATTTCAAAGGAAGAGGTAACTTTGGAGGAAGAGAACAATCCACATAGCCACAAGGAGAGTCAAGCTACAGTCAAGAACAAAGGGCAAATCAGAGAGATGGATTTAGAGGAGGAAGACCAGGTTTTAGAGGCAGATTTAGTGGACAAGGTAGAGGATCAAATACATTCTTAGGAAGATGCTATCAGTGTAACCAATTTGGCCATCAAGCATGGAAATGTCTGGATAAACAACCTTCTACTTCACATGGTGGTGAAACGAGAACTCAATTAGTGCAAGATGAAGATAATGAGTGTCAACTCTCCATCTCAGCCTGTTGTTCTAGAAATTGGACTCTAATGATGAGGAGAACACTGCTCAAGGTTCATGTAGTGAAAGAGTCTCCACAAAGAAAATATCTGTTTAGAACCACCTGTAAATCTCAAGGAAAGTTATGTATGGTAGTTGTTGATTTAGGTTCTATTGATAATTTGCTTTCTGAAAAGGGAAATTGCAGGATCAAATAACACTAATCAAACATGCAAAATAAATAATACAAAACACGAGAAATACTAGATTGGAGATTGCACCAAGAAGACCAAGACAAATTGTGAAGGGGGAAAAACAAAGAAAAACCTCGTGTATATGCAAGTGGCAAGAAGCAAAAAGGAGAGATTATAGAGATATCGAGAAGCTTCTCAATGAGAGAAATGAGAAGATGAAGAAGAATAATAAGAAGATATCCGTGAAGAGATTGTGTAGAAAGAGAGGAGGAGACACCTCTTAAATAGAGGTGAAGAATGGAGTTATGCGTAACTCCCATATGCCACTTTGCATAAGGTGTGTGCCACATGTTTCCTCTTAAGGAAGAATCTACTAAAATATAGATTATTCTTGCAGAAGGAATAAAAGAGGTGTTATTTGACATGTGGGGATAAAACACCAAATTAATAAAATACAAAAAATATAATATAATCTTCACTAAGTAAAGATTAATTTCTAACACCCCCCTTAAGCTTTATTTGGGGAGATTTACAATAAATCCATCAAAGGATGATTACAACATGTTACATGAATGGCATAAAAGCCTTACAGTGAATAAGAATATATAATTTAAAAAAGAAGCTTGAAGAGAAGTTTAGATGCAACTTGATGTAGAGCCAAGTCTTCAAGTCTTCAAGGAATTGAGTGAAGCAAAGTGCTTGAATAGATGCCGTTGAACAATTTGAATATTGAGCCAAGAGAAAGGAATTGATGATTCTTGTGCTGCCAAGATATTGAACCTGTTTCATCAAAGAAACTATAACCACAAATAGATTTCCCATCATTGGGATCATCTCCTAAATTTGAATAGATGAAGAGAAGTTTAGGTGCAGCTTGATGTAGAGCCAAGTCTTCAAGTCTTCAAGGAATTGAGTGAAGCAAAGTGCTTGAATAGATGCCGTCGAACAATTTGAATATTGAGCTAAGAGAAAGGAATTGATGATTCTTGTGCTGCCAAGATATTGAACCTGTTTCATCAAAGAAACTATAACCACAAATAGATTTCCCATCATTGGGATCATCTCCTAAATTTGAAATAGAATATTCATAGAAAGAGATGCATATTGCATAATAAAATCGTGGTTCAAATGAATCCAAATTTAAGTCATAAAGCCAAAATAAGGCAAAAGTTAGCATAGCTAATTCAAAATAGATAAAATAACCTTAAGTCTTGAGTAAGAGTGCTAGTAAAAATTGTAGCACAAATCATGGCTTATAGCCCAAATTATAAAATGCCAATATATAGGCATAGCAATAAAAGTTCTAGGTTGCTTCTCACTACATCATTTGTTGAATTGTAAAGGAAACTTATATCAAGTTTAATAATAATGGACTTCGAAAATTAGT
Source organism: Cunninghamia lanceolata (assembly GCA_027924645.1). NCBI lineage: Eukaryota > Viridiplantae > Streptophyta > Pinopsida > Cupressales > Cupressaceae > Cunninghamia > Cunninghamia lanceolata. The sequence continues at coordinate 7,036,238 of BSBN01000636.1, read as the reverse complement.
CCTAAGATCATATTGCCATCATTTGAAGATTCAATATTACGGACTTTTAAAAATAGTCCTATAGATTGTTATAAAACCCATAGTGCTTTCATAAAATTTTTTAATATCAAACGACTTTAAAAATAGCCCTATAAAATGGTATAACAACCATATTGTCTTCATCAAAATTTAAGAACTTAATTCCTAACGATCAGTTCATCATAAAAATGTAAGTGCATACTATCAAAGTGTATGGAAATATTTTCCATGGGGCCCAAAAAATATTCCAATGAGACTTAATAGAGCTCCCTATGCAACATTACTGCAAATGCATTTTGCGCATAAAATATTTAAATGCTTTAGTGTTCCAATGAGCTTTTAATTTCTAAAAAATTATAACAGATAAATGAGGCACAATAAAATATTAGATTCCCTTTATCAAAACAACATAATTGTAGTTGAGAATGAAACTCTAGACTTGTTTTAAATATTGTATGAGATCAAGACTTAGGTTGATAAATCAGAATAATAAATTAATAAATTAGAAGGATAATTTGACACAAGTTGTGATAGAAAGAGCATAGAGATATATTGGAATGTTAAGGGGCACAAATCAAGCCACCTTAATTATAATAAATTACTATTAAAAATTTGTGATTGAAAAATCTCACAAGGATTGTCAAAAAAAAGACAAATGATAAATATAATATACTCAAAACATATTTCAAGACGATATTCATGCGTTTCGAACTACATGAATATCTTCTTTTGAAATATAATTGAATTATAACATGTACTAAATTATTGGGTTGATCAAGTCCAATAACAAAGTGCATAAGTAATTATTTTTAAAACCAACATTTAGAAAAATGCTTAATTTTAGAAAGAAAAGGCAATTTTTTTAAAAAAAAGCCTAATTTCCATAATAAAAAAAACCTAAATTTTTTAAGAAGAATGCCTTATTTAGAACAGATGGTTAATTTTTTGTAAAATGACTAAATAATTTTTTGTTTAAGAAATGTCTAATTATATAGATAGAAGGCAAATTTTGTTTTTAAATACCTAAGTAAAAGGCAAAATGTTTTTTAAAAAATGTCCTTAAAAAACAATTTAAAAAAAAATCTTATAAAAGGCAAATTTATTTTTTATTTTTATTCTTCTTCCTCTCTGCAAAAAAAATAAATTCTTCTTCTCTCTGTTATCTGTTATAGATAACAAGTCTCCAAGGTCACCTACCAGCACAACTTTCAACAACTTGCACAGAATGATTAGTACCAAAGCTCTGATACCATGAAAAGGAAAATTGCAGGATCAAATAACACTAATCAAACATGCAAAGTAAATAATACAAAACACAAGAGAAATACTAGATTGGGGATTGCACCAAGGAGACCAAGACAAAGATTGTGAAGGGGGAAAAATAAAGAAAAACCCCCTGTGTATATGCAAGTGGCAAGAAGCCAAAAATAAGAGATTACAAAGATATCGAGAAGCTTTTCAATGAGAGAAATGAGAAGATGAAGAATAATAAGAAGATAAAGAAGAATAATAAGAATATATATGTGAAGAGATTATGTGTAGAAAGAGAGGAGACACCTCTTAAATAGAGGTGAAGAATGGAGTTATGTGTAACTCCCATATGCCACCTTGCATAAGGTGTGTGCCACATGTTTCCTCTTAAGGAGGAATCTACCAAAATATAGATTATTCCTGCAGAAGGAATAAAAGAGGTGTTATCCGACATGTGGGGATAAAACATCAAATTAATAAAATACAAAAAATATAATATAATCTTCACTAGGTAAAGATTAATTTCTAACAGTTTCCTTAGAGATGGTTGAAAAGTTAAAGATGAAAAGGATCCCACATCCCACACCTTACAAGGTTTTTTGGCTATTTAAGGGTCAACAAGTCTTGATTAATAAACAAACATGGGTTGAGTTTAATATTGGGGGGTATAAAGACACGATATTGTGTGACATCATTCCAATGGATGTATGTCATCTGCTCCTAGGAAGACCTTGGCAGTATGACAGAAAAATTAAATATGATGGGCAGAAAAACACTTATGTGATTGAAAAGGATGGGATCTCATTCACTCTTATTCTATTGCAAGATGAAAGCCAACAATCACAATTAGAGTCTAGTGTCATGTTGATAAGGGAAAAGGAATATGTACAAGCCATGGAAAGATAGGACAAGGGTGTTGTAAGTACAAACATACATAGGACTGTTATGACAACAATTAGGATTGATAAATTGCCATTAGAGGTCTATGATATATGGAGTCCTAAGGGACTCGACGTTGAAAGGGCATGTAAAATGGAGCCTGTGAAAAAAAGCTTAAGAGTCGGGAGAGCTCAACTTCAAGTTTTGGCGTGGAAATTGGAGATTGCACGCGAGGGGAGCGTGCAAGGGGCACCAAAAGGAGTTACGAAAAATGTGAAGGAACATGCATGTAGAAGATCGCACATTGGGCACAAACTAAGAAGTGAGAAGAATAAGGTGCATTGGTGGAAAGCACACAGATGAGTGGAACGAAACAACTTGCAAGAGGGTGCATGTAGACGTAAGACAGAGAGGATCGAAGCAGGAAGAAGGTAGAGATCGTTAGCAGCTCAAATCTTTGGAGGAAATATGGATGGATGGCAATAAGAGAGCACTTGTGTGCGGCACAAGAAGAATTTGAATTGCCATCCACGTGGTGGCTTGGGACACTACCGTGATGGTGTCAGAATTGATACGCAATTGCAGGAGAGTTAGAGTTAATGTAGGCCATGGGTACGCAATCTTGAAAGGAGATGACAAAAGGCATTTAGGTGGAAAAAGGTGAAAGAGCGAAAATTTTAAATTCCTAAGCGGCTATAAATATAGCTGAGCTTAGATTTTAATAATTGTTGCCACCCTAGAAATTGGGTTAGTTAGAGACTTCTAGGTCTGTGGATTGCAGTGTCTATAGAGCTGAAGAACTCATTATAAATTTGAGAGTCTAGAGTTGAGGGCTCCTTTCTAGAACTACGGCAATGCCCACTATAAATATGTAAGCATAACCACTCATAGTAATGAAAATAGTGTTTTTCATTCTTATGTGCTAGTATCTTTCTATTTCTGTTGTGTGGTTGTGTGTAGTGTTAGGGCTGTGAGTTTAGACATCCTCTAGTTGGGATTGCCAAGCTTGTCTACATCATTTGGTACCGGAGCCAAAGGTTCAACATGTGAAGTGGTGAGAGGTGTTCACATGTCTCGATTTAGAGATTATAGTCAAAGGATTTTCTATTTTCCATAGTGGCAAGTGTGGGTAAAAGACATTGCAGATGTCTTCCAACATAGGGTCATTGGGTAGAAGGCATGAAGAAAGAAAGAGAAGCAAAGACATGATGGAAGCACACAAAGGTAGAAAGGGGGGTTAGAGAAGGGAACACATTGTAGAAAGGTAGATTGAGGATGGTACCTAGGTAGGATTACGAAAGGGAGGCTGCAATAGTGGGTAACTAGGAGGTTATAAGTGGTGGAGATACCCGCAATGGAGTTGTAGAATGAGAATCCCTAGTAAGGGCAAAGTGGGCAATAGTGGTTGAAAGGTGGCAGAAGGAGGCTAACAGAGAAGAGAATGGTTTAGATCTAGGTCAAGATCTAAGAAGATGAGACAACATGACGAGAAGGTAATGAAAAAATTATTGATTTTAGGTAGCCAAACACACATGAAAGGTTGTAGAAAGGATGTTGACAAATCACTGAACCCTAAGGTAGTTTGACAAAATTGTCAATTTGAGGCAATTAGACCAATTTTTCAAATCAAGGCAGTTGAGTGCATGGCAAACATAGGTGTATCTTCTAGCAAAGGATGCATTGGATAGAAGACACATGGGAGTTGACTTGTTCTCCATCATGTAGAGATGGGTAGAGGATGAGGAAAGAAGAAGATGGCCCAATAGAAAGCCATGGTAGAAGAGGATGACCGAGAACTACAATTGTTGGCCAAGATCATAGAGTTAAAGGATAGAATGGATGCACTACAGAAGAAACTCATGTAAAAGGAGAAGAGAGTTGTGCCAAGAGAAGAAGAGGATGGCATGGAGACACCTACTTTCTTAGGGAAAAGACCTAAGGAGATGATGAGTGGGTGTTTAAGATAGAGTGCTATTTTGTGTGAAGAGGAATTGTAGACATCGAGGAATGTAGAAGATGGAGAAGATAATAAAGGAATCATGCAAAGGTGTCTTGTCAAAGACACAAGGATGGAGGGTGATCAAAATATAGCTACAAAAAGGAGTCCCATGGGAGACATAGTAGAGGTTAGAGTTCTAGTGGAGCACACTAGTCTATGACAACAAGTAGTTGGACAAATAGGGAGAAGAGAAAGTTGGTGGGTGGATGAAATGAGGTGGGAAGAATCCCACAAGGAGAAAAGGAAGGAGGAAGATGATGTAGTCGGTCATTATTGTTAGTGGTAGTCGGCTGTAATCAACCAAGTAAATAATAATATGTTGGATAATGTTTGGGCACAATTAGTTTTGGAATGTTGTCGGTATTAATCCCGATGGTTGGTTAGTTATGTAGTCAGTGCCAACAGTTGATATCTCAACCAACTCTGGCAAGAGCTATATATGGAGTCGATACATGTAGTCGGATATGTTGTAATGTTGCAGTTGATGTTGTTGTAATTACCATATTGTGCTGTATTGTTGATATGATCAATGGATGAATACAATGCCTTATTCTGTGCAATGCTGTTATAAATTCATGTTCTATGTTATGCACTATACTACTACTTTATGATTCTGTTTACTCCATGTTTGTCTGAAACACCACATTGCTAGTAAAAATTTAGCGCTATTACCTGTTTGAAATCAGGTCGGAGGGTGACAAGTCGATGACAAGTCGAGTCGTCAAAGACATTCAGTCGATGACAAGTTGAGTTGTCAGAGACAGTTAGTCAATGACAAGTTGTGTCGTCAGGGAGAAGTGAATTGTCAGGCATACTTGGTGACAAGTTGTGTCATCAGGGAGAAGTGAATTGTTAGGCATACTTGGTGACGAAGGGAAGACAATGATGATGGCTGCACAATGGGTCAACCGATCCAATCAGAGGAGGAAACATACACTAGACATCAAGTAGAAAGAATAGAGGAATAATTACAAAGAATACGAGAGGAAAGTGACAACAAACGAGAACCAAATGATTGGGAAGACGATTTGACACAAGATCTAGTCTTCTTGTGGGACTTATCAGTGAGACAACACGTCACGAACGAAGCCATCCGAAGAGACATCCTCGTGGAAATCATCAAGAAAACTTAGAAGTCAATTCAGAAGTGGACCATCTTCTGGATCATCTACTGAGGTTGTTGGCGAGGAATCTATTGATCTTGCAAGACCTCTGAGAAGAAAGGGATAAAGAACAAAGACGACAACAAATTCTTCGAAGATATGAAGAACAAATGAAACAAGAAGAGGAAGAGCGCGACACCAACCGTCGTTGGGCGCCGCACAATCAATGATCATACCAGTAGCGATTCATGCCCATACAACTGAATAAAGATAAGAAGAAAGTACCAAGTGGGTAAGAAACACCTGAAGAGACACTAAGAAGATTGCTAACACTAAAAGAACAAGAAGAATGTAGGAAAAGACTAAAACACATTGTTGAAAGAGGGAATGAACACCATGAAGAAATAAATCAAGACATTGCTGAGTCTCACCAAAGCTTCATCGTCAATGAACAGGATTTCAGAACGCTAGTAATAAATAGAGCAAAAGAAAAAGAAAATGGAAAGAAATTGACAAAAGAACTTGAAGATAACATACGTCGCATCGTAGCATTATCCATTTCAGACCGAGGGCTGAGGAGCAGAGGACCTGAGCCAAAGACCCCCACACAGGGGGAGCACCGGAAGGAACTAGAGGAGACTCAAAGTGTAGAGGACGCTGAGAATAGACGTGGGAAGGAACCGTACATGGACGAGAGTGTAAGAAAGACATCAGAACATCATGGAAGAACCAGTCCAATCAGGTCAAAGACATAGAGAGGGCATCTGAGGAGAAACATGGTGACTCCAACAGTAAACGAGAGGCAGAAACTACCAAAGTTCATGGGGAATAGGTCAGAGGATCTTGTACGACACTGTAAAACATGTGAAACCATATGGGTAGCAAATGTGCAAGAGGATGTAGATTATTGGTTGAAAGCATTTCCAGTGATGCTGAGAGGCATAGACATTGACTGGTACACAGATCTAGACGTGGCATAGAAAGCCTCATGGCAAGTACTAAAGAAAGCATTCTAGAATGAATTCAAACTTCTAAGGGATGATAATGAAATTGTAGCAGAAATCTACAACAAAAAGTAAGGGAAGAACGAGAATGTAAGAGTATACAATCGAAGACTTAAGAAATTGTTGGGGAAACTAAAGACCCATCCAGTCGATGGATTGAAGAAGAGATGGTTCATTGAAGGACTACTCCCCTCCTTAAGGAAGAAGATGAAAGTAGTACCTCCATCATCGTACGCTGTAGCGTACAATTGGGCAATGGACATAGAGAGCGAAAACAAGAGATTCACTCGAGGTAAGAAGAGGACCGACGATGAGGAGAGTACTGACGACTAGAGTAGTGATGGAGAATCAAAAACCATCCAGGCATTAAGAAAAGACATGTTACACATGATGAAGGAACTAAAGATGGACAAAGAAACAACGAAAGAGGGCCGAGAGTTATGGTGCACTGACTGCAACGGAGAAGAACATATAAAAGCAAACTGTCTAAAGAAACTATTTTGTGATATCTGCCAAGTAATGGGACATTCAATCAAGGAATGCCCATTTAATTTGAAAGCAAGTACACATGTGCTCTTCATACAAGGAGAGTCGTCAACTCCGCCAACCACACCACTGAAACCCTAGAACAATTCCAGTGCATCCCTTGGAGGTTATCGGAACAACAGAAGGAGTGATAACAATAGCCTGAGAAACATAATATAGTATGACAGCAAGGGGAGACCCATGATACAGTGTAGAAAGTAATGAATGGGGCCACTTCGCCTGAGAATGTCAGAATGGTCAATGAAAGGAAGCTAGGTGTGCGGAAATCGCTTCCTACACTAATCTGATGAGGGGAGGAGAGTGCAAATTCAATTTTATCTTTACAATTACAGCTATGTTAACCCACTAACAGAAGTATTATAGTAAACACATACACAAGAATGTAAGCCAGAAGAAGAGAGACACAAGATATAAGTGGGGAAAACCCTTACGGGTGAAAAACCCCACACTCCAAAACACAACTCAAATGTATTCCGTAAACAAAGAAGGTTACAATACAATCACAGAGCCAATGCTCTTGCAAGAGTCTTCGACACTTGTATTTGGAGATGTTCCGACAACATAATAGTACCTGTCAAAACTTGTAGTACTTCTCCTCTTCAAAGCACCTATTTATAAAGAGAATACAAGGCAAAAATGGCTCCACATTGAGATAGGCGTCCAACATGGCCTCATGGCCCAAAACCCACACCTATGGACACTTGTCCAACACTAGAGGATGCTCCTGACACTTGTCAAGTCACCCCATCCCAAAGAGGTCACCTTTTTCCAAAATGGGCTATGACAGATGCTCTTACGACTCTTACAACCGTCATAGAATTTGTCATAGCTGTCATAACTTACAGCTGTAAGAGAATCTGCCATACATAGGCTATAAATAGCATATTCTCTTACATGTCATAGTCCACCTTGGGGTGCCCAAAGATGCCTTTTTCAAAGATTCTTCTCGACACATGTCCATACCTATCATAGGATCTTCTATTTCCAACTCTTACATGTCATAACTTTGTCATAGGAATCTGTCATGACCATTTCGGTCAATTCCCTTACACACATTCCAAGATGCCGACACATGGAAAAATATTCCTACCACTAAGTGGGATTCTTATCTCCTCATGTGAGGACAAATTTACATGTGGTCATATGCCATGTAGGATGACACCTCACCATGCCAACTCCCACAATATGACATCATAGGATTTGCATCCAAATTATACAATAGGCAATAAATAAATAAATACAATGAATTAATACAAGGAATTACCAAGGTTGAGACACCTTAATTCCCAACATTCTCCCACTTTTTGAACACCTTGTAAGAGCCAATAGAATTAATAGGATTTAACTGCTATAGGTCGAGAGGCCCATAGACTCTGAACACCATCAAAACTTCTCTGTGCCCACTGGTTTCGTCAATGCATCTGCAACATTCTTCAAAGTATCTACCTTCTCCAAATTTACCTTCCCATCCTCTACCATGTCTCACATGAAGTGAAACTATACATCAATATGCTTTGTTATGGCATGGAAAATTGGATTCTTCGCAAGGCAAATCGCACTCTGACTGTCACAACAAATTGTAATCTGTCCTGCATCAACACCAATATCTGAACACAATCTCTTAAGCCAAATGGATTGCTTGCAAGCATGAGTTGCTGCCATGTACTCAGCTTCTGTCGTGGACAAAGCAACCACAGGTTGTCGCTTACTCATCCAACTAATTGCACCACCAAACATAGTGAACACATAGGCACTGGTTGATCTCCTGCTGTCAATGTCACCTACCCAATCAGAATCCACAAATCCACGAATACAAACTGAATCTGGAGGTCTTGTAACATTACCATGATAACATATACTTGGAAGTACCCCTCAAATATTTGAACGCTCGCTTAACTGCATCCCAATGTACCCATCCAGGATTAGCCATAAATCGACTAAGGACTCCCATTGCTTGGGCAATGTCTGGTCTTGTGCAGACCATAGCATACATCAAACTACCAACAACACTAGAATAATGTACTCTTCTCATGTCCTCTACCTCACTAGGAGATTTTTGACAATCACTAATAGACAACTTTGTATCCAATGAAACAGGAACACATAATGGTCTAGAATCTTTCATGCTGAACCTATCCAACACAGTCTTCACATACTTACTCTGGCTTAACCAAAAATTTTCTGTTAGTTCTGTCTCTTTTGATTTCCATTCCCAGAATGTACCTAGCTGCCCCAAGATTTTTCATCTCAAATTATGCTGACAATTGAGACTTCAAATAAAAAATCATATTCTTACCATTCCCAATCAACAACATATCGTCAACATACAATGCAATAATGAGAATGTGATCATTGTCAAATTTATAATACACACAATGATCTGATTTTGATCTCAGATATCCAATCAACAACACAAAGGCATCAAACTTCAAGTACCACATCCTAGGTGACTGCTTCAAACTATACAAAAATTTATTTAACTTGCAAACCAAATTTTCTTTACCTTTCTCTATGTAATGCTCTCGTTGTGACATGTAAATCTCTTCCTCCAAATCACCATGAAGGAAATCTATCTTCACATCCATCCGTTTTACCTCTAAGTCATAAGTAACTGCAAGAGATAACATGAATCAAATAGATGCCATCTTTGCAACGGGAGAGAAAATTTCACCATAATCAATTCCCTCCACTTGTGAATACCCCTTCACAACTAATCTAGCCTTGTACTTTTCAACACTGCCATCTGCACCGAATTTCTTCTTGAACACCCATTTGCATCCAATGGGTTTCCATCCTTCAGGAAAAGGCACCAAGTCCCATGTTTTGTTCTTTTCCAAAGAAGCCATCTCATCTTCCATGGCCTCCTTCCACGAACCTGCATCTTTCATGCCCATAGCCTCTTTCACAGTTTTAGGCTCATCAGTGTTAGCAAGTAAAGCAAAAGCACAACTGGAATCAAGTAAAGAATAACCAGACCTATCAGGTTGCTTTCTTGTTTGTGTAGACCTCCTCAATGGTTGAGGTTGAGGTTCTGCTTCTTCTTCTGAGATTTCAGAGCTGCTAGAGCTCTCCTCATCATTAGGTCTCACAGGGTATGTCGGTTCAGTCTTCTCAGGGGTAGAAGGAAACTAAACCACATCTTCTTTCTTTTCTATGGCTGTAGAACAACAGAAGAAGGTGTTAGCTCTCTGAAGATAACACTTTTGCTATACAACACTTTTTCAGCCACAGGATCCCAAAGCTTGTATCCTTTCACACCGACACCATAGCCAATAAAAATGCACTTAACAGCCTCGCTCTCCAATTTAGACTGTTTCTCCCTAGGCACATGTGTATATGCCTCACAATCAAAAACACGAAGATGCCTAACTGAAGGCTTCTTACCAAACCACACTTCCATAGGTGTCTTACCAACAAGAGCTGATGTAGGAGACCTGTTTACCAAGTAGCAAGCAGTGGCAACAATTTCAGCCCAAAACTTTTGTTCAAGGCTTGCTCCACTAAGCATACTCCTAGCCTTCTCCATTAGTGTCCTATTCATCCTCTCTGCAACTCCATTTTGCTGTGGGGTGTATGGAGTTGTCTTATGTCTTTCAATCCCTTGCTCTTTACAGAACTTATCGAATTCCTCCGAACAAAACTCACCACCGTTGTCAGTTCTCAAACACTTAATCTTTTTACTAGTTTGATTTTTAGCAAAGGTTTTAAAATCTTTAAACTGAATAAAGACTTCAGTCTTGCTTCTGATAAAATAAACCCATGTCCTTTTACTGTAATAATCTATGAAAGATACAAAGTATACAGATTTAGAAATCGAAGGAACATTAACTAGACCAAACACATCAGAATGAATAAGATCTAACACACCAGAAGACTTGTGAGAACTAGAGTAAAATTGAACATGCTTTTGTTTTCCATATACACAATGTTCGCAAAAGTCAAACTCAAGATTACAATCATTTAACCCCTCAATGAGGTTTTTATTTTTCAGCATTCTAAGACCCTTCTCACCAATGTGGCCATATCTCAAATGGCATAACATAGTCTTTTCAGTAGGAAGCTTAGCTTCCATAGCATGTGCACTACCATCAAAACTAGTTACAACAGATTTCTTCACTACTCATTCAGATGGTGGGGATGAAGTGACTGTAGCTCTTTTCTTTGAGTCAGAAGAACTATTGCATTGTGAAGTGCATGCCTCTAGCTGAAACAGAGCACCTCTTCGAGTACCCTTCGCAAGCACCATAGATCCTCTAGTCATCTTGCATCCATCCTTCAAAAAGACAACCTGGACACTTGCATCATTCAACATACTTACAGAAAGAAGGTTCCGTGCTAGGCCTGGGATGTGCATAACCCCAGTGATCCCCTTCACTCATCCATCAGGGAATCAGATTGAGACTCTTCCACGACTAACAATCTTTAGATGAGAGTTGTCACCCAGGGACACTCTTCCACCATCGAACTCTTCATACTTTGTGAACCAGTCTTAATGCGAGGTCATGTGGAATGATGCACTAGAATCAATCAACCACACATCATCAGATGCATGGGTGGCCAGGGTTGTGATGAAGGCATCACCATCATCTTGTGACTTATCAAAATTTGAATCAGGAGCATTCTTCTTTTTTTTCTTCTCCTCTTTGTATTCATTTCAGAAATGCCTAGTTTTCCCATAGTTCCAACAGAGAGCCTTGGACTTTCCAGAAGATTTGGATCTCCCACAGGATTTGGATCTACCCTTTTCACCTTTCTCGTCCTTCTTCTTCCCTTTCTCTTTGGGTCTTCAATGAACCGCAAGAGACTCTTTGGCCGATTTAGATGTCTTCCTCCGCATTTCTTCAGATAACAACAAGGACACCACATCTTCCATCTTGAAGGTGGTAGTGGTGCTTCTGATAGCCATGACAAGATGATCCCAAAAATCTAGCAAAGAACAAAGCAAGGTCATACACTGATCCTCCTCCTCCATTTTCACACCCACAGATGTCAACTGTGTAATGATCATGTTAAAAACATTCATGTGGTCCGCAATAGATCCTCCTTCTTCCATCTTCAGAGCGAACAACTTCTTTTTTGGAAAAAGCTTGTTCATCAAGGACTTGGCTTGATAAACATCACCCAGCTTCTTCCAAAGGTCTTTCGCGCTCTTCTCCTCATGGACATTCAACAGGATAGAGTCAGCTAGAGAGAGTCTTATGAGACCCTTAGTCTTCCAATTTTTGAGGTCCCAATTAGCTTGTGACATTGTTGTAGGTTTTACATCGGATACAGTTTCCCATAGGTCACGATCAACAAGTAGGTCTTCCATCTTGAGTTTCCACAACTTGAAATTAGTGCCATTAAATTTCTCCACCTCTAATCTTCCGGATGTAGCTGCCATCTTCTTGCTGTAACAAGATACAGAATGCTCTACACAATACTCCCACTCAACCTAAAATTAGCTCAAAAAACCCCTACCCAACAGCTAGAACCAAAACTAGCCAGGCTCTTTTACCAATTGAAAGGAAGCTAGGTGTGTGGAAATGGCTTCCTACACTAAGCTAATGAGGGGAGGAGAGTGCAAATTCAATTTTATCTTTACAATTACAACTATGTTAACCCACTAACAGAGATATTGCAGTAAACACATACACAAGAATGTAAGATAGAAAAAGAGACACAAGATATACGTGGGGAAAACCCTTACGGGTGAAAAACCCCATAGTCCAAAACACAACTCAAATGTATTCCGTAAACAAAGAAGGTTACAATACAATCACAAAGCCAATGCTCTTGCAAGAGTCTTCGACACTCGTATCTGGAGATGTTCTAGTAGCATAACAATACCTGTCAAAACTTGTAGTACTTCTCTTCAAAGAACCTATTTATAAAGAGAATACAAGGCAAAAATGGCTCCACATTGAGATGGGCATCCAACATGGCCTCATGGCCCAAAATCCATGCCTATGGACACTTGTCCAACACTGTAGGATGCTCCTGACACTTGTCAAGTCACCCCATCCTAAATAGATCACCTATTTCCAAAATGGGCTATGACAGATGCTCTTACGACTCTTACAACCATCATAGAATCTGTCATAGCTGTCATAACTTACAACTGTAAGAGAATATGTCATACACAAGATATAAATAGTATATTCTCTTACAACATCTCATAGTCCACCTTGGGGTGCCCAAAGATGCCTTTTTCAAAGATGTTTCTCGACACATGTCCATACCTGTCATAGGATCTTCTATTTCTGACTCTTACATGTTATAACTTTGTCATAGGAATCTATCATGACCGTTTCAGTCAATATTCCCTTACACACATTCCAAGATGCCGATACATGGAAAAATATTTCTACCACTAAGTGGGATGCCTATCTCCTCATGTGAGGACAAATTTACATGTGGTCATATGCCATGTAGGATGACACCTCACCTTGCCAACTCCCACAATAAGACAACATAGGATTTGCATCCAAATTATACAATAGGCAATAAATAAATAAATACAATGAATTAATACAAGGAATTACCAAGGTTGAGACACCTTAATTCCCAATAGCCAAAACCCTAGGGGAAGACTATGCAAGTGGTGCGGACTAGGCGACCACAAAGATAACGACTGCCCAAAGCAGAAAGGCATCAACATGCTGAATGTGGAAGAGAAAAATCAAGAAGTACTGGCGGTCACTACCAGAGCATAAACAAAGAAAGCCATCTACCTAGATCCAGTTACAAAATAATAGATAATGAAAGAAGCAAAAGCAGAGGTGGAGTGGGCAATGATGAAGGAAAACAAGATCACTCTGTACATCCCAAGCACCTCTCGATGAGCACAGGCTGAGAGTAATATCGTACGATAGATACTCCAAACCACTGTACCGATCAAGGTAACCGACCTTCTCTATACTATGCCACAACTCAGGATGGCAATCACAAATATAGTCAATAACAACAAAAAACAACAAGAGGATGGTCGAAGGAAGGAGATCACTACAAGGCGAACAAATTGGTGACCCTATGTTATTGATGGTGAACATCAGGAAGAAACTGACGATCCTACAGATGGAGATTGAAGGGAAGACATTGGCAAATATGATCGTCAACGAAGGCTCGGCATTCAATGTACTAACCAAAGACACATGGAGGAGTCTCAAAAAACCCACACTCTGGCCACCAACATTCCAGTTAGTAGGCGCTGACCAACATGACATCAAGCCATTGGGGACATTAATGGCACAGAAAGTGACTATTGGCACACAATCATTTCTGCTAAACTTCATAGTCATTCCAGTAGTGAAAATAACATATGAAACATTACTAGGAAGAGGATGACTCGTGGTAGCAAAAGATGATCACAAATGGAAGAGAAATACATTGTCCATAGAGAACAACAAAAAGAAGTATGTGATCGACTTAATAAATCAAACAATGAGTGAAGATTTAGCATCGTCAGACTCAGAAGGTGAAGAAGGAAACAAAATGGAAGGAGAAAGAGAAACTATAGAGCCAAATGAAGAAGGTATTTTGGACCTCCATGAATGCTTAGAGGATGAGACAAACTCATTGAACGAGCTATTCCACTGGTAAATGGAGGACTATGAGGTGTTTTAGCAAGACTGCAATATGTTGCAAATCAAAGAAAAGGGGGGAGAAGAAGAAGAGACAGTGTCAACAAGTTATAATTTCCCACCTGAATATGGGGAATACAAGGAGGGAGTGGCAAGGATAGACGACACCCCAGTACACTACTTTGAAAAAGATAAAACAATAGAGTACAAGGAGCCTAGTATAAAGAAAGTCAATTTGGTGGAGGATAATCCTTGTATGATCTTGGTAGGAGATGACTGGAATCCCATGCTGAAAGCGATAGCATTTAAAATATTCATAGAATACAAGGAAGTATTTGCATGGACGTACAAAGATTTGAAATAAATACCTTTAGAGTTATGTGTACAGCGAATTCCACTAGTACCAAGAGCACAACCAGTATGGAAGAGACTGTACCGAATGAACAAAAACTATGCAGCAAAAGTCCAAGCAAAATTGAGAAGATGCTAGAGGTAGGGATCATATTCAAGGTGGAAGTAAGCGTCTAGCTGTTGCCAATTGTAATATCATTTAAGAAAGAGTCTGGACAAATTGTATATGTGTAGACTTTCAACGCCTGAACGTAGTAACAACAAAGGACCCATTTCCGATCCCATTCACCAACTCAATACTGAAAGAAGTCGCAGGGAATGAGATGTACTCATTCATGGACGGGTTCTCGGGGTACAATCAAATCAATATAGCCGAAGAAGATAAATTAAAGACAACATTTGTAGTCGAGGACGGAGTATATGTGTACAACATGATGCCATTTGGGTTATGCAATGCACTGACGACCTTCCAGAGAATAAGCCTGCATATCTTTGACAAGATGTCGACGGGGAACTTCAAAGCCTTTCTAGATGATTGGTCCATTTTTACTGATGAGAAAAAACACCTCAGGGCATTGCAGGAGTGTATGGAACGATGCAAGCCAACACAGTTGGCACTCAACCCGAAGAAGTGTCGGTTCATGGCACCCCAAGGAAAATTACTGGGTCACATAGTCTGTAAGGTTGGATTGAAGACAGACCCCGATAAGATTCGGGTGATCGAACAAATGGAACCACCCCTGAATGTCACAGGAGTAAAATCATTTCTTGGACATGTTAGATATTATAGAAGGCTCATCAAGAACTTTGCCCAAATTTCATACCCGCTAGAGATACTGACAAGAAAGGGGCAAGTGTTCGAATGGACAAAAGTTCAAGAAGCAACATTGAAAGAACTGAAGGAATGACTGATAAGCTCACCAATATTGGTATACCTAGATTGTAATAAAGAATGTCATGTCCATGTAGATGCCTCCAACTATGCAATTGGAGCAACATTGGCACAAGTGGACGTACAAGTATTGGACCACCCTGTGTTCTTTTCCAGTCAACTATTATCTAAGGCAAAAAGAAACTATAGTACTACAGAGAGGGAGACACTAGGGATGGTGTACTTCGTGCAAAAATTCAGACACTACTTACTAGCGACACTGTTCACATTCTACGTGGACCATCAAGCACTAATGTATCTGGTGAATAAAATGATCATCCAAGATAGGGTAAGCAAATGGCTCTTATTAATACAAGAATTCACATTCACTATCATAGTACACCCAGGAAAGAGCCATGTTATTTCTGATTAGTTATCAAGAATTTAGTCTGGCGAGCCACCGGAGGGTGTGAATGAAGATTTTTTGGATGCGCACTTGTTTCAAATTGCAGCACTACCTCCATGGTACAAGAAGATTAGAGAGTACCTGTCAACATCATCCTTCCTGAAGGAAATGCCACTTTCCGAATGACAGAAGATAGCATTGAAGAGTAAAACATTCCAACGGATCAACGACTTACTATACAAGATGAGACCGGATCAAGTACTCTGACGATGTGTCATGGAGGAAGAGATCGCTAGTGTACTATACGAAGCACATGAAGGACTGGCAGGGGGACATATGGGACCCGATGCAATAACACAGAAAATCTTGTTGGCAGGGCTCTGGTGGCCCACAGTGCATATTGACGCACGACAATGGGTGGTAGGATGTGACATGTACCAGAGAGTTGGGAAACCCCTCAAGAGAGATTTCATGCCACTCTTTCTCTCACAACCACAAGAACTATTTGAACGATGGGGGTTAGATTTTATTAGACCATTGAAGGTGAACCACCTACACAGATGCAGGTACATTGTTGTTGCCACATAATACTTAACAAAATAGCTAGAGGCTTGGGCACTACCAGATAATACCGCATTTAGTACAACTAGATTCATGTATGAACAGATTGTTACAAGGTATGGCATTCCAATTTAGATCACTAGTGATAGGGAGGCCATTTTGTGAACCATGTCATCCAAGTGATGATGACAGAGTTCAAGATCGTGCATAATTTCTCTAGTCCGTACTACCTGAGAGCTAATGGTCAAGCAAAATCCACTAACAAGGTGCTGGTCTCTATCATTCACAAGTCTTGTGGTATCAAGGAGGCAGATTGGAAAGAAAGACTACCGACCATACTAAGGGCATACCATACTACGTACAAGGTGACCACTGGTCATACACCCTTCCAACTCATGTATGGTCATGAAGGACTCGTACTGGTGGAATACCTAGTACCAAGTCTACAAATAGCAGTCGAGAATAGACTTGGGGATACAGAGAGTTTGAAGGAAAGGCTATTTCAGTTAAACAAATTGGATGAATGGCGAGTAATGGCACAATGGGCGACTGAGACAATGCAGAAGCAGAGAAAGTACTGGCATGACAGATACCTACGATGAGCAAACTTCCAGCCAGGACAGTTAGTTCTGAAATATAATGGCTGTAATGAATTGAAGCTAGGCAAGTTTAAAATGATGTGGTTGGGACCATTTAGGATCAATGAAGTGAAAGAGAACGGAGCAATCCAATTAGAAAGGTTGGACGAAAGAGTGGTAAAGGATCCTATCAATGGGTCTAAATTGAAGATCTACAAGGAGAGTGTTGAATTGCACCGGACAACTAAGAGGGGGGTGAATCAGTTGTACTAAAAATTTTAACTAAATATGATTATCAAATTATTAATTTCTTATATTCAGATACAACCATGAAAGCATCAAATGCGAAGCTCAACACAAAACCATAAACAACAGAGGAGACACCAGATTTTTATGTGGAAAACCCTAAAAGGGAAAGACCACGGTGGATGTTAGTCCACAGAAATATATAAGTTATATCAATACCAAAAAAAAAGGCTCATTTCCTACAGGGATCACTACCCAAATTGCTCACTACAAAGAAAGGCTCATTGCCGAAGGGTGGCTCACTGCCAAAAGGTTGAACTTAGATAACAAGATCTTCTCCATGCCAAGGTTTAGTTCCATTGAAGCACAAAAACACCTCTGCTCTGCTCTGCTCTGCTCCCTTACTTCACTTTCTCTTCGCATATTTGCACTTGGATACTTTTTCATGACTCAATTACAAGTATATATCATCCATCAACCTTGGAATGTACATCAAAGTTGACATTATATTCATCAATCGTTGGAACAATCTCCAAGGTTGACATTACAAACATTTACAAAATAGGTGTTGACCTAATACACAATTATGCTAAGGAAATGTAGTAAATATGTATATGGATCATGCCATGCCTTAGTTGGGACTCAAACACGATCTTCGACGCCACAACATACTTCTACAATCTTCAAGAGATCTCCGCAATCACTGGAATTGACTAAGACTAGTTACACACTACATTATCTGGGAATAATCTTCAAACACAATCTCAATTCCTTAACATGGACCAATGTAAACATAGGAACATGATCAGGAGGCATCTACAAGCACGTTGTAATCACTAGGAGCAACCACACAAACTCTAACCACTTTATCCATGAGATTCTTCACACTAGAGCAAATGAACTTCACTGTCTTTAACTGTCATAAAAGAAAGATAGCTTGTGGACTGCCAAATCATGAACCATTGTAGTTGTAGGCACTTATCATCATCCCAAACATCACTCCAGAACCACAAACCAAAATACATAATTGTGGAGGAATGCAGAGCAAAATACTTTCTCCTGGACACCAGTGAATGAACCAAAAAAACAAGTTTTACTCTGGTGAACACAACTTCCTCAATTATTCATACCAGAGGCTCAAACTCAGAATGTAGCATCTTTAGAAATGCCTCTAAATATCTTCGAATCCAATGACCAAGATATTTAATCAACAAGAAATGCGGAACAATCTTCTCTTGTGTTCTTTTATCCTCAACATACTGTCTTCTCTACAATTTACTACAACTCACTGTTTCTTCCGGAGGGGCAAATTTTCTCACTGTCCTCAACATATAAGGATTCTAATCAATCAAAAGATAAGAATACAATTGACACCAATGACAACACAGATATGTTGACATCAATGACAACACCGATTAGGCACATACTTGCAACAATCTCCCCCTTTGTCATTGATGGCAACATATGATGTGAAAAACTGCAACAACCATCAAGACAAGATTCTTCCCCTTTCTCTTTACACATCTGCACTCTTCCTCTCTGAGTTTTTCACATGAATTCTCTCCCTCTTTGACATCAATGGAAAAGGGTACATACTTGCATTTTTCTGCTCTAATCCAACTCTTCTCTGAACGTTTTGACTACTCCCCTTGAGAAGTAGCCCATAAAGCATCAATCTGAATCTAAAGGTGGGACCCTAAGCGCCACCAGACTGATGCACTCTTTGCATCGTAGTTTAGAGCAGGAGGGGTGATAACCCCTAAATTTTCCCTAAGATACTTAAAAGTATCCTTAGGCAGAGGTTTGGTGAAAATGTCTGCAATCTGATCTTTTGTAGATACATACTCCAACTTGACTTCATTCTCTACCACCTTTTCTCTTAGAAAGTGATATCTCATGGATATATATTTTGTCCTTGAATGCATCACTAGATTCTTGGATATGTTTATGGCACTTGCATTGTGACAAAAGATTGCAATTTTATCTTCATACACAACTCTGATGTCCTTCAATGTTTGCTTCATCCATAACACTCGAGTGCAGCTACATATTGCTGCAATGTATTCTGCTTCTGCAGTAGACAGAGATATTGAGTCTTGTTTCTTGTTTAACCATGATACCAATCTATTACCTAAAAAGAAGGCACCTCCACTTATACTTCTTCTGTCATCAACTTTTGCATCTATTCTTGAAACAATTCTGCTTTGTCAATCTTGAACTTCAGTTACTCATCATTCTCAAGCTAATCATCAAAGATATGACGATCAGATCACTGTAGTTTGATCTTGGCAAAAGCTCGTAGCAAATTTTCTTCCTTGATGCATAGGAGGTCTCTTACTTTGTGTAGTTCTTCCTTTATCCTTTAAGAACATAATCTTTGTCCTATCTTGAACCTTTGTTAATAATCTTGTCTTTTCATGTTGGGGTATCAGCACCAATCTTTTGGTAGGGGAGTAAAGATTTTCAATAAGGCTCCCCTTGAGTCAAAGCTCTAATTTTAGTTTTTGGAGGGAGCATCTGTACTTGATATTGTTACAAGATCAATCTTGACTTCTGTTGCATCCCTCTTCATCCAGATCTTGCTCATTTCCCTTTGGGTTTTTGCCAGACAAACCTTGTTCTTTCCCTTGTCTTCCCTTTGCTCTGTTTGCTTCTCTTCTGTAGGATAGTTTCTGTTGCTTCTGCAAAATTTTGCAACATGTCTAGGTCTATTGCAATTGTAACAAACAACATTCCTTTGTCCTTGGTTCCTTCCATTATTTGGATTGACCCTTGATCTGCATTGGTTGGCTATATACCCAAATCTATTGTATGTAAAGCACTTTCCATGAAAGAATTGAGTGTTTCTTTCATTGTTGGAACCATTCCTTATCTAAATTCTACATACATTTTCTCGATGACTAATTTTATTGCAATTTAAACACTGACCAGAGAATGATAAAGCATTTTGATTCATTCTACTTCTACATTGAGTAGCTCTATGACCAAACTTACTGCAATTAAGACAATAACCATTGAAATATGGGTACCTTTGAGCATTTGGTTGCATGACCGGAGGTCTTCTTGATCTATTCCTTTGATCCTGAATCTGTTTTCCTTTGTCCTTCTTGACCTCATAATTCTTCTCTTGACTGTTCTAGAACTTTCACCTTTCTCAAGTCTCATACCTTCTTTGTTGTCAGGATTATTCTCCCTTGCCATTAATCTGTCATATCTAGCAACACTCTCACTGAGTTTTTCTTGTTAAGCCCATGCATGCTTCGGATCAGTTTTCAGATTTACAACTTCTTCAAGCTTTATGCAATCTTTGATTTTACCCTTCAGAGACTCCTCAATTCTTGCTTTCTCTTCATTTGCTAATCTTAATTCTTCACTATTCTCTTTAAGACTTTGTTTGAGTTCCTTGATTTCCTTACTTAACTCTTTGGTGTAATCATTTACTTCTACTATATTCTCTTTTAAGTCCATGTTTTCTTCTTCAGGTTTCTCAATGTTTTTAAGAGTAATTATGTGTCCTTCACTATCAGTGGACTAAAATTTATCTTCAGACAATTTCACAGTATTACAGATCTCAACTGCTGACTTAGATTCAACATTGGCAATTAAACATAGATTCATTTGATTTGCAACAGCTCTGTGTCCTTTCACATCACATTTTGCTTTATCACTGATAGTCTGAAAACTTCCTTGTGATTCATCCTACAATTCCTTTTCTTTAGCCTCAATTATTTCTTTGCAAGGAGAACTAACTAAATCAGAGTACTTTTGAATGTTCTCATCAACCTTGACATTTCTACTTTCAACAATCTTTCCCAATCTATTGTTATAGCAGTGGTAAGCTTTGTTCCAAGATGAATATTCAAGGAAAATGCCTTCATCATACTTAGCATCATCCTTTTCTATTGCTTCCTTTCTTTGGATAAGGCATTTGCTTGCAAAGATTTTGAAGTATTTCGCAGTGGGTATCATTCCATACCATAATTCAAAGGGATTCTTTTTATTTCTGGCTTTTACTTGAACTCTATTTAGTGTGTAGACAGTAGTTTGAATTGCCTCCTTCCAAAATGCTTTTGACAGATTTGCTTCTTCCATCATTGATTTTACAGTTCCTAAATAGTCCTACTTGTTTCTTCCATTACCTTATCCTTTGCAGAGAGCTTCTTTTCTATCCCATGAGTCTCACAGAACATATTGAAATTTTTGGAGATAAACTCTTCTTCTCTGCCAGTCCTCAAACACTTGATTTTCATATTTAGCTCATTTTCAACTATTGCTTTAAAAGCTTTGAGTCCATCTAGAGCTTCTGATTTTTCTTTGAAAAAGCTAACCTAAGTCATTCTAGAATAATCATCAATGAAAAACATAAAGTACCTGTCATCATGAAATCTTTGTATTCTTGTACGACCACAAAGGCTTGTATGGACCAATTCCAGATGTTCAGTGGAAGAATTTTCTTTACCCTGTAGAATTCTTCTTGGCTGCTTTTTATCTTGACATTTCCTGCAAGTGATGTTATTTGAGTAATCAATTTCTGGTAGATCTTTTACAATTTGGATTGAGCCTGTCTTTACTAAATCATTAAGATTGATATGACACAATCTTCTATGCCAAAGCCAACTTTCATTGGTATGAGTTGTGAACCCAAGAATGCCACTTTTTCTGAAATGATAAAGATTCCTTTTTGCCCTTTTACCAAAGGCCATTGTAGCTCCAGATTTCTCTTTGATTTCAAAAGTATCATTATTGAATACAAGACTAAATCCCCTTTTGCATAACTATCCAATGCTTAAGAGACTTTGCTTTAGATTCTTAACATAAAAACATCATCAATAATTTGACTGTTACCAAGATTGATTGATCCTTTTCCACATATTTCAGTAGTGCAGTCATCTCCAAATCTAAATAGTCCTCTATCACATCTTTCCAAACTTACAAACTTACTCTTGTCACCAGTCATGTGATTTGAACAACTATTATCAATAATCCAACAGTCTTTGTTTGAAACATAGCTTCATCGCTGGTACTTACCTCTAAATCATAACACTTTAGATTGTTGACAATCTTTGTTTCAGAGAGGAAGTAGTCTTGAACTTCACAAGATGCCTTTTTGGACAATCTAGTTTTATCATTTTTTAGTGAACATTTAGGTGCATCAAAATCTATATGTGGTTGTTAATCTTTTAGCTCCATTTTGGATCTCCCTCGAGTTCTTAGACTCTCTTCAGAGGAACTTGGCTCTGATACCAATTTTTGAACTGCACTGGACAACTGAGGGGGGGGTGACATGAAAGCATCAAATGAGAAGCTCAACACAAAACCATAAATGATGCAGAGCGCACAACAGAAGCATACAAAATAGCTCAAAATATGAACCTTTGAAGTGGGTTGAACCCATTGAACTCTTTGAACCAAATGAACTCATTAAACCTACGGTTATTGAACTGTTGAACTGGTTCAACCATTGGTAAAACAAATGCTTTCAGCCTTCTCAAAAATTCTCCCACCGATACGCCGATAACTAACCCATCGGTGACACTTAACGTTTGTCACCTCGATCGGTGAGAATACATACTGTCAGCTCAACACAACTTCATTCACCCGATGGCTCTTCTCACATCAATGACTACAAATTCGCATATGCATTACTTAACTTTCTATTGCCGGTTCTCCTCACCATTATTACCAGTCACTACTTGTATCATTCGACATGTACATTCACTCATACAATCTCTGACATTTAATTTTAGGATACACATGAAATGTCCTTGCATACATTTGTAATATACACACAGGATGTTCTTAACATACATTAGCAATATATACACAGAATGCATATTCAGTGAAACATGAACCTTGTGCCGATATAAACTTCTACAGCACTTGTAACCGCACAACACACAGAAACAACTAATTCCTATAGAACAGGAAGAAATCTGACACTATGGAGGTCATTCCACTGATTTCAAAGAAATCTCAACTAGTGGAATGACTAATCTACATTTTTGTAATTAGACCAAAACACAAAACTTCTTTATTCCTCCAGAATATACATACAAATCTATTCTTCTTCTCTCTCTCTCTCTCTATTTTTCCTCTTGCTCTATATTTTCTTCACAAACAGAGACCAACTATTTAAAGACTCACTTGGCAGTTACATACAGTGGAAGGTGAACCACCTTTGCCGATTGGTTACAATTCTTTTAATGACAAAGTCAACATTATGTTGTTACTCGGCCATATATGACTCCATATGGTGCGAAGGCCTTACAATATGACATTTTGGACATAACATAAAATGCAAGAAATCTTCTAGATTCTTTAGGTTTTGAGGTGCTCCTGCACCATACAACCAACCAACAAAGATTTCCAAGTCCTTGGAAATGTACCTGCAAAACAAAACCTACCTTTTCCTACATCTCTGTCTAGCTTCATCTTCTGTCTCTTTAGCTTCAGGCTTCCAATCTGTACATCAATGGAATAGTGACCAACAAAATCAAATTACCATCAACATTTTAGAGCATCTTCAGGCTCCTTCTACCCCTAGCAATGGAGTATTCACAGACTGATCAAATCCTTCCACAACTACAACACAATGCTTAATCAGATGTCCATCCTACACGTTGCTTCACAGACCCATTCCTCTTGTCCAACAGTAGATCCTGGAGATGCACTACCACTCTCTCTCAGTGGCCTCACTCTGCACCCTCTTCCAGCCAAATCTCTATTGGTGAATGGTCTTGACAGACCTCATCATTGTCTGCCCACACACAGGAATCCTATTCCTTCTAGCAATTAGATGGCACGAGCATCTGCAATAGTCTAACAACTACTGTCAGCCTTCAAAATTCTTTCCACAATCTCTATCTTTAAAATGGTCACCAACACAACTCTTCAGTTTTCCTTCATCTCTTCACTTGCCTTCTTAGAAATCAAATACACAACATCTTCAGATACCAAATTTTTCGCTAGCTCTGATACCAATTTGATGCAGAGCGCATAGCGAAAGCATACAAAATAGCTCAAAATATGAACCTTTGAAGTGGGTTGAACCCATTGAACTCTTTGAACCAAATGAACTCATTGAACCTACGGTTATTGAACTGTTGAACCGGTTCAACCATCGGCAAAACAAATGCTTTCGGCCTTCTCAAAAATTCTCCCGCCGATAACTAACCCATCGGTGACACTTAACATTTGTCACCCTGATCGGTGAGAATACATATTGTCGGCTCAACACAACTTCATTCACCTGATGGCTCTTCTCACACCGATGACTACAACTATGCATATGCATTACTTAACTTTCTATTGCCGGTTCTTCTCACCATTATTACCAGTCACTCCTTGTATTATTCGACATGTACATTCACTCATACAATCTCTGACATTCAATTGCAGGATACACATAAAATGTCCTCGCATACATTTGCAATATACACATGGGATGTTCGTGACATACATTAGCGATATATACACAGAATGCATATTCAGTGAAACAACATGAACCTTGTGCCGATATAAACTTCTACAACACTTGTAACCGAACAACACACAGAAACAACTAATTCCTACAGAACAGGAAGAAATCTAACACTACGGAGGTCATTCCATTGATTTCAAAGAAATCTCAACCAATGGAATGACTCTAATCTACATTTTTGTAATTAGACTAAAACACAAAACTTCTTTATCCCTCCAGAATATACATACAAATCTATTCTTCTTCTTCTCTCTCTCTCTCTCTATTTTTCCTCTTGGTCTATTTTTTTCTTCACGAACAGAGACCAACTATTTAAAGACTCACTTGGCAGTTACATACGGTGGAAGGTGAACCACCTCTGCCGATTGGTTACAATTCTTTTAATGGAAAACTCAACATTATGCTGTTACTCGGCCAGATATGACTCCATATGGTGCGAAGGCCTTACAATATGACATTTTGTACATAACATAAAATGCAAGGAATCGTCCAGATTCTTTAGGTTTTGAGGTGCTCCTGCACCAATAAACAACACATGAGACACCAGATTTTTACATGGAAAATCCTAAAAGGGAAAAACTATGATGGGTGTTAGCCCACATAAATATATAATTTATATCAATACTAAAAAACAAAGGCTCACTGCCTACAGGGCTCACTGCCCAAATTGTTCACTGCAAAGAAAGGCTCATTGCCAAAGGGTGGCTCACTGCGAAAAGGTTGAACTTAGATAACAACACCTTTTCCATGCCAAGGTTCAGTTCCATTGAAGCACAAAAAAACCTCTACTTTGCTCTGCTGCCTTACTTCACTTTATCTTCACATCTTTGCACTTGGATACTTTTTTATGAATAAATTACAAGTATATATATCATCCATCAACCTTGGAATGTACATCAAGGTCGACATTGCATTCATAAACCGTTGGAACAATCTTCAAGGTCAGTATTACAAACATTTACAAAATAGGTGTTGACCTAATACACAATTATGCTAAGGAAATGTAGTAAAGATGTATATGGATCATGCCATGCCTTAGCTGGGACTCAAACATGATCTTCCACGCCACAACATGCTTCTACAATCTTCAAGAGATCTCTGCAATCACTGGAATTAACCAAGTCGGCTAAGACTAGTTACACGCTACCTTATCTTGGAATAATCTTCAAACATGATCTCAATTCCTTAACACGGACCAACGTAAAAGCAGGAACATGATCAGGAGGGATCCACAAGCACATTGTAATCACCAAGAGCAACTGCACAAACTCTAACCACTTTATCCATGAGATTCTTTACACCGGAGCACATGAACTTCACTGTCTTCAACTGTTATAAAAGAAAGATAGCTTGCAAACCACCAAATCATGAACCATTGTAGTTGTAGGCACTTATCATCATCCCAGACATCTCTCTAGAACCACAGACTGAAATACATAATTGTGGAGGAATGCAGAGCAAAATACTTTCTCCCAGATACCAGTGAATGAACAGAAAAAACAAGTTTTACTCTGGTGAACAAAACTTCCACAATTCTTCATACCAAAGGCTCAAAATTGGAATGTAGCATCTTCAGAAATGCCTCTAAATATCTTCCAATCCATAGACCAAGATATTCAATCAACAAGAAATGCGGAGCAATCTTCTGCACTATTCTTTTATCCTCAACACACCGTCTTCTCTACAATTTACTAAAACTCACTGTTTCTTCTGGAGGGGCAAATTTTCTCAATGTCCTCAACATATAAGGCTTCTAATCAATCAAAAGATAAGAATACAGTTGACACCAATGACAACGCAAATATGTTGACATCAATGAAAAAACTGATTAGACACATACTTGCAACAAAGAGAAGGGAATAACCATTACAAGTAAACATGCTAGGATACGCAGTGAAAAACCAATCTATGGAAGCAGAGGCAACAAATAATATTGATGGAATGTGTTTCATAAGCATGCAATTTGAACTTGTGACTAGATTCTTTGAACCCAGAACATTACAAATCGGTACACATGAAGGCGTAGTCGACGATGATAGTGGTTCATGGGTAGATGAAGACAATCAAGGCGAAGAGGAGAAAGCATGGATACAATGGATAAATGAATGTAACAAGGTACGGGATAAGTTTTAATTTTTATTATCAAAAGAAGTAAAAGCTCCTCCAAAACAGAGATACTTAGCGGAGAGCATGTTTATTGTCGAACGATCGCCATATTATGATGAAATCAGGGAACTAAAAATGAAAAACTAGTTAGGTGGAGTACATCATACATAGCTCCCTAGGAGTAGCATCTGGAAAGCCAAATATAGAAGCAAGAATATCAAAATGAATGCAAATGGTAAAACATTTCAATGGGTTCAAGAACCTATGGGGTGGAATCTAAAGAACATTAAAGATCAATCTGTGATATTTGACCGGATCTGGGAATTGGAAGAAATCGATCAAAGTTGTTCCAATAACTGCTTGTGATAGAAAGGATACATAAAATACATCTTCCATCACATGATGAAAATTGAAATCCTAGAGGAAGACAAGGAGATGACCAAGTCGACCAAGTTAGGTAAAGAAAAAATAGATTAAGATTGAAAAAAAATGATGAAAAATAAAAATTTGAAAAAAAAGGGGAAAAGAGAGAAATGTATGACCTAAGCCATATGACTTAGGCCGTACAACCTAAGTTATACGTCCCCACCCCTCAGCCATATGATGAAAAAATGAAACCACCCCAAACCACATATTATAAAATCCCTACGACAAAAAAGACAAAATCATTGATTTTAGTTCATTCACTTGTGTTTTGGTGTGGAAGAGAAAGGGGAGAGTTGTACATATCAGACCGTACGATTAAGGAAGAAGATGAGCCACATATAACTATACGACCTTCATGTGTCATTGTTGTACGAGCACCTTGGATTCACTGCCGTACGAGGGTAGTAGGTGGTACAAGTGTAGAATCCATATGAGGGAACAACTTCTATGCCATACGAGGAGGTGACAGGCTAGGTGAATTGTGCGAAAAACATTGAAATCAGCCGTACAATTATCTCAGCAAGGTCGTACGATCTCCCAGCTAGGCCATAAATCAAACTAACTTGTCAGGGCATTTCTTTTAGAGGAGAAAATAATAGTTATAGTAACAGTTTAAGCGACATACAAAATACTCAACAAGGAATAATTTCAAAGAACTTGAAGATGGACAAAGGAAAGAAGGTGGCACATTTCAGGCCCAAAATTGCATTGGGCAAAAAGCAGAAAATGAGTAAGGACACAGATGTCGTCATGTGGGAAAGCCTCACAGGGAATGAATGCAAACAATGGTGGAAGAATGCTGACGAGAATCATATTATGAAGATCGCATTATGGCATGCTTAGGTAGATAAGGTCGTGCTATTGCCATTTTTTAATGGTTGAGAATTTGAGCCATACCTGAAGGCGATGGTAGAAAATTACTGTAGGCATTCACACAAGTCAGTGCTTAATTACAGAGGATGTACATTAACCATATCATATTGCCCGCAAGATTTTGCAAGAGTGATGGGCATTCCAACAATAGGGGTAGGAGTGAATAAATTAAGAAGAATGAGCTAACAACAGAAGGAGGTAATGGTTCAATGAGTATGTAAGAGTGACCTCACACAACAAGAAAAGGATAGCATTTGGAGTTTAGGGAATCGAGGGTTAAGAAAAATTTTCTGGCAACACCCGAATGGAAGTGCATCCTTGACCCGATGAAATGTAGACTAATAGGGGCTAACCAAGCATTGGATGTATCAATATGGATGGTGGAGTATATGATTGGACTCAACAATGGCAAAGTATACAATTGGGCAAGGTTCCTCTTTGAGCAGATTAGAGAGTTCCTCACATAGTTGCACAAGGTATTTTACATGATACATCATGCAATCACACTCTTTCTAGATGTTATCCAGACTTAGGTACCGGCAGACAAATGGGGTAGATTGGAACCAACACCATAGGTAGATTCAGGATGGCCCACAACCTTCTATTGAAAAGGCTTAGATATTGCCCATGGAGAAGACTCTTCACAGTGGCCAAGGAAGATAAAATAGAGAGAATCATTCGTCGATAGTGAAGAAGAGGAAGAGGAAAAGGAAGAGGAGGAAGAAGAATAGAGTGGTCAATCCTCATCCAAAAGTGATTCATCAATAAAAGAAGTAAGAGTAACAAGAAAAAGGATAGCAATAGTAGCAGCAACAAAAGATGTTGAGGGGATGGAGGAGGTGTTGCTTGTAGGAGATGCATAGGTAGGATGAGAGATGGACGTGGAAGAAGCTATTGTAATACCACATCTTCGACCAATGTCATTTACTCTACTAACACCATCATGTAGTACAGAGACACATAGTATCACGACACTGTCGGTCACAGTGACACTGCCAGCTACACCATCGGTACCAGTGGCACCATCATTGCCAGGTGCTACACCTTCACCACCACCAGTCAGCACATCACCGACAACCCTAGTTGAGCCTCAGATGCCATGGGGAACAATCATACAGTCCCCAGCAGAGTTATCCACCACACCACCACCAACAGCAGCACCATCGGGGGGCTTGTAGAGGAATCACAGATTGACAATTGGTTGAGCACAATAGGCTTGACACTAGATGTGCTAGAGGTGCCATCACTTAGTCCTTTGTACAATCTCACTGAGGGATAGGATGAGGGTAGCACACCTAGAGTGACTAAGAGCGTCGAATTACAACAGAGTTTCACTACTAGCCAGGGCACCCAACATGATATTTTGCCATAGCTAATTGTAGCCAACCAGGAGATTGGGTGGCCTTCAAAGGAGTCTCCCATGGCAATGACACATTCACCAGCACCTAACCCATTAGAGGAAGAGGACTTTTGTGATGGAACAACATTCATATTGGCCAAACCTGATGCTTCAGATCCACTAAGGACCATTTAGAGGTACGTGGAGGATCTCCAAAGTATGGAAGAATATATGGAGGAGGTGAGGGAGATCTCCAAACAACTTAGGATTGGATGATCACAGCTGATAGCACATGAGGTCAAGAGAATTCAAGGATTCATCCAGTTAGGGTGCGAACAAGTGTTTGCATGATGCTTCATGATGAGAGGGTGGCCGGAAGTAGACACACATTGTATGCATGACACATGGAGAGGCTCACGGCCAGTGATTGGAGGAAGAGATGGCTAGGTCATAGAATCTTTATTCACAATTGAGAAAGCATTCCGACAAGTATTATATGAGATGAAACTCCAGGAGTCACTAGTGGAGGCAAAAGGGAAGGAGAAGGATGAGGCTCTTGAATTAGCACAAAAGAGGAAAGATGAGTTGACTAAGCACATACAGAACTTCCAGAAGCAGTTGGCCCAGCAAACCCAGGTTACTGCATCCGAGGGCACGAGTATCAGCCTTAGAGGCTAGGATAGCAGCAATGTAGAAGGATACATGTGAGAAGATGTGGGATTTAGAGCAGAAGGTAAAAGATATGGAGGTACAGCTTGAAGCAAAGGGGCTAGAACTTGCAGCAAAAAGAAAAAAGGTGGAAAAGGTAAAGTCTCAGGTGTTGGATGCATCATGCATGGTAAAGGCAGCCCGAGAGTGGGAGATGTGGCCCAACACTAGCTATGACTACATACAGAAGAGGTGAGGAGATTATAGGATCAACGATCGTCCACACCAACATCATCTGTACACCCAGGGACGTCTACACAACCCCCTCATTCTTAGTAGTTTACTATGTTGGTCAATTATCCCAATTTTGTTTGTAAAGTCGTCTGGAAGACGACTGGTTTTATGGGGGGATAATGTAGTCGGTCATTATTGTTAGTGGTAGTCGGCCGTAATCAACCAAGTAAATAATAATATGTTAGATAATGTTTGGGCACAAGTAGTTTTGGAATGTTGTTGGTATTAATCCCAACGGTTGGTTAGTTATGTAGTCGGTGCCAACGGTTGATATCTCAACCAACTCTGGCAAGAGTTATATATGGAGTTGATACATGTAGTCAGATATGTTGTAATGTTGCAGTTTATGTTGTTGTAATTACCATATTGTGCTGTATTGTTGATATGATCAATGATGAATATAATGCCTTATTCTATGCAATGTTGTTATAAATTCATGTTCTATGTTATGCACTATACTACTACTTTATGATTTTGTTTACTCCATGTTTGTCTGAAACACCACATTGCCAGTAAATAGATGATTGGAGGATGGAAACCTACTGATGCATGGGTTAGGCAAGAACATTGGGTGGAGGAGGTTGGTCGATGGTGGGATAGAACCCATAAGAGAGGAGATAGAGTTGTGGAGGCTTAAGGAGAAGAGAAGTGGTGTCAAAGCTAACCAGAGCAAGGCAATTCATGACCTAGGAGGGATCAAGCAACAAAAAAGGTAAATAAACTAGGCAAAGGGAGAAGTTGTGGCCATTACCCTTCATGGACACACTCATTCCTAGTGTGTGAGTAGGGCTTACTTATTTTCTACTTCTAGAGTATGATGTAGGGGTATCCTAGGTTAGACCACAATCCTACAATAGATGGAGAGGGGCCTCATGGTTTATGGATTCCTAAGGGACTTGATCATGAAGAAGCACACAAAATAAAGCCTTTGAAAATCTATGTAAATGTGTGGGATAGTCCAAGCACAGGTTTTGGTGGGGAAGTTGGAGATTGCATGTGGGTGGAGCACACAAGGGGCACAAAGAGGAGTTGAAAAAGAATGAAGGCACAACCATGTAGAAGATCATGCATTGGGCATAGTGATGGGGCATGTGTGAAGAAGTGAGAGGAAGGTGCATAGGTGGAGAGTGCATAGACGTACAAAATGAAATGACTTGCAAGAGGGCACATGCAAACAAAAGATGGAGAGGAACAAGACAAGAAGAAGCTAGAGATTACTAGCAACTCAAAGCTTTTGAGGAAATGCATATGGGCACATTTGGATGGATGGTGATAAGAGAGTGCTCATGTGTGATGTGAGAAGAATTTAAATTGCCATCCATGCGATGGTTCAAGATAGTACTAGAATGGTGTCAAAATGAATATAAAGTTGTAGAAGCGTTAATATAGGCTATAGGTAGGTAATTTTAAAAGGAGTTGGCAAAAGGAATTTAGGAACCAAAAGGAGAAAGAGTGGGATATTTAAATTGTTGAGTGGATATAAATATAGTTGAGAATGACTATTAGTAGTTGTTGCCATCCTAGTAGTTGGATTAGTTAGAGAGTTCTAGGTTTGCAAACTGGACTGTGTATAGAGTCGAAGAACTCATTATAAAGTTGTGAATGTGTATTGTCGAGGGCTCCACTCTAAATGGGACAATGCCCACTGTAATTTTATAACCATAACCCTTCATAGTAATGAAAATCATTTTTTATTCCTTTGCACTAGTATCTTTGTATTTCTGCTGTGTGTGTGTGTGTGCGCGCGCGCGCGTGTGTGCGCTAGGGCTATGAGTTTGGGCATCCTCTAGTTGGGACCCCTAGGTTTGTTTTCATTAAAACATAAAGATCCACATAAAGAACAAATCAAATAGGAAAAAAAGAAAGAGACAAAAATGAAACTAATACAAATATAAAAATTTCATGTATAAAAGACTACTTGGAAACCAAAGAAAGAAGTTGTGTTTGTGCCTAGCATGAATGAATACAAAGAAGAGCCACATGTAATAGAAAAGATAAGAAAAGAAGAACAAGAATCAAATTATAATTAAGACAAATTTAATCTTCTATTGGGATGATAATGATCTTTTGGAGGAAAAGGTTGAGCCTTCAAAGTTTGTTCAATGATTCATGAGCATCAGCATAACATATATAACTATATGCCTTTAACTCTTAGATTTATTTTATTTTCTTTTTCTTCCTTATTGCCTTTTACACTTTGGCCCTTTTGATTATGCCTTGTTTGTTGTGTCACTCATTTCACCTTATATATTTATTTACATGTTTACTTTCCCCACTTGGGGGAACTTACTTCTTTCTCTTGCTTTACACATTTTCTCCTATGCTTGTTTACATTCCTATGTTTTGTTTACCATTGCCTTTGTCTTTTGTATTCCCCTTTAGTTTCTCTTTTACCCACTTCACATTATGCATCTTTATGCATGCTTTGTCTTTTGACGATTTATAACTTTTTACTTTGGTTTCTCATCTTGCCTTGTTATCTCTTGTTACACATTTCTATGCTTACTATGATGCTTTTCTTATGACCCTCATGTTTGCACGTGTTATCATGCCTATGATTATGACATTTACCATATCTAGATCACATTTATATGCTTTATCTTTGGTTCTACATTGTCATATCACATTTATAGAGTTATCCTTTACATCAGGGGCATCAAGTCTTCCCCACACCATTTGATATTTTATTGTCACATCATTTACATCATCATGTCTTTCCATTCACATTTGAGCTTCAGTAGTCATATCTTTAAATCAGGGACATCATGTCTTCCTCATAGCTTTTGTGCTTTCATTGCCACATCTTTACATTGGAAGGCATCTGGTGCAGGAGCACCCCTTCAACAAGTCACAACAAGTCAACTATACATCTAAGGGAGAAGACTAAGGTCTTAATATGTTGTTATGTTTTATGCATTTCTATATTCCAATGTAATAAGGTCTATTTGACCAATGCATGTCATTGTAGTTTGTATCTAGGTTTCTGTTGTAAATCCCTAGGACACTTGTTGATCTATTATGATAAGGTGGTTAGATAGTTAGAGGTTGTTAGTCGGGTGTATCTCCCAGCTGCTGGGAACCTTGTCAGTACTACTCATAGTGAGTGGATAAATAACCTAGATTAGATTGATTTGAAAAAGGAGATATTGGACAGAGTAATAGTTGTGAAGTTGAGTTGTGAAACTGTGAAATTAGATCGTCTGTATACATTTATAAAAACATCAAGAATAAGATCCTATTTGTGTTATTTTTATGGCATTCAAATTCATTGTGCCATCAATTTTCTATTTGGGATCGAGATGGGTTCTTAGCCCATTCCACTAGTTAGATTACTTCATAATCGGTGGAATGGCTGTACATATCAGTTTGTGCTTTTATTTTGTGTTTTCTATTTGTTCATTTCAGGTTTGTAGGATCGCTTACAACATGCATTGATAGATCCTAGCATGGTCATGTGCTAGGTTGGCAAAGTGCAATGGGTTGTATGTTTGCAGGAGAAATAATTCTATGAAATCACAAGGGTTTCAACAGATCAAACCGGTGAAATTCTGCATTGTTCAATTAGATATACGATTTGTGTGTATATTGCATTTGCATGTCATATATACATTCTGTATGTATATTGTAGCAATTTGTCGGGTGTATAAGTTGCAAAGTATATCGAGAAACACGAAAGTGTTGTATATCAAAGATTGAAGGTAGTGAACATACATTGTGAATATACAGTCTGTGTATATCGCTAATGTGTATCGAGTTTCTTTTCCTGTGTATCCCGTAGTTGAAGGTTGTGAGTATCTCACAGATGTTTGTCATGGTTGTATGTGGAAAATGTACATTCTAAATGTACAAGTCTATCGACATACAAAGGAGAGAGAAAGTTGTAGTTTCCAATCGGCATACAAGGAAGTCAACAGTTTGGTCAAACCCATCAAATGCATAACTGAGTTGCATGTTGTGAATGTACATCGCAAATGTACATCAGGTTTATATACAAAGGAGGTCAATGGTGAAATACATGTTCGGTAAGGTATATTCTGAACGTATGTTTTAGTTGCACCTTTTGAATGCATGTTCTGAATGCATTTTGTGATTGTATATCGCGAATATACATTGCGCACATACATTGTGTAAGTATACAAGGAGGTGACCGGTAGGAGCAGTAGGAGGTACTGACACGGAAAGTCAAAGGGTGTATGTATAAGTTTGAATACATCAGGGTGACAAGAACCATCAGAGTGAAGCATGTCAGGGAAGCCGATAGCACATGTGTCGTCGATAGGCAACCGATGCAAGGTGCATACATCGGTATAAGGTATGTGATTAGAGGAAGGTTGTTTTATTCGGCCAATGGTGTGATGTCTGGCCAATGGGTAAGTAAGAGAAACATACAAAGGTAAATGTATGTTAATGAGGAATTGACACCTATTTTGCACGTTTCCGTTGGAAGCTCTACATCAAGTGGTATCAGAGCAAAGGTTGTATCTTTTGGGAAGAAGAAGAAGACAAGATGTCCGATGAAGAAGGGTCACAAGAGTTCCCAACAAGGATGACCAATGCTAAATTGGCTGTCCTAGTGAAGAAGCAAATTGCAGAGAGCAAAGCAATTAGAGCCTAGAATCAATCTTTGAAAGATGAGTTAGAGAAGTTGAGGGAAAAAGTAGGGAAGGGAAAAGAAGATTCTGGTGAGGAAGACATGGATGAAGAGGAGATCCCTAGGCGGGAAGAGGTTCCTACAGATCAGAGACCCTTACTCAATGCCCTCAAATCCATGGAGAGAAGGACCATGGATATGAAACTAGACCTGCCAATGTTTGCAGGAAAAATGGATCCTGATTCAGTGATGGAGTGGATAGACTCCTTGAATAATTTTTTTGAAACAGAGGAAATACTAGACCATCAAAGGGTGAAGATGGCCCAATCCAAAATGAAAGAGGCTGTACTAACTTGGTGGAATTTCATCCAAGATGATTGGGTGAAAGAGGGAAAGAGCAGAGTTGCTACTTGGAAGAAGATGGTGGCTTTAGTGAAAGAAACCTATGTTCCATTGGATTGCAACATCCAACTATATAAGAGGAGACAAAATCTGAAGTAGAAGGAGTTAGATGTCAGCTCATACACTGAAGAGTTCATGAAACTATGTGTCAAGACAAAGGTGAAGGAGAGTGAGGAAGAGAAGGTGGCAAGGTATCTCAATGGGTTGAGATTTTCCATCCAAGAAGACCTAAATCTGCATTATCCAGATACAGTCCAAAAGTGCTACCAATTGGCACTCAAAGTAGAAGAGAAATTAAAGAGAAGACAAGAGCAAAACAGTAGAGGAAGAGGAAGACAACAAAGAGGAAGAAATCCTTTTAGAGGTAGAGGAAATGGATTTGGACACCAAGGTGAACTCAATCAAGAGAACAACAAAGGAGACAACAGTCAAACTCAAGGGGGAAGTTACAGTAAAAAAGGAAACTTTAGGGGTAGACGACCACCATTTAGAGGAAGATCTCAGGGTAGAGGACCTCCCAGATGTTACAATTGCAATCAAAAAGGCCATATAGCTAGTAGATGTCCAGAAAAAGTGACAAATTCAATGGGAGAAAGGAGGACAAATCTGATCCAAGAATCTGATTGTCAAAGTGTGACAAGCTCAAACACTTATCAAAGAGTGAATGCTCCTGATGGTTATGGGTACCTTGAGAAAGGAGAATCTTTGATGATTAGGTGAGCAATGGCCACCATGAAGGTGCCTGAAAAAGAACCCCCACAAAAAAAGTCTCTCTTCAAGACTACTTGCAAGGCAAGAGGAAAGGTATGTAAAGTTCTTATTGACTCTGGATCTACTGAAAATTTTGTGTTCGTTGAAATGGTAGAAAAGCTTAAGCTTAGAAGACTGCCACATCCTTGCCCATACAAAATCTCATGGCTCACCCAAGGTCAGCAAACAATTGTTGAAGAGCAGGCTTGGGTGGAGTTTCAAATTGGACCATACAAGGACAAATTATTGTTTGACATAGCTTAGATGGATGCTTACCATCTCCTATTTGGTAGACCATGGCAATATGACTTGAGAGCAGAACATGATGGAGTTAGAAACAACTATTCAATCACCAAGGATGGTAAGGTGATAGTGTTAATACCATTGATGGAGAATGAAGTGGAATCAAAAGGGAAGGAAGTCAAGGTAATAATGGTAGAAGGCAAACAATTCATGAAAGATATAGGTGCAGTTGCATATGCCCTAATTCCATGCCTAAAAATGAACAAGGAGCAACAACAAGAAGTCAATGGAGAGAAGAGGCAAAGGTTCATAGATCCTGCTGTCCAAGAACTATTGGACAAATACAAAGGCATCATCTCTGATCGAATGCCAAGGTCCCTAGCACCTATAAGGGACATCAACCATTACATAGATATGATCCCAAGATCTACACTCCCAAACAAGGCAGCATACAAGCTCACCCCAGAACAAAATGCAGAGGTAGCAAGGCAAATCGAGGAATTGTTGGAGACAGGCCTAATTGGCAAAAGCTTAAGCCCATGTGCAGTACCGGCTGTACTAGCACCAAAGAAGGAAGGCACTTGGAGACTTTGTACTGATTCACGAGCTATTAACAAGATAACAATCAGGTATAGGTTCCCAATCCCTAGGATAGAAGATTTGCTTGATTGCTTGGGAGATGCCAAATATTTCACAAAAATAGATTTAAAGAGTGGCTATCATCAGATCAGGATTAGGCCAGGAGATGAATGGAAGACTACATTTAAGACCAATGAGGGGTTATATGAGTGGAAAGTCATGCCTTTTAGTTTGTCCAATGCCCCTAGTACGTTTATGAGACTGATGAATGAGGTCTTGAGATAATTTATAGGCAAATTTGTCATAGTATATCTAGATGACATCCTAATTTTTAGTAATACAAGGGAAGAACACCTCAAACATATAGACTTGGTCCTCAAAAGGTTACATGAAGAGCAGCTAATGATCAACTTGGAGAAGTGTTTATTTATGCAAGAGGAGATCATCTACTTGGGTTTTGTCATCTCACATGGCAAACTGAAAATGGATCAAGAGAAGGTAAGTGTCGTATTGTCTTGACCAACTCCTAGAACCATGAATGATGTTAGAAGTTTCCATGCGTTAGCAACCTTCTATAGGAAGTTTATAAAAGGGTTTAGTCATGTTTATGCACCCATGCTTGATACCATAAAAGGAGGATAGAAGTGCAGATTCACTTGGACAAAGGAAGTAGTTGATTCATTTGAAACATTGAAGAAGAAGGTGGCACAACAGCCAGTCCTTGCACTTCCTGACTTCAACAAGATTTTTCAAGTAGAATGTGATGCAAGCCAAATAGTAATTAGAGCCGTACTTAGTCAAGAAGGTAGGCCTATTACATTTTTCAACGAGAAACTAAATTATGTTAAGAGGAGATACTCATCATATGATTTGGAGATGTATGCTCTAGTACAATCACTCAAAAAGTGGAGGCATTACTTGATGCCAAAAGAATTCATAGTGTTCATAGATAATCAGGCCCTTAGTTTCATAAATAGTCAAGAGAAGCTGAACCATAGGCATATGAAGTGGGTGGAGACTTTGCAAATTTTCACCTTCACACTCAAACACAAGAAAGGGGTCAAGAACAAGGTAGCAGATGCTTTGAGCAGGAGGGTTCTAACCATAAATCAGATCCAATTGGAGAGTGTTGGCATTGACTCTATAAAGACCATGTATGATGCTGATGGAGACTTTGGAGAGATCTACAAGGTATGTACTTCCTTTGGTGACAAATATCATGTTGAGTTCTTTGAATTTCTGATCCAAGATGGATTACTTTTCAAGGGTGGATAGTTGTGCATTCCACGGTGTTCTATGAGACTGAAAATCATTAGGGAGAAACATTGTGGGGCCATGACAGGACATTTTGGTCTGGATAAGACTCTTGATCTTGTAAAGAGGCATTACTATTGGCCAAAGTTATAGTTAGATGTGAGGAGATTTGTGGAGGCATGTGTAATATGTCAGAAGGCAAAAGGGAGATCCACTAATGCAGGTTTGTATCAGCCATTACCCATTCCTTCTAGGCCATGGGAAAGCATAAGCATGGAATTTGTATTGGGTTTGCCTAGAAAAAGGAAAGGATATGATAGTGTTTTTGTTGTCATAGACAGATTTAGTAAAATGGCACACTTCTTGCCATGCAAAACCACTTGTGATGCTTCATATCTTGCTGATCTATTTTTCAAAGAGATAGTGAGGATACATGGATTGCCATTGAGCATAGTGTCAGATAGAGATGTGAGATTTATTGGCCACTTTTGGAGGACTCTTTGGAAGAAGCTTGGCACCAACTTATCCTTCTCATCAGCCTATCATCCTCAAACAGATGGACAGACTGAAGTGGTTAACCATTCATTGGTAAATCTTCTAAGGTGTTTGACAAGGCAACATGGAGAGAAGTGGGATAACATCCTACCACAAGCAAAATTTTCTTATAATGACACCATCAATAGGAGTATAGGGAAATTATCTTTTCAAGTGGTATATGGTATTCATCCAAGAGGTATTTTGGAGTTAAGAGATCTACCTGCAGGAGAATCTATTAGTGCAGATGGAGAAGCTTTTGCATCAGCCTTCAAGGAGGTGCATGATCAAGTCAAGAACCAACTCAAACAAACTACATTGAAGTACAAAGCATATGCTGACAAGAAGAAGAGGGATGCACAATTTGAGGTTGGAGATTTGGTGTGGGTTCATCTGAAGAAGGAAAGGCTCCCAAAAGGTAAACATACCAAGCTAATGTAGAGGAAGATTGGACCCTGTTAGATTCTGAAGAAGTGTGGACAAAATGCTTATGAGATCCAACTTCCTTCTGATCTTGGATTATCCCCTATCTTCAATGAATGTGATTTAACTCCATACAAGCATAATGTAGATGTCGAGCAAGAACCATTGTAGGGTACAGCAGATGATGATATTCCTAAGCATGATCCACCAAAATTGAAGAAGATTTTAGACTCAAGAGTGGCAAAGAAGACAAGGAACAAAGAGTACATGGAATACTTGGTGACTTGGTAGGGGAAACTTGATTTAGAGGCAATTTGGATGACTGGAGAGTAGATCATAAAATATGGTGCAGACCTTCAAACTCTCATCTCAAGTGGGCTTGAGATTTCTTCTCCCAGGGAGTATGGTGTAGGAGCACCCCTTCAACAAGTCACAGCAAGTCAGCTATACATCTAAGGGAGAAGACTAAGGTCTTAATATGTTGTTATGTTTTATGCATTTCTATATTCCAATGTAATAAGGTCTGTTTGACCAATGCATGTCATTGTAGTTTGTATCTAGGTTTCTATTGTAAATCCCTAGGACACTTGTCGATCTATTATGACAAGGTGGTTAGATAGTTAGAGGTTGTTAGTCAGGTGTATCTCCCAGCCACTTGGAATTGTCTCCCAGCCACTGGGAACCAATTTAGTACTACTCATAGTGAGTGGATAAATAACCTAGATCGGATCGATTTGAAAAAGGAGATATTGGACAGAGTAGTAGTTGTGAAGTTGAGTTGTGGAACTGTGAAATCAGATCGTCTGTATACATTTATGAAAACATCAAGAATAAGATCCTGTTTGTGTTATTTTTCTGGCATTCAAATTCATTGTGCCATCAATTTTCTATTTGGGATCAAGATGGGTTCTTAGCCCATTCCACCGATTAGATTACTTCGTAATCGGTGGAATGGCTGTACATATTAGTTTCTGCTTTTGTTTTGTATTTTCTGTTTGTTCATTTCAGGTTTGCAGGATCACTTATAGCATGCATTGATAGATCCTAGCATGGTCATGTGCTAGGCTGGCAAAGTGCAAAGGGTTGTATGTTTGCAGGAGAAATAGTTCTGTGAAATCGCAAGTGTTTCAATGGATCAAACCGGTGAAATTCTGCATTGTTCAATCAAATATATGATTTGTGTGTATATCGCATTTGCATGTCAGATATACATTCCATATGTATATCACAACAGTTCATCAGGTGTATAAGTTGCAAAGCATATTGGGAAACATGAAAGTGTTGTATATCAAAGATTGAAGGTAGTGAACATACATTATGAATATACAGTCTATGTGTATATCGCTAATGTGTATTAGGTTTCTTTTCCTCTGTATCCCGCAGTTGAAGGTTGTGAGTATCTTGTAGATGTTTGTTGTGGTTGTATGTGGCAAATGTACATTCTAAATGTACAAGTCTATCGACATACAAAGGAGAGAGAAAGTTGCAGTTTCCAATCGACATACAAGGAAGTCAACAGTTCGGTCAAACCCATCAAATGCATAACTAAGTTGCATGTTGTGAATGTACATCGTAAATGTACATCAGGTTTATATACAAAGGAGGTCAACGGTCAAATACATGTTTGGTAAGGTATATTTCGAATTTATGTTTTAGTTGCACCTTTTGAATGCATGTTTTGAATGCATTTTGTGATTGTATATCACGAATATACATCGCGCACATACATTGTGTAAGTATACAAGGAGGTGACCAGTAGGAGCGGTAGGAGGAACCAGCATGACAAGTCAAAGGGTGTATGTATAAGTTTGAATACATCGGGGTGACAAGAACCATCGGAGTGAAGCATGTCGGGGAAGCCGA
Source organism: Cunninghamia lanceolata (assembly GCA_027924645.1). Taxonomy (NCBI): domain Eukaryota; kingdom Viridiplantae; phylum Streptophyta; class Pinopsida; order Cupressales; family Cupressaceae; genus Cunninghamia; species Cunninghamia lanceolata. The sequence continues at coordinate 6,995,058 of BSBN01000636.1, read as the reverse complement.
TAACACGTGTCACCAATAGGCAACCGATGCAAGGTGCATACATCGGTATAAGGTATGTGATTAGACGAAGGCTGTTTTATTTGGCCGATGGTGTGATGTCTGGTCGATGGGTAAGTAAGAGAAACATACAAAGGTAAATGTATGTTAATGAGGAATTGACACCTATTTTGCACGTTTTCGTTGGAAGCTCTGCATCAGCATCATGCATTCCTCCATATCATTTTTGCCTAAATTACCTTATTATGATACTAGAGCCACCTCTTTTGAGTGGGGGCATCTTTCTTTCCCACTCTTTTCCTATGTTATCATTGCTTATCCCATTTACATTGAGTACATCATGCCTTACCCCACCATTACCTTGATATCACATTCCTAGACCTATGTTACCACTAGGGACCTATTGCCTTACCTTGACCATTGTTTACTCATGCTCTTGGATGCAACATTGGGGGCATATGCCTATCCTAGTGCCTTATGTATCTAAACAATTACTTTTGGTCATTGAGGGCTACAACACCATTTCCATTTTCCCATGTTGGGGGAAACCTTATACCTCGAGATGCATCTCCTACTCATATGATTTCCATCCCTTATCTTTTTAGATGTTTCACTTGCTTATTACATGATGCATTTATTACAAATACTACTTTATATGAGTTATGTGCTTGGATTACATTTACATTTCATGTACTAATTTTTTCCATTTCCTCCAATTCCTTACATTCTATGGATGCAACCAATTGTAGGGTGGCATAGACTATCGGTAACATTCCTATGTTGAGATTACAACAAATTATAAGTACCTATAGAGAAATTCATCACTATGACTAGGCATAGAATTATCACATAGTGTTTCATTATCCAATATGGCACATGATAGAATGCTATATCACTTTATGTACAAGCAAAATTTTCTAACCTAACTCTCTCCTTTTTCTCATGATCATGTATAATAAAATTTTGTTAGCATTTGTTTTTATCCTTACTTGTGTGATAGAAACTACTCATTGCACATTCTTCTCTATCTTGTAGGATCCCATGGAGCATGCATGACTAAGGATAAACACACACAATGACATACAGTGGGATTGATGACTTTATATGGACTTAGTTATTCTTTTATGTCTGAATATTTAATTTACATGCATGTTTGTGAGTGCTTACATACTTTGAGATACATAATCATTTTAGGATTCACGTGAACCTCAAAGTGGGGGCAAAATGTAATAGTGAAATTTGTATACCCATGTTGATTCTCATTTAGTTTAGTGACCATTTTGAGAGAATGCCTTATTACAATTACATATTGACAAATGTCGCAGTCTTGTGTAAACTCAGGCTCATTCCCATATCATTCACCTATTCCTATTTACACACAGTCCTACATATTTGACCACACCTTATCCAAATTTGTAAATCTTCCCATGTACCTAAAATTTATTGCACCCTCCATATGCAGACATTCATACTCCACAAAAATATTATCACTCCCTTATCCTAGGTCAATCATGTGGGTACATGATTGATACTATGTCCATGAGATCTGATCCCTAAAATTCCAAAATTTAAATTTAAAATTGGCTAAGTTTGACTCATTTCACTAGCCATTGATTAAACACATGTTTGCATGATTTATTGCTATGTCCTTGGATTTCAAGGTATTCAATTAACTTCTGATGTAGGAGCATCCCTGGTTCAAGAACAATCTTGTATCAACCACAAACATTTGCATTTCAATTTGTTTGCAGTTCAGTTTGTTTCTTTTCTAGTTCAGTTCAGGCAGTTCAGTCAGAAGCAGTTTCTATATTTTTGGTCCAGTTGCATTTCAGACCTTGCAGAGCTGGACTTAACATCTACATTCATTCATCTACATCATTGACAGAATTTAGAGATCCACACATCATTACCAGAAAGATATCGCTATCAGAAGATCAACTATTTCTCAGAATAGAGCATCCTAACAGTCTTTGATAATCAACTAAAGGAGAAGACTTGCGGAGCATTCCTTGACTTGCGGATCTTAATGACACATCATTCAATGATCTTTGGTTTGTGTCTGACGTTCCCCAAAGATTTGCACGTTATTCCATTCATTTGAGGAAGTGTTATATGCAATTAGGTTTGACCTATCCGTGTACACACGTTACAACTCTTCATTGGAGTTTGTGACCTTTGGCCAACGCGGAGGAATCTTATGATCTAGACTTGATATATATTGATGTAATAGATCCTTAGGAAAGTAGTTCATAAGTTACTAATTTCTAGATAGATAGCTTATTCATTTTTTGGTGAAGGAGCTTCAAAGTTTTATCTTGCGCATGTATGTAATTAAGCATGTGAGCCCTAATTGTAAGCTTGCATGTTGCCGACCGATCTCTATTTAAATTCTATGATATACTAAATGACTGAATCTACATTTTTTCCATTTCTATGAGTTGTTTCCGTTGTGTTTACTCTTGCTACACGGTCTGGATAGTTTATTCTATGAACCCTCCTACCGTTACTGCACCAAGTGGTATCAGAGCGAAAGTTCAAATCTTTGGGAGTGAATTGAGTGAAGTTGGTGAGGGAATTTTGTAAGATCTTGCTATGGACAGATTGCCAAATTGAGGCAGGTTACTTGTGTTGCAACCAATCGTCGATTGTGAGGTAGTTGTCACCTTGTAGCCTGATCACCGAACCTGAGGTAGTTTACACTTGATCCTAGGAAGAATGCCACTGAAGAGATACTGTTGGAACAATGGCTGGTAGAATGGATGAGATGATGGTGATGATGAAAACAATGTGAATTCATTTGGATGCTACTAAAGAAGATAGGCGAAGAGGATTGACACCTAGACCTAATGTTGAAAGTGATGATGAAGAAGAATTTCAATCTGTTGAACAAACTGGAGAAACCCTAGGAGGTGATGAAGAAGAAGAATCAGATCAAGTAAAGATGCTACAAGCTATTTCAAAGATTGGAAAAAGACCTAGAGTTGATGTGCTGAACTATACTGGTAATTTGAACCTTGAAGAATTGATTGACTGGATAAATGACATGGAAGAATACTTTAAATATGAAAAGATTGAAGATCTGGAGAAGGTGAAATTTACAAAGACAAAGCTGAAAGGACATGCTGCTATATGGTGGAAAGAGGTTCAGTTAGAAAGAAACAAAAGAGGGAAAGAAAAGATTACAAAATGGGATAGGATGGTGACAAAATTGAAGAATCAGTTTATGCCTGCTGACTATGAGTTGGAACTGTTGAAAGGATTGCAAAACCTAAGACAAAAGGAGAAATTTGTGGAGTATATTGAAGAATTTCACAAGATGATCATAAGGACAGGACATAGTGAAGCAAACAAGGAGAAAGTGGCTAGATACATCAATGGACTGAGATTGAACATTCAAGAGGAACTAAGCTTGGTGAGGATGACATCTTTGGAAGAAGCATATCAGTTTACCCTGAAAGTTGAAGAGAAGCTGAATAAGAGGCATGATCAAAGACAAAGAGGAAGAGGAGGCAAATTTTAGAGAAGTAGGACTTATTCCAGAGGAGATAAATCATTTTTGGAGTAGAACAAGCTTGACAACCCATTTAAGAAGGATGACAGAGATACTAATGCATACCAGAGAAATGATAGAAATTTTCATCCCAGAGGCAACTATAATTCATACTGGAATGAAGGGTACAGAAGAGAAGGATGAGGATTGGATAATAGAACATTCAAAGGTACTTGTTTTAAATGTGGAGGTGAAGGACATAGAGCATTTGAATGTAATCAGGGTAGTACAAGTAAGAAGACAGAGAACAGTGGAAGAGCAGCCTTTGTTGAAGAAGAACCTGTTGTATTAGGTGACCCCTATTCTATTGGTAAACTGGAGAAAGGAGAATCATTGGTAATGAGGAAAGAACTATTTCAAATAGAGACAAATGAGGAACCACTATAGAGGAAAAGCTTGTTTAGAACCAGACGCAAATCCAGAGGTAAGTGTTGTAAAGTTGTAATTGATAATGGTAGTTTAGATAACCTAGTTTTAGAGGAGATGGTGACTAAGCTGAAGTTGGAATGATTGAAACACCCTAATCCCTATCATATAGCATGGATTTAGGATGATCATAAGGTACTAGTGAGTGAACAATGTTTGGTGAAATTTCATATTGGATCTTATCATGATGAAGCCTTGTGTGATAATATGCCTATGGATGTATGTCATATCTTGTTGGGTAGACCTTGGTAATATGATATAAAAGCTATACATGATGTGAGACATAATACATATACTATAATAGCAAATGGAAAGAGAATTGCTTTGATTCCTTTGGAGGATGATCCTACGAGTGAAGTATGTGGGAATGCTAGAATCTATTTGGTAGATGGAAGAAAATTTCTGGATGGTTTGAGACATGAGAATATGTGTTATGCCTTGATTCCTAAGAAACTTGAAGCGTTGAAGAAAGAGACTGAAGAATCACAACTGAAGGAGGTACAAGAGTTTCTTATAGAATATGAAGACATCATATCAAATAATGTACCTAAAGGATTTCCACCTATAAGGAGTATCAGTCATCACATGGATCTTATACTTGGAACAAGTTTGCCTAACAAAGCAGCACACCGGATGACACCGACAAAGAATGAAGAATTGAACAGACAAATACAAGAGTTGTTGAGAAAATAAGAGAAAGCTTGAGTCCTTATGCAGTACCTACAGTATTAGCACCTAAGAAGGATGAAGAATGGAGAATGTGTACCGATTCTAAAGCAATTAACAAGATCACTATTAAGTATAGATTCCTTTTACCTAGAATGGATGATATCATGGATTGTTTGAGTAGATCAAGATATTTCACAAAGATAGACTTGAAGAGTGGATACCATCAGATCAGAATCAGAGAAGGAGATGAAGGGAAGACTACTTTTAAGACAAATGAAGGATTGTATAAGTGGTTAGTGATGCCCTTTGGATTGATAAATGCACTGAGTGTTTTCATGAGATTGATGAATGAAGTTCTAAAGAAATTATTGGGTCAGTTTGTGATTGTATACTTAGATGACATTCTGATTTTTAGTAAGACAAAAGAGGAACATTTGTGGCATATTAGACAAGTTTTGTAGAGGTTGAGAGAAGAGAAATTGCTGATAAACATCAAGAAGTGTAGTTTCATGAAGGAAGAACTAGTGTATTTGGGATTTGTGATTTCTGTGGAAGGATTGAAGATGGACCCTGAGAAAGTAAAAGCAATTATTGAATGGCCTACACATGAGAGCATTGGAGAAGTTAAATCATTTCATAGATTGGCTAGTTTCTACCAAAAATTCATCAGAAATTTTAGTTCAGTTTGTAACCCTATGACAGAGACAATCAGAGGTGACATAAAGGATTTTAAGTGGACATCTAGAGTAGATAAAATTTTTGAGTTGTTGAAGCAGAAAGTGATGAAGCAACCTATTTTGGCATTACCAGATTTCAATAAGGTATTTCAAGTTGATTTTGATGCGAGTGGAAATGCAATTGGAGAAATATTAAGTCAAGAAGGTAGACCTGTAGCATATTTCAGTGAGAAGCTGAATGATACAAGGATGAGATATTCAGTTTATGATCAGGAGTTCTATGTCATAATTCAAGCCTTGAAGAAGTGGAGACATTACTTGTTTCCTAAGGAGTTTGTCTTGTATATAGATCATCAAGCTTTGCAATATTTGAACAGTCAAGGCAAGTTTAATCAGAGACATATGAGATGGGTAGAGTTCATGCAGAGTTATACTTTTGTGTTGAAGCATAGGAGTGGAAAATTAAATAAAGTTGCTGATGCATTGTGTAGAAGAAGAAACTTGTTGACAGAGATGAGAGTTGAAGTGTTGGGTTTTGATGAATTGAAGAACATGTATGAAGGAGACACTAATTTTATAGAACCTTGGAAAGAATGTAGAGAGCCTATTGTGATAGATAGGAGTAAGTGGTTGGACTATTTCATTCAAGAAGATATGGTGTTCAAAGGAAATCAATTGTGCATACCTAGAAGTTCAATGAGAGTTAATTTAATCAAGGAGAAGCATAGTGGCGGATTGGTAGGACATTTTGGCATTGATAAGATAGTGGCCTTGGTGAGTGAAAACTACTTTTGGCCTCGGATACATAAGGATGTTTGGAGATTTGTGCAGAGTTGTAGAGTTTGTCAAGTTGCAAAAGGGAGTAGTCAGAATACTGGATTGTATAAACCTTTGACAGTACCGGAGAGACCTTGGGAAGACATAAGCATGGATTTTGTAATGAGATTGCCTAAGACACAGAGAGGACATGATTCAATATTTGTAGTGGTGGATAGATTTTCAAAGATGGCTCATTTCATACCTTGTAAGAAGACAACTGATGCAGTGTATGTAGTTGACCTATTTTTCAAGGAGATTGTGAGATTGCATGGATTACCTAAGAGTATAGTTTCATACATAGATACAAAGTTTGTTGGATACTTTTAGAAGACACTTTGGAAGAAGATGAAGATAGATTTGAAGTTTAGTTCAACTTTTCATCCACAAACTAATGGACAGACATAGGTAGTGAATAGGAGTTTGGGAAACTTGTTGAGATGTTTGGTTGGAGAGAAGACAAGAAGTTGGGATTTGATTCTTTCACAAGCAGAGTTTGCATACAATAATTCAATAAATAGGAGTACAAGAAGAACAAGAAGAATATAAACAATAAGTACAAAGAGAGGGTTGATGATAAGAGAAGACATAAGGAATTTGAAGTTGGAGATGAAGTGATGGTGTACTTGAGAAAAGAAAGATTTCCAGTTGGGACATATAACAAGTTGAAGATAAAGTTTGGACCTTGTAAGATACTTAGGAAATTTGATTCAAGAAATGCATATGAAGTGGAATTACTGGAGACATTGGGTATTTCACCTATTTTCAACATTAAAAACCTATATCAATATCATGAAGTAGAGTTCAGCGACAGCATGGAAGAAGACTTGAAGAAGCAGTTACCACAACAAGCACCGGAGCAAATTGAAGACATTTTGGACAATAGAGTTGGATGCAACACTAGAGGAAGACAATACAAAGAATATCTTGTGAAGTGGAAAGGCAGATCAGAAGAAGATTCATCATGGATTTCTTAGGCTGAGGTGGACCGTCTTGGTTCTCCCCTAGCCCCAGCAAAGTGAGGGACTCACTTTTTCAATAACCCCAGATGTCTGATGCAGGAGCATCCCTGGTTCAAGAATACTATTGCATCAACCAAAAACATTTGCATTTGAGTTTGTTTGCAGTTTAGTTTGTTTCTTTTCTAGTTCAGTTCAGGCAGTTCAGTCAGAAGTAGTTTCTTTATTTTTGGTCTAGTTGCATTTCAAACCTTGCAAAGATGGACTTAGCATCTACATTCATTCATCTACATCATGTTTGGAATTTAGAGATCTGCACATCATTACTAGAAAGATATCGCTATCAGAAGATCGACTGGTTCTCATAATAGAGCATCCTGATAGTCTCTGATAATCAGCTAAAGGAGAAGAGTTGCAGAGTATTCCTTGACTTACGGAGCTTAATGACACATCATTCAATGATCTTTGGTTCGTGGTCAACTTTCCCCGAAGATCCGTACATTATTCCATTCATTTGAGGAAGTGTTCTATGCAATTAGGTCCGACCTATCCATGTACACACGTTACAACTCTTCATTAGAGTTTGTGACCTTCTTTGGCTGACGCGGAGGAGTCTTATGATCCAGACTTGATATATATTGATGTAATAGATGCTTAGGAAAGTAGTTCATAAGTTACTAAGTTCTAGATAGATAGCTTATTCATTTTATGGTGAAGGAGATTCAAAGTTTTATCTTGTGCATGTATGTAATCAGGCACGTGAGCCCTAATTGTAAGCCTGCATGTTGCCGGCTAATCTCTATTTGAATTATATGATATACTAAATGACTGAATCTACATTTGGTCCATTTCTTTGAGTTGTTTTCATTGTGTTTACTCTTGCTGCATGGTCCGGATAGTTCATTCTATGAACCCTCCTACCGTGACTACACCACATTTATTTTATCATCCTCTCATATCTACAAATCATCGAATATCATTTTAATTTAAGGAAGAACATGCTAGGAAAACTTTGTTTGGAGTACCTAAAAATAATCTAAATCTCCATCACATTATTCTAGAGCATTTGCATGATTGAAGATTACTATGCTTGATCTTTTCCATAACTATAAAGCCAGTCCTATCAAAGGGATCGAAGTAGGAGAACACAACCCTTGTGATTCAAAAATCTCCCCTATGTGTTTGTAAACACGACTAGTCCTTGGCACTCAAAGAAGCAAGGTGAATCAAGAAAACTAGAAAGTAGGAGTGCACATTCAATAAGATTAGATCTATGCCTATGGAAATGACCCAAAATCACATATTTGATCAAGAAAGTGATACATATTTACATAGAATCAAAGGTAAAGAATATATCTAGATTTCATAATTATTCATGCCAAAACAACAAATTTTAGAGTTTGCACCAAAATTACCTTCTTTGATCATGTATAGAGCTAAGTATCCTAATTTACTTCATATTAAATTTCTTAACATTTAAGTCTAAATTAATCACTCCCGCATCTATCATTTATTAATTCAGATTTGTTAGGATAAGGTGATATTAACCTTGTAATCCTATGTATTAATGTTAGAACTCCAATATGTTGGGAATGGGTACTTGGATGCCCATGTAGGTGGTTGAGAAATTATTATATTATTCTTTCTCCTTGTAACTTGGAATCTTAGTTGTAATGGTATTAAGAGGGGATATTACTTATGACGATGGTGGTTACAAAGTGATTTGACTTCATTTACACCACTTTCCCAATCCTAGGTGCTAGGAGAGAGAGTGGAGTATCTTGTTATGATGAGTGGGGTCCACACTAGCTGGCTACTCCATTTTAGATTACCATACTTGAGTATGTGTGCCCACTCTTCACACGGGTCAAAGGTGTTGTTAGTAATACTTTGTATTCATGGAGCATTGATTTATTGGTCATGGGGGTGTTGGATTTTTTCCATACCATGGGTTTTAGTTTTGGGAAACCATTTATGGTTTTCTCTCTTCAGTTCTCTATAAATTGGACATATTGTATAGTTGTTTTATAGGTCTTTTGTAGGTTGAGCACTGCTACACTATCAGAATGTTGTCAAATTGAAGGGAGAAAGTTTGATGTATTGATGTAACACTTCTATTGGATTAGTATAGACTTGTCCTCTCTTTGATGGTGGAGTTTTTTATTGAAAGGGTTTCTCCACATAGATTCAATGTTATGTGTTTATTTATATGCACTTGATGATTTTAATTTGCTATCTTTAATTCCTACATGCCTCTCCAAGTTTTATTTTAGATTTATAATGGTTTATCACATGATCTAAATCAAATTTAAACACTTAATTTTATATTATCACTGCATTTGTTCACCTATTTAATCAACATTTGGTATCAAAGCCTACAATTGTGACTAGAGAGGGATACCTTTTTAGAAGTGTTGTGAGTTTTTTTTTCAATGAGAGCATTTAATTTAGTGGGTTTTATAAATCCACTTGTGGTTGTAGACATGACATCTACTTGTTCAAAATCTGAGAAGTTTAATTGTTTTGGGTACAAGTTGTGGAAACTAAAGATGGAGGATCTCTTGGAAGAAAGAGATTAATGGATATTTGTGGAAAAGGAAGGACAACTTGTGGTATGTTTGATGAAGATTGAAAAATGTTGGACAAGGAGGAATAGGGAACCATTTGGTTGTGTCTTATAGGTTCCATCCTCTTGAATATCTTGGAGGATACCACCACATTTGCACTATTGGAAGAGGATATGTGATATTTATCAAGGTAAAATTTGACTAATAAGTTATATCTCAAAAGATGTTTATATTCTTTAAAAATGAAGGTGATTTTGTTGTCAAACATTTGAATACCTTTAATTTGATTTTAAGTTAGCTAGGTTTAGTAGATCTTAAAATTGACGAGGAAGATAAATTTATCTCATTAATTTGTTCTTTACCCAAATCTTAGGATAACTTAATTGTTCCTATCACCAATAGTGCTGTAGAGCTAGAGATGGACTCCCTTATTGCTTTTTTACTTAGTGAAGATATGAGGAGAAAGTATAAAAATGAAGGTTCTTAGGATACCTTGCATGTTCGGGAAAGGCCTAAGGACAAAGGTGGTCTAAAGGGGAATGTTGTAAAACCCTTGGGAAGAGTAAAGTGTTGGAACCATGGAAAGAGAGGACATATGAAGGAGTGCAAAAATAAGAAGAATAGATTTGATGATTCCTCCATAGAGAAATCATTTGATGATGGTGATAATGATGCATTATTTATTTATACCAATGTTATTAGTGACGACTCTTAATTGATTGATTCAAGTTGCTTCTACCATATGAATCCTCAAAAGGAGTGGTTTTCATCATACCAAGCTTATGATGGAGGAAATGTTTTTCTTAGTGACAACAATACACATTAGATTGTTGGTAAAGGAAAGGTATAGTTGTGTTTTAGTTATAGGAGGGTGAAAAATCTCTATGGTATTTGGCATATTCTAGGACTTCCAAGAAATCTTCTTTCTTTATCTAAGTTGAATGATTTTGGAGTGCATGTGACATTTGATAAGTTTGGTTTTAGGTTGGTGAGAGGCAATTTAGTGGTAGTAAGGGACTCATGATGTGGGACTCTATTTAGGTTTGATTCCTCCACATTTTGTAGTTCTACTAATGTAATTGTTGGTACCTAAAAAACCTAGTCCCCAACATGCATCATTTTGCCCCAAATCCATCAAAGAACCCAACTTGTGTCATTGTTCCTTAAACCCATTATTTATATCCAATTTGAGACTATTTTTCATAGGTTCCCTTCAGAAAAATTCTAAGAAAAATTTCCCCCAAGTTTTTATATTTTTCTTCCTTTAAATTTTTGTTCTTTTAAGTGTTGGTCTTTGTCGGCGAATCGGCTGTTCGCGAACTGCCGATTTTGCTGACTAAGGTTCCTTGGTTCCCCATTTTGCCAATTTGCTGATTTGCTGAGAAAGCAAAAAAAGGTGAAGGAAGAAGTCTCTAAGGAAAGAAAGAAAGTGCCATGTCTTTGTCGGCAAATTTGGCGGTTCGCAAACCGAAAGGTTCACCGATCACCAAGTTAGATGATTGATGGGTTTGCTGACAAAGCGATGTATGAAGAGAGGAAGAAGTATGAATGAAAGGGAAAGAAAAGGATTTATCAAAAAAGTTGGAAGTTCTCGAACTTCCAACTTTGCCAATGGACAGAGGCTGCGATGGAAAAAGGGAAGGAAATAAGAAGAAAGAAGTGAATGGTTTGCCAACTTTATTTTTTTCCGATAAGGCAAATGGGGCCGATGGATGAAGACGAAGCGTGAAGGAAGAAAAATAGATTGATTCCATGGTTCATGAAAATGCAAAATCTCCAACAAAGGGAATGGAGAAGAAAAAGTGAAGATGAAGAAGGCAAGCAAGCCTTTGTCGAAGAAATTGATAGTTCACGAACTTGATGGTTCGTCGATTGGGTAGTTTGCTGACCAACGAATTGGCTGACATGGAAAAGAGGCACCCAATTCGAAATGGAGATAAAACCAAAATTCAAATGGCCCGATAAATAAAAAATGAAAGATGAAGATCAACTAGGTTGAATTTCAAATTCTCCAGGGGCACCAAAATATAGAAAAATTCAAAGGGCACCTGTAGGGGAAAATTAAAAACAAACGCTTTTAAAGTGTTGTAAAAGTTTCTAAAGGGTGTGATTTTCTAGATACCTAAAATTGTACCATGATTGTAGGATAAAATAGGTGGATTGGTACTAAACAATTAATATTGCAGGCCAAGGTCATGCACGTGGTTGGAAGAATGAATATCTTCAATGCCCTAGTACACGTGGAGGACAAAGTGGGTGAAATGGATATTGCAGGTACCAAGATTTGGATTCAACCTTCCCTCATTAATGCTCTAGGTACCTAAGGTGTGTGGGAAGTCTTCCTCTGTAGGATTTTAGACATGAAAATGTAAGGGCATTCTTCCAATCATGCAAATTTTTTGATAGGGCCATTGTCTAGTTTTAATACAGCATGTGTGTACTTGTTGATTGAGTTTTTGGCGCCTAGGGTTGCATGGTGAGAGAATGCTATATATATACATATTTCAAAGATGTTTTTAGGGTTGGTCATTTTGGGCAGTTTTCTCCACAGGTGCAGGGATCCAGAGGTACAGTTTCTGTTCTTTAGGAAGCAACTTTCAGAAGTGTACATGTTAAATATGTTGTAATCTTTATATTGAATCATTATTTTTCTCCACTGCTGTAAGTGTTCTTTTAGGAAATTTCTATCGCAGTTAGGATTTTCTCTTGCCACATTTAGTGGTATGAATGTAAAATATGATTTGAATGAATGTGACAATTCTTAATCCATTTTTAGGATCTATAAATGGTCATTTTAGTATTACATATGAAAGAATGTTGTATGGCATCAGATTATTAAGTATTCTCATGATTTGCTACTAATTTTATGCATTTGAATTTTCAAATGGGCAGTCATACATTTCCTTGTAGTTGTGTTCCTTTGATAAATGTGAGACTCTGCACCTAATGGATAGACACCACTCTAAGAAGCCTGTAACTACCCAAGCTCGTTAAAATAAAAAAATAGTATATCAAGTTTTAGATGTAGTTACAGTTCCATAAGCAAACTCATTATGTAAGTTTGCTCACATCAACTTAAAATGGAAGTTATTAAGTGTAACAAGTGTGTTTTAGTTCAGTGATAGTATTTGGAATTAAAACAGTGGTCTGGGTATTGTTACAAAGTCACAAACGGGATAATATATTTTGTTGATCTCAATCCCTATTGAGGGATACCTCCAAGATTACCCTCCTAAGTCTAGCTGAGCTTGAAGCGTATAGGAGCCTACCCACTCCTGTAAGTTGGCCAAAATTGCCTTTAACTTATGGTTAAACCTCTTTTAATCACCCTGTTGACATCCCTGGCCTAGGTGATTGTAAAATGTTTTAGGGATTTGGGTTGTAGTAATTTTGGGAACCAACATTTTGGTGTCATTGCCGGGGAAACATTGAATTAGTTTACTTCTGATTGCTATAGTATTGAAGTGCAGTGTTTGTTCAAATATTTCTTCCTAGCAAGGGAAGTGGCAACTTTGTTTTTACAAACTAGAAATCAATTGTAGTTTGAAAAGAGAAGAGATTTACAATGAATAGATGAAGAAACTAGGAGCATCTTGGATGCGATGAATCCTCTAGCAACACAGAAATAGGAGTAGATGGAAGGAAAGAAACCCTGATGTGGTGCCTCCATTGAATACCTAAGACCAAATAGGTACCTCTGGCAGAAATGATACATTTGATAATCTCAGGGGCCAATATCAGCATACTTCTGAGGACTCAGCTGATAATATACTCAGAACAAATAGAAGGATGAATAGAAATGAGTATGATGTTAGAAGAAATGAGAACATTGTTGGCAGAGGAAGTAGAGATAGGTCTCATGGTCCACATTTGAGAGAATTTGGAATGCCCAATGAAGATGAAGAGACATATCAGAATACTAGGTATCCTACTTCTCCCACAAGATCACTTAGAGGTCAACTAATAACATTCCCAATAAGGAAAATCAACAGGAGAAACCTGATGTTGAGGAAAGAGAAAGGACCCTCCAAGATGATCTTGACCTTCTTGATCATATTACAAATAGACAAAGAGAGGTACATTCCCTACTTGACCAGCAACAAGCTCAACTTTCCCAGCAGACCCAGGGAAATCAGAATGCACAACAACAGGGCTATAATCAATAGTATAACCAATATAACAATCGAAGAAAACAACAACAACATCAACAAATGGGACAACATGGTTTAAATCATGCCCATGCTCAAAATGTTAACAATCAACTACCACAAAATCAAGTGAATCAATATTATGGCAATGTTCAAAACCTTAGGCCTACACAACAAAGACAAGCACAAAGATTTCCTCCATTAAGGCATCCATTGGGAGATGAAAGTTATAAACAACTTGATTTCTTTATCATACTTGACTTTCCCAATCCAATTTCGAATGAGATTAGCGGAAAGATTCCTAGGTTTCAAGGCAACAATGCTATCACGGGTGAGGAGCATCTTAGGCATTTTATTAATCTCATTAATGAGTATGAAATTGAGGATGAAGATGTCATGATGAAATTATTTGTACACTCATTGGAAGAAAGTGCTAAGGAATGGTATAATGCTCTCCTTAATAACAATATTGACTCTTGGGAGGAGTTCATGAGGGTATTCAAATTACAATATGGGGATAGGATTGACCCCAAGTTTGCTATCCGTGAACTCACAGTGATAAAAAAGGCAATAAATGAGATAGTAACTAATTTTAATAGCCGCTTCATCATGACAATTAGAAAAGTACCTCCTCATATGAGGCCTAACGAGTCTATGTGTTTAGTTTTGTATTGTGGTGCATTTGACTCAAAGATTGGTTATTGTTTAAGGGACAAGAGTCCACAAAAATTAAGGGAGGCATATGCTACAACTTTTAACATTGAAAGAAACATGAGAGCTTCAGGGAAACACATTAAAAGATTTGATGTAAAATTGTCTCAGCCAAACAAAGCATCTTTGAATAAGCCCCTCACCACTGAAGACAAATTGGATAAGCTTATGTGGGTTATGAAAGATTTATCCTACAAGGTTGCTATAAATGATAAAGGATTTCCACCTCAGGGTGCTACAACACACTTCAATGAAGGTCAAGGATTGCATAACAAACCTTACAATATTGATTGGTCTAAGAGACCACAACAAAATGATAGATAGGCAACCCCCAGGCATGTAAGTTTCAAACAGCCTAAAAGAGACACACTTGATCCATTGAGAAATCATCAAATCAATTTTAAAGATATGTCTTCATGGTGCCAAGCGTGCTTCCTTCCCCATGATCCAACTAATTATGCGGTGGCTCATTCAATGAGCAGAGATGAAGAATTTCCAAATGAAGAAGGTGTAACTGAGTACTATGAAGAAGAGATAAATCAATTTGATACATAGGAGTATGAGTAGAGGGGTGAAGATGTCAATTATGAAAGCTATGAAGAGGATGATCATATTTTCCAATATGATTATGATGCAGCTCCAAAGAGATATCAATTGCCAATTCATGATTTTAGGCAGTTGAGGGATCTTATGCAGAAAAAGTACAAGCATTCCTGACCTTCTTGGAAAGATTTGAAATATTTGATTGATGCAACCATTATGCAGGTTCAAGGGGTTATTCAGGTGAGGATAGGCAAGTGCCTATGTAGGACTCTCTTGCAGGGTCAAGACATGGTGTATTAGATGGTGACAAAGAAATGAAAAATGCTCCCAAGAAGAATGTGCCCGAAAAGAAGAAAATTCCAATGCAACCAGTAGTCACCAAAAAGAAATATGTACAAAGGGTTCCAACACGCGTAGTCCAACCATTTGCTGTACTTGTTAAATTGATACTCACAAGCCAAAGGGTGATGACAAAGAGAGCCAACCTAAAGCATTAGGTGAACAACAAAAGGACAAAGACAAGAAGGATATTTCTTCTAGTCAATTGATACCTTACATTCCATATGCAAATGATGTTACAATACCATGTGACACCTTTTTACCTCCATATCATCCCATTGACATGGCCCATATATTGAGTCAGATAAGAGTTTCAACGCCATTAGGGGAAGCTCTTAGGATTCCTGAGCATAAGTATAGGGCTATCCCATTTATCATAGCCTCCAGCACACCTGTACAACCCATTATTACTCCTTATAAAGATGATGAAACCATTGAGGTTTATATAGGGTCATCTTTGGTGAATACCCGGATGGGTGTGGATCCTTTCTACACCACATTGATCATAAATGGATGGATGCTACATAATTGTATGTTGGATTCTGGAGCATCTAGTAATGTCATGCCACTTGAAATCATGAATGATTTGGGGTTGAAGGTGTCCAAGTCCTTTGGTAAATGTTTTTCTATGGATTCCAGGGAAGAAAATGTGATTGTTCTATCAAGGATGTTGATGTCTAGTTAACTGCATATCCTGACAAGTCCTTTCTGATGGATATAATTATTGTGGACTGACCTGCAAAATAAAGTATGTTATTGTCTAGAAAGTGGGAAGATTCCATGGGTGCAAGTATATAGATGGATTTGTCATACGCCACCATTCCAGTCCATGGTGTTGAGGTGAAGCTGTACAAGGAAAAGAAGGTAGAATACCAAAACATAGAGGACCATTACAAAACCCAAGAAGAAGTCAACTTCTTCGATACTGATATTGAGTGTTTTATGGGGTTTTGTAAAGAATATGAACATAAGTTGTGTGCTAATCTTCCACAAATTGTTTCTCCTATGAATAATGAAAGTATGTTTTGGACATTATACTTTGATGGTGCCCCTTCCAAAGAAGGCTCAGGTGCTAGTATTGTTTTGATAACACCAGATGGAGAACAATTTGGCATGTCCTTTAGACTTGATTTTTAGTGCACTAACAACTTAGTTGAGTATGAGGCATTGTTGTTAGGCTTAAATGTTGTTCATAATCATGGAGTCAAGTGCTTGAAAATTTATGGTGATTCAAAGCTAATTGTGCAACAAATTAGACATGTCTTTGCTACCAAGGACAACAAGTTAAGGGCATATAGGAATGCTCTTGTGGGACACTATAGAGCTATTTGACGTGATTGGCATTGAGTGGGTTGAAAGAGTTGAAAATGAGAAGGCGGATTCCCAGGCTGTAGTTGCTTCAAAATTTGATCCTCAGTTGAAATTTCCTTATGGCCATTACACTATGGAGGTGCTTACAAGGCCAACAATCCCTGATAACATATATAGTTGGAAAGTTTTCACTAATAACAATCAAATTTTTAGTTTCCTTAATTGCCTGGATGAGTTTGACAATCAATTAATTGATTGGAAGCTTATGATAGAGCTAGAAGATGGAAAGGAAACATTGTTTGGGAATGAAGTGGTATAGTTGAAGACAAATACTATTCCCAAGGGTTTGGTTGAACTTGAAAGAATGTTTGATAATGCTGACCAGTGGAAAAGAAATGGTAAATCAATTGAAGAGGACAATGTTGAAGGTGTTAACCTTGGAACTCATGAGTCACGAAGGATGGTGTACATTGGTAAGCGACTAAAACCCCATGAAAAGAAAATGCTGGTTGTTTTATTGAGGAAATTCAAAAAATATTTCGCATGGTCTTATGATGAGTTGAAGGCATATAGGGAGGATTTATTTCAGCATACAATTTCCCTTCAGCTTGATGCAAAACCCTTTAGGCAGAAACATAGGATTATAAAACCCACCATAGCTCCCAAGATGCAACAAAAGTTGGCAAAGCTAAAAGAGGGAGGTATCATAAAACTAAGCAAACATTTTGAGTGGGTGTCTAATCTTGTCCCAGTGAGGAAAAAGAATGGGGAGATTAGATTGTGTGTAGATTTCAGAAACTTGAACATCAAATCCCTTAAGGACAACTATCCTCTTCTAAGTATGGATCATCTTTTGCAAAGGGTTGTTGGTTCAGAGCAGATGTCTATGATGGATGGATTCTCAGGCTACAATCAGGTGCTGGTCCAGGAGTCAAAATAATACAAGACAACATTTACTACTTCTTGGGGGACTTATGTTTACTTGAGGATTCCAGTTGGGTTGAAGAATGCAGGATCAACGTTTCAAAGAGAAATGGATGTTGCCTTTGCATGCCTCATTGATGAAATCATGGTTGTATACCAAGATGGTATAAGTGCATTTTCTAAGGATAAGAAAGATCATTGAAAGCATTTGCAACTAATTTTTGATAGATGTTTGGAGTACGAGATTTCTTTGAATCCCAATAAATGTTAGTTTGGAGTAGAAGAAGAAAAGTTGCTGGGACATATTGTGTCTAGGCATGAGATTAGAATTGATCCTGAAAGAGTTAAGACCATTGACCTTATCCCTCAGCCTAAATTAGTCAAGGGTGTCCAGTGTTTGTTTGGACAAATCAACTTTGTGAGGTGATTTGTCCCTAATTTTGCTGAGAAGACCAAGGCAATCTCCATGATGCTCAAGAAGGGTCAGTCTATTGCATGGGGAAAGGAACCAGATGAGGCTTTTATTGACATAAAGGAGGCTCTCAAGAATGCACTAGTGTTGGTAAGTCAAGATTATTCCAAGCCTTTTGAACTCTTCTCTTTTGCGTCATATTATACTATTACTATTGTATTGTTGCAAAATAATGACGATGGATTTGAGCAGCCCATAGGATTCTTTAGTAAGTCCTTGCAGGATACTAAATTGAATTATTCAAATATAGAAAAGCATGCATATGCTTTGAATAAGGCAATAAAAAAGTTTAGGCCATATCTTATGGGGGCAAAAACAATTGCACATGTGCCTCATTCAGCTATGAAAGATATTTTCATGTAGCAGGAAGTTTCTAGGAGAAGATGCAGATGGATCAATAGGATCCAAGAGTATGGCATTGAGGTGCAGGTTACCAAACTGGTTAGAGGCTAGGGTTTAGCTAAGTTGATGGCCAATTCCAACTTGGAGGCCATTGAAATAAATGAGGTAGATGCTATTCCACTTGCTAATGGGTGTACGCTAATAAATGATCCATGGTACAAGGATATTATTTTCTATCTTGTCAACATGCACTATCCCCTAGGTATGAATGTAACTCAACAAAGTACACTTAAGCTCCAATATCATAAATATGTTTTATTTCAAGGTCTTTTAATGTGGAGAAATCATGACAGACTACTGTTGAAGTGTCTAGACCAACAACAATCTAAGAAAGTCATTGAAGAATATCACCAAGGAGTATGTGGTAGGCACTTCCATGCTAAAACCACAACACATAAGATTATTAGGGTAGGTTTTTTGTGGTCAAGCCTCTTCAAGGATGTTGTAAAACAAATCAAAAAATGTGATGCTTGTCAAAGGTTTGCAGGTAAGTTAAAATTTCAAGGTGTTCTTCCCCTTATGAATGTTACCACTGAGGCACCATTTTAGCAATGGGGCATTAATTTCATAGGGGAAATTCAAGAAAGATCAAGTAATGGATACAGATGGATATTGGTGGTGACTGATTATTTTACAAAGTGGGTTGAGGCTATTCCAACTCGCAACGCCACGCCCAGGGTGGTGATTGAGTTCCTTTTGAACAATGTGATAACCAAATTTGGAGTGCCATATAGAATGTTTACAGACAATGCCATGTACTTTAGATCTCAAGACATTGTAGGCATGTGTTCCAAATATGGAATAAAGATGATTCACTCATCGCCATACCATTCGCAAAGTAATGGACAAGCTGAGTCCAACAATAAGAGCATCATGAAAATTCTAAAGAGGACTCTAGATATGAACAATAAAAGGTGGGATGATAAGCTAAAATACGATGTTTGGGCTGATAGGATCACCTACAAATGTGCTACAGACAAGAGTCCTTTTAAGCTAGTATATGTGTTGGAGGCCAAAATGTCAATGTCATTAGAATTGCTTGTGTATTAAATGTTGCAACAAATAGGAGAAGATGGGGATGATGCTTTGGCATTAAGGATGCACAAGTTGACAAAGTTGGATGAAGCTAGGATGGTGGCACATGATAAAAATTTGTTGCAACAACAAAAGGTTGAGCATTTGTTCAATAAGAGAACATTTAAAAGGTGCTTTTAGATTGGTAATTTGGTTCTCCTCTAGAATGCAAAGTCATAAGACAAGGGTAATCATGGTAAGTTTGAACCATTATGGATAGGCCCATATCAAATCGATGAAAAGGCTGGCCAAGACACCTTTTACATCAAAAATATGGAGGGAGAACTTCTGGAGTTGTCTGTTCATGGACAATATCTAAAACTTTACTTCTCATAAGTAATGTTTCCCTTTAAATTTTGAATGATGCAATCGAGTTATATCTTTCATATTTTGACCTTGAGTAGTCTTGACCACTATTGGTCTTGATAGTGTTTTTGTTTTTGTTCATGTATGTCATTTTTGATGTTTTTTGGTCTACTCAGAGATCTACGTCCTCACTGTGCCATTGCTTAGTACACATCCCCAACTAGAGCTAGTGTTGGCACCTAAAAAACCCAGTCCCCAACATGCATCATTTTGCCCCAAATCCATCGAAGAACCCAACTTTTGCCTTTGTTCCTTAAACCCATTATTTATATCCGACCTGAGACTATTTTTTCTAGGTTCCCTTCAGAAAATTTCTAAGAAAAATTCCCCCAAGTATTTATGTTTTTATTCCTTTAAATTTTTTTTCTAAGTGTTGGTCTTTGTTACCGAATCAGTTGGTTCGCGAGCCATTGATTTTGCCAACTAAGGTCCCTTGGTTCGTTGTTTTGCTGATTTGCCAATTTGTTGACAAAGTGAAAAAAGGTGAAGGAAAAAGTCTCTAAGGAAGGAAAGAAAGCACTATGTCTTTGTCGATGAATTTGGTGGTTCACAAACTAAAAGGTTCACCGATCACCAAGTTAGCCGATTGGTGGGTTTATCGACAAAGCAATAGATGAAGAGAGGAAGAAGTATGGAAGAAAGGGAAAGAGAAGGATTTATCAGCAAAGTTAGAAGTTCACAAACTTCCAACTTCACTGATGGATAGAGGTTGTGACAGAAAAGGGAAAGAAGAAGTGAGTGGTTGACCAACTTCATTTTTTGCCAATAAGGCAAATGGGGCTGATGGATGAAGTGTTGATAACTGAGAGGGGGGGTGAATCAGTTATCCTAATTATTTCCCTTATTGAACTTTCCTTTTAATTGATGCAGCATAGAATCAAACACAAAAAGCATTAATCATGAAATAAGAAACACATGACATAGTATTTTTGACGTGGAAACCCTGTTAAGGGAGAAAACCACGGGGTGATTAACCCAAAATTATTCTCTGTTAGAAGAATAGGAAATTACAAAAATGGCACTTGCCAATTAGGGCTCACTACCCGAGCACACTGCTCACAAGAGGCCCACTGCCTACAAGAAGACACACTGTCTACAAAGTGATGAGAATCACAGTCTTGAACTGATTGGAAGCATCTGCATATGCTGGAGTTCAGTTCCGGTTAGGCTCAGTACACTGATCTGCTGCACTTCATCTTTCCTCTGTTCTTTATTCTGCTATCTTTCACATACCGGATCCTTTTTGCTACCTCTGCTCTTATCTGGACTTATTCGCATATATCTCCACATCATCACTCCCTTCACAACTAAATCCATCCTCTATATATATCCGCATAAGTAATTTCATCACTTTTCTAGTCGGCATCCGGAACAGTCTAGTTTCTTACAAGCTCTCATTCTGTCGGCTGAATCCTTCCTCACCAAGCAATGCGGATCAAGCATATACTTGTAGATATCATTAATCATGTCGGCCAAACATGATTCATGCCTTCACAACCTCTGTCATCAACAGTAACACATCCGGAAAGCAGTCTGATACTCTGCCAGTCAGTTCTTCCTCTGTTTTCACTGTCTCTCAGGAATCCGGTACTCAACCATTCATATCTTTTTCCTTGTCCATCACCGGAGGCTAAATCCTTGGAATATACCACTCAAGGTAGTCCTCTTGACTTCCCCAAATCCGCACTGCACCAAGACACTTCCTCTGAGAGATCCGGACCAATCTGTCGGACCTTGCCACATGCTCTGTTCTTCTTCACCGGACCACAACATTCTTTATTTTGACTTCCGGTAGAGACACATCATGACTTGCGGATATGTGGGATGACCTTTGTTGCCATCAATGACAACAACCATGAATCCATATAGTGTCTCTTGCCAACATGAAGATGAAGCGCGAAGGAAGAAAAAGAGGTTGATTCCATGGTTCATGAAAATGGAAAATCACCTACAAAGGGAATGGAGAAGATAAAGAGAAGACAAAGAAGGCAAGCAAGCCTTTGTCAAAGAAATTGATAGTTCACGAAATTGATGGTTCTCCGATTGGGCAGTTTGCCAACCAACAAATTGGCCGACAGGGAAAAGAGGTGCCCAATGTGGATGGAGATAAAACCAAAATTCAAATGGCCCGATAAATAAAAAAATGAAAGATGAAGATCAGCTAGGCTAAATATTAAATTCTGCAGGGACACCAAAATATAGAAAAATTCAAAGCGTGCCTGTAGGGTAAAATTAAAAACAAACACTTTTAAAGTGTTGTAAAAGTTTAAAAAGGGCATGATTTCCTAGATACCTAAGATTGTGCCATGATTGTAGGATAAAATAGGTGGATTGGTACTCAACAATTAATATTGTAGGCCAAGGTCATGTAGGTGGTTGGAACAATGAATAGCTTCAATGCACTAGTACACGTGGAGGACAAAGTTGGTGAAACATATATTGCAGGTACCAGGATTTGGATTCAACCTTCCCTCATTAATGCTCCACGTACCTAAGGCATGTGGGAAGTATTCCTCTACAAGATTTTAGACATGACAGGGTATGGGCATTCTTCCAATCATGCAGATTTTCTGACAAGACCATGGGCCAATTTTAATGCAGCATAGGTCTACTTGTTGATTGAGTTTTTGACACACATGGTTGCATGGTGAGAGAATGCTATATATATACATATTTTAGAGATGTTTAAGGGTTGGTAATTTTGGGTAGTATTCTCTACAGGTGTAGGGATCCAGAGGCATTTAGGGAAACAACCAATTTTAGTTTTTGTTCTTCAGGAAGCAACTTTTAGAAGTGTATGTTAATTATGTTGTAATCTTCACATTGAATCATTGTTTTTCTCCATTGTTGTAAGTGTTCTTCCAGGAAATTTCTATTGCAGTTAGGATTTTCTCTTGCCACATTTAGTGGTATGATTGTAAAATCTGATTTGAATGAATGTGACAGTTCTTAATCCATTTCTAGGATCTATAAATGGTCATTTTAGTATTACATATGTAAGAATGTTGTATGGTGTCAGATTATTAAGTATTCTCATGATCTGATACTAATTTTTATGCATTTGAATTTTCAAATAGGCAGTCATACATTTCCTTGTAGTTGTGTTCCTTTGATAAATGCGAGACTTTGCACCCAATGGATAGGTATTAGTCTAAGAAGCCCATGATCACCCAAGCTCGTTAAAATAAAAGATAGTATATCAAGTTTTAGATGCAGTTATAGTTCCATAAGTAACCTCATTTTGTAGGTTTGATCCCGTCAACTTAAAATGGTGGTTATTAAGTGTAACAAGTGTGTTTTAGTTCAGTGACAGTATTTTGAATTAAAACAATGGTCTAGGTATTGTTACAAAGTCACAAACGGGATAATATATTTTGTTGATTTGAATCCCTATTGAGGGATACCTCCAGGATTACCCTCCAAAGTCTAGTTGAGATTGAAGCATAAAGGAGCCTACCCATTCCTGTAAGTTGGCCAAAATCACCCTTAACCTGTGGATAAACCTCTTTTAATCACCTTGTTGACATCCCTAGCCTAGGTGATTGTAAAATGTTTTAGGGTTTGGGTTGTAATTTTGGGAACCAACAGTAACTACCACTTTTGAAAATGTGTGTATGTTTTGGCACCAACAATTAGGATACATTGGTGAAAAAGGTCTTTAGACTTTAATTAACAAAAAAGGGTTGATGATTTTTGTATTATTTGATGAACATTTTGATTTTGTGAGGATTGTGTGTTTGTTAAGCATAATAGAGATTCCTTTCCTACTAGTATTAGATCAAAGAGATTATATTAGAAGTTATTCACTCGGATGCATTTGATCTAGTGGATGTTGGTTCAATGGGTAAATCTCATTATTATGTTACATTCATTAATGATTACTCTAGATACACTTAGGTTTATTTTTACATTCTAAATCTAAAGTTTCTCTAAACTTAAAATTTTTAAGGCAATTGTAGAAAAATAGTTGGATAAGAAAATAAAGGTGTTGAGATCTAACAATAATGGTGAATAATGCTCTAGGGAAGTTCATGCTCTAGGGAAGTTCATGGTGAATAATTTTTGTATATATGTAGGTATTGTTATACAAGAGACTACCCCTTATATGCCTCAATAGAATAGGGTTGCAAAGAGGATGAACCAAACCTTAATGGAAAGAGCTAGAAGTATGATGAGTGGTATATAGTTGGATTGGTGCTTTTGGGTATAGGCTATGAGTACTACTTGTTATTTGAGAAACTAACGTCCTTTAGCTCTTATAGAAAAGACTCCTTATGACGTGTGGATAGGTAAGAAACTTATATTTCACGTTTAAGGGTATTTGGTTGTGAGACTTTTGTTCATGTGCTTAAGTAAAAATGATCTAAGTTGGATCCAAAAACAAAGTAATAAATCTTCGTTAGTTATAGTGAGAATATAAACGGTTATAATATTTGAAATTATTTAACCTTTAAAATTATTTATTATAAGGATATGATTTTTAGGGAGCTTAGAGTATTTTTAGATCCTATGCAACCAAAATAAAAGGTAAGAAAAACAATCTATTTTGAGACTAAAGTCGAGGAGTAGGAAGATGCACATGTTGAATAATAGAATGATGGATTAGAGGATGAAAAGGAAGAAGAAGATTCAAGTGAGAGTTTTGAGTAGGTTGAACATTTAGAGGAATAACACTAGTCCCTTACTCCACCCTTGACATGATCCATGAGACAATGAAGCATAGTTGACAGGTAAACCCACTAGATTTTTTTTTTTTGCATTTGCTTTTCATGTACTAATGATGAACCAAGATCTTTTAGGAAAGCTCTCTCTTTAGATGAGTATAATTATTTGATGGAGGCCATGTGGGAGGAGATGATGGCCTTAGATATATGTGTCACCTCAGATCTTGTGAGTTTGCTTGAAGGAAGGAAGTCCATTGGTTGCAAGTGGGTGTTTAAGAAGAAATTCAGAGTAGGTAGTAAGTTAGAGAGGTAAAAAGATATACTATTGGATAAGGACTACTCCCAAAAAGAGGGAGTTAATTTTGGTGAAATTTTCTCTCCTATTGCTATATTGACTTCTATTCTATATTCCTACTTATATTATTTCTTCTTTTGAAATCTTTTGAATTATAACAAATTGATGTAAAAAACACTTTCTTGCATGGGGATCTTAAAGAGGAAATTTATATGTGACAACTAGATGAGTTTGAGGTAAAAGGAAAAGAAATTTTGGTTTTCAAGTTAAAATAATCATTGTATGATTTTAAACTAGTATCAAAAGTTTGATGCTTTTACATGAAAGTCGGGTTGTGTTATAAGTGAAGAGGATCACTATGTTTACATTAAACATAATGATGATTAGACTCTAATTATTGTCTTATATGTTGATGACATGTTTATTGGTAACAACAAGGTGATGATTAGGGAGCTTAAAATTCATATTTCTAGTGCATGTGAAATGAAGGATTTAGGGACAAAAATAATTATTTTGGGAATGGAAATCAATAGGGACTGAGCTCACAAAAATCTTTGGCTTAGTTAGAGTAAGTATGTTGACACTATTTTGTGTGGTTTTCTATGCACGATTGTAAACTAGTGAGTCTTCCTTTACCTATAGACACTAACATTTAATTTGATATGTGTCCTAAGTTGGATGATGATTATGAGGATACATATAATGTGCCTTATGCTAGTGTTGTTGGTAGCCTAATATATGCAATAGTTTGTATTAGACTAGATATTGCCCAATTAGTGGGAGTTCTTAGCAAGATTATGTCTAACCTTGGTAAAGAGCATTCTAGACTTGTGTTAAGAGGGTATTTAGATATTTTTAGGGACTTATAATTATTTCTTATGCTATCATGGTTCTAATGATGTGGGTAATTTATTGGACATATAGCGCTTTGTTGATGTAGATTGAGCATGTGACTTGGATAGCCAAAGGTCTACTAGTGGCTATGTGTTTTCCTTGTTTGACGATGTTGTTAGTTGGATGAGTAAGAGGTAGCCCACGATTTCTTTGTCCACTACTGAAGCAAAGTATATGGCTACTACACATGCCTATAAAGAGGTAGTTTGGTTACAAAGATTATGTCTAGGAGTTGGTTTTTATTGTAGGGTTGTTAGACAATCAAAGTGTTATTTGTTTGGCCAAGAATCTCATATACCATGCTCATACAAAGAATATTGATGTTTAATGTCACTTTGTTTGCAAGATGGTGGATTGGTAAGGTCATGATTTAGAAGGTTGAAACTTCAGATAATGTTATAAATTCACTTATGAAACTGGTGAGCATGGATAAGTTCTCTTGGTGTAGGGAGTGATGAGTGCCAAGTAGCACCCATAATAATACACCTTTTTACCTCTCTTTTCCATCCTTCTTATTCCATTGTCCTAATAATTGCACCAAAGTAGACTGATAAGATTTGTTCTAATTATATTAATGAGAGATGAATTACCAAAAGTCATGATTTTTGATCGAAGGACTAATGTGGAGTGATATAATGGAAATATGCAGAAATTCTCTCTTTTTGAATCTACAGGTGTAGATGTTCGAGCAAAGGCAATTTAGAGCATCTCCGGAGATGGTCCTAACAATCTCCAAAGCTGACATGAAGGATACCACACTAGTCTCTAATATTTTCCAATATGATTGGAGAGATTTTGAAATAAGAGGACCAAGGGTGAATTATCTCTAGAGCTAGACAGAAGTCATAAGCACATCTCTGGAGCTGTAGACAAAAGTACACACCTTTGGAGCCCTCCTTAATACAATGCAGAGTTCTAGTGCCACTATCAGTCAACACTTCCGGTGGCAATTGGAGTGCTCCAGGGATTACTCAACCAACACCTGAGTAATCGAGTGAAGACTCTAGTTAACTTCTAGAAGTTTAATTCCTCTTTTATTGATTTTGCATGAGTTCTTGACAAACTAATTAAGTACCTATATTTCAGGGCCTCGCTGCCAGTTGTTATTTGAAACTAAGACTCTAGATTTAGTGGGACTGTTGTACCACTAAAATCTATTTCAATTGCATGATTTTACTCTGCAGTTAAATAGTTGATAGAATAAGAGATTGATGCTATTTCATAGATAAACTGATAGTTAGAGTAAGTGATATCTCATCGCTCGATTTGATATAAATATATAAGGTAGAAGCAGAAGAGGGATACATAGATTTTTATTGTAATCTCAATGATATAAATACTTTATGAATACAAAAGCATACTGATGGGATTAGACTGAAGAAGGATTGTGATATTATATTCCTGTACTGATTTATTGCCTTAGTCTTCAGTCTTGAGGGTGAGGAGCAAGGGCCCACTCCCGCCATCAAGACAAGAGGCTAGTATTTGTTTGTTCATTATCTTGTTTCAGATTATGCTTAGGAAGATAGTTATTGTTTTCTCATAGATAAATGCATGCTTTAGTTGTATGGATTAGAATAGGTCAATATTAGCAATTTACTATTTCAGCTTTGTTTCCAGTACTCAAAATTTACTTTCATAGTAGATAAATCAACAACATTAATTTCCATAGAAAATAAGATTAGTAGAATTAGTTAAATGGACTAGAAACTATAGGATTCCTAATTGCAGATAGCCAACAACATAGCCCTGGATTTTGACAAATGAAAACATGATTAAATGCCAAGGACCAACAGCCCTTGTCATTTTTGGCGCCATTGCCGGGGACTCTGTGTTAATTAGGAAAACTTAGTTAATAGTTTTGTAGGATAAATTGAATCTATATGGTTAGAGCCAGGGATTCAAAAGGAAGATACATAAAATAGACACCCCAGCATCAAACTATAGGAGAAAGCAGTAGGGTGGCACAAGATCTTGTTGAAGAGAGGCACTTAGAACCTACCTTGGAAATTGCACCCCAACTCAATAATTCCTCAAATCCTTAAATTCCTTCACTCTTTGAATATATCCAAGAATTACAAGAAGATTCCAGGTAGATCCTTTGATAGAAACTAATTCCTCAGAACCCAACACTGAATCTTAAAGAGAAGAACCAGTATCAGACATGGATGATAATCATGATGAGGAGGATAATTAGGCTCCAAGAACCTTCTCATATCCCAGTGTTCTAGTTGCTAGAGATAATGCCCCTATGAAAAATATTTCACCTTCACATTTGCCAAATTTTAGGGGTCTTGCTTCTAAGGATCTAGATCAGTTTTTGTTTGAATTCAAAGTGGTATGCCAGACTTACGATTATGGTTTAGATAATCAAAAATTCAAACTTTTCCCCTCAACCCTGAAAGATTCTGCTGTGAGATGGTTCATGGGTTTGCCCCAAATCTCCATCCATTCCTGGGAACAAATGGAGATAGAATTTTTGGGAAAATACTAGGATTACTATGGAGTCAGTGATAAAAATGAGGAATTGTTCAAAATTAAACAAAGAGAGGATGAAACCTTAGAGGACTATGTAGATAGGTTCAACTTTGCTTTGAGAAGGTATGGCAATCCTGTGGCTCACTCTTTGGCTAGAACCCTGTTTGTAAAAGGATTAGACAAAAAAATCAAAACATGCACTGGATCTAATGGGAAAAGGGAATATCAATAAAATGGATATGCCTGCTATAGAAGAACTCTGCAAGAACTATTCCAGAACCCAAGATGGAGTGAGAACACCCAAGTCTGTCAAAGGGAAGAATGAAATATGATAGTTAATGGAGGAAATTACAAATCTTAAAATAGATATTCTAGTCCAACTGAATACCACATTAGATGGGATTTAGGCAAAAACTAGAGCAACTAATCATAGTAGAACAACTGAACCACTCTCCATATATTGTCCTAGGTGTAAGAACAAACATCTGTTGAGAGAATGCCCTTTAGATAAATCAGAGATTTGTTAGATCTGTGATAGGGAACATCCTACCGGTCAATGTGATCAGCTCCTAGCCTTAAAAAGGATGACTAAAAAGAATGCCATTATAGAGGAGGAATTGAACTATGTAGGACAAAAACTAGCTGTGAATTTTCCTTATAATCATTATCCAAACAAGGATTCTTATAGGGGCCCTTCGAACTGGGGAAATATCAATGGAATCTAGTGTGGCATGGGCCTCATAATATTCCTCCTTGGGGGCCACAAGATTGGCCAAACCAACAATGGCAGAACCAACATTGGTAAAATCAGCCCTGGGGAAATCAACAATGGCCACAACAGTTTGGATCACAAAACATGTAGCCTCATTGGGGTCCTCAATAGAGTTATAATCAACAATACCAGGGACAACCTCAACATTTCCAACTTCAACAACAAGCATTGCTAACTAGACCCCCCAACACACAAGGACAATCACAAAATGAGCTAGTTAGCCAGCCACCTTTACCAGCCCAACCTATACCAAACCCACATAATAAACAAGGAGCAACTGTTTACATGACAGAACAAGAAAACATAGTTGCTATTAATGCCATATGTTCCAATAATCTCCAGCTGTGTTCTGGGAAAGCACTCCCAAGACCAATGATGTGGAACCTGAAAATCCATCCACTCAACTTCAAGAGGAGATTACTATCAAAACTATGCTAAAAGAACCATCATTGGATAACTCTGGAGTTCCTCCTAAAGGAACAACTTTGGAGAACACCCCTAGAAACACTTCTACTAAGTACTCTGGAGTTGCTCTGGAGATAGAAAAACTAGCACCATACCTAGAATGACTCAAACATGTCCCTCAGCAAAAGGTCCTACAAAAACAAGTTCAATCTACCCTAGAATCAGAACTTGTACAAGAAATTAGACAATTGAACATTGAAATTCCACTCCTAAAAGCAATTAGAGATGTGCTTGAACTAAACCAATTCATCAAACAACATTGTGTTAAGACCCAGGGTAGAAAGAAAAACTTTCTTGCCACCATCCAGGTGGAAGGGAAAGTAGTACACCTCCTAATGGGAGAAATGCTCCTCCCAAAATATGGAGACCCTGGGAACCCTGTCATAACTGTTTATATCTCAGGAGTAGAAATATCTAATGCTTTGGTTGATTTGGGAGCAACAATAAATGTAATGACAATCCACACTATGGACAACTTAGCTCTAACAGGTATCTAGTCCACATCCACAATCTTTCAACTGGCTGACTAGTCGGTAGCTATTCTAAAAGGGGTGATAACTGATGTTCCAGTTGTGGTAGAATCATGAGAATTCCCAATAGGCTTCCTGATATTAGAACCTAGAAACCAACAAAATGCATATCCATTGATATTAGGAAGGCTATGGCTAGCTACAACAACATCATTTATTGATTGTCGAATAGGGGATATGGTCATTTCCAATGGAATAGATTTGAAGAAAATATCTTTATATCCTCTAGCTAAACCATCAATACATTATTCAAGAAAAGTGTGGGTAGATTGAACTCGCACTTACATTTTCAGATAGAGGAACTCAATTCACTTCTCAGGTAATCAAAGCATTCACAAACCTATATCAAGTTAAACACAAGAAGTCTTCACCTTACCATCCCCAAGCTAATGGACAGGTGGAAGTGACTAATAAGGAACTAGAAAATATCTTGGCAAGGACAGTGGCCATGAATAGAAAGGATTGGGCTAGCAGGTTGCCTAAAGCAGTTTGGGATTACAATACCACCTGGATGTCCACAACCAAATTCTCACCATATGAATTGGTTTTTAGGAAGAAACCCATTCTGTCTATAGAATTTGAATTGCAGACACTCAAAACTTCATTAGATATCGGTCTACCATTGTCTATAGCACAATAGAACATGATTCTTTAACTCAATGAGTTGGATGAAATCTGTATAGAAGCCATACAACAAATAGAACTTGTTCAATATCAAAGGAAACAATGGCATGACCAACACATCAAAAGGAGGACATTTTAGTAGTGCAATTGGGTTCTCTTATATTATTCTAAGTCCAAGGAGTTCAAATGGAAGTTACAAACTCACTAGATGGGCCCTTATCAAATAAGGGAAGTTTTTGAAAATAGAACAGTTTTGCTAGCACCCATTGATGGAAGCACAGATTCATTCTTAGTAAATGGCCACAAAATCCAACTCTATAAAAGGCTATCAACTAAGGAGGAATTTACCAAGGACTTGTGCTTGGTTACAGGGGTCACAACCTCTGTCATAGATTGAGACTAAAAAAAAAGGAAGGTTGAAAACTAGCAAATGGCGGCCTTCTTGAAAAAAAAGAGGGAGATGGAAAACTAGTAAATGACCATCTTTCTTGACCAAGGGGATTGAAAACCAATAAATGGCGGTTCCCTTCTTCTTGTAGGATTGCAATCATCAATATATGGAGCTAATCAAATGCCAGGAGCTACTAAAACACATCTCCGTAGCAATCTAGGAGCACCTCTAGCGCTTCACCAATAAAGAATCATTTCAAGGAATAAAAACAAAGAGGGGACCCACCTCTCTAGGTATTAAAGTGGGGACATCATAGGATGAGGTCAGTGTGACTCATCCTCCACTTTTTGACATAAACAACGATGAGGTCAGCACGCACATCATCAGCAATCAAAAGGGAATTGCTTCCACATGTGCAAGTCATCGTGGATTGCTCTCCTAATGTCACTTGACAGCATGTCATTTCCAAACCACTCAACGGGAATAATTTCAGAATACATGACAATGAGGATGTTGACGCTAGTTCAAGCCATGAAGGAGTTGTTCACATGCCAAGTCACATCAAATCTCATCAAAGCCGTGACGTTGCAGCCAAGTACATCAAGCCATCATCATGAAAAGTGATTCAAGTAATTCGATTGAATTAAATTAATTATTAACTATCTTGTCATTTCTATTTATAGGTGCAGTTACTGTGACATATTTCCCTGCCATTATTTCCCTTTTAACTCATGCATGCTGCCTTATTTGCCACACTGTCGACCTTTCTCTGGAGTGTCATATCACTCCCTGTAGTTATGACTGAACATTCATGTCAAACTAATCTCAATCCACCTTCCCATAATCTAAGTAGTTGTAATTAACAGATCAAACCCAATTCAAAGATTGTAGAATTGTCCAAAACCTTTGGGATAATCTTCAAGTCTACTGCCACAGTCCTCGTAGGGTGAAAAGAAAAAAATAAACTACAGAGGAAATCAAGAAGAATTTAACTAGAGGAGGTGAAATAAGATAGGAAGATGGGAGTGAAAAAGAAGTCAGAGGCAAAGAATGTAACAAGCCTTCTACAAGATCAAGTTGTAGCAGATATCTTAAGGAATGCTGTGTGGTTAGAATTTTTGGAGAAGTTTGAAGGCTCTCAAGAAGACATTGTGGATGATTTCCTGTGCAAACTAAATAATAACCAAATAATTGTGAGAGGGATTCAAATCAATGTCTCTTCCACCATTATTAGCCATATTTCAGGGCTACCAGAACAAGGTGAGAGGTTTTACCATCTAAAAACCCTATATGTTGATTTGATTAAAAATTTCTCTAAAGATAGTGAACCTGAAATATAATTGCATTTAAGCAAAAATGAAGTCAAAGGAATTGTTAGGACCTCACTTCCACAACCATGACAATCTCTAGCTATGTGGTTAATGAAATATTTTACATGTGATGGGCAATTTTCTATAGTTTTAGGACCAATAATGAAAATGTTAATTTTTATGAGGCATGGGCATGCCCATCTAGAATTTAGCATAAATATGCCAAACTTTCTGTATTCTTCTATAAAACCATCTACAGATAATTAACAACAAGGGAAGGGTCCCATGAAAAACCACAGCCTCATTTTCTTGATTGTAAAACATCACTTCTTGCCCTACGCTTATGGGGAGGCCTTATGGCAGACATTTTTAGAAAACAAACCACAGGACAGGACACCAGAAAGGGCACAGGGTATAGATGAGACTTCCTCTACTCAGCAGGATGAGGAAGCAATGCCTTCCACTTCCTCCCCAACTACTGAAAATGACAAGAACCAGAAATAAACAATGGAGGAAACTTCAACTTTTGCCCTTGTTACTGGAAACAAGAGAAAAGGGAAAGAAGTTTTGGGTGAAGTCTCAGCTGCCACAAAACAACTAAAAGAACCTGTTATAGAGCAACTCTCCTATATGACCTGCTTGACAAAATGGAATATGACCTTGGCTGAGAAATCTATTCCAACCAAGCAAATAGGGGAAGCAGTCATTATAGAAGAGGAAATTATGCTGGCCTCTACCCAGACTTTTGACCACACAAAGCAAAGGAAAAGAACAAGGCAGAGTAAGAAAGCAAAAGAACTTCAAAGACACTTGATTCCAGCAGACACTACTAGGCTAAGGAAGAATCTAATGATTCAGATGAAATTCCTCTGATTAGGAAAAAGAAACAAAGAGAAGTAGTTAAGGAAGCTTCCCCAGAGCCACCTATTCATCCAAGTTCTTACATTCTAGCGCCATAGCATTGCCATGCTTTGGAGATAGTAGACAAAGACACCTTCACCATTTCTTTAGACTCTGAGGATAATGTATCTGCTACAGAGGCACATGCTCCACCTATGCTACGGAGAAGCCAGAGAAAAAGACAACCTACTCAAGATGAAAAAGATATTGCTCTCTTAGTTGAGGTTCTCTTAGGTATCTGAACTTTCGTGGATGAGGCTATGCCTGCATCAGCCCCAATAATAGCATCAGCCCCAATAATAGCATAAGGAAGTCAAGAGGAAGTTTAGGATAAGGAGATTGCAGGGGAAGATGAGAAGGAACAAGATGATGCAACTGACAATGTAGAGCAAAGAGCTATGGAAACCCTTGAAGAGGAAAAGATAGAAGGGGGAGAAACAGGGAGTTATTCTGACCCCTCTGATCAAGAGGATATAGAGGTTCCAAGTGAACATCAACTGCTAGAGGAAATAGATAATCTAAAGAGACTATTGTGGGGGAAAAAATTAATCATTACTGACCTCAAAAAGGTCATGACGGAAAAAGAAATGCAACAAAAGTAGATAATTGAAGGACTGCAAGCTGAACTCCAGGACAAACAAAAGATAATTCAAGAGAAAGAGGTGGAAATTAGAGACAAAGAAACATAAGTAACCCAAAGTATCAGAGAAAAAGAAGAAGCAACTAAAAATATTTCTTATATTATAAAAGCTCGAGACAATAGTCTCACATTAATTGTAGCACTCATTGAAAAGGTACAAAGTCAAGCCAAATAGTTGACATGGGCCAATAACAGGATAGATGATTAGGAAGAATACATTCATGAGTTGACTGGCCCATTTGCAACCATGGAACATGGGATTCAAACAGACCCATACTTAGGACCAATTCCAATAGATATTCCCAAGGCCCTGTTTCATTGGGCAAGAAGATGTTAGGAATATGAGACCTCCAAACCAATGCTGCAATTGCAGAGAGTAGTGACTACCATGTCATAGAGAGTACAAACCTTAGAGCAAAAGGTCATTCAGGTAGCCTCCATTTTAGCTAAGATCATATCTTGCAACCCCCCAGTGGTAGTTATGCTCTATTTTTGCAAGAACAAATCCTCCATAGAAAGATATCTTTGATTTTGTCTGATTTAACTGAGGACATAGAAACTGAGGCAGGCTTCATGGAGGCATACATGAAAGGTCCTGATGAGGATAAAGATTTCATGTGTGAGTTGTATTTGCATGGTTTTTGCATCAATGATTATACCTTCCTTATCAACTACTTTGTAGGGGAATACCAACTCAGGGCATTCATGTCACTAATGAGAAATGATCAGATTTGGAATGAAAGGATGGAGGCTCACACAAAGAAGGATGCAGAAACAAGCTTCTTCCTCAGGAGGGAATGTCCAAATCCAAAGGCTTTTGAGATACATTTCAGGGTAAACATTTACTCCCCAGAAGGTAGGACCAAGATTTTGCCTTTATATCAAAAACATCTACATGAATGTTCTATTGGTTTTGGTCTCCTCATAAACAGTTTATCTAATCAAATGATTCCAGTGGCAAAGAGAAGGTGGAACACTTTAACTACATAACAAAAGATGAGGGAAGTAGTGTCCCCTGCCAACTTGAGGTTGCTTATGAGGAAGGCCAAGACAATGTCCAAATTGATGGGTAAATACAAACTAGAGTGGATAGGTGGTCGTTTTAGACCTCCTCTCATTATTGAGAAACTACCTATCTGGGATGAACAAATGGAAGATGCTAGATTTCAAGAATTGTTGAAGCAGGTTGAGCAGTTTAGGGGGAATGGCAATACAAACAACACTACTTGGCCCACATATGTAGATGATTTCAATTTGACTGATAGAATATTCCACCTAAATAAGTCTAGATTATGAAGAGCAGGAGGACCTGCTAACCTTTAAGTTCAGGGGGATGATGAGTGCTAGGTAGAACCCATAATAATACACCTTTTTATCTCTCTTTTCCATCCTTCTTATTCCATTGTCTTGATAATTGCACCAAAGTAGACTGATAAGATTTGTTCTAATTATATTAATGAGAGATGAATTACCAAAAGTCATGATTTTTGATCAAAGGACTAATGTGCAGTGATTTAATGGAAATATGCAAAAATTCTCTCTTTTTGAATCTACAGGTGCAGATGTTCGGGAAAGGCAATTTTGAGCATCTCTGGAGATGGTCCTAACAATCTCTAGAGTTGACATGAAGGATACCACACCAGTCTCTAATGTTTTCCAATATGATTGGAGAGATTTTGAAATAAGAGAACCAAGGGTGAATCATCTCCGGAGATGGACAAAAGTCATAAGCACATCTCTGGAGCTGCAGACAAAAGTACACACCTTTGGAGCCCTCCTTAATACAATGCAGAGTTCTAGCGCCACTATTAGTCAACACTTCCAGTGGCAATTAGAGTGCTCTAGGGATTACTCAGTCAACACCTGAGTAATCGAGTGACGACTCTAGTTAACTGCTAGAAGTTTAATTCCTCTTTTATTGATTTTGCATGAGTTCTCAACAAACTGATTAAGTACCTATATTTTAGGGCCTCGCTACCCAGTTGTTATTTGAAACTAAGACTCCAAATTTAGTGGGACTGTTGTACCACTAAAATCTATTTCAATTGCATGATTTTACTCTATAGTTAAACAGTTGATAGAATAAGAGATTGATGCTATCTCATAGATAAAATGATAGTTAGAGTAAGTGATATCTCATCTCTTGATTTTATATAGATATATAAGGTAGAAGAAGAAGAGGGATATATAGATTTTTATTGTAATCTCAATGATATAGATACTTTCTGAATATAAAAGCATACTGATGGGATTAGACTGAAGAAGGATTGTGATATTATATTCTTGTACTAATTTATTGCCTTAATCTTCAGTCCTGAGGGTGAGGAACAAGGGCCCACTCCTGCCATCAAGATAGGATGCTAGTATTTGTTTGTTCATTATCTTGTTTCAGATTCTGCTTAGGAAGATAGTTATTTTTTTCTCATCGATACATGCATGCTTTAGTTGTATGGATTAGAATAGGTCAATATTAGCAATTTACTATTTCAACTTTGTTTCCAGTAATCTTAGAATTTACTTTCATAGCAGATAAATCAGCAACATTAATTTCCATAGCAAATAAGATTAGCATAATTAGTTAAATCGACTAGCAACTATAGGATTCCTAATTGCAGATAGCTAAGGACACAACCCTAGATTTGACACATGAAAACACGATTAAATGCCAAGGTGTTGGCAAGAGACACTATGTGGCTTCATGAGTGTTGTCATTGATGGCAACAAAGTCCATCCCACACATCCACAGGACATGGTGTGTCTATACCAGAAGTCAGATTGAAGAGTATTTTGGTCCGGTGATCAAGAACAGAGCATGTAGCAAGGTCTAACAATCAGGTCCGGATCTCTCAGAAGAAGTATCTCAGTAAAGTACAGACTTGGGGAAGTCAAGAGGAGTACCATGACTAATATACTCTAGAGATTGAACCTCCGGTGATGTAAGAGTGAAAAGATATGAACACCTAAGTGTTGGGTTCCTTTTTAGCAGAGTAGACTAAGGAAGAACTGACTGGCAGAGCTTCAGACCTTAATCTGGATGAGATATTAATGGTAATCAAGTTTCTTAAGGGATCATTCATGATTGGCCGACATGATTAATGACTTCTATAAGCATCTCTTTGATATGCATTGCTTGGTAAGCAAGGATTCAGCCGACAGACCAGAGTTTGGGAAAATATTGAGTATTCTAGATGCGGACTAGAGAGATGTTGAAATCCTTTGTGTGGATATATATACCAGATGGATTTTGATAAGAAGTAGGGTGTGGTGTGTTGCATTGTGCAAAAAAAAGTAGAGAGCAGTGTGGAAGCAGTAATACAGGTCCGGTATGTGATAGGACAACAACACCAAAGAAGAGGAAGAATGAAGTGAAGTAGACAATGTATTGAGCCTAAACCAGAACTGAACCTTAACATATGTGGATGCTTCTCATTAGTTCAAGTATCTTGTTACTTTCTTTGTATCTTGTAGACAGTGGGTCTCTTGTAGACAGTGAGCCTCTTGTGAGCAGTGAGCCCTAATTGGCAAGTGCCATTTTGCACTATCTTATTCTTTTAATAGAGAATACAATCTTGGGTTAGTCACCTCGTGGTTTTTCCCTTAACAGGGTTTTCCACGTCAAAATCATTGTGTTATGTGTATTGATGTTATTTCTGATTTCATGGTTATGTTTGCTTATATGATTTGATGATGCACTAATTGTTAAAGAAGAACAAAAAGTTAAAGTAATTAAGATAACTGATTCACCCCCCTCTCAGTTATCAACAATTGGTATTAGAGCTAAATTCCTCCAAACAGAGCCTAATAGCTTGAGGAAGATCTAGGAATCTCAATGCATGTGTATGGTATGAGGGAACAACTTCAGTCTGCCCTAGATGATCTTGAACAATCTCACTCCGAAGTCAATAACTTGAAGGAAAGACTCAAACAAGCTGATGATTTCATAAATGAACTAAAAGAGAAACTGAGTATCTCAATGAAAAAGAGAAAGGAACTACTTCAACAATTAGCAAGTCAAAGTGAAGCCAATAATACTAATGAAGATCTGAAAGAGAAGAACAAGTTATGTGAGAAGCTATCAGAAGAGGTCATTATGGTAAGGCATGAAATGGAATCAGGGGTTATGAAATTCACCCAAGAAATTGAAGAGAAAAGAAAAATTGAAGATGATCTAAGACAATCTCTCAAGGAGAAGTCATAAGACTACCATAAAATGGATAGAATAATCAGACATCTAGAATTTGATCTTGAAGAAGCAAGAGATAATGAAGAACAACTTGAGAATCAGATTGACACTCTTAAAAGGGATCTTCAAACAACAAATGAATACAAAGATAAATTCAATATAAGCTTTGCTCAACTTGAAGTTCTTCTTCAAAGCCAAAAGAGGGTAGATGACAAGCAATGCTTGGGGTATGTGAAAGGTGAAAGCTCTAGATCTGGTTAGAAGAACTCTGGATCAGGAAATCCAAGGAACGGGCCTAGAAGACCTCTGGTAAGGCAACCAAATGCTCAAAGATATCCATCCTTCAATGGATACTGCCACAATTGTAATAACTTTGGTCATAAAGCAAATCAGTGCAGAAGAAGAATGAATCAGACTAACCCATCCTTATCTGGACAGTGTTTTAACTGCAAAAGGTATGGTCACAAATCTCATGAATGTAGAAATTTACAAATAAACAATTCATTCAATGGTAGATGCTTTGCATGCAATAGAATGGGACATATGGATAATCAATGTAGATCAAGAGGATTCCAGTCAAATATGCAAAGAAATGTTGTTTGCTACAATTACAATAGATCTGGTCATATTGCCAAATTCTGCAAAAGTAAGAATCAGGACAAAAAGGGTCCGGTGCATCATAATCAAAACCAAGACAAAGGAAAAGGAAAAGTGAATGCAGATGAAATTCAAAGGGAGATGAACAAGATCTGGGTGAAGAGAAGTACATAAAATGTTGGGGATGGATCCGCACCCGAATCTAGTGCTGATATTCCTTCCAGAAACTAAATAGATGAGCTCTGGCTCAGGGGGAGTAACAAAAGAAAAATATTTTCCCCCAGCCAGTCAATAGGTGCCTAAAATTGGCATATGAAAGGTTGCAGATTAAAAGGGCCTTCATAGAAACATCTAAATAACCCTTGGTAAAGATTTGAAAGATCTGCAAGGAATTTGAAAAGGTTAATCATCCAAGATTAATCCGATTTGACAGTCATCTGACAAAAGTAGAACTTTCACAGTTAGATCCAGAATAATACAAAATTGAAATATTTGGATTTGTGGCTAGATGGAATGATTGGATAAAAGGAGATACTTTGTAAGTTATAATCCTAGGTGCATCTCAGTGATCTGGAAAAATCTCTCTCAGAAACAAAGAAAACAAGGCAACCAGAATAACCTAAGTTGTGCATTTATTACAAAATGGAATTAGGGTTTGCGCAGGAATAAAAGGGTTCTTTTGTTCATCATTTGTACATTTTCAGTCGAGAAGAAGAGAGAAGGAGCTCTACAACAAAATTATCTCAAGCCTCTCAAAGATCAACCGCAGAAGTCGATTCTTCCAGCAATCCGATCTGGCTCATATCGTGAACCCTAGAAGCGTAAAAGGTATTTTCCGCTCTTGAAAACCTCTCTCTGAATCTTTTGAAATATGGCTACTCCAAATGTTGTGAAGATCACTGATAGGCCGCGTCCTAAATTCAAGAAATATCCCTACAAATCCCTAGAAGTCGATCCCCTAGGCGCCTTTTCAAGCATTCCGCATGGGGTTTTGCATGTAGAAGATGTTAGGGCATATATTCATGCAAACATTGAGGAATTTGGGGAATCCAAGCTAAATAGATATCTATCACAATCAATTAATAGATGATTCTTTTGAACTCAAACCTCAGTACAAGGCTATCTGGGACAAGCATTTTGGACATTGCATCCATTTCCCCTGTTTTGCAGAAGATGAATGGGTCCGGTATGTTCTGAGTAGAATGCATGACAACTTTATGTGGTTGATGAGAAAATTCAAGATAACCAAGGATGCCATTAGGGCAGTTACCGGATTGCACTCATCCGGTGGGATACTTGCTCTCAAATCCGTCAAGAATCAGACAGTGAGTGAGGCAACAAGATCAAAATTTGACAAGAGAGCAATGACAATAGAAGATATCACTGATCCAGATATCAAGTTTACCTCCATGATAATTAGTTACAAGATATATCACTCCAGCAGGGAAAATTCTATACCCAGAACTACAATTTACACTGCTTAACAGATGCTAAGAGAAAATGTTGACTATGATCTTTGTGAGCTTCTCCTGAATCAACTATTAGAGAATTTGAAAAAAATAAAGAAGGATAAAAAGAATTCATTTAAGTATGGTGGGATAATACTGTGTTTGTTCTTTTACTTTATGAATGAGCTTCCCAGATCCAATGGTTGGATATGGCAAAATGACAGACCAGTAGCCATACAAATCAGAGATTATTTGCATGGAATTGGTGATGCCAAGGCACAGAATACAGCACTCTGGGGCTAGTTCAAGAACTTTCAGAGGATGATGCAAGCCAGAGAGAGAATCCCCCAATCTCTAGTTGAAAAGTATAAGGATACAATATGCTTTATGGTAGAAACTGATCAATGCCTAATGGAGGCAGTGGAGAAAAGGATAGTCTAGATCATTCCAATGGGGTATGAAATTGATGAGAAAATTCTAGAGTTGTATATTCAACACCTGCTAAGTCAGCCCAAGGACCTTAAGGAAAAAATGTTTTTAACCTTTGAACATTTGAGCGTGAAGATTCATGTAGAGCTAAGACAATTGGAAATGAAAAGAAAAGTGAGAAAAGAAGTAGAGGATGTTGCCAACAGGTATGGCATTTCAAAAGAAGCACTTGATGCAAATAGAGAAAAACTGGAAAAGGTAGAGAAAGAGAAACAAGATGCAGAAAAGGAAAGTGATCCGGTGCAAGCCCCTTCCTAGACCAGATCCTCCAAGAGCTCTGCACCTGCCACCTCTAAGAGCCAAAAGGCATCAAAACCGGAAGCCCAAACATCCGAAAAGGGAGAGAAGAGAACAAAGAAAAAGGCAACAAGATCCTATACAAGTCAAAAGGATGATGAAGAAACTAAAATGAAGAAGAAGAAGAAAACATCTGGTGAACCCTCTACCGGTCAAGGCAAGGAAGAAAAGGCAGAAGAATTTTTTGAAAAACCTACTCTTTGCATTGATGATATCATCAAATCAGTCACTGTGGATGGGAACCTGAAACCAATGACTGAATCTTATGATGATTATAGTGAAGCTGATCAGAAGATCCTGCAAGAAGCTACAGTAAGGTATCTAAACATCTATAACAAAGCATTCATTGAAATTATATCTCTAATTCCCAAAATTTTAGAAAAGGAACTTAAAATGAGAAAGAACAATGCCATGGCAAAAGACTTAGAAATCTGGGAGCAGATTGCTATCCAACTCTATCCTTCCATCACTCCTCAACAAAAGAACATGATCTTTAAGGATTGCAAGGATGAGTTTTGGAGCAAAGCCAAAATGAATAAGCTTATGCTCAGAGAGACTAATTAGGTGGCTAAATAAATAGAAGATATCCTCTGGAATGCCTTTAAAAGATTCAATCTTCCTATTATAGAGGACTTAGGTGATGAACCCTCTGCCATGGATGACAAAGGAGATTCTACTGAGACAGTTGCAGAAGAGACAAAGGAGACAAGTAAAGAGAAAGCTAAGGACTTAGATTCCTCTATTTCGGAAGAGGAAGTTCATGGAGAAGTAGACATCTCTCTTCCGGATCCCCCTGCAGACTCAGAAATTGAAGGAAAAGAAAGAAAAGAAGAAAGCATAAATCAAGGAGAAGAAGTGAAGAGAAGAGAAGAAGGTCAAACAGAAAAGACCACAAGTGACAGTGCTAAGGCTGCAGAAGGGAAGAAAACTCTGTCTCCGGCAAGAGACACTGCAGAAGCAGTTAAAGACTTCTTGACAAAAGAAATGATGGATTTAGATGAACTGAAGCTACTTCAAGGCCATTCAATTTTGACTTCCTTTCTCCGGTCTAGACAATGAAGGTAGCATCTTTTGCTCAAGCCAAAGCAAAATAAAAACTTCTGAAGTCTCACATGGAAGACTGTGAGCTAATAGAAATTGCATCCGGTGTGCTAGAGAAAATCATGCCATCCTTCCAAAAGGATCCTTCGGCCTCCACATCCAGTAATCTAAAGTCTCTTGTAAATTCTGTTAATACACATTTTGACTCTTTAGAGAAAGCAACAGAAGAGAAAGTCTGGAAAGAATTTTTTGGTAAGAGATTCTCCAAAGTACAAGGGCTAATAACAAATGATAGGAGAACTATGGATATTGGCATAAAGAGCTTAGAAAATGCTCTTAAAGATGGCAGAGAAATATATAAATTTTGTTTATCCTGGTCTAAAGTGACAAAGGACATTGAGAAGAAAGTGAAAGAGCAAGAGGATAAACTGTCAAGTGTATCTCAAAATTTTGATCCTCTCACCACATCCATAATAAACCAGGAATGTTAGACTATTGCCATTCTAAATGAATTAAAGAAACTTGAAAAGGAAAGGAAGAATATAATAAGTAGGATGGGTGAACTTAGAGGGATAATTATCCATAAGTTAGAGGCCATGCATGAGGCCCTAACTGATGCTCAGACTACAACCCGGACCAGTGATCCGATAGATCTAAAGTGGGCAAAAGCTTTTTGCATTCCTATTGAGTGGTCACATCTCAATTTTGGATAGGATGAAGCAGAGTTGGGCAACAAAATTTGTTGAGTTGAAGACAACTTTTGCAGATATACTTCAGTATATGTAAGTATTTTATGTATATATATTTATGAGGACAAGTATAGATTATTTTTGGAAATTTTGGTATGCGGATCCTACCCTTTGCCATTGATGTCAAAGGGAGAGTGAGGAGTAGTGAAAAATGTGGAATCTAGCTAAGGGGGAGCTCCGAAAAAGTGTACATTAGAACAGAGCATCAGCCAAGGGGGAGTATAGTGTGACACTTAGTCATTTTTCACTAAGTGTTGCCATCAATGCCAAAGGGGGAGATTGTTGGCAAGAGACACTGTGTGGCTTCATGAGTGTTGTCATTGATGGCAACAAAGTCCATCCCACACATCCACAAGACATGGTGTGTCTATATTGAAAGTCAGATTGAAGAGTATCTTGGTCCAGTGACCAAGAACAGAGCATGCAACAAGGTCTGACAATCAGGTCCGGATCTCTTAGAGGAAGTATCTTAGTAAAGTGTGGACTTGGGGAAGTCAAGAGGAGTACCATGACTAATATACTCCAGAGATTGAACCTCCGGTGATGTAAGAGTGAAAAGATATGAACACCTAAGTGTTGGGTTCCTATTTGGCAGAGTAGACTAAGGAAGAATTGACCAGCAAAGCTTCAGACCTTAATCCAGATGAGATATTGATGGTAATCAAGTTTTTTTAAGGGATCATTCATAATTGGTCAACATGATTGATGACTTCTATAAGCATCTCTTTGATATGCATCACTTGGTAAGCAAAGATTCAGCCAACAGACCAGAGTTTGGGAAAATATTGAGTATTCCGGATGTCGACTAGAAAGATGTTGAAATCCTTGGTGTGGATATATATACCAGATGGATTTTGATAAGAAGTAGTGTGTGGTGTGGTGTGTTGTGTGAAGAAAAGTAGAGAGCAGTTTGGAAGTAGTAATATAGGTCCAGTATGTGACAGGACAACAGCACCAAAGAAGAGGAAGAATGAAGTGTAGTAGATCAGTGTATTGAGCCTAAACTAGAACTAAACCTTAGCATATGTGGATGCTTCTCATTAGTTCAAGTATCTTGTTACTTTATTTGTATCTTGTAGACAATGGGTCTCTTGTAGGCAATGAGCCTCTTATGAGCAGTGTGCTCGGGCAGTGAGCCCTAATTGGCAAGTGCCATTTTGTACTATCTTATTCTTTTAACAGAGAATACAATCTTGGGTTAGTCACCTCGTAGTTTTTCCCTTAACAGGGCTTTCCATGTCAAAATCATTGTGTTATGTTTATTGATGTTATTTCTGCATTCATGGTTATGTTTGCTTATATGATTTGATGATGCACTAATTGTTAAAGAAGAACAAAAAGTTGAAGTAATTAAGATAACCGATTCACCCCCCCTCTCAGTTATCAACACAAGGACCAACGACCCTTGTTAGGGAGCCCACAGGCCTTGCATCCTATACTTGATTCATTTTATGTTTCCTATTTATGTCATTGCAATATATAATATCAAGTGGGAGAATGTTAGGATAATGTGATTTAGGGTTTCACATGCTATTCATGATTCAATATTATAACTAGGGAATCATTCTAAGTGACCATAAAACTATTTAAATCATCAGAGAATCATGTCATGCATGTTTGCACATTGCCATTATGTATGCAAAGTTAAGTGGATTCATCTTGTGGGATATCATGTTGTTATTATATGTGGGTGTATGTGCAAGGTGCCTTATCAACCTAAGTAGAGGTTTTTTGTAGCTAGTTTGTCTCGACCTAATGACATATTGTGTTGAGTTAAGTGGATTCATCTTGTGGGATATCATGTTGTTATTATATGTGGGTGCATGTGCAAGGTGTCTTATCAGCCTAAGTAGAGGTTTTGAAATCTTGGCAACTAAACTGTGATAGCA
Organism: Cunninghamia lanceolata; assembly: GCA_027924645.1. Taxonomy (NCBI): domain Eukaryota; kingdom Viridiplantae; phylum Streptophyta; class Pinopsida; order Cupressales; family Cupressaceae; genus Cunninghamia; species Cunninghamia lanceolata. The sequence goes on along the minus strand of BSBN01000636.1, from coordinate 6,950,451 downwards.
AAAGGCTCATAAGTCCCACGAAGAGTATAAGCATGCTATGGAGAACAACAAGCAAAGCTAGGTATAAGTATATAACAATAAATTCATCTCCTATATTGCATATTGGAGGGGGCTATTTATAGGTTGGGAGAGCTCACAAAGGGTGGAGTTGATTGAAGAGATAACTCAATTGATTGATGAGTTAACAAGATTGATTAGGGAGTGAACTGGGTTTGATTACAAAGTGAACTAGCCTTGATAGACTTTCACATTGCAAAATGAATGGAGTTAGGATGAGATTAATTGAGAGATGAGAATAATTGATTTGGAGATAAAATGGAGTGATTGGGAGTCTTGAATCAGTTAGGAAATTTTGATGATTAGTTAGGGAAGGTGACTCATGCAATCAGGGCTCATTTTAGAGAAAATTTGGCCTAGAATTGAAGAGAAACTTGTGTGTTTAAACATGAATGGGTTGCCTAGTTTAGTAGGGAAGGTCACCTATGGGGATCTTGGGTCACCCCCTTGGGAGATTCAGGGTCACCCCCTGGGAGATCTAGGGTTTCCTAGTTTGCTAGGGCAGGTGCCCATGGGGATCCTGTAGGACATAGGGAACTTCTGGGAGCTCATTCAAGCACATACAAACTCCTTTTTGGGTGCCATTTTGTAAAGTACTCATTCCACTTATTTACATCAACTCAAGTAAAAATATAGTTCTCATAAACATTAATCAATAATATCATTAGATGTTACAAATCGTGTGCTTAATCTAGGTGTTAGCACTATAAATAATATATAATGTCCATTTGTCTTTCTTGCCATAAATTATCAAATGATAATTATAAGGTACAATAAGCAAGTACAATATAAGAATAATAAATCAATCACACTCTCTTGTCACCACCGACCCACATGGTCATCCATAAGCTGAGATATGGGAACATGGCTTAGGCGCTTTTCTACCCAACCATGAAGCAATTACACTTCTCTGGATCCCTTCATAACATGAAGGAAAACCAACCCTGCATGAAACAGATAGCAACCTGGAAACAACTACCAAGAGGGAACACCCGATGCAACCTAAAGTCTAATGTGCAAATTTAAATAATGATATGCAAATTGTCTCAAAACAGGATGTGGCAGAGATATATATATAAATAAAGTTTTTCTAGACAAATATTCATCTATTTTAATGAATTCCTAGCTTGGCTAAGCATAAAAATAGTTTAAGGTCAAATCTCAAAAAGAGGAAAAGCCATTTCTATTGTTCCACATTCGACATCCTAGCCCAGGAAGTAACTGTTGTGTGGTTACACAACATGCCCAATTTTGCCCCAACAAAATAGGGACCCAACATTTTGCTTGCTTGTTTGTTCCCTTGCTTTGGATGGTATGGCAAAAAGAGTTAGTATTGGATGCATGTCAAGATGCCATCATGTGCACATCAAGACCTCAAAAGGAGAGGTTAATTTTCAATGTCAATTTTTGTTCTCACAAACCTCATCAACTGAAAGAATGCAAAATTCTAAGCAGGTTTGCCTTTTTGATCACCCCAAAATTCCCTAAGAATAAGAAATTATGCCCGGTCAAAGTTTAGTCAAATAGTCACAAAAGGGGGGGTCATCACATTGCTTAATATCTTGGATATTCATCAATATCCTGATCGGTAGTTTTAACAAAGTAAAATTCAGTGTCCGCACATTCAAGCAATATGCAGAAACCAAATTTTGACTAGAGGAGTTATAAACTGTCGAAATGCATGTATATCCCATAGGGGTGCACATTCATCTTAATATCCTTGATATTCACGAATATGCAGACTTACCCAAATACAGTGAAAATATTAAGCGCCTAGATATGTCGTAATATCCTACATATTAGATAACATCTTGGCGACGTCATTCAATACCATCATAAGGAAGGAACAATTTGATGATGACATCATCCGGACATTCGATATCGCTAGGTCATCACATTCCTTAAGATCCTAGATATTCACTAATATCCTGACCCAGCGCAATATAATGATGAATCTCAAATATCCTGCATATTAACTTAGCACCCTGACATTCACTAAGATGACAATGACGTCACATTATAACTAGTCTAGAAACATCATTTGACATGGTGATGTCATCCTCATCTTTAGAGTAAGAGGGGGATATTTCACACAACTAACCACCTAGATAAAACTCAATGTCCGTATATCTACCCTCAAGATCCATAACACATAGACTTCTAAGAACCAATAAGAAGATGCCATGTGGCATGTTGATCGGTCCATCGTACGCCCTAATATCTGAGCAAAAGCAAACGCATTGGGTTTTTCATGACCCGCTTCTTACATCTGGTCAACGATGACCTACATCATGATGACGTCAAGGGCATATTATGAATGAGCATAGACATTGTTTAAGCACCTAGACATTTGCCAATATGTAGACCCCATAATAAATACCGTCTAACGGTAGGTGGATATTCAAAATTTCAAATCACACGACGCCACCTATTGCAATCTTAAGAACACTGCAAGCATATCCATGGACACAAATGATATAACATTAATTACACCCTAATTCACCAATGTTAACAATTGAAATAGGGGATTTATGTTCATTTTGCATTTACCAAGAGTTCAACAAGAAATTATAGAGCTCCTGTGCGATTAAGACTGCCATTACGGTAACCTACCACCTCAATGGAATGGTGTGCACCTTGAACGATGAACAAAGGAGGGTGATTGAAAAGTGAATATGCATATCCTGATCGAGATTAAGTAAATGTAAAAGTACAAAAATCAGGTATGTAACGATGAAACCCTCATTTTGTCGTTTCTGAATAGGTAAACAGGTAAATGATTTTCACTATGGTAAATTCATATGATGACATTTGAGTATGCTTTGTGAAAGTAAAATGCCCTGATGTACACAAATGTTTAGATCTAAAACCCCAAAATGTATGTTAGGTTAAGACATGTATACTTTTGATTGCAGGATACAATGGATATTCGTAGGAACATGTCAGATACTGAGTTTTTGACACCTATGTGTATACAACCCGGAGGGTCAACATTCAAATATGGACAAATAGATGATACACATCCGGGTAACACTAATCTTGATGCATGGATCACCATATCATAGAGAGGCAGTGGAGATCCTTTACTCATGAGCATATATAGTTCCGGCATGTGGCATGCTAGAGGGTTCCCATATGCAACAGAGGTCATTGAGCTAGTGGCAGAATGTGCTAATAATTACAATGTCCACACTGTTGGCAAGAGACACTGCTCCGGTATAGACTTGTATGTTGTCATTGATGGCAACAAGGCTTAGAGATCTCATTGGCTTGACAAGAACACATAACTTTGGAAGGTCTTATTGGAATTTAAATCCGGTTGGCAAAAATGACTAAGTATGGGCAAGGAACAGAGTAAGGGACAGAAAGTGGATCAACATGCTTCCACAGATAAAGACCTGGAAATGTAGCTTAGGTACAATATTCATAGTTGTTTGATGTTGTTATATTCCAATGATCAAGTCCTGACTTCCTCCAGAAGTCACTTGGAAGAAATATCTAAGTCTAGATGAACAAAGGTACAATAGAGACAGTGAACAGGGCACAACATAATGGTACGCATTCCTTTGCAAGTGCATATTTTGTTCTGCAGAATTGAAGACATGTCAAGAGATCAATAATGTTTGTTGATTATGATTCATGAAGTCTCATTGCGTCTGCAACATGAGTTATGATGTGACAGAGGAACCTATCATATATGTTATTAAGAAACAAGCCAACAGGCTGGTTGAATCCTTATGTAGAGAAGAAATATGAGTTGGATGATAAAGGTAAGTGGTAACAAGAACAAGTCAACAGGATATAACACTTGGTATACATGCTTCACAGTTTGCTTGCCGACCTAATCATGAGAAATATTTAGTTGCAGATATAAATAGAGGATGGATTTTCATATTTAAGTGTGTGTAAATTGAAATATTAAAAAGATGAATGCGGCATATGCGAAGATAGAATGACCACAACAAACAAAGAAAGACCTTAAACACATGTAAGAGCAGAGAAGAGAAATAGGGGTAGACTAAAATGAAGAGTTCTGAGTCAGAATTTATGAGCTTAATTGGGACTATCACCATGTATATGTAGATGCAATCACAACAGTTCATTCTTGGTAGTGAGCCACCCTTCCTCTTCTTTCTTGTTCTAATTGGCAGTGAACCTTTTCTTAAGCAGTGAGCTTTGGGAAGTGAGTCCTAAGGCAATGAACCTTTTGTAATTCAGTATTGTGCTACAATAATATATTGAGAGCTAACACTCTCTGTGGTTTTTCCCTCTTTGGGTTTTCCACATAAAAATATTGGTGTTCATGTGTTATGTCTTTGTGGTTGCTATTCATTTGTTTAATCTACTTTCATATAATTAAATTTGGTAAATGGATAATAGAGCAAGTGCATAAATGGTTTTGTAGAACACTAATTCACCCCCCCTCTCAGTGTTCATTAGATTCACCAATTGGTATTAGAGCAAGGTTCCTTGGAAGAAGCCTAACATCTTGAGGAAGGTTTGAGAAGGTTCACTCATGGCAGCACAAAGGTATCTCACTTATCTTGAAGCAAATCCTCCTGGTAGCATTAAGATTGGCAATCAAGTATATGTTAATAATGAACAATTTGAAGTAGCTCTAGAAGATCTTGACATCTCTAAAGCTAAAATCATGGATTTAGAAGAGAGTATCAAAGAAGCTAATGTTTGCATTCTAAAATTAAAAGAACAAATCAGTAAATCTCAGGAAAGAAGGAAAGAATTATGTGAGAAAATAAAACAAGCAAGTGAATCTACAGAGAGTCTTCTCAGGGTGATTGAAGAAAAGACCAAGAGTGAGGAATATCTTAATCAAGTTGTGAAGGACAAGTTAGAGGAATGTGAAAAAATAGGAAAGGAAGTACTGCTCTTGAAATTTGATCTAAAAGCAACCAACAACTACAAAGAAAAATTTAAAATAAGATTTGAAAAACTTGATAAGGTGCTAGCCAGTCAAAAGTATCCAGATGATAAAACAAGGTTTGGGATTTGAAAAGGGAGAAACTTCAAATTCAGGGCAAGACAGATCTAAAGAAGGTAGAGGTAGAAACCATCCGGTAAGGAATCAAAGAAGAAGACCTAAAGGACCTCCAATCAGGCAACTAAATGCGTAAAGGTACCCATCTTTCAATGGTCATTATTTCAAATGCAATAATATGGTCATAGGGCTACTCAGTATAGAAGTAGAATAAATCAAAATGCTCCATCTTTTTCTGGTCAATGTTTTAATTGCAAGAAGATCGGTCATAAAGCAAATGAATGCAGAAGTGTGTCAAGAAATGTGCCAAACTTTCCAAGGAATGGTCAATCCTTCAATGGAAAATGTTTTTCATGTAATAGATTTGGGCATATGGCTAACCAATGCAGATCAAGTCCAAATTCAATTATCATAAGAAATCAAAGTCAAAGAAATGTTGTTTGTTACTATTGCAACAAGTGCGGACACCTTGCAATATTTTGCAGAAGCAAAAATATGGAAAGAGATTATCCTACACAACAAAGGAAAACAGAGCTAAAAGATGTCAAAGGCAAGAATAAAGTTGATCCTATGGAAACCAAGAAGGAGATGAGCATGATCTAGATTAAAAAGGGTGTAAACAAGGTTAAGGATGGATCCACACCAACATTTGGTGCTGATACTTCCTTTGGGAAGTAAATTGAGAGCTCTGGCTCAGGGGGAGCAGTGTCAAAAATCTAAATCCCCCAGTTAGACTGTTGGTGCTGGAATCTAGTATGGAGATCTATGATGGAATATGCCAAGATAGATCCCTTGAAAGAAATTCTAGAAGAAAAAGTTGTAATGCAGAGTATTGCAGAGCAGTCCTAATCAACTGTATTCTACAGTGAAGAGTTTAACAACCTTTTTGAACAAGCATTAATGACAATTAAGTTAAGTCATGTGGAGGATAAAAGGGAACTAGTTTAGTCTCAAAATCACTTTTCACTCGAAGCGATTAGGTGTTTTGAGAGATTGAAGTAGAATTTGAGAAACGATAACCAAGATTTGAAGCGTTTGGAAAAATTCGAAGAAAGGAAATGCTAACACAGAAAAACAAGGTATTTTCATTAAAACCCCATTTGTGAATTTGATAAAATTCTGCAATGACAACTCTGCAAGTTGTAGACATCACTGAAGGACCTTATCCTAAATTTAAGAAACACCCCTACAAGGCAACCGAAGTTGATCCAATAGGTGCATTCTCAAAAATACCATACGGAGTTCTGTATGTGGAAGACGTTAGGGCATACATCCATGTGGCCCTAGATGAGCTCAGCAGTGACAAATTCTCAGAACTATTTCTAAAACATTTAAGTAATGATCAATTTGACCTAAAGGAAGAATACAAAGCCTTAAAGGAGAAGAAATTCATCCAGTATGCAGAGTTTCCTGCATTTCCAGATAATGAATGGGTCCAATATATCCTAAGTTGAATCCACAACGAATTTATGTGGCCAGGGAAAGGGTAACCCTTTAAGATAACAAAGGATGCAATTCAGGCAGTCACTGGACTAAACTCCACTAGAGGTGTACCATTATTGAAGGTGGTCAAGAATCAAATGGTTACAGATGCCACCGGAACCCAATTTGACAAAAGGGCGTTGACAATAAATGATATTACTGATCCTTTAGTAAAGTTTGCTTCAATGGTCATAGATTACAAAATTTACTTCACAAGAAGGGAAAATTCTGTCTCCAGTATGACCGTTTACACAGCATACCAAATGATTAAGGAGAATGTGGATTATGACTTGTGTGAGCTACTGAGAATTCAATTAATGGAAAACCTAAAAAAGATCAAGGAGAGCAAGAACTACCCATTCAAATTTGGTACGCTTATTATCTATTTATTCTTCTATTTTTTGAATGAATTCCCAAACCATAAGGGATTGATTTGGTTGAGTGATAAACCAATAGCTGTTCAAATTAGAAATTGTCTTAACAACTTGGGTAGTTACAATGAGAAAAAAGTAACCCTATGAGGATTTTTCAAGAACTTTCAAAGTATGATGCACTCAAGAGAAAGAATTCCTGAGAAAATTGTTGACAAGTACAAGGAGACAATTTGTTTCATGGTCACTAAGGATCAATTCTTAATGGAAGCTATGGAACCCAAAACTGTATAGGTAATGCCCATGGGATATGAGGTAGATGGACAAATCTTGGAAAACTATGCCCAACTCCTGCTTAACAAACCTAAAGACACTAAAGAAGAGAAGTTTGGAACATATGAGGAGTTATCTGTGAAACTCCATGTTGAACTCAGACAAATAGAAACCACCAGGAAGGTGAGAAAAGAGGTAGAAGAAATTGCTACAAGATATGAAATCACCAAAGAACAACTAAAAGAAGTTAGGGAAAAATCTAAGGAAGCAGAAGAAAAGAGAAAAAGTGAATCAATTGGAGCTCTGGATGGACCTAAGGGTGAATCGGAAAAGATAGAGGCCTCAAGAAGAAGAATCAGAGGATCTACCTCTACAGAAGCTACATCCATTCCCTCCGATTCCACACCATATGTAAGTATGGAATCCCCAGCTACCATCTCTAAAAGAAAAAAGAATAAGGCCAAGAGAATGCATGTAAGCATAGTTGTTGATGAAGAAGCAACAAAATTAGATGAGGAAATAAAGAAGATGAAAATTGAGGCTATAAAAGCCTCCAGATCCAGCATGAAGAAATCCACTAGTAAGGGTCAGTCTGGGAAAAGATAAAAGAAAGATATGCCTCAAATAGAGCAAGTAACTATAAGTCTGGAAGATGTTCTCAAGGCCATAACAGTGGATGGCAATCTGAAACCCATTGCTCAGTTGTATGATGAATATAATGATCTAGATAAGAGGGTCATTGAGACAACTGTTGTAGAATATCTAAACATCTTCAACAAGGTTCTGATTGAAATTATTACTGATCTACCACATAGCCTGGGCAGCATAATAAGTACAAGAAAGGAAGCTACTATGGCTAAGGACATAGAACTAAGAGAACACTCATTGATAAGATTATGTCTGGGGATCACCCTTGAGGAGAAGGTCAAAATCTCTAAAGAAATCAAGGATGCCTTCAGGACAAAGAGAAGAATGAACTCATTGATGTTGGGATAAATTGATAAAGTGGTTAAGGAAACAAAGGAGATCACTTTAGAAGCTCAAAGCAAAAACAACATTCTTACCATTTATGACAAAGATGAAACAGATGGTGAGGATAACACATCTGTTTTGGAAGTCAATGCTGAAAAGGAAGAATCTGATCAAACCCCTACTGTTGATGATCAAGACATCGTTGAAAGGGATCAAACTGAAACAAGTCCTCCTCTAGGACAACAAATTGATAATCTAGAAAACAAGGAGGAAATTGATGAATAGATCAAAGGTGATAATCAAGAACTAGCTGAGGAAAGCTCTGCACCAGAACGAAATACTGGTCAACAAGAGAATATAGACATGAAACCTCTAGAACAAAATCAAGAAGTGTTTGAATAAATGACAAGAGACATTGCTGTTGTCCCAGTTGATTCTACTAGGGAACCTTTGGAGAGAGAACAAGATTTGGATGAGTCTAAGCTTCTGCAAGGACCAATAAATTTGGCCTCAATGTCTCTTGTGTAAAAATTCAAACTGGTGTTAATTGTTCAAGCAAAGGCACATGAAGAGATGCTAAGGTCACACATATAGGATAATGAACACATTAGTGAAGAATCCAGCATCGTAGAGAAGTTAATGCCTTCATACCAAAAGGACACATCTTTGCCACCAACGGATCAGCTCAAAGGCTTAATCAAATCCATAAGTTCTTATTTTGAATCTTTTAAGAAGTCTATTTTTGATTATATAAGTCAGCAAAAACTAGGGGCTGAACCCTTACAACAACATAACAAAAAGAGACAGTAGAGGCTCAAGAATAGAAAGAGCCACCCAAACCAACTACAACATTAACAACAAATACAACCTATTACTAGTAGATAGTAAGTAGCAGTAGAAAGACAGCATAAAATATAAAGAGAAACAAGACTAAGGAGATACATTCTCCTAGCCTTTAGCCATAAATTCAACAATTTCATCAAGTTTCTTGAATTTCTCCTTCTCCTCGCCATTATCTCGAGTCCCATGTTCTTGCAGCAGAGTCAAATGGAGCTTCGCCATGTGACAGAGCATGCTGCTTATGAAATCTCCCATAGAAGTAACCTTCTACTCCAGTTCCTCCATCCGACCCCTAAGGAAAACAATATCATACCTCTGGTCATCCCCCTCTTCCTTAGTCTCCTCTCCAACCTCCTCCACAATCATCCTCTCCCCTTCACCAGCATTGTCCACAGGATCACCATCATCACCTCCTGAGTCATCAGTCTGTTTCCCTTCTCCCTCACCAGCTTCCTCTTCAGAGATCTCATGGACTTCTATGTCTTTGGAATTTGACTGATCATCCCCCTGAGTGGAAGCTGTAGAAGCACTCTCAGAGTAATCAATTAATTTAGCCTACAGAGTAGGCTTACCAGCAATTCTTCTAGACCTTCTCATCCTAGAAGAGAAAACTTCATTCTTATCTTTAGCAGACAACTTAGTTTTATGTTTATTCCCAGGTCCCACAAAGTCATTGCTCAGATTCTTATGGGTCCCAACAACGTCCCCTGCAATTTCACCAGAAGCATCCATCTCCTTGAGTTTTCTTTTTTTACTTTTCACACTCCCTTTAGAATCTGAAATATGCATATCCTTCATCATGGTCTCCTCAGTGGACATAGAGAAAGAAACCCCTTTCATTTTTTGGGAATCAGGGGTAGGGCAAGGTTCCTCAGAGACGGCGGCAGCAAGGGGATGGGAATTAGCAGGGACTTCACTACTAGAAGGCTAAATTGGCTTAGGAGGCTCCAAGGCAAGATGAAAATTATATAAATGAAGAATGAGGCCTTGATGCAGAGGGACAAGGCATTTAGAAGGTTTCTTTTCAAACTTAGCTTTAGCCCTAAAAATAGAGTGTTCAAGGGAAGACATCAAGTAAAAAGGGAAACTAATCAAAGCATTACGCTTGAAATGCTTAAGCAGAGGGAGGTGATAATTATAAAACCTGGTGAAACGACCTTCCAGAGTGAAGTATTTCATCAGAAGAAAGCACATCTCGTCCCACGACTCTGACAGCTTAGCTCATTCAAACCTACCCTGGTAGGGAACTAATTCCTCCCCCTCCCCTAGAAAAGGCTTTTGGTTCAGATGGTCAGCTACCTTAGCCTTCCTTTGCATCTTAGTACCCTTAGTGGAAAGGCCAGTTGCCATGGCTATGACTTGTTCAGAGATTTCAAAACCAATTCTGCCCACAGTAGCTTTGTGATTTTGCCACAAAAGGGCACATTGCATAGACAAGTTTTCATCAAAACCATTGAGGCATTCCGGAAAAGGACTTATGCCACCTTCCTTGCAATAATGCTAGACAACAACATTATATTTAAATTCACAACAAGATATAGGCTCAGTTCGAATGCTTTCTCTCTCCATAATCTCCTTACCCTCGAAAACACAGAGAACACAGAGCCAAGGATACCTTTCAACAAAGTGTTTTTGCAAGATAATTCTAGATGCCCGGAAAGGAATAATGAAATAGTAAATGAGGCAATAATCTAACATGCACGAGTCATCAAATGCCTTCACAATGTCCAATCATTGCCTACCTTTCCCATGCTCGAAAATGATATTCATAAATTCTCCATCATTAACACATATCCTACTCGCCTTAATGTGAGTGATAAAAAATGCCAAAATGGCATTAGTCAGAAAAGTACAAAAGTTCATAATAGCCTTGTGCTTCAATGTTCACATCATCTTCACTCAAAATAACTGACTGGCTGGGCTGGCATTTTCACTGAGATGAGTCATCCTTGACAAGTCATCTCTTTTTGAATTAGTTCCCTTATGTTAATGGGAATATTGTTATATTGGTGCCAACATCGCCAATTCATAAATTGCTGACCATAATCAGCAAGAGCATTAATGACTCTATTCCCCTCTCTATAGATATGGGAGAACTCCACTCTAGAGATCCTCTTGATAAGGAATTGGATATCCACAATGATATCCATAAGCCTCCACCCACAGACCGAAGCATTAGTAACAACATCGATGATCCATTTAGAATCCCCCTATATATGCAAATGATGAATGTCTAGTGAGATAGCCAATTTAACTAACCATAAGAGAGTAGAGGCTTCAACACAGTTATTACTATGAATACCTATCCCACCAACATAGGTAGCAACAAGCACCCCTCTTTAATCCCTGATAATCCCACCACCACTAGCCCTTCCATTGGACTTAGAAGCCCCGTCAAAGTTAAGTTTGAGCCAATGGAACCTCAGAGGAGTCCATCTAGTATTTAGCCTCAAAATCTATTTAGAATTATCATAAGCTAGAATTTGGTTAAGAATTCTCCAATTGGCAGTGATTTTTTCTTCCTCCTGAGTGAGTGGTTTATCAACAGTTTTGATGTGAGAGCTAACAACACTTTCAATGAGAGCTTATAGAAAGAGTGATAAACTTGAGAAGAGTCCCTGATATCTTCCTCAAAGATTCTGTTATTCCATTCCTTCCACAGGATCCAGCCAATAAAGGGAAGAGTTTGGTTCCAAAGCTCCACGAGCCAAGGATGGGAAAAAGTAGGAAGCTAATTAGCAATAACTTCTCTGATATCTTGATTGCAGACCCACTGAGTGCCAAAATTCTGCAGGATAGTACTCCAAATTTCCTTGGCAAAGTCACAATGAAGGATTAAATGAGGGACAGTTTCCTCTTCCTTAAGGCACATAATACACCTATTAACCAGAGAGAAGCCCCTCCTTTTCAAATTATCTTGGGTTAAAATCTTGTTATGAACCGCAGCCCACCAAAACATATTAACTTTAGGGATAAGTTTATGGTTCCAAACTTTCCTCCAAAGCTCATTTTTATGAACATTAGGGATCAACAGATGGCAAGCAGAGTTAACCGAGAACTGACCTCTCTTATCTGGAGACCAATACAACTCATCTTATCTAGGAAAGAGAGGGATTCTGGTATCCAACAATAGTTGTTGTATATATCTCATTCTCAGGATAACCTCAGGGTGATGAGTACAACACTTAAGAAGATTTTTCCAAAGCCTGATACCATTCTCAAGATGAATATAATGGCAGACTTTTGACCCAAAAAACTGTTTGGCTATATCAACAATAAACCCATTTTCCCCCTGTGCAGCAAGGGCCTTGTCAGCAACCCAAGTGTCCTCCCAAAAATTTATAGTATTACTATTCCCCAATTTCCACCTAAGCCCCTGTTTAATTAAGCTTCTAGAATTCAGCATTTTGTTCTAAATAACTGAGCCCTGAGGAAGCCCCTCCTAATAAAGGAAACTTAGATTGTCAGCACCCTATAAATACTTAGCTTGCATAATGGATCCCCATTCTTTATGACTGTTAACCAGATTCGAGTTAAGTTTGGCAAGGAAGATTTTATTCATATTTCTTATAGATCTAATATTAAGACCCCCATGAGTTTTGGGAAGACAAAACTTCTCCCATTTGACCAGGGACATTCTCTTTTGTTCTTCCACACCTGTCCATAAAAAAATTCTTTGTATTTGCTCCAATTTGTCAGCTAAATACTTAGGCATTTTAAAGAGAGATAGGAAATAAGTAGGAATACCTTGGAGAGAAGCCCGTAAAAGATGCAATTTTTTGGTAGTACTCAGGAGCTTACCCTTCCAACCAATTAGCTTCTTTTGAGTTCTTTCCAAGATACCATTCCAAAATCCTGGGGTAAATTCTTTAACAGTTAATGGAAGGCCAAGGTTGACAATAGGAAGATCAGCCTCAGCACAACCAAGAATGTTAATGATTTTCCTCTAGAGATCACCCTGAGTGTTGAAGAAATAAACATTACTTTTCTAAAAATTAATGTGTTGACCAGAAGCTTTGGCATAGTCATTGAGAATATTCCTCCAGCTTCAGGCTTCAACAATAGATGAGATACCAAAGAGGATGGTATCATCCACAAACTACTGCACATACATCAGAGGTAGAGAAGTAGGTTTAATACCCACAATTTCCTTAGAGAGAACCTTAGAGTGAACATATCTCCCAAGGGCTTTAGCCATCATGATAAATAAATATGGGGAAAGAGGATCACCCTGTCTAATACCCCTCATGGGAGAGAAAAATCCTCTAGGGACCCCATTAACCAGGACTAAGAATTTTGTAGTAGAAACAGCTTCCCGGATGAGAAGAGAGACTTTATCATTAAAACCAAACTTTTGGATAACCTTAAATAGAAATTACCAGGAAACTCTATCATAGGCCTTAGAAATGTCTAGCTTTAGTACCATACCAGGGATCCTGCTCTTTGCCATATAGTGGATAGTTTCATGAGTGTTTATAACAACATCTAAAATTTGCCTTCCAGGAACAAAGCCTTTCTGAGAGGAGGAGATAATTTTATCTAGGAAAGGTTGAAATCTCAGAACAAGCAGTTTGGTGCACAACTTATAAATGGTATTGCATAAACTTATAGATCTAAAATCAACAAGCAACTCAGGATTTGGCTTCTTGGGAACAAGAACAATAAAAGTATTGTTGATCTACTTTAGAAGTTTACCAGTTCTAAATAAATCCCTAATAGTAGTAGTAACATCATAGCTCACAATATCCCAATATTCCTGGAAAAATATCAGAGGAAAGCCATCAGGGCTTGGGGCTTTAAAAGGACCCATGGAGAATAAAACAACACAAACCTCTTCTTCAGAAATGGGTTTCAACATTTCAATGTTATCCTCCTCAGTAATCAAAGAAGGAATTTTATCAAGGAACTGATCCATTATCTTCTCATTGACAACATTGTCAGCTTGTTTCGTCAACAAATTCTGTAAAAAACAAAGCAACTTGATTACCAATCTCATTGTCATCCGTGATAGTATTGCCATCCTCCAAACATAATTTAGAAATAGAATTAGCTTTCCTATGATTCATAGTTGAGAGATGAAAAAAGCAGTGTTACGATCCCCTTCTTTAAGCCACTGAACTCTGGACTTCTATTTCCAAAAGAGTTCTTCTTTATTCATAAGGTTCTTCCACTCAGAAATTAGATTACTTTCCTCCTGGGAAATATCCTCCATAGAATCTCCTTGAGCTATTCTATTTTGAAGGTCAACTAATTTTCCCGATATAGTCCTCTTCTGAACAAACACATTTCCAAAGCTATATTTGTTCCAGCCACGAACCTCTTGTTTAATATGTAAGAGCTTCTTAACCAACCTAAACATAAGAGTACCTTGAACTAGAAGTTGCCACCAATTAGTCAGAAGACTCCTAAAATCTTTGTGTTTAATCCACATAGCTTCAAACCTGAAAGGAAAGGGACCTCGCCTATGCTGGACCACCCAATTGAGGAGAATAAGATTATGATTAGAAATAGTTCTCGGTAAAGCCGCCAGACTAAAATTAGAATGGTTATCCCAGTTATTAGAAATAAGGAATCTATCCAATTTGACTTGGATCATTTGATCCCCTCTTCTTCTATTGGACCAAGTAAATTTTTGATTTTGAAGCTCCACATCCAACAACCCAAAGCTATTTATAAAGTTAGCAAAATCAAACATACTATCAGAGTAGTCAAGAATACCCCCAATTTTCTCTGAAGGATATAAAGGAGTGTTAAAGTATCCCACCAACATCCAAAGAGAACTAGGGGAAGTGGAAAGGAGAGTAGATAGATCCATCCACAAAGTTTTCCACAGGACCCTTGTGTTCAGGGCATAAATATTGATTAAGGACCAATGAAAGGAAGACATAGAAAAATTGACAATCAGAAAATGCTTACTGGAAATAGTAAGAGTACCTCAATTTTTGGCATTATTCCACATAGTAATAATCCCTCCAGATGCACCCATAGCAGGGCTGATACAAAAAGAAGCATTAGGCCAGATTCTGTCAGCTAACAACTTAAAATTCTCCTCCGACATTTTAACTTCCTGAAGTAAAATAATATCAATTTTGTGATCCAAAATACAATTCTTGACTTCAAACTATTTGGAGGGGCTATTAAAACCCCTCATATTCCAAGAAAGAATCCTCATTTGGAAGGTTTATGGGATTGGATCTCTAGTGTTTTTTGTTTACCACTGGCAAACTCCCTAGCTATCTCTCTTTGTCTTGTTTCCCTAAGGGTAGATCTTCCTTGCCTAGAATCTGTTCCAACATCAGCATATTTCTTATTCCTATGACTCTTTTTCTTAGGGGTAATCCATTCATCTTGGTCATTACACTTACCATTTGGTCCTGCTCCAAAAGTCAGAGTTGGATCGACGGTATGATTCTCAGTTAACCCTTCCATGAGGGACCCTTCATTAGTCCTAACTCCAGAGGTAGGAGAAGGCCACTTCTTAGAAGAGGGTTGACCACTCATCTCTCCATTATTGCCATCTGATTCTGGGATTTGTGAGTTCTTCTCAGGTGTTGGAGGGGACCCATCAGTACCATCAGTCAACAGGATTTCAATAAGGGAATCCTGTTGAACCTCACCATCTTCGAGCACAGGGGGATCCAAAGGGACCTGCTGATCTAGGGTTTTTGATCCATGACAATCATTATTATCTACCTAATGAACACCCAAACCCATATTCTTCTCAATATTTTCTCCTACTAGATTAGTGTCATTTTCCTCATTACCCTTTGTTGAAACTAAAGGAGGATTGCAGCTGATTTGTTTGCAACCTTTCCCCTTATCGAGACAATATGATCCTTATCATAGGATGGTTGTTGGCAGTGAGCAGGAATGGATCATGGTTCATCCAATTCCTTGAATTTACATAAATAAGAATGGAAGGATTTGATGGGCAACCCATGATGTTTCCAAGATAGCTAATGGACAAAGTAATAGTAATGGAGATGGCTAGGAAAATATTGCCTTCACATCAGGCATTTGTACAAAAAAATAAAATACCCAAGGTCATGTTTCCACTTATGATTGGCTAGTACATGTGCCCTGATGCAGTTACAACCAAAGAGGCCATAGGAGGATTGAAAATGATGTGTTTGCAGCGTTTCCCCTTATCGAGACAATATGATCCTTATCATATGATGGAAGAATTATTGAAGAAGCTAGTGCACCAGGTGCACATAGAGGATTATTGGGACGATTGCTCTGATGATGTTGAAGTCAGAAGGAGGAGCTACCAAAGTCTCATTCTTAAGAAAATATGCACCTTGGATTGTATTCTTGTTCCCCCACAATTACGTGAGGGTGATGAAATGATCTTGTCTCAAGAATATGAGGATAAGAAGATATACAATGAGACAATCTCCCCACCTGACTGGAGCCATCTGGAGGAAACCTCACTGGAGATAATAACTCAAAGGGTCATGCAACTAACCAAATCTTGGGTAGAAAAAAAGGTTGCTATGCTCAAGGCCAAGGGGGTGGCCGTGACCATTGACAATAAAAGGAAGAGACAAGAATTGGAAAACAAATAATATGATGACTTCCTTAAAGACAAGAGCCAATCTCTAGAGAAGAGAATACAAGAGGGATCATCCAAGGAAACCAAGAGGGGAGGGATAAACATTGGTGTCAAGATCACCCCAAAGCCTTCACCTCAGAAAGGGTAAGCTTCCACCTCTGCTGCTACAACTTCCAAGAAGCCTAATAAGCAACCTAAGCATATAGTAGAATAGGGCATCACTTATGAGGACTTGGAGGAAGATGATGATGATGAGGGACCCTTGGTAATAAAAAGAAGAAAGAAAACTCAAGAGGGGTCATCCAGAAAAGCCCAAGCTCAAACGCCAACAATGAGGGGATCAGTAGATAAACACCCAAACATTGCTCTTAAAGGCCAAGGAGGTGAGGGGATTCAACAAAACTTATAGCATGATGTTCCTATCCCCACCATTGTTAAATTTAAGACTAAATTAGCAGAAGAATTCAGGGAGGAGAATGAGAAAATAGAGGGTGACCAGTCTCTACCTCTAGACAAAATGATAGACCTTTTTGATGATGAGGTAGTAGATGAGGTGTCTGCTAGCCCCATGGAATCATTGATAAAGAATACAATGGTAACACCTCAAAATACTCCCATAGTACAACAAGAGAGGGAGGAGGAGATAGAGGAAGATAATCCAGAGGCCTTGACACTTGGTAAAGTCACAAGCCCAACAGTTATTGATTTGGCATATCAGGGCGATGACAATGCAGGCAAAGATAAGGATGCAGTCCTAGAGCATGATAAGGTAGAAGACAATGTAGCTATGGACGTGCATACAGAGATACCTAGTCAACTAGATGCCCAAGACACTAAACAAGGGTGTGCTAAAGAAGATAAGACAATTGATACATCTAGACAATCAGGTCCTAATGTCATGTTTGAGACTCAAGATAATAAGGATACACATATGTCAAAATTCAGACAGGAGGGTCCAGTGAAGGAAGATGATAATAAGGATAGTCAGAGGGATCATTAGGATATTCAAGATCCTGGTCATCAGGGACCTGATATGATTCCACCACCACCACCACCACAGGATGAACAAATGATACCT
This sequence comes from Cunninghamia lanceolata, assembly GCA_027924645.1. Taxonomy (NCBI): domain Eukaryota; kingdom Viridiplantae; phylum Streptophyta; class Pinopsida; order Cupressales; family Cupressaceae; genus Cunninghamia; species Cunninghamia lanceolata. The sequence goes on along the minus strand of BSBN01000636.1, from coordinate 6,932,827 downwards.
AATCAGAGTGAGAAGATACCAGAGGAGAACCTCACTAATGATGAGCAATAAAAGGTAAATGAAAGGGATCACATTGGAGAAGAAGAACAACAACAATAGGGAGATGATGAGGATACCATGGAAGAGCAAAACATAGAATCACATAATTCTCATATTGAGCATACAGACCATGGAGGGTCCCAATTAGATGTGCCACATTGGATGCCACATGAGGTGAATTTGCCTACATTCTTTGATTCTTCAAATTTTGATATATCTACATTATTTTCGGCTGAAGGGGTCAAACCAAAGAGGAGAGCTAGGGCTACCTCTACAATAAAGAGCGATATTGTAACATGCAAAAGGATAACTCAAATAGTTGCGCCTGTTGTAAATAAAGATAAAGGCAAAATAAGTACAGGGGAGTTTCAAATAACCACTGTGGATCTAGGCTTTGCTACAAAACAACAAGAAGGTGAAGAGGCCAAGGATATCATAGACACCTTATTGGCCAAGATAGAAAAGGAAAATACAAAGAATAAAGAGCATAAGGAGCACATTGCTTAGATGTAGACATTCATAAGGGGATTAGTGGCACCCACTAACATTCCCATCTCCACATCCACTTCACTAGAAATAATATCACAGGATTGGATGCCATGAAGCATAAATCACGGGTGATGGATAAGTGGTTCATCTGGTTCCTAACTGAAGGAGAGTAGGTAATAAAGACTTCTCTAGCCAATTAAGACCTACTCAGCACTCTAAATACCAAGGTTGATAAAATGTAGAGGGAGGTTGTACAAAGGTCTATACAAGCATACAAACATTTGGCTGTTCTTGCAGAAATGAAGAAGGCAAATGTAAATGTCCTGATATCTAGGAATATCCTGACAACCCAGACTTCACATTTACTGGATATCTGGTATGAGGATGTGAAATTTGAGGTAGATGTATTGAATAAATGCAATACCAAAGTTAGGGATATCAGTGTCAAATTGCATGAGCTCTTATCTGAAGAAGTAGACATCTTAGAATCCCTTGAAGATAAGGTTGAAGGGAAGGTAGAGAATCAGGATGTGGACTTTGCCACCAAAGCTTTCCAAGATAATTTTAAGCCTGCATCAGATGATCCACTTTGCCATTTCTCTGAGGATATAATTGACAAAGCTATGAGGATGAGGGCTAAGGTAGAAAAATACAGTGAAACATTGAATAGTTAGAAGAACAAGTGGATAGCTTTACAAGCCCAATTCCAATCATAGGGGCATGTAGTTAAAAAGACTAAAGTAATGGATGGAGAGGAGATAGATAGAGTAGTCCAAGCATATGAACTTGTTCAAGGGACTATTAACGTGCATATAGAAGATGGCCCATCCATGGATGAAGAGGAATAAACGTGGATACAGAGCATATGGATATGCTGACTAAGTCAACATGATTTTGAAGAATATTCCAGAAGGACAACTATGTTCTGCCATATGGTTGCCAAATGGCAACCTGTGCCACGTGTTTTGGCCTACTGACTTGGTCAATGCAATATGGATCATTGATTATAGCGGATGAATCTTGACCTTAGGAACTTTTGTAACCACATCCCTTCCTTACTCTATAAAAGGAGGTCGATTGCACTTTGTAAAATCATTCAGAATCTTAATTGAGATTGGACTGCTGAAATGTCAGGACCAATCCTCAAGGTCAATTGTAAATATATACTCTTTTGCATACTTAATGAAGATGAAGACCCTTTGATTACATACAATCGTAAACTTTGAGTAATCTACAAATGAATTTGGATATGTTATTTTGATTTGCTGCATCCCTTGGAGTGCATTTCAGTCAATACATGTTATCTTCATTCCTTTCCTTCGAAGTTAGCATCAATCATATCTAGCTGTGGAATGACCTGGTGAACATATGGTTTGATTTCCTTCTCTTCATAATAGTATCAAGAATATATATGGATTAATGGCTAAAGATTCATTTCTTTCAGTAAATTTAGAAAGTTTTAAGTTCAATTTCTTTAATTTCATCAGATCATCATCATAATTGCAAATACATAGAAAATAATAAGCAAATACAAAGGAAATATACTGACATCCCGTAGATAACTAAATATCTTTAGCATATTTGAGTAGAGTGCATACAAAAGAGCAAATATCAAGCAAATAAATATGAATAGTGATAATAACCATAGAATTACATGCTTATAGGTACATCATTTGAACATATTTACAATGCAGAAGTGAAATCAAGTTAATAAGAGTGATATGCAGAAGAATTGATCAAACTTATATAAATATCTGCATGATCTGGTTAAATACAGTAGGATTTAACCTTGTTTGTTGAGAATTCATTGAAAGCAGAATAAACAGAGCATATCTAGACACAAGTCACTTCCAAACAAAAATGTAAGGCCCCTTAAGGAAAATAGCAATGCACATCAAACCACTGAGTAACGTCAGACGATTATGAACTAATCCATGGAGACTTGGGATTATGAATTCTCTGAATTCATCATATCTTTCAAGATGATAAAGGTTTGATATGCATTTCTTTATCTATGTTTGTTTATGACTAACATCATGATCAACAGTAACCCCAATCACACACAAAAGATAAACCACTTTCTTTCAAAATAAACTAATTCTTTTCTTTTGCACAATCAAAATGAATTCACTTTCAAGTAATTAATTCTAGCGAAAAAGTTTATGCATATGTTTATTCAAGATACATAAATGAGACATAAACTGAAGATAACTCAACTCATTCCATTCTTAATCACCTCAAAAGAATCTTGTGGTAGCTCCTTTCGGACAACTAACGTTGTTCTTAAGTCCTGTGGGTAGTTTGTGTAAGGTGAGTAGTCCTTCTGCTTTACTATTGCACGTATGGTGACAGATCTTGCATAACAAAATATCTTTTCAGTATTGTTTTCATTCATTGTATCTTGAGGCATTTCGTCTTTATATTCCTATGCATCTTGTCTTTTGTCATCCCTTTCTTTTGTTCAGGTTTGCTTTATTTCCATCTACTAAGCCAGTTTCTGTTGGAGAGAAGTTTTTTAATGGCCTCTGCGCAAAGAAATAGAAGAATTTATCTTCCTATCAGAAATTGGGAACGACCTTTCTTAGGCCTTCTCAATCCGAATTCAATGCATGAAGTCTTTAAGATTTATGAGGAAGGAGTAGAGTGAGCTATCATACAGGTTTGTGGTTGGGATGTTTTGCATCTCCCTAGTTCTATATATCCTTCTCAGGCTACTTTGCATTTTCTTTCTAATGCTATGGACTTATTGCAAAATCTTGACCTGGTAAGGAATTTGGGATCTATGTTTATTCATGAAGATTATTTTCCTGTGGATGTTTTTAACACAAGTTTAGCATATTACAATTTGTATGAGGGTACTGCTCTTGTTGGTGGCTTGTTTGTTCGCAGGGATTTATTCCGTCGACCTGCACTTCATTGTCTCTATAATGCTTTACTGCATGGACTTCAAAATAATTGTGCATTATCCTTTCATAATTTTGTTCATTGTCATAGAAATGAGCTGTGTAGGCAAGTGAAAGCTGATGCTACAAGGGTTTTTAATGATTTAACATTCCTTCTGCATTATAACCCTCTTCCTCCTCCACCGCCTCCTCTGCCAGCTGAAGAAGAGGACCGTGGACAACAAGGTTTAATTGTTGATGGCTGGCAAGAAGTACTCTAATGGTTTTGTAGTTTTTTGTGGCTTCTTATAAATTTTGTATTGTAACAGATGAAATTTTTTGTAATAGGTCCGTCGGGACACAAAAATTCATTTTTGGTAGTGGAATCTTTGATTCTGTCGTGGTTGACTCATCTTTTTGAGTCCTCTTTGTAATTAGAGAAGTTAAAAGGCTACAACCAGAGGTTTTCTTTGCCGATTCTTTCCTACTGGTATGCCTCTTTGAATCTGGCATTTTGTATTTCCTTATAAGTTAATATAATTTTAGTGGCTATGCCACTTTCAAAAAAAAAAAAAACACATACTTTTGCTTAGATACAATATTACTTCATTTCTTTGCTCAATCAATGAGAATACATTTCTAGCAACATTTCTATCAAAGAGTTGCATTTAATCATTCAAGATATACATAGATCGCTATAAAACTAGTTATAATTTTTATCCCATAATTCATTCTTAATTTCTCAAAAATAAAATAAAATAAATAAATCTAGATTTGCCTAACCGCAAGCAAGATCATATTTATAATACTGTTATGATTAAATTTGTAATAAGGAATAAAGGAGAATCATCTTTTCTAACAATTTTATATTCATGTTTGTCAAAAAAGAACACCATTCACGTGAAGGCATAAACAGATAGGTCAGTTAAATTAAACCTACAGGTGATTAAGATGCTGCTACAGGAGACAAAATGGTAGGACAACAAAATTAAGCATGAACATCAACACTATAGGTGACTTTAAATGTGGTCTAAAACACTATAATTTCCAACTCATGCTCACACCCTCATAACTAATATCCATGTATAGAAATTTAAACATGCTTACAAAGTCACAAAACCATGTTGGGAGATCACACATAAACCAAACATGACTTTCATGCCAGCAACTTAGATTTATATTGCATAAAATATAGTTTTCACTAAAACATACATAACTTTCTCAAAACAAAATATTTTTCTAATTTTTAAAATGAGTTGGAAAGATAATACAGAGATCTACAGAACCCAATGAATATTTTTATAATAACTATCTTTAATATAATTTTGTAGATACAATATAATCACATATAAACATCATGCTAAAAATAGCAGCAGAGATAGACAATCACTAATTAATACATATCTTCGAATTAAAAAAATGGGTAAGGCTGATTTTTTTATATGATTCAAAATACTTAGTTGTACACATTCCATAAAAGTTTTAGAGAAACCCAATTCATAAAACTAAAGTTATTGATGTCGTAACAGACTGATTTTTCTCATAACAGATTTACCAGTTTAAAAAAAAATAGTCCACTTGTTTTAATAACTAAAAACAAACTATAAAAGATGGAATCATAAAAATTGAAGATAAATTTTGTCCCATAATTTAAAACCATATATCCAGAAATTAGAAATACCCAGATCACAATTTAAGAGATATGTCTAAACTAAGATAGGTTACTATTTTTCTTTTTAATCTTTTCCTAAGTCTTCTATTATGTTTTTTTTTTCTCCTATACAAGAAATTAATATTTCAATATTCTAAGAATCATATTAAGATCAAATAACCTATCAAATCTCCCTACTAACTTTTAAGAATTCCCAACAAATCCAATTCAACAAAAAATCTTTTCTAATTTTCAAAATCAATGAAACTATAATTTGTTTAAATCTTTCTTTTTGCACAAGAAGCATATAAATCACAATTTCTTCACATAATCCTATATTCAATTATTAACCAAAGTAAGTCTTTGCTAAAGCCTTTCATAACAAGAACCCTACCTCAATCCTTGTAGGAATTTGTTAAAAAAATAGAGATGAACCAATCAATTCAAAAAGCACAACAATCCTTCAATTCTTCACAAAAAAAACACTTTCAAATCCCTGAGCTTCAATAATCTATTTTCTTTTTCTTCCCTTTGCATAATAAAATTGATAACAAAAAAGAAAAGAATGAAAAAAATTAATTCTCTTCTTTTTAATAAGTCTTCCTATTTTTTTCAAAACTTAAAAAACAAAATATAATATTATATTCTTAATAAAAGAAAAATAATATTAAAATGACTTTATTCATATTCATGCACATCCTACTTAAAACTAATATTAGAAAATATAATTTTCTAATTCACAAATATGATAAATTTAATTATTGATTATTTAAATATTTAAAATAGACATGCACATTCAATAATTAAATAAATTAACAAATTAAAATATTTTAACTTATTTCTTTTTCCAAAAGAAATTAATTACCAAAATAAATAAATAAAAGAATTAATATAATGCATATATGTTTATATAATTATATATTATTCTTTTTATAAATATATTTTAAATTATAAATATATATCTATAAATATATGCTTATTTTAAGTCTATCTAAAATATCATTTCATGTAGGAGCATTATATATAGATATTTATTAATTTAAATTGTATATATATAAATAGATAAACTCTTTAAATAATATAAATAAATCAAATTGAATTTAACTTATATAATTCTATTAAATCTAAGTCAAAAGAACATATAAATACATGGATAACTTATGCAATTCAAATGAACATATTGTAGCAACAAAATTCACATATTTATCTAAGCATTAAACATTAATCACATCCATTAACCATATAATGCTCAACATGAATAGTAACCATATAATGATGTATAAATAAAGCCACTCAAAAATGCAATATGACATGAAGCTAAGTGAGTGTGTGCATGCATCAGGTTTATCCATCATGCTAACTCTTTCCTGGCAGCTAGAACATTTCTACCTCAACCATGTTTTCATCTTCGACATTCTTCCTGCACTCAGTAGCACTTAGATTTCCATTAATAGGTTAGTCCTTATAATCATAGTCGAAGCAAGACAAGATATACATTCATAATCTTAATAATAATTGGTCACCAATTGACTTTCAAATTTTTATGCATTTTAAATATCAACTATTTTACCTTTCACACACGTGGAATCACTCAATAGTAAAACAATCATAATAAAAATGTCTAATAATCAAAATTATAAATAAGGTCCAAAAACGAGATGTGACACATTTTTTTTGAAATTGCATAATTTTTCAAGAAGTATGCAATGATGTTGTAGACAGCTAAAAATGACTAATGCATTATCATCCTAACATTTGTCCACTCCAAATTTTGCTCTACAACTCCTCACCTAGTTTTGAATTTGGTTTTGGGTGGGAATGGATGGCGACAATCCGGGGGGGGCCCGTGATCCAGTCCCCTCCCCCTACTTCTGGGGATTTTGCTTCTGACACGGGCTATCGTGTAGAACATGTGACACAGTCCTTGGATATTAGACTTAACCAATGGAAAGAGGCCCTTGTGGGCACTTCTAATAGTGGTGGTTCTTGTCCGATGGGTGTTCTAATTTTATTTGAGTGAGAGGGTGCTAAGGTTCTCAAACTTCTGGACCAGACCATCTTAAGCCCGTGGTGGCATCCATGGAAAATACACTTGTAGGAAAGTTCTTTGCTTACAAACCCAATATCGACTTGGTGAGAAGATGGGTGGCTGCCAAGTGGGCTCTTAAGGGGAGCATCTTAGCTAGCACTATGGCGGGTGGAATGTTCCTATTTAAGTTTACTTCTCAAGAGGATCTGCTGTCAATCATGGCTTGGGGCCTGTGGTTATACAGGAAGCACTCAATCTCTCTGTGTAAATGAAAACCAGGCTTTGACCCTAAAGTGGACCTTAACCAATCAGCTCCTATCTGGGTTAGGCTCCCAGGGCTCCCACTAGAATATTGGGATGAGGAAATATTTGATTGGATAATGAATTTATTTAGGGATTATGTTATTGTTGACAAGGTCACTAAGGCAAAGACATGGTTGGTCTATGCTTGGTTCTGTGTTAATGTCGACATCCTCAAAACACTACCCACCTCCATAATTCTAGAATCTAAATATGGGAAGTGGAATCAAAGTATTCTTTATGAGAATTCTAGGGTTTTTTGCCAGAATTGCATGAAACTGGGTCATGTTTTCACTCAGTGTAGGGCACCCAAACACCCCTCTCCTCAGAAGGAGGTGCAGGTAGATTCAATTGGGATCTTTGAATATTATCCCCTAAAGGAGCTGGGAATACCTTAGAAGAGGACCAGGGAATAGTGTCCAGTGGGGAGAACTTAGTGGCTAAGGTGGGTACTAACAGCTAGATGGAAGACCCGAGTGACAAAACTAAAGAGAGGGAGGAGGGTGAGTTTGTCTAGACCTCTAGATCTCAAATGGTGGAGAATGTATTGACGGCTTCTGCTCAGGAGGTTTGTAGCCCAGAGCTAAAATTGGGAGGCTTCAAGTTGGGATTAGCACTTTGGAGAAAAATTTCTCCCCATCCCTAGGTGCGGGCACTAGTAGGAGTGCAAAGGATTCAAAGGATTGGTCCACTGAAAAGAAGAAAGGAAAGGGTAATAGTAGGAAGACTACAGATGTGGGGGTTAATAGCAAAGGCAAGCCCTCACTCATGCAAACAAAGTAGAGAGAGATGGAGAAGGAAATTGCTAGGGTAACACAGACCACTTTTGTGGCCCCCCTAAGCAGACCAAAAAATGAAGATAGTTTCATGGAACATCAGGGGGCTCAACAGCCCTCACAAGCAGTTGCTTGTTAGGAACTACATTTTTGATAACAAAACAGATATTTTGTTACCTCAAGAAGTTAAGATGACTAAGGAGAACTTCAAGATGGTGGTTAAAAACATCTGGCCCAATGCTAACTATGCCATTAGTGGAGCCCAAGGTGCTTCAGGGGGTATTGCCACCTTATGGAATCATAATCTCCAGGGGAGGGTGGTGTCCTGTTCTAGGCATTATATCAAAATTTCCTTCCAATGCAACTTTATTCAATGGACCCTGGTCAATGTTTATGCCCTGAATACACGCAACAGGAGAAAAGAGGTCTGGGATAATCTGTTAGACAAGCTTAAAAGTTCTAAGAGAACTAACTGGATGGTTGCAGGAGACTTGAACTCCCCATCTATCCATCTAAAAAAATAGGGGGTCTGACAGATTATTCTAAAAGCATGGCAGACTTGGTGGAGTTTTTAGGTAATGATGGCCTTATGGATATTGATCTGGAGGGTGATGGAGACATGTTGTCATTGATGTCAAAAAGGTGTTGAGTTGTTGACTGGATATCTTAATGTTGTCAGAATGCCTTGATATTGTTGTCAGGATGTTATGTCATGAAGAATTGTTTTATGTTAGATGGCTTCATGTTGTGTGGATAGTGTTGGTATTGGAAGTTATATGATACATTGGGATCCTATTTATAGTTCATCATGCTTTAGGATCTTGGGTCTAATACTTCATGATAGGATGTGTGTTGCTTCACTATGCTCAGGATCTCTTCATGTTGATAATGTGTTCTCAAGGACATAAGAGCACAATGTATCCTCTTTTGAATTAGGAGTTGCACAGTGTGACAAAGTTAAACATTGAAGGTTTGGTTGTTGTCATGTTTCTTACCATTGTTGTTATGATGCTCACCATTCTTCATATTATGATGATCATGATTCTTGATTTGAAGAGAGTTGACATGGGTGCTTAAAGTTGGTTCACATGGCAGAAATGAGGCAGATATGGCATAATTTGATAGAAATAATGCAGGTATGAGCAAAGTTTGATAGAGATAAGGCAGAGAGTGTTATATTGTTATCATTTGTTAATAAGGGCACTGATGTTGTAAATCCTAAATGCCTTTAATTTCCTTAAGCCATCTTTCTCTTCCCGTAATTAGACTAATGTTGCTTTTTGTTATAAATCGAAAGTGATATGTTATTACAAGTAATCACTTAAGTAGTGACCTTCTAAAGGGGTTTGGGGTCATTAAGTTAACTAGGCATCTAAGGGCATCCACCGATATCACAAGTTTGTTTTTAAATGAGTTGAGCGCCAATACTATATCAGTGGTCATGTTTAAATATGGACTGAGCGCGAATAAGAAGATCCATGGTCGGTGTTCAAACTAAGACCTCCTCTCTCCTTTTTAATTTTGACATTCGAATGGCCGTCATCTGCAGATAAGATGCTTTAGAAAAGATTATTCTTAGTATGTTTGATGGCAGATTTTTTTGTGGTTATTTTTGAGAGATTTCTTTCTATTTTTAAGATTTCATAGTGAGCCTCCCGAAGTGTTAAAAGCTATATTGAAGAAGCTTTTTATTTCTTAAAAAAAAAAAGTTTCTTTTTGAGAAGGAAGCTTAATAGTTTTGAGATCCGAATACATGATTGAAAGATTTTTCTTCTTTACAGACTAATAAAATATTTTTGAAGATTTTTTTAAGAAGGTGAGAAGATGTTTTCAAAGAGCTTGCAGGAAAATATTGGATCAAGGAATTTTGCACAAGACTTATGAAAATAAAATGAAAGAATTTATGTGAGGAAATAAAGATTATTATCAAGAGCAGAGGAAGAGATTTGTGACAGAGAGAGGACAATGAAAGATCAAGGGTTGAAGAGTGTTTGGTGACAAGGAAATTGATTTAATGTTTTGATTGAATTTTTTTTTAGATATATATCTCTTTGTTGTATGTTGTATGCAGGGCAAAATTAACTAAAGATTTTTAAGGAGAAGATGAAAAGATTGAAGAGGTGGAACATATTTTTAAAAAGAGGAAAATGAAAGTGAAATTAAAAAAGCAGAGAAGATGAAGAATGTGAAAAGCCATGAGAGGACATTCAATTTCTTTATTTAATGTCATCACAGGTGCCTTGATGGAGTTGATGTTATGCAGATCAAAATGTCATGATGAAGATAATTTTATGAAAATTTAGATGAATGTATGTGTGAATCAAAATGCAGTGATAAAGACATATTTTAAAAATACAGATGAGATTATGTTTATGTAGGAATGAATCAAACAAGGATAAAGACATACACAGAGAAATCTATTTTGATTGAAGGAGTTTGTATTATGCAGAGATGGAATAATGAATTGAATGGAAAAAGAGTAACCCTCTAATTTTGTTTAGCTCTTCTAATGGTGATTGTGTTTGCCAGTGAAGCACAGTATGCCAGTGAGGCTTGTAGGTCAGTGAGAACTTACATTTGTCAGTGAGACACATTTGTAGCCAATGAGGCTTCTTTGTAGCTAGTGAGGCTTGCTTGGTAAGTGAGACCTATATGTAGCCAGTGAGGCATGTTTTTTAGTTAAGCCAGTGAGGGAGTTTTGGAGTGGTTTTGCTACCCCAAGAGGGTTTTCCACTCATGCAAAAACTTATGTCATGATTCATGTTGTTTTCATCTGTATGTGTGTATGTTAATATTTTGCTCATGAGTTTTTTTTTGTTCACTCCTTTCATTCTCAGTTATGTGCATAGGTGTAATAAATCAATGATATCTTTCTCTCTTTGTGTCTTGAAAGTTAAAGTTTGCAAAAAGGTTTCAAAATTTATACAACACTGATTCACCCCCCCTCTTAGTGTTGTCCTGGACTCCAACAGAGGGCCATTCTTTTACCTGGTCAAATAGAAGACAAGGAAATAATCGCATACAAGTTAAACTTGATAGATTTTTAATAGCTTCAAAATGGACCATAGCCAACCTTGTTAATCTGGTGGCTCTTCTATGGGTGGGTTCTAACGACAACCCTTTAATGTTCAATTAACAAGAGAGGTGTGTTAAAGGCCCCTTCCCCTTTAGATTTGAAATAATGTGGGCGCTTCATCTAGATTTCAGAAATTGTCTGGTTGGGTGGTGGAACATTCTTGTCCAGGGGCTGAAAATGTATAGATTGATCCAAAAATTGACTAATGTTAGGGAAAAAGTGTGAGGACCGCCCTTTCTACTACTATTGTTATGACTATTTACAGTACTGTTATTGTTACTTTCATATTTGTGGGATAGCAATTCCCGGAATTTGTCAGACTATTTAACTTTATTATGTTTTCGGGAAAACTAATTGGGTGATGTTTGGATAAGTTACTTTTCAGAAAAATGAATTAGGGATGATGGAAAAATTGTAATATGATTTTTTTAATTATGTTAAATTGTACTAAGGCATGAGAATGCATGTGTTATTTAAGTTGCTTCGGCTATGATGAATTTATGTGGTTACTGACCTTGTAATTGAGTGTGCAGGGACTACTAATCAAACCACAGATTTCGGAGATCATTCCACACCTTGTTAATTGTTATTCCCTGTTAAGCCGATCTGGTTCCACGATGAACCAAGATCTCTTTGTGTTTGATGTCATGATGTAATGTGGTCTTTCGTATGGTCGAGTGGGTTAGGTTACCCTCATGTAATATTATTTTTATAAGTAAGTGTTGTAAAGAGATTGAATTTGAAATTTCTATTTTTATTTAAATTATGAGGCCCTTTTTCTTGTGCTTTACCTTGACCTGGGGTGTCTTGTTTGGGTTAAAATTGACCCTGGGTTCTACCCCATGGGTCCAGGGGCCCATTTGGCATGGGTAACCCTTGAGTAACCTCCATCTAGTCAACTTAACCTCCCCCTGAAGTTAAGTGGCGAAAATTGGAGGTAGGAGGGGACATGATGGGTTGTACCAACACTCAACCCATCCCCTCTACTTTTCCCTAGATAAGAGATGCCATCCATTAGTAAAAGTTACCTCTTCTTTAGTAAGATTCCCCCATGTACTATGGGGACACCCATGTGAAGAAAGGAGAAAGAGGCATGGGTCACCTGTCTTGTTCCCATTTAACTCTTTTTTTTATTTCTCCCATGAGAAAGTGGAGTCACATGAAAGGATTAAGGAGTCCCCTTGGGAATGGAGAGTGACATAAGCCACCTGGACAGTATAGTGATTTTTGGGAAGGGTGAGGAGGTGACAAGTGTCACTTCCCCATTTCTCAAAATTGGAAAGAAAGAGAATTTTGGGTTATTTATTTTCAAATTTTGGGATGAGAGGGAGTTAGTTGAATTTTGGGGAAACTCTTTCATTTTGGCCTTACCAAAAATAGAGAAGTTAGTTTGGAAGATAGAGAAGAGAGAGGGAGTTGGTGGCTAAGCTTGGAAGTGAACTCTGTGGACTCTGCAACAACTTCATTCCAGGAGGGCTTGCAAGGTTGGTCTGAATTTTACCTTTGTTATGGTAGGACTGAAATGTGTATGAAATGTGTGTAACATATGTGTTTAAATTTGTTTCTGTGGGGTTCTTGTTGGGTGTTTGACAGAGCGTCTCCCATTTGGGAGAAATGCTCATCAAGTTTGGGGTAGGGGAGGAGAGATCCTCCTCGGGTGCATACCTGTTCCATCTTTTGGGATGTTGAAAGCCTTGAGGGCATGTATCTGTGACTGTATTTTTGACTTGAGAGTCATATACAGATTTCTTGCAAAATGTGATCACACTTGGTTGAGACCAAGAGATATTTATATGAGTTCATTTATCTGTCAGGGTGACACTCTGGAGTCGAGTGTATCCACTCTCCTGCCCCTTATGAAACTCACTGTAGTTGAGTTTCCGTATTGTGTAAAATAGCCACGGGTGTATGTGTGCTTTGGGATTGTTGTTGTTTCTGTTGTGGAGTGGAGTGTTTGAATACCCAGGTGTGAGTATGGTCTCCCTAGCTCGGGGGTGACCCTCTTGCGGGTCTACGGTAGGGAGGAGAGCTAGACAAGTGGTATTTTCTTCTTTGTTTGTCTTTGATATGCAGGTTTTTCTCTTGGAGCTTTCTGGTTGGCTATTTTATGAAGAAACAGATCATCTTCTTGTCATGAGAATTAGGCCTGGATTATTTCATAGAAAGGAAGAGAGAACACCTCTCTTGTTATTGTTGTAAATTACTGATATTCTGGGAGTGAAGAAAATCACCTCCCTGGTCTTGTTATTATTGGACTTTTATTGGTTGTCATAAGTTTTCAGTTGTATACTGTTTGGGAGGAGAAAGTTCATATCTGGGAAGTTGGTATTCATGTTTGAGAAGTTGTAATATGACTGTGCTTAAATTTTTAAGTTGATGTTTGCAACCTTTGTTCAATAGCAATTTTTGTGTTTCAAGTATTACTGAAAGGAATAAGTTCGTTTTTGCAACTTAATCTGAGTTGTTTACATTGAAAGTTTGGAATTGCTTCACTAGTTGAAATGCTGATTTTCTATTCAATATTAAAATGGAAAAGACAGTTTTAAATATTTGTGTTATCCTCCCTATTTAATGGATTCTGTTAAATTAGAAGGATTAGAGGAAATCTAGCATGTAAATATAATCTGGTTGTAAATTTGCAAGTCTTGTATGTTTATAAAAATGGAAATTTATACTTTAAATGAGGGGATAGCTAATTACTTTTTGGTGAAATTGGCAGATATATATATCTAATTGTTATGACAATTTCTTATAATAGGTTGATTTGGAGAAAATGCTTAGAGTAGTGAATTTTAAAAAAATTGTGGAAATTGGTATTATAAAAATCTATAAAGAATATTTCTTTTTCTCTCAATAAATTTATAAATATATATATAGAGCTATATATATATTTCTCATTTTGAGTAATTATCATTTTAAGAAAATAAAAGAGTAATTGAAAGTAATTATAACTGTTATATATCAATATAAAAAAAAAAAGGGGGATATATATATATATATATATATATATATATATATGAACTATATAAATATAGATATATATAAATATATTATTGTTGAAATATATATATATATATATATATTTATATATGAATATATATAAATATATATATATATATATATATATATATATATATATATATAATATATTATTATTATAAGAACCAACGAATGGTGAAAGACTGTCAACATGTTAGCCGCGGATAAAAGAAACACAGTCGAAATTTTATTTGGGCGGTGGGGAGTAAACCCCACCGCGAGCTGTTATTACATATGGAGGTGTGGAGTGGGGCGGAGCCCCACCCACACCCCACGTCGTGGGAATGTGGGTGGGGCTCCGCCCCACTCCACATCTCCCCCCCCTCCAAACCCTTATGCCTCCCGCGAAACCTTTCCGCCGCTCTGCGGCCACCGCGAAGTCTTGCCCGCCGCTCTGCGGCCACCACACATCCCCGTCCGCCGCTCTGCGGCCACCACAGATCCCCGTCCGCCGCTCTGCGGTCACCACAGATCCCCGTCCGCCGCTCTGCGGCCACTGCCGCCCATGGCCGCCATCTGCTGTGGGTTGAAAGCAATAAAAAAATGTAGGGCTTGGGCCCTAACAAATGAATGGGTTATTTGGTAAATAAATTCAGTTTATTTTTATATAGCTCTATATAAAGGCATATATATATATATTATATATGTCTATGTATATAGCTATATATATATAATATAAGAATGATTATATATATACATATATATATATATATATATATATATATATATATATATATATATATATATATATATATATATATATATATATAGTTTTTTTTAAGTTGTGGGAAACCAATTTGTTCATTATTGAGATATTAAAATAAATATATTATATGTAAGTATGTATATATATATATATATATATATATATATATATATATAATATATATATATATATATATATATATATTTATTGGGCCCTCGTTTAAAATCGTTAATAACTATGTTTCATGGATATAGAGAAAAAAAAAATATATATATATATATATATAACAATTATAATCTCACAGGAGATGTTATTAAGTGTTGAACACAACAACCAAAGAAGCTATATTACCATGAACAGAGTTTTATAAAGTGGTGAACCACCTACACCTATTGACAACATCATACGAGTTACAAACAGTGTATGAATCGTAATTATGAGTAACAGTAACAACAGTAATTCTAAACAAGAGAAAATAAAATTATAATGTAAAGAGAGTTTAGGAATATTCAGTGATACTCTGGAAAGAGATTCTCGGAAGTTTCAACTAAAAACATACTAACAATCACCCGGAAAATGAAGAGGAAAATTACACAACTCCTTGTGCAAAAGAACACTGGAAATAAACTTATGATGCCTCCACTAACAATCCATGTGGCCATATTAATCTCAACTGTAGCAAACAATCTCATATGTAAACCTGTAAGAGGTTCCGAAGAAGGAAAAACCAACATTGGAAAACACAGAGGAGAAAATGCGCGACATATCTCACACGGGATAAGAGAACTAAGTTGACGGACCCTTCTGTCAATTGTGCTTAGGTACAAGTTGACTAAGTATTTACGAAGAGGAGGAACCTAGATCGGGGAAGATTAGGAGACTGAGTCCAGCGAAATAGTAAACCAGCCTATGTGACCGAGATCATCCTGAAATTAGGTTTAATATCAACAATAGCTGCAGTAATAACCCTGATTGACGTAAATCACGAAGAAAGGACAGGATGCACATAAAGAAAGTATAGAAAATGAAGGAGAGAGAGAGACCGAAATATAAACACACTAAATGAACTAAGAGATAGTTAAGGTAAGGGCGATAAAGATATAATCCAACTTAAGAACTTGTGGAAAGGGAAGAGAGGGCAACCAAACCGCCTTGTTGAAAATGCTAAGTCATAGGATGGGTATGTTTCAGGAAACAAGAGAGGAGACAGACAACCGTGCCTGGCTGAAAAATGACTAAATAGGGAGATCACTAGCCGGTTTAGTTGGAACAAGGCGTCGAGGGGAGTGGTTCCTCTATCAGCGAACCACGTGCGTAAATGAGTGCAGCGTAATTCCCACTAACGCCGTAAGGCATTTTGCTACCGAACATTGCCGAGGGTGCGATTTAAGAACTTGGGTAATCTCACTCTTGCAATGACGTTAGCAGCATTGTATCGACCCTCTTGTTGATCTATATGTTTCTGTTTGCACGCCATTATACTTGTATTCCGTCGATGAGTATAGTGTTTCGCCATGAGAGAACACCGTTGAGCATGCGTACGCATGCGAAAGGGGTTTTTAGGACGGTGTGAGAAAAGTTTTTCATATCTCGTGT
The DNA here is from genome assembly GCA_027924645.1 of Cunninghamia lanceolata. NCBI lineage: Eukaryota > Viridiplantae > Streptophyta > Pinopsida > Cupressales > Cupressaceae > Cunninghamia > Cunninghamia lanceolata. The sequence goes on along the minus strand of BSBN01000636.1, from coordinate 6,916,244 downwards.
CATAACCACATGACAGATGTGGCTATGACACGTGCGAAGTGTGTTGTGACCACAAGGAAAATGTGGGCATGACATTTGGTATCAGAGCCAAGTTTGTAAACACTGGGCGTATTTGGGCACGTTATTATTCCGCAACTTTGGCTAATTAGTTTCTACCTTGTTTTGTAGGATGCCTCCCCGACGTGTTCGACGAGCGCGATCACGCCACACAGCGTCAGTCGAGGTGCACAGCGATTCCTCAGCCGAGGGACTGGCACCTGCAGATTCAGCAGCACCACCTGCACCACCTGTGCCACAAGCACTACTAGTACCACAGGCGACACCAGTAGCGGATATAGGTCCACAGATCTTACAGGCACTACAGACTATGCTAGACAGGTTACCACCAGTGATTCCTGAGCCACGTATAGAGCCTCGTGTTGCTCCGCGAGAGGAGCCACGTGCCGAGTCACGTATTGAGCCACGTATGGAGCCCCGCGTTGATCCACTAGCGGTGAGACGTGTGGAGCCCTTCGTTGAGATTCCTGACACAACAGTAGAGGAGGTAGGGTCGGCCTCCCGAGCACGGAGCAGGAGTCCTCCGAGACTTTTGAGACAAGAACAGGTTCAGCAGGGAGTATATGAGGATGGTGTGGAAGAGCCACTTGGGAGACTTAGAGACAGAGGGGACCCTATCAGAGATCTACTGAGGCTCAACCCACCCACCTTCGCAGGAGCTACAGAGGGAGCTGTGGCCGAGGCTTGGCTAATTAGCTTAGACAGGTGTTTCGCATTGCGACCATATGAGAGCAACACGAAAGCACGAGTGGCAGTTCATCTTCTTAGGGATGCAGCAGCCACCTGGTGGCGCACAGAGGAGTGCAAGCGCCGACTCTCCGTGGATACACTCACATGGGACACCTTCATTGAGCGCTTCAATGCGCGGTATTTGTCCGAACATTATAGACAGCGCAGAATTGATGAGTTTCATGATCTACAGCAGAGGGGACTCACCGTTACTCAGTATGAGAGCCGATTTATAGAACTTTCTCGTTATGCGGAATACCTCCATGACGAGAAAATCTTAATACACAAATTCATCAGGGGGCTAAATCACGGGATATCAGGACCAGTTCGTATGGCAAATCCCCAAACCATGAGCGAGGCTGTTGAAAAGGCCCTTATATCAGAGGAAATTCAGGGACGAGGACAGAATTCACGCCCACAGTACCAGGAACGAAATCCCCAACAACAGCAAAATTTCCGAAGGCCTCAAAACACAACACAGAGAGGAGGGTATAATGCTTCATCATTACCTCCTAGGCCTCCACAGCAACAGCAACATCAGCAAAAATCCAAATTTCAACAGAGGGGACAGGGAGGACAGAACCGTGGATGGCAGCAGCAGGGACCACGCAGGGATCAGAGACAGCAGGGTTCATCGGTAGGACCCGCAAGGTCCCAGCAGTCTTACAGAGGCTCACAGGGATCCACCGGACGGACCGGGCAACAACAGTCGGGCAGAACACAGTCAGGGCAGTTACAGGTTAGGGGACCATGTTACGTATGTGGTGGGGCAGGGCATCTGGCTAGAGAGTGTCCGCAGGGATTTACTGCAGGGGGTCAGCCCCGATCAGGAGGGTCTGAGCAGACCGTAGGTGACGTGGGCAGATCTCACCACATGTTTGCAGCGGTTGATAACCGCCAGGCCGATTTTCAGGCTTCTGTCATCGAGGCAGCAGGTACGATTAGAGACTTTCCCATCTCGATCCTTTTTGATTCAGGAGCTACTGACTCTTTTTTGTCTACATCGTTAGTGGAGCGTTGCAGGCTGGTGGCTTCTAGGCAAGACATTAGGTGGGAAGTTGAGTTGGCCTCAGGGGCTAGGATGTTAGTAGATACCTTGGTTAAAGACTGTGAGATCACATTGGGACCCTTCACCACAATATGCGACCTTAGGATTATGCCATTAGGGTCTTACGGAGTAGTTCTGGGTATGGATTGGCTTGCGGCACATAGAGCCAAGCTTGATTGTCGCCAGAGAACGATTAGCTGTTTAGATGATCATGGTTCGTCGGTTGAGATAGTGGGCATTCAAAAGCCCACGGCGGTTCGTATGATATCCGCACAACAGCTTAAGCGCTGTATGCGGAGGGGATGTCAGATGTTTGCCATCACAGTCAGTGATAGAGCAGAGGATGAACCTGAGGCTACTTTAGATGATCACCCTATCCTTAGAGAGTTTGCCGATGTGTTTCCGCCAGAATTACCTGGTATGCCCCCACGTAGAGAAGTGGACTTCCACATTGACTTAGTGCCAGGTGCAGAGCCGATATCCCGCGCACCCTATAGAATGACGACCCATGAACTCACAGAACTTAAGCTGCAGTTGGAAGAATTACTTGAGAAGGGACACATCCGACCTAGCGTTTCACCATGGGGCGCACCAGTGATCTTCGTGAAGAAGAAGGATGGGTCTCTTCGTCTATGCATGGACTACAGGCAGTTGAACAAGGTGACGGTGAAGAATCGTTATCCTCTACCCAGGATTGACGACCTTTTTGATCAGATGCAAGGAGCCAGAGTGTTCTCGAAAATCGATCTAAAATCTGGGTATCATCAATTGCGCATCACGGAGTCAGATATTCATAAAACTGCTTTTCGAACCAGATATGGCCATTATGAATTCACAGTGGTACCTTTCGGGTTGACGAACGCTCCTGCAGTATTCATGAGTCTCATGAACGGGGTGTTCCGTACATACCTAGACCGGTTCGTGATCATATTCCTAGATGACATTCTGATTTATTCACGGACTGAGGAGGAGCATGTAGAGCACTTGCGTCAAGTTTTGCAGAAATTACGAGAGCAGCAACTTTATGGCAACTTGGCGAAGTGTGCCTTCTTCAGGACAGAGGTGCAGTATTTGGGACACATTTTATCAGGCGATGGCATCTCTGTAGATCCATCTAAAATTAGAGCAATCCAGGAGTGGCCGGCACCCACGAACGTGACAGAGGTCAGAAGCTTTATGGGGTTAGCTGGGTATTATCGTCGGTTTGTCGAAGGTTTCTCCAGGATAGCACATCCCATTACTTCCCTTCAGCGAAAAGGGAAGGGTTTCACTTGGACCGAGCAGTGTGAAAAGGCTTTTGGAGTCCTCAAAGAGCGTCTTACGAGCGCTCCTATTTTAGCAGTTCCAGATCCTTCGGAAGAGTTTGTAGTTTGCACGGATGCATCATTAGAAGGTTTGGGAGCCGTGCTTATGCAGGATGGACGAGCGATCGCATACGAATCGCGGAAACTAAAGACACATGAGTTAAACTATCCTACGCACGACTTAGAGCTTGCAGCTGTTGTTCATGCCTTGGTTCGCTGGAGACACTTCCTCTTAGGGCGACGCTTTGAACTCCATTCAGACCATCATAGTTTGCAGTATATTTTTACACAGCCTAATTTGAACGCCCGCCAACGACGTTGGATGGAATTCCTATGCGAATATGACTTCGATGTCCATTATATAAAAGGGAAGGAGAACGTGGTCGCTGATGCTCTGAGTCGAAGACGCCACGAGATCCAGACCCTGACCTTGAAGATGGACTTGAAGGATCGCATCTTACAGCATCTGCCGGAGGACGAATGGTTTCTTGAAGTGCAGCAGGCAGTACTAAATCAGAAGGCCCTTGAGGGCAAATTTACAGGATATACCCTTGATTCTGATGGAATGCTTCGACATCGGCAACGCATCTATGTACCCCATGCGGGTAATCTTCGTACAGTAATCCTATCAGAGGCTCATAGAGCACCCTACGCAGCACACCCAGGAGTGAAGAAGATGCATGCTGATTTACGACAGCTTTATCATTGGGCTGGGATGAGGCGTGACATTGCCGAATTTGTTGCTCGTTGCCTGGAATGTCAGAGGGTTAAGGCCGAACATCAGCATCCAGCGGGACTGTTGTACCCTCACGAGATACCTGAATGGAAATGGGATACCATTTCTATGGATTTTATCGTTGGTCTACCTATGTCATCACGTCGCCATGATGCTATTCTGGTGACAGTTGACAAGCTGACCAAAGTGGCGCATTTTTCACCAATATGTACAACATACAATGCACCATCAGTGGCAAAGGTGTTTCTTGATCAGATTGTTAGACTTCATGGGATACCTCGCCGCATTATATCTGACAGAGACTCCGTATTCACTTCATCGTTCTGGAAAGCCTTACATCAGGCGTTGGGCACACAGCTCAACTTCAGTTCTGCATATCATCCAGAAACCGATGGACAAACAGAAAGAGTTAACCAGGTGTTAGAAGACATGCTTCGCATGTATGTGATGGATCACCAGTCTAGATGGGAGGAGTACCTGTATCTAGTTGAATTCGCCTACAATAATGGGCATCATAGCTCGTTGGGTATGCCTCCTTTCCAGGCATTATATGGCAGACCATGCAGAACACCTTTGAGTTGGGATCGTATAGAGGACAGAACAGTCATCGGCCCAGAGATAGTTCAGAATATGGAACTGCAAGTTAAACAGATAAGACAGAGGCTTCTGGAAGCACAGGACAGGCAGAAAAAGTATGCTGATGCTAAGAGGACAGACCGAAGCTTCACTGTGGGGGAAAGAGTATTTTTGAGAGTGCGGCCGCACAAAAGTCCAATCCGTTACGGAAAAGGCTCTAAACTCGCACCTCGATTTGTAGGACCTTTCGAAATCTTGGAGCGGATAGGACCAGTAGCCTATCGTCTAGCCTTGCCACCTAGCCTGTCACGTATCCACGATGTATTTCATGTATCAGTTTTACGTCAATATATTTCTGACTTATCTCATGTGTTGGATTGGAGTGCTCTTCAGGTAGAGGCAGACGGACAACTGGCGTTGGAGCCAATTCGCATATTGGCTCGACGGAAGCTGGCCCTTCGAGGTCGAGAGCTGGACCAGGTTAGAGTCCAATGGGACTTATACGACGAAGTCACTGCAACATGGGAAGATGCAGAGCGATTGAAGACCCTGTATCCTCACCTTTTTGACGACTTCCAGGAGGAAGTACCGTCTTAGGGGGAGAGGATGTGAGGACCGCCCTTTCTACTACTATTGTTATGACTATTTACAGTACTGTTATTGTTACTTTCATATTTGTGGGATAGCAATTCCCGGAATTTGTCAGACTATTTAACTTTATTATGTTTTCGGGAAAACTAATTGGGTGATGTTTGGATAAGTTACTTTTCAGAAAAATGAATTAGGGATGATGGAAAAATTGTAATATGATTTTTTTAATTATGTTAAATTGTACTAAGGCATGAGAATGCATGTGTTATTTAAGTTGCTTCGGCTATGATGAATTTATGTGGTTACTGACCTTGTAATTGAGTGTGCAGGGACTACTAATCAAACCACAGATTTCGGAGATCATTCCACACCTTGTTAATTGTTATTCCCTGTTAAGCCGATCTGGTTCCACGATGAACCAAGATCTCTTTGTGTTTGATGTCATGATGTAATGTGGTCTTTCGTATGGTCGAGTGGGTTAGGTTACCCTCATGTAATATTATTTTTATAAGTAAGTGTTGTAAAGAGATTGAATTTGAAATTTCTATTTTTATTTAAATTATGAGGCCCTTTTTCTTGTGCTTTACCTTGACCTGGGGTGTCTTGTTTGGGTTAAAATTGACCCTGGGTTCTACCCCATGGGTCCAGGGGCCCATTTGGCATGGGTAACCCTTGAGTAACCTCCATCTAGTCAACTTAACCTCCCCCTGAAGTTAAGTGGCGAAAATTGGAGGTAGGAGGGGACATGATGGGTTGTACCAACACTCAACCCATCCCCTCTACTTTTCCCTAGATAAGAGATGCCATCCATTAGTAAAAGTTACCTCTTCTTTAGTAAGATTCCCCCATGTACTATGGGGACACCCATGTGAAGAAAGGAGAAAGAGGCATGGGTCACCTGTCTTGTTCCCATTTAACTCTTTTTTTTATTTCTCCCATGAGAAAGTGGAGTCACATGAAAGGATTAAGGAGTCCCCTTGGGAATGGAGAGTGACATAAGCCACCTGGACAGTATAGTGATTTTTGGGAAGGGTGAGGAGGTGACAAGTGTCACTTCCCCATTTCTCAAAATTGGAAAGAAAGAGAATTTTGGGTTATTTATTTTCAAATTTTGGGATGAGAGGGAGTTAGTTGAATTTTGGGGAAACTCTTTCATTTTGGCCTTACCAAAAATAGAGAAGTTAGTTTGGAAGATAGAGAAGAGAGAGGGAGTTGGTGGCTAAGCTTGGAAGTGAACTCTGTGGACTCTGCAACAACTTCATTCCCAGGAGGGCTTGCAAGGTTGGTCTGAATTTTACCTTTGTTATGGTAGGACTGAAATGTGTATGAAATGTGTGTAACATATGTGTTTAAATTTGTTTCTGTGGGGTTCTTGTTGGGTGTTTGACAGAGCGTCTCCCATTTGGGAGAAATGCTCATCAAGTTTGGGGTAGGGGAGGAGAGATCCTCCTCGGGTGCATACCTGTTCCATCTTTTGGGATGTTGAAAGCCTTGAGGGCATGTATCTGTGACTGTATTTTTGACTTGAGAGTCATATACAGATTTCTTGCAAAATGTGATCACACTTGGTTGAGACCAAGAGATATTTATATGAGTTCATTTATCTGTCAGGGTGACACTCTGGAGTCGAGTGTATCCACTCTCCTGCCCCTTATGAAACTCACTGTAGTTGAGTTTCCGTATTGTGTAAAATAGCCACGGGTGTATGTGTGCTTTGGGATTGTTGTTGTTTCTGTTGTGGAGTGGAGTGTTTGAATACCCAGGTGTGAGTATGGTCTCCCTAGCTCGGGGGTGACCCTCTTGCGGGTCTACGGTAGGGAGGAGAGCTAGACAAGTGGTATTTTCTTCTTTGTTTGTCTTTGATATGCAGGTTTTTCTCTTGGAGCTTTCTGGTTGGCTATTTTATGAAGAAACAGATCATCTTCTTGTCATGAGAATTAGGCCTGGATTATTTCATAGAAAGGAAGAGAGAACACCTCTCTTGTTATTGTTGTAAATTACTGATATTCTGGGAGTGAAGAAAATCACCTCCCTGGTCTTGTTATTATTGGACTTTTATTGGTTGTCATAAGTTTTCAGTTGTATACTGTTTGGGAGGAGAAAGTTCATATCTGGGAAGTTGGTATTCATGTTTGAGAAGTTGTAATATGACTGTGCTTAAATTTTTAAGTTGATGTTTGCAACCTTTGTTCAATAGCAATTTTTGTGTTTCAAGTATTACTGAAAGGAATAAGTTCGTTTTGCAACTTAATCTGAGTTGTTTACATTGAAAGTTTTGGAATTGCTTCACTAGTTGAAATGCTGATTTTCTATTCAATATTAAAATGGAAAAGACAGTTTTAAATATTTGTGTTATCCTCCCTATTTAATGGATTCTGTTAAATTAGAAGGATTAGAGGAAATCTAGCATGTAAATATAATCTGGTTGTAAATTTGCAAGTCTTGTATGTTTATAAAAATGGAAATTTATACTTTAAATGAGGGGATAGCTAATTACTTTTTGGTGAAATTGGCAGATATATATATCTAATTGTTATGACAATTTCTTATAATAGGTTGATTTGGAGAAAATGCTTAGAGTAGTGAATTTTAAAAAAATTGTGGAAATTGGTATTATAAAAATCTATAAAGAATATTTCTTTTTCTCTCAATAAATTTATAAATATATATATAGAGCTATATATATATTTCTCATTTTGAGTAATTATCATTTTAAGAAAATAAAAGAGTAATTGAAAGTAATTATAACTGTTATATATCAATATAAAAAAAAAAAGGGGGATATATATATATATATATATATATATATATATGAACTATATAAATATAGATATATATAAATATATTATTGTTGAAATATATATATATATATATATATTTATATATGAATATATATAAATATATATATATATATATATATATATATATAATATATTATTATTATAAGAACCAACGAATGGTGAAAGACTGTCAACATGTTAGCCGCGGATAAAAGAAACACAGTCGAAATTTTATTTGGGCGGTGGGGAGTAAACCCCACCGCGAGCTGTTATTACATATGGAGGTGTGGAGTGGGGCGGAGCCCCACCCACACCCCACGTCGTGGGAATGTGGGTGGGGCTCCGCCCCACTCCACATCTCCCCCCCCTCCAAACCCTTATGCCTCCCGCGAAACCTTTCCGCCGCTCTGCGGCCACCGCGAAGTCTTGCCCGCCGCTCTGCGGCCACCACACATCCCCGTCCGCCGCTCTGCGGCCACCACAGATCCCCGTCCGCCGCTCTGCGGTCACCACAGATCCCCGTCCGCCGCTCTGCGGCCACTGCCGCCCATGGCCGCCATCTGCTGTGGGTTGAAAGCAATAAAAAAATGTAGGGCTTGGGCCCTAACAAATGAATGGGTTATTTGGTAAATAAATTCAGTTTATTTTTATATAGCTCTATATAAAGGCATATATATATATATTATATATGTCTATGTATATAGCTATATATATATAATATAAGAATGATTATATATATACATATATATATATATATATATATATATATATATATATATATATATATATATATATATATATATAGTTTTTTTTAAGTTGTGGGAAACCAATTTGTTCATTATTGAGATATTAAAATAAATATATTATATGTAAGTATGTATATATATATATATATATATATATATATATATATAATATATATATATATATATATATATTTATTGGGCCCTCGTTTAAAATCGTTAATAACTATGTTTCATGGATATAGAGAAAAAAAAAATATATATATATATATATATAACAATTATAATCTCACAGGAGATGTTATTAAGTGTTGAACACAACAACCAAAGAAGCTATATTACCATGAACAGAGTTTTATAAAGTGGTGAACCACCTACACCTATTGACAACATCATACGAGTTACAAACAGTGTATGAATCGTAATTATGAGTAACAGTAACAACAGTAATTCTAAACAAGAGAAAATAAAATTATAATGTAAAGAGAGTTTAGGAATATTCAGTGATACTCTGGAAAGAGATTCTCGGAAGTTTCAACTAAAAACATACTAACAATCACCCGGAAAATGAAGAGGAAAATTACACAACTCCTTGTGCAAAAGAACACTGGAAATAAACTTATGATGCCTCCACTAACAATCCATGTGGCCATATTAATCTCAACTGTAGCAAACAATCTCATATGTAAACCTGTAAGAGGTTCCGAAGAAGGAAAAACCAACATTGGAAAACACAGAGGAGAAAATGCGCGACATATCTCACACGGGATAAGAGAACTAAGTTGACGGACCCTTCTGTCAATTGTGCTTAGGTACAAGTTGACTAAGTATTTACGAAGAGGAGGAACCTAGATCGGGGAAGATTAGGAGACTGAGTCCAGCGAAATAGTAAACCAGCCTATGTGACCGAGATCATCCTGAAATTAGGTTTAATATCAACAATAGCTGCAGTAATAACCCTGATTGACGTAAATCACGAAGAAAGGACAGGATGCACATAAAGAAAGTATAGAAAATGAAGGAGAGAGAGAGACCGAAATATAAACACACTAAATGAACTAAGAGATAGTTAAGGTAAGGGCGATAAAGATATAATCCAACTTAAGAACTTGTGGAAAGGGAAGAGAGGGCAACCAAACCGCCTTGTTGAAAATGCTAAGTCATAGGATGGGTATGTTTCAGGAAACAAGAGAGGAGACAGACAACCGTGCCTGGCTGAAAAATGACTAAATAGGGAGATCACTAGCCGGTTTAGTTGGAACAAGGCGTCGAGGGGAGTGGTTCCTCTATCAGCGAACCACGTGCGTAAATGAGTGCAGCGTAATTCCCACTAACGCCGTAAGGCATTTTGCTACCGAACATTGCCGAGGGTGCGATTTAAGAACTTGGGTAATCTCACTCTTGCAATGACGTTAGCAGCATTGTATCGACCCTCTTGTTGATCTATATGTTTCTGTTTGCACGCCATTATACTTGTATTCCGTCGATGAGTATAGTGTTTCGCCATGAGAGAACACCGTTGAGCATGCGTACGCATGCGAAAGGGGTTTTTAGGACGGTGTGAGAAAAGTTTTTCATATCTCGTGTCATAACCACATGACAGATGTGGCTATGACACGTGCGAAGTGTGTTGTGACCACAAGGAAAATGTGGGCATGACAAAAAGTTAAGGGATGGAACAAGTATACTTTCGGGAATGTTCTGGTCAGGAAAATGGTGCAGTCATGGTAGGATGGTTCACAGAATGAACTATCCAAACCGTGCAGCAAGAGTAAACACAACTGAAACAACTCAAAGAAATGGAACAAATGTAGATTCAGTCATTCAGTATATCATAGAATTCAAAATAGAGATCTGTCGGCAACATGCGGGCTTACAATTAGGGCTCACAGGGTTGATTATATACATGTGCAAGATAAAGCTTTGAGGTTCCTTTGCACAAAATCTAAACTATCAGATCTTTCTTATGTGAATAGCTATCTTCCTAAGGATCTATTACATCAATATATATCATTTCTGGACCAATCGATTCCTCTGCATTAGCCAAGGAAGGTCACAAACTCCAATGAAGGGCTATAATGTGTTCATAGATAGGTCGGACCTAAATGCATAGAACACTTCCTCAAATGAATGGAACAATGAATGGACCCTTGGGGAAGGTCGACCATGAACCAAAGAACATTGAATGATGTGTCAATGAGATCTGTAAGTCAAGGAATGATTCACAAGCCTTCTCCTTTAGCTGATTATCAGGAACTCTGCTTTGAGAAAATAGTCAACTTATGATAGCGATATCTTTCCGGTAACTAATCCAAATGCTCTAAATTCTTGATATGATGTAGATGAATGAATGTAGATACTAAGTCCAGATCCGCAAGATGTGAAAAGCAAAAACTGGACCACAAGTTGAAAACTGCTACTGACTGAACTGCCTGAATTGACTGGAAAATGAAAGAATTGAAATGCAAATGTTTTTGGTTCATGCAAGATTTATCTTGAACCAGGGTGCTCCTGCATCAGAAAAAGAGCATCATGGGTCAAATTTTGGAGGTTCAATCCAGAATGGAGCAGGGAGACTTGTCAGAGGAGTTATAGGCTTTGGATATCTCTCTCTCTAAAGACTAGATGTTGACGCTGAGGGATGAGGTATATTGGAAACATAAGTCCAAGGTACAATGGCTAAAAGAGGGGGACAAAAACATGTCTTTCTTCCATTAGTCAGCTCTGAGGCATAGGAAGAGAAACTCTATTAGTAAACTTAAGGATGAGAATGGGGATGTGATGGAGGATGATGCAGAAAGTGAGAGGTTGGATTCTAATAACTTTGAATCTCTCTTGGCTGTTCATCATGTCAGTGTCCTAGGGGAAGAAAATGAGTCCCTTCTAGACTTCATTCCTACCATATTGTTTGACGAAGACAACTCCCTTCTAACTAAACCAATTACAGAGCTGGAGTTTAAGGCAACTGTCTTCTCTATGGGAGCACTCAAAGCTCTAGGTCTGGATGGGATCCCCTCAGATTTTTTCGAAAACTTTTGGCATGTTACTGGGAAGGATGTTACTAACATGGCCAAAGACTTCTTTTAGACTGAAAGACTCTTGCAACAGTTGAACATCACATTTATTGCCTTGATTCCAAAGAAGACTGACTCTACTTCCATGATGAACTTCAGACCAATCAACCTTTGCAATACAGTGTACAAAATCTTCACCAAGATTTTGGTCTTTAGATTTCAACCTCTTCTGGACAAACTCATAGCCTCCAATCGGAAAGGTTTTGTTGTGGACAGACAAATTCTAGATGTGGCCATCACCACTCATGAGATCATTCACTCAATTTCCAAAAGCAACACCCTAGGTATGATATATAAATTGGATATTTCTAAAGCCTATGATAGAGTCAAATGGGATTTTCTAATTAGGGTTCTTAGGAAATTTGGTTTCAAGATCGGGTGATCAACCTAGTGAAGGAGTGTATCTCCACTATTAGATTAGTTGTGTTAATCAATGGTTCCCCCAGATGTTTTTTCCCCTCAGGGAGAGGTCTCAGAGACCCTCTTTCCCCTTATCTCTTCATCTTGCTAGCTGAAGTGCTTGGTAGGAATGCCTATAATTTGCTAGTGTAAGGGAATCTTCAGGGCATTAAGCCTACCTCCACAGCCCAGGTGTCGGTCATTCAACAGTTTGTGGATGACATTATATTGTTTTGAATTGCCTCTATGGTTAAGGCTAGAAGGTGGAAAAGCCTTCTCAATGCTTATGAAGGGGCCTCTGGGCAGAGCATGAACTTTGAAACAAGTCACATCTATTTTCTAAATCCCTAGGAGGACTTACAATAAAAAATTACCAAATCCTTGGGCTGCTCTAGTGCGAGGTTGCCTACTACCTACCTTGGCCTTCTGATAACGATCACAAAAGTCACCCCACATTATTGGAACATGATTATGGAAAGATTACAGAGGAAGCTTGCTGGGTGGAAAGGAGATTTACTCAGCCAAGCCAAGAAATCTCAACTCCTTAAAGCCTCCCTTCAAGGCATACCTACCTATTTCCCAAGTTTGTTCAAAATCCTGAGATATGTGGCTGAGAAGATTGAGAAAATTCAGAAGAAATTCCTCTGGTCTGGGGTGGAGGAAAAAAGGAGAATTGCATTGGTCAGCTGGGAAAAGGTCTATACTCCTAGATGTTAGGGGAGCTTGGGTTTAAGAAGAATCCATTTCATGAATAGGGCCCTTATGTCAAAGATAGGTTGGAACCTGATTCAAGGTAATAAGGATTGGGGTGATATAATGACTGCTAAGTATCTTAATGGAGAGGGAGGTTGTAAGCTGCTAGTTGATCTTGGACTTCCTAAAGGTTTTGTTATCTGGAATGGGGCCCTCAAAACTCATGGTCTCCTTTGTAGAGGCATCAGATGGAAGATAGGGGATGACATGAATGCCAATTTTTGGGAAGATAAATTGTTGAAAGACCTTCCACTCAAAGATTTGGGCTATGGTAGACTTTCTGATAAAACATGCAGGTTCTTTGGTTGTAAAGTGGCTAATTACATCAGAAGTTATGGGGGCATCAGGAGTTGGAAGGGTATCATGGACTGTGTCACTGATCAAGATGAGGATAAAGAGGTGTCCCTTCAACTTCAAAGGGAATTGGTTAATTTTAGGCTCTCCCTTCTCCCTAAACAAGATTAGATGATTTGGGATAAAGACAACAAGGGCTTGTTTATTGTGAAGAGTGCCTACAGTCTGCTATTAGACCCTGGGGAGGATAGGCTATGGGGGAAAGTTTGGCTCTCTAAAATTTTACCTAAAATCAACTTCTTCTGGTGGACCCTAATGCATAAAAAAATCCTAACTCTTGATAATTTGAAGAAGAGAGGCTTTCAAATACCAAACAAGTTTGTTCTTTGTGGTGAAGAGGAAGAGATGGTCACCCACCTCATTTTGCACTATAACTTTGCTTGGGAGGTTTGGAGTCTTATTATGTAAAGGCTGAATTTGTGCTGGGTTTTCAATGAAAATATGATGGCCTTGGTTAGGGCTTGGAGGTCCCCCTTCAGATCTACATTTCCTATTGTTAAGGAGCTACGGCTACAAATTTCCCCTCACCTGTCCTAGAATTTGTGGAAGGAGTGGAATAACAAAGTTTTCATGGAAAAGTTTAGAACCCCCTTAGAGGTTTTCCAAACCTTCTTCAAACTACTAGTGGAGAATATCACTTCCTATAAATTCAAAGCTTTTGAGAACCCTCTAGGAAAGGAAGAGCAGAGTTTTTTGAAACAATTGACTATTAGCCCAAACATCTTCTAGGTTGACAATTCTAAAAAGATAGCTAGAGCTAAAACTAATTGAACCTTGCCCTAAAAAGGCTAGTTCAAGTTCAATTTTAACGGGGCTGCTAAAGGGAACCTTGGGGTTGCTAGTGGAGGAGGCATAATTAGATCTGATTCAGGAAAGTTTGTTGCTGCTTACACTGGGGGATTTGGTATTAAAAGAAACAATGAGGCCAAATATTTATACATGTTGTGGGGCATCAAAATGGCTATCTCCTTGAACATTAGACATCTTCATGTTGAAGGGGACTCACAGTTAATTGAGAACGTTGCTCTCGGTTCAACGAGTATAGGTTGGTAGCTGGAGGACATTATAGGTGATATCTGGTTGCTCCTCAATGACATGGAGGAGTACAAGTTTTCCCATATCTATAGGGAGGGTAATGTTGTAGCAGACTCTATGGCAAACCTGGGAAGTAACAATGATGGTTGGCAGTGTTGGAGGCTTGTGTCTAGGCTGCCTAGTAGGATTCAAACTCTCATTAAGCAAGATGGAAGCAGGTACACAAGTTAGGTATTATGGGTTCTTCACCATCTACATACTCTGGTTGTGTGGAAGTGGCTACTTTTCCTTGATAGGCAATAAGTATTCAAACGAGCTTGTAGCCATTGGGATTCAAACTCAGAGTGGTGGGAAAAGAGTTAGTACTTTTCAAACTTTTTAGAGCGGCAAGGAAAAGTGATGAAAGGAACTGACTAGGAGATCCATAAAGATGCCAAGGTGGCATGCGAAAGGTGAGAGGAAGGCTTCAAGGACAAGTTGGCTTGGCAGTAAGCTGAGGTGGAAAGACACTGGGTGGCAGGATGATTGGATGAGAGGCTAGCTTGAAAAGAAGCCAAGGAGGCACGTGAAGGGTTGGTGGGGTGATAAGTTGATAGGTTGGATTGAAAGATCGCTGAGGTGGCATATGATAGGAGGATGGGACAATCAATAGAAAGGATGGCTTAGGGGAAATTATTTCCCTTCAGTCCTCATGTCCAACGATCTTCTTTTTCACATGAGGTGGCAGGCGCGGGCCTTTCCTTTCTCTCTGGCTGCATAGATTACTAAACTTGAAGATGGTTGGCGACATTGTTAAGATTGAACCAACCTCTTCTAAAGATATTTGACAAGACTCTACAGTCTGGCATATTATACTAGAGGGGGATGTGGCTCCATTCCTTGACATGATGATTGGTCATGACGAGAGTTTGTTACACTAGTTCGCGGAGTCATGGGATGAGGACTCCAGGCAAGTCCATTTGGAGGGAATTAGTTTCAAATTCTCTGAGGAGGTGATAGGGCAAGCCACAAGACTCCCCACCAAAAGAAAAAACATAGTCATCGTAGCAAGGTGCTAGACCCTAAAATATGGGGATTTTCTTCCATGAAGGTTAGCCTATTGTGAAACTCCATGGGGGGTTCAAAAGGGAGAAGTTGCCAATGCCATGGGGACAAATTTGTCTAATGATCATGAAATATTTCACTCTGGAGGGAAGATTCGAGGTATTTTACCACTATTAATTTATGTTGCTTAATCACTTTAGGAATAGGATGGAGATTAGTTTCCCCTTTTTCCTGTTGTCTTCTCTGGAGAATTCTATTAAGTCTACCAAGGATATTTGTGTGAAAAACACTAACTACCCTCTCATCCCCATTCACCAAGGCCTAATCCTGAGGCTGTACCACTCTCATTTGGCCTTGTTCCCCTCAAAACAAATTAAGGTTAGCCTAGTTGAGAATACCTCGTCAACCCTATCTCCTATTGCTAAAGGTAAAGCCAAGAAAACCATTGGGACCCCTAAAATCTCCCCTAAATACCCAAAGGGGGGCCCAGAATTGAAGAATGTAGTACCCCTATTGGGTCCCCTACTCCTGATTCCAAGACTAAGTCCCCTAAGAAAGGTAAACTTGAGACCCCTAGTCAGGAGATTGAAAAGGAGATGAGGGTGTCTTCTAAGAGGGACCGGAAGGTTGTGGAAGATGAGGGTAATGTGCAGTCTAAGAAAGCTAAAACCAGGAAGGAGGACCTCAATATGGTTGAGAAGCCTATGAAAGTCATTGACTTGTACTTAGGAACTAAGTAGGTGGGGAGTGATGATGGGGGTGGTACTGGTAAACAGGGTGTTCTTGGTGTGCGCAGGTCCAATCATATTGCTGGAATCCCATCCTCTAATCCCCAGGGAGTGGAAATTTTTGATGATTTTGAATTTGTCAAGGACACCATTGGGTAGGGTGAAGATGAAACGCCCACCAAATCCATGCATGAAGATGAAGGAGCGAGCCACTTTGTCGAGTTGAACAAGCCCAATGAGGAGGAGATAGAGGAGGCTTCTGAGGAAGCCCGAGGCCGGAAGAAGAAGGGAAGCTGCTTGTTGTGTGTCAAGCCTACTGATGAGCTGGTGGTGCTCAAGGCAAGGATGGATAAGATGTAGAAGAAGTGGTGAATAATGACTAAGTTTTCTACCAAGGCTCTTCATCACACAGCCTCAGTGTTTGTTATTGTTAAGGAATTCTACGACAAGGTCAGAGATGTGGGGTGGATAGCCTTGGTGATTATAAGGATATGGTTAATTTCTTGGCTAAGTAAGGGACGATTGATAGTCCTTAGTGGTTCTGCTAGTTTTTGTGTTTTTGATTAGTCTCATTTTTTGTCTGCTATTTCTGTGTTGTTAATGTACTGTTTCTGGCACGATTGAGGCCTTTTTGCCCCAAGGGCTACTTTGTACAGGGTTCAGGACCCTTTTTTTTTTTCTGAACTAATAAAAAACATATGCATCATTTTCTCATCAATTTCCCCTAATTCAAGATTAATTAAATAATTCCTAATTGTTTAATTAATTTCATCTTGTCATCAATTTATTCCCCCTTTCAATAATAATTGAATAATTTCAAATTATTTAATTAAATAAATCTTACCCTCCAACTTTATTCTTCTATTTCACATTAATTAAATAAACCTATTGTTTAGAATAATAACTTAACATTTGTAATAAATCTTAATAAAAAATATAAATAAAATAAGGAGTGAAAATGTGCGCATGGAGTCTGGGAGCTCAAGCTCTTTGCGATGATGGAAGTGTGGAGGTGAGTGCGGGAGGAAGGAAGCGACAGTCTAGTGTGAAGGCCTCAGTTACAAACAAAGGAAAATAATTGGTAGGTACCAGGAAGGGAGGGAGATGCATAGCAAGTGGGGAGGGACTCAATAGGTATGCCCTTTGCTATGGTTTTGCTCTGTCAAATATTGCTCCACCCAATCCAACTGCGCATGCTCTACGGTTTGATCCTTTGGGGTCATCCAAGACTAGAAAGTCACTTGACACTGGGTGTGTGCCCCCAGATTTGGATCCAAAGGTTCTTGCAGCCTACAAAAATAAAGTAAACCCTTATCATGAGTACACAACCTTTTGCATGGAGCAGATTCGATAGGCCAACCCGTCCCCTCTGGTGTCTGCGCCAGGCTCACCTTCCTCGCCTACTAGGGATCATGTCTCTCCTCTCGGTGGTTCTACTTTTTTCATCGGGGATTTGGAGGTGGTCCTTGCTGAAGACCCTCTAGATTATTGCATTTCTGATGGCTGCATCAAAGAGATTATCAAGGATTTGGGTAAGCACTCCTTAATTTTGAGATGCTTATGCAAGCGTCCATCTTCAGCTTCCCTTTAGGATTGGGTCAAAGAAAATTGGAGCAACTTGTCCTTCCCAGTGATTGAGTCCTTGGATTTTGGTTTCTTCCTACTTTCTTTCAACTTTGCCACAGACTGTGATTTCATGGTAAAAAATGGCCCCTAGTTTTTTAAGCACTTAGGCATTTTCATCTCTCCATGGACTCCCTTCTTTGACCTCACTACAGCCAAACACATGTTCCTCTTTGGATCATTCTTTATAACATGCCCCTGGTCATGCAGAATGTGGATCTCATCAGTGATCTGATTAATCAAGTTGGCTCCTTTGTGAAGCTTGACGTAGCTGAGATGGCTCCAGATCACAAGTTTTTAAGGGTCTGTGCAATGGTTGACATCTCCAAACCCCTCTTTCACTCTATCATGATCCACTCTACTCATGGAATTTGGACTCAATTTTTAAATTTTGAAGGATTGCCTTTTCGATGCTTTCGGTGCAATATGCTGGGACATAAAATTGAGGCTTGCTCTCTTCAATGGAAGGTTGGTTCAAGGTTTGTCTATCTTAAAAAATGGGTTAAGAAAGCAGGTTCTTCTAATGCTGACTTCATTTGGTAGAATCATGGAAAGTTCTTTTCTTCTGAGTCTGAGCCTCCGGTGGTGCCCACTTCTCCACTTGTTGCTCCATTAGACAAGACTGATGATGAACCTTTATCTGTTTCAAAGGATGATGGTACAGATTATGAGGGCAATTACCCTTTCATAGAAGAATTGGAAGAGAACTTTGAGCCCTTTGAACCCGCCTTCATTTTGGCTCCTCCTCGAAAGCTCAGGATTGCTCAATGGGATAGCAGTAAAACTAATCTAGATTGTAGGACTTCTAGGAAAAAAAGGTTGAAAAAGCGATGGGGAGAAACTTCACTTGGAAGGAATGGAGGTGGTGGAAGGAGGCTCTCAGTGGACTATGGAGGCCCTCCTTTCTCAGCATGGGTTAAAATTCTAGCTTCTCTATGAGTTTGTGAGATGGCCTTGTGGGCTTTGCTTCTGATTTCTTTTGTTTCTACTAGAATGATGTGTATTTCTTCCTCCTCTTAGTCTTTTTAGGTTATTCTCTCCTCTTCTTGCATCTCTTCTACTCCTCTCTTCATTATTCTTGGCCTGTTTGGCCTTGTTCTCATTTTTTATGTTGATTATATTAAAAACTTCTTATGGATATAAAAAAACCTATTGTTTAAATAGTTCATCACTAATTCTTCTATTCTACAAATAATTAAATAATTTCAATCATCTAATTGGCTAATTATTCCTCCAAAATTAAATAAATTACTCTAATTTATTTAAGTTGACTTTTCTTATCTCCTAAATAAATTTATTTATTTAATTTCTAATTTATCTTCTCATCTTCTAAATTTATCTTTTTCTTCTAAATATCTTCCATCCACATAAATTAAATAATTTATTATTTAATTTTATCCATTGCATGTCAAAAAGCAAATCATGCATTCAGTTTAATTGGCTTTAAATCTTTGTTTTTATCAATCAACTCATTTAATAGAAAATCAATTCTATTTTATGAAAATCAAATCACTATTTTTATTCAAGAAAATAATTAACTCTTTAAATAAAGCTTTTTGCATGTACACATGTCATGTGCACATTCCTTCAAGCCTTCTCAAATTATCTCAATTGTTGATTCAATATAGTTTTCTCCACCGTTGATCGAATTCTTTTAAAAGCTATAAATACGCCCCTTCACTCATTCACAAACCCTCCATGAACTTTTAGCTTTTGGCATTCATATCTCCAGCGCTTTGAAGCTTTCATTGTGCACATTGCATTCATTGAGCTTGTTGGTTTTTTTTTTCTGAATCAGCATTAGGGTTTGCCACTTCTAATGCACAGGCAGATTCAGCCAACTAATACAGGAGGTTGCGTGAGCTCCTCCCCTTCACTTCTGGTTCTGCCGCACCAAGGGGGGTATCCCTATAACTCAACATGTAACCTTGACTAGCTCAAAGATAGAAAGATCTAACTTGACAACAACAGGCAGCATACTCTCATGTATGGACCAAGATCTGTATGATAGATCACAAGGTGGGCAACGTTCTTGGACATATATGTCTGGTTAGGGATGAGAGCATGCAAGGGTTTCCTACTCCTAATCCTACAACTAACAGATGGAAGGGAGAGATGGTTTGAAATGGTGTTTGGATGCAAACCTGGACCTGGTGTATAACCTCAACACAGAGCTAGATTGGTGCCTATCCAGGGCTTGGAGTCGGTAGACATACACCTGTGAATGATCAGCATAAATAGCTAAAACTAGATTTCAGGGGGATACACATGATACCTGCCTTACAGATATCTCCCAATACAGAGTGTTAAGCTGTCGATACTTATGGCATCCCTATTGCAGGAAGAAAGATACATGCAAAACTGGAGACAGAATTAGCATAACACATGCAAACATAGCATTATTCATATAAGATTAACCATGAAATCAGTGGATTCATGCCAAAACATACAACAAGAGATACATAAACTCACAAGTTTTGCTGCACAGAGCAACCAAAACTAGTTGTATCTTATTACAGAGCCAAAATGTCCCGTTTTCAACAACCTAAACAATGGTAACACAGTCTGCCTATATTGGCCAGAAAGTGTACCACAGCAATTAATTACATGGTTGACCAAAAATCCTGGCAGATACACAGTATCAGAAAAATGGCGCTCAACGCATTACCAGATTGGCGCCCAAACATGAATGCAGTAGGTGGGGAGGAGACAGGAAGAAACCTCGAGCCCTGCGCCACTGTCCATTGATGTACACCTTCAATCGGATACCAGATCCGTCCACGCCATCGCCCATACCTCTTCAACAATCGCCATTAATGCTCATCTACCTCGCAGCCATCGGGAAAACATCAAACAGTGCACCGCAACCGTTTCCCGCCAAGATACATCATCATGATATTTGAAAATATGCAGGATCGAATTATCCCACATGCACCCCGCAGCAACCTCTTCAACACTTTATATACTAGGCCACGAGCATATATGATGTCGGTGCTTTTGCTCCCGATGACACTAGTATAAGCCCTCATCATCATCCTCCAACAACATGATATCCTGTTGCTTGAAATATCACCCTGACGTCAGCATCATCATCGCAATATCACCTACATGATAATCACCTTCATCGGCACAACCTAATGCATCGGAGGAAGATCCTCCTGCTTAGTCGATACCAAATGTCTGGCCGATGAACATCCTGATGACGTAACTGTCATATCTTGCTGACGTCATCAGCATATCTACCTATCGCGCACCTCCTCATATCCGGATGACGTCATCGTCATGTTTGCGAATATCGGGGGATCTCCACAAGATGATCAGTGTTAGAAATATGACCCCCCTGGACCTTGATGACGTCACCATACATCGGCATCAGGATGATATTCGGAAGATAACCGGATATTTGGAAATATCATCTTGATGCACACATATCATGCTGCACTGTAGCTCCACTATAAGATCGGGGTGATATATGAATATGTGACTGATATTTGAAATGATCACCCCCATTGGACAATGCATAAAGCTGACAGGCGAATATCTCCCTTCGGAAATATCATGATGCAGACAGGTAGAAAAACGGATATCACCCTGACATAAGAATGATGTCAGCATCATCAGGGTGATAAAACAACGAACATGAAGTGATAAAACAACATCAGGATGATCTTGACTAAGATCACCCGATGTTCAAATATGATGACCCCGATGAAGATCGGATCATACTTAGGACTTTGCAGCAACATCATCAGGATGATCTTAACAAAGATCACCCGATGTTAGAATATCACCCCAGTGAAAGATCATGCAGGCAGAAAATATGATGACCCTCGCAAGCAACACGGCGATAACTGGAAATATGATGATGATGACCTCCTCCAAAGAAAAAATGATGTTGATGTTAAAACATGCTAAGGAGGCCCAAAGACTCAGAACCTTTTTGGATTTCTTGGGAAGGTGCCTACATGAAAATTGCTAAAATAACCGACAGTGAAATCAGGCACCAACAGAGCTTATCATCCATTCATGTTTTTTGCTACCATTTTTATGCAAAGTAATAAAGCAATCCACATTTAAACCAAAGAATACGGTAAGATCTTTATTATTTTGCATTGTTTCATTGTTATTGTCCTTTGATTATTCTTTGAGTTATGGTTGATTTTGGATTTGGATCTTTGATTATTATTGTTTCCTTTGCTTTCCAATTTCATCATATACATGTGCTGTTAGATTTTATTAAAAACACATGGAAAGTGGGTCATCCAGGGGAGTTTCAGGGTCACCTATGGGGATCCTGGGTCACCTAAGGGGAGATTCAAGGTCACCCAAGGGGATATGAAAATAATAGGGGGTGACTCATAAAGGAAGAATAGAGAGACAAAATCTATGATGGGGAATGATTTGGGAGGTCAATTGGAGGCATTTGCAAGGTTGAAATGGAAGAAAGGGGCTTAGGGAAAGTGAATTTCCCATCTTATGATGTGGAGGGTCAAATCGACAAGGTTAGAAATCAACAAGAATGAATTGTTAACAAAGGGGAAACAAGGAAGATGTAGGACCATAGAAGCTAAGCTAGGTGGTAGGGGAAACAAAAACAAGATGAAAAACTTTGATCCACGTGTCACCAAGAAGAATGATGCTGAGAGATCATAATTACATTCTTACATGTACGTGATTAGGACTACAACTCATCATCAGATTACCATGTAGGCCCATGCACTTTTTAGTGCTTAAAGACATGAACACCCAAACTAGATGCATTCATGAAGACATTAAAAATACTACTTACCATCTTGCCATGCAAGAAAAATATATTAAAAATTTGAAGCAACATTTGAAGCACTCCAAGATGCCATAGAGAATAAATATTGGCTTGCCTATGCAACATGTTCAAATAGATGATGCTTCCTTCCAATTCATTTGAAAAAAAGTGATATTAAATCCCCCACCAACATACAATGGAGTATATGAAGAGCTAAAGCCTTGGCACATATTTTAGAAAAATACAAACAAGAATGGATTGGTATGAGGTTTAGACTTTCCCTTCTTCTTGTCCCAATTCACCCATTGTTATATCAAAGTATAACTTATAGTATTTTGAGGTATGGGAGGATGTTACTGAAGAGCATAAGGGACATACAAATCTATCCAAAGAGAATTGGGACTCTTACTTAAGAGAGTATGACTGCAATACAATTTGGGATGGATTAAACAAGAGAAAAGAACAAGACGCAACAATGAATCAACAAGCACAATCTTCCCAATCATAAAGGAACAAAAAGAAGAAAATATATAGGAGGACCTACAAAAACTTAGGCATGAGGGAGATAATGAGGCCATAAATTGCCTTATTTTTTGATATAACAGAGTAACTCCTTTTCCCCTTTCCTATACCCATTAATGTGGATTTAAGAGTAACCTAGGATTTATTACTTGCTTAAGATGAAATAAGATATATATACCAGTTTTATTTTGTTTAATCATTGATGTTTCATTATTGATATTATAACCCTTGTGCTTGGACCAAAGATGTCTATTTTTATGTAAACAAGATCAATTTTGACATATAAAGAAAGACATAAAGACTAGCTCCATAGATTGGATTTTCTAAGGGAACCCCAGAGTTGCCACCAAGATAGCTCCAGACTCTCATCTTTGAATACTTAGCTCTAGAGATCTAGCATTGACTCCAAAAAATAGAAAGTAGCACTAGAGAGCACTGACAACCACTAGTTGTAGGGTAGAAGGCACCGCAACTCTATCAACTTCCAAGTTCTAAAGTTATAGTAGAATCCTTTATTTACAATCAATCAATCAGTCAAAGGATCAATCACCAACATGTAGCTATGTTTGAGAAAAACATAATGATAAATGCAATCCAATTTTGAATTATCACTCCCCACATTTCATGAAGAAATCAACTAGATATCAATAGATCATTCATTATAATAAACCCACCTTTAATGTTCAGTTATAGTTTAAATTCTAGAGTTTGAGTAGAAGTAAAGTATCATTATATACATAAGCATGATAGCTAGATTGTAGGAGTAGTTGAGTTTTTCTATGAGTCTTCTTAGGAAATTTGGTAGAGATTCCTAAATAAATAATCCTTCTAAATCGAAAGTAGGATTTAGAAAAAGTTAGTAAGAAGTTAGCAACAATTTTTGAAACAAAGCACACAATCTGTCTTTCAATAAAAATACAGTATGGATTTGCAATATTTGTTACACTTCATGAACCAAATTAGTGTTTAAGTATCTGAGTGCATTAGCTCATAATAATATCATTCCTCTAGAGGAGCAAGGGACACTCACCTAGGGAAAGAAAGGTGGAAAATGGTATCTTGTATTTAATGTTTTGTGTGATTTTATTTATAGTCCATAGTCTTACTATGTGTAGTCGTTGTTAGTCCATAGTTCACACTATTGTATGTTTCTTAGTCATTGTCTCTGATATCCTATAGATGTGCAAAATATTTTAGTGTTTTCTTCAAATAGTTCCTTTTTATCTAGTAAAATAATTGTTTCTTGTTTCATACAACACTATTTAGAAAATGGCTTTCAAAAAATAGAAAATTCCAAGATTTCCTTTGATATTAGTAGTTTAGCTTTTCTTTTCCTACAATATTTATTATAGTATAAGCATTCAATTTCATATATTAACCTTTCTTTCAAAAATTTCAATTTAGCATAAGCATTTGAATGCCTAGATTAACTTGCTGATAAGGGCGTGGTTCGATGATTAAGTCACTCGGTTGTAGTGGTGGCCACCAGAGTTCAAACCCCCAATGGGCCAACAAGCTCGTAGGCTTTATGCCTTCGCTGGGCCAATGAGCTCACGGGTTTGAAGTGTTCTCTCTTGGGGATGAGGTCCCCCCTGTTGTGGCCTCACTGGTTCATAGCTTCAGGAAAAAGCTATTGCAAATATGTGCCTAATCGGTGTTGTCATTGATGTCAACATATCCTTGTTGCCATTGGTGTCAACTATATCCTATTTTGTTGTCTATTTAGAAGACTAGAATGTTGAGGATATTGAGAAAATTACTGAAGATCAGTGTATGTGGACCATATGGCTATGTAGAGGATTGTCTGAAGTAGCTCTAGTTAAGTTTTGAGAGGTCCGCATGAAGATTTGAAGAAGATATGGTCATCTGAATTGAACTGAGTTTTGCTGTGTTCAGAAGAGACAGAGTGACAGTAAATTGGTCTGGATTGCTCCACATTAAAATATTATGATCTACGGTTCTAGAAGTATGTTTGGGAAGTCAGTGTGTATCATCAACTCTAGTGGTTCGTGGTTTGGAGGTCCACAAGCAATCTTTCTAGTGTGGCAATCATGGAAGATAGTGTTATTAAGGTTCCAAAAGAATATGCAAGTGATTCTGTTGATTTGAAGTAGTGCAGATATTATTGCTGAATTCATTGTGCTTGTGGGGGTCTCTGGATCATGTGCCTACTGTGTTGGAGGTCCGCATTGAAGATTGAGCTCGTTGATGAAGATTTCTTCTTTAGTGTTGCTATTTTTCCCAGTCTTGACCAACGAGATGATTCAAGCATGTTGTGGTGATCTAAGAGCAATTCTATGGAGCATGGTGTGTTGATCAAGGAATATTTGAGTCCCAGTTATGTTTGGCCGACAACTTAGTGATTCGCATTAAGTCAGATGTTTGGAGTGCCAACCTTGATGTTTATTCCAAGGTTGATGAAGCATATAAAGGCATGCAGTTGAGTTATGGAAAATCATCCTTGTGTGAAATAATCAAATCCTAAGAAAGGATCAGAGGCAGAGTAGAGAAGAGGAGGAGCAGAGGAACAAGAATAGTAAAGGATGAAGTGATAGTGAAGAAGTATTTGGGAGAAGAGAAAAAGTTTTATGAGCATTCAATGAGACTGAACCAGGCATGAAGAAGATGCTATTTCTTAGTTAATTCCTTTTGTATTAAACATAAATTATGTATGCAGTGAGCCTCTTTTGAGCAGTGAGCTCTGGACAATGCACCCGAAGGCAAGTGCCTTCCCATTTTCAAGTACTTTTAACAGGGTACAAATCTTGTGGGTTAACCCCCATTGTGGTTTTCCCTTAACCAAGTTTCCACGTTAAAAATCTTGGTGTCAAGTGTGTTAATTGTGTTTCTTCTCATGTGTTATTGTTTCATGCTTTAAATGTTTACATCATTAATCTGTTTGTAAGTCGTGAAAGAAGATTAAAAGGAGAAAAGGTTAATTTTATGGGACAATTGATTCACCCCCCCTCTCAGTTGTCTGGCCTAATTCCAACAATTGGTATTAGAGTAAATTTCCTTTGAAAGAAGCTTGACCACTTGAGGAGATCCAAAATGTCGACTTACAAGAAAGACAATCTGATATTTGATGGAACAAATTACACTCTATGGAAGATGTGCATGCAGTGTCATTTGCAATGTATCCTACAACTCCAGATTAAATCAAAGATGCTGAGAACAACACTTGAGCTATAGAAGCCTTGTTGTGTGCCCTGTCTGATACAGAAATGACAAATGTACTGGAATTGAAAACCGCGCATGAAATTTGGGAGAAGTTGGAAACACTGCATGAAGGTGATGAACATGTCAAATGTGCCAAGCTACAAAGCCTAAAGGGTAGATATGAAAGCGTAAGGATGAGTGAAGATGAAAATATTACCTCCTACATGGTAAAAGTGAATGAACTTGTGAACGGTATGAGGTGTGCTGGTGGAAAATTGGAAAAAATAGAAATTGTTTCCAAAGTGCTCAGATCCTTATCTCTGGCCTACAAGCATAAAGTTGTTGCCATTGAAGAAATCAAGACTGTGACAACTATTACAAGGGATTAGTTGGTTGGTAAACTTTTAGCATTTGAAATGAGTGAGTTTGGTGATTCTCTTCCTAAGTTTGAATCTACATTTAAAGCCAGTATTCATGGAAAACAAAAATATGATCCGAGTGAAAGCTCTTCAAGAAGATCTAATGGATTCAACAGGACAAGGAAGGATCTTGAAGGTGATGAAACTAAGTTCGATGAACTTGAAGTCCTTTTTGCCAAAAGATTACCAAGAGGATCTAGTAAGTATGAAGGAAAGTTGTCATTCAAATATTTTTCTTGTAATAAGATTGGTCATTTTTCCTCAAGGTGTCTAGAGAGGGGTTCAAGGCCAAACCCTAACAGACCTAGAGTTCAGAAGAAATGCTACTATGTCCAAGAAGCTAGTGAAGGAGTCACAGATGATGAATCTGATCATGGAGGTTCCACTGAAAATGATTGGGTATTCATTGCTATTAAAGAAGAAGATCCAGTGCCTACTGAATCTACTAGCTGTGCAAATGTGGAAAGTGTCTTGGCTGCTCAGGTTGTAGAAAAAGATGAATGGGTAATTGACAGTGGATGTTCTCATCATATGAATGGTGATAAAAGTAATTTTGTAAGCCTTGAAAAATATGAAGGCAGAATTGTGAAATTTGGAGACAACTCAGCTGGTAGAATCTGTGGCAAAGGATCCATCTCTTTTGATGGTAAGAATAACACTAATGATGTTCTGTATGTGGAAGGATTGAAGCATAATATTCTTAGTGTTGGACAGTTGGTTGACAAGGGTTATGATCTCTGATTCAAGGATGGAAAATGCAAAATCTTAGAAAGATCCATAATTGAAATTGCATCTGGTACTCAGACTAGAGGTAACATCTTTCATTTAAGTAGTTCTAGCAAAAGTTGTTTGATTGCTCAGATTGATCAGAGTTGGTTATGGCACAGGAGAATGTGTCATGTGAATTTTGATAACATTGTCAAGATAAGTTCTACTCAAGCTATGAGAGATCTTCCAAAACTTGTGAAACCTGCTAATAGCATGTGTAGAGAATGTCAATTGGGTAAACAAAATAAAATTCATTCAAACGTAAAGAACAATTTTCAAGTGGATGGCTGGAACTTGTGCATATTGATCTATGTGGCTCTACTAGAATTAGGAGTGTGCAAGGAGACATATATTTTATGTTGTTGATTGATGATTACTCCCGAATGATGTGGGTAACCTTTTTGAAAGAAAAATCAGAAGCTCTTGACAAGTTCAAGGTGTTCAAGGTTATGGTGGAAAATGAGATTGGTGAAAAAATAAAGTGTTTGAGATCCGATAGAGGTGGAGAGTTTACTTCCGGTGAGTTTAATACATTATGTGAAAAGCATGGAATAAAAAGGCAGTTATCTTCTCCTAGAACTCCTTAGCAAAATAGAGTCGTGGAAAGAAAGAACTGGACCATTCAAGAAGCTTCTAGGACCATGATGATGGAAGAAAATGTTCCACAAGTCTATTGGAGAGAAGCTATGAGTACTGTTGTCTACACTCTCAACCGGGTGTAGATCAAAGGTAATTCTAGTAAGACCCCTTATGAACTATGGTTTGGTCATCCTCCTACTGTGAGATACTTCAGAGTTTTTGGTAGTAAGTGCTATATCAAAAGAGATGAGGATCTAGGCAAGTTTGAAGCAAGAAGTGATGAAGGGATATTTTTGGGTTACTCTACTTAAAGCAAGGCATACCAGTGCTTTAACAAAAGATTGAAAAAGATTGTTGAAAGTGCAAATGTTAGAGTTGATGAGAGCAAAGAAGGACATTCCTGGTCTTGTGGATATGCATGAGATGATCAAGATGAAAGTCAAAGTCAAGGAAAGACAAGTTCAAACCTAGACTCAGATATAGTTTGATCCAGAAAATCCAGTGACTTAAGAGGTTAGTACAAATGTTGAAGAACAAGCTCAAGAAATAGAGGTTCAAATAAATTCCAAAACTCCTAGGTATGTAAGACTGAATCATCCTAAAGATCAAATCATAGGAGATAGATATAAAGGTGTTCAAACTAGGAAAAGAATTGCTGAAGATCAAGAGGAAATTTGTTTGATTTCAAAGATTGAACCAAATTCAGTAAGTGAAGCTTGCAATGATGAAAATTGGGTAAAAGCCGTGGAAGAAGAATTAATGCAAATTGAAAAGAATCACACTTGGGATCTTGTTCCTAGACCTGAAGACAAAAATGTGATTGGAACTAAATGGGTCTTTCGGAATAAACTTAATGAAGATGGTGAAGTTGTAAGAAACAAAGCAAGGTTGGTCTGCAAAGGATATTCTCAAGTGGAAGGAATTGATTTTGAAGAAACTTTTTCTCCGGTGGCAAGAATAGAGGCAGTCAGATTATTTCTTGCATTTGTTGCTTATAAAGATTTCAAGGTCTATCAGATGGATGTCAAGTCAGCATTCCTAAATGGAGAATTAGAAGAAGAAGTCTACATTGAGCAACCAGAAGGATTTTAGTTGTCTAATCAGAGAGATATGGTCTACAGGTTGAGGAAAGCATTGTATGGACTCAAACAAGTCCCAAGAGTTTGATATGCAAGATTAGATAAGTATCTGCTAAAGATAGGATATAGCAAAGGCACTGCTGATAGTAATCTTTACTTCAAGATTGATCATGAGCACATTCTAATTGTTGAGGTATTTGTTGATGATATCATTTTTGGTGGAAATGAGTATGTGCGAAACATTTGTTGATCAGATGTAGAGTGAATTTGAGATGTCCATGTTTGGTGAAATGAATTTCTTCCTAGGTCTGCAAATCATTCAGTTAGATAAAGGTATCTTCATATCTCAATCTAAGTATGTGATGGAATTGTTGAAAAAGTTTGGAATGGAAGATTCAAATCCAATGGGTACACCCATGATAATCAGATGTAAGTTGAGTAAAGATGATGACTCCCCTAAGGAAAATAAAAAGGGTATAGATCAATGATTGGAGGACTACTCTATCTGACTCAGACCAGACCTGATATCATGAATGCAATTGGAGTTGTTGCTAGATTTCAAGCCAATCCTAGAGAATCCCATGTTGTAGCAATTAAGAGAATTTTTAGATATCTCAAAGGGACACTTGATTATGGCTTATGGTATCCAAAGGATAATGACTTCACTCTTCATGCATATACATGAAAGGAAGTAAGGTATGTGGAACACACTTCCTACACCAATCTAATAAGGGGAATAAAGTGTAAATTTGTTTTAATCCTTACAATTGCAGCAACATTAAACTAATAACATAAATATTTCAGCAACAACACAACACAAAAAGAAGGTGACACAAGATATACCATGGGGAAAACCTTTTCAGGTAAAAACACCACACACTCTAAAACATGCACAATGTATTATCAAAACAACAACGGTTTACAATACACTTGCGATGTACGTCTTCCAAGAGTTCATGAATGTCGATTATGGAGTTATTTTGGCAGCATAACAGTGCTTGTAAAAACACTATGCAACTACAACTCCAAACTATGCATTTTATAGAGATTACAAGGCATATCTTGAGAGCATCTTGGGATAGGCGTCCACCTTGGTCAAATGACCATTTCTAGCATGAAAGGACACTTGTCCTTGCTGTCCTTATATCCCTTACATCTTTCATATATGGCAGATTTGACTTTCTTAAAGTAGAGAGCTCTAGGCTAAAAATAGACTATGACAAATTCTCTTATGCGATTTACAATCATCATAAAATCTGCCCACAATAGAAATCTTGAAAATTGTAAGAGAATCCATCATACAATGCTAAATATAGAATATTCTACTTACAACATGTCATAGCCCAACTTGGGCACCCAAAGATGCCTTTCTCTCATGCAAAGATGCCAACCGACACTTGTGATTACTTGTAATAGGAATCTCCAAACTTGGCCCTTACGCGTCATAGATTATGTCATATGGAATATTACCTTCCACATACCAAAGATGCTGACACATGGCAAATTAATGCCACCTCAATATGGGATGCCCAAATCCATGTAGGATTGACTTGACCATCCAAGTCACATTCCAAGTAAGATGGCATGTCACCATGCCATTTCAACTATGTGACCAAACTGAATGTGCAATCAAATACAACATTAGGCAATAATTAAATATACAATTAAATTACCAATGCTAGGAAATTGCAAAGGTTGAGACACCTTAATTCCCAACATTCTCCCACTTTTCGAACACCTTACAAGAGCCAAAAGAACTGACAAGATTTAACTGCTATAGGCCAAGAGGCCCATAGGCTCCGAACACCATATGAACTTCTCTGTGCCCATAGGTTTAGTCAATGCATCTGCAACATTTTTTAAAGTATCTACCTTCTCCAAATTTACTTTCCCATCCTCTACCATGTCTCGTATGAAGTGAAACTATACATCAATATGCTTTGTTCTGGCATGGAAAGTTGGATTCTTCTCGAGGCAAATCACACTCTGACTATCACAACTAATTGTAATCTGACTTGCATCAACACCAATATCTTAATACAATCTCTTAAGCCAAATGGCTTCCTTACAAGCATGAGTTGCTGCCATATACTCAACTTCTGTCATGGACAAAACAACCACAGGTTGTCGCTTACTTATCCAACTAATAGCACCACCAAACAATGTGTACATAAGCACTGGTGAATCTCTTGCTGTCAATGTCCCCTACCCAATCTGAATCCACAAATCCATGAATATCAACAGAATGCGGAGGTCCTGTAACATTGCCATGATAGCATATGGAATACTCGGAAGTACCCCTCAAATATCTGAACACTTGCTTAACTGCATCCCAATGTACCCGTCCAGGATTAGCCATAAATTGAATAAGGACTCCCACTGCTTGGGTGATGTCTAGTCTTGTACAGACCATGGCATACATCAAACTGCCAACAACACTAGCATAAGGTACTATGCTCATGTCCTCCACCTCACTAGGAGATTTTTGGACAATCCTCAATAGACAACTTTGTCCTCAAAGAAATAGGAACACACAATGGTCTACAATCTGCCATGCTGAACCTATCCAACACGGTCTTCACATACTTATTCTGGCTTAACCAAAGTTTTCTATTAGTTCTGTCTCTTCTGATTTCCATTCCAAGAATGTACCTGGCTGCCCCTAAATATTTCATTTCAAATTGTACTGCCAACTGAGACTTAAAATTAGAAATCATATTCTTACCCTTCCCAATGAGAAACATATCATCACCATATAATGCAACAATGAGAATACAATCACCATCATACTTATAATACACACAGTGATCCAATTTTGATCTCACAAATCTAATTGACAACACAAAGGCATCAAAATTCAAGTACCACATCCTAGGAGACTACTTCAATCCATACAAAGACTTCTTTAACTTGCAAACCAAATTTTCTTTACCTTTCACCATGTAATGCTCTGGCTATGACATGTAAATCTCTTCCTCCAAATCACCATGAAGGAAAGTTGTCTTCACATCCATCTATTCTACCTCTAAGTCATAAGAAGCTACAAGAGATAATAGAAAATGAATGGATGTCAGCTTTGCAACGGGAGAGAAAATTTCACCATAATCAATTCCCTCCACTTGTGAATACCCTTTCACAACCAATCTGACTTTATACTTCTCAACACTACCATATGTACCAAATTTCTTCTTGAACACCCATTTGCATCCAATGGGTTTCCGTCCAGGAGGAAAAGGCACTAGGTCCCAAGTTTGATTCTTTTCCAAAGAAGCCATCTCATCCTCTATGGCCTCCTTCTAGGCACCTGCATCTTTCATATCGATAGCCTCTGGTACAGTTCTAGGTTCATCACTGTTAGTAAGCAAAGCAAAAGCACAACTAGAATCAAGCAATGTATAACCAAACCTCTCAGATTGCTTCCTGATTCATGTGGACCTCCTTAAGGGCTGAGGTAGAGGTTCTACTTCATCTTCTAAACTTTCAGAGCTACTAGAGCTCTCCTCATTTTCAGGTCCAAAATTGTCTTTCTGTTAAGTCTTCTCAAGGGTAGAAGGAAACTGAACAACATCCTCTTTCTTTTCTTTTTCTTCTAGCTATAAAATAGTGGTAGAAGGTGTTAGCTCTCTAAAGATGACACTTCTACTATACAACACTTTTTCAGTCACAGGGTCCCAAAGCTTGTATCCTTTCACACCGACACCATAGCCAATGAAGATACACTTAACATCCTTGTTCTCTAATTTGACCGCTTCTCCCTAGGCACATGTGCATATGCCTCACAACCTAAAACATGAAGATGCCTTATTGAAGGCTTTCTACCAAACCACACCTCCATGGGTGTCTTTCCAACAACAGATGATGTAGGAGATCTGTTTACCAGATAGCAAGCAGTGGCAACAACTTCAGCCCAAAACTTTTGTTCTAGGCCAGCTCCACTAAGCATACTCCTAGCCTTCTCCATCAGTGTCCTGTTCATCCTCTCTGCAACTCCATTTTGCTGCAGGGTGTATGGAGTTGTCTTATGTCTTTCAATCCCAAGTTCCTTGCAATATTTATCAAATTCTGTAGAACAGAACTCACCACCATTGTCAATTCTCAAACATTTAATCTTTTTACCAGAGTAATTTTTAGCAAAGGCTTTGAACTCCTTAAACTTACTATAGACTTTAGATTTGCTTCTAAGAAAATAAATCCATGTCCTTCTACTGTAGTCATCTATGAAAGATACAAAATATACAAATTTTGATAACGAAGGAACATTAACATGACCAAATACATCAGAATGAATAAGGTCCAACACACCAGAAGACTTATGAGAACTTGAATAAAACTGAACATGGTTTTATTTTCCATATATGCAATGTTCACAAAAGTCAAACTCAAGATTACAATCATCTAACCCCTCAACAAGGTTTTTATTTTTTCAGGGTACGCAGACCCTTCTCACCAATGTGGCCAAATCTCTTATGCCATAACATTGTCTTTTCAGCAGGAAGCTTAACTTCCAAGGCATGAATACAACCATCAGGAGTAGATACAACAGATTTCTTCACTACTGGTTCAGATGGTGGGGATGAAGTGACTACTCCCCTCTTCCTTGAGTCAGAAGAACTATTTCATTGTGAAATGCATGCCTCCAGCTGAAACAAAGTACCTCTCCTAGTACCCTTAGCAAGCACCATAACTCCTCGAGTCATCTTGCATCCTTCTTTCGAAAAGACAACCTACACACCTGCATCATTCAATATACTTACAGAAAGTAGGTTCCGTGCTAAGCCTGGGATGTGCATAACCCCAGAGATCCCCTTCACTCATCCATCAAGGAATAAGATAGAGACTCTTCCATGACCAACAATCTTCAGATGAGAGTCGTCACCCAGGTACACTTTTCCAGCATCAAACTCCTCATACTTAGTAAACCAGTCTCGATGCGAGGTCATGTGGAATGATGCACCATAATCAATCAGCCACACATCATTAGATGCATGGGTTGCCAGGGCTGTGATGAAAGCATCACCATCATCTTGTGACTTGTCAGAATCTGAATCTGGGTTCTTCTTCTTCTTTTTCTTTTCCTCTTTGCATTCCTTTCGAAAATGCCTAGATTTACCACAGTTCCAACAGAGAGCCTTGGACTTTCCAGGAGATTTGGATCTACCCTTCTCAGCTTTCTTGTCCTTCTTTTTCCCTTTCTTCTTGGGTCTTCCACAAACTGCAAGAGCCTCTTTGGCTGCCTTAGAAGACTTTCTCCACATCTCTTCAGACAACAGTGAAGAAACCACTTCATCCATTTTGAATGTGGATGTGGTGCTTCCAATAGCCATGACAAGATGATCCCACGAGTCTGGCAAAGAACAAAGCAAGGTCATACAAGGATCCTCCTCCTCCATCTTCACACCAATGGATGTCAATCGTGCAACCAACATGTTGAAGGAATTCATATGTTCTGCAACAGATCCTCCATCCTCCATTCAAAGAGAATACAACTTCTTTCTTAGAAAAAGCTTGTTAACTAGGGATTTGGCTTGATACACATCTCCCAACTTCTTCCAAAGCAAGTTTGCAGTAGTCTCCTCATGGACATTTAACAGGACAGAATCAACAAGACTAAGTCTTATGAGACCCTTAGCCTTCCAATCTTTGAGATCCCAATCAAGTTGTGTCATTGCAGCTGGTTTTGTGCCAGAAATGGTTTCCCATAAATCTTTGTCAACAATCATGTCTTCCATCTTGAGCTTCCACAGCTCGACATTAGTGCCATTGAATTTCTCCACCTCTATTCTTCCGGATGTGCTTTCCATCTTCTCGCTACAACAAGATCACAAAATTATCTACACAAACTTCCACTCAATTGAAGATTAGCTCAAAAAACCCCTACCTAATAACTAGGATCACAGGTGATCAAGCTCTGATACCAACTGAAAGGAAGCAAGGTATGCAGAACACACTTCCTACACCAATCCAATAAGGGGAATGGAGTGAAAATTTATTTTAATCCTTAAAATTGCAACAACATTAAACTAATAACATAAAAATTTCAGCAGCAACACAACACAGAAAGAAGGTGACACAAGATATACCGTGGGGAAAACCTTTTCAAGTAAAAAAACCCCACACTCTAAAATCTGCACAATGTATTATCAAAACAACAATAGTTTACAATACACTTTCAATGCAAGTCTTCCAAGAGTTCACGAATGTTGATTTTGGAGTTATTTCAGCAGCATAATAGTACCTATAAAAACACTATGCAACTACAACTCTAAACTATGCATTTTATAGAGATTACAAGGCATATCTTGAGAGCATCTTGGGATAGGCATCCACCTTGGTCAAATGACCATTTCTAGCATCAAAGGACACTTGTCCTTGCTATCCTTACATCCCTTACATCTGTCATATATGGAATATTTGACTTTCCTAAAGTAGAGAGCTCCAGGCTAAAAATAGACTATGATAGATTCTCTTACGCGACTTACAACCGTCATAAAATCTGCCCACAATAGCAATCTTGAAAGTTGTAAGAGAATCTGTCATAAAATGCTAATTATAGCATATTCTACTTACAACATGTCATAGCCCAACTTGGGCACCCAAAGATGCCTTTCTCTCATGCAAAGATGCCAACCGACACTTGTCATTACTTATCATAGGAATCTCCAAACTTGGCCCTTATGCGTCATAGATTTTGTCATATGGAATATTGCCTTCCACATACCAAAGATGCCGACACATGGAAAATTAATGCCACCTCAATATGGGACACCCAAATCCATGTAGGATTGACTTGACCATCCAAGTCACATTCCAAGTACGCTGACATGTCACCATGCCATCTCAACTATGTGACCAAACTGAATGTGCAATCAAATACAACATTAGGCAATAATTAAATATACAATTAAATTACCAATGCCAAGAAATTGGAAAGGTTGAGACACCTTAATTCCAAGCAATATAGATGCTGATTAGGTAGGAGATGTGGATGATAGAAAAAGTACTAGTGGTGGTGCATTCTTCTTGGGAAGTAGATTAGTTTCTTGGTTGAGCAAAAAATAGGAAGCAATATCCCTATCTACAACAGAGGCAGAGTATATGGCAGCAACAAACAATTGTACTCAAGTTCTGTGGATGAAGTAAATACTGAAGGACATTAGAATTATGTTTGAGGAACCTATCACAATCTTCTGTGATAATTCAAGTGCAATAAACATCTCAAAGAATCTAGTGTTGCATTCAAAGACAAAGTACATATCAATCAAGTTTCACTTTTTAAGAGAGAAGGTTAATGAGAATGAAGTCAGATTGGAGTTTGTTTATTCAAAGGATCAGATTGTGGATATTTTCACCAAGCCTCTATCCAATGATACTTTTGAGTATCTCAAAGAGAATTTAGGGGTTATTACCCCTCCTGATCAGAACTAAGATGCACTAGGATGCATTAGTCCGGTGGAATTCATAGTCATATCTTGTGATTCAGATTGATGTTAAGGAGATACTACTAAGGGGGAGTAGTCAGTATGCAAATTTTGAGATCAGTCTAAAACAAAAAGGGGAAGAAAAGATTGCAAATATGTGCTCTTTGCCATTGATGTCAAAGGGGGAGAGAAGTCATGTGAAAAACCAGTTGCTGATGAAAGGGGGAACAGTGAAGGAAGTAGTTGCAAAAGTGATAAGAGAAAGGGAGGAAGTTCTTGTCTTGATGGTTGAATCATTTTTTCACATCATACGTTTCCATCAATGACAAAGGGGGAGATTTTTGCAAATATGTGCCTAAT
This sequence comes from Cunninghamia lanceolata, assembly GCA_027924645.1. Taxonomy (NCBI): domain Eukaryota; kingdom Viridiplantae; phylum Streptophyta; class Pinopsida; order Cupressales; family Cupressaceae; genus Cunninghamia; species Cunninghamia lanceolata. Next base: position 6,879,604 of record BSBN01000636.1, on the reverse strand, counting down.
CGGTGTTGTCATTGATGTCAACATATCCTTGTTGCCATTGGTGTCAACTGTATCCTATTTTGTTGCCTATTTAGAAGACTGGAATGTTGAGGATATTGAGAAAATTAATGAAGATCAATGTATGTGGACCATATGGCTATGTAGAGGATTGTCTAAAGTAGCTCTAGTTAAGTTTTGAGAGGTTCGCATGAAGATTTGAAGAAGATATGGTCATCTGAATTGAACCGGGTTTTGCTATGTTCAGAAGAGACATAGTGATAGTAAATTGGTTTGGATTGCTCCGCATTGAAATAATATAATCTGCGGTTCTAGAGGCATGTTTGGGAAGTCAATGTGTATCATCAACTCTAGTGGTTCATGGTTTGGAGGTCCGCAAGCAATATTTCTAGTGTGACAGTCATGACATATAGTGTTATTGAGGTTTTAGAAGAAGATGCAAGTGATTCTATTGATTTTAAGTAGTGCGGTTGTTATTGCTAAATTCTTTGTGCTTGTGGGGGTCTCTAGATAGTGTTCCTATTGTGTTGGAGGTCCGCATTGAAGATTGAGCTCATTGATGAAGATTTCTTCTTTAGTGTTGCTATTTTTCCCAGTCTTGGCCGACCAGATGATTCAAGCATGTTGCGGATGATCTAAGAGCAATTCTATGGAGCGTGGCATGTTGATCAAGGAAGATTTGAGTCCCAGTTATGTTTGGCCAACAACTTAGTGATTCACATTAAGTTAGATGTTTGGAGTGCTAAACTTGATGTTTATTCCAAGGTTGATGAAGCATATAAAGGCGTGTAGTTGATTTATGGAAAATCATCCTTATGCAAAATAATCAAATCCTAAGAAAGGATTAGAGGCAGAGTAGAGAAGAGGAGGAGCAGAGGAACAAGAACAATAAAGGATGAAGTGATAGTGAAGAAGTATTTGGGAGAAGAGAAGAAGTTTTATGAGAATTCAATGAGACTGAACCAGGCATGAAGAAGATGTTATTTCTCAGTTAATTCTTTCTGTATTAAACATAAATTCTGTAGGCAGTGAGCCTCTTATGAGTAGTGAACTCTGGGAAGTGCGCCCGAAGGCAAGTGCCTTCCCATTTTCAAGTACTTTTAACATGGTACAAATCTTGTGGGTTAACCCCCACCATGGTTTTCCCTTAACTGAGTTTCCACGTTAAAAATCTTGGTGTCAAGTGTGTCAATTGTATTTTTGCTCATCTGTTATTGTTTCATGCTTTAAATGTTTACATCATTAATCTGTTTGTAAGTTGTGAAAGAAGATTAAAAGGAGAAAAGGTTAATTTTGTGGGACAACTAATTCACCCCCCCCCTCTCAGTTGTCTGGCCTAATTCCAACAAAAGTGTCATGGAGCCAAAGGGCATGTTGCACCAGCGTCACCAGTCACATTAAAAATTTTACTAGGTGCATTATAAAAAAAATTCCTAGATTAAATTCAATTTAGCACATGTGCACAATTTCAATTCCTATGATAGAAGCACTACTAGTTTAGGTTTCCAAATCCTCTATTGTAGATAGCCTTAAGACACCATCCTAGTTTGACAATATAAAATTATCTATTAAAGTGGAGGGTGCAATGGTACCTCATCACCAACCCTCACATTTCTTGTTAAAAAGGTGCACATACATTGTTGTTGGTTGCAATCATGGCTAATATAGATGATACTTCTATGAAGGCACCATTCTTCTAGCAATAAAAATCATGTAAAAGCAACATGGGAAGCTTGTAGTAATTTGTTTTCACATGTTGTGAGCCATGTATGTGAAGAGGGAAAGTTTTATTTTGTTACATTTGCATGAGCAAGGGATATAGCATATACGATGGGAAACACTAATTCATGTTCTTGTCTTTGTATCACATGTATGCTTGTTGTTGAGAGCATGGGTAGCTTGTAGCAATTTGTTGTCAAGTGTTGCAATACATGTATATGAAGAGGAGAATTATAATTTTATTTCATTTGCATGAGCAAGTAAGAGATTAAGCATGTAAGGGTAACATGTGAAGCACTAATTCATATTCTTGGGTGTTGTATCACATGTATGCTTATTGTTGAGAGCACGGATAACTTGTAGAATTTTTTTTCACATGCAAGTCATGTATGTGAAGAGGAAAAGTGCATTCTATTCCATTTACATAAGCAAGCAAGGAATGAAACATGTATGGGTAACATGGACAACGCTAATGCATGTTATTGGGTATTGAATCACATGTATACATTTTGAGAGCATGGGCAACATTATAGGAGGCAATTTTAGGTGTTGTATTAAGCATGTATCTGCATTAATGCATGAAGGATGTTTCTATCAATATTAGCAAGTTTTGGTTACATGGAAAACACTATTGCAATATTCTTGGATGTTGTGAAAAATATGTATACTTCTTGACATAGAACATGCGTAGAATTTTGAGCATGTGCTTGAGTGTTATAAGAATGTATATTGTTATTCCATCACAATATAATTCATTGTATCATGTGAAAGAAATTGTACCACTTGGTGTAAGCAAGTAGGAAGGAAATTTTCTAATCCATTGTAGCATGCTTTGAGCATCACAAGAAGTTGTAGTTTCAACACAAGATGAGACACACAAAATATCACAAATGGGTGAAATTCATATATCTTGAATGTAAGCTTGTGGGACCAAAAGCTATTTTAATAAGGGAGGTGTGATCTATATGGATGAAAAAAGAAAATTTATAATAAGAGATGTATAAACATGGACATTATAGAGAAGTGGACGTCCCACTTTGTATTTTCTTATTTTATCTATTTTGTCACTTCCATAGAGGAGAGGAACATGGTATTTTGTCCTTTCCATTAGGGGGAGGTGAAAAGTCACACAAGGAATATGAAAGGATGCACTATGTCTCTCATGTTTTCGAAAGGGAGATGAAAGGTCACAAATGTCTCTTCATTTTCTAAGGGTTTGAAAATCAATAAATGGAATGTAAGCTTGGGATTAAGAAAGGAAGGACAATTATATGTTGTGCCTACTCAAATAGAGTGGAAGGAAATTGTATGTTGTATCTTTTTGGATTGAGGAGTTGAACAATCATATGTTGTGTCATCCATTTTATGAGTAATATACTCAAGTAGAAAAGCAATTGCCTCTACCAATTAGGTTTTTCACCCCATATTAGGTTTTCCCAACTTAATATATATAGTTTTATGTTGCAACACTTTCTTTTCTAAGTAGAGAAACATATCAATTTATTTATTAATAGTTGTCATTTAATTGTTATTAAGTAGCATGATACAAATTCTTGGCTATATAGTTTCTATAACCATAGGTCTTAAGATTTTATAGATTAGTCTTATATTGGATAGGTGAAGTATTGTTGATGTCATGACCTTTGATACGATCAAGAGGAGAGAGAGTGATAAAGACCTTTTTGATAGTCAAGATCTGCTAAGCAAGTTTTTAAGGGTGTGCCTTCAACCTTGCCATACAAACCTTAGCAATTTGAGCATTAGCCCTTGTAGAAAATAAAGCTCAAAATAATTACATCAATAAATTTTAGTCCATTTGATTATAAAAGAGTATAGACATGTTTTCCCCAAATGCAACTACATTGGCAATACACATTACACAATCCAATGAGGCTAATACCAAAAAATAACATAAGGGCTATAGCACAATGCAAGAAGAAAATGTTAAACTAAAAGAGGTATTGAAGAAAGGAAAACCATTGACTAATAAGTTACAAGCACAAGTTAAAATTATTGAGAAAATAACACTAATGCTTCCTCCTCAACCTCCACAAATAAGAATTTTAATAAGAAGTATTAAATCAAGTCATTAAATAAATGAATTGAAAGAAACATTGAAAAGGACTCAAGATAGAGAATAAGTCTTGGAAAATACATAGTATATAAGACAAATATAGAAGAAATGGTAAAAGGTGTTTTCAATGCAAGAGTACAAAACTTGGTAAGATTGGTTAATGACTTGTTGAAATGTTATTTTGACATAAATGAAGCATCATGCCAAAAAGAGCAAATTGAACTAGAGCTAGTGGAGATAATGAGTAAATGGATACCTTGTATACACCAAAAGGAAGGAATTTGTGAGAATACTAAATATATAGTTGGTGACATCCCTAAAATTTTAGCTACTAATAATATATGTGATCTCTTGTATGATACTGTTACCTTCATTAGTAAGTTGCGAAATAATTTGGAAAAAAGGTAGAGTTTCAGCATTTGGTCAATTAACAACTACCTAGTATAGAGATCCATGATGGAGTCAACAAGGAATTTGCAACTTGGAAAGACAAGTTTAAGGGATTAGTCTCCTTGTTTACTAAACCCATTTTTCTAAGTGATAAGATAGATCCAATTTTGTTTAGTCATCAAATTGACAAGATTGTGTTGTTAGAGATAAGGATCAACAACTTTATTAAGGAGAGTAAGGTTAAATTATATGCAAGACATGATAAGTAAGGAAAATTTGATAATATATGTTGTCTTTTTAGATGACCGGGAGTGGGACCAATGGATTAAAATATATTTCTAAATTGGTCATTTTTTGTATTTTTGTATTCTTTTAGAATTGTGGTATCATATCAACTCAAAAGGGAGTTACAAACAATCATTTTATGCAAGTTTTAATATTCCTCAAGTTTTATCCATTCATTTTGTTGGGATTAGGTTTGTCATACACCTTGCAAGTCCTAATGTTTGAAATATTTATTTATTAGTATAAATATTAATTGTTTTGTCCTCATTTAGGAAATGGGGCATCCCACTTATGAATTGGCCGCTATGTCATGTTTATACCTTTGTGTGATGTGTGTGTAAGAAGTTGTAAGAGCATCTAATGTCATTATGGCATTGTAAAATGTGGGAGTTACTTATGACAGATTTTCTGGTGCATGTAAGAGGGGAGTTACAAAGTAAACCAAAAATCTTGACCAAAAGTATGGAAGTCTATGATGCATGTCATAAATCATTTTTGAATGGGAGAATAATTTCAAAATGGGGATCCCAAGTTGGTGGGTGGAATATGACAAGTATATGACATGATTATTTTTAGCCTATTAGACCCACCATAGAAGGGGGAGTTAGAATTTGGGCCATGGAATTTGGGTACCATTCCACTTTGGTTGGCTTATGGTTTTCCAAAACCACTTGTGGTTTTCTTGTTGGTGTTTTCCTATTTATTTGGGTGCTTGGGTTGAGATGTTTGAGGAGATGAGTTCTCATTAGATTTCCTCTAGTGGAGTAGGATGATATTATCTATATTAAGGTAAGTGCCTAGAAGTGTATTGTAACTATTATGTGTTGTTGAATAATGCACTCATTCTATGCTTTGGATGGTGGGGTTTTTTACCCGAAAGGGTTCCCCCCATGTATATTGGTGTCACTTCTCTTTTTTCTATCTTTCTTTTATTCTCTCATTCTTGTTATTAAAGTGTTGATTTATATTTTGTTATGTTGCTAAAATTTTCATAGATCTAATATCTACATTTCTTTCCTCTAAGCATTTATGTGGGAAATGAAACTATGTCTTGATTTCACTTTATGGGCATAATTTGTTTGCACTTGTACCAAAATTTTATTTAGTAGACCTTATGGTAATGGAGGTGCATACTGAGTATTTTTCTCAACATTTGGTATCAAGCCTAATGTGGTTCCATGTGATCTATATGTACTTTCATGCTATTTTCATGTATTGACATTGAATTACATGTTTCTTTCATGTTCTTGTACATGAGTTGTGTGGACCTGCATGTTGGTTGTATATGTGTGCATGCCATGGTGTTTTGGTTTTGGGTATTCCTCCTTTTTTCATTGTATACCAGGGAAAATTTCATCATTTAACAAATCAAGATAAAAACCTAGATACCTTCAAGAAATTTGATCAAAGTGATTAAAAACCTCATGCAATGAAAACAAAAGCACTTAGATACTTTAATTCCTTGGTGCAATTGTGGATTGTTAATTGCTCATGTTTTTGCAACACAACGACGAAGATGAAGATTGATGGATGAGAGGAAGAAAATAGATTAGTGATGGATGAGGAGGAATTTTTCCAGAGTGACGATGCTTAGAAGATTCATCCATGCCAAATGTCTTGGAAATGGGTGCATTTATAGATTTTTTGAGAAAATGGAAGGATAAAGTTTCCCTTTTGCAAGTGATGGTGAAATGAAAAGTTGCTTTGTGCAACTTGGAAAAGGAAATGGAAAGTGGGTGAGTTCACTCAAGAGATAATTTAGAAAGTAAGAGAAATGAGTGGAGAAGAAATTGGAAGGTGGAAGAGATAACTCAAGAGGTAATTAGAGTCATCTTGAGAGACAAAGATAGAAGGTGGACTTAATAATTTAATATTATTTAAATTATGAGGAAATGTGAGGAGTGATAAATAAAATAAAATAAAATATTCATTTTATTCAACTTAAGAAGAAAGTGGACAAAATAAATAAATAAAATTTATTTATTTAATAATGTGAGGGATAGGATGAATTAAATAAATGTTATATTTATTTAATTTAATTGGACGAAAATGCTAGGTTAGGTGATGAAGAAGGGTGCCTAGGGCAAAAAATACTACAAGATGTTCTAACTGATGTAATGTTATGACAAGTGGATATTTTTGGGTGTCTACATTTTTCCCCTCTTTGAGATGATGAGATTTGTGTCGAGTAACATCATCTCAAAGAAGCCAAGGAATGGATAGAGGAAAAAGATAGGATGAGAAAGTAATGATAGGATGAGGATGGGATGATAGGATGATGATGCCCCCTCGAGAGGATAGGTGGGTTAGAAGAACACTGGTAGGCTCTCAAAATGAAATGGATTAGAAGAGGAAGAAAGATAAAGAAATGGAGGAAAGAGATAAACGATACGTTATGTTGCAATGAAAGTGAGCAATCATATGTTTGATATAGAATGAGACGTTATGCACCAGGGTATAAGGTCCAAGGTGACGATGTGTCTCATGCCCCAACGTAATACAACCTTGTCCAGATACAAGATATGAATATTAGCTGGGAAGATACAGATGCAAATGCAAGATAAAAATGATAACACACACAAGCAAGAAAACAAGCATGCACAATTGATACAAAAACAAACAAGGTATTGCCCCTATCAAGTTGTAAACCAATGATTAATTGTTTGAATGATGATGATGAGAGATAGTATTGTCATGGCAGGGAACGATATATCCCTAAATCATCACAAGCATGATTGATTAAGTGATTGATTGATTGGGGTTTACAACAAGATTAGGATCAAGACCAATGATTACGATTGGATAATTTGACAAGATTGATTAACTTGATTGGTATGGTTTTAAGGATGACTTGCATTTGAGTTTATTGCTTGGATGAATAAGGATGAAGGAAAGGTTTGGTTGGAATGATTGATGATGAGATTGATTGGAAGAAGTGATGGATTGATGATTTGAAGAAGTGGTTGAGAGAAGAAAGAGGAATATCGTATGTGCCTGAATCTGGACACTTCCTTCGTATTCCAGACTACCTACATACCCTGTATCCATGGGATTAAGACACTTAACGATAGAGATGAGATGTAGTTCTGACTTTGTTTTAGTGATGGTGATGATGACTGATTTGATTTTTGTTGATTGATTGGATTGATTGAATTTGGTGTGACAGATTGATAGATTGACTTGATTTGATTTGATGTTGATTGATGGATTGATTTGAGTTTGACAAGTGATTTGATGATTTAATTTTTGATTTGATTGAAATGATTTGACATTGATTTGATGGATTGATGTGGTTTGAAGTTGATGATTAGATGATTTGATTTCCAATTTGATTTGATCAGAATTTGATGATTGATTTGATGATTTGGAGTGATTGGAAGAATTGATTCGGTGAATTGATTTGATAGGTTTGATTTGATTTGATTTGACTTTGATGATTTGATGGATTGATTGATTGGGTTATGGATTGATTGAGATTGATTAGATGTTTGATGAGCTTTGATTTGGTTTAATGATTGGATTTGATTGATGTGATTTCGATTGATTGATAGATTTGATGATTGATTTGATTGTTGATTTGATGATTGATTTAACGTGATGATTAGATTTGACGTGATTTGTTTTGATGATGATTTTGATTTGATTTTTGATAGATTTGATGATTGATAGATTTGCTTGATTTGATTGGATTGATTTATTGACAAGATTGGATTGAGGTCACTGATGGGTTTGATTGGATTTGATGATTGGATGATTTGATTGCTGATTTTGATTGATGGATTGAAATTGATGATTAGATGATTTGATTGATTTGATTAGAGGAAATGATTTGATGGATTGATAGATTGACTTGATTCAATTTGGTTTTGATGATTTGATTGATGTGGTTTGATTTTATTGGAAGAAATGATTGATTTGATGATTGGATTATTCAATTAGATTAATTGGATTGATGTGATTGATTTGTTGTGATTTGATAGGTTTGATTTGATCGGAAGATTGGAAGAATTGAATTGGTGAATTGATTTGGTATGATTGTTTTGATTTTTGTTGGATTTTATGATTTTTTTGTATTTTGGGAATATTTTTTTTTTTTTGTATTTTTTTCAGGGCATTTTATGATTTTTTTGGATTTTTTTAGGACTTTTTATTCTTTTTGGATTTTTTTAGGTCTTTTTATGATTTGTTTTGGATTTTGATATGTTTTATTTTTTTGGTATTTTTTCAGGACATTTTATGATTTTTTTGTGTTTTTGATATGTTTTATTTTTTTGGTATTTTTTAAGGACATTTTATGATTTTTTTGTGTGTTTTGATGTTTTGAATGTCAATGGATTTACAACTTTGGTAGCCTTTGTGGCAAATACCAATGACAAGGGATAAAACAAAGTCTAGGTGCAAGGATGAAGGTAGGTATGATTGGATTAGATAGATGGATAAAAGGATGAGTGGTAAGGGATGAAAAGCTCATGATAGATAGATAGGTAAAAGGATAGGCTATAGTGGATGGGATGGATGATTCATGATAAATGGAAGGATAAGAAGATATACGACATCATATGCATGCATAAGAGAGCTAGGATGTGATCTCAAAGACTATGTCGCATAGGAAATAACATGCCCCATTCTAGGTGCAATACTAAGGATTTTTCATGACAAGGCTTAGGACGATAGGATAGTGATAGGATTGGGCTAATGACAATGGGATGATAGGATGGTTTGGAAGGGGTAAGATACATCAAGAGATAACCAAAGCACGTTTTAACATTTTACCCCCAATATTTAACAAGATCAACAGGAGGAAGGGAGGATGAATGGACTCAATAGGGTAGGTGTATAAATGTAATGCATAAGGATGGTAGAAAATGGTATGGTAGGATATGGTAGGAAGGGAAATGATAGGTAGGATGAGACAAGGTGCCCCCAAGGGTAGGTGAAATAGAAGATCAGACTTATGCATGACGCATATTTGCTAGGTTTTCATCATGGTACTTATCCAGGGTGCCTGTTTACTAGGTTTTCACCATTGGACGAAGGGATTTCTCTTTACTTTTTTCATTTTTTTTCATTTTTTTGACTTTTTTTTGACTTTTTTGACTGGGATAGGTGGATATGGGCAAAAGGGACTCAAGTGTCTGGTTCCATGATAGTCCTGCTAGAGGGGTGTCATCGCAATGGACCATGTCAAAGTATGCTCATCAGATGTTGGTAAGGGGATTAGATGAGAGGAAAAAATGATTAGGTAGATGGAGGATTATGGAAGGTATGATAGTGGATTATGATGTAGATTATGTAGGGCTTATGGATGGAAGGATTATACAAAAGCATGGACCATAGGAATAGGATGGGGAAGATATATAGGATAGTGAATGAAGGATGGGGAGACGGGGGTATGCGGAAGTGTTGCGGGATGGAAGGGAGCCATGACCAACGACTGTACACACCATGATAAATGTTGAAGCTTTTGGGTGGATGGTGGGGTAGGAAGCAATGGAGATGTTTTCTTAGGAGATGGTTGATTTAGGCATTTAGGGACCCACATGGACTTGGAATTTTTATGATTTTTTATTTTCATGTGGGATGGAGGAATTTGAAACTTTTGGATGGAATGGGATTTTTGCATGGAAGTGGATGATTGGGATTTGTGAGAGGTGGATGCCTCATCAGACTTGATGGATTGTTGCTAAGGGACCCATACCATTTTAGTTTTTGACTTTGCTTGTGGAGGTATGGGTTGGGATATATGCATATTTTGTGTAGCTTTTGAGGTAATTGCTTGTTGCTTGGGAACCTACACCTTTTTCATTTTTGCTTGGAGGTGTGTGGGTATATACAACTTTTGAGATGGATTTTTCTTTGATTCTTGGCTTTTGTACCCTAAGGCATGAGAATTTGTAGAATTTTTGAACTTATAGGTAGAGGCATCCAAATTTTTGCTTTGGAATCCCATGGGTATGGTGGAAGTGGGGTTGGTGGAAGCTCCTTGTTTAGACAATGTGTGCATTTGTTGGCCATGATTGGGATTTTTAGAGGATTTATGGATGGGTGGATAAGGTGTTGGAAGTAATGGAGGTAAATTCGATGGAGGGATATCAGGAGTTGGAAGAAGCGGAGGCAAAGTGGATGGTGGGAGGTGATGGTCACATGATTTTGTGATTTGTAGGATGATGGAGGTGGAATGATGACATATGTTTTAGGTATGTGATGGGGTTTGCGATAGGAAGTGGTGGACTTAGGAGGTGTGGAAGAAGTACCAACATCGTTAGATTGTTGACCTTGGGGTGTGTATCCAAGGAAAAATGAGCACGGAGGAGGGACTTTGACATGGATGGGCTCCAAAACATCTTGTTCAAGAAGGCCTAGGCCTTTACCTTGGTAGTTCATGTTTTGGAGGATGCAGTGGACAATGGGACTAGGTGTATGTGGAACACTAGACATGAGTTCCTTATTGGATGAAGAAGGTGAGATGGAAGATAATGGTTGTTGGTGTTCTAAGGAGGAACACTCATGGATAAAAGTGGATAGACTAATAGGATAGGATGGTGGATTTGAAATAAGGTCGATGGTGGGTGATGTGGGATCATTAAGATCTTGCTTGTGTTCATTATGATCCAAGGGATTTGTTTGATCTTCTATGCTTATGTGTTCTTGGGAGGCACATGTCTCATAATGAGAAGCAAACATTATCTTATTAGGGTTAGATGGAGGATGGATAGGAGCAATTTGGATATCTTGCTCATGGAGGGGTATGGAAGCAGGGATAGGCGGAGTGATAACCTCTTGATAATGAATTGCATAAATTTTGGCTAAGAGGCTCATTGTGGTTTTTATGATCATAACTAAGATGGTCACTAGGGTTTTCATAATCATATATAAATCTTGATCATAAATGTGAGCATAAAAAAGATTAATTTGGCTATGAATGGGATACATTTGCTCATGAATAGGGTCATGATCATAAGTAATATCTTGATCAAAGGCAATATATAGGTCATGGATCAATTAGACTTAGGGATGCTTTGATCTTGACTTAGACAAGGGCTTGATGTTTCCACATGCATTGGGTTATGCTCTTGACATAGCTCTTGGATTTCTTGGATGGAAGGGGATGACTCTTGGATAGTCTTTTGCTCGATAACATGAGGGTATGATAGGTCTTGATGTGGACTCATGGGAGAAGTGTTTTCAATAAGCTCAATGGTTTGTGGGCCACATGGTGGGGTTGGCAGAATAAGCAAGGTATTGGGAGAATATGTGATAAGCTCATGAATGGGAGTTTGATAACATGGCAATGATTTATTCCTCGCTAATAGCCAATGGATCACATCCTCTGTAAGTGTATGGGTGGATGGATAATAGAGGGGATGGATGATGATAGTGGATGGTGTTATAGGCTTAGGAGTAGGATTTGGATTGGATGGAGGAATGTTAGGGTTGGATGGAGGGATAGGAGGATTGGATGGATTAGGAATAAGATCAGATGGAGGTGCCAAGATAGGACCAGATGAATTAGATAGTTGGTGGGTCAATAGACTAAGAATGGGATCACATGATGGTATCAAAATGGGACTAGTAGGCTCATGTGTTGGCATGTGATCAGATGGTGATTGAGGATGTTCATAAGATACCTGCTCTAGGTTGGTGTCTCCCTTGTCAAAGGTTCTTAAGTCTTGAGGCAAAGGTGAGCTTAGGGATGCTTGATTTATATTACAAAGAGCCACTCAGATTTGCATGTTCATGTTGTGGGGGCCATTGATAGTCCTGTGAATGTGTTTGATGAAGAGATGAAATGATAGGATGTGTAGATGAAAGGTTTTGGCGTACGAGTTATTATGGATAATGGTAGATATTGGAAGAAGTAGGGTATGGTGATGTGGCATTGTTATGGGAAGATGTAGGATTAGGTGATGTGGAGTTGTTATGGAATGATGTGGGATAAGGTGATGTGATATTGTTATAGAAAGATCTAGGATGAGGTGATGTGGTAGTGACTTGGAATGCAGATGGAGTAGATTGTTAAGGAATAGGATAAGATGATCTGTAATTGTTATGATATGTGGGTAGATTAGATTGATGTGAAACAGAATGGGATGCCACATAGGAATGAAGTGGAATTGGTTGGTGTTGAATGGCTAAGGGATGATGATGTACTTGTTGGGTCTGTGATTGGCAAATGGCTATGAGGTGTTGGGCCTATGCTATGAGATGTTGCATGTGAGATGATTGGCATGCTTGAAGTTGAAGTTGTTGAATTATGCGATGGACCCTCTGAATCTTTTGTTGTTCTAGAGGTTTTGGTGCCTGGTGAAGGATGTGAACAATCTCTTGCGCTATGTCCTCTAAGGTTGGCATGGTGGAAAGTTATGTGGATTGGACTTATGCGACAAAGTTGAGACTCTTGGATTCTTGATTGATTGATTGGATTGGCTTGGTGGATTAATTGGATTGGTTTGATCAATTGGTTGATTGGATAAGATTATCTCCCAAGAGATAGACTCATGAACTCAAGGGTGGACAAGGTTGGTTGATAATGGTGATATGATCAAATGCTAGATAAGGACCAAAGCTAAAGGACAATGTTGGTTGACTGGATCGATGTTGGATAGCTGATGTAGAGTCTCAAAAAGGATGTAGGGCTCAAGAAGCCAATGATATGATATGGTCAAACTAGATGGGGTGGTGCAGAATGGCATGTATTGGACTAGAGATAGGTTGATGTAGAATGATGAGGTTAGATGATATCCCCCCACTGAACCTTAGGATTGTCCCTGCTATCTCTAATAAGAACCACGTGAATCAGGGCATCTTCAAAAGTTTGACCTTCTGTGCCAATAAATGGAGAGTTTTTGGCCACTAATACATGGTTTTTAGTTCAGGTTTCCGTTCAGGTGGCTATATATGAAGCATCGCTACTCTTCGTTATGGAGTCTCCTAGCCTTCAAGGGTTGCACCTTGGAGGGTTTTGGGGGAGGTTGGCTATTGGTATAGCGGAACAACACCCGTTGTTTGTGACTTTCGTCACAAACACATTACTTATATAGCGGATTGGAATGGTCTAGCTTTGACCTGTTTCCGCTTGGGTTGTACCCTTCTCACAATGGGAAGGTAGGCCCGCCTAAAAGTTAGCAACATGTTCTCTTACACCCCAAATCCGTTGGTTAGGTAGGGGGAGAGGATACTTGTATTGCTACCTTGGGTGACAATCAAACAAGACAATCAAGCTAAAAAAGAGAAAATAGGCACGATGAAGACATATTGTTCATTTTAATGCCAAAAACCAAATGTGCCTACTCTAGTGATAAATGATTGTTCTTTAACTGCTCAAACTTGCAGAAAATATGTCAAAAGTTTGTTTGCTCCATTCTTCGACAATCGTGTTTTGACAAGCTACACAGATAAATTATTAGATGCCAAAGATATGATCAAATAAAAACTTGCAAATGATGATTTGATATAGCCAAATGGACAGCAAAAACATAAATTTTAGATGATTCTATGCAATTTAAAAAAATCATTAAATTTCGATGTGTTTTGCTCAAGTTATGTGCATTTTAAGTTTGAAAGAAAGCTGAAATTAGACAGAAAAATTACCTACTAAAATGATAGAATTACCTGAAGCTATTGATGCCACTGTGAAGTTTGCAAAGTCAGATTTACAACACTTGTAAAAACACAAAAATCCGATATGATATGCAAACATTATGGCAGTTTTAAAAAAGAAAACTATTTTAAGCTTTAAAAAACACTATTCATGGCCTGAAAACACTGTTCATGGCCAGAAGTACTGTTCACTGTTGGAAGTACTGTTCATTGCTGAAAAACATTGTTCATCACCGGAAACACTGTTCATCACTGGAAAGCACTGTTCGCCACTAGAAACACTATTCATCGCCCTACAAATATTTGTTTAAATTTGACCTGCAGCAAAAATGGTCAAATTATATATATTTTTTCACCTCTTGGCCCTTCGAGATGCAACCGTGATGTTTGTTTTAGGCCTAGAGATCACCTGTAATAGATCCTTTGCAAAACTTACAAACAAGGGTTAGATGCAAGCAAATTTTTAAAGTGAAAACCTGCGAAAACTAGTGATTCGATCTCACCGAGCGTGCCAGAATGTATACTAGGAAAAATTTCATCATTTAACAAATCAAGATAAAACCCAGATACCTTCAAGAAATTTGATCAAAGTGATTGAAACCTCATGCAATGAAAACAAAATCACTCAGATACTTTAATTCCTTGGTGCAATTGTGGATTGTTGATTGCTCATGTTTTTGCAGCACAACGAAGAAGATGAAGATTGATGGATGAAAGGAAGAAACTAGATTGGTGATGGATGAGGAGGAATTTTGCCAGAGTGATGGCGCTTAGAAAATTCATCCATGCCAAATGGCTTGGAAATGGGTGCATTTATAAATTTTTTGAGAAAATGGAAGGATAAAGTTTCCCTTTTGCAAGTGATGGTGAAATGGAAAGTTGCTTTGTGCAACTTGGAAAAGGAAATGGAAAGTGGGTGAGTTCACTCAAGAGATAATTTAAAAAGTAAGAGAAATGAGTGGAGAAGAAATTGGAAGGTGGAAGAGATAACTCAAGAGGTAATTAGAGCCATCTCGAGAGACAAAAATAGAAGGTGGACTTAATAATTTAAATAATTTAATATTATTTAAATTATGAGCAAATGTGAGGAGTGATAAATAAAATAAAATAAAATATTCATTTTATTTAACTTAAGAAGAAAGTGGACAAAATAAATAAATAAAATTTATTTATTTAATAATGTGAGGGATAGGATGAATTAAATAAATGTTATATTTATTTAATTTAATTGGACGAAAATGCTAGGTTAGGTGATGAGGAAGGGTGCCTAGGGCAAAAAATGCTACAAGATGTTCTAACTGATGTAATGTTATGACAAGTGGACATTTTTGGGTGTCTATATTCATTTCTATCTTGGAAACTTGTGAGAATATGTATGAAGGAATTAGTTAATTATTAATCCTTGTATGAGTGGGAGTCTTGCAATTGATCTTGATTTGTAGGATATAGTATTATAGACACTTGAAGGATGGAGAAGGTGGATCATTATGGAGTTAGTGATATGGCTGCATGTAGAATGGTATTGACCTCAAGCTCCTATATGATAGTATGGAACAATCCTTTTGCATGGTGGTTGAATTTTTATCTCATGGTTGTGTATAGTAGAGTGCTCATGTTGGGTGCCTAGCTTTGGCTCCCTAGATATGTGGAAAACCATTGGTTGCTTGGAATACAATTTTGCGTGCCTATGTTGGGTGCTTCAATTTATCCCCTTAGATTGGAAAGCACTAGTTTATTATCCCTTGAATGCATGTAGGTTGTGAAGTTTGTTATTAGATGACTTGGAAGCTTCTGGAATAGCCTATCTCCTTTATATGCACGTACATGGTGATGGTTGTGGGATTGGTCTTTTGATGGCCTATAGTTTCTAGACAACCTCTTGGTCATAATGGATGGTTGTACTTGTATGTTTTAGATTCATGTTGACTGGATCTATGGGTTTTGTAGATTTTCTATTCAAAATATGTGGCTATGCTTATCTGTGATATTTCATTGTTCTAGTTTTTAACCATTTAAGTGTTTTTAGACTTATGCATCTTCTAGATGATAATTGGATGTAGATTTGTAGTCTTGTCTCTAAAATGGATGGTTTTGTAGGTTTTACATGTTTAACCAAAAATTATGGTTTTGTAGATAAACGAAGAGACTATTTTTCAAATTGTGAATTATGTGGGGGTGTTTTTGGATGCAAGATAGTTGTAGATTTGCATGCATGCTTAGTGCATGGTTCAAGGAGGCTGATTATCAATTTCTTGGTGTAAAAGTGTTAGCACATAATTAGTCACTTGTGATGATTTCTATGATGGTTTGTTGTTGGGTTCCCAAGTTGATGTTGTCTACAATTTCATTTTGGATTTGACATAAGTGTTGTGAAGAGTCTACATTTTATCTCTTGATGTCTATGATTTGCTTTTTATTGGTGTGGTGTTGAGTCTACTTTTGGATTTACTTTTCTTGTTAGATCCATGTTGCACTGCTTCAAGATCTATGAATTGCATAGTTTTGTGGGTTGTCTATACTTGCAAGTTGCACACATAACTCATATTGAGTTGTCTATACCCATAGATCTTTGTAACGTTCATGGTATCTTCTTGTAGTAGGGATTCATTGTAGACTATTCAGATGCAATGGTGTTGTGGATTCTAGTTTGGTGGTCCTTCAACCATCATGATGTATTGGTGCAATGTAGCAATGAGATAGTGAGATGGGTGGAGTACTTGGGATTTATGGTGTAGTACTTTGAGATGATCATGAAATTCCTATAAGAGTACATTAGGTCACTTGTAGTTGTATCTCCTTGGAACCTATTATAGACACCTAAAAATGCCTTGACCCCACAAGCCACTTTTCCGTATCCTTGCACCACTAATTATCCCTTCCGCCAAATTAATTAAATAAAACCAATCTATTTAATTAATTTATCCTAGCCATTCATCTCAACCATTTATCCCAATCACTCACCTATAATAAATTAATTTAATT
The DNA here is from genome assembly GCA_027924645.1 of Cunninghamia lanceolata. Taxonomy (NCBI): domain Eukaryota; kingdom Viridiplantae; phylum Streptophyta; class Pinopsida; order Cupressales; family Cupressaceae; genus Cunninghamia; species Cunninghamia lanceolata. The sequence continues at coordinate 6,862,557 of BSBN01000636.1, read as the reverse complement.
TATTACTATACCTTAACCATTGTCCACAGTTAATTAAATAAATATTCCAATACTTATTTAATTAATTCTCCTCATCCCCTAACCTAGATTAATTAAATAAAACACACTTATTTAATCAATCCCCCCTAGCCTACAACCTACAACTAGCTTAATTAAATAAATAACATTTATTTAATTAGCTATCAGACCCTACTAGCCCCTGGACCCAAATTAATTAAGTAAACCATTGCTTAATTAATTATAACCACTAATTAATCCCTTTACTAATTTCCAACAGCCATATTAATTAAGTTAATCACTTAATTAATTAGCCAAAACCTCCATTATTCCATCTCGCCACACCCTTGGAATAAAAAGTATTTTTTTATTCAAAGGGAGTCATATGTGTCTCCACCTCATCTTTCTGTTGAACACAATGAGGTGCTGAGAGGGGGGGATGAATCAACACACACTAAAACGTAAACATATAGTTACATATAAAACTGAATAAATTGAAGAACAAAAATGAAATCATGCAACACACATAACACTAGTATTTTTACGTGGAAAACCATAAAACAGGGAAAAACCACGGCGAGGATTAGCTCACAATATATTATGCTTACTGCAAAAGTATTACAACATTATTTTAGGGCTATAACCCAAGGAAGCTACTACTCCCTGATTTAGTGCTTACAACAATTACAACTTTGATTTAGGGATACAACCCAAGGAAGCTACTACTCCCTAAGTGTTCTTCTCACTGCAATAGGATTTACAAAGGTAGTAAATACATGGACTATTGCAAAGTAAACATGTGACTTATGTCGATAATGCAATCTTCTTTTCTATTCAATACATGTCTTCAAACTAATTCTGCACACTTCATATCTTGCACTCTGCTCTGCTATATTCATAATCACATCTCCACCTCACAAAATAAATTTGGTCTTCTATAAATATCCTCTGCAATACTCGAAAACATTGATTAGGTCAGCCAAAAAGATGAAATGTGTAGCTTGAGGTAAGTCAGCCTATACACACTTCAAAACATCACCATATGCACATGCGGAGATGAAACATAACATGAACTTCACCAAAATAGGTTGACACACCCTTCAATCAGCCTTATAATTCTGCTATCCATATGAACAATCACTGCTCAACCACTAAGTCACTTAGGTCAGGGCTGCATACATATGTCAGTGAGGATAAAGCAAGAAACAACCAACTATTCATAAGAAGTGGTACTTGTGGAACACCAAACACTCTAAAATTTGGATAGAGTGAACTTCAACTACTACTGATCATCCCTTGAAAACCACATGCCAAAAGGATCAAATGTCGTGGAATGCAGAGAATTCCAATTTGATCTTTGCAACTCCAAACTCTATCAGCACAGTCTAGTACTCTGTTGCTTCTAAATTTCACTGCGGAAAGAGTTACGAGCTGGAACTTTGGAATTAGATTCCTTGAAGACTCCAAAAACTTATTCTAGAACCGCAAGTTAAGATGCTGCAATGTGGAGAAATGCGGAGCAAATTACCGATCTCCTGCCTTAGGAAAATATTATGTTCGTGCCTTAAACAATTTTCTCAAAAGCAATTGGATGAAAAAGATAAGGATACTACTGTTCCACAATCTCCTAAAAGACACTTATGAGTGCATACCTATGAGGAAGTTCAATATGAACTTCAGAAGATAGGGTGCTTACAAGTCATTCTTCATTCTTCCTGTAGACACCTAAAAGTGTCCATCCCTCGCAAAACCCTAATTTCCTCCACAATCCACTAATTTTCCCTAATTTTCCCCTATGATTAAATAATTGATTTTAATTAATTAATTATTTAGTCATTCACTATCCTAATGTTCCCTTCACCTGATTTATTCAAATAAATAAATCAATCCCATCAAAAATCCCCTTTCACATGTCCCTTTCCTCAAATGAATTAAATAAACTAATCAAGTTTATTTAATTTAAACATTATCCACCTCACAATTTCTCTCAATTTAAAATTCTATTTTGTCCTCTAGTGTAGAGGAACCCTAATCGATCACAACCCTCCATTTTCAACCCTCAATCCTGTCCATTCATTCAAATCAGGTGTTCTATAAAACACCTCTTTGAGCTTCATTTTCACCTCTTAGACTCCCCTTAAGCTCTCTTATGCTCATTTTCATCTCAAATCAGCTGTAAACCCTCCAAAGTCTTGCAAATCAAGTACATGAGCTTCTCATGATTTTACATGAACTTGTAAATCTGAGAACACCATGCAAAGATAGAGGATGACAATAGAAGTTAGTCAATGTTAGCTTAGTTTTTTACTGGTTTTTGTGTTTATTGGACTGTTTTCTAAGCTTACTTGCATTCTATTGTAGTTTGGGTTTGATAGTTTATTGTTTTTCACTATAAACCTATTTTTCCCTAACACAAAATAGTGAACCCGACGTGAATAGATCAGTTTTTATTAACTTTTGAAAGAAAAAAATTGCAGGTGACCTCCAGGGATCAAATGGACCTCACTGTTGAGTCCAAGAGGCCCTTTCTGCGAAAAATGACATAAAATTCGCTATGTTTTGGTGACTGCAAAATTTTTTATCTTTTGAAATTTTTTTAAGGCACAGTCCGTACAGTATGGATCTTTCCGGATTCGTACTGTACGGACCCACAATGCCTTCCACGCTCATTTTTTATCATACTGTTGTTGTCTATGTTGTAAGTTCAGAGGTGGTTTGCAGTATTAACGTCTCTGCATTCTATGTGGTTTGGTTTTGCGGGTGTCAGTTCTCATGGTTGCAGTCTTTGAATATTTGTTGCAGGTAACCCTAACCCTAGCGTTGCTATTGTGAAACCCTAATGCCTGCAATAGGCTGATCATCACTTGTGTCTACTCCCCGCCGCCATTTCCAACTCTCCTTTCGGTCTCCATCAAAAACCCTAGCCACCTCTAAGAACCCAAACCTCTGAGATTATCATTGCCGCCGCTCTATTCATACTCGTCACCAATCTTGATCTTGTCCTTAGTCACTGCTCATCACTCACCTTAAACCCTATCGCCACCTACATTTTGACTGTCACCTCCCCTCACAGCCCGATCGCCACCGTTTGGCATCCCCTGCTTGGCCCTTATACCTCCTATTACAGACCTCCGCCGCCGTGTGTGGTAAAAGCCCTAGCTGTGCGTGTGGTATTTACCACAATAGCCAAATAAACCACTAACACAAAAACCATCTTAAACCTCATCTTTTCACCTCCTTCGAATCCAGCACAAGTCTTTCGAAGCATCGATCCACAGACGACATCTTTATAGTCTGCCGCTCAAATGCAATTCGATTTTCCCTTACCAAAGTCAAATACTTCATCAATGCCCCCATTAAAATCACATCACATGCCAGTGTCTGTTCCACTGCGTATGGATTTTAATGGAACAGTTTGCAGTGCAGACATCGAAACATCGTTTTACATTAATGTGCACGTTCTACAACTTCGTTATCTGCAGAAGAATGGCATGAATAATGAAAATTTCTTTCACTCGTTCAATGCTACCAAACACTGACATACTCTACGAACATGTAGATTTCTCTTCCTTTTGGGGAAATTTCATAAAGTTGTATCCATCAATGTCTACATCTAAGTTTGGTATTGAAGTCTAACTCTCATCTGCCACTCTTGTTCACCCTTGTCGCCTCCTACCACCGACGGTTGATCTTAGACCCACCACTATGTATTGGCCCTCGCCTAGTTTAAACTTGGTCTGTTGAGTCTTCCCTTTCGAAACCAGGCGGGCACACGCACTTGGGATGTGGTGTATATATGCACACACCGTCGAATCCAAAGAGGTCATGGACATTGCATTGCTTGGTAACAACAATCCATGTAATCCTCCAGGTGAGATTTTGTGAGTCCAGACTATATAATCTCAGGTTTTCGTCAATATCTAGTGTCAATCATCTGAGGGGGGCCTTCTGCTATCACTTGATGTAAAACGACTGGATCCATCAAGAAAAGCCAAGCGACTAATGTTATAAGTAGTTCTGCCAGTGTCAAATACCGCATATCGATTGTTCCCAAAAGGCGGTCGACATCTATCCGTGCAGTATAGTTTCATAGATTATACTCGTTTATCTGGTATGACTATCTATAATCTGGAGTAGGTGGAATGGTTTGAGTCGGTGGCGAGCTACTTCGTAATTTTTGTTGTCACAGGTGAAACTTCTAGAAAATTTTATGGTCGATTCGTAATATATTGTTTGCTTAATCTCGGAATAAGCAGATACAGTCAACTGACTGTAAAGTTTTAGCTGCACAGTTGCCTTTGACTTTCTAAAGCCTTCATCCGTGCAACTGTCAATATCTTCTATCTAAACCCCTACCTTTCTGGACGGATCATTCCTAGCTTCTGGTGCCCATTCATCATAAACAAAAACATAGATACAAATGTTTTAAAATCTTCATATGATCGACGTGATATAAGAGGTTTTAAACATTGTAAGGAGATCCTCAATTTCGCAAAGGCATGCCCTTTTAAGTTTTGACTGTATAGAGGTACCTTGTACGATAAGACAAGACTGGAGATGATAAGAATGGGTGTGATTCTTTGCCACGAGAATCCCTAATATCTCTTCAATGAATGGGGTCTAACCCCGTCTTACTCTGCAGCTGCGCCATTCACGTCTTTGTAATTCGTCCATGCTCAAATCTTGTGCCATATCTTTTTACTGTGTGAGGAATTATGCGTTCGTCTATGAAAACAAATCCGCGTTTACAAAATTAGATTAATTAGGAATGCAGTTGAAAGGGGACATGAAAAATGATTTTATGTTCAGCATTTCTTTATTCTGTGGGGAATGGGGGCGTCTCCCTCATAGCTTTTCATTCACCGTTTTAAGTCCGGCTTCAGTCTTGATTCCTGTAATTTCATGCTTCAATGTCTAAATGCACACTCTCTTGATTCGATCAGCTCTCGAGATTGTTCTTTGGATCTGAGGTCATATCAGTGCCCTGGGGGAGAAATCGCCCCCCCTTTATTGTATTCTTTTTGTTTCTTGGCAACCCTTGGTCATATCAGCGACCAAGGGCTCCGCTGTAACTAAACTGCTAGCTAACTGCCAGCCAAACACTGACCGCCAGGGAGCCTCTAACGACAACATGTGACCACCGAGGGACGAACTGCTAGCGGTCATTTCTGACCATTAGACCTGTCAGCATTACCCTGGAGCCCTAACTGGGCTTTTTTTTTCAAACTGCTATGACTTTTGCAAAACAGGTCAAAATCACACGAAACGAGTTGCGTTGTGAAGCAGACTCAGCAAATTTTGTAATGGTAAGGTCAATTTCAGGTAATGACATTATTTTAACAGTCATTTTTTGGTCAAATTCAAACTTAGTTTAAAACTTCGACTGCTCATATCTCATGCAAATTTGTCTGTTTTTGGCAAAAAAAAATTTCAAACTGCTTAGAATTTTGTCAATTTTTTGATTCTACTGTTAGTTTCACTATATCTGATCAAAATTTTTAGATTTTTGTAGATTCCATTTTTTGACCATTTTGACTTCGAGGCTTGCAAAAAAGGTTTCTTTCTTCAAATTTCATGTTTTTTGCAATGTCATGGGGATTTTATGCTACTAATGTCTAATTTGCAGCATGTCACATTCGTGGGCTGAAGACTATAAGCTGAAACTACTAACACATTTGATGAAAGGATTTAATTTCTTTCATATGCATGTGTGTTGGTTATCATAGGCACATTTGAATTTGGTGCAATAAAATGAACTTAATCTTATTGTTTTCACACATATCTTGGGGCTTAAAATGAACCAGTGTTTGCTTTGCTTGGTGATTGTGTTTATGTTGTGAAGTGTGTATGCTTTTCCCTCGCGCTTTATGCAATCTTGGGAATCAAAAACACTTCACAACATTTGCATAATCATACCACACATCTATTTTCTAAGGTCAATGAACCCCCATGCGAATGTGAGCAAGTTCACATGTGTATGCTCTCCCCTTGTGACTTAGTGCAATCCTGGGGATCAAAAACATGTTATCTTGTCTCACTTTTATTTGAGCCTTAGAGTGGGCCTGCTCTTGAGACACATCCGCAAGGAGAACTCATTTGTGACCCTAAGCGGGACTTTCATCTGGTCCGCTATATAAATTGAGGATAAGGTGAAAGCCAAGTCTAACCATTATGAGCGCTCACCATATAGTGCTAGCTCGAAAGGAGGTGTACCTTTGTGTATATTAAACTCCTAGTAGGGTTAGTTAGAGCCTTAAGTGGCTTGCTAAATGCTCGTGGGGTGTCGGTCCCCTGGATATTCACTAGAACCTTGGAACTTGGTATGCGTGAGAAGTGAGTGCTGTGGAGGGGAGCCGGTGCTACCAAGATCCTGGAGCTATCTGCTTTGAATAGGCACAGCTAGGGGATTCAACAAATATAGTCCTTGCCTAGCCTAGGATTGTGCATGTCTACAAGTGTTTACAAAACATCACAAGTCATCAAAAACAACCAACTGACTGCCAAGTATCTTCTATGATTGATGTGTGTACTTGCCTAATCATCACCCTCGACATTCTTTCCACACATTCATTCCAAATCATCGTTCCTAATCATTTCACCCCATCCTAACCATCATCCTTATCATATCACAATCACATCTTATCATTCCTAATCATCATATTCTATCCATCCAAGTCATCATCCCTAATCATTAGACATCGGTATCCTCATCCAATCATACCACATCCTATTCATCATGTCTTCATCATTCAACCATATCCTAATCACATCCTATTCATCAATCCTAATCATTGCACATTGACATCTTAATCCAACCAACATCATCCTAGTCATTCCCCTAATCATACCCTAACCATTTCCAACTCATCCTAATCACCTCTTTCATCCAATTCACATCATCCTAATCATCCCTAATCATTCCATATCGTACCATGATCATACCTGAGTCATCATAACTCAAACCTCAATCATTCCTAATCACATTCTTGTCATATCTTCCTCATGACACATCATCATATCCAAATCCAATCCCAATCACATCCCAATCAAATCTAATCAACCTCATTCTATCCAATCCTATCACAACACACCATAACCGTAGGGAAAATTGTGAGTATCTACCCTCCCTATCGAATCTGATTGCAATCGTGTCAAAACCTTATAGACTTATTGGTTCTATTCACCCACCACACATTCAATTTCATTCATCCACTACATATCCAATTTCATTCCTTCACGATCAAATTTCATTATGACATTTCATTATAATTCAACCTTTGACATTTATAGATGCCCCTAAACATAGTCTTCCTAAGGTCAAAACATAGGGAGAAATTGTCGAAACTTGACTGTATCACAAGTACAAATTTGGACCAAGAGACCTTGACATCTTTTCACATCAATCAAAACTTGGGCCTAATACTCCATGGCTAGTTTAAGTCCATCCTTACAAGTGAATTCTAAAACTCATGGGTTCACTCTAATCAATCATCTCTTCCATACCTCAAGGTCTCGACAAAACCAATTTATACTTTTAAAGGTCATTAGTAGAGGAGAGTACCCTTTTGGAGCTAGACTTTTCAAAGACTAATATCATTAGCCTCTATCATAGCCTGGGCCTCATCACATTCCATTGTCATCCCCATAACATCCCACATTTCACAAGTCTCATTTGGTGAAGTCATGGTTGCAAAACAAAGAGACAAGGGAATAGATCTTCGTAGTCATCCCTCATACACACATCATTCCAAACACATCAACATTCCTTCCAACACACCATCCAATCGACATCACCTCTAATCATATCCTAATCATTTCCAAGCCATCCCAATCACAACCCCTAATCACCCCTAATCACCTATCTAATATCCAATCAATCCCATACTCTATGACATCTCATTCATCCAAATTACTCCACCTCATCATTCATCCTAGTCAAGCACAACATGGTCCTAATCCTACAAGATGACATACAATGATATGAAGACATGCATCATTCCATGCCAATCTTAGATAACAAGGTTCTAGCACCCCAAGCCCATTCACAAGATTACCCAAGTCCACCTTGGCAGCAAGATAAAGTGCCTGCACATTTCCATGCTATCTTTGACAAGGGGAACACAAGTCTAGCTCATCTATCCTATAAGTACATTCTATCACCGTTCCACCTAATGTTAATCATAAGTCCACATCATCTACCCCCATTGTCCATCCACCATATTGTCCTTCCATTACCCATCGACCTACGAAGGATGTCATTCATTGTCTACTAGCGAGGAACAACCTATCTCCGTGCCAAACACCCATAAATGAGCCTATCAAAGAACCTTTGAATGCCATGTCCAATTCTTCTACCCTATCATCTAGTCCACTATCCATTGAGCCTCTCCTAGAGTTGTCCAATTCCATTTCCACTCAAAGTCAAAAGGTGTGTCAAGAGCATAATCCTAAGCATGAGGAAACATTACCGCCTCATCCAAATCAAGATCAAACCCCTTCCATTCCACCCATACACAACACACTTACTCCTTTTAATGGTCAAGCTCCCATCTATGATCAAGGTGCTTCTTATGATCAAGAAGACCGTGATGATCCACTTAGCAAACCTTATGCATTCCATGGTCAAGAGCTTGTCACTCCACCCATTTATGATCCCACCACTTCCATTCCCCATGATGAGACATGTGCCTACCAAGCATACATAGAAGATCAAACAAATAACTTGGATCTACATGAACATAATAAAGATCCTAATGATCCTTCCACCTTCACCACCAACTCTTGCAAATCCACCATCATATCCACTTGGTCCATCTGCTTTCAGTCATGAGTGTTCTTCCTTAGGAACACAACAAGATTTTTCCACATCACTTTCTCCCTCCAATAATGAGCTTGTGTCTAGTGTCCAAACTACACTTAGTCCCATCGTTCATCGCATGCTCCAAAACATGAACTACCAAAGTAAAGGCCTAGGCCTTCACAAACAAGGTATTTTGGAGCCTATCCATGTCAATGTTCCCCCCACTCTCATATGGCCTTGGATATACACCTCAAGGTCAACAATCTAAGGATTTTGGTACTTCCTCCATCCCCCCTAAATCAACCACTTTCCATCACACATCCCATCATATTCTAAGACATATGTTGCTATTCCGCCTCCATCATCCTACAAATGTCAAAAGCATGTGACCATACACCTTCCACCATCCAATTTACCTCTGCTACTTCCAACCCCTAATTTCCCACCATTTCTTCCAACACCTAAGATCCCTATGATCCATATTCCTAATCATGACCAACAAGTGCGCACATTGTGTAAACATAAAGCTTCCACTCATTCCACCCACCACATGGGATTCACAAACAAACATTTGGATGCCTCCTTTCATAAAGACAAAAATCCTAAGGGTCCTAATGCCTTAGGACATCAATCCAAAAATTCAAAGTAAGGTACATTCACAAATCCATCCAAACCCATACCTTCAAAAGCAAAGTCTAAAACTAAAATAGTATGGGTCCCTAGACAAAAAAGCAAGACAAATGAGGCATCCACCTCTCAAAAATCCCTACCATCCTCTTCCATCCATTACATTCCAAAATATCAAATTATCCCATCCCACATAAAAAAGAAAAATCATAAAAATACTAAGGCTATGTGGGTCCCTAAATGCTTACATCACCCATCCACTAAGTGAACATCACCATTGCTTCTTACACCTCCACCCAAGCACAAGCTTCCATGTTTAACGTGGTGTGCACAACCATTGGTCATGATTCCTTTTCACACCTCCATCACGCCATCATTCAACTATTATCCAACACATTTCACTTATCATATCCCTATGGTTCATGCTTTTACATAATCCACATCATAATCCACTATCTTCCCTACATAATCCACATCATAATCCACTTTCATTCCCTACATAATCCACATAATAATCCACTTTCATTCCTTACATAATCCACATCATAATCCACTATCGTACCCTCCATAACCCACTATCTACCTTATCCATATCACTTTCAGGTCATCACCCTACCAACATCGATGAGCACACTTGACATGGTCCATGCAACGACAGTAGCCTCTAATGGGACTGTCGCCCTTGATGGAACTAGACACTTGAGTCCCTCTCATCCATATCCACCTATCCCATTCAAAAAGTCAAAAAGTCAAAAAATCAAAAATCAAAAAAGTAAAGAGAAATCCCTTCGTCCAATGGTGAAAACCTGGTAAATAGATGCCTTGGATAAGTACCATGATAAAAACCTAGCAAACAAGTGTCATGTGTAAATTGGTCTTCTATGCAACTTACACTTGGGGGCACATTGTCTCATCCAACTTGTCATTTCCTCCCATACCATTTCCATCCTATCATCCTTATCCATTACACATACATATACCTATTCTATCGAATCCATTCATCCTCCCTTCCTCTTTTGATCTTGATAAAGATTGGGGGCACAATGTGGACAAATGTTTCAGATATCTTTTGACATACCTTATCCCTCTAAACCAAGCACATCCTTCATCATCTTATCGTCATAAGCATTGTCATGAAAAACCCTAAGTCTTACTACCTACAATGGGGCATGTTATTCCTATGCGACATAGTCCTTGAGATCACATACTCACCCTCTTACGCATGCATTCCTTCCATCCACTATCGCCCACCCCCTTTATTCATCCAATCCCATTCATTCATCCTTGCACCTAGACTTGGTTTCCCCTTGTCATTGGTATCTAGCACAAAGGCTATCAAAATTGTTCATCCAATGCTACTTTCCAAAATATTCCCAAAATCTTAAAAAATCAAATATTCCCAAAAATCCAAAAAAATTAAAACATTCCAAAAATACAAAAAAATCAAAACATTCAAAAATTCCCCAAAAAATCAAATATTCCTCAAAACACAAAAAAACCAAAATATTTCCAAAATCCAAAAAAAACAAAACATATCAAAATCCAAAAAATCAAAACATTTAAAAATCCCCAAAAATCAAATATTTCTCAAAATACAAAAAAATCAAAACATTTCAAAAAGCCAAAAAAATCAAAACATCTCAAAACTCCAAAAAAATCAAAACATTTCAAAAAGCCAAAAAAATCAAAACATCTCAAAAATCCAAAAAAATTGAAACATGCCAAAAACACAAAAAAATCAAAATATTCCCCAAAACACAAAAAAGTCAAATATCCCACAAAAAATCCCAACAATAAAATCAATCAACTCATCATATCAATCTATCCAATTCAATTCATCAATTCTTCCAACCAAATCACTTCTTCAAACCAATAACATTCTAATCAATCACATCATCATATCATTCAAATCAGTTCTTCCAATCATCCATGGTCCCCATGGTCAAACTATGTTGCCTCTGAACTTTCACGTAGGCAAGGCCATCTCTGATGTGTCCTCGAGGCATTAGGTCAGTCCCTTAGGGCCCGTCCTATCAACCATCATAATAAGTCGTCCTTTCGTGAAATAGACACTTTGATCAGATAATCAATCTTTCACAGCAACAGGCACTTCAAAACCAATCCCAAAATCACCAAAGACAAGCTATCCAATTATTCAAATCAATCAATCGCCTTGTGATAATCATGTCACTATCAAGCTATCCTTATCAACTATCACATATCTCATATAGAATGGGGCATCATCGAAACCAGGATTTTATTCCTTATACGACATGAGTCATTTTTCAATCTGTCATCAATCAAACCCTGGTGTTTCTCGTATGACCAACAACACTAGTGTCAATCAATCAATCACTTGCCTTAGACACGTAGGGGTATTGCCAAAACCAGACCAAGCATCTTATATGACATGCTTCTTTCCTGAAACCAAGCTCCTCTTCCTTCGTCATCCAATCCATCATCAATCAAGCCTTGGTGTTGCTCGTATGACCAACAACACTAGTGTCATTTAATCAATCACTTGCCTTAGACAGGTAGGGGCATTGTCGAAACCAAACCAGGCGTCTTATATGACATGTTTCTATCCTAAAACCAGGCTCCTTCATTATTCAACCTATCATAATCAATCAAGCACATATCACCTGGCAAAAGGTCCAAATGGCTATTGGTCTAGTCTGTCTTATTTTACTGGATTATTTTGTAGTCTCATTCTTATGCTTCTCGAGGCAGTCCCTAAGTGATGAAAAGAAGCAAGGATAGGGCGAGACCTTTTTCTTTGATTGCTACTTGCGATTTGTCTTGGCAAAATGACTAGGGCAACTTGGTGCCTTGCGTGTGATCGAGATTCCATTGGGTGTGAATCAAAGACATCCTATGCATTGGAAAGAATAAATGCTTCCTTACATAAGGACTTGCACACCTCACAATTATCTCATCGCATGTTTTGACAAGGTATCACAATTACATAGTCTAAGTCAGGCATTCCTTGTCTGTCATGTGCCTATTTCAAAAGGGACTACACTTTCCACCTTGGCCTTTGTCATGCCATAGTGATTGTTGTCCTTTGATATAATAAGTTCTATGATGATAAGTAAAAAAAAAATTTGCAAGTGAGAAGCTCAAAAATCTATCAAAGTAAGATATAATTCCCAATCTTCTAGCCAATCATTCATTCCGCCACCATCTCTTTCTCACATCTTCATTCATCCACCTTCATTGCAGCCTACCATACCTTTCATTTCCTGTATCCATTACCCTACCAATCCCTTTCATTTCGAGAGCCTACCCATGTTTGTCCAACCCGCCTATCCTCTCGAGGGGACATCATCACCCTATCTTTCCATCACCATCCTTTTCCTCTATCCTTAGCTTCTTTGAAATGATGTTACTTGATAAAAATTGCATCATCTCGAACATCATCTCAAAGAGGGAAAAAATGTAGACACCTAAAAGTGTCCATCCCTCGCAAAACCCTAATTTCCTCCATAATCCACTAATTTTCCCTAATTTTCCCCTATGATTAAATAATTGATTTTAATTAATTAATTAATTATTTAGTCATTCACTATCCTAATGTCCCCTTCACCTGATTTATTCAAATAAATAAATCAATCCCATCAAAAATCCCCTTTCACATGTCCCCTTCCTCAAATGAATTAAATAAACTAATCAAGTTTATTTAATTTAAACATTATCCACCTCACAATTTCTCTCAATTTAAAATTCTATTTTGTCCTCTAGTGTAGAGGAACCCTAATCGATCACAACCCTCCATTTTCAACCCTCAATCTTGTCCATTCATTCAAATCAGGTGCTCTATAAAACACATCTTTGAGCTTCATTTTCACCTCTTAGACTCCCCTTAAGCTCTCTTATGCTCATTTTCATCTCAAATCAGCTGTAAACCCTCCAAAGTCTTGCAAATCAAGTACATGAGCTTCTCATGATGTTGCATGAACTTGCAAATATGAGAACACCATGCAAAGATGGAGGAGGACAATAGAAGTTAGTCAATGTTAGCTTAGTTTTTTACTGGTTTTTGTGTTTATTGGACTGTTTTCTAAGCTTGCTTGAATTCTATTGTAGTTAGGGTTTGATAGTTTGTTGTTTTTCACTGTAAACCTATTTTTCCCTAACACACTTCCAAACTTCAATAAATTTGACTCTACATCATATTGTGGATAGACATCATTATGGGTTGACATTAATGACAACACTATATACATATTTCTAACAATCTCCCCTTTGTCATTGATGGCAACATATGCCAAAAATTCTCCCTCTTTGACATCAAGGGCAAAGGGTGCACTATATATGTTGACCAAAATTTCTCCCCCTTACTCATAAATGATCTTCATATGTATTTTCATGCTCCCCCTCAGAGGTGTCTTATATTATCCCTGAATTGGATTTATGTACACAAAATTTCTATCTTCTATTTCTTCCGCATATATACACTATGTCAAAAGATAATAACAATGAGCGAAACTTGCCAATAGGAAGAATGTTTTTGTATATGGTCTTTAGTTGTAGTAGTGCAGAGTCCCAATGCTTCCTGATAGAGGTAGGTATTTGTGTCTGTCCAATGATATGCAGAAATAACTCTTTTGCTTCTTCTATAGAGGATGGTGCAACTGCCATCTGGAATACCTTATCCACTTTTGTCAACATTCCTGTCAACGCTGCCATTCTCAAGCTAACAATCTCTCTCAGCTGACTTGTTTGATCCTTGATTTTTTCCTTTTGATTTTGAAGCTTTTTGATAAGTGCATGAGATTTTTCAATTTCAGCCCTTAGTTTTCCCTTCTTATCTTTTAAGGGATCATATGTTGTAGAAATATTGGATATCTGCAACTCAAGGCCATTAATTTGGTCCTTTGGATCTTTTATTGTCATAGGCCATGTTAGGTAGAATTGATATAATACATTTGCTTCTTCTAGAGCATTTTGAATACTCTTTACACTATCTGCCAACATATTATGTGCATTAAAACATTTTTTTGATAAATCTATCAATCTTTTATTGTTCATTTGTTCCAATATTCTTTTCTTAGCTTCCTTTTCCAAAAATGCAGAGTGATTGTTGGACTCCAAAAGTTGCTTCATATGTTGAACAGGAGTCAGGGAAGCATCCCTTTTAGCATCCGATAATACCTTTTCAAAGGCCCTCATTGCTTTTTCTAGAATCTCACTTCCTTCTACTTGATATTACGGAATTTCTTTTTAAGCAGTAGCTTGAAATATATTTCCTAGTTGAAGCTTCCACAAGGGAGAGATATTGGACAAATTAATTTGTCCATCCATGGTGGGTAATTAAAATAATTGCAGAGAGGCAATAGACTGAATTTGTCTTTGTTGTGCTAAGAAATGTTTAATGGAGTCAATTGGAGAGCCTCCATAGTCATGTGCAGAGCTCTCAACATATGTATTTACTTTCTCTTTTCTTGAATCAATGATAATATGTGATTCTGGGTTCTCTGGAGAGGAATCACCCACATCATCACTAGTATCACCATGTACCCATTCATCTTCTTTTTCCTTTGCATGATACTCAGTGTTTTCAAGAGGAGGAGGAGTATTTTCAACTTGTTCATTTTTCTCAGAAGTTTTCTCACCCTGTCTTCCTTCCTTTTCGCCTTCTTTATCATTGTTTTGCGGAGCATATTCAACATTTTCTACAACAAAGGTGTTTGCATTTCCTTGCATATTTTCATCATCCTTATCCTTTTCAACTTGTTCTGAGATTTGCAGAGGAGATGTACCAACTTGATGTGGTGAGTGTGGTGGAGAATCATGTGGTTGTTCCACATCCTCTATTTTTCTTACCTCATCAAGTATCTTTTGAGTGATTTCTTTAGTTTCTTTTGTAATTTGTTCAATGTCCTCCTTTCTGTTCTACATAAGAGTGTCTACTCTATGCTTTGTTATGAGCTCTTGATCTTTCCTTTGAATCAATTCTTCTTTTTCTTCCTCAGACAAGAAAGCACCAGCTTTATCCAAAGCATCTTTTCTGAGTTTCTTTTTCTACATATTGGTTTAGCTTTTTCTTTTCCATATGTAGAATTCTATGATCACTTAGCAATCCTCTATAGATAATCCAATATCTCTAGAAATTTGACCAAACCTCTTCATATCATCATCTAAGTGTGCTCATACCAAATTTAGCTAGAATGTTGAGGAATTAAGCATCTCATTCATTCAGGCTTTTGAAGAAACTTACAGTTGTAACTCCCCCTGAACCAGTACTTCATCTTTTTAGTTACTAGAGGATCCACTTGCACTAGGCAAAGGTCTAGAACCATCACATTCCTCCTTCTTCCATACTTTTCTCATTTCCTTTTTTTTCTAAGCAATATCAACTTTCTTTTGTGGAGCAGGCCTCGCATTCTTTCCAGAGTGCCTTGTTTGATTGCACTTATGACAGGTGAAATTTGATTGCTGAGCATTACCATTTCTCCTTACCTTAGATCTGCAATTAACTGCCTTGTGGCCAAACTTGTTACAAGTATAATAGTATCCATGAAAGGGTTGAGCATTATCCCTATTATTCCTTGACATTTTACTTCTGTATTCATTAGCCTTATGTCCCATCTTATTGCAAGCATAACACCTTTAATGATTCTGATTTAACTTACTCCTACATTCAACAACTTTATGACCAACCCTATTACACGTTAAACACCTTACAACATTTTGATTCATCTTGCTTCTACAATCAGTAGCTTTGTGACAAAATTTATTACAAGGATAGCAATTACCATTGAAACTTTGTGGATACTTGATAGGAGCAGTTTGTTTAGGTGCATGCTTGCTGAAATTCTTCATATTCTTCCTTTGTCTCTAGATAGGAGTGAATTCATATTCATTTGTAACTTCGAAGGCATTCTTCTTAGGATCTTCAGTGTAGGCCTCTTCCTTCTTTATTCCAGACTTTCCTCTTGAATGGATGTTATCATATAAATTTGTAGAGACATTGATCATAGGACTCTTCCCCTTTTCAAAACCAAGGCCTGATTTTTCTTTTGCTAGATTTTGAGAGTTAATTATCTCATCAAGGATTTCAGATCCTTCTTTTAGTTTTAGTCCTTTGTCAATCTGTTATTTTGCTTTTCCAATTTTTTTCTTAGAGTGACAACTTCTTCCTCAAGTTTTGAACATTTAGCTAATTTCTCATAGACCTTGATGTTTAAGCAATATTCAATCCTCTTTTCTTCTTCAACCATGATTTTCAAATTTGAGATCATTTCTTCTGCCTCCTTGAGCTTTATGTTACCTCATTTATCTCCTTCTATTAGAGTTTTTAGTTTGCTAATTTCTTCTTTTAATTCTTTGGCCTTTGTTTTCAATTTGTCAATTGTCTCTTTTCTAACTCAAGAATGTATTCATATTCTACATTCAGTCCTCTTGCTTCATCCAGTTCATCAAGGGCTAACTTGAGTTCTCCTTCAAGGTCCACTTAACATCCATCAAGATCCCAACCTTTAGGTTCCATAGATTCTAGATCTAGTTCCAGTACAAATACATCATTGTCCATGATTTCAGATTCCATGTGTTTAAGTGCAAGATCTACCTCAGCTATTAGGCTTCTTAAAGGCACTTAGCTCTAATACCAATTATTGAACACAATGAGGTGTTGAGAGGGGGGTGAATCAACACACACTAAAACTTAAATAGATATTTGCATATAAAACTGAATAACTGGAAGAACAAAAATGAAATCATTTAACACACATAACACTAGTAGTTTTACATGGAAAAACCACAATGAGGATTAGCTCACAATATATTATGCTCACTACAAAAGTATTACAACATTGTTTTAGGGCTACAACCCAAGGAAGCTACTACTCCATGATTTCGTGCTTACAACAATTACAATTTTGATTTAGGGATACAACCCAAGGAAGCTACTACTCCCTAAGTGTTCTGCTCACTGCAATAGGATTTACAAAAGTAGTAAATACATGGACTATTGTAAAGTAAACATTTGACTTATGCTAATAATGCAATCTTCTTTTCTACTCAATACATGTCTTCAAACTGATTCTACACACTTCATATCTTGTACTCTGTTTTGCTATATTTGCATTCACATCTCTACCTCACAAAATGAATTTTCTCTTCTATAAATATATGTTAGTGTAGGTTTTTATTTCCTAGTTGGGTTATTTATTTTTCCCTATATTCCTAAGTTTTTCCTACACTTATATTAATCTCGCTTAGGTTAATAAAGCATGTCTTATTAGGTGAGTAGTTGAGGGTGTCACCTTCTTACATGTGAGCATCCATTAGCTATCTTGGGAAGATACTTTGCTATCTTTAGTCTGATAGATGGTTGCTCCTCATTGGTCGGTGTTGCCACCTCCTCCCTCTCCCTGGTCTATATAAGCATGCTACCTGGCTTGTATTTTATATCTTTGCTTTTACATCCTCTTAATGCTATTTTGCTTCTAGCATTTGCATTACTCTCTTGGAGACTAACTCTGTGTTGCTATTTTGATTTTGTATCATTTGCATTCATAGTTTAGATATCTATTCTTTGCACTAGTTTTCTGGGTTAATAATTTTTTCAGATTCTAACATGGTATCAGAGCTATTCTATGTGCAAGAGTAGATTTTAGTTTCCATCTTTGAGAGATTCAAGGAGGGCTAATAAATCTTATTACAATTTTTTGAAAAACCCAGTATGCTCTTGATGAAGGGGGTAAATCATAAAACACACAATAACAGAAATTACACATAGAAAATAGAATGATATTTTATTAATATGGGAAAAACATTACATTACAGAAGCTCAAATACAATTAGAGGATGAATGCCCTACAGGCTGCAACACATTATAGCTCCCTCTCTCAAAACTCTAGAATCTTCAACCTTCTGTAATTCCCAAATCAACTAGGGTTTCTAATTACCCACCTTTCTTGACTCTACACCTTGCCCCTTAACTCTACTACCCTAAGGGTTCCCAAAAATGGTTATATATAGCCCTTTTTGGTGACCACCAGCTTAATTTCAAAATTTGCATCTCCCTCCAAAAATAGGTCAACTTCGTGGGGCCATAACTTTCGATCTGACTATTGGATTTTCAATTATAATACCTTTTCAGAAAGCTCTCGAAAAGATGATGCTACCGATAGATAGACTACTTGGGTTGCCCACCAAATTTTGGGCCTATCCGGAGCCTCTAAGTGCCTCAAATTTGACTTTGAATATTTCAATAGGATTTTTGGAATTTAAAATTTTAATAACTCACAAATGACAAATGATATTGAATTGATTTCTTAACATTAGCTTCAATTCATCATTTTGGAGGGCCGTGTAAGATTTTGTATCCAACCGTGCACAAATGCAAACTTACTAAAAATAGTAACCCTACCAAATTTAGCCCTTATTGAAAAGAAACAACACATTTTATTATTATTATTATTATTATTATTTTGGTTGATGCAAGATTGCTCTTACACCCTGGATGCTCCTGCATCAACTCTTCTCTTGCATCTTCGGATGATCTTGAGAATCAGAAAAGTTTGACGGAAACTTTTTTAATCTCTGGGGTTTACACATGTGTTTTATAAAATCTGGGTGATTCTAGCATTTCTGGTTATATTGGTAGCATTTCCGGTTGTTCCAACGCATCCAAGAGGCTTGAGAAAGTTAGATTTGGCTTTCGTTTCATCGAAATCAGAGATCATCATACATAGTTGCGGAACCGGGGTTTTCAAGCTCAAATCTGACAACCAACTTGCATATTTGGTGTTTTCAATCAATATTGCAGGTTCCAACATGCCTTTTCTTGTATTAGATAGCTGATTTAGCCTTTGCATGTTATTTTTTGGTTGCTGGGGTAATTTTTTGTTGCTAAAGGCGTCTTGTTTACATTAGAACTACATCTTTTGTATATCAGATACAAAAACACCTTCTGGGTTTTGTTCGCAGCACATAAAAACTATCTTGGTATCTTTCAATTTTTGTATACAATCTGTATACTTTGAAGAATCGAACTCAGAAAGCTACAATAGTACCCCTCTCTGTTGGCAGTTACAGTTTTGAAAGCAGTTTTCAAATGCTCCATTCTTGCTCATACGGACTCTGTTTCCCACATTTTTTTTTTATTTTGGCTATTTTTTCATGTTCTATGCACTACTGTAGACATTTTTTATTTTGATGTAGAAATTTTTTAGAAATTGAAGATTCTCAGTCGTGATACTATATAGTTCTCATTTTGGGAACTTCAGAGAATCATAAATTTCACATACGACCTCGTATCGAGGTGATTCTTTTTTTGAAAGTGCATGATTTTTTGAGTAGATCACAGTGGTGCTATTTATTTCTCTAGATATTATGCCAAAGTTGTATTTTCAGCATATGCTCTTCATGAGGGTTCTGTAATGCATTGAAATCAAGACCACTTAGTATTTCTTGCTAGTGGCAGTTGTAAACGCACTAACATAAAGTGCCAAATCATATTTTATTGGGGGGGTTCTTTGATTGAGTGAAAAGGGGGGGGTGTCTTGGGTAGGTTCTCTTCTTTTCAGTACTTCTTCTCTGCATTTCTTCATCATGGATCAAACAAATCTGCCCATCCTAACTCCATATAATTACTTTGAGTGGAAATCATGCATGACAATTCACTTAAGGAAAGATGGATTAAATAGGATAACTATGGGACTTGAAACTGAACTTGCTAAAGATGAAGATAAGCCTAAGTGGTTTAACAAATGTGATGAAGCATATGGAACATTGTGTTTGTCTGTTTCTCCTGATTTGCTCTTTCACATTGAGTCTTTGAATACACCAAATGAAATCTGGACAAAGCTAGAAAAACTATTTGGCACACAAGATTCAATGAGGGGTCATATGTTGGAAAATGAACTAATTAGTTTAAGTCTAGGCAATTTCAACACAATCCAAGATTTCTTCACTAAATTGAAATCACTAAGGCTGCAGTTAAAACAATGTGGAATTGAAAAGAAAGATGAACAACTGATTCTTTGGTATTCTCTCTAAGCAAAGTTTAGACTATTCTGTGTTTGTTTTTACTTTCTATACTACTAAGGGTGCACTTGGTACTCAATTCACCATGCCGTCTTTAGATGATTTTGCTATCAATCTCACTCGAGAACAGGACAAGCTAATCCAGATGGGCACTCTTAAGTCCTCTAAGTCACATGCCTTGGCTGCCAACCAAGGCAAAAAGAACAAAAAAGGATAAAGTCGTAGCAACAATAGTAAGGATAAGAAACAAAAGAATAGCAAGGAGAAGAAGGATCAAATACCGGTTGCTTCAAAAGTAACTAATGAGACCCAATCTTCCGAGGGTGACAAGCCTAAGAAAGAGAGGGTCCAATGTGCCTATTGTAAAAGACCCGATCATGATGAACATAAATGTCTGAAGAAACAAATTGATCACTTGACACACATTCTTGAGAAGAATAATATCAGTGTTCCCGAGTCTATCAAACAGAGTTCTAATGAGGGGTCTAACAAGGCAAAAGAAAATAGCAAGGGGAAAGGAAAGGGCAAGGCCATTGTTGCAGTTGCTTCTTCACCATCCACTTGGGTTCTTGATTCGGGTGCTTCGCACCACATGGCTTCATCTAAGGAAGAACTTGCCTCTTTGGAGCCATGTACTATGCCTTCTATTTTGATGGGTGATGACACTCCTGTTGAGGTGTGTGGGAGAGGGTCTGTTGATGTGGGGGATGGCACATTCCATGATGTTCTTTGTGTGCCCTCATTATCAACTAATCTCCTATCGGTATACCAGATCACTCACACAGGTTCAGGCAAGTGGGTTGAGTTTACTCCTGATTCAGTGGAGATTTGTGAGTTGCACAGTGGTTCTATAGTTGCAGTTGGGAGAGCAGATCATCAGTCATGGCTCTATCCGTTTTCTCCCTTTGTTCCTGATCCTCCTTCAACTATTTTGCTCACTCATTCTAATGATGTGAGTAGATTATGGCATGAGCAGTTTGGCCATCTTAACTTCCGCTACTTGCAGCAAATCAACCAGCAAAGTATGGTCACAGGGTTGCCTTTAGTTTAGTTTTCAAGTGGTGTTTTCCATGGTTGCATTCTTGGTAAGCATCCTAAGGAAAAGTTTGACAAAGGTAAGGCATGAAGAGCTTCATAGATACTGGAGTTAGTTCATAGTGATTTGGCTAGTCCATTTTAGCATCCTTCTTTCAACAGGGCTAGATATATCCTCACATTCTTTGATGACTTTTCTCGATATACTTGGGTGTACTTTCTCAAATAGAAGTCTAAGGTATTTGATCACTTTCAGGACTTCAAGACTTTTGTAGAGAAGCAATCCGGGAAAGCCATCAAAGTTTTACGCACTGACAATGGTGGTGAGTATGTCAACCATCTATTTGAGAGGTTTTGCACTTCAGAGGGGATTGATTTATAGCATTCAGTTCCATACAATCCTCACAAAACGGTGTTATAGAACAGAAGAATAGGTCCT
The DNA here is from genome assembly GCA_027924645.1 of Cunninghamia lanceolata. NCBI lineage: Eukaryota > Viridiplantae > Streptophyta > Pinopsida > Cupressales > Cupressaceae > Cunninghamia > Cunninghamia lanceolata. The sequence goes on along the minus strand of BSBN01000636.1, from coordinate 6,840,664 downwards.
TGAAGGAAATGGCGAACTATATGATTCACTCCATATCTCTTGCAGCATAGTATTGGGCAGAGGCCATTAACTATGCTTGTTATATCTAGAACCGTGTTCCTCACTGAGCCTTAAAGGGAGTCACTCCTTTTGAAGCTTGGAGCGGTCAGAAACCATTAGTTAAGCATTTTTGAGTTTTTGGTTCTTCTGCATAGGCCCACATTCCTGCAAAGAAACACAAGGCCTTGGATCCGCAGAGTAGACCTTGCATATTTGTAGGTTATCTTGATGGTGTGAAGGGTTATCGGTTGCTCCACCCTACTACACATGAGTTGTTCATTGAGAGGAGTGTTCAATTTGAGGAGGGCTCTTTGAGCTCACTTTCTATCACTTCTCCAACTCCTACTTTGACATTGGAGTCACTTGGGATACATGACAGATCTTCTGATGAGTCAGATTCACCTGAGCAGTCTTCTACCTCCACTTTCGATGCAGAGAGTGATTCAAAGGACTCACCTCCTTCCTCTCCTAGTCATCATTCAGAGGTTGATGATTCTCCTCCAGATTCTCCATCTTCTGGTCCACTTTGGGCTAGACAGACCTTGCAGTCTGTAGGTGATTGGGTTGGGGATCAGTCAGACACCAGGTAGACTCGATCATAGTTTCAGGATGCTCCACATGTCTGCATTGGTACTGCCTCAGATCCATAGTCTTTTCATGAGGCTTCTGGTATTCCTGAGTGGGATACAACTATGCAGGAAGAGTATAGTTCCTTGATGAGGAATCACACTTGGGATCTTGTCCCTCTTCCTAAGGGAAAAAAAACTTGTTCAATGTAAGTGGATCTATCAAACAAAATTTGCAGCAGATGGGTCGGTTGAAAAGCATAAGGCTCGCTTGGTCACCAAAGGATTCTCCCAGGTTCCTGGGATTGACTACTCTGAGACTTTTGCACCAATTGCCCGAATGAATTCCATCCGACTTGTTCTTGCCATTGTTGTAGCCAATCGTTTAGAAGTACACCAAATGGATGTGAAGAGTGCTTTTCTTCATGGTGACCTTCAGGAGGAGATCTACATGGAGTAGCCATGAGGGTTCCTTCAGGATTCTTCACTTATGTGGCATCTTCAGAAGTCTCTCTATAGCCTCAAACAAGCTCCTCAGGCCTGGTATGCCAAGATGGACTCCTTCCTTCTATCAGTTGGGTTCACTCGGTGCCATTCTAATCCCAATGTCTACATTCTGTAGTAGGATGATTCACTCCTATTTCTGGTTTTGTATGTTGATGACTTGCTGATCACAGGGAGTTCTTCATCCACCATTGGGGCTGTCAAAACTACCCTTCATGACAAGTTTTTGATGACTGACTTGGGCTTGTTGCATTACTTTCTCAGGATTGAGATTTTTCAGTCTTCTTCCGAGATTACCTTCACACAATCCAAGTATGCTCTAGATTTGCTCTCGAGGTTTCATATGGCTGACTGTAAGCCTGCTCTGACTCCCTTTCTTTCTGGAGTCAAACTTGAGGCTCAATGTTCTTCTCCACTTGTTGATGGCACTTTGTACCAACAACTTGTTAGAAGTCTCATTTATCTAACTCATACGAGACCCGACATTTCATATGCTGTAGGCATGGTCTCTCGATTCATGCAGGAGCCTCATGAGCTACACTGGAAAGAAGCCAAGTGGATCCTTCACTACATTCAGGGTACTCACATTTTTGGGATTCACTATGCAGCGAGCATTGAGCTTGACTTGGTGGGCTACACAGATTTAGATTGGGTAGGCGATTCTCAGGATTGCAAGTCTACTTTAGGTTATAGCTTCTCACTTGGTTCAGGTCCTGTTTGTTGGTCGAGCAAGAAGCAGTCTTCTATTGCTCTATCTTCTACTAAGGCTGAGTATTGAGGGCTGTGAATGTTGCCACTGAGGCCATTTAGATTCAGAATCTTCTCACTGAGTTTGGTATCCAGATCAGACGGCCATCAGTCATATTTTGTGATAACCAGAGTGCCATTCAGATCTCATAGAATCTGGTCCATCATCAATGGACCAAACACATAGAGGTCCACATGCACTACATCTGGGAGCTCATCCATGGCCATGTCATCGACCTTCGTTATTGTCTGACTTCTGAGTAGGTTGTTGATTATTGCATTAATGATAAGGATTGGACGAGCTGTGAACTGAGGATATTGAGAAAAATAGTGTCAACCAGCAACAATGAAGAACAGTGATGACAGTAAGGTAAAAGTCCAAGACAGGATGAGGATCAGAGGATCCGGATTAAAGGGTTTGTAGATATGTGTCTTAAGGTGGTCCAGCAGAGATTTCAAAGGTTTGCATGAAGATATGAAGAAGTTGTGGCCGCTCAAGTAAAACCGGTTTCAGTAGGTGTTCAAAGGTGATAGAGTGTAACAAGAAAGGTCCAGTGAGATCTGGAAATCAAGTTTCCTGTTCTACAGATTTAAGGGAGTGCTGAGGAAGTCTTTTTGGTGTATCAACTCTATTGGTTCGTGGTTTGAAGGTACGCAAGCATCTATTCCTTTGTGACAGTAATGACAGACTGTGTTCTTGAGGTTCCGGATGAGGAGAGAAGGATTTCAGTAAGCAGAAGAAGTGTGGATGTTCTTGGTGATTCAGGAAAGCTTGTGGAGGTCTTTGGATCGTGTCCAGCTCATGTTGGTGGTCCACATTGAAGATGGAGCTCGCAATTGAAGAGTAACTTCTGGATCATAGTGTTCTTCTTGAGGCAGGCCGACCGAATGAGTTATGCATCTGGTGGATGATCTTATGAATGTTTGCCGACTTAGATGATCATTCCTAAGTTGATGTCTTGTATAAATAAGTGATTATGAAGTCATTTGAAATTAGTTCTTATGGAGATGTGTTTGTGGTAGCAAGGAGGAGAGCAAAAGGCAGAGCAGAAGTATTGGGCTTAAATGGAACTGATTCAAGCATGGTGAAGATGCTATTCTCTAGTTCATGTATGTGATACTTATTTCTTTGTAGACAGTGTGTCTCTTGTAGGCAGTGAGCCTCTTGTGAGTAGTGTGCTCGGGTAGTGAGCCCTAATTGGCATGTGCCATTTTGTTCCTTCTATTCTTCTAACAAAGAATACATTCTTGGGTTAATCACCCCGTGGTTTTTCCCTTAACCGGGTTTTCCACGTCAAAATTTTGGTGTCTCATGCGTTGATGTGTTTTTGCTCTTGATTTGTTGCATTATGTTTCCATGATTGATTTATCATTAAGCTGCTGAATTACAAAATGGAATTAAGTGTTTAAATAGATAGAAAGTTTTGCACAACTGATTCACCCCCCCTCTCAGTTGTGTGCCCTAAGTCTAACAATTGGTATCAGAGCTAAGTTCCTCTAAAAGGAGCTTAACCGCTTGAGGATATCCAGGATGTCATCTTACAAGAAGGATAGTCTGAAGTTTGATGGAACCAACTTTGCTCTTTGGAAAGGTCGCATGAAATGTCACTTACAGTGTATGGGAATGGTGTACTGGTCCATGGTTACAAAACAATATGTACCTCCACAGGGTGGTCCGACAACCCTAAATGAAATTATAGATGCTGAAAATAATCTGCAGACCATAGAGGCTCTTCTAAGCGCATTATCTGACTCAGAGCTCTCAAATGTTATTGACCTACCAATTACTTTTGAGATTTGGAAAAAACTGGAACTTTTGCATGAAGGAGACCAATATGTTAAATGTGCAAGGTTACAAAGTCTAAAAGGGAAATTTGAAAAACTAAAGATGAGAGATGATGAAAATATTACTACTTTTATGCCAAGAGTGAATGAGCTGGTTTGTGGAATTAGAAATGCTGGTGGAGTCTTGGATGAAAATGAGATTGTTGGCAAAATTCTCAGATCTCTACCTGAATCTTACAAAATCAAGGTTGCTGCCATTGATGAATTTAGAGCCCATACAACTGTCACAAGAGATCAATTGGCTGGCAAATTGTCTGCATTTGAAATGACTGAGTTTGGAGATGATCCCCCCAAGATTGAATCTGCATTCAAATCCAGTGCCTCTGTTAAAGGTAAACAAAGGTTTGATCCGAGAGAACTTTTCAAGGAAACTACCATGGTATGAAAAAGCAAGAAAAGACCTAGAAGAAGAAGAAGTAGAAACTGCTCAACTTGAAGCCCTTATTGCAAAGAGACTACCAAGAGGATCTGGTAAGTATGAAGGGAAATTGCCTTTTAAGTGTTTTAACTGCAATAAGATTGGTCATTTTGCATCAAAATGTCTGGAAAGATTTTCGAGGCCAAATCCTAATAGATCAAGGTTCCAAAAGAATTGTTACTATGTTCGTGAAGATGACAATGAAGGAGTAACAGATGATGAATCAGAGATAGGAAACAAATATGGAAATGAATGGGTGTTTATTGCCATCAAGGAAGAAGAACCAATATCCTATAAATCTGTCAATCATAAAGTTGAAGAAAGAGCTCTAGCTGCTCAAGTTGAAGAAAAAGATGATTGGGTCATTGATAGTGGATGCTCTCACCATATGACAGGTGACAAAAATAAGTTTGTAGATTTGGAAAGGTATGAAGGAGGAGTAGTAAAGTTTGGTGATAATTCTGCTGGTAGAATCAGAGGTAGAGGAACTATTTCTTTTGATGGAAGAAACAAAACTGGTAATGTACTGTATGTTGTCTCAGTGTTGGATAGTTGGTGGACAAAGGCTATGATCTCTAGTTCAAAGATAGAAAATGTAAGATCTTTGAAAGCTCCGGAATAGAGATTGCATCCGATACCCAAACTAAAGGTAATATCTTCCACTTGGTTGGTACTGGTAAAAGTTGTTTATTTGTTCAAGTTGATCAGAGTTGGTTATGGCATAGGAGAATGTGTCATGTGAATTTTGATAATATCATCAAGATAAGCAATACTCAGGCTGTAAGAGATCTTCCAAAATTGGTGAAACCTACTAATAGCTTGTACAAAGAATGTCAATTGGGTAAACTGAGCAAAGTCACATTCAAGAGTAAGGAACTATCTTCTACCAGATTATTGGACTTAGTTCATACTGATCTTTGTGGTCCGGCAAGAATCAAAAATATGCAAGGTGATAGATACTTCATGTTACTAATTGATGACTATTCCCGGATGATGTGGGTGACTTTTCTGAAAGAGAAATCAGAAGCTTTTGAGAAATTCAAAATATTCAAGGCTATGGTAGAGAATAAAACTAGATTGAAATTGAAATGTCTGAGGTCTGATAGAGGTGGAGAATTCACATCCGGTGAGTTCATAGAGTTCTGTGAGAAACATGGAATAAAGAGACATCTGTCTACTCCTAGGACTCCACAGTAGAATGGAGTAGTGGAAAGAAAGAACTGGACCATACAGGAAGCTTCTAGGACCATGATGATGGAAGCAAATGTTCCTCATATCTATTGGAGAGAAGCTGTCAGCACTACAGTCTATACTCTCAATCGAGTTCAAATCAGAAGCAATACTGGTAAGACTCCTTATGAACTTTGGTTTGGCATCACTCCTACTATAAGGTATTTCAGAGTTTTTGGTAGTAAATGTTACATTAAAAGAGATGAAGATCTAGGAAAGTTTGATGCTAGAAGTGATGAAGGAATATTCTTGGGTTACTCTACTCAAAGCAAATCATACTAGTGTTATAACAAAAGACTGAGAAAGATGATAGAAAGTACAAATGTGAAGGTAGATGAGGGAATTGAGAAACCCTCAAGGTTTTATGAATATGATGAAGATGATCAAAATGGTGTTCTAACTCAAGGAGCCCAAGCCTCATCTGTTAGTCAGATTCAAACTAATCTGGTAATCTAGGAAGAAGAAATAAGTCTCAATGAGCCTATTCAAGAATCAGAAGTGCAAGAAATTCGTAAAGTTCTGAGGTATGTAAGACTAAACCACTCTGAAGATCAGATCATAGGTGATAAAAGCAAGTACTAACAAGGAGAATTGCTCAAGATTTAGAAGAATATTGTTTGATTTCAAAGATTGAGCCTAAGACAGTGAATGAAGCTTGCAATGATGAAAACTAGACTAAAGCAATGAAGGAAGAGCTGGTGCAAATAGAGAAAAATCACAATTGGGATCTTGTTCCCAGACCTAGAAACAAAAATGTAATTGGAACCAAATGGGTCTTCCGGAACAAACTAAATGAAGTTGGTGAAGTAATTAGAAATAAAGCCAGATTGGTCTGCAAAGGCTACTCTCAAATAGAAGGAATTGATTTTGAAGAAACTTTTTCTCCGGTGGCAAGAATTGAAGCAGTCAAATTATTTCTTGCCTTTGCTGCCTTCAAGGATTTCAAGATATATTAGATGGATGTCAAGTCTACCTTTCTAAACGATGACTTGGAAGAAGAAGTGTACATAGAGCAACCAAATGGATTTCAATTGTCTGATCATGGTGATATGGTCTGCAAGTTGAAGAAGGCACTGTATGGATTGAAGCAAGCCCTAAGAGCCTGGTATGAAAGATTGGATAAGCATCTTTTGAAGATTGGTTTCAACAAATGTACTGTTGACAGTAACTTATATTTCAAAATTGATCATGAAAACATCTTGATTGTTGAAATATTTGTTGATGATATCATCTTTGGAGGAAGAGATAGTATGTGTAAAACTTTTGCAAATCAAATGAAAAGTGAGTTTGAGATGTCTATGCTTGGTGAAATGAATTTCTTCTTGGGTCTGCAAATCACTCAAATAAAGAAAGGAATCTTCATTTCTCAGACCAAATATGTAAAAGAATTGTTGAAGAAATTTGGGATGGAAGATTCAAAGACAATGAATGCTCCCATGGCAACCGGATGTAAGTTGAGCAAAGATGACGACTCTCCTAAGGCAGACCAAACAAAGTACAGATCAATGATTGGAGGATTGTTGTATCTCACTCAAACTAGACTAGATATTATGCAAGATGTTGGTCTTGTTGCTAGATTCCAAGCTGATCCTAGAGGATTTTTAGATATCTAAAAGGGACAGTTGAGTATGGTCTGCGGTATCCTAGAGATCATTTACTCTCTTCATGCATATACAGATGTTGATTGGGCAGGAGATGTGGATGACTGGAAGAGTACCAGTGGTGGAGCATTCTTTTTGGGGAAGAGATTGGTTTCTTAGCTAAGCAAGAAACAAGAGGCAATATCTCTGTCTACAACTAAAGCAGAATATATTGCAGCAGTAGGTAGTTGCACTCAAGTTTTGTGGATGAAGCAGATGCTAAGAGATATCAAAGTGGAATATGAGGAACCTATCACAATCTTCTGTGATAATTCAAGTGCTATAAGTATATCTAAGAATCAGGTGTTGCATTCAAAGACTAAGCATATATCTATCAAGTTTCACTTTTTGAGAGAGCAAGTGAACAAGAATGAAGTCAAATTGGAGTTTGTGTCATCCAAGGATCAGATTGCAAATATCTTTACTAAACCTCTACCTAAGGACTCTTTTGAGTATCTCAGGGAGAAGTTAGGGGTTATTGCCCCTCCGGTGATGAACTAAGGTGCATTGATGTGCATTAGTCCGGTGGGTACCACAGTCACATCCTGTGATCCGGATTGATGTTGGGGAGCTGCTACTCAGGGGGAGCAGCAGGTATGATTCTGAAGTGGTGAAATTGCATGTGCCCTTTTCCATTGATGTCAAAGGGGGAGAGAAGACATGCGAAAAACAAGTGGTTGCTGATCAAAGGGGGAGCAGTAAAGGGAGAGAAGACATGTGAATGGTTGTTGTTGATAGGGGGAGTTGTGACAGTAAGGAGAAGTTCTTGTCTTGATGGTTTTTCACATCATATGTTGCCATCAATGACAAAGTGGGAGATTGTTGCAAGTATGGGCCTAACCGGTGTTGTCATTGATGTCAACATACTTTTGTTGCATTAATGATAAGGATTGGATGAGCTATGAACTGAAGATATTGAGAAAAATAGTCTCAACTAGCAACAGTGAAGAACAGTGATGACAGTAAGGCAAAAGTCCAAGACAAGATGAGGATCAGAGGATGTAGATTAAAGGGTTTGTAGATATGTGTCTTAAGGTGGTCCAACAAAGATTTCAGAGGTTGGCATGAAGATATGAAGAAGTTGTGGCCGCTCAAGTAAAACTGGTTCTGGTAGGTGTTCAGAGGTGACAGAGTGTAACAAGAAAGGTCCGGTGAGATCCGGAAATGAAGTTTCCTATTCTACGGATTTAAGGGAGTGCTGAGGAAGTCTTTTTGGTGTATCAACTCTATTGGTTCATGGTTTGAAGGTACGCAAGCATCTATTCCTTTGTGACAGTAATGACAGACTGTGTTCTAGAGGTTCCAGATGAAGGAGAGAAGGATTTTAGTAAGCAGAAGAAGTGTGGATGTTCTTGGTAATTTAGGTAAGCTTGTGGAGGTCTTTGGATTGTGTCCAGTTCATATTAGTGGTCTGCATTGAAGATGGAACTTGCAATTGAAGAGTAACTTCTGGATGATAGTGTTCTTCTTGAGACAGGTTGATCGAATGAGTTATGCATCTGGCGGATGATCTTATGAATGTTTGCTGACTTAGATGATCATTCCTAAGTTGATGTCTTGTATAAATAAGGGATTGCGAAGTCATTTGAAAGTAGTTCTTGTGGAGATGTGTGTGTGGTAGCAAGGAGGAGAGTGAAAGGCATAGCAAAAGTATTGGGCTTAAATGGAACTGATTCAAGCATGGTGAAGATGCTATTCTCCAGTTCATGTATGTGATACTTATTTCTTTGTAGAAAGTGTGTCTCTTGTAGGCAGTGAGCCTCTTGTGAGTAGTGTGCTCGGGCAGTGAGCCCTAATTGGCATGTGCCATTTTGTTCCTTCTATTCTTCTAACAGAGAATACATTCTTGGGTTAATCCTCTCATGGTTTTTCCCTTAATCGGGTTTTCCACGTCAAAATCTCAGTGTCTCATGCATTGATGTGTTTCTGCTCTTGATTTGTTGCATTATGTTTCCATGATTGATTTATCATTAAGTTGTTGAATTGCAAAATGGAATTAAGTGTTTAAATAGATAGAAAGTTTTGCACAACTGATTCACCCCCCTCTCAGTTGTGTGCCCTAAGTCTAACAGCTAATATCTTCACCAAACCCTTCACTGAGAGCAAGTTCCTTCATTTGCAAGCTTTGCTGGGGTTGCAAGATGCTTCATCTTCTGGGGGGCTTCTTCCTCTCATTTGGAGTCCTGACTCTCTTTTCTCTCTCTTTGGGGGGGGAATTTATGTACATGGGTACCTCATCAGGCTTGATTTGCCGGGACCCATTTCTACATCCACCTAAGCTTCGCTTATGGGGGGGTGTTAGTGTAGGTTTTTATTTCCTAGTTGGGTTATTTATTTTTCCCTATATTCTTAGGTTTTTCCTACACTTCTATTAATCTCGCTTAGGTTAATAAAGCATGTCTTATTAGGTGAGTGGTTGTGAGGTGTCACCTTCCTACATGTAAGCATCCATTAACTATCTTGGGAAGATACTTTACTATCTTTAGTCCGATAGATGGTTGCTCCTCATTAGTCAGTGTTGCCACCTCCTCCCTCTCCCTGGTCTATATAAGCATGCCACCTGGCTTGTATTTTGTATCTTTTGCTTTTGCATCCTCTTAATGCTATTTTTCTTCTAGCATTTGCATTACTCTCTTGGAGACTAACTATGTGTTGCTATTTTGATTTCGTATCATTTGCATTCATAGTTTAGATATCTATTCTTTCCACTAGTTTTCTAGCTTAATAATCTTTTTAGATTCTAACAATATCCTCCGCAATACTTCAAAACATTGATTATCTTGTCCAAAAAGATGAAACATGTAGCTTGTGGTAAGTTGGCCTATACACACTTCAAAACATCACCATATGCACTTGCAGAGATGAAACATAGCATGCACTTCACCAAAATAGGTTGTTGTTAGGATTAGCCGGCAGAAGATATCAATTAAATGCAAATAAAGATTAAATAGAGGAATGGAAATATATAGAAATAATAACAACAAGAGACAAGTTTTAACGTGGTTCACCCAAACCTGAGCTACATCCACCAACAGAGAGTCCAATATTATTATCTAGTAAATCAAACTGATTACAATCATCAATCCTTGCAACTCAATACTGCTACAAAATACTACAATACAATATCAATGAAAACCCTAACCCTTAGCCACTTTTATCAAGCCTTATGTCAGTTACAAAAATAGGGTTTTTTTAATGTCGGCCAATAGAAAAATAACTCCCTACGCCTTAATAAAATAATAAAAAATCATTGGAGGTTTAGGGGGTGCTACCTCCAAGCCCCTGTGAGGGCGCTGCCCCTCGACCCCACCCTGTATCACAACAAGGAGCGCGCTAGGGGCGCTGCCCCTAGACCCCATTAAATAATTTGGGGGAAAAATGCATCGATAAAAGTGGGGTAAATTTAACCTCTGAGTCTAATTAGGCTCCATATAACAACAATCTCCCACTTGGAGACTGATCAGACTCCACACCATATCAGTTGGCGCACCATTCAATCACCCTTATAATTCTTCTATTCATATGAACAATCACCACTCAATCACCAAGTCACTTAGGCCAGGTCTGCACATAGATGCCAGTGAGGATAAAGCAAGAAACAACCAACTATTCATAAGAAGTAATACTTGTAGAAAACCAAACACTCTGAAATTTGGATAGAGTGAACTTCAACTACTATTGATCATCTCCTGAAAATGACATGCCAAAAGGATCAAATGCAGTGGAATGCAGAGCATTCCAATTTGATCTCTGCAACTCCAAACTCTATCAACACAGTTCGGTACTCTGTTGCTTCTATCTTTCGCTACGCAGAAAGAGTTAAGAACTGAAACTTTGGAATTAGACTCCTTGAAGACTCCAAATGCTTATTCTAGAACTACAAGCTAAGATGTTGCAATGTGGAGAAATGCAGAGAAAATTACCGATCCCTGTCTTAGGAAAATACTCTATTCATGCCTTAGAAAATTTTCTCAAAAGCACTTGCATGAAAAAGATAAGAATACTATTATTCCAAAATCTCCTAAAATGAACTTATGAGTGCATACAAAGTATGAGGAAGTTCAATATGAACTTCAGAAGATAGGGTGTTTACAAGTAATTCTTCATTCTTTCAGACTTCAGTAAAGCTGACTCTACATCATATTGTGGATAGACATCACTATGGGTTGACATCAATGACAACACTATATGCATATTGCCAACACTTTCCTCTTTCATGTAGGACCATTTTTTAATATAAAATGCTCACACATGTCTTTGCTAAAAGCATGCATGTGTCATTTCTCATCCCACTCACCCATAAACTCCAATTTTTTATTACACTCTCTCCCATATGAATGAATTTTTTATTCATTCATATGTCTTAATCCTCATTAATGCAAAGCCTTCCCAAGGTTAATTTAATATTCAAAAATAATGAGAGCCATCCATTATTGTTGATCAAATCTTAACCCTTGATCTCACCATTTCATCTGTACCCATAGATCTCAACTTTGAATCTCTACCATTGATCCAAAATCCTCCCAAAAACTCTATAAATACAAGCCTCCTCCAAGCATTTCTCAAGCTCAAGCCATTTGCATCCACATTATGCCAAAATCCATAGCCAATCTTTAGCTCAATTGCCTTTCCAAATCCATTTTATCCTATTGTGCTAATTCTTACAACAATTCACATCCATTTAGAATTGGGTAAAGCTAGGAAAATGCTTTGGGTGCACCATTTCCTCCACATTATCAAGGAGAATGGAGATCTTGAAGATTTAAGGTATAACTTATTTGTTTATGCTTTTATATTGTGTTCATTCATCTTTTATCTTTCTTGCATCTTCATTTGGCACGCCTGGTGGGACCCATGTGCTTATATCTAATCTCTTTTTGCAAGTTTTTGAGTTTCTAACATGCAGGTCGTATCAGTACGTTCGACAACCAGTTCAACTTCTATGGTCTTCTATTCAGTGCTTGCGGATCCTCCATTGGTGCCTACGGTTTTTTAGATTGATGACAGTTCTCTATTTTGACAGTGTTTTGTAAGTTTCAGCACTTCCAAAATTTTGTTTAGAGCCTCTGGTCTCTCTATCAGTGCTTTGGGTTTGTCTGTTGGCATCTACAGTTCACAGGGCAGCATCTCTGGTCAGTCTGTCAGCACCTACGACACTTATGTCAGTGCTTCCAGTTCACAATTTAGCACCTCTGGTCACAATAGGGAGTTCCTCTTGTTTTCAAATCATTTCTAATATTTAGTTTCCCCCAACTAACATTTGTAGGGCTCTTTAACCTCTGATTTTATAGGTTTAATAAGCCTTTGAGATCTTCTTAGGAAGTCATTTAACCTATCACCTTTAGAAAGATCATTAGGGCCTATTTTAATCTTGTAAAATTTATATCATTAGATCTCCTTTTGGGTTAAAAATACCTATTGCAAGTATGTCCAGTGTTATCATTGATGTCAACATATCTGTGTTGTCATTGGTGTCAACTGTGCTCTTGCTTTGATGATTGTTTGTGATGAGTCAGTTGCTTTGTATTGTCTTATATAAGTGCTGAAGATGATGAGAAGATATTCTTGATACTGAGTTTCCAAGTTCTTTTGAGAAAATTTGTTCTCCAAGTGGAAACAATGTGTTGCAGAGTATTTTGGCTTGCAGAATAACTATCTTGGTTTTGCTCCTTTCCTTAGTATTGAAGACCAGAGTATGAGATTTGGATATGTTTTAGAGAAGTGTGTGAAGATGCTTAATCCAGAATTTGGTGATCCGGATCGCTGTGCAGAAGAAGTTCCATTCACTAGTATGAAGATTGTGCTTGACAAAGTTTGCAGTGTGATAGGGAGGAAGTATTTTGCTTTGCATTCCTCCATAGTATGTTCTTTGGTCTTGCAGTTCTGGACTTAAGCTTACAAGGTCCTTAGTTTTCTTCATTCCAAACAAGTTTTTTCTATTAGCAGAGTTAGACAGTGTCTGATTGAGAGTAGTCTATGATCCATCTTCAAGAAAAGTAAGTTGAGATTTGTTGCGGTTGGATTTTCTAGTTTTCAAATGATTCTATGGTGTTTGTAGATGTCCCTTGAATGCATTGAAGGTGTGTGTTTGATCCGCAAGATGTAAAGAAGCTCTTGGAAGCATGTGACTTAGTGATTATTGATATTGTATACTTGTTCTGGCCAACCTGGTGAGTCACACTTATTGTGGAGGTAATTCATGGATTGTAGAAGCATGTGAAGATATATTTGGGTCTGAACTAAGCCATGATGTATTCATACTTCATTCTTTTCCTCCTCAAGTTTGTTTAGGTCCAGTTCTATTATGAAATTATGTATGTATGCTGACCTTAGAGAAACTTCCAATGGTCATAGATTGTAATGCTGACCTTGATGTACATTCCAAGGTTGATGATAGGTATAAATACATGTAATGAAGTCGTGATTGGTGTGAATGTGTGAAAAAGATGCAAAGTTAAGGTGTGTTATAAAGGTAGAACATGAGAGATACATTGTGCTTCAATGGAATTGAACTCAAGCATGCTATAGATGCTACTATACCAGTTCACCCCTTGGTAGTGAGCCACCCACTGGCAGTGAGCCACCCATTGATAGTGAGCCAACCTTTTGGGTAGTGAGCCTCTTTGATATTTGGTATTGTTACTACATTTTATTGTGAGCTAACACTCACTGTGTTTTTTCCCTTTCTAAGGGTTTTCCACATAAAAATTTGGTGTTCATGTGTGAATAGTGTTGATGTGCTTAAGTTTTGTTTCTGCTTTTCATGTTTATTCTTCATATCAAATTAAGTGGTTAAAGCAAGTTAATGTGACTGTGAAATTGATCAATTAAGGTTAAAGCTTTGGTACAACTAATTCACCCCCCCTTAGTTGTGTTGTGCCTTCAACAATACCTTCTATTTTTATTAAGATAACCCTACATACTTATTATAATTTTCCTTGATCATCTTGTGGAAAAAATAACTTGACTTTGTGCAGGTCTCTGTTCTATGTCGTATCAGCGCCTCTGGACCCTATATCAATGCATTCGGTCTCTGTGATAGCATGCAAGTATAAAATTCTCCTTTTTTAATCTTTTTTTAGTATCTATGGGCTCTCTATTAGCACATTAGAATAGTAAAGTAGTACATCTGGTCATTATTTTAGCGCCTCTATAGTTCTATTTAGCATTTCTAGTTTTTGTTTTAGTTCATAAGGTATCTGAGTCAATGCCTTTGGTCTGTTCTGTAGCGCCTTAGGTCTTTATGTTAGCATTAGAGGTCTTTGTTTTAGCACCCATGGTCTGACAGGTCTGGTTTCATTTTTTGGGACACTAACACACTTTTTGTAGGTAGCTGATGTTTTGACCAAGCATTTTGAACAAACTATTAACCCCTTTTGTGCAATATTGCAGTCAAAGACATTATTTTTCTCACTAGCATAGTTGCACATTAATTAAAGTAGGGAACCTTAAAGAATTTGTTTGTCATGCTTGTGTTTGCATTTGGACATATGCTCTCCCCTCCTACCTTAGGGTGATCTTGGGGATCAAAAGTCCTTGTGCAAACTTTTTGTTTATTTGTATCCCAAAGGGGTCACTATTTTCACGTATGCTCTCCCCTTGCACCTTGTGCAATCTTGGGTGATCAAAAGTGAGTAGTAGTTTCTTCTTAGGGGACCTACTTGGCGATTTCATCACCCCAAGGGATGACCTCAACCATGCATACCGATGGGGTATATCAAAGGGGGGAGAAGGAAACTTGTACCTCAATTTAGTCATGTTGTCATTGGGACAACCTTGGGGCCCTGGGTGATTCTGGACACAAGGTGGAGTGGTATTTTCTTAATCACTTATGCCACATCCTTTCAACATGCTAGTGTTCATAGTTTGTGCCACACATACCTAGAATATATCAAGGACTCCTTAATAACTTGTTCAAGCCTAGCTTAAGACCTTCTAACCATATGAGATTGTAATGCATCGGATACTAGTTAGGTCCAAGAAGTTACACACTGCACAAGCCACATTGATTTTATCTCTAAGTGCAAATGCCCTCTAGAAATGGACGTGCATGCCATGTATGATCTCCCCTCATGATGTAAGAGTGATCTTAGGTGATGAAAAGTGGCTAGTTTCCTCCTCATAGGACTTGCACATTACACTTAAATAAAGGCAATGAGGTGGGCTTATGGTCTCATACACTTTTACTTGAATAATTATAGGGATGGTCATGTGATTGGCATGCGTTCTATGTCAAGACTCGTGAAAGAAAAAATCAATTTTATGCATTGAAGTCACCCATCCATTGTGTTTTCATTGTTTGCAAAGTCTCTTGCCAAAGAGTTGAAGCCAAGAAAATCAAATTTCTACACAAATCACACAATTTTAAGATATTAGGACAACCTTTTAGCACCTCCATGTAGACTGTCAGCACAATAGGACTGACTGTTAGCACCTCCATGCAAACTATCAACATCTAAGGTCTATTTGTTAGCACTGACTTTTGACATCTCAGCACTTCTAGTCAGTCTGTTAGCACCTGCAGATCTTTTCTAGTGTCCTACAAGTACCCATTTACTAACATTCAATCTCCTAAGCATAATTTGATCATTCCTAGAATGTGACAACTTTTGAGAACCATCCAAAAATCATCCACCCTCTACTTAAGCCATCCTTTGTCACAATACTATCATCACACATCCCCCATTTGACCTTAGGAAAATCTTGATTTCATCTTTGGACCTTCATCCTTGCCCCATCCATTTCACTAAATTCTTGACAAACCTTAACAAAATTGTCTCTAAATCAAAATCCTAACTCAATCAAAACCATAGTCAAAATCCAATCAAAATTAACATCATCCAAACCATAATCAAGATCATCCAAATCTAACCAAAAACCAATCAAATCAACACCCAATCACTTTCCAAATCAAATCTGGGCAAAATTAAATCTAGATCTTATCCTCATCCCCTAATTTATAACAAGCTTAAGAACTTGTCTATCTTAAGTTTTTATAAATTAGCCCTATCAACCTTAGATAAATTAGCTGAGGGGTTTAGACTACCTCTAAGTTAGTGGACTCTAAGGATCTTATTTTATTTGGTTTGTCTTGTCTACCCCAAGTAGGATAATCCCTATCCTCTTTCTTTCTTAAGTATCCTGTCTATCTTGAGTAAGAAGAGGAAAATCCTTTTGAAACCTAAAAGATCTAGATTTATCTAAGCTCTCTTTTGATTTGATATCTCAATCATCCTTTTCGACATCATCAAAATCATCCAAAGTATCCTTTGATCATCCACTCTATCCAAAATCATTCACACACCATCATAAACTCATCCATTCACTTATCCATTTTGGTCCAAACTTTCAAAAACTAATTCCTAAGGTTGCATCCTTCACCCACACCTATCACCACAAAATCAACCCAAAATTCTCTTTTGTATGCCACAAACAAGGTCACAAGCTAGGATAAATCAATAAATGGAGCCAAATAGACCATGTGGGATGCCTCCTACCGATGAAAACAATGTCATGATAAATCCTTTTGGAATTCAACAACAACCATCTAATGATCACGACACAGATCAAGAAGTCATGGACTTCATGCAAGACCCCACCTCTATGGATTTATTGGACCAAGTCCTAAAATCCAACCCCAATAGATATTTGGAATTATTGATCCAAAATGGTGCCATAGTATCAAACCAATCCCCCACTAACACATCTCAACCATCCTCATCCAACAATATCCCCAACACTTCACAACCATCATCATCAATTAATTTTCCCAACACCTCAACGTCAACATCAATTCCCACATCAATATCTACATCAACCATACCCACATCCATTTGAAAAATTACCCCTAACATTCCAAATAACACAACCTATACAAATGCTTCCACTAGTATAACCCAACTTGACTCAAATACCATCTCTTTCATATCCCAACTTTTCTCCTAGCCACCAAACAATACATTCAACAACCTTAGCAACAATCCACAAATGTCTACCTTCACATACGCACAACCTCCTATCTCACAATAACCTGTATCATCTTCTACTCAAAACACTAACCAAACATTTCTCCAACAACTCCAACAAAACCAAATTCAACAACAACAAATACCCCAAAACATCCTTCAACAACTCATCACCCACCAACATCAAAACCAACAACAACAACAACAATTACCCAATTTCCTCCAACACCTCATCCATCAACAAAAAACCAACATACCAAAGCCACCTACCGCAGATTTATCACAAATCATCCAAAATTTGATACAAAGGATAGATGACATCCAACAAGGACACAAAAGGAAATAATATTCCTTCAAGGATATTTGTCCATATCCTTTTGATCTCTCCATCAACATGCAACACTTTCCCAAGAACTTTGAAACACCTAAATTTGATAAATACAAATGGAAAGGAGACCCCTGAGAACACCTAAGGGAGTTTTCCATTGCTTTCCTAGAAGTCTCTTATGATGATACTTATCTCATGAGACTTTTCCCTAGAAGCTTAGGAGGACAAGAAACCAAATGGTTTGCACATCTCGCCCCAGAATCAAATCATTTCATGAACTCGCAGAAAAATTCATCAATCACTTCTCCTACAACTTTGAACACGAAGTGTGCATGATAGATCTTTGCAATACCAAACAAAGAAATGGGGAAACACTCTCTGCATGTTTGCAACATTGGAGAAGCCTTGCAAGCAAACTCCCATGGCCCATTCATGAAAAATAACTGGTCACTATGTTTGTGACAAACCTAAACCAAGAAATGGGCTTCCACCTCCAAATTGAATGTGCCTCCATGTTTGAAGAAGTCATCAACAAAGGCACTATGATTGAGAGAGCTCTCATAGCCAAGGGAGCCATTAAAATCTATAGAAAACAATGATAACAAAACCAACAATAAAGTCAACAAAAGCAACAACAACAACAACACCAATAATAATAACACTCAATCATATGAGAAACCCCACTTTTGGGGAAAAAATAAAAACACTCTCAACAATGGTGTAACTGATGTCAAAAATGTACAAAACATACAAAAACCTGTACATAATCTAACCCACCCTAGACAACAATAATAATGTTAGCATCTCCAAAGGGCAACCAAGATAGAAAATGCACCTAGAAGAAAATTCACACCTTTAGGGGAACCCATTGAAAATGTCTTGAGAAACCTTATTAAAGCTGACTTGATCACATTACCCTCCATCTGCCCTTATGATGACAACTGATTCAAACCCTCATGGTTTAATGAAAATGCCTATTGTGAATATCACCCCATAAAAGGGTACAAAACATCTAACTATATGAGGTTAAAGAATTGTAGACAAGATCTTGTAGATCATGGTGATATTACAATCAACGAGCCTCCCAAGAGATCATCTAACAAGAACCTAGGAGCATATAAGGATCCACTTCTTGATCATAAAAAGGGAAAAGCTTCTAGCTCCAATCAAGCCTATAACATCATTCCCCCTCCCTCTTCTTTTGACTTTGTTTTAGGTCATATTGAAGAATGTCCTAATCATGTGGCCACTATCACCATATGGGCCAAAACCCCCAATTGTACCATCACCACTCATTATGGTCACATATCCATTCAAGGAGCCCCAACTAAAGAGTAAGATACCATTTCTGTACCCACAAACCTCCCACCCACCAACAAATACAACCTTCTTGAACACCTTGGTGAAACCCCCCCACAAATATCCATCCTTGAATTGCTTCAAACATCACCCCTTCATAAAGAGGTCCTTGACAAAGCATTAATGGAGACCTGTGTCTCCAATGACCTGAATGTAAATCAACTCCAAGCCATGGTGGGAAATATCTCCTCACCTTACCATCTAACGTTTTCTGAACAAGACGTATTCATCTCCAACCCATCACATAATGAGGCCTTACACATTGAAGAACTTCGTATCCATAAACACACCATTATAAGAGTCTTAATAGATGGTGGTTCTGGCCTAAAACTGTGCACTTTAAAATTAATAAAACATTTGGGATATTCTAATGTGGTTGTATACTCATGAGAAAGCATAACCATCAAGGGATATAAGTTGGACAGAAGATTTTGGAGACAAAATGACAAGTGCTAAATTAGTTATGTTGCTAAGTGAGTTCGGCATTGAATATGTGGACAAAAAAGTAGTCAAAGGTTAGGTTGTCATAGATCATTTAGCAGAAGCACCTTTAATAGATAATCATCTGCTAGTTGTTGACTTTCTCAATGAATCCATCTTTACAATAGCAAAACCCGCATCCTAGAAATTGTACTTTGATGGCTCCTAAACTAATCATGGATTAGGTGCCATCATCCTATTTGTCACTCCATAAGGGGACTCCATACTGTTGTGTGGTTACACAACATGCCCCATTTTTTCCCAACAAAATAGGGACCCAACTTCTTGCTTGATTGTTTGTTCCCTTGCTTTGGGTGGTATGGTAAAAGAGTTATTATCATGTGCATATCAGGACCTCAGATGGAGAGGTTAATTTTCAAATTCAAAAGTTGCTATCACAAACCTCATCAAATAAAAGAGTTCAAAATTCTAAGTAGGTTTTATCACCCCAAAATTCCCTAAGATTAAGAAGTTATGTCTGGTCAAAGTTTGGTCAAATAGTCATAAAGGGAGGGGGTCATCACATTCCTTAATATCCTAGATATTCGTTAATATACCGAACATCAGTGTTAACAAAGTAAAACTTAGTGCCTGCACATTTGCTAATATGTAGATGCCAAATTTTGGCTAGAAGAGTCATAAACTGTTGAAGTACACATACATCCCCAAGGGTGCACTTTCACCTTAATATCCTTGATATTCACCAATATGTGGACTTACCTAAATACAATGAAAATTATGAAGGTCAACATATTTCTTAATATCATACATATTAGTTAACATCCTGGTGATGTCATTCAAGACCATCTTAAGGAAGTAACAATCCAATGATGACATCACCCAGACACCCTGAGACCAAACATAAGTATCAATAGTGAATGCTCGCATATTGACTTAATGTGCGGATACTCACTAATGTGATAATGACATCATCCCAACCTATTCAAAGAAACCCCAATAATAAGATGATGTCACCCGAACATTCGACATCCAGAGGTCCTCACATTACTTAAGATCCCAGATATTCATTAGTATCTTGACTCAATGCAATATAGTGATAAATCTCAATATCTTGCAAATTAACCTAGCACCCTAATTTTCACTAATGTGAGGATTACGTCACATTATAACTAACCCATAACATCATTTGAGAGGGTGACATCACCCTCATCTTTGGAAGAGGGGGGACATTATGCATAACTAAGTGCCCGGATATTTCTTAATATCTGCATATCTACTCTCAGGGCACATGACACATAGATTTCCATGAACCAATGGAAAGACGCCACGTGGGAGTTTGACTTGTCCACATCAACATACCATATGCCTAGATATTTTAATGGAAGTAAAATACCTTTAGGTCTTCATGACCCACTTTTTACTTTTGGTCAACGTTGACCAATTGTCCTGATGACGTCATGTGCATATTCTATGAGCATTGTTAAGCACCTAGAAATTTTTAAATATGCAGATCCCGTATTAAATATCGTTTAACAGTAGGTGGATATTCAAAATTTCAAATCACATAGTGCCACTTGTAATTTGAGGAATGTTGTATGTGCATCCATGGACACAAATGATATAGCATTAATTATGCCTTAATTCATCATGTGTTAGTGTTATAATAAGGGATTTAATGCTCATTTTACACTTATCAAATCATTCAACAAGAAATTACAGATCTCCCGCGCATTTAAGACCACCATTACAACATTCTGCGACCTCAACATAATGGAGTACACATCAGATGGTGAACAGAGGAGGGTGACCAGAGAGTGAACACACCTATCATGATCTCAGTAAATTAGGTTTAAGGCATGAAAATCAGGTATGTAGCTAATGAAACCATCATTTTGTCATTTCTGATTGGTAAATAGGTAAATGGTTTTTACTTAAGTAAATTCATATGATGATGTTCGTATATGTTTATGTAAAAGTGTAAAAGACCATGATATACATGAAAATGGATAGATTTAAACCTTGAAAATGCATACTAGGTTAAGACATATATCTTCATTGCAGGATATAATGGAGATCCATAAGAATAGGTCAAATATAGAATTCTTGACTCCTATGTGCATACAACCCAGAGGGTCAGCGTTCAAATATAGACAAATAGGTGATACACACCCGGGGAACACTAATCTAGATGAATCGACAACAAAATCAGAGAGAGGCAATGGAGATCCTTTACTCATGAGTATATATAGTTTAGGCATGTGGCATGCCAGGGGTTCTCATATGCGGTGGAAGCCATTGAGCTAATAGCAGAATGTGCAAATAATTATAATGTCCACACCAAAAGGGTAGAGAAACATGGTTGGATATATGTAGATTTTTAGTAACAGGCATCACCTCCACATTCAATTTGCCATCAAGATCAAATCTATACAAGATTAACTTAGGATCCCTAGAGAAACAATATTAAGACAGTTTCAAGGAGTGTAGAAAGTTTGTGTTCTCATGGGGGGCTAGCGACATCACATACAGGGCATCAACAAAATTGCCAATACATATGTACAAATTTGACCTCACCCCTAAGTACCAGTACATGATGGTTATGCTTAGATGAATGAGGGGAAGATAGACTGCAGGTTATTTTGAGGACTGGATGTATGGTCTCATGAGGATGGTGGAATCTACTGATCAAAAACCATAGTGGGCAAAACTAATCAGTGATAGTATTGATGAAAGCATTAAGAAATTGGGGGGAAAACAAACATGTTTCATATGTCCTAATACGTGGTGTATTCATGCACAACCAAAGGAACACTTGATGGTTTGTAGACTGTTGGCAGGGTCAGTCATAACCCTAGAGATGCAAATATCTAAGATCACTACCCACAACTAGGGAGGAGATCATCCCTACAACACTATAAGAGAGTAAATGACTACTTCCTTATGCACCTAGTCTGAACAATGGAAGAGGATAGGGCAAAAAGATTAAGCATGGAGGCTCAAGAAGCAGTAGGTATGAATGGAACTTGGTTCATCTAGTTCCCTCCATTCACCTACATAAGAATGGAAGGCTTCAATGGACAACCCATGATGTTGCCAAGATACCCAACTGACATGGTCTTAGTAATGGAGATGGCCAGGCAAATATTGCCTTCACATGAGGCATTTGTCCAAAAGAACAAATACCCAAGGTCATGTTTCCACTTATTATTGGTTGGTACATGTATCCTGATGCAGAAACAACTAAAGAGGCCATAGGAGGATTGCAACTAATGTGTTTGCATCCTTTCCCCTTATTAAGGCAGTATGATTCTTATCATAGGATGGAGGCATTGTATAAGAAGCCAATGCACCAGGTGCACATAGAAGATTATTGGGCTGATTGCCCTGATGATGTTGAAGTTAGAAGAAGGAGCTACCAAAGGCTCACACTAAGACAAATCCACACCTTGGATTGTATTATGGTCCCCCCACAATTGCGTCAAGATGATGAGACAATCATGTCTCAAGAATATGAGGACAAGAAGATATACAATGAGACAATCTTCCCACTTAACTAGATCTAGTTGGAGGAAACCTCATCAGAGATAATAACACAAAGGGTCATGTACCTGACCAAAGCTTGGGTAGAGAAGGAGGTTGCTACGCTCAAGGCCAAGAGGGTGGCCGTGACCATTGACAATAAAAGAAAAAGACAAGAGTTGGCGAAGGAAGATTATGATGACTTCCTTAAAGATAAAAGACAATCCTTGGAGAAGAGGACACAAGAAGGCTCATCCAAGACAACTAAGAGGGGAGGGATGAACATCGATGTTAAAATAACTCCTAAACCCTCACCTTAGAAAACACAAGCCTCAACCTCTACTGCCACAACATCCAAGAAGCCTGAGAAGCAACCTAAGCCTATGGCAAAACCTAGTATTACCTATGAGAACTTGGAAGAAAGTTCTGATGATGAGGAGCCCTTGGTAATAAAGAGGAGAAAGAGAACTCAAGAGGTGCCACAAAAGAAAGGTCAAGCACCGGCAATGGGGGGATCAGTGGATAAGTACCTGGGCATTGTATTAAAAGGCCAAGGCAGTGAAGGTATAATTAATACTAGGAGAGTTCAACAAAACTTGCAGTATGATGTGCCTATTCCCACCATTGTTAAATTTAAAACTGAATTAGCAGAAGATGCTAGAGAAAACATGAAGAAAGGAGAGGGTGATCAACCCTTTCCCTTAGATAAAATAGTAGACCTTTCTGATGATGAGGTAGTAGATGAGGTGTCTACTAGCCCCATGGAATCATTAGTAAAGAATACAATGGTAACACCTCAAAACACTCCCATAGTACAACAAGTGAGGGAGGAAGATATAGAAGAAGATAATCCAAAAGTCGTGGCACAGAAAATAGGCCTAGAAGGATTCATTGGATAGGTTACAAGCCCAACAGTCATCGATTTGGCATATCAGGGTAATGATGATGCAAGTAAAGATGAGGATACAATCCTAGAGCATGATGAAATAGAAGATAATGCATCTATGGATGTGCATACAAAAATACCAGATCAGACCAATGTCCAAGACAATGAGCAGGGACATGTTGAGGGAGAAAAGATAATTGAAACACCTGAACCTCAAATTCCCAAAGATACAAACATTTCAAGAACTGGACAGGAAAGTCCATTAAAGGAGGATGACAATAAAGAACAAGAAAAGGTGGATGAAGATAGTCAGAGAGATCATCAAAATATCCAAGATTAGGGTCATCAGGGACCCGATATGGATCCACCACCACCTCAAGATGAATAAATGATACCTGATCAAGGTATGAAAACATCAGAGGAGAACCCCACAGATGATGAGCAACAAAAAGTAGATGAAATGATTCATATTGGGGAAGAAGAAGAACAACAATAGGGAGATGATGAGGATACCCTAGAAGAGCAAAACATAGAGTCCCATGATGATCATATTGAGCATACTAACCAAAGAGGGTTTGAATCTGATGTGCCACATTGGCTACAACATGAGGTAAATCCACCTCTATTATTTGATTCTTCAAAATTTGATATATCTTCATTATTTTTGGCTGAAGTAGCCAAACCAAAGAGGAGAGCTAGGGCTACCTCTACAATAAAGAGAGATCTGGTAATAGGCAAAAGGACAACTCAAGTGGCTATGCTAGTTGTGGACAAACCCAAAGGAGAAATAAGTGCGAGTGAATTCCAAATAACCACTGTGGACTTGGGTTTTTCTACTACACACTAGGAAGGTCAAGAGGCCAAAGACATCATAGACACTTTATTGGATAGGATAGAAAAGGAGAAAGCAAAGAATAAAGAGCATAAAAAGCACATTGCTCAAATGCAAACATTCATAAAGGGACTAGTAGCACCCACAAACATTCCCATTACCACATCCAACTCATTGACAATAATATCACATGATGAAATTATGGGGTTGGATGTCATGAACCATAGATCACAAGTGATGGACAAGTGGTTTAGCAAGTTCTTAAGTGAAGGGGAACAAGTAATAAGGACTTCTCTAGCCAACTAGGACCTACTCAATACTTTAAAGAGAAAGATAGAGAAGATGCAAAAGTAGATAGGGCAAAGGTCAATACAAGTAGATAAACACTTGGTCGCTCTTGTAGAGATGAAGAAGGCAAATATGAATATCATGATATCGAGTAATATCCTGACCACCCAGACTTCACAACTGCTAGATGTCTAGTATGAAGATGTGAAATTTGAGGCAGATATCCTAAGGAAATGTAATGCAAAATCTAAGGATATCAGTGTTAAATTGCATGATCTTTTATTAGAGGAAGTAGATATCTTGGAGGCACTTGAAGGAGAGATTGAAGGAAAGGTGGAGAATCAAGATGCAGATTTTTCCACCAAGGCATTCTAGGACAATTCCAGGCTAGTATCAAATGATCCTATTAATCATTTCTCTGAAGACATAATTAACAAGGCTATGCAGATAATGGCAAAGATAGAAAACTATAATGAGACACTAGATAACAGGAGAAGTAAATGGATAACTTTGAAAGCCCAATTCAAATCATAGGGGTATGCAACTAGAAAGGCTAAATTATTGGATGGAGAAGAAATAGAAAGAATAGTCCAAGCCTATGAACTTATCTGAGGGACTATCAATATAAAAATGGAAGGTGACCCATCCACAGATGGAGAAGAGTGAATGCAGATGTAAATTACATGGATATGCTGACCAAGGTGACATGATTCTTGTAGAATATTTTGGAGGGACAACTGTAATCCAACAGATGGTTGCCAACTGGCAACCTGTGCCACGTATTTTGTTGGTTGACTTGGTCAATACAATGTAGACCGTTGATTATTGTGGATGAATCCTGATCGTAGGATCTCTTGTAATTGCATCCCCTCCTTATTCTATAAAAGGAGGAGGATTACCCTTTGTAAAATCATTAAGAGCTTAATTGAGATAGGACTGTTGAATATCATGGTACTTTCTCAAGACCAAATTGTAAATATGTTCACATTTTGAATATTGAATGCAATAGAGATACAGATTACAGCTACATAGTAAATCTTGAGTAATCTTCTAGATATCATCTTGACTTGTTATTGTGGGGTGCTGCATCCCTTGGAGTGCATATCAACTAGTTCATGTTGTTGATTTCCTATTCCTTTGAAGATTAGCACTGACTGTGTGAAGTTGTGGAATGTCTTGGCATAGCATGGTTTGGTTTTTATCTCTATTTCATGAAGTATTGAATTGCACATATACGATAATGGTTGAAACTCATTAATTTCAGTAAAATTAGAAAGCATTACTTCAAATTTCTTTAATTTCATTCAATCACCATCATAATTGCAAATAAATAGAAAATAATAAGCAAATACAGAGAAATATGCTGACATCTCGTAGGTAACTGAACATCTTAGCATATTTGAGCAAATAGCATGCCGATTTGAAGATATCATGCACAAAACCACTAATAATGACAAAGAACACTTAAATATTAGCTTATAGGCACAATATTTACACAAATTCATAGTGCAGAAGCATAATCAAGATAAATATAGTGAGATTTAACCTTGTTCGTTGAGAATTCACAGAAAGTGGGATAAATAGAGCATATCTGGGATACAAATCACTTCAAACTAAAACGTAAGGCCCCTAATGGAAAACAACAATTTACATCAAACTAACTGAGAGATTATCATATGGTCAAGACCTGATTGAATGGAGACTTGGAGTTATCAAATTCATCCTAAGTTGATCATACTTTTCAAGATGATGAAGGTTCATTTGTGAATTCTTTATCTATGTTATTGTTGGTAGGTGGTGACTGATTAGGAAAGTATTGTACACTAGCCATGTATCCTCGCCAGGGTTCGGGGCCAGGTAGGGCCCCAAACCCCGGTGAGGATACATGGCTAGTGTACAATACTTTCTTGATTAGTCACCACCTACCAACAATATCCCACTTGGACACTGATCAGGCTCCACACCAAATATTTATTATGACTAACATCATGATCAACACATACCAAAGGCTTGTTAGGGTTAGTCGGTAGAAGATATCAATTAAATGCAAATAAAGATTAAATAGAGGAATGGAAATACACATAAATAATAACAACGAGAGACAAGTTTTAACGTGTTTCACCCAAACTCGAGCTACATCCACCAAACAGAGAGTCCAATATTATTATCCAGTAAATAATATCTGAACCCCGACAAGGATACAAGGCTAGTGTATAGTACTTTCCTGATCAGTCGCCACCTACCAACAAGGCTTTCATATTGGGTTTTACTTGTACAAACAATATGGCATAATATGAGGCCTTAATCATAGGTCTTAAAACAACAATACAGTGGAACATCCAATAGTTGTATGTCTATTGGGACTCCTAGCTTGCAATCAAACAAGTAACAGATTAATATTAGACAAAGGATAAAAAGATTATCACCTACAAACAAATGGTTCACAGTTTAAAGAAATATTTCATACACATCTAGTTTGATCAGGTTCTCCACCTTAACAATAAACTAGTCAATGCCATGGCCACCACTGGGTCTTTGTTGGATATGCCACATGATAGTCAACATTGTGAGTTCCTAATCAAGAAACTTCTCATACCCATGTGTGATGTCCTTGAATCTAAGCTTATCTATGATATTGTTGGTCCCAAACCCCCATGGTATCATGCCATCTACACTTATATCCATGAAGAAACCATTCCACCTAACCTATCATGAAACCAATGTAAAACCTTCCTTCAATGCACCTTTTGCTTCACCATTCTTGGTGACACTCTCTATCAACAAGACTATGATGGTTTTTTACTATGGTGCCTAAACATGGAAGAGGCTAATCTTGTGCTTAAAGAGTTACACGATAGTATTTGTAGTGCCCACATTAGTAGCATTGTCCTAGCAAAGAAGATTCTCATAATAGCTTACTACTGCCCTACCATGGAACATGATGCATGTCAGTACATCAAATAGTTTCTATCATGTCAATAGAATGGAGACCTCATTCATGTACCATCACAGGCATCACAACTTATCACAACTCCTTGGCCCTTCTTTGAGTGGGGCCTAGATCATGTCAGCAAGATCCATCCCTCCTCATCCAATGGTCATAAGTTCATCATCACCGCCACTGAGTACTTCATGAAGTGGGTTGAAGTTATCACCCTCACCTTCACTATAGGTACTGTTGGTCATGATGTTAGTCACAAACAAACATAGAATAAAAGTACACATTAACCTTTATTCATCTTGAAAGATACAGTGAATTCAGAGAATTCATGATCCCAAGTCTCTGGTGATTAGGTCTTAATCGACTGACGTTACTCAGTAGTTAATGTGAATTGTTGTTTCCATTTTGGGGCCTTACGTGAAAATGTACTATCATCATGACGTTCCTGCAGAAATTCTTTACAGAGAAGTCAAATTATGCAGCTATTTGATGAAAAGAAGTAAAATACCTAGATCTTTGCATGATATTTTCAATTGTGCACGCTTAGAGTTCAAATATGCTAAATATTTGCGATTATTTACGAGATGTCTGCATATTTTGGGTTGTTTGCTTAAGATTAGCAGTTATTTGCAATTATGACGGTGAGGTGTTCTGAAATTGAAAGAATTCAAGAAGAAATACTTCTAATTAAGTTGAACCTTTAGCTTTTGATCCACATACATGCTTGATACTGTCATGAGGAGAAGAAATCAAACCATATGTTCACCAGGACATTCCACAGCTAGATACAGTTGATGCAAACTTCAGAGGATAATGAATGAAAACAATACATGCAACATGATGAGCACTCCAAGGGACGCAGCTAATCAAAGCACATATCCAGAATTCAAGCATAGATTACTCAAGATTTACGAAGATTTGTAATCAAAATACTCTTCCCTTTCATTAAGTATGCAAAAGACATGTACATATACAGCAGCTTTGAAATGAGCCCTGAATATTTCAGCAAACAAATTTCAATTAAGTTTCAAATGAAAAAATCAAGGCATTCCACCATCTTTTATAGAATAAGGTGAGGAATCCGTTACAAAAGATCTACGGATCTGATATGTCAATACAAATCAATGGTCATCATTTTATGACTTGTCAATTTTACAAAAAGGCACAAGTTGCCAGCTGGCAACTATCTATATTGCATATGCAAAATATTCCCCCTCATGATGTATCTCCATCATGCTCTTCATCTGTTTCATGCGGATCATCATCATGTGCATCACTTTCTGAACCTTCGCTATCCTGATGATGATGCTGCTGCATATGGGGTTGCATGCTGCTCTGGATCTGTTCATATGACTGCACAACCTGATCTATTCCTCTGCCATCTTGAGTCTTTGCCTTGATAATGGCGTGCTTGTGTGCCTCATACTTATCCCTGCTGTTATCCAGCTTATTTTCTCTGTCCTGCAATGTCTCATTGTAGGTCTCCATCTTGACCTTGATCCTCATCATTTTATTTATCACTTCTTCTGTCAAGTGGACGAGCGGACCATCATCTTCCATTTGGAAGTTATTGCGCAGAGCCTTAAGGGTAGAATCTTCATCTTGATTCTCTATTTTCCCTTCCACTTTGCCCTCTAATGTTTCTAGCATGTCTGCCTCAATGCCCATTAAATCACGTAGCCTCATGCTGATCTCCCTCAGCTTACTATTACATCTCTTGAGGACTCCGCATTCAAACTGTACATCTTTGTACCAGATATCCACTGACAATGCAGTATTATTATTCAATACCTGCGTACTGATAAGCAGTTGTGGATTTATCTTCCTTATTTCTCCCAATAGGCTGAGGACTTTCTCCAGTTTATAAGACCTTTTTCCGGTCTGCATCTGCAATTTGTCCACCTTGGTTTTGGAGTCACTCAATATGCTCCATCTTTTCAAAGAACCCTTCATTATTTATATAGCATCATCCAATGTGGATGACATCCACTTTCTTATTACGGAAGCCTCATGTTTCATGAGGTCCAGTTTATTTACTTCTTCCTGAGAAATGGCAGTCAATGGGACTGCAGCTTCACTTGTAGTATCCTCAGGATTGGTTAAACCCTTAATGTATGCATGCAACTGAGCAATGTGCTCTTTATGTTGCTTATTTTTCTCCTTCTCTCTTTTCACTTTCTGAATTAGAGAGTCTATGATGTCTTTTCCCTCCTGACCTTCCTGCTCTTCGTTGGCAAAACCCAAATCAACTGTGCTTATTTGGAATTCATCCACAGTGATTTTGCCTTTCTCCTTCTCTACCGCAGGTACAACAATTTGCGCGGTCCTTCTCCCTGTCGCCGGATCTCTTTTGATGGCCGAAGTCATTCTAGCCTTTCTCCTGGGCTTCATTATATCCGCGGAGAACAGGGTGGAGACGTCGAACTCTTGAATTTCAAGTTCCTCCTCAACATTTACCTCCTTTTCTAACCATGGAGGCACCTGATCATGCTTTTCAGCATCATGATGCTGTTCACCCCTATCTCCCGTTTCTATCAACCCATGTTGTGGAGATGGTGATTTTTCCTTTTCTTTCTCTTGATGCTCACCTTGCTGCTGATCCTGAGGTGCCTCCTCTTGTTGAGGAACTTCCTTTTCTAGGGGAGCATCTTCTTTGTGTGGGGAACCCTGCGGTGTACCTGTATGTAGATCATGATGACCATGATCTTTCTCCATTATTACTTCACCTGTCCCTAGTTCTTCCCCTTGTGGAGGTTGATCATCCTCCTTTTGTTTCTCAATTTCTGGTGGTATGTCCACCGTACCAGCTACCATAGGATCCGCCCGAGGTGATGGCATCTGTTCTGCAGTTGTTTCTTGTTCTGTGCCTGCACTATCCATCTCTTGTGCCTTATCAACTGGATCCTCTATTTCTTTTTTCTTCTCTTCATCAGCCCTTGCTTCTTGGACCTCCACTATAGCAGGTCCTACTAATGCATCTTGTGGGCTTTGCTGGCCTGATTCAAGAGCATGGCCCTCTGCTTCGGCCATCTCTATCTCCTCTGTTAGGTGGCCCTTATCAGGTGATCTTGCTAGTTTCTCAGGACTTGCATCCTGTTTCTCTGTCAAGTCTACCACTACAGGACTTGTCACCTCAGCAATCAGTGTATCTAGCCCTATGTCCTGTGCTACCTGCTCCGGGCTCTTCTCTGGTTCCGGGCTCTTTTCTCGCTCCGCTTCTGCTTGTTTCATCTCCTCAAGCATTGATTGGACAGATGGAGGCTTGTGAGGAGTCACACTGATGCCAGCAGCCAGTGTTTCCATTTCTTGTGCAGCCACATCCTGCACCACCTCATCATCAGACAAGTTTATTGTCTCATCTAGCGAGACATGCCTTTCTGCTTGTGCCTGAGATGCTTCCTTTTGTTGTTCTTCTGCCAGTTCAGTTTTGAACTTGACAATGGTAGGAAGTGGAACGTTATGCTGAAGTTCCTTTTGCACTTCACTACCTGCCCCTTGTACTTGTGCTGGGGGTTGACTTATTTCACCTCTCATGGAGGTTCTTGGTTTCTTAGGTGTGGTGGGAACCAACACCTGCGGAGCTCTCCTCTTTCTTCTGATTACCATCGGAGCTTCCTCCTCTTCTTCAGGCTCCTCCTCCATGAGGATATCTTTGCTTGGTTGTTTGGATGACTGACCCACGTCTTGGGTCTCTATGATTCCAGCCTCTGCTGTCTTGGTTTTCTTGGGCTTTGGAGGAGAATCTGATTCTGATCCTGATCTGGTTGGCTCCTCTGCTGTGAATACTGCCCTTTCAATCATGACCCCTTTGGGTCCTTTCTCCACCTTCTTGCCCCTTGGGGCCCTTTTGCTAGGCTGTTGTGGTGGAGGGATTCTCTCTCCCTTAGTCTTCCTCTTCTCCAGCAGGAAGTCATCATATTCATCTGCAGGGATGTCCTGCCCCTTCTTCTTGTTGTCCACCGTGATGGCAACACCCTTCTTCTTCAATGCCTCTACTTGTGCATCTACCCAAGCTTGGGTCAAGTGTAGGGTTCTGGCAAAGAATGGGTCCAAGGACATATCCTCCTGCATGGTGAGGTCAGGTGCAGAGATGGTATCATTGTAAATCTTCTTCTGCTCGTATTCGTCTGCCATTATCCTGCCGTCATCACTCTTCAGCTGCTGAGGGAGGGGCACGCAATCAAATGTCCTGATCTAGTTCAGAGTCAACCTCTGATACCTCCTCCTCCTGGCTTCTGCCTCATCTTCGCAGTAAGCGCAAAAATCTTCTAGGTGCCTCTGATGAATAGGCTTTCCTAGAATCTTCTGCATTCGGCCATAAGGATCATATGGTCTCGTTACTGGGAAAGGCAGTAAATTCATCTTATTCAGGGTGACCATCACCTTCTTTATATTGTCTGAGTCAGGGCACATGTAGTTGCCGATGCTGACTGGGAACAAAATTGGTGGCAGCTTCTTGGCATCCTTATACATTTGTATCATGGTGGAGCCCTGCCTGATAAATTCCATTAACACTACTGCATCCGTAGGATATCTCGGTAGCATCAGGGGATGTCCTTCAAAACCTTCTATCCTGATGTAGGAAAAGGTGGCAAATTGTATGTACCATGCCCCATGCCTGTATACTGCCTCCTGAGCCTCCATGCTCAGTCTTTTAGTTCTGTCATCTTCCATGGTCCTTACCAGATGCATAGAAAATGCATCATTGACCAGTTTGTAGTCCTTGATATACTTGGTTCTTTGCAGCTGAGGATGATGATCCCATATATATGCTGCATTTGTGCCCGTCAGTTTTCCATCTGTCACCAGGGCATCAAAAGTGCCTCTATAAGCACAAGAATACACGATATAGGAGGTCATGTAGAATGCACAATCTGAACCTCCCAGGTTCATCAGCTGCTCATGCAGAGCATCACTAATTATTTGGCCCCACAGTGGCTTGATGTCTGCATACAGACACATCATTAGTATGCCATACATCCAATCTCTAAATTCTCCAGTATCAGGCTGTCCAATCACCCTGTTCAGTAGGGCAATCACGTACTGATACTCCTCATTGAAATCAAACTTAAACATGTGCACGGGGAGCTTGGCCACTGCATTGTATGTGCTGTTCTCGGCCCGCCAAGCATACATGTTCTTTCTGGCCGCCTTCTTGTTGGCCTCATATTCTCTTTCAGACTTCTTCAAGTCTACACTCTTTACCTTACTGCCCATTGGCAGTCCAAATGTCCGGGAGAGACCTTTGATGGATAGGTCTGCATATACCCTCCCATGCTTCACCACCTGCCTCGTCTGAGGGTTATAATTCCAGGCGCACTCAATGACGAGCTCTGGAGACTCCATGGAGTATGAGAAGCCAGCAGCGTTCCACATACCTGATACAAATACTGCGTCCAGCACCGGACTCTTATCTTGTCCATCATTCAGCTTGGCTGACCAAGCCTCCAGGTTGGTAATCCCCTGATGGGTATCTGTAATTGCCCCATATTTGAACAGGACCCCTGTCTGAGAAGAGAACATAGGCCTGCTGAATTCTTCCTGATTCTTGACTAAGCATTTTTCAGCCATGGGTACCTGCAATTAACAACATTTCTTCTCACAACAGGGATATGCATGCATACATATTGCAAATATCATGCCTATTGCATCAATTTCACATTACTTACTTACATGGATACATAACCAGAACTTTCAACATCATTTAGAAACAACATGATGAGGGTTTCAGTTTACTTACCTGGTTATGCAGATTTTCCTTTATACCAGTATATCATCAAGACGCTCTTGATTCAACTATCAATCACTTCCTTCCCTCTATCTGTGAGCTCAAATTGCGCAACGGTAGCTATTATGCGGATATGGAGGCTAGTGCTCTGTAAAATAATTTTAACGCAGGTAAATGTAGCAATGGCGGTCGAATTACCTTTTAACCTCACAGTTAGGGTAAATTTAGGGCAACTCTGACAAGTTAGATTGCAATCTTTGATCATTCGTGCGAAAACTCAGGATCTCGCCAGGTATTTCATTGGGTTCTGGGATCGGCGGGAATCACCTACCATGTCTGCGCGCATTTAATGATAATGGCGGCAAAGGGAGCGGGGAGATATCCATATGACAAGATATCATGAGGGTAGGATGATATTTCACAAATATCAGGTTGAGTTTCGATATCATCCTCCCCAGCATTGAGACTATTATCGCGACAAGATTCGTGTAACAATGCACCGCTTGTTTACGTTTTCGCACATCAGGAATATATTTCAGTTTATCGGGTGATGTTTTAAAACAAAATGATGATGATGAGCCAAGCTTGCTCATCCTCCTTTAGGAATATCAGGATGACGTCATCATGATATTCGTTCTTTGTATCAGAAATGCTTCATGACGTCATCGTCATATTGGGCGAACATGATCGTGTTTACAGAATATCCTGTCGAAATGTAAATATGATGATGATGTCATCATGATGTTTGTTTCTTCGTTTATCGTATTCAGATGATGTCATCAGGATGTTTGTTAAGGGTGATATTCCGCGTCAGGATGATATTAACGAATATCGGGTTACTTTTCAAAACATGATGTTCGCGGTATAAAAGACCGCGTGACGGGAAAGACTTACTACCATTTAAAGTTGACGTCAGGACACTTGAGCCGCAGGATATATCAGGGGATGTCTCAAATATGATGATGTTGTTCGAAACATGACTGAGGTTATAAAATATGACCCCCCCTCTTGCAAATATCAGGTTTGACCAAGACTTTGACTGTCCATAATTCTCACATCCTGATGAATATCAGGGTGATGTAAAAGGCAAACCTGCATGAAATTTAATATTCTTCCAGAATATGAGGTCACAGATACAAAATATGAATTTTGACAAACTGACCTCATATTGAACACTTACCTCATCCTGACTCAACGTGATGATGCACTTGATTGATTTTTTACCAAACCGCCAGAAAACAGACAACACAAGCCAAGCCAAAAGAAGTTGGGTCCCTGTTTTGCCAAGTCAAAATGGGGCATGTTGTGTAACCACACAACAGGTACCTAAATATCCAAATTTATTTTTTACTATAGCATCACATCTTCTAGTTATAGACAATGGTAAATCCTTCAAAAATCATGAAGTTCACACTCTTTGTGAGCACTTCCATATCTACACTATTGGTTCACTGCATACTATCCCCAAAGGAACAATCAAGCAAAGACAAAGAATGAAACCCTACTCAAAATCTTGAAGAAGATAGTCAATGCCATTGGTTGTTATTGACACCTCCACCTCAATCCCACCCTTTGGGCTTATCACACTAGCATCTGCACTCCTATTGGTGCCACACCATATTCCCTAATCTTTGGTGTGGAAGCTATTTTTCCAATAGAGATAGAACTCCCATAATTACACATCTCCTTTCTTGACCTCATTGATGATGAGGAGTATCAGGTTGCACCCCTCTATGAGCTAAAACTACTTGAGAGTAGTACCTCAATGTCCTAAATCATCTACAAAGATTATCAAAATCATCTTCACATAAACTACAATAAGAGAATTAGGGCTCAAGAATTTGAGATTGGAGACCTTGTGCTAAAAAAAATTAGAAAAATCTCCAAGACCAAGAAAAGAAAGGTATCTTTGAGCCTGATTGGCTTGGTCCTTATGTCATCATTGCTAAGTACAGTTCAGGTGTGTATCAACTGGCTACTTGAGATGGTCAAGCACTTGATGAACCTCTCAACATTATCCATCTCAAATGATTCCATGATTAGTCCATAGGAAATCACAATAAAAAAATACAAAAAAAAATGTCAAAAATACATAAAATTAAAAAAAATTGTCAAAAATCCAAAAAATTAAAAAATTGTCAAGAATCCAAAAAATAAAAAATTATAAAAATTAAAGAGAAATAATCCATCCTATGGTGAAAACCACTTCTTGTGGTGCCTTGGGAAAGTACGTATCATGGTGAAAACCTACTTGCAAGTGCCATACGTATGAGATGGATTATGTTACCCTTCATGTACTCTACCATGCCACCACCTAAATCAACCATTTCATTCCATTCCACCCCCACTCCTCATTTTTATCAGAGGTGACTTCAAAATGCTTATCTTATCCATGGGTATGATTTAAGCTAAGAGAATTCCCTATTCCTATTCCATCAATCCATACCATTGATCTTGCCATACACTAGGGGCAACAGATTATGCCTTGCTTTGGAAAAGGCTTATGGTATTATCCTTGTTGCTTATTTAGTATCCTAGATGCATCTCCTTCCCATTTCTAAAGTTCATGCACTTGCAATATCTATGGTCTTACATCTGCAGGCTCTACACTTGAGACATCAAACTAAAACACTACAACGAAGATCCCATTGCAACCTTAATAACATCCATCTATTGAATTATTTTCCATTAAACAAACCATGAGATATCATTTTCCTTCATGACATATATTGTTCACACATTAGGCATTAATCCATATCATCCTTTGCCTTCATGGGATATACCATTCCCCAAATTAGGTATCACCATCACCGTTGTCATCAACACTTTGGCAAAAGGTGTCATTGTTGTATGATAGTTGACTATTGCTTTTTGATCTTTGTTTATCTTTCTTTTGACTTGCACTATACCTCCTCAATATTGTCAGGATTCTTTATATCATGGCGTGTCTTGAATGGTGTATACCAGGGCATGGTCTTATCATTTTGTGTGTCATTGTTGCTTGGTTTTCCCATTGCAATACACACTAAGGTTGTCAAACACCTTGTGATGTGTTGGGGCAACCTTCTACCTATTGGTTGTCTCATTGTAGTACCCACCAAGGATGTCAAACACCTTGTGATGTGGTGAGGAATCCTTCTGTGTGTTGTTTGCAAGTTAATCCTATGCATGACATACATCCTCACCTTGGTCCTTATACCCTAGTGCATAATATCTTGTGTTATATCAAAATAAGAGCTTATTACATTTTAGCATAATACCTACATTCAAGACCAAACCAATAATTATCTTACCCATCATCCATTATCCATTAAAAAATCTTGTCCATTTTACCTTGATTAATCAATGTTAAATGTACAAATAATTTAGTTGGTTAATTATTTCATTAGTTAGCTATGTGATTAAACATCCATCCATTACCATTTTCTAGCTATCATTCATCAATTTCTTCTAACATAGTTATATCATGAAGAGAACTATTACTCATTTATTACATCATCAATTTAGATTTATCATCTATAAGCATACATCTATCATTTACATAAAATCATCACTACATATTCATCCAATCATACATAACAAATCACATCATACATAACCTATAATCATATCCATCTAATCCATTTAATCCGTATATCTAATCCACCTAGTATATACATAACATACATCATCATAATCACATCACAATCATGTCACATCTATACATATTAACATCATCCAATCTATTCATCCATCCACATCATACATGTGTGTGATTTATACATTCTACATCATGTATCCAAATGCCATCTAATCTATCTATCCATGTTCATCCATATCATACATGTGTGTTTTATACATACATTAAATCAATTTGCATTACCATCATCACAATCAAATAAATGCATCCATAAACATCAATATAAGCATCACATATCATATGCACCCATCATATGTACATCCATAAATAAAATATCATCACATAGCATCACATATCCATAGCATAATCATATCCATAAATAAAACATCATCACATAACATAATAATAGCTGTAAACACATGCATCATCATATACATCATCAAAACCAACACAAAAATATACTATAACTATCTCCTCATATGTCATCATCAAAAAATTAGGGATACATCAAGCTCTGTAAAGAATATACATCAGAGTATCAAAATCTATACATCACAAAAATAATACATCATACACATGCACATGATCAAAATATATATACATCAAAACCATCTACGCCTGACTAGCTCTATCTGCATGTGATCCTGAGGTTTCCTCTGGACCCCCAGGAGGTGGTGGCTACATCCCCACTAACACTGATCTTCCTAAGCGCCCTAATCTAGCTGATCGGTTCTCTATATGCTCTATGAAGGAGGGTGCTTATTGACCTATTGTCCCTCTCCTGAAATCAAATAGCCCATTTTTCAAACTTGTAAAAAATGTTGTCAAAATCCGTCAAAATTCCTATAGACATGTTCTTTAGGTCTGGTAGTGTTGTTTTGCCTTGAGAAAATCCAAAAAAATCCTAAGTTTTCTTCCTTATTTCTAATTGTTTTGCCTTAGAAGTTTTCCCCTTTCGGTGAACCCGAAGGTTCACGAACCTTATATTTCACCGAAAGGGCTTTTCGATGAATTTGTCAGTTTGTGAACCTTATGGTTCACCGAAAAGAAGGTTACAAAAGGGAAAAGAAGGAAGTAAAAATGAAGAAAAAAGATATTTTCAGCAAACCTTGTGGTTTGTGAACCTGATGGTTCATCAAAACATAGTTTTTGAAAAAAAGACAAGGCAAAAGGATAGATGTAGAGGAATGAAGGAGTTTCAGTGAAATGGTAAGTTCACAAAAATTAATAGTTTGCCAAAAGGGCTGGTTCGCAATGGAGATGGTTCACCGAAAGTAGTTTTCTCCAAAGTAGTTTGTGGTTTACCTTTTTCACTGAAAGCCAAAGTAGAGGAGAGTTAAAAGAGATGAAAGGAGGAAGAAGATGTTAATTTTTCAGCAAACCTTGTGGTTCGTGAACTTGATGGTTCACTGAAACATAATCTCACCAAAAAGGAGAAAAGAAAGCCCGATGGGACAATGAGAAGATGAAGAATCAGCTAAGGCATGAAGACTTACAAAGATTGAAACAAAGCATCAAAAAGCACAAAAGTGAAATTTAAACAATTATAAAGTGTTGTAAAAGAGCTGAAGGGCATGTTTTTCTCTATTTTACCTTAGAAAACACCTGTTGTAACCTAAATCACCATTAATGTAGAATCAAATTCAATTTTTAGGTAGATCAAGTTGTTGGGTGAATTTATTGCTGCAAGTACCCAAATTTATGAAGTAGTTGAGATAGATATTTTGTAGCAACTGGATTTGATCGTGGATATTCTCCACATTAATGTTTTGGCAGACCAACATGGACCAAGGCTCAAAGCCTACAGTTTTCTTTGATAGGGCCATGAGGATATGATGTATTACAGCATGGGCGTTAGGGAGAGGCATGTTGACCACGTTTTGCCATGCCCAATGTTGTAACAGTGTAATAAAATGCTATATATACATGTAAAAAGATGTAAAAGTGTTGGCTATTGGTATTTTTGAAGCCACATCTTGTATCATCTATGTAATCTTGCCTTTATGATAATAAACAATAGGTTTTACCTTCTCATACATTTCTTGCATTGTGTAGCATGGGCGTCTGAATCTCTAACCTGTGCATGTTTCTTTCTTGGTGGGTTTCAGTTTGTTTTATTTACCTCTATTGGTGATTTATGTGTATGCATTGTTTAATATTGTTTTGTGTATGAATGGTTGATGTGAGCACCCTCCAAACTAAATATTGTGTATCAGCTCTTGTTTTAAGTTTTCCTTTTCCCTTTTTCCTTGGTGATCCTTTTAGGGTTAGTTGTGTCTATTTATCTAAATCCTCAATTCAGAAAGAGGAACCAACCTTCTCTAGAGGTTTGGTCTCACTTGCAAGTCCCACACCTTGAGATCACTCTAATGTTTCACTAGATTGTTGCAGCAACAGGCTTCAACACAGGGTGCAAATCCAAGTGACAACAATTTTTGGCACACTCCGTGGGACCATTTTACTCTAGGTGAAGAGTTGAATAGAGAAATTAGTGTCATTCTCAGTATACTGCAGTCTAGCAGATAGTTTATAAAGCACCTGGCGACTCTATAAGCTCTTGGTTGCAGATCAATCCTCTTATGGAGTTGTTGTACCCAACCAAATTTTTTGCTTCATTAAGGCATTTTGAAACAAGTCTAGAAAATTTTTTGTCAAAAAGTCAAAAAAGCAAAATTTCTAAAAATAGAAATTTCTATTATTAGAAATTTCTAAAAATAGACGTCAAGTTAGGTTTTCTGGGTTTCTTGAGATATGGATGTTGGCAAAACTTTCTAAAAATAGAAAGTTTCTAAAAATAGAATCTCTAAATTAGGTGTCGCACTCGATTCTCATTGGTCGATTTTGCTTCACAATCGATGCGGTTCAGACGGAATCTTCAAACGACCAAGTTTTCTCTACTGGGTCATTTTTGCTTTTTCACAAGGTGAAGCATGAGCTCGAAAGTCATCAACATAGAAAAGTTCACTTGCCAGAATTCTTCGACGAGTTTCCAATGCTGTTTCAACGACGCAAAACTGACAAACGGCCATCGACTTGACGATGCACGCAAAATGATGCAAGATGGATCCAAGGTGAATTGAAAAGTTGGAAAATCATAAAAATGGCTAAGTCTGGTGAAACTGGGTGCCCCATGAGGCTTGGGGCGCCCATCTTCTCCTGTATTAGTTTTTTTCACATTTTTTGAGAAACGTTGAAAATGCTTCCGTCAGCTCTTTTCCGGTTGGTCAAACTTGGTCAGACTTGGTCAAAAGTCAGTCAAAGATAGGATTTCATCACAGATATGTTCAAACTACTCAGATCACCCTCCATCTCACCTCGACAGTCGTCAAAATGACTGAAATTGAAGATCGAACAGGAGCCGTGGGCACATAAATTGAGAAAAGGTACAAAATTAAAAAAATTTGAAAATTTTTCTAAGTGTTGACAAACCAGGTGCCCCAGGAGGCTTGGGGCACCCAAACTCTCCAGACTTAGATTATTTTTGATGTTTTTCTTGAAAAACATGAATCTCCTTCCGTCAGCCCGGTCCGGTTCAGTGTTGATCAGTTTGGCACGTTTTTCGAGGTAAATAGAAGGTGCAATCAGCTCAATTTTCATCAAGATTGCATATTTGCTAGATCATTAGACTCATTTTCATCCCAGTTGATAGAAATTGACAGCCAAACAGGGGTCCTATGCCTCCGAAACGTGCACGCAAACCAAGAAATTGAAAAAATTGAAAAAATTGAAAAAAATGGCTAAGTGTTGGGAAACCAGGCGCCCCAGGAGGCTTGGGGCACCCAACTTGAGCAGTGTTAGAATATTTTCATGTTTTTAGTGTTTTCCGACATGCCTTGTTACCAATCTTCGCCTGTTGGCAGTTTTCGAAAGGTCAAAACTTGGTCAAACGATGTTAGATCGTCGAACGGAGATAGGGGATGGAATCTCAGTTGATCAATCTCCAAAATGTCAGGATCAATCAGCTTTTTCAATTAATGATGACATTTTTCCACCTTGTTAAAGTCAGAGATAGGCCATATTTGAGTGAAAACGAGTGTTGAAGTGTCGAAAATAAAGAAAATTTTGTTAGCACTTCTTCCAACTCACGCATTCGATGACATCATCAAAGAAGATTTTTTTGTCATCTTGCACATGAAGCCATAGGCTCCTACAAAATAGGGATTCTTCCTATTTGAAGACATCCACTTGGATTTATGCTTTAAAAGATGCTTTCTTCATGGATGAGGGTGAATTTTTCTTCTCACACAAATAAAGCTGCTTTTTCGACCAAAAGATTTATAAAGACAAGCATTGGGATTCTTTATTTCATTATCTTTTGCAGGTTGCATCTAGAGGAAAGATTTTATTTTTCTTTCAACGAAGATTCGATGACCCAAACCAGGTGCTTTTTTAGTGTTCTTCATCGTTTCGGGTTGAGGAAGAAGGGAGGCTTGCTTTTTCAGGGTCCTTGTTTCAAGGGGATCATTTTTTAGAAATCCGACCAAAGCTTTTTCAATTTTCGTCGAGATGGGTCCATCTAGATTATTATCCTCTTGAAGATTGGGAGTTGTGCTTTTTTTTCAGGAAACTACTTTTTTCCTACTTTTTCGAGAAAATCTCCGCTTTTTCAAAATCTGACGATCTGGGTTGCTTCGAAACAGAATCATCTACAAAACCCATGCGCTAGCTTTTTTCGCTCAGAATTAGCTTTTTAGAAGAAATCGGCAAAAGATATTGTTTCCCAGAATATCAACAGATGACATCACCAAAAAGCTAGAATGTTGATGAGGATGCATTTCAAAATAAGGCAGCTTTAAAACATATGCTTTTTGTTTTAAAAGCATGTGCTTTCATCCTAAGTTCATCCATTCTATATTTAGAAAGAAATCACCTTGTGATAGTTGGAATCTTCTTTGCTTTAAAGTAGATTGCTTTAAAGCATTTGTTTATTGTATCTTTGTCTTAGAATAGTAATAAAGCTTGCAAGTTGGCAAGTTAGGGTTAATCAAGGAGATTTTAGGGTTCCCTACTCCTTTGATTTTAGTATAAATAAGGGCATCCTTGCCCATTGTTTGTAATGGTAGTTGTGATAGCAAATTTGTTGTGCCTATTCTAGCCTGCAAATCTTGATATTCCAAATGTCTGTTCACTTTGTGTTCATTGTTCTCCAGTGTTAGATCACTTACTGTACACCTACCTTTTGCTGCAGTATTGTTGTCAGATGTGTATCTTCTGTAGCTTTCATTTTTAGCTTTCATCATTAAAGTACTTTTAGTCTTGTGATGTTAATCTGGAAGAAAATTACTTAAGTTTTTGTGTTAACAATCATTCCTC
This sequence comes from Cunninghamia lanceolata, assembly GCA_027924645.1. Classification (NCBI taxonomy): domain Eukaryota; kingdom Viridiplantae; phylum Streptophyta; class Pinopsida; order Cupressales; family Cupressaceae; genus Cunninghamia; species Cunninghamia lanceolata. Next base: position 6,798,456 of record BSBN01000636.1, on the reverse strand, counting down.
ATTCACTTTCAACTTCCTTTGCTCTGAATTTACTCAGGAGGTTGAAAGCGTCATTAGTCTATGCTAGTTGTAGTAGAAGTTTTATAAAAAGGAAAAAACCTCTTCTGCAGCGTTTAGAGTTTTATAACCTTGTGCTCGCAGCTGAGAATCAAAAAGAAGATAGGTGAAGTTTCATTCAAGTTATCTTTTCAGCGAACATCAGCAAGAAAGAGAACTCCCCCTTCCAATCGGAGAGCAGTTTATCTGTGCATAGTTGTCCGTTTCCAAATCGCATACCAGAGGTGCGAATTGAAATGCCAATAGTTTTCTGGCACCCACCGTGGGGCACGAGGCATAAAAATTCAAGCAAGCTTAGGCTTATGACACGGTAATGACTCTCTGGCGTCCTTTTGCTCTAGTTCAACAACCAAATCTTACACCACCTGTTATTCAACTAAATCTTGTACGAGTCGAAGGAGAGCAAATGGACATCATTAGCAGCCTTAGAAGTTTCGTATTTGCGCGAAAGGAAAGTCTTGATCAGTGGAGAGACGCAACTGCTATCCTTGACGAAGAAGAACACAAAGTAGATCTTGCAGCAGGGAGACCAGTACTACCACTTCCCGCGTGGCAGTAGATAATCCTGGCTCATAGGGTTTATTCAAGAAGGGGAAAAGGCAGTGCTACAGATCCTTCCTTCCAAGATCTTGTTCCTACAAAGGTTGGAGAAGCATCCATCATAGTTCAAGAAATTCAAATAGTTCCTGAAGTCAAGCAGGAAGATTTACAAGAAGAACCAGTACCCCAACCTAGAGCAATGGGTGAGGCAAATAACAACAATCACAATGATGCAAATCAAAGGCGACCACCACCATTGCCTTGGGGTAACAACATTGGACCTTTGGCACTAGCAGAATATCATGAGCTTCCTGAAGGATCAAGAAAAAGTTTTTTAAAGTTTCATTGTGATGGGAAGCAAGATCCTGATGAGCACATTTCTGTCTTCACCACCGCTTGTGGAATTCTTGGTGTTGCGCATGAAGATGTTGCAGTGCGTTTGTTTGTGGAATCATTGCAAAGTTCAGCAGCTGAATGGTTTAATCACCTCGCTACTAGCTCTATCACAAGTTGGGAGTTGATGAGGGAAAAATTTCTCACTCGTTTCAAGCCCGTAGAAGATAGTCATGTCTTGTTTGCAAAACTCTCAAACATCAAGAAAGACAAAAGTGAGCCGATACGAGAGTTCGTGGCTAGATTCAACCGTTTGGTGGGAAAAGTCATGAACACCTTGAATCCTTCGTCAGAAATTCTGCTAAGTTGTTTCATGAATGCACAATCTTCAAAAATTTCTTTCTACCTCAAGCAAAGACACGCTACAGAACTGCAAGAAGCTCAAGAGTATGCTATTTAATTAGAAGATCATATGATCACTTCCGGAAAGATCCAAAGAGATTCAATCAAACCACTACTGCCCTTGAATGTTGTACCACTTCAACAAGTTCCATCTCCTTCAAGTATACCAGATTCTTTCATTAACTTTGTGAGTGATCAACCTGCTTCACCTATGCGTCAAGTATCACCTATGTGTCAAAAGGTAGATGCGTCTTTTGCAATACAAATCTACTGCTTGTTCCATGCAACAAACCAACATGATGGAGAAAGTTGCTTAGAGATGAGAAGATTCATGCAAATATTAAAAACATCAAATAAAAATCAAGGATTTTTGGATACTCCTGAACGTCTCTTTGACGAATCCGGTGGCAGCTCTATGAAGGGATTTGACCAGTGTAAATCAAATATTAGAAGGGAACATTTTCCTAATTCTGTTTCAAGCGACATCATGTGTTTACATATGGAAAATGAATGTTCATCAGAAGCTGAAAATTTGCATAATTTCTTCGATCATGAAGAAGGATCGTTGATGGAAGAACCTGAAGAAATGCACAACTTGCATACTTTCCCTGAAGAAGAAGTGCAACAATCTTCACAAGAGCAAAATTACAAGGAAGAGATCAAATATGTTGTAGAGAGCAATGAAGAATCCAATTTGTTCTTCTCATCTTTTGAAGGTTTGTTTGAAGAACCTGTGTCAGATACATTCAAAGGAGAAGAGACCAAAGGAATGTTGCAATTGGAGAAAGAACATGATCTTCATTTTGAAGATGATTCATCATTAGAGGAATTTCTCAAAAAATGGAGATCCTATAGAAGATTCATCATTGGATCTTGATAGCTTTCTACATCACTTAGAGAGTGATTCTTCAATAGAGGATACTGTAAATTTTCTTTTACAGTTCAGCCCGTCTTCATCTTTGTCTCAAGAAGCTTTCATACACACTAATGAAGAAAATGATGCTAAAATTTTGAAGGTTATCCCTGAACTTGTGCTATATCAAGAAACAGATTCTGGTACATATGTTATGTTGTCTGATATAAATAAAAAGAATCAAGAGGTTGTCTATGTGGTTGACGAATCAGAGGAAGTATTCAAAGAAATGTGCAATTTGCAAACTTTCTTTGAAGGAGAAGTGCAACAATCTTCTCAAGAGCAAAATTACAAGGAAGAGATCAAATATGTTGCAGAGAGCAATGAAGAATCTGATTTGTTCTTCTCATCTTTTGAAGGTTGGTTTGAAGAACCTGTGTTAGATATATCCAAAGAAGAGACCAAAGAAACATTGCAATTGGAGCAAGAACAAGATCTTCTTCATTTTGAAGATGATTCATCATTGGAAGAATTTTTTAGAACTAGAGATCATATGGAAGTTCCATTATCAGATCTAAATTATTTTCAACATCAGTGGGAAAGTGATTCTTTAATGGAAGATACTGCAGACTTTTCTTTACAATATAGCCCATCTTCACCTGCATCTCGAGAATCTTTCATACATACTAGTGAAGAGGATGATGTTGAATCCATCTATGAACCTGTACCAGAAAAACACTTTACTGATACTATGCAACCAGTGTGGAATGTAACATATGAAGAGGTTGATGGAGAAGAGGAGTTCATGGAATATTCAGTTTTGGTCACTAAAGAGGATGATATTGAAAAATCAGAGATTATTGACAAATGTCTTGTGAGATACGCCGTGTGTGAGATTGATCAAGAAGAAGATGAAACATATGACTCAGATGAAGCTGTCTTTGATTCTACTCCTTTTACAAAAGAAGAAAGATACATGAATGTTGAAGAAGAAGTGATGCTAGATATCCGCATTGAAGAAGAGTACTCTACAGAGGATGACAAGATTCCAGGTAATGAATGGGAAAGTGAGCTATCGGGTGAAGATGTTCAAGAGTTTAAGCATTCAGATCTTGACAATTCATCAGATTTTGAAGAGTGGATGGACGAAAACACAACCGATGAAGAAGCCCCTGTAGCACTTGAAAAACGGGCAACGACGGTTGTGGATCCTATAAGCCAAGAATCAGTGATGAGAGTCATGTATGAGCAGCTTGCACCTTTTCCAGAAGATGATGCATTGACTGAATACAAAGTTGCATGTGTACAAGATATAAATGAAACTCGTATTCAATATGTGGTGATGACCATTCCCATAGATGTACTTTGGCCACAAGACTTTCCTGTATATCTTCAAAAGGAAGTTTTGTATCTTCACCTATTGTAGAGGTTGCTTGCATTGGAGGAAGATGCTCCATCTGATCCCTGGCATATCAATCAGTTTCTCAGGAACTTCTCATGGCCTGAATGTGAATACCCTCCTGAATCGTGGCTCTTTGAGAGGATGTTGCAGAAAAAGAAAAGTTTTGTGCTACCAAGACAATCTTCACAACTAAAGAGAGATGGTTCTTACTTTTCTAAGTCGATTGATGGTTTTATGTGACAGTCCTAATTTCTTCTCATCCTCACTCAGGAAAAAGGGCATGTGAAACACTTTTTGTTCTCGTAATGTGTTTCCCCTTTCTATGATGTGACCGTTATGTCGTAATGTTTTTCCCCTTTCTATAATGTGACAGTTGTGTTCCTTGTGTGTTGTGAAGTTCCAACTCCCTAGGTGATTTTAGGAAGTCCAGTCTTAGGTGATGTAGGAAAAAGTCTTGTTCTAGGTGATTTGGAATGTAACCTGACTCTATTGCCCAATGGATAAGGCACTAGTCCAACTTGCAAAAGTCTAGAAATTCTTGGTTCTCCTATGCTGTAAGTATCCGCCATGGTCCCCAGACAGTGCCAATTGTTGTACCCAACCAAATTTTTTGCTTCATTAAGGCATTTTGAAACAAGTCTAGAAAATTTTTCGTCAAAAAGTCAAAAAAGCAAAATTTCTAAAAATAGAAATTTCTATTTTTAGAAATTTCTAAAAATAGACGTCGAGTTAGGTTTTCTGAGTTTCTTGAGATATGGATGTTAGCAAAACTTTCTAAAAATAGAATCTCTAAATCAGGTGTCGCACTCGATTCTCATTGGTCGATTTTGCTTCACGATCGGTGCGGTTCAGACGGAATCTTCAAATGACCAAGTTTTCTCTACTGGGTCATTTTTGCTTTTTCACAAGGTGAAGCATGAGCTTGAAAGTCATCAACACAAAAAAGTTCACTTGCCAGAATTCTTCGACGAGTTTCCAACGCTATTTCAAAGACGTAAAACTGACAAACGGTCGTCGACTCGATGATGCACGCAAAACGATGCAAGATGGATCTAAGGTGAATTGAAAAGTTGGAAAATCATAAAAATGGCTAAGTCTGGTGAAACTGGGTGCCCCGGCTTGGGGCACCCATCTTCTCCTGTGTTAGTTTTTTTTCACATTTTTTGAGAAACGTAAAAAATGCTTCCGTCAGCGCTTTTCCGGTTGGTCAAACTTGGTCAAAAGTCAATCAAAGCTAGGATTTCATCATAGATATGTTCAAACTACTCAGATCACCCTCCATCCTGCCTCGACAGTCATCAAAACAACTGAAACTAAAGATCGAACAGGAGCCGTGGGCACAAAAATCGAGAAAAGGTACAAAATTAAAAAATTTTGAAATTTTTTCTAAGTGTTGACAAACCAGGCGCCCCAGGAGGCTTGGGGCGCCCAAACTCTCTAGACTTAGATTATTTTTGATGTTTTTCTCAAAAAACCTGAATCTCCTTCCGTCAACCCAGTCCGGTTCAGTGTTGATCAGTTTGGCACATTTTTCAAGGTAAACAGAAGGTACAATCAGCTCAGTTTTCATCAGGCTTGCATATTTGCCAAATCATCAGACTCATTTTCATCCTAGTTGATAGAAATTGATAGCCAAACAGGGGTCTTGTGCCTCCGGAACGCGCACGCAAACCAAAAAATTAAAAAAATTGAAAAAATTGAAAAAATTGAAAAAAATGGCTAAGTGTTGGGAAACCAGGCGCCCCAGGAGGCTTGGGGCACCCAACTTGGGCAGTGTTAGAATATTTTCATGTTTTTAGTGTTTTCCAACATGCCTTGTTACCAATCTTCACCCATTGGCAGTTTTCAGAAGGTCAAAACTTGGTCAAACGATGTTAGATCGTCGAACAGAGACATGGGATGTAATCTCAGTTGATCAATCTCCAAAATGTCAGGATCAGTTAGCTTTTTCAATTAATGATGACATTTTTCCACCTTGTTAAAGTCAGAGACAGGCCATATTTGAGTCAAAACGAGTGTTGAAGTGTCGAAAATGAAGAAAATTTTGTTAGCACTTCTTCCAACTCACGCATTCGATGACATCATCAAAGAAGATATTTTTTGTCATCTTGCACATGAAGCCATAGGCTCCTACAAAATAGGGATTCTTCCTATTCGAAGACATCCACTTGGATTTATGCTTTAAAAGATGCTTTCTTCATGGATGAGGGTGAATTTTTCTTCTCACACAAATAAAGCTGCTTTTTTGACCAAAAGATTTATAAAGACAAGCATTGGGATTCTTTATTTCATTATCTTTTGCAGGTTGCATCCAGAGGAAAGATTTTATTTTTCTTTCAATGAAGATTCGATGACCCAAACCAGGTGCTTTTTCAGTGTTCTTCATAGTTTCGGGTTGAGGAAGAAGGGAGGCTTGCTTTTTCAGGGTCCTTGTTTCAAGGGGATCATTTTTCAGAAATCCGACCAAAGCTTTTTCAATTTTCGTCGAGATGGGTCCATCTAGATTATTATCCTCTTAAAGATTGGGAGTTGTGCTTTTTTTATTTTTCAGGAAACTACTTTTTTCCCGCTTTTTCGAGAAAATCTCCGCTTTTTCAAAATTCGACGATCTGGGTTGCTTTGAAACAGAATCATCTACAAAACCCATGTGCCAGCTTTTTTCGCTCAGAATCAGCTTTTTAGAAGAAATCAGCAAAAGATATTGTTTCCCAGAATATCAACGGATGACATCACCAAAAAGCTAGAATGTTGATGAGGATGCATTTCAAAATAAAGCAGCTTTAAAACATATGCTTTTTGTTTTAAAAGCATGTGCTTTCATCCTAAGCTCATCCATTCTATATTTAGAAAGAAATCACCTTGTGATAGTTGGAATCTTCTTTGCTTTAAAGCAGATTGCTTTAAAGCATTTGTTTATTGTATCTTTGTCTTAGAATAGTAATAAAGCTTGCAAGTTGGCAAGTTAGGGTTAATCAAGGAGATTTTAGGGTTCCCTACTCCTTTGATTTTAGTATAAATAAGGGCATCCTTGCCCATTGTTTGTAATGGTAGTTGTGATAGCAAATTTGTTGTGCCTATTCTAGCCTGCAAATCTTGATATTCCAAATGTCTATTCACTTTGTGTTCATTGTTCTCCAGTGTTTGATCGCTTACTGTACACCTACCTTTTGCTGTAGTATTGCTGTCCTAGAGCTGTATTAAACTTTGTGATATTGAATAGAAGTCTCATGCCTACTTTGCTCTGATATTCTATATCGATTCATTAAGTTATCGTCGTCAGATGTGTATCTTCTGCAGCTTTCATCATTAAAGTACTTTTAGTCTTGTGATGTTAATTTGGAAGAAAATTACTTAAGTGTTTGTGTTAACAATCATTCCTCGTTCACTTTCAACTTCCTTTGCTCTAAATTTACTCAGGAGGTTGAAAACGTCATTAGTCTATGCTAATTGTAGTAGAAGTTTTATAAAAAGGAAAAAACCTCTTCTGCAGCGTTTAGAGTTTTATAACCTTGTGCTCGTAGCTAAGAATCAAAAAGAAGATGGGCAAAGTTTCATTCAAGTTATCTTTTCAGCGAACATCAGCAAGAAAGGGAACTCCCCCTTCCAATACGAGAGCAGTTTATCTGTGCATAGCTGTCCGTTTCCAAATCACATACCAGAGGTGTGAATTGAAACGCCAACAGGAGTAAAATGTGTGCCCTTTCTAATAAGGGCATATTTTGACACTTTTTGGAACAATAAACAATTAAATGTCTATCACAATGAATAATCCTAGAAAATAAACTTATGACTGGTCTAATCCCACTTCATTTAACACTCTCCAGAGTTTGTGGGGCTAAAGGACCCAAGTACCTAGTGCCTTGGTCCCAGATGTTAGCCTCGACCCTATTTTTGTGGTGTCAGCTTAGAACACCTCCTTAGCTTATCCTTGTCAGCCCTATTTGGTTTTACTCATTGTTGGTGAGAAGGAATGCATATAAGGAGTCTTGTTATTCATTTTACACCTAGCTTGTTATGAGAAGATTAGAAGTACTTACCGTATGCTTCAACAAATTGATCTCCTATGCTCAAATGTTCTTCATGGTTGGAAAATCTCTTTGTGTGGATGTTATGATGCTTGTTTGCAGGTCTCAAAGGAAGTTCAAGCCTTCATCTCGTATCTCCTTGTTGGGGCATGGTCTTGCGCAGTTTCATATCTTGTGGTAATATTTATTATTTACATTCATTCTTTCATTATTTATTGTAGATCTTGCCTCTACCCTCCTAGGGTACACACTCTTGGATCTCTAATCATTGTTGTAGTGGACGTGGAAAAACCAACACAGTGTTTGACTAAGACAAGGCTCCCCTGAACACAACACAACCCTTTTCCCTTCTTGTTTGTGTGTAGGTCACATTTGGAGGAATTAGGTGACAACAAGCTATAGGAAGGAAGAAGACTGACAAAGGAAGGCATCTAGATCTGAAGATCCTTAAAAACCCTAATTTGGGTCTAGGGCACCCATCACCCTGGTACCTCTTTGCCCCTCAAACTCAAGTCCTATTCTACATTGTCTCCTGATCTTTGCTATCCTTTTAGAATCTCTAAATGTGTTTTTGACAGTCATTTATTGGTCAATCTTGCTTAATTAGGGTTTATATTTTTACCCTACTTTGGTTGGTTGAATTTGATTGATACTCTTTTGTACAACAAAGGGACAAAGCCCATGTAGTTTGGCTCTCCTCACAAGGTGGAAGCTAAACTTGGTTTGTGTTCCAATGTTGATAAAAGAGGGTTTGACCTAGTTTACACTTTTAGGCTAAGTCTTCCTTTTCCATCTAACAAGTCCAAAATTTCATGCCAAGTGAGACAAGGGTTTCTTCAAGGGGTAAAGGTTTTTAGTTTGTTAAGTTATCTACTTCTACTTCAAGAAGAAGAGCTAGATTGTCTACATCTCCTACAAGGAGTGTTGAAAATACATCGATGCCTCCAAGAACTGGATCCACACCCCGTCCTGTTAGATTCCAGTATTCAAGGCGAAGCCTTCATATACCAAAGAAGAAATTGAATATCCCCCTCATGGCTCAGTCAATAAATCTCCCTTTGTAATCTTCAATGCAGGTAGCCCTTTATCCGTAAACACATATAATGATATACCAATCTTAGCCCTAAAGACTATTCCATTCTTCATGGGTGAGGTCTTCACTAACCCTACTGAACATATTAAAGATATATCAAATACATGCTCAATCCACCATATTCAAGATGAAGATGTAGATGTTAGGATCCTAGTTTCTTTGCTTAAGGGAAGACTTCAATGGTTTAGGAGTTTACCCCTTGCATTAGTTCATGATTGGGATGAGCTAGGAGAGTTACTTTGCAAGCTTTTTGGGGCAAGAGAAAATAATGTCTCTTTACTAGAGAAGTTGACAACAATTAAAAGGGCCCCCAATGAGCTAATGGCAGACTTCAACTATAGAATTTAGAGAACCTAAGAAAGAATTCTAGCTCTCCTCAGACCATCTCCACAAGGTGCATTCTTGTATTTTCTAAGAGATTTAAATTTTGATATAGCTATGATGATGCAATCAATGGGTGCTCAGGTTTCACCTGATGCATATGAGATAGCTTTGAGAGCTAAAAATTATTTAATACATGCTGGGAAGATAGCTCCTAGACCCCCTATAACCATTTTCCCAGAGCTACCTCCACAAGTTAATCAACCCACTATTGCTCCCATCCCAGAGCCTAAAGCTTCTACATCCACTCTTTCCAAAGAAGAAGATGACCTTAAAACCCTACTTGCTAGCATGGCCAACAAAATAAATATTATAGTAGGACAAGAGATTCATAAACCCCAATGAATTTATAACCAAGGGTAGTCTTCAAATCAGGCCTGGGGGCAGGGTTGCAATTACAATAGAAACCAAAACTAGAATCAAAGTTACCAGCCAAATAGGTACCAAAATAATAACCCTAATCAGCCTTTGCAAGCCATTCACCCTATCCAACATATATATGCTATTAACCCAATTAGAACTTTAGTTCCTATCCAAAATAACATGGTTCAAGAGGAATATTGGTGTTACCCTTATAATTAGCCTCATAACTAGTCCACTTGCTCATTTGGAGTGCAAGGACATGCCCTAATGGTGCAAAATTTTCATAGTCAACAGCCTAATGAGGCTACTTCTGATTCCAATCTAATGCTTTGGACTCCCAAGGACTCCTATGTTGTCAATCAGCCCATGGATAGTGTGATTATGCATGTGAATAATGTTGCAGATGTAGTGTAGAAAAGAGAGACTAGCTCAATAGATCTAACTAGGTCAAACCCTCTTCTACAAAATGTTAGGACACAAACTAAGCTTGGCTTCTACCCAAGAAGGAGAACCAAACTATAGGGGTTCTTCCCTTTTTTTGTATAGATAATAAATCAACCAAATCTAATCAATCAAGCTAAAGCAAAGACATGAAACCCTAGTTGACAAAGATCGAAGCATAACAGACAATTGGAAATAGATACTGGCAATTTGAAAGTACCACATAGACCAGTGAATAGAGGAGAACCTAGATCCAGAGTGAAGAGGTCAAGGACAAGGGTGCTTGCATGCCCTAGAACCTAATTAGGGTTAGCAAAAATTGATGTCTTTGTCAGGTCTGTAACTATAGGCTCTGTCTTCTTCCCGGAAGCCACCTTCAGAAACATGTTCTTCTGACCTACACACACACAAGAAGGAAGATGGTTGGGTGCTATTTAGGATCTTTCCTTTGTCAAGCTCCATGAATTGTGTTTCTACCTCCACAATAGCAAATATCATAGATAAAGAGTGTGTGCCCTAGGAGGGCAGAGGCAAATCTGAAGTAGAATGGAATGCTAGAACAAAGCATGGAGGAAAGAAGTCACCATGAGCATGGAAACCCTAGCATGCTTGATGTGGCATCACAACTTGACTCAAGAAGTTGGTGTAGCCCAAAGAAGTAGAAGGATCTTCACAAGACCTGCAATATGTTAGTGCCACAATAATAATCCACAACAGAGAGCTTTAGAGAGGAGTAGAGAGCATGAGAGAGAAGAAAAATCTTTCAAGAAGTTCGAGATTGCTTAGATGTGCTCAAATGAATAAACTAACTTTCTTTTATATACATTCCCATTGATTCCTAGGGAATTAAGCCACATGAGGCTGACATTGGGAACCATTTAAGTTGTCCCAAACCAACAAGCCACAATTTAGGTCAGGGCTAAAAAGGGAACAAGGGAACTTAGGTGCCCTGGCCCCTTAGCCCCAAACTCCCTAGATAAGGCACTTAAAGTGTTATTAACCCCACCTTATAAATAATTTTTTGGGTTTTGTGCATTGATATCAAGAATTACATGCTTAATGCTCAAAAAGGTGTTATAATAGGTCCTAATTAACAAGTGTAAACATTTTAGGTCCTCCCGGGTGCTAAACTAAGTGTAAAATGCTAGTTTACACATTTTATAACACTACAACAAACAACACAAGGTCTAAGAAGAGGCAATTCGAAAACAACCATATGCCTATTGTAGTACAAAGAAAGCATGTTCCAAAAGGGAAAGGGTAGGGTACTGGTGTTGCAAATTCAACTCAAAACAATAGGCCTACCACTATAATGAGGTTACATCATGTCCAAACATGCATGAGAAAACCATGGAATAGTCAAGAAAAGGACCTTGGATCCATTCCATGCACAAAATGACAACCATTCCCCTGAATATTGTGGAACAAATGAAAAAGACAAATCTGAATGTGTCCATGTGGGATGCACTATCAATTCCCTCTCAGAGGGACTTATTGTAAGATACATTGAAGTAATTTCTAGTAGCTGACCTAGTAGTCCAAAAGAAGAAAATCCTAGTGAGTCTTGTCCAAAAAAATGAAGAGAAAGTAGGTCCAGCGAAGAAGCCATCCCCATTCTACTTGTCTCTAATCATTAGAAAGTTCCTAGTGCATAACTATGTGATAGACTCGGGGGAAAGCATCTCAGTAATGCCAAAGAAGATACTAGATGCATTAGGTGTTAAATGTACCTTAGTCTCATTAGGTGTGTTGTAGTTGGATGGTACTTCTATTAATACAGTTGGGGTGATCAAAGGGCTGAAATTGACCCTACAAGCTTTCCCAAACTTGATTATTAGTCAGGACATCTTAGTCATTGATCTTCCCCCTTTCTTTGCTATTTGCTTGTCAAGAGACTTCACTGCTAAAGTGGGTGGCTACCTCTCTTTTGATTGGTCTCAATGCTTCTGAGCACAAGACATGGCACAAGGTTCACCATTAAGGATGAACCAGTTTCAAGTTATCATGTGGAGAATAATGATCACAGCCTAGTGAACCCTAATTGCATGATTCACAGTGAAGAAGCAAATGATTTGAGATCTATTGAGGTAGTCTCTTCACGCCTTCCAATCCCAGATATTTTCCTTGATGAGTGGGCAAAAGAGCATTATGAATTTGATCCCTATGGTACTACTGAGATGACTGGGCTGGGTACCTCCATGATTCATGAAGTCAATTCCTCTATCCCTTCTACCCTGTGTGAGGCCGATTATTTTTACTTCCCTTATTTTGATCGTTATGCTATTTTTTTTAGGACATTATTAGACCTTTAGTGACTATGGTTTTATTATGCAGACTTGTTTTTATCTTCTGATTTTGATAGGACACTGATTTGACATATGTGATTGGATTCGATCATATTGGATGATATTTTGTGATTTGACATATGGGATATATTAGATGGTACTTCGTGATGAGTTTCTAGTTATTTATGTGATGTGGACTATTTGACATGTGATTTAAAATGCAGTTTAATTTGGAGTTATGTATTGATAATTATTGTTGTGTTTGATTTCATGAATTTAATTCCAGTTGCTTCGGCTATAATTTTTCATGATATGATTGACACTTGATCGAGATGTGCAGGTTTCACATTCCCTAGCCACGAGAAAATCGGAGGTAGAATTCACACTATGTTATCTCTTGTAAACCGATCCGTTCCCAAGAGGGATAAGGATCACGTTTGAATTTGAATGATGATTTAAGTACTTGATTTAATTTTGTTATTTCGGCCTTAGTACCCCTTGTCTATTTATTTAATAATAAGTGTTGTATAATTTTACTTGAGTTACACCACTTGGTATTTATTTTATTTCGAGGCCATTTAAATGTGATTTTTAACCCCCTTTGTGAACCCTAGTGTTCCAAAAGCTAACCTAGGTGGTTACCCATGAGTCTAGGGTCAACTTGGACTATCTAACTCTAGATTTGACTCACGTTTGGTCACTCTAAACCATGGTTTAGTAAAACTGACGAAAATTTGAATTAAGGGAAGTGGGAGATGAGTCATGCCTTGGGAAAGACTCATCTCCCTTCCCAAAGTTTGGGAATCCTTTCCCAAGGAAGACTTGGGAGGTCTCCAAAACTCCCAAGTGTGTGGGAGCTTCCCCCAAGACTCTCACACATGTGTGAGAGCATCTTGGAGGAAGATGGTTCCTTGAGAGAATAAGAGGATGCCATATGGCATCCCTTATCCTCTTGAAGGTGTGAGTGGGATTGCCATCTCACCACTTGTCCTCTCACACATGTGTGAGAGCGCAAGTGGATAAGGTGAGGATTGAGAGGGAATGAGAGGAGGACACTTGTCATCCTCACACTTCCTCTACATTGCAAGTGGCATGGGAGGAGGAAGGAGAAGGTGACAAGTGTCACCTTCTCATTCCTCAAGGCCAAATTTATGGCCTATATTATCTCCTCTTGTTGAGGAGTGTGGGCTTCCTTTTTTTTTGGCAATTTTAGGTTTCCTTCTATTTTGGGGAGGAGTTTGGAGAAGGTTGGAGAGAATTCTTGAAGGATTGGAAGGCTTGGGAAGGCTTGGAGCTCTTCACCAAACTTACTTCCATTATAAGGGTTTTGGAAGGTAGGCCTCTTAAACTTGTTTCTCACCCTTGCTTATTTAATGTATTGTGATATAGTTTTAGGTTGTTTTGTTGTTGCATTGTTTTGTTGGGATGGGAGTATGGTAAGAGCACCTCTAATGGAGGTAATGCTCAACTCATTTGGGTAGGGGAAAGGAACTTCCTTGAGGTCATTCCCACAGTTTACATTCATGCCTAACAGATTTTATTGTTGAGTAGATTATTAATGGCAAGAGTGCCATGGAGATTATTGTGATTTTGTGGAGAATGGTGTTTTGGAGAGTTTGGCTTGAGGCCATGAGCTTGATATTTTATCTTTTGGGAACCCTTTTAAGTTGAGGGGTTCATTCCCTACCGTCAACAACTCATTTTTATGAGTTGAGTTTTGTGACAATCCTATGGGCTGTTTGGTGTTGTTGATGTTATTTCTTGTTGTGGAATGTACACCTGTGTGGATTCCCTACCTCCCTAGCTCAGGGTTGACCCACTTGCGGGTCTATGGTAGGGAGGAGAGCTTTTCCTTTCGATGTGGCTGGTTTTGTTGTTCTTGTTGTTGTGTTTAACTACAGGTTTTGGGTGGGGAAATGGAGTTGAGAGGAGTGCATTTTGGAGATCATATAGATCTTTGTGTTGGCTGTTGTAGCCATGGCCAATAAGGCCTTGTTGTAATTATTTTGACCAGTTTTAGAGTTATGAAGTTGACTGTCAAAAGTTGTGTAATGCAAACAATGTCCTCAAATTATTTAAATGTTGTTTATTTTTCTTGAGAATTACATGAGAAATAAATTTATATTTTCTGTCATTATTGCTTTCAAAGGACCAGAAGTATGCATGTGTTATAATGTACTGTTTAGATCTTATTGTAGATAAAAGAAAGGAATACATTTTCTATTTTGTGTAATTTTTTCAAAAGAAATAGGAGTGTTATTAAATAAATATCATGGCAGGTGGGAGAGGGAAAGTTGAATTTAGTCTTCTGTGATGCATTGTAAGCTCATAATACTTACTGTTGTAGAAGCTAGACTGGGATGCATTCCCTACCTTGCATAGATTCTTCTCAAAGATATATATATATATATATACTCTGTGCATTTACCATTTCAGGGATGTACTCAGTGGTTAACCTTGTATTCAAATGGAGAAAAGTGATAATGCTATCGATTGTAATTCTATGCAAATCTAGGGGGAAAAATTTGTAGAAAGAAGTTTATTCAGGGAAATTTTATATTGCCAGGTGCATGCATATCTGTATGAAACTGTGTTATCACTTCCACTATTTTTAGTTATTCCATTTGTGAGCTTTATCATAAAATAGATTTGGTTGTAGCAAGGAAATTTACCCACCTATGTTCTACTGGTTTGTTTTGCACCCTTGCCACCAACCTTTCCTGTGCAAACTTACTAGCTGTAAGTTGTATTGTAAAACGAATTATGCTTGAAGCAAAATTATGAACTATGGTAGGATTCCTATTTTTTTATTTTATTCTCATTTAGGTGCCATAGCTGTGAATGAACTGTCTTATAGAGAAACTTCTACCGAAATCAATTTAGCAAGAAAGGAAATAAATATTTAAACCTATGTACACTAGCTGCCACTTAGGAGGGTGTCGGTTGACCCATACTTAGGATACCGTGGGCTGAGATACCTTCTGTGGTGGAGGACAGACGGGTGTAAGCCACTGCCTTCACTGCTACCGGTTGGACTGTGGGGTGGGTGGGGAAACAAACCCCCCCACCCCCATCAAACCCCTGTGACTCCTGCGAACGGTGGCATTCATTGTCTTTGTTGCCAACCTCACCCTCTCGCCATGAGCCTACACCCCTGCGCAGAATAGTTTCTAACCGTTGTTCTTGACACAAAATGATGAGTAATGGATCAATCTTGGGCCTTCCTAGTTCGCAGCTACCACGACGGCTTTCATCCTCTGCTTGCAGACCCCTACATTTCATGGAAGGAGGATAACTACTTTTAGGGTTAGGGTAGGGATGAGGTTGACCTCGCTGTATAGTATTTGCTTCCTCCTGCGTGGCATTAGGGTTCCCTTGGGAATGTGGTGCCTTGGTTTGTTGTCTTTATTTTATTTAAGGTGTTGCCTTGTCTTGGTGATCGCAGGTTGGGTCCTTCTCATCCTTGTTGTTGACCATGTTCTATCCCTTGGCCTTAAGATCGTAGTGGTGGCAGGGGGTACATTATGTTGGCTCTTTTGAGTTACTACCCCCTTGATTGAAGATCGTTGGCATCTTAGGTTAGTAGGTTCATGGGGATTAAACGAATTCTTAATAGTTGGGCAAATTTTTGCTAGTTGGGTATATGTGTAATTTTAATTAGGGGTTTAACCCTTTTGTTTTATTTAATCTTGTGAGCTTCCTTGGAGGGCGTTTGATATTCATTGTTAATTTTGATATATAATATTACTTAATTCTATGGGAATAATCACGTTTGTGAGGACTACATTTCCTCATAGACCTCATCCGTTTGGGTTACGTCTAATTAATAGTTATTTTCTATTTAATAGTTACTTAACTCAATGTATTCTTGACTTTCGGTCATTGGTGTGCCTAGTCTTTCGATGAATTATTAGGGAAGATTTAACTTAGTTGTTTATTTTGAACTTATCTTGTGAATCAATTTTTTTAGGAGTGAGGTTTATTTTATTTCACCTGGAGTTATTTTCTCCCATATTTAATTTAGTTACTTAGGGTATTTATTCTTACTTTGCCCTATCAGGATTTTTCTTTTAATTGTTCATCAAATTAATTATTATTACTTTACAGGAGTGAGTATCTTATCCTCCTCGTCCCTCCATTAAATTTGAGAGCTTGTTATTAAATATAATTGTCAGAATTGTATTTAATAACGACTCAACCTTTCTTCTTGGTTTTATTTGACGTCTTGTCTTTTAATTTCATTTTATTATTTTTATTTTCTTTTATTATGTTGAAATTGTTCTTAAGGTTTAAATTTAACTTTTTATTCCTAATTTTATTTATTTTCCTGTTAGTGATTTATTTTAAATTTTATTTTGCGTTGATTAAAAATGCGTTACGCTGCCAGAATTTTGCTAGATTCCTAGGATTTAATTTATGTGATATTTTATTTATCCTTATTCCATCTTCCCACATCAATCATGCGACCATCAATCTCATCAGTTTCTTACTCCTCTTCGACCTTGCTTAAACGAGAACTGAGATAGTTTTCAGAGCTGGCGGATTCATCTTCACCTAGGAAACTAGGGATTCAGATTTAAATCGGTCTAACCCTTAAAGCGACACACTATGTGTCGCATACCCCCTAGATGGCCATCACCTTGCAGTTATGTTGACATGTTTACGCCTTAGGCGTATTGCCACCGAGCATGTAGATGCGTGCGAGGGGGTTCCTAGGGATATGTAGGGAAGTTTTTTTTCGTATTTCATGTCATGACCACATGGCAAATGTGGGCATGACACGTGTGTTTGTGTGTCGTGACCACATGGGAAATGCGGCCATGACATTTGGTATCAGAGCCTAAGTTTAAACACTGGGCTTGTTTTGGGTACATTTTATTCCGCAACTTTGACTAATTTGTGGCTACCTCATTTTTGTAGGATGCCTCCTCGACGAGTTTGGCGAGCTCGGTCCCGCCGCACTCCATCCCCCGAGATTCACAGTGACTCTTCAGTTGAGGTATAGGCACAACCAGTTCCACAGGTACCGTAGGCACCACCGGCCATACTAGATATTGGGCCACAAATATTACAGGCTTTACAAGCAGTTTTAGATAGGCTTCCGCTGGCTGTAGTAGAGCCATGTGTCGAGCCCCACAAGGATCCATGAGAGGAGCCACGCGTGGAGCCACGAGCAGAGTCTCGTGTCGAGCAATGTGTGGAGCCCCGCGTTGAGCCGCGAGGGGTACCACATGTGGAGCCTTACATTGAGGTGCCAGAGACGATGGCAAAGGAGGTTGGTTCGGCTGATAGGGCCCGTAGTAGGAGTCCTTCACGTCATGCTAGGTATGACGAGGCAGTACGAGTAGAGCACATGGCTCACAGACCTTATGATTATTATACAGATGAGCCTCTTAGGAGGCATAGAGATAGAGGAGATCCCATTAGGGACATATTGAGGCTGAACCCACCTACATTCGTAGGGACCACTGAGGGAGCTGAGGTAGAGGCCTGGCTTATCAGCTTAGATAGATGCTTCGCATTGTGTCCTTATGAGGGCAACACGAAGGTCCGTGTGGCAGTACACTTGTTGCAAGATGTAGCAGCTACCTGGTGGTGCACTGAGGAGTGCAAGTGTCACCTTTCTTTAGACACCCTCACATGGGAGACCTTTATTGAGCGCTTTAATGTGTGGTACTTATCAGACCATTACAGACAATGTCGTATAGACGAGTTCCATGACCTGCAGCAGAGGGGGCTCATAGTGGCACAGTATGAGGGTAGGTTTACTGAGTTATCTAGATATGCAGAGTAACTCCATGACGAGAAACTCCTGTGCATAAGTTTATTAGAGGACTGAACCACAGTATAGCAGGGCCTGTTCGGATGGTAGACCCTCAGACTTTGAGTGATGCTGCCGAGAAGGCATACGTCGCTAAGGAGAGTCAAGGATGAGGGCAAAGTTCATGCCCTTAGTTTCAAGATCAGGGATAGTAGCAGCATCAACAGAGTTTCCATAGACCTTCACAGACACCTCATAGAGGAGGATTCAGTTCCGCACCTTTACCTCCTAGGCCCCCACAGCAGCAGCAGAGAGTTAGGACACAACAGAGGTCACATGGGGGACATAATAGAGGTTGGCAGCAGCAGGGCCCATGCAGAGATCAGAGGCAGCAGGGACCACCTGTGGGACCCGCAAGGTCACAGCAGTCTTATAGGGGCTCGCAGGGGTCTACAGGTAGATCAAGGCAACAGTAGTCGAGTAGGACTCAGACTGGGCAGGTACAGGCTAGGGGCCCTTGTTATGTTTGTGGTGGAGTAGGACACCTAGCTAGAGAGTGTCCACAAGGTTTTACAGTAGGGGGACAGCCTCATGCAGGAGGATCTGAGCAGACTATTGGTGATGTGGGTAGATCCCACCGTATGTTCACAGCAGTTGATAACCGCCAGGCTAATTTTCAGGTGTCAGTGATTGAGACGTCAGGTATGATTAGGGGTAACCCCATTTCTATTCTCTTTGATTTTGGTGCTACTGATTCATTCATATCTCCATCGTTAGTGGAGTGTTGCAGGTTGGTGGCCTCTAGGCAGGGTGATAGGTGGGTGGTTGAGTTGGCATCAAGTGCCAAACTAATAGTTGATGCCTTAGTCCATGACTGTGAGATTGCTTTGGGACCCTTTACCACAGTATGTGACCTTAGAGTCATGAAATTAGGATCCTATGACATGGTATTGGGTATGGATTGGCTTGCGGCTCATAGAGCCAAGCTAGATTGTCGCCGAAAGGTGATCAGCTATTTAGACGACCACGGTACTTCAGTTGAGATTGTGGGCATTTAGAAGCCCATAGCAGTGCGTATGATATCCGCTCAGCAGCTTAAGTGCTGCATGTGGAAGGGATGCTAGATGTTCGCCATCACAGTGAGCGACAGATCAGATGACGAGCCTGAGGCATCTTTGGATGATCATCCCATCCTTAGAGAGTTTGCTGATGTGTTTCCAACAGAATTACTGGGGATGCCACCCCGACGTGAGGTAGACTTTCAGATAGACTTAGTGCCGGGTGCCGAGCCAGTGTCTCGTGCACCCTACAGGATAACCACACACGAGCTCACTGAGCTCAAGTTATAGTTGGAGGACTTGCTCGAGAAGGGGCACATTCGACTGAGCGTTTCACCTTGGGGCACTCCTGTCATCTTCGTGAAGAAGAAGGATGGGTCTCTTCAATTGTGCATGGACTATAGGTAGTTGAATAAGGTGACGGTGAAGAACCGTTATCCTCTGCCTAGGATTGACGATCTTTTTGATCAGATGCAGGGAGCCAGGGTGTTATCTAAGATAGACCTAAAGTCCGGGTATCATCAGCTATGTATCACAGAGGCAGATATCCATAAGACCGCCTTCCAGACTCGTTATGGTCACTATGAGTTCACAGTGGTTCCCTTCGGCTTGACGAATGCCCTTGCAGTGTTCATGAGTTTCATGAATGGGGTGTTCTATACCTATTTAGATTGGTTCGTGATCATTTTCCTTGATGACATCTTGATCTTTTCACGGACCGAGTAGGAGCACGAGGAGCACCTTCGTCAGGTTCTACAGTGTTTGTGAGAATAAAATCTTTATGGGAACTTGGTGAAGTGTGCATTTTTCAGGACAGAGGTTCAGTATCTAGGGCATATCCTATCTGGCGATGGAATCTCAATAGATCCATCGAAGATCAGGGCTATCAGGGATTAGCCAGAACCCACTAGTGTGATAGAGGTCAGGAGTTTTATGGGGTTAGCTGGTTATTACCATCACTTTGTTGAGGGTTTTTCCTCAGATTGCGCACCCCATCACTTCCCTTCAGAGGAAAGGGAAGAGCTTTCTATGGACTGAGCAGTGTGAGAGGACCTTCGGGGTCCTCAAGGAGTGTCTTACCAGTGCTCCTATTCTAGCGGTTCCTGATCCTGTAGTAGATTTTATGGTTAGCACGGATGCATCACTTGAGGGATTGGGAGCTGTACTTATGCAGGGTGGTAGAGCAATCGCGTATGAGTCGCGAAAGCTCAAGACCCATGAGCTGAACTACCCCACGCACGACTTAGAGTTAGCGGCAGTGGTTCATGCTCTAGTTTGTTGGAGGTATTTCTTATGGGTCGTCATTTTGAGCTCCATTCAGATCATCACAGCCTTCAGTATATCTTTACATAGCCGAATCTGAATGCCTGTCAGCAGCGTTGGATGGAGTTCCTCTGTGAGTATGACTTTGATGTACACTACATCAAAGGGAAGGAGAACGTGGTTGCTGACGCATTGAGTCAGAGGCGCCACGAGCTCTTGACCTTGACTTTACGTGTGGACTTGAGGGATCGCATTATTTAGCATCTACCAGAGGATGAGTGGTATCTTGAGGTACAACAGGAGATCAGTGCACAGAGGGCCCTTGTGGGTAAGTTTTCAAGGTATTCACTTGAGGCATATGGGTTACTTCGTCATCGACAGCGCATCTATGTACCCCGCACAGGTGACCTACGTACTGTAGTGTTATCAGAGGCTCACAAAGCACCATATGCAGCACATCCGGGGGTGAAGAAGATGCATGTCGATCTACGACAGTTGTACCATTGGGCGGGTATGAGACGTGACATAGCAGAGTCTGTTGCTCGATGCCTTGAGTGCCAGAGTGTCAAGGCTGAGAATCAGCATCCAGCAGGTCTTCTATACCGACATGAGATACCTAAGTGGAAATGGGACACCATTTCCATGGATTTTATCGTTGGTCTTCCTATGTCTTCGTGTCGCCATGATGCCATCATGGTGACAGTCGACAAGTTGACCAAAGTAGCACACTTCTCACCTGTACGCACAACGTACAATGCGCCAGCAGTGGCGAGGGTATTCTTAGATGATATTGTGAGATTACATGGGGTACCTCACCGCATTATTTCAGACAGAGATTTTGTTTTCACTTCAGCATTCTGGAGAGCCTTGTAGCAGGCATTGGGCACACAACTCAACTTTAGCTCTGCTTATCATCCTGAGACAGATGGGCAGACAGAGCAGGTGAATCAGGTATTGGAGGACATGCTTCGGATGTATGTTATGGACCATCAGTCTAGATGGGAGGAGTATCTGTATCTGGTTGAGTTTGCCTACAATAATGGGCATCACAGCTTGTTGGGTATGCCTCCCTTTCAGGCTTTATACGACAAACCTTGTAGGACACCATTGAGTTGGGATCAGATAGAGGACAAAGTTGCCATTAGTCTAGAGCTTGTATAGGATATGGAGCAGCAGGTCATACTGATTAGACAGAGGTTACAGAAGGCATAGGACAGACAAAAGAAGTATGCTGATGCTAAGAGGATTGATCGGAGCTTCTCAGTAGGTGACAGGGTATTCCTTAGAGTGCGGCCACATGAGTCCAATCCATTATGGAAAGGGCTCTAAGCTCGCACCATAGTTTGTAGGACCCTTTGAGATTTTGGAGTAGATAGGACTAGTTGCCTATCATCTAGCGTTGCCACCTAGCCTGTCACGTATCCACGATGTCTTTCATATTTATGTTTTGAGGCGATATATATTTGATTTATCTCACGTGCTGGACTGGAGTACTTTATAGGTAGAGGTGGATGGACAATTGGCTTTGGAGCCAATTCGCATATTGGCTCGTCGAACGCTGGGCCTTCGAGGTTGAAAGCTGGACCAGGTTAGGATCCAGTGGGATCGATATGACGAGGTCACAATGACTTGGGAGGATGTAGCTAGTTTGAGGGCACTCTATCCTCACCTTTTTGATGACTTCCAAGAGGAAGTTCAGTCTTAGGGGGGAGGATGTGAGGTCGATTATTTTTACCTCCATTATTTTGATCGTTATGCTATTTTGTTGAGGACATTATCAGACCTTTAGTGACTATGGTTTTATTATGCAGACTTGTTTTTATCTTCTGATTTTGATAGGACACTGATTTGACATATGTGATTGGATTCGATCATATTGGATGATATTTTGTGATTTGACATATGGGATATATTAGATGGTACTTCGTGATGAGTTTCTAGTTATTTGTGATGTGGACTATTTGACATGTGATTTAAAATGCAATTTAATTTGGAGTTATGTATTGATGATTATTGTTGTGTTTGATTTCGTGAATTTATTTCTAGTTGCTTCGGCTATGATTTTTCATGATATGATTGACACTTGATTGAGATGTGTAGGTTTCACATTCCCTAGCCACGAGAAAATCGGAGGTAGAATTCACACTATGTTATCTCCTGTAAACCGATCCATTCCCAAGAGGGATAAGGATCACGTTTGAATTTGAATGATGATTTAAGTACTTGATTTAATTTTGTTATTTCGGCCTTAGTACCCCTTGTCTATTTATTTAATAATAAGTGTTGTATAATTTTACTTGAGTTACACCACTTGGTATTTATTTTATTTCGAGGCCATTTAAATGTGATTTTTAACCCCCTTTGTGAACCCTAGTGTTCTAAAAGCTAACCTAGGTGGTTACCCATGAGTCTAGGGTCAAATGGGACTATCTAACCCTAGATTTGACTCACGTTTGGTCATTCTAAACCATGGTTTAGTAAAAGTGACGAAAATTTGAATTAAGGGAAGTGGGAGATGAGTCATGCCTTAGGAAAGACTCATCTCCCTTCCCAAAGTTTGGGAATCCTTTCCCAAGGAAGACTTGGGAGGTCTCCAAGACTCCCAAGTGTGTGGGAGCTTCCCCCAAGACTCTCATACACGTGTGAGAGCATCTTGGAGGAAGATGGCTCCTTGAGAGAATAAGAGGATGCCATATGGTATCCCTTATCCTCTTGAAGGTGTGAGTGGGATTGCCACCTCATGACTTGTCCTCTCACACATGTGTGAGAGCACAAGTGGATAAGGTGACGATTGAGAAGGAATGAGAGGACACTTGTCATCCTCACACTTCCTCTCCCTTGCAAGTGGCATGGGAGGAGGAAGGAGAAGGTAACAAGTGTCACCTTCTCATTCCTCAAGGCCAAATTTATGGCCTATATTATCTCCTCTTGTTGAGGAGTGTGGGCTTCCTTTTTTTTTTGGCAATTTTAAGTTTCCTTCTATTTTGGGGAGGAGTTTGGAGAAGGTTGGAGAAAATTCTTGAAGGATTGGAAGGCTTGGGAAGGCTTGGAGCTCTTCACCAAACTTACTTCCATTATAAGGGTTTTGGAAGGTAGGCCTCTTAAACTTGTTTCTCACCCTTGCTTATTTAATGTATTGTGATATAGTTTTGGGTTGTTTTGTTGTTGCATTGTTTTGTTGGGATGGGAGTATGGTAAGAGCACCTCTAATGGAGGTAATGCTCAACTCGTTTGGGTAGGGGAAATGAACCTCCTTGAGGTCATTCCCACAGTTTGCATTCATGCCTTGAGGGCTTTTATTGTTGAGTAGATTATTAATGGCAAGAGTGCCATGGAGATTATTGTGATTTTGTGGAGAATGGTGTTTTGGTGAGTTTGGCTTGAGGCCATGAGCTTGATATTTTATCTTTTGGGAACCCTTTTAAGTTGAGGGGTCCATTCCCTACCCTCAACAACTCATTTTTATGAGTTGAGTTTTGTGACAATCCTATGGGCTGTTTGGTGTTGTTGATGTTATTTCTTGTTGTGGAATGTACACCTGTGTGGATTCCCTACCTCCCTAGCTCGGGGGTGACCCACTTGCGGGTCTATGGTAGGGAGGAGAGCTTTTCCTTTCGATGTGGCTGGTTTTGTTGTTCTTGTTGTTGTGTTTAACTACAGGTTTTGGGTGGGGAAATGGAGTTGAGAGGAGTGCATTTTGGAGATCATATAGTTCTTTGTGTTGGTAGTTGGAGCCATGGCCAATATGGCCTTATTGTAATTATTTTGACCAATTTTAGAGTTATGAAGTTGGTTGTCAAAAGTTGTGTAATGCAAACAATGTCCTCAAATTATTTAAATGCTATTTATTTTTCCTGAGAATTACATGAGAAATAAATTTATATTTTCTGTCATTATTGCTTTCAAAGGACTAGAAGTATGCATGTGTTATAATGTACTGTTTAGATCTTATTGTAGATAAAAGAAAGGAATACATTTTCTATTTTGTGTAATGTTTTCAAAAGAAATAGGGATGTTATTAAATAAATATCATGGCAGGTGGGAGAGGGAAAGTTGAATTTAGTCTTCTGTGATGCATTATAAGCTCATAATACTCACTGTTGTAGAAGCTAGACTGGGATGCATTCCCTACCTTGCATAGATTCTTCTCAAAAGATATATATATATATATATATATATATATATATATATATATATATATATATATATATATATATATATATATATATACTCTATGCATTTACCATTTCAGGGGTGTATTCAGTGGTTAACCTCATATTCAAATGGAGAAAAGTGATAATGCTATTGGTTGTAATTCTGTGCAAATCTAGGGGGAAAATTTTGTAGAAAGAAGTTTATTCAGGGAAATTTTATATTGCCAGGTGCATCCATATCTGTATGAAACTGTGTTATCACTTTCACTATTTTTAGTTATTCCATTTGTGAGCTTTATCATAAAATAGATTTGGTTGTAGTAGGGAAATTTACCCACCTGTGTTCTACTGGTGTGTTTTGCACCCCTGCCAACAACCTTTCCTGTGCAAACTTACTAGTTGTAAGTTGTATTGTAAAACAAATTGTGCTTGAAGCAAAATTATGAACTGTGGTAGGATTCCTATTTTTATTTTATTTTATTCTCATTTAGGTGCCATAGCTGTGGATGAACTGTCTTATAGAGGAACTTCTACCGAAATCAATTTAGCAAGAAAGGAAATAAATATTTAAACCTATGTACACTAGCTGCCACTTAGGAGGGCGTCGGTTGACCCATAGTCAGGATGTCGTGGGCCAAGATACCTTTCTGTGGTGGAGGACAGGGTGATGGGTGTAAGACGCCACCTTCACTGCTACCGGTTGGACTGTGGGGTGGGTGGGGAAACAAACCCCCCCACCCCCATCAAACCCCTGCGACTCCTACGAATGGTGGTATTCATTGTCTTCTCCGCCGACCTCACCCTCTCGCCATTCTGCCTGGCTCGGCCGCCATGAGTCCACACCCTTGAACAAAATAGTTTCTAACTGTTGTTCTTGACACAAAACGATCAGTAATGGATGAAGCTTGGGCCTTCCTAGTTCGCGGTTGCCACGACGGCTTTCATCCTCTGCTTGTAGACCCCTGCGTTGCATGGAAGGAGGATAACTAATTTTAGGGTTAGGGCAGGGATGAGGTTGATCTTGCTGTATAGTATTTGCTTCCTCCTGCGTGGCATTAGGGTTCCCTTGGGAATGTGGTGCCTTGGTTCGTTGTCTTTATTTTATTTAAGGTGTTGCCTTGTCTTGGTGATCGCGGGTTGGGTCCTTCTCATCCTTGTTGTTGACCATGTTCTATCCCTTGGCCTTAGGATCGTAGTGGTGGCGGGGGTGCATTATCTTGGCTCTTTTGAGTTACTACCCCCTTGATTGAAGATCGTTGGCATCTTAGGTTAGTAGGTTCATGGGGATTAAACGAATTCTTGATAGTTGGGCAAATTTTTGCTAGTTGGATATATGTGTAATTTTAATTAGGGGTTTAACCCTCTTGTTTTATTTAATCTTGTAAGCTTCCTTGGAGGGCGTTTGATATTCGTTGTTAATTTTGATATATAATATTACTTAATTCTATGGGAATAATCACGTTTGTGAGGACTACATTTCCTCATAGACCTCATTCGTTTGGGTTACGTCTAATTAATAGTTATTTTCTATTTAATAGTTACTTAACTCAATGTATTCTTGACTTTCGGTCATTGTTGTGCCTAGTCTTTCGATGAATTATTAGGGAAGATTTAACTTAGTCATTTATTTTGAACTTATCTTGTGAATCAATTTTTTTAAGAGTGAGGTTTATTTTATTTCACCTGGAGTTATTTTCTCCCATATTTAATTCAGTTACTTAGGGTATTTATTCTTACTTTGCCCTATCGGGATTTTTCTTTTAATTGTTCATCAAATTAATTATTATTATTTTATAGGAGTGAGTATCTTATCCTCCTCATCCCTCCATTAAATTTGAGAGCTTGTTATTAAATATAATTGTTAGAATTGTATTTAATAACAGACTCAACCTTTCTTCTTAGTTTTATTTGACGTCTTGTCTTTTAATTTTATTTTATTATTTTTATTTTCTTTTATTATGTTGAAATTGTTCTTAAGGTTTAAATTTAACTTTTTATTCCTAATTTTATTTATTTTCCTGTTAGTGATTTATTTTAAATTTTATTTTGCATTTATTAAAAACGCGTTATGCTGCTGGAATTTTGCTAGATTCCTGGGATTTAATTTATGTGATATTTTATTTATCCTTATTCCACCTTCCCACATCAATCATGCGACCATCAATCTCATCATTTACTTACTCCTCTTTGACCTTGCTTAAACGAGAACTGAGATAGTTTTTAGAGCTGGCGGATTCATCTTCACCTAGGAAACTAGGGATTCAGATTTAAATCGGTCTAACCCTTGAAGTGACGCACTACGTGTTGCATACCCCCTAGATGGCCATCACCTTGCGGTTATTTTGACATGTTTACACCTTAGGTGTATTGCCACCGAGCACGCAGATGCATGCGAGGGGGTTCCTAGGGATATGTAGGGAAGTTTTTTTTCGTAGTTCATGTCATGACCACATGGCAAATGTGGGCATGACACCCTGAAACTAGATGATGATTCAAAAGGCCCATGGAAAATATTCTTTGATGGTGCAAAGAATAGAAATAGAGCCAGTGCAAGGATACTATTGATTTCTCCGACGGGTAAGAAGCTGCATTTTGCTCACATACTATACTTTTCTTGCACAAACAATGTTGCAGAGTAGGAGGCATTGGTCCATGGCCTGTTACTGGTTGAAAATAAAAAGATCAAACACTTGGAGATATTCAGAGACATTGAGATGGTGGTCAGCCAAGTCAGAGAGAGATGTGCAACAAAGAATTATCTCTTAAGAGCTTATAGACACAAAGTTTGGGGCTTGTTTGAGAGTTTTGATGCTCTTAACCTACAAGTGATCCCAAGGAAGTTAAATGTTGAGGAAAACCAACTTGAAATAGTTGGTGCTCAATTTTCTTCCCCCACAGACCTCTTCCAAGGGCCTAATCAACATGTCAAGATGGTGGTCAGACCTTCAATACTTAACAATGTCGTGAACTGGTAGATCTTTGATAATGATGAGAAAATTGTAAATTTTATACAAAATGAAGCTGAGTTCTCATCAAATGTGCAGTCCAGATTGCAAGAGGGGTATGGCGATCAAATTGTGCGACTAAAAAATAACAAGCTACCAAAAGGATTGGTCACTCTTGAGGCCATTTTCAATCATGATGATGAATTCAAAGGAGAAAAGAAGAACATGATTTTTAAAAGGAAGATTATCAAAAGAATGTTGTCACCCAGGACAAAGAGTTATTGCTGGGACAAGTATGTACCGATGATGAATTTTTTTTCTTCCATCTTTATCAGAAATACAGTGATGTTTTTTCATGGGGATATGATGATTTGAAGGGTTTTGACCCTAATATTGCCCAGCATGCCATAGATCTCAACCCCAATGCCAAAGCTATTTGGTAGAAACAACTTGTGGACCCCAAAATCAAGCCACTAATGAGGAAAGAGCTTACAAAACTTATTGAATCTAAGATTACTTTTCCTATCAAGTATTCCACCTGGGTAGCCCATCTAGTGCTTTTGAGGATGAAGAATGATAAGGTTGTGTGTGGATTTTCAGGAGCTAAATCACACCTTCTTGAAAGATCATTACCCTTTGTCATTGATGGATCAAATATTGTAGATTGCAAGAGGGGTAGAATGATTTTCCTTGTTGGATGGTTTTTTTGGATATACCTAGATATTCATGAGGGATAAGGACAAATTCAAAATGACTTTCACCATGAAATAGGGAACCATGGCATATGTAAAAATGTTGTTTGGGCTCTCCAACATTGGTGCCACTTTCTAAAGGGTGATGGACATTGCATTAAAGGGCTTCATCAATAATTTCATTCTGATTTATTTGGATGATATTACAATCTTTTCCAAGAAAGGGGAAAACCATATGGAGCATTTGGAGAGAGTCTTCGAAAGGTGCAGGGAGTATGGGATGTCACCTAACCCTAAATAAATGTATTTTCGTTGTCCCTCAAGGAAACATGGGGCCATTTGGTGTCAAAAGATGGGATCTCCATTTATCTTGAGAGGACCTCAACTCTCCTTTCTCTTCCTCTGCCCACTCAAAAGAAATCTCTACAATCATTTCTACGGTAGATCAATTTTGTTAGGAAATTAATTTCTAACTGTGTTGGTTTGCTCAATTCGTTGACCCTAATATTAAAAATGGATGCTATTTTTCAATGGACTAAGGAGGGAAAAGAGAGCTTTGATAAAATCAAAGAAGAAATTTCCTAGTTACCTACTCTCATGAACCCTAATTATGAGGACTTTGTCCTTTATGCTCACGGAGGAGAGAATAACATTTCTGTTGTTTTGATGCAACAAAATGCCCAAGGTTTAGAACAACCTTTGGCCTTCTTCAGTTAGACACTAAAGAACTATGAGGTCAGATACAATCCCATGGACAAGCAGGTGTTTTCCATTATAAGAGCATTAATTTTTTTTAGGTATATGTTGGCAAATAACCACATTAAGGTGTTGGTTTCTCACCCCAGTGTGAGATTACATAATGGGGGTAGAAATCAATGAAAAAGGGCAAGTTGGGTCACAATGATCTTGGAATCTGATGTTACCATCAAATCCACTAAGCTAATTAGAGGTAGAGGACTATGTGAACAGCTAGCCCAGGGCACCATAGAGGACGTTGTTGGCAAGAGACACTACTTTGATGGCTAAGGTTGAATGTTGTCATTGATGGCAACAAGGATTGATAATGGACAGGGATGTTATGGAAGTTGTTAAGTCTTCTCTTGAGTCAAGAAAGGTAAAGGGACTTTTGGCCCGAAAGAATAGCTTAGTCAGAATGACTAAGTATGGATAGGATACAGAGTAATAAAGATCAGGATGGTATGCCTCCACAGTTGAAGATCATTGCATGCGGTTTTGGTATGATTATTCATAGCTACCTAGTGATGACATGTTCCAGTGTTCAAGTTTTGACTTCCTCCGGAAGTCATACTATGATTTGTCTAAGTTTGGGTGAACATAGATGAGTCAGAAACAGTGCAGAGTATCTAAATAAATTGGTCCACATTCCTCTGCTAATGATTTTTTTTTTTTGCAATTTTAAGGTATTGAAGATACATATCATGAGAATCTAATTCCAATTTTGTAGAGCTTAATGCTTATCAGATCACATTCTACAAGTTCTTCAGTATCGACTTCTAGTTTGACAGTATCTCATAGTGAGAGAACAATAGTTTAGAGATCTGCATTTTGCTGAAGAAGATTATTATGGCATGCGGTTCTGAAGGTATGATAGGAGGCCCATAATGAATGTTGGTTATGAATTTCAAAGTCTCATATGGTTCACATTGAAAGTTATGGTATGACATACAAGCTAGTTGAGTATGCACCTAAAGTTGAAGCTGACACTCATGTGAAATCAATATGCCGTGAAGACATGATGTTTAAATTGTCATTCTAAGTGACTCTACTATAGGTCCTGACCTATATGAAGATTCTTGAATGTTTGTTTGGGTCTGCATTACTATTTGTACCTAAGATCAAGCTGACAAGGTACCATATTTGTGTATACATTTCATATTAGGCTTGCCGACCTAGTTATGAGATTAATCCTATTGCGGATATATATACTCAATATATTGCGGTATTGGAAGGGTGTCATAATGCAAATATAGTGCGAATTTGATGTGTATGCGATCTAAGGCAATTTTGTGATAAGAAAGAAGTAGTAAGGGTAGAAGAACAAAGTATATGTAAAGCAAAGCAGAAAAGTAGGGTAAATATAATGAAGACTTTTGAGTCAGTGTAATGATCTATTAATGGAACTGCACTTTAGCATTCTGTAGATGCATTTACAATAGTCATCTCTTGGCAGTGAGCCAAGCCTTCTTCTACCTTCTATTTTCTTGGCAGTGAGCCTATTGCAGTGAGCACTTCTTTGGATAGTGAGTCCTTGGGCAGTGAGCCTTCATGTAATTTGTTGTTGATATCATAATATATTGTGAGCTAACACTCACCATGGTTTTTGATCCCTTTTTGGGTTTTCCATGTAAAAATTTTGGTGTCTATGTGTTATGACTTTGTGGCTGCTCTTCTTATGTTTGTTTTGCTTTCATGTTATTGAATTTAGTAAATAGTAATAAATGTGTGAAAGAAAGGTTTTACAGAATACTGATTCACCCCCCCTCTCAGTATTCTTTGTGATCAACAATTGGTATCAAAGCAAGGTTCTTTGGAAGAAGTTTAATAGCTTGAGGAAGATCTGGGAAAGAGTACTCATGGTAGCTAGAAGGTATCCTGCTCCAGGGAGTGTCACAATTGATCAAGAATTAAAAATTGCTCTTGAAGATCTTGATAAATATGATGTAAATATCTAGAACTTGAAGGAAAATGTCAAAGAAGTTGATGAATGCATCCTGAAGCTAAGAGAGCAAGTTAAGAGATCAAAGGATAAGAGTAGAGAGCTAAGTGAATAGTTGATTGCAGCAAATGAAACCTTAAATGATTTATCAAGGTTGGTTGAAGAGAAAGAAAAAGCTGAGGAACATTTGAATCAAATTTTGAAAGACAAGTATAAAGAATGTGAAAAGTTGGCAAATGATGTTGTACTTCTAAAGTTTGATTTGGAGGTGGCAAACAGATACAAAGAAAAGTTCAAATTAAGATCTGCAAAGCTTGATGAGTTGCTTGATAGTCAGAAAAATCCATATGACAAGAAAGGTTTGGGATTTGAAAGAGGATAAAGTTCTAAATCAGGTCAAGCAAACACTGAAATGAAGAAAAATAAAGGCAATCAGTTCTGGAATCAGAGAAGCAGACCTAGAAGACCTCTAGTTAGGCAGCCTAATGCTCAAAGGTATCCATCTTTCAATGGCTATTGTTTTAAATGCAATAAGTATGGTCATAGGGCTACTCAGTGCAAGAGTAGAATGAATAAGAATGTTTCATCTTTTTCTAGTCAATGTTTTAATTCCAAGAGAATTGGTCATAAAGCAAATGAGTGTAGAAGTATGATAAGGAATGGTCCCAACAATGCAAGAAATACTCAATCTTTCAATGGAAAGTGCTTTGCTTGCAATAGATTTGGACATATGGCTAACCAATGCAGACCAAGGATAAATCAAACAAATGGAAGGAATCAAGGACAAAGGAATGTGGTATGCTACAATTGCAATAAGTTTGGACATGTTGCAAGATTCTATAGAAGTGAGAATGAGAAAAAAGACTATCCTACAGAAAAGAAGAAAACAAAGCAGAGAGAAGATAAAGGTAAGAACAAGGTTGATCCGATAGAAATCAAGAAGAAATGAGCAAGGTCTAGATTAAGAAGGATATAAATGAGGTCAAGGATGGATCTGCACTAGCTTTTGGTACAGATACTTCCTTCGGGAATTGAATTGGGTGCTATGGCTCAGGGGGAATTCTTATTGAAAATCTTGATCCCCTAGCCAGATAATTGGTACTGAGATCGAACACTAAGGTATGAGATAAAGCAGTACTGGATGGATCTTTTGGAAAAGAAACTGATAGAAAAAGACCTAACGCGGTACATTGCGAAGCAATCTTAATCGACTGTGTTCAATAGTGAAGTGTTTGACATCTTTTTGAAAGAAGCATTTAAGACAATTAGGTTTTTGCATAACAAGGGTTAAAAAGGGTCGAGTTCTAAAGATTAATCATTTGGCATACAAGCTATCAAGTGTCCAAGGAGAACCAAAGCATAATTCTAAGTGACTTCATCAAATTCTAGTAACTCAAAACAACTCATAGTGATTTCAAACGAAGGAAACTCTAATTTGGCAAAAGAGGTATTTACAGTTCAAAAACCCTACTGTGAACTTGTTTGAATTCTTGGTAAAATGGTGACACCACAAGTTATTGATATCACTGAGAGGGCACAACCAAAATTTGAGAAACACCCTTTCAAATCAATAGAAGTCGATCCAAATGGTGCATTTTCAAAAGTACCTCATGGAGTTATGCATGCGAAGGATATTAGGGCTTACATCCATGTTTCCCTAGAAGAGCATGGCAATAGCCAACTTACAGATTTATATCTAAAACATCTAAGCAATGAAATTTTGATTTGAAGGAAGAATATAAGGCATTGGAAGAGAAGAAATTCATTCAGTATATAGATTTCCCAACTTTTGTAGAGGAGGAATGGGTCCAATATGTACTAAGCTGAATTCATGATGAGTTTATGTGGTTGAACACTCCATTCATGATCACAAAAGATGCCATAAGGGTGGTCACAGGGTTAAACTCTACTGGTACAGTGCCTATATTGAAGGCTGTGAAAAATAATACAACGACGAAAGCCACTGGAGCCAAATTTGATAAAAGGGCATTGACAATCAATGACATTGAAGACCATGCAGTTAGGTTTGCATCCATGGTGATCGGCTACAAAATCTACTTCAAAAATTGAGAGAACTCTGTCTCCAGTAATGCCATAGACATAGCATATGAGATGGTGAAGAAAAATGTTGATTATGACCTCTATGAGTTGATCCGACAATAGCTAATGGAGAACCTTAAGAAGACAAAGGAATCAAAATATCCATTCAAGTATGGTAAGTTAATCATTTGCCTATTTTTCTATTTCATGCAAGAGTTACCAGAGATGAAAAACTTGTTCTGGTCTAGTGACAAACCAGTTGTAGTACAAATAAGAAATCAACTAAGCAGTATAGGAAGTTATGATACACAAAATACAACCCTATGGGGCTATTTCAAAAATTTCCAAAAGGTCATGCAATCCAAGGAAAGAATCCCTAAGTCAATTGTGGAAAAATACAAAAATGATATATGTTTTATTGTTAATAAAGACCAATGTATGATGGAGGCTGTTGAGCCCAGGATAGTCTGGGTCCTCCCAATGGGGTATGAAGTGGCAGGAAACATATTGGATGGTTATGATGATCTTATGTTAAAGAAACCTAGGGACCCCAATGAGCCAAGATTTGGCACTTATGAGGAACTATCTATGAAAGTGCATGTTGAACTGAGAAAACCAGAAACTTAGAAAAAGATGAGGAAATTGGTAGAGGATTATGCCAAGAGCATAGGACTTACTAAAGAAGAAATTACTAAAACAAGAGCAAGGGGCGAAGTAGCTAGGGAAGATGAAAGAATGAAGGAAGGTGAGCCTGAAAAGGCTCTAGAAATGCAAGAAATAAAAATAGAGGCACCTGTAGTTCCAAAGAAAAGGACAAGAGGTTCCACATCTATTGGAACAACCTCAAAATCCCCAAGCCCTACCCCATCTGTAGAAGTACCCTCCAAGAAAACCATTAACAAGGGTCATAAAAGGCAAAAGACCAAAGGACACAAAATGTATGTCAGTGTGGGCAAATATGATGAAGAAACAAAATCAGATGAAGAGGTTAAAAAGATGAAAGAAAAATCAACTGAAGCCTTTGGTTCCAAGCAAAACAAGCCCTCTCGAAAGGGCAAAGGAAGGAAGAGGGAGAAGAAAGCAGAGCCCAAAGAAGCAGAGGCTACAATAAGTCTTGAAGATGTACTGAAGGCTATAACAGTTGATGGAAATTTAAAACCTATAGCCCAATTGTATGATGAGTATGATGATGCAGACAAAAGCATCATTGAGACTTGTCATTCAATACTTGGAAATATATAATAGAGCTCTCATTGAGGTAGCCAGTGACCTCCCAGATAGCTTGGAAAGCATCATGTAGTTTGGACATGTTGCAAGATTCTATAGAAGCAAGAATGAGAAAAGAGACTATCTTGCAGAAAAGAAGAAAATGGAGCAGAGAGAAGATAAAGGTAAGAACAAGGTTGATCCGGTAGCAATCAAGAAGCAAATGAGAAAGGTCTAGATAAAGAAGGATATAAATGAGATCAAGGACAAATCCGCGCTAGCTTCTGGTGCAAATACTTCCTTCGGGAAGTGAATTGGGTGCTATGGCTCAGGGGGAGCTCTTATTGAAAATCTTGATCCCCTAGCTAGATAATTGGTGCTGAGATCCAACACTAAGGTATGAGATAAAGCAGTATTGGATGGATCTTTTGGAAAAGAAATTGATAGAAAAAGACCTGATGCGGTACATTGCGAAGCAATCTTAATCGATTGTTCAACAGTGAAGTGTTTGACAACTTTTTGAAAGCAACATTTAAGACAATTAGGTTTTTGCATAACAAGGGTTAAAAATGGTTGAGTTCTAAAGACTAATCATTTTGCATACAAGCTATCAAGTGTCCAAGGAGAACCAAAGCATAATTCTACGTGACTTCATCAAATTCCAATAATTCAAAACAACTCAGAGTGATTTCAAGCGAAGGAAACCCTAATTCATCAACAGAGGTATTTACAGTTCAAAAACCCTAATGTGAACTTGTTTGAATTCTTGGTAAAATGGCGACACCGCAAGTTATTTCTATCAATGAGAGGGCACAACCAAAATTCAAGAAACACCCTTTCAAATCAACATAAGTCAATCCAAATAGTGCATTTTTAGAAGTACCTCATGGAGTTATGCATGTGAAGGATATTAGGGCTTACATCCATGTTGCCCTAGAAGAGTATGGTAGTAGCCAACTTACAAATTTGTATCTAAAACATCTAAGAGGTGATAATTTTGATTTGAAGGAAGAATACAAGGCATTGGAAGAGAATAAATTCATTCAGTATATAGATTTCCCATCTTTTGCAGAGGATGAATGGGTCCGATATGTACTAAGATGAATTCATGATGAGTTTATGTGGTTGAACACTCCATTCATGATCACAAAAGATGCCATAAGGGTGGTCACAGGGTTAAACTCTACCGATACAATGCCTATATTGAAGGCCATGAAAAATAATACAGCAACGGAAGCCACCAAAGCCAAATTTGATAAAAGGGCATTGACAATCAATGACATTGAAGACCATGCAGTTAGGTTTACATCCATGGTGATCGGCTACAAAATCTACTTCACAAACTGAGAGAACTTTGTCTCTGGTACTGCCATATACACAACATATGAGATGGTGAAGAAAAACTGCTGATAATGACCTCTATGAGTTGCTCAGGCAACAGCTAATGGAGAACCTTAAGAAGACAAAGGAATCAAAATATCCATTCAAGTTTGGTAAGTTAATCATTTGCCTATTTTTCTATTTCATGTAAGAGTTACCAGAGATGAAAAACTTATTCTGGTCTAGTGACAAATTGGTTGCAATACAAATAAGAAATCAACTAAGCAGTATAGGAAGTTATGATGCACATAATACAACCCTATGAGGCTATTTCAAAAATTTCTAAAAGGTCATGCAATCCAGGGAAAGAATTCCTAAGTCAATTGTGGAAAAATACAAAAATGATATATGTTTTATTGTTAATAAAGACTAATGTATGATGGAGGCTATTGAACCCAGGATAGTCTAAGTCCTCCCAATGGGGTATGAAGTGGTAGGAAACATATTGGATGGTTATGTTGACCTTATGTTAAAGAAACCTAGGGACCCCAATGAGCCAAGATTTGGAACTTATGAGGAACTATCTGTGAAAGTGCATGTCGAACTGAGAAAACTAGAAACTCAGAAAAGATGAGGAAATTGGTAGAGGATTATGCCCAAAGCATAGGACTTACTAGAGAAGAAATTTCTAAAACAAGAGTAAGGGGCGAAGTAGCTAGGGCAACTGAAAGAATGAAGGTGAGCCTAAAAAGGCTCCAAAAATGCAAGAAATAAAAATAGAGGCACTTGTAGTTCCAAAGAAAAGGACAAGAGGTTCCACATCTGTTGGAACAACCTCAAAATCCCTAGGCCCTACCCCATCTATAGAAGAACCCTTCACGAAAACCATTGACAAGGGTCATAAAAGGAAAAAGACCAAAGGACACAGAATGTATATCAGTGTGGGCAAAGATGATGAAGAAAGAAAATTAGATGAAGAGGTTAAAAAGATGAAAGAAAAATCAACTGAAGCCTTCGGTTCCAAGAAAAACAAGCCCTCTGGAAAGGGAAAAGGAAGGAAGAGGGAGAAGAAAGAAGAGCCCAAAGAAGCAAAGGCTACAATAAGTCTTGAAGATGTACTGAAGGGTATAACAATTGATGGAAATTTAAAACCTATAGCCCAACTGTATGATGAGTATGATGATGCAGACAAAAGCATCATTGAGACTGCTGTCATTCAATACTTGGAAATATATAATAGAGCTCTCATTGAGGTAGCCAGTGACCTCCCAGACAGCTTGGCAAGCGTCATGTCTACCAAGAAGGAAGCAACCATGGCCAAAGATGTGGAAGTAAGAGAAAATTCATTGCTGAAATTTTGTCTAGATGTGACTCCAGAGGAAAGATCCAAGATCTTCAAGATTCTTGGAAATAAAATTGAAATAAAAAGGAGATTCAATACTCTAATGGTAGGAAACATAGAAAAATTTATAAAGGACATAGAGCAAACAATTCTTGAGATCCTAAAAGATCTTAACATCCCAACTATAGATGATAAAGAAGATACAAATGTTGGTGATGACACATTTGTACTTGAAGTCAACATGGATCAAGGCTTGGAGCAAACTGAGGCAAATCCTCTGGTGAGCTCTAGAAAAGACAAAGATATGAAAGAACAAGAGGAAGAGAAAAGTCCTGAGAAAACTGATGAAGAGATAAAGGAGAAAGAAAATGATCAAACCCCTGTATCTGATCAAGCCCCTGCTACTGATGGTCAAGACAAAGCTGACACGGACCAAACATAGACAAGTCCTCTTGATCAACAAATTGATGATCAACAAAATAAGGAGAAGACTATAGAGCAACATAAAGCTAATGATCAAGAAGATGAACAAGCTGACAAGAGCCCTCCTCCAGAACAAAACATTGATGAACAAGAGGATATGGATCTTGATCCACCGGAACAGAATCAAGAAGAAGTGTTTGATATGGCAAGGGACACTGCTACCTCACAAGATCCAGTTGTTTCTGTCAAAGAATTTTTGGAGAAACAACAAGGAACATAAATTTTGGATGAGTCTGAGTTTTTGCAAGGACCAATAAATTTGGCTTCAATGCCTCCTATGTAGAAATTTAAACTGGTATCAATTGTTCAAGCAAAGGCATAGGAAGAAATGCTAAAGTCACATATATAGGACAATGAAATCATTGGTGAAGCATCTGGTATCCTAGATAAGTTGATGCCTTCACACAAAAAGGACACATCATTACCACCAACTGATCAACTCAAAGGCCTAATAAAATCAATTAGTACTCATTTTGAGTCTTTTGAGAAGTCTGTTGATATAAAGGTTAGAAAATAATTTGATGATAAAAGATTAGGAGAGTTGAAAACTAAGTTAGATAGTGACAAAATTTTGTTAGATAATAGCATCAAGAATATAAAGAGTGCTATTAAGGAAGCATGTGACATATACAAATTTTGTTTGTCACAGCCTGAGACCACTAAGGAAATAGAAGAAAAGGTCAAAGCTATGGAGCTTCAAATAGTAAATATTTCTAAATCCTATGATCCAACAGTTGACTCCATAAGCAGTATGGAAATACAAGTTGAAAATATTCATAATAACATAAGAAGTCTAGTGAGCAAAAGGGAAGAAATGAAAAATAGAATGTGCCAGCTGAGAGGGTTAATAAGCCCCAAAATTGATTCAATGACAAGTCTAGCTGTTGAAGCCACAAAAGTTAAGGCAATCATTGATATACCTATTGATGTATAGAGGGAAGAAGACTTAGTTTTTCAGATAAATGACAACATTCAATCTTGGAAAGAGCCAAGAATAGGTGGGTTGGAGAATTAGAACAATTAAAGATTGTCTACAATGATATCCTTTCTCCCACAACTAACTGACTTGAAAGATTGTATTTGTACACAAGCGGCCAAGTATGACAGTTTTTGCAAATTTGACACAATTTTGACTCTTGTATATACAACTTTGCCATTGATGTCAAAGGGGGAGAAGAAAAACTGGTGAAAAATGTCAAAACATCTAAAGAAAAGAAGAAAATTAGAATAAGAGGGAGAAACACAATCATTTTCACTAAGTGTTGCCATCAATGCCAAAGGGGGAGATTGTTGGTAAGAGACACTACTTTGATGGCTAAGGCAGAATGTTGTCATTGATGGCAACAAAGATTGATAATAGACAAGGATGTTATGGAAGTTGTTAAGTCTACTCTTGAGTCAAGATACGTAAAGGGACTTTTGGCCTAGAAGAATAACTTAGTCAGAATGACTAAGTATGGACAGGATACAAAGTAATAAAGATCAAGATGGTATGCCTCTGAAGTTGAAGATCATTGCATGCGGTTCTGGTATGATTATTCATAGCTACCTAGTGATGACATGTTCTAGTGTTCAAGTCTTGACTTTCTCCAAAAGTCATACTATGATTTGTCTAAGTCCGGGTGAACAGAGATGCGTCAGAAACTGTAATGTGCCATACCTGTTGGTTCTTTTAGAGATCTTAATAGTGTAATTTTTTTAATTTTTATTTTTGTTCTTTCAGACTAGAGAGATGTAGAAGGGGTTTCAATTGAGCATATATTTCAAACCTAGAAAATATACAAAAGATATGAATGAAATAATAGATACCCAATTCATAAATAGGCCAAATATGAATTATTATAACATACCTAGATGAAAATATGCAATTTCATTAATATGTTGTGGTTGGACCAGCAATTGGGCATTACATAAACCCTCCAAAATTCACCAACATGTGATAGAAAGTGGTATACAATACAAGATTCACTAGCTGGAACCCTAGACACCAAAGATTAAATAGATATAGCTGTTGTAAGCACCAAGAATGGCTCCCCAGGAACCCCACGTCCCTCTAAGTAGCTGTATGACCAAGCTGAGAGTGTGGTCAGCAACACACAATGCTAGAAACTCTTCAAAAATACTCTAAAATGTTTTGTTTACTGCATATGAGGCTGGGCTACTCAGGAATGATGAAGAGTGTGCAATAAAACATCACCAAACTGCCCTCAAATGTGGTACAACCTGGCTGGAAATGGTATGACCAGTAAAGAAAATATATAACATCCTCTAAACATTCCACAAACTCACCAAAATCTGCTCTTACTCCTATGATATTAGCTGAACATACACAATCTACAAATGATGTGAACAATAAGCCCCAAAATCTCATCAATCGATCTCCATTGAAGCACAAGACACAAACACTATATGCATTTGCTAATCTAGCACCTTTGGGTAGTCTTTCACGCCTGTAGAATGTTGTTACTAGAGGGAGTTTTCATTCCCAATAACCTTTGGTTTGAATCCTCTTCAAACCTCTCAGAAAACCCTAGTAGATAAAAATAGCCAGCAATACCATAAACTCAAGCATATCCACAAATGAGGCACTTTTCCCCTTGTATAATTCTCCAAGAGGGGTCGATGCACTTTGGAGGGAAATATTTCTTTTAATTTCACTTGTAATATTTCCCAAGGTGAGCACTCCATAAAATGACTTAAGTGACTTAAATATTTTATTTTTCATCACTTAACCATTAAATCCCAAAGTCCAATATTTAAATAATAATATTAATTTATGGACTTTAAAACAGAAGCCCAAATGAAATCAAAATTCAAAGATCTATAGCTCACCGGAAAGGTCTCAACGAGACACATCCACTCCAAGTCTAAAAATCCTAAAACGACACCAAACCCAAATTTACTAAAAATAGCAAATCTGTTACAAAGCATCCAAACTAACACTATCAGTGCCAACTGCGCCAACTAAACCCACACCAACTACCACATAATTGACTAATCCATCCAAAGCTTTGCCAACCATGGTTCCCTAACCAAGTTATCTAGTCTACAGGACCCCAATGATAGACTAAGTCTTCAACTGACTGACTGACTAAAAAGGGGACGTTATAGTCCTCCCTTCCCACAGATTGCTTGCCCTCATGCAATATGCACCTGCATGCCAAGGTTGAACACATGGATCCCAAATCATTCTATAGATTGTCCAACAACATATCCTTTGCATCCACTAGGTAGGAATAAATCCACTCTTAGCATCCCTATCAACAACTACCCCAATGTAGAGCAATCTACCAAACATAGGAATCCCTGGATCCCAAAACTAAAATGGAAGTCTGCCAAACACATCACCCATTGACTTCCACTGCACTACTATGATATATTCTTCACCATGCAGGGAGTGGTGAAGCAACTCATCAGAATTCAGTCCATCAGATGTGCCAAACTTGTCACCACCTAGATCCCAACACACCAAATCCTCGCATCCATCAAACATGAGGAGATGGAAGTAACTCGAAGTGTCAGCATTTCAACACCCCCTTCCATCCTCTGCAAATCCCCTATGGATGTGATGTCTATCCCTCATGGGTGTTGGAAGATAAGTAACCACTCCTCCCAAATCGAGGGAATGATTAGACTCTCCTCCATCACCAATGTAAAGACTGAACATGCCATCATGCCTACTGATACTACAACCTCTTTGAAGCCATGTCTCCAATGAAAATTTTTGAGACAAAGAAGTTGCAAACTCTGTTTGGTACACATCAGCATGATGGTAATCTAATCTCTGACCTTGTAAGTAATCCTCTAAATATATCTGATTCAGACACTTGTAATCTCTAGTTCCATCTTTTGTAGATGGCAACCCTTCATCCCACAATGGATGGTATAAATCCTGAGCTAATCCACACTTACACATCATCAAGTCATCTGTGTGTGGACTAAAGGAGAAATGATGAGCACTCTTCACTATGCAGTCAAGATAAAAAGCACCTGCATGTGTCAACGATTGACCATCATAGTCATGGGGAACACATTCCTCATCACTCTTATCACTCGAATTAGATGATGGTTCATGTCTCTAATCCTGAATAGCTAATTGAGTAGATACTCTGGAAACCCTCTCTGTGTACCCAATAACATACTCCCTATCATGAAACAATTGGAGATATTATGATTTCATCTCCTCCAAAGCACTCCTGATGAACTGCAAATCATGAATGTGAGTACTTGCTAAGACCCCATACTGTCTCTCCTCAAACTCTACTGTCCAAAGAAGGAACTCAACATACTTATGAGTGCAATCAAAATAAGATAAGGTTGAATCAACCTTCTCTCCTATAACCTTTAGCTGATCTCTCCATCTTTGTGGCTCAATAAGTTGTCAATCAAAATTAGCTACATGGGATGTAATCTCAGATTTGCTTCCAAGAGAGGGAAACAATTCAACATGAGAGCCAATCTCCCAACTAGATGATACCCTGCATACCTCTTGTGAAGAAGATAGAGTAGCATAGTGTTCTTTCACACAACTCATTGTAGAATCCACTACTTCACCACAAGAGCTATCAATAATCTGGTCTACATCACCTGAAATGAGACTATCCTCAGGAACACCTGGTGCAACATATTGTTCCCCACTAAACTCATCCAATGCACTCATCCCATATGTGTCACCTACACTAGTAAATGAAATGGATGTTGCCACATCCCCACATACTCATTACCACAATCTGTGGATGTATGCTTATCACCAAATGCTGCCATAGATATTTGAATTGTATTTATATGCGATGAGGATTGCACCAAGCTCAACTCCATGGTAAGCTTATCTATCCGTAACTTTGACTCTTGAAGGGTTGTTTGAGTGCTCTTCAAAGAGTCCGTGGTGAGCTCAAGCTCATAGGTGAGCTCATCAAACTCCTTTTCCTTTCCCTTTAGAGCACCATAATAGATACCATCGAGCATGAGAAGATGATCTCTATCTGATAATAGTTGTAGGTAATTATTCTTCATTATCCCAACTACATCTCTAAGTGCCTAAAACTCAGCAAGGGAAAGTCCATTATCAAGGTGCTCAAATGTACCTGGAGTCCAACAATAGTGTGCCAGCAACTACTGAACAACATCAAAGTGTTCTAAGGCTGAAGCAATCATGCCTTCGTTTACCTTCAATTGCCCTACCAAATGATGAGACCCCTGTGACAAATCGTCTCCACAAATTTTTTGATTTGTAATCTGCACTTTGGTAAGAGGTTGAATCATCATCACTCACTGTTTGATAATCATCATGTGTGTCATCATCTCTACACACTTTCTCATCAAAGGTACTACTGTTATGTACCTCACGAGATGGCTCCAATGACATAATAGAAGTTGTTGATTGGACATAATCATTGCACACTGCTTCCTTCAAAGTAGATGTATGTTCATCCAAAAAACTATCTTGAGACCCATCACCAACAAGTAAATTTTCTGATTTGTTCACATCTTCTAAGGTCTGATTTACAAAATCAGACTTGTGTCTTGAATCTGTATCACATAATTCATTTTTAGCACCCAAATATTGAGTGTCAATGTTAGGGAACTCCACACATCCATCATCCTCACATGGAATGGCTGCTATCTCATGAGTAGGCTCAACATTATAATTGCTGTCATAAAACACAAAATCAGAAACTGCATCATACTTATCTACGACATCCTCAAGGAAATCAACCAAAACTTCATCCTTTGCTAACTATCCATTGCCAAGTGCTGGTTCAAGATGTGTCTTTAAAGGAAAATTAAGTGTATCATGTACCATAATTTTTGTTGTAGTCTTCCCCGAATCAGCTAGCTCCTCTAAATGATGAGGCTCATAGGACCCAATGTCTTTATGCAACCTACCCTGATCATGCCTCCACAAGTCAACTTCCTCATGGTCACCTCCTCCATCAAAGTAGTAGGTAGAGTCTTCTACCTCATGATCTCCCTCTATGGCTGGCCTAGAACATGCATGCACCGCTATGACTTCTTTATTTTGTAATGACAAATCAAGATTAACTAATCCTCTTGGATCAATTCTCATTGAAATCTCTGAATTGCCCTTATGACCACCATTTGATTCCATGCCAATATGATGCAAAGGTAATGAAACAACTCTAGTAACATCCAAAGAACCTATACCTTGACTTAATCTTGTAGGTTTGGCAACCTCCGTGATAGCATGTTCTTCCTTTGGGTGATCATTTTGAAGCCTTCGGTTTTCATCTTTTGCAATGTATAATGTTTCTTTACCAAAACCCTTACAATGGCTTCTAGGATGTAAATTGTTCACAAGTATACATGTCTCACTCATAGATTGATTTATGTTCTTCTCGTGATAATTTGTAGGTTGCAAATCTTCTTCCTTTCTTACCTTTTCTTCCATGGGCACTTCGGTTTTGTAACGTTCTTTGAATTTTTTAGCTTTTTTCCCGCCATCGTTATCCCTGTATCT
Source organism: Cunninghamia lanceolata (assembly GCA_027924645.1). Taxonomy (NCBI): domain Eukaryota; kingdom Viridiplantae; phylum Streptophyta; class Pinopsida; order Cupressales; family Cupressaceae; genus Cunninghamia; species Cunninghamia lanceolata. Next base: position 6,754,862 of record BSBN01000636.1, on the reverse strand, counting down.
ATACCTATCTCCATTGTTCTTGTCTCCATGGTTTCTGTCATTGTTATTGTTGTTATTGATACTAGGATTTTTGAGGCAATAATTGGTTGTCATCTGTATTGTTTGATTAATATTTTCTCGCAACTGATGTTGCATCTCTCTCTGTCTTCTACACCAATTATTCAGCATCTCTTGGATACTAAGCTCTTCCCAGTCTTTATCATCCATTTCCTCTACCACTACTGTATATGTACCTGCAAAGGGATCAATATGGGGAACCTATATGTGTACCAGACTGCATGTCTGTGTCTGACCTCACAGGATGTGAGGATCAGATCTTATTACAAGTTTTTCAAACAACGATTTCCTTAGTGAGTTTTAATCTTAATTGCTATTTTTCCCAAGTGTTAGACGGGTCGATTTGGTGCTTATAACTTTCTCGTTGATCTTTGTTCCTCCTTATAGTATGTAGATGGCTTCTCATTCCAATCTTTAATTGGAATGAGAAAAATTCGATTTGTAGAGTAACATGACAATAATTAGCACCACTACCCTTCCCTCCATGAGCAATGTTGCCACTACTCAATTCAAATTGAACAAAGAGAATAAGGGTTAGCGTAGAAATTGCAACAAGGAACATACCTCAATCACGCAAAGCTCAAAGTGGAAACCAGACAAGTAGCTCCACTTCAATGGAAAGGGCTAATTGCAACCCTCATTAATGATGCCCACAAGCTGAAATGCCTTACATTGTGGGGTGAATAGATATGGATGCTCTTCACATGACTAGTAACAAGAAAATGGTGCTCCCTTATGAATCGTTTGGTAAAAAGAAATCTTTTCAAATCACAACATAGTATACTTAAATCATCTAGAGTGCAAATTACTGTTGCCCAATGTAATAGTCTATAAGGCATGTGTGTGTGTTCATATTACATAGGGGGGTTATTCTTAGGATATCGCAACAATGCAAAACTCCTACACATAAATTTTATACCTTGCAAAACTAAGAAGTGAGGCCATAAATAGAGAAAAGAAATGAGCACCCTACGACAACAAAAAATATTTACATGCCCAAACTTGAATCTCCCAAGCAAAGGCAACACATTTTCCTTCAACAACAAATCTGATTACACAATCCTTTATGTATGGAAAACATTTAAACGGTTGTTGCATTGACTAGTGCTTCCTTTGCTTTTATTACATGCTACACATTCCCATCAATAAATGTAGGTCAATTTGATGTTTCTTCTATACAATAGATGTTCCTTAGCTTTATTTATCACAAGCAACCGATCAAGCCAATCCAGTGGTGAGAAGTATCTGGGCCACCAATGCCAATGTTAAATCACATAAACTTCCCATTTTAGTATCCTTGTGAAGATTCTCATCCATACAATGTGTGTGCATACGCAGGTGCTTGCATGCATATATCCATGTGCACGTTTGTGCGTGCAAGTGCATGTGAGCATTAAAACCATCCTTATATTCAATTTGAAAAATAAGCTGTCATGTCCCTATATTAGTAATTTATAATTGAATCCATTATGTATTATTCATTCAAATTAAAGATATGAATAATATTATAAAGGGAATATATTTAAATAATATTTATTTAAAACAATTAACAAGATATATTATTATTATATTTATAAATAACACATATAAATAATATAATATAAATCATATATCATTTATTATAATAATATAATATAAATAATATAAAATAAATAATATATTATTTATTATAATGATATAATATAAATAAATAATAATATAAATAAACATCTTTTAACCTATCCTCTTATGATAAGGGAGTTACGTATGGTTAGAACTAGTTTTACCACAAAAGGGAATTAATATAAAGTAATAAAAATTATAAGAGGGTAAGTATGTCTTTTACCACCAAGCATAATAAGAGACGTGCCTCTTCGAACATATCTCTGAAAGGGAAATAAATAAAGGTTGAGAGATAGAAGGAAAACATCATCGGAAGAAAATATAAAAAGAGTATCCGATAAATACATATATTTAGATCTGCATTATATATATATATATATATTTCTGAGTCATAAGTAGGAAATATATCATAAATTAATATATAGGGATATGTGTATCAGCAGTAAATGGGAGGAATGATTCAAATAAAAATAAATAAATAAATAAATATATATATATATATATATATATATATATAGTAGATAAAGGATGTGATGTTCCGATAGAGATCAACACGATTAAACATTATTAAAAATTATATTCATGATAACACTATAATAATAATGATATTATAATAACAATAATAAATAATATTATAATAATATATATAATACTATTAATAACATATATAATAATATAATATAGAGATATTATTAATATTATAACAAATACTATAATATATAAATATTAAAGAATAGGCATGAGGCCAACTCAAGAAGAGTCATAGCAGACAAAAAGGGACATTACAAATATATCTCATGTTGTATCATATATTACTGTGTAACACCATTCATAATAATAAAGGCAAATTGTATGTTTTGGAAATGTTTGTGGAAATTGCATGTATTGTGTTTGTGATTTAACCAAGAAGGGAGAATGCATAAACCTTAGTGTATTGTGTTTGGGCATTATGCCCCCGTAAGCCTGAGTCAAGGGTTTGGACCATGGAGGGATGGGGGTCCCACATTGGAACATGCCCCCATAGGCCCGAGATGAGGGATTAGGCAAAAGGACTAGCTCCCATAGGCCCGAGTCAAGGGATTGGGCAATAGGACTGTGGTAGGCCTTTAGGCTACTAAGGGCTTTGTCTTCCCCTCCCATGGCATGATGAATGTTTTCTTTTACCTATGTGTTTTAAAATGCAAGTGTGTTTATGTTGGACTGATGAATACTAGATATTAAAACTAACATGTAGCAATATGGACTTGAATATACATGATGCTGTAGGTACTAATTCAAAAGAACGTGTGATCTATTCAACCCAAGGTTACACCATTAAAAGAGAAGAAACCCTAAACCTAATTCACAAGCGAATTCTAGGACAAGTTGGGTAAGGGACATTACATAAGCATTCTCATTAACTAAGGTAGTAATATTGTCAAAACCATAAATGTCACAATATTAAAATCAAATTAAACTCCAACCACAAATTTTGCATATGTTTTATATGATAGCAGCAATGATATATTTGTGATTTAGAACATGCAAGGTTAGGTACGAGTCACTATATTCTTGAACAATTTAATTTAAGTAAAATATCCATCCTATTACAAGACTCATTAAATGTGAATCAGAATTGAATGACAAATTTGTTAGTCAAAATTGTTTACAGCCTCATCCACATCAACCCATGGAAGGTACAGAAACCATATCCATTTAGCTTGATTAACATCAATGCTAAGTACAAAAATATATCGAGGAAAATACAAAATTGGATATCCAAAGAGATCAAGGAATTCACAACATCCCTGAAGATGAAAATGTGGATTCAACGAAATGACCTTTACTTCCTTCCACCTGTTGTAACTCTGGACTTCCCTTTAATCTCACTTTCCTGCACACAAAATATATGTTTTCTTCAAGTTGGCCAGCTAAACATAATTTTGAATCTCTTGAAAATGTCAAAACTAAAATCATAATAGTGCATTAGCCACTGTAAAAAGACTGCTGATTTCCACAACACCTTAGAAACCTGGGTATGTGCTTTACAGTCAATCAAAAACTCTTTTTTTCTCATCACATTAAAATCATAACCAAATCAGACACATACAGCAAGATCTAGAATACCTTTCAAACACTTGAATATATACAGCAATTTTTTTTTTTTTTAAAACATCCTATTCAAGAGGTCCTATTGAAGTGGTGAAAAAAATAGGAAACATGAACTCAACCCAGCTTTTAGCATGAGAAAACACATACAGATGTGCTCGCACATAGAAGAAAGCTATTGCATTAAAATGCTCTACTAACTCAATTTCCACATTGTAACATTTAAAACTAGATTTTTCCACCTATAGAACTATTAACAAGATTTTTCTTTTTTACATATGTAGTGTTTTGGTATTGTATCAAATCATGTTGTAATATACACTGTCTGTAGGGTTTTATGCCATGATTTTTTGTGTTTTTGTTTCTTGTTTCACTGCTGATAGTGTTTAGGGTTGGTTTGTGTTTTGAATATGCTTGTTTGCAGTTTTGAAAATGAAATATAGTGCATGCATTGAAACCCAAAAAATATACAACAGATATGCATAAAATAACAAAGACCCAGATCATAAAATCACTCAAAATGAATTATAATAACATACCTATTTCATTTCCTTCAATTGTGTAATTCTGATATACATGGGCCAGCAATATGGACTCTAGAAAAATCGCTCCAACGCCAAATATCAAGAGTTCTCCCTTTGGCAAAGAATAGCACTGCAAACTATTGTCCTAGATGCCCAAGATTCAAGTGTTTAGAAGCTCAAACAAGGCGATTTAGCCTCTAAGTTCCCATGTCCAAGGCAGGGCCTGTACGGCCAATCTGGGAGCTGCTGCAGCAGTGGAAATCTGCTGAGAAATCACTGTTCTGATAAAACTATAAATCGGCTCCTCAATGTATGCAAAAACCTTGTCAAATCAACCCACAAAAGATGATCAAATGCTATCCACCAAATGCTAAAAGTCCTGCAAACTGGTATGGCCTGTAGGGTGTATGGCCAACCTGGGAGAAAGTGTAAAATGCCAAACAAACTCACAAATCTGCCTCTGATATTTTTGCCTTGGTTTGCTCATGAAAATCAGAATAATATCATTGTAAAATCAACTTCAAATTGCATCAATTAAAACACAATGCGAAGCCCCTGAATGAGACTCCCAGCAACTCTCCTGATCTCTCTCAAACACGAAGAGGGCGATTCCACAGAGGTTTTTGTCTCTGCAAAACCCTAGTACAACCACAAGCTCAAGCTCAAGCTTTCACGACAAAGTACTTTTTTCAAGAGTGAATGAACACCCAAATGAGCTCTCATTTCTTCTTTTTGGTCCTTGACTTCCAACACCCATGAGGAATACTTTTTTATTATGTTATTTTTTTAATTCTTTTTTGAGTACCATGAATCCTCATAGATGGGCACCCACTCCTAGCACTTCACTTTTTAAGCACAACTTATATCATCCAATATAATAAGCCACCTTTATAACATAAAGTGACTTACACACTTTATGAGTATAAGTTAAATATTTGAATTTAACTTATTCTTCGACAATTAACTCCTTTGCCATCTCGAAAACCAAGTGAAATGTGCTAGGTGCTCCAACCGGCGGTGGCTAAAAATGGAAAGTCGGGTTGACACCACCCGTGATCCTCCTGCGTTAGTAAAATGAACCCAAATAGGCTCCCTAACCAACTCCATTAGCCTACGGGAACCTTGGAATAGGCTAATCACTCCATCTGTCGATCTGGGCTAAGAAGGGGACATTACACATGTAATGATTTATCAAGATTAAACTGTTTCAAGTTATTCTTCATTGACCTATATTTCATAAGTAATGACTCACAAGAACTCATCTGTCATGACCATGAATGGTCCACATAGCACTCACTGCATCTAGGTGATGCTCAAAAGAGCAAAGCATCAAGCTTCCCAAGAGGTCACACCTCTTGGTACTACTCTAGATCAAGAGCACTTAACCATGGAATTTCCTCCACATTTAAGCCCTCTTAGCTTGCTACCTGTTGTACCCATACAAAATTTTTCGTATATGTGCCCAAACACACCTCCCAAACACCATGTAGCCTTGTCATTTTTGTGCTAACCCTGCAAGTACAATACATATCAAAAGATGGCGATCCAAGGCTCAAATGGAGGGAGATTCTAACGAGCAATGAAAGAACATCAAATAAGAGGAAGTCAAAGTGTTGAATTGAAGGCCAAAATGACATAAAGGAACCAAGGGAAGCAGTACAAATGGATCTGGCAAATCAAAATTCAATTTCGAAAATTTTGAAATTTTGAAAAATTTCAAAAAAAATTTAAAGGCATTTTTGGGCATTCTTGGCTAAAATGTGCTTCATCTTGGAGTATAATTCATGGAGGAGAGGCTTCAATGAGAGCTTCAGATCATATGAGCTTGGTTTCCAAACTTCAAGACATTCTGTCATCAAACGAAGAAGTTACGACAAAAAGAAGATCCCAAGGCAGAGGCAAATGGCAGTAATCCGAGCAGTCTTCGTCAAAGAAGCTAAGGCAAAATTCAAAGCCTCACAAGGTCAAGAGTCATGATGAATAAGTGTGGAAGTGGCAAATCGATTACAAGGATTTCGTAGCAATCTCAAAGAGAAGATCAAGAATTTCAAAAGGCTAAAATGGGTGAAAATTTCTAAGGTGAAATGCCTTGGTAAAGGCAATTTTCTTCCACCTTCAAAAGGCGCCCATTCTAGCTAAAACCCACGCCTTTTTGTCTATATTAAAGGGTGCTCTTTTTGAGCCAAACACATGCCTTTTTCTTGCCTTTGAAAGGCACTCATTTCATGGAAAATCCATGCATTTTTGTCACTTAGAAAAAGCGCTCATTCTAAGCAATTCCAAAAGGCGCTCATTTTGAAGGAAACCCACGCTTTTCAAACACGTCCAAAAGGCACTCTATTTCATGGTTTTGCACTCCTTTTTGCTCATCCAAGTAAGGCGCCTAAATTTCTCAAATCACACGCCTTTTTCATGCCTAGGAAAAGCGCCAAATTTCCCCATTTTGCACGCCTATTTCTCCATCTCAAAAAGGCGCCTAAATAGCCCAAATGCAATGTCCCCACCCACAATGGGAATCGGTCCCTTTATAATTACTATAATATTAATATATATGTTTATAATATTTATTTATATTGATATAATATAATAATATATATTATAAATTATAAATATTTATATTTATGTCAATAACTATATATTGCAATAATATTAACTAATAATTTGATATTTATATTTATACTTGTTATAAATATAATAATATATATTCTTGAAATTATATTAGAACAATGATATTTAATTTATAATATTGAATTATATATATTTAATCTATATATTTCGGTTTACACTATTGTTATTTATATCTTTAATTTGAATGAATAGTACCTAACCGATTTAATTACGAATCATCAATATGGGGACATGACACCAAATTGCACGCCTTTTCATCCCCTCAAAAGGTGCCTATTTTGTCCATTTCCCACTCCTTTTTGACACATACAAAAGGCGCTCCTATTTGATCATTTGCACTCCTTTTAAAAACACCAAAATTTGCATGAGATGGGCATTGAGGAGAGAGAAAGGTGGGCGTCTAAGAGAGAGATGATTCAAGGCTATAAATAGAGGTTTGCTCCTCACTTCCTCCTCACCTTTCATTTGTGCATGGAGCCAGGAAATAACACATTGAAAACCCTAGAAGGGTGGCGCTCACTATAAAAGAGATCTCTAGCATTGTTATTAAAGGCAAGAGAAGGGTTTAGAGGCTGCACTTCACATATGGCAGCCATTAATGGAAGATTGAAAGCTTGCATAGGGTAGATTCAAAGGCTTTAAGGAGTGGATCTTTGCATACAGGGCAAAGTCTACACATTCTTGCATCATTCTATACCTTCCTATTACACTCAAAGGCATATTTGTTCACAGGGAAACCATTTCTTTGCATTGGCAGCCATTGTTGACAGTTCCAAGCTTTTTATTGCAGGTTTAAAGGCACTTTTTGGACCAGCCAAGTATCCAAGAGGCAGATTTATAACTTCAGGGCACTTTTTCCTTCATCCTCCATCATTCCAATGCCCATTTACACACTCAGGAGGCAGCGCCCAAATCTAGGAGGCCATTTTTGATGATTTTTAAAGGTTTTTCTCCACTGCTTATGATTGTTTATGGGCACAATCACCACCTACAACCAAAATAAAAGTGATTTTTGAGGCCTATATGTCAAAAATTTCTCATTTCTAGCGCATACCCACTTCGGCAAAAGGTGTTTCCCATCATCTTCAGCCGTTTTAAGCTCAGATCCATTGAATCTTTGAGGTTGCAACTGCAAATTTTCACTTTCCAAGGGCAAAAAATCAAAGTTTGGACAGCGAGAAGGAAACTTGATTTTCTTGGACAGCGAACACACAGAGGTCCAGATAGGCAATTTTCAAGGCAAAAAGGCATCAGAACAAGACTTCTCCAGGCCATAAAGTCATCATGCAATATTCATTAGTCACCATTGAGGCTAAATCCTTGCTCAAACATGAATATTGCAAGGTCAAGGAAACAGACTTGTGTCAAGTCTCACCTGAAGGTTTTGACTTGGAACCACTGATAAGCTCAGGCAATGCGGCAGCGAGAAATTTGAAGAATTCAGGGCTCATTCAAGCCAGTTCATTTCCTATAGCTGCTCACAGTCTTGAATTTGTACTTTCATGCATCCAACACTATAATCTCGAGTCAAGAGAAGTCGGATCAAAGGATGGAAGATTGATTGCCAGCTTGAAACCAGATGATATAGAGTATGCCCTTGGCATCCCACCATTCGAAGAATCACTTGTCCTTGATCTAGAAGAAAGTGACGGAGTGTGGACCTCAACTACTGATAAATGCCAAAAGATAGCCTGCAAATGGCTAAAGGAAAAAAGAAATACACTCCCAAGGAATGTGGGTAGAGGCCAGTTCAAGGACGAATATGAAATCATGATCACATTGCTCAACCGGATTACAGGCCAAGCTGAGGGGAGAAGTTTCAGACAGTGAATGTTCTACGTCATCAGCACAATAGCCAATGGAAGTGCAACCTATGAGTGGTCTACCCTCATAAGCAATTGTATTCACCGGCAGATCACAGAGTTCACTCAAATTTGTGAGTTCAGGATGGTATCCTACTTGCTATTCATGGTGGCCAAGCAACATCATTTTGCCAGATTGAATTTCGTGAGCTCTCTGCAAAATACCAGAATCACCAAGCTATATCCTCAACTAGAAATTTTGGAGTCCCAAAGGCACTTCCACCGAGTCAATGACGCATTTCTAATGTTTACTGTGCATGACTTGGAGAACCAAATGCATGTTAGAATATTAGAGGAGGCTAGAGCAGTGATCTCAGAATGGGCGGATTGGTATATTCAGTTTCCTATCTTCTCCTACATTCGAGTGTACGGGCTCACATCATGTCCATATATGCTACCAAGGTACCCTTCTGATGAAGTAGTCTTCATGGAGTTCTTGCATTAGAGTGAAGAAGTGCATAGTTTCCTACACAACAGGCATAAGACGGCAGTAAACTTCCCAATTCAGCTTGGTGTCTTCAAATGTAAAAGTGCCTCTGATGCAAAAATAATTGGAGAGGAAATGTCCAAATTCGGCCTAAAGACCTTCAAGGAGAAGCGCACTTATGATCTTAAGTAGGTGATGAAATCTAGACTCAGCGGCAAGTTTGCTCATGTGCCTACTATGGAAGATTTCTGGGTCAACTGTGAAGATGAATATGAGGTTCGACGAAGGAGTTTCAACCACTTCACTTTAGAGCAAATACCAGTTTTCCTTGATGAAAATGGCAAAGGCTTGCGCGAGAATGATTCAATTCTCTCTCCCAAATTCATCAAAGAGGGAATTGATTCACAACCTTTGCTACAAATGGATTGGTCACTCCAAGAAATCATCTCTATTGCTGAAAGAACTAAAGGGGTAGTGTAACGAAGCTGAATGTTCATCAACAATCAAAGGAATAAGAGGACAACTACACCAAAGGACAAGGCATCTACAACAGAGCCGCCACCTTCACCCACTCACTTGACTCCACACCTAAAATCCAAGGTAGAGAGTGGGAAGACCCAAGAAGCCAACATCGCCGAGGAAGAACCCTTGAGGGTGACCCAGAAGAAGAGAGCTCAAGTCCCAGCATAGCAGCAACCAGAGGCAACCCCTTTGCCACCAGCTGAGCCAGGTTCATCGACAACTATTTCAACTTCTACTTCTACTTCAGAAGAGGAAAATTTACCTGCACCACAGAGGATACCTGAGCCTCACTTGCCTCCCATACCTATCGATTCTACACCACTTAACTCATCAGGAGTTAACGAGGCAGGAGAACCAGAGGTCGTGTAGGGAGTTGCGGCAAACACAATAATGGAAGAGGATCTGGAGTTCGAGCCTGATATAGTGTTGGATTTTGATCCTGAGTTGGAGACACATTTTGCGCCTCCTGAGGTTGAAGTCATGTCAGATTCGGAGATTGAGAAGGAAAATCATCCAGAGCCAATGTTTTAGGAATCTAGTTCAAGTTGGCTTCATACAACAATTAGTGAGAAAAAGAAAAGGCCATCATACCAGCGGGATTTCAGTGCACTGACCAAAACTTTCAAAGAGCCCTCAATAAAGAAGCTCAAAAAGTAGTCAAAGATTTTGAAGTCTGGTGAAGGTGAATTAATCCTAGAAACCGCTATTCCTCCCCAGGACAAAACAACTTAAGAAGTTGAGCCCGAAGATTATCACATTGTCAAGACTAGCTTTGGCCATAGCACACAACAGGCAGCAGTAAACATTTTGGATGCTACTACTGATACTATGAGGAATAGGGTGTTGAAAGATGGAGAGGACAAGGCTGCTCTCGAATCAGAGAATAAGCAGCTACGTCAATATATTTCACAGCTCTTACATTCACCTTCTACGCCTTCACCCTTTTTGCCACAGGTGATGGAATCTACTGATGAGCAAAGGCAGTTAAGTCAGCTGGTTGTATATGGAAAGCATACTAAGGATTGGGTGGAGCATTTCATAGTGAAAAGTGTTAACTTTCTAGCAAAGTTGACGGTAGTAGTGTCAAATTCCAAGGATATTCTCTTGGCAATTCAGAATATGATAGAATGCATGACAGACATGGAACCTGTTTATGATAGGTTGATGGTTAGATTGCAAGCACTCAACATGAGGCCTATAACGACAGAGCAGAAATCCACTGTTTTCTCGTGGACCCATTAGTATTCTTTCTTAGTTTACACCTCGAAGAATATAGCCATGGAGTTGGCTACATAGAAAGGAAAACTCCTGTGCATTGAAAAGTATGCCATCAATTTTGTCCAAAACATTCCTTGCAGGTATTTTAGCGATGACGGCATAAAATGCCTTGTTCATAATTTGCAAGAGTTCATTCAGTTAATTCACAGAAAGTTTTGTGGTGATCCCCACATAGACAAGATGTACCTCCTGATTGAAATTGCATCAAAGTTCATCAAGGCCGAAAAAGAGTTTGAAGTTTTTACGAAAATCACAGAGGATGTTGCCATTGACCTGCAGATGAGGACGGTTCACCTTGTTTCAATGATTATGCCAGATGAGGTCAGGATTGAGGAATTTGAGAGAAATCTCAATTCTCATACTTAGCCAATTTTTTACTATCTACAGGAGGGAGCTATTTTTGGCAGGAGAGATTTCCAAAGCAGTTTCTATTTTGAGAACTAACTTTGCTTTCTTAAGTTAAATCTATTTTTGGATTTTGCTTTTGGAGATCATGCAAATTTTCTTTGAGTTGGAACTCATTGTGTAATAACATGCAAGTTCAGTTAACTGAATTGCATAACAAGATATTTTTGTTTTTAATTGCTAATAAGCTTGCATGCTTCCCATGCAACATTAGATCTAGAGTGAAGAGTGTTAGTTAACTCTTCCTTTTATTTCCTTGCATCTTTGCTTTTTAGGATATAAATAAGTGTATTCTACACACTTAAACTCTCTAATGGTAAATGCTGAGACTAATTTTTGCTCACATTTTATTGTTCAAGCAGTGTTATTTGTTTTTATCTCTTTGATTAATGAGAATATGCATCATGGTTTCTAAGATCTATCTTGTTAACGAGGGTTGTGAGAATTGTTCATGACTTTGTGCATGAACGATTGTTGTTAGATTAACATTGTTCCTTTGTGTTGAAATCTCCAAGTTGTCTCTTCAATTTCTTTATGCTCTGGATTTACTTGAAGGAATTGGAAGTGTTTTTTGATAGAGTTAGTTATTTTCTTCTGCAATACTTTAGAAAAATCTTATAGCCTTGCAGGAGAGCTTTAATTGCCTTGTGCTCGTGCTCTGAGAAATTGTATCGTCTTTTTAATTTCCTTGTTTAGGGAGCTTCCCCTCCGAATTTGAAGAACAATCCTACTATACACACTGTCCGTTTATCTTTCTCACCGAAAGGTGCGAAATTAAATGCTAACACTACCCCATTTGCAGAACCTTCTAAAAGTGTTGTACCTTATGAACCATTCACTGTGAAGCTCCTTATCTCATTCATTTTCATATATGTAGTGTTTTCACATTGTATCAAATTATGTGATGATCTATTGGGATTCAACCATGAAGTTTCACATCAATCTTCATGGACCCATATCTCATGAGTTGTGGTTTACAAGAACCTACATCTCATGATCTTCATTCACAAGAATTTTTTTTAATTGTTAATCAAATTTTCCTTGCAACAAATGTACACAAATTTGGCAATGGATATAAGACACCTTGGTTGTCCAGCTGAAAATTACAAAAGTCTCAATAAAAAGAACATTTACATGAATATATGGCATATTTCTAACATCTTAAATAACTAGTGTACTTTGGCAATGGTATCCTTTTTTGCTGCGTCTTATTGATTTTATTACCTTTATCATATGTTTGTCACTTCATTAAATGTTCAATTGAAACAATTCTTTCAAACTATAGTATTATATATCATTAGGAACCCTCATGATTGGTTAGTTGTTTTTATATTTTTCAATTGTCCATAGAATCTACTAATCATTCTTCCTTCATTCTTTCTCTACACGTTTCTATTATATTTCTGAAATAATACTTAATGCAAAAGGAATTTTTTTTTTTATTACCAAATAACATAAGTGTTACAAATTTATTAATAACAATTTTATATTAACAAGGTAAGTTTTTAATCCTCACATAATCCCAGTACCTAAGTACTGGAAACATCCTTCGTTTCCCAGACTACCTACATACCCTGTATCCATGGGATCAAGGTACACAAGGATTTGTTATGAGCGATATTTAGTTCTGGTTGTTCTATGTTTATGTAATTGTATGAGCAGGTACGCAACCCTTTCTAGGGTCCAGTTTCCCCAGACAGTTCTTTGTCGGCTGCCACCCACTCAGGTGAAACATGGACGAAATCAACAAAATAGAAAGCGAACACCTATGAGGGGTGTTTGACATTTAAGTCTTGATTTTATGTAATGATGAAGTTTACCTAACGTTCACATGTCCAAGGAAGATTTCCCGTTCGCTTGGACTTAACAATTTGGTTTTTCTTATAACTCCTCAGCGATTTAAAGGGTCGATGCCACAAACGCCATTGTAGCAGCTCTATTAGGCCACAAATGCAATAGTTCAAAAGCGACAACAATGACCCGTAAACGTGAACCAGAGGCACCGTTTCATTACCAAACACTGCAATAGTTTAGTTTTGGAAGAACACTTATTGTTTTTCAATCACTAAGATCCTTGAAGGTGAGGCGAGAGCATTCGACATGAAGTGTTCTTGGTTAACAGGAACTCATCAAATAGAAGTGTAACAAAATTCAACCTTATTGGTCCAAAATATTCAGTCACATATATTATCAATTGACGATTCTCAATTATCAAAATGATTCCATTTTTGCTTAAATAATCTAGAAGTAAAAACTTCTCGAATAACTTAACTTACAAAACAAATAAAAGTATTTAACTACTCTCTCATTGTTGTTCTAAAACTAATGGTGAGATAACATCATAAACATGAACCATTAATTCCAATTGTTTCACTAGGGAACAAGTTCATATTTTCCGAAATAATGATATAAGGAAAACATTTATCATAAAGTTAAAAATAGAATTCATGTTTAGCCAAATAAACGTTACTACAAATTTAATAGATATTCCTTCTATCAAGAATTTTCTGAGCATATTAAATGATAGACCATTTCTAAGTTAAATTTTATCATTCAAACAATATTTACTTCCCATTTTGATAAAATCTTATTAACTAGAATTACCTTGTGTACGTTTGTACCAATTCATAGTACCACTCACTCATAACATGCAAGAATCCTATCTTAACAATCTTAGACTTAGATAATTAAACCCTATCCAAGAGCAGTTTTCAATAATAATCATGAGTACACGGGGACGCGTCCCCACCTCCTCCAACCCCGTCCTCGTCCCCAATGACGTTTCCGGGACGGGGGGACGGCGGGGGACGTCCCCTTGGCGTCCCGAATAAAATGTAAAATTGCGAAACGTCTCGGGGATGCGCAGGAAAAATTGGGGACGGCGAGAAGTGGATCAGGGATGCCTGACCATCCCGGGGACGGCCAGGGACAGCTGGGGACGGCCCGGGGTCCGCCGACGTCTTAATGTATACAACCCGATTTTTTTTTAATTTTAACTGGGGCGTGGGGTCCACAAGCCCTCCCACGCCCCTTCCAAAACCCTAAAATCATGATATTGATAGCCCGAATGAGGCATAGATATTAGTCTTTAGATTGCTGTATTTTGAAGTTTGAGAGTGGGTTTAACAGTTCATTTTATCTTTAATTTTGAAGTTTGAAGTTTGAACTTTAATTTTAGAATTTGAACAACAAAATGCTTTAATATTGCTGTTATGAATCTTCAATCTCATGATTATCATTAATTCTATTATTGTTTAGATTGTTGTTATACTAGTGTTTAATCATTAATGCTCATTGTTTATTGTTTAAACTTTATAGTTTATAGTTAGCCGATACGCTTTTATATGTTAACATTATAGTGCTCGGAATTGTCTCATGCCGTAAAACAAATTCATGCTAGAAAATTTTCTAAACTCGTCGGTTGTTCCTATCGGCGTATTCCTTGAACCTCTCCTATTGGTGCAAGTGCTAGTTATACTGTTGTTATACTACTGTTACACTACTACTGTCATGATTTATTCACATATTGATATTGTTGTTAATTTATTAACATATATGATATCTCTATTTCATATTGATATTTTGAAAAATTCATATATAGCCGTCCCCCGCCGTCCCCAAAAATTGGCCCTCGGACTACTGTCCCCGAAACGCGTCCCCTACCTCCCCCTGTCCACGTCCCCAAAACGCCGTGGAACATAGATAATAATTAGTTAGGAGAATAATCAAATATATTTATTCTCAAAACAGTCACTAATAGATTGGAATATAGTAACATATCACTAATACATTAAAAAAACATATAAACAATCATTTGATCATCTCAAAAGTACCAATTGAACAAAATAATTATATATGTTTAATTTAATAAATTGTAGAGCAAAGAAAAAAATAGTCACAATCTAAGATGAAACGATGGTGAAGTTCTAGGTGACCTTACAACTACATATGTCATAAACCTATCAAGTAAGATTCGTAACATAATCTAATTAAAATCTAATGCCTAATATATTCCAATTCACAAAAGGATAAAAAAGAACATGGTCAAATAATAGGGTGTATAACATTGTAAATTCCCACAACCTTAGATTCATATTCCTGAAATACAAATTGGAAAATCCCCATCTATAAAACTTAATGTCAAACTAAGTAAATGCTCCAAGAAAATGAACATTATACAAGCTAAATAATTACCTTAAAAGATAATAATAAAATCTCTTCATAATAAAAGAGGAGTACATTACTCAATAATGGTTAATTGAGTTACCAACTATGCAATTAGGTATCAGTTTAGCTTGTTATAAGATGTATCCATTTTCAACTACAGATAATACAAACTTATGGTGGCATTATATGAGCCTATCATAAACGTAATAATATAAATAAATTAATGTTGAAAACTTTGCAAGAGAATTCATTGTATAAGATTTTAAATCTTTATGGTTGATCTTCTTGACAATGCTGGATATCTTGAGGACACCCTAAACTATATCAATTAATGCCGATTAAATCTGCGGTGATGGTGTGGATGATTTTTCAAGGATACAGGCATTTTTAAAAAGGTGTTGCTGGTTTATTGTGGTAAGGCAGCATAGACAAGGCGCACAGATTATTTTTCACTTGCCTCAAAGAGTGGTGGTCTCCAAGAATACAACGATATTCAAGTAATGAGACTATCACATGTGAAGCGAATGAATTTATTGAGAGATCAGACAATTATCACTATACTCATATAGCATTATCCCAAGTCAGCTTTTTGACATGTAAAAACTCTAATAGACGAACTAAAGAATCATAGGAAACTCACGAAAATTGTGGACAAAATCCTGAATTAAAACAAAAGCTCACAAGACTCCAACAAGACTTATGTTGCAATCAACCCAAAACCCCAATGAAAGTTGAATAGGTGTGAGGGTTGCTTGTATAAGCTGCAAAAATAATGGATCCAAAGAAGCGTCTGGTTGCAAGTATAAATTCAAAATTGGTAAATAAATAAACTCAAAAACTCCCATCATATTGATCAAGTAGAGAGGTGTGAATCAAGGTGCAACCTGTAGTCTAAGCAAGATAAAAAAATAATGACTTGGTGTGAATTCAACATACCAGTAAGCAAACTCAACAGTGAAAGCAAAACGCAATGCAAGAATAAAGATAAAATGAAAGTTACACAGAACCCTGAAATGAAATGCAATCTAGTAAACTACAATGATTGCAGAAAGTGTACAAAATGGGTCGTTGAAAAGACTTTGTAGTGCCACAAGTAATATTCACTATAAATCGTAGCAGATAAAGAAAGCTAGCCGTGATACTAGGACAGATTAAGAAATGGTAATTCAACTGCAAGTATATACAAAATAAAAAGAGAATGGGACGACACAGATGCAGCTTTCAAAAAACAAGTTTTTAAAATAGCATGGAACTTCCCAAACTGAAGGCACAAACTGATACTTAATATCAAAATGCAAATCTTGCATGCATGTCCGTATTTCAATTAATAACCAGTAGAATCAGAGAATTGTTTCTTGCCTAGACATTCGGATACACACAAACAGAGGATACTTGTATACACTTATGCTACGAATTAAACTAATATGGAGACTTGATTCCATACCTGAAATATGGTGCTTCCCAGATATATCAACACTGATTCAACACTCAGAGTGAAGGGAAAGACTACCATGGTTCTTCAAAACCTAGGTATAGCGATTCTAGAGAGCCCAAAGAATAATTCCCCTTTGATATCTAACTACATCCTCATTTAAAGATTGTGAAATGTTTGTTTCTAAAAATGTTGGGATTCAATTTCTCCAATCAATATTAATAATAATTAATTAAATAATTTAACAAGAAAAGACAAAAGGTAGAAGTTAAAATTGAAAAAGTCAAGAAGAAGATAAGGATAGAGATAGATGAGGAAGTTTCAAAAAAGAATTAAATGGATTATTTGAGAAGATTCAAAAAAACCAGATAAGGATTGGAAGAACCTAGAAAGGAAGAGGCATAAATAATCAATATAGAAGGTTTTTGAGTGCTGTAGCACTCCATTGATCATTTATGAAATTGTGTTTTACATTTTGTGAAAATTTGTGTTTGTGCATTTCCATGTTTATTTGTTTACAAAATAATTACAATGTATGACTAAAATTTAGTATCAAAAATAAATACTTATTTTCATATTTTTACATTTAAGTTAAATAAATAGGTTAATCATTGTACAACATTATGTAATCCTTAACTAGGCAAGATAGAGATATTAAACATAACAAAAATCAAGATAGTAAAATCCATTTTCCATTATAGCCCATAACAGCCTCTTTATCTTATGGCCTTCTTAGAAAAATCAAGTTGCGACAATTAAGAATTAGAAAAATATTTTTTAACTAAGATGTTTCTAAAATAATGCGATTTATTACGATTAATTTACTCTATTTTCAAGGAAATAATTATCCTTATTATTCCTTTATTATTATTATTTTATATTTGAAGTTAATTAAATAAATTAAGTGCTTTAAACAACATTGTACAAAATTAAAATATTAGACATAACCAAAATTAATTAAAAGCAAGATTATAGGAATTTTTGTTATTTAAATAATATCGAGATCGTGACATACCTTCCCTTAAAACTTTGCATCGTCTTGATGCAAAATTACACAAAAGATTGCGCGAACCCAGATGTCAAGTGCTTAATGCATTATTCGATATTTCCAGTCCCGTTAAAAGTTTACTTCAACCTATGTTAAAATCAAAGAGAAAAGATACACTACTCTAGGTTAGAAGAACAATATTAATTTAGTCAATCTGAATACTCAAGAATTTAGCCAATACAGGCTATTCGTCCAATTTGGGACAGTCAATTCGAGCTCTTCTGTCTTGTGGGCTTTCTTGTCCATACGGGATATCTTTTACCTGTAGCCAAACAGGCTCTTCTTTCCTAACAGGATAGGGATCATATTTAGCCATACAGGCTCAAGGACAGGAAATATAAAGGGCGCTTTGGCTAAAGACTTTGACCCTTTCAAAACTAGGGTCCAAGAGTCATTTCTTGGAGACCACAGTTCGACCAAAATAAAATATTGTGCTGAGGATGTCAAACAGGGAATAAATATCCAAGACTTGTACTCACCTCAATTTCGGCTAATCGCTAGGTACAAGTAATCCACTACGAGGATTCTTCTGAGTATTAGTGACTTTCCTTATTAATTTTATCTTTCTAAGTCATTCCACAATCATACAAATATCATATAAACATTGCATTCAAGAGGATTACATGCTAAATCACACACATATTGACATTCATTAAAAAAATAACAATTCTATCCGTCACCCATGCCTATTCACATGAGACACATGAGCAATTTCAATTCTATGATGAAAAACAAGCATCCCATACTACTTCTTATCATCATTGGCAAGAATACACCAACACTAACAAAAGAAAAATTTTCAACATTAAATTCAAGAAGAATAATGTCATGTCCCTATATTGAATCGATTATTAAATATTATAAATCAAATATAATACAATATATTTATTTATTTAAATATAAATATTAATATAAATACAAATATTATATATTATTATTATTATTATATAATATATATCAATATATAAATATAAATATAATAATAATAATTTAATATTATTATAAATATTAATATTATCATAATACATATTGTTATTATATTATAATAAGTATGTATTAAATACTATAAAACAATAATAGAGGATTGGCATCCTCTAATCACTCACGGGCAACCTTGTTCAAGGAAATCATTGACTACTTCACAAATATTAAAGGATATACGATCCCTATCAAGACTGCAACAAATGATAAACATACCCACAATGAATTACTAAATAACACTTAATGGCTTAAAGGATTAAGGAGTCCTTGGTTAAGGAAAAGACAAACGTTTACAAAACAAAACCAAGTAAAGTCAGCGACTAGACCAAACAGCCAAAGCACATCGGTGGGGTAACACTTCATGAAAGTAATAAAGATTCACCGATTCCTTGAGACGTCCAAGATAAGTAAATTATCATAGCCAAGATGCGATTAAGAAAATGGGCGATAAAACTATCCCAAGCCAACGTTTAGAGTATGAGCACTTGTGAAGAGGAACATGTAGAGTGGTGACTCTTCACCGATCCAAGATATAAAGGGAGATCGGGGTATCACTCAAAGGGGACATCACAGAAAACCATCAAGGATCTCAGCAAGGAATTCCAATAGCATCTCATTCAAGCATCTCCCATCCTTTATCAGCCTCTAATACACAGAGTATACAACAAGAAATCGCAGCAGTCATAGCATATTCAATCAATATATCTTTCAATCATGGAATCAATCAATGAATCTCAGCAATCAATATAATCAACTGAGAATTCATTTCAGAAACATCTCTTCCATCGATCAAGCACCCAGCAACCAATACACCCACTCAATATTCTTTCAAAATATATATCTACAATCAAATCACTACAAGGGAGCATTAAATTAGCATTCGCAGCCTGGATCAGCATTCTAACTGTAAGATACCCAACTAGTTCTACTAAAATTTTTCCTTAGATAAATTCACTTGTACTTAGCTTATCAACTACTTAACACTTCATGACAAACATCAAAGATAGCTACTTGAATGATTCAAACTTGAAGCTGGGTACTTGTCTTCTGTTTGATTCAATCTTATTGCAAATGTCTTATTACATAGATAATGCTTTCAATAGCATGAAGTTACAACTTATTCAAAAGGAAATACAAAGGAAGGCCTAGAAGCCTTGATGTCTACAATGATTTCTTCACTTGATCAACTCAATGATGTTAACTGAATGTCAACACCTCACAATACAACAAGGGAACATCACCTTGCTTGTTGAGGGAGCATCACCCCAACACTTGAAACTTGCAGGCCTCAAGATTACAAGCTCAATAGCTTTGCAGAGAGAATTTTGTCAAAATGAATAGATACCAAATGAATGAGAGAGCTCCTCCTTTTATAGACCTTCCAAAGGTAATGAAGGCATGTTTTTCAATGCACAAAGAGGAACCAAGACACGTTTCCCAAGAAGCATATCCAAGGGAATATTCCATCTGATGACTCATTCTGAGTTGGCAATCTGATCCAGAGGCCTTGACACGGATCCAAATGCTATCCTTCTGACCAATGGGCATTCAGGTAGTTGTAACAACCTTATCTCCTTCTAGAAACACTTAGGCGCAGATTCAGGGTTCTTTTGACTTGGGCGCCAAGTTGAGGTGGTCTCTTCATGAAGTTGCGCCTTGCCAATTTTAGGCGCCAAATAGAGTTTATAGGTGCTCTAGATTGCTTCCAAGGTTAGGCGCCAAAACAACATTAGGTTAGATGCTCTTCAGAGGTGTTTAAATTCTAGGCGCCAATCTGATGGTGTTGAGGCATGAAGATGCGCCTAGTGAAGTCTGGCAATTCTATATGTTTTCAAACACTTATCAATCCTTCAATGAAGACTTTTTGGATTTTGATTCAAGATTAGGCGCCCAAATGAGCCCTTTGGAGTCTAGGCGCTCACTTCATGCATCATGAGTTCTGGGTGCCAATTTTGATGCTCCATCACAAGGAAGGTAGTGAATGCCAAGAAATGCACCTAGCAGGATGAAGTCCTTTGAAGTCTTCCAACATACCAAAATACTTGCCCGGCATCAAGATAACCTTAGGTGCTTCAAGAAGGAAGTTGGAACATGAATAGGCGCCAACTTGTCTAGATGCAAACCAAAGCTTGTGGAGGATATTCAAGGTGCCCAAGATTCCTTGAAGACTTCACAAAGTTCCAATGCTCATAACTTCTTCTGGTTCACTCTGGAGTTAGGTGCTATAACTTGATCTAGGCGCACTTACTGGTAGAAAAGGTTCTAGATGGGCGCCTTTAGATGGGAGAGGTCTTTCCTTGCTAGAATCTTCAACTCAGGCATCATTTGATTCAAAAATACCTTCTTTCTAGTGCCTACTCATTTGGAGGACTTGGAGTCCATTTTATCAAGGAGGCGCATTTTCTATGCCATGGAATCTTGTTTTGGTGCCTTGGTAAGTTTAGGCGTTCATTTCATATCATTTGATCACCCTTTGGCGCCTAAGGTGAGAACTTATCCTTGTCTGCCTTAGTCAACATCTCATCTCTTCGACAACTCACAACTAAGTGAACTGGAAGCACCTTCTGGGTTGGGCGCATTTTAGGGTTTGCAAACTCAAGCTGTGGTGCCTTGATCCCTAGGCGCATTTTGAGGGTGAGATAGGCAAGTAAGGGTGCCAAACTAGCCCTTAAGACTTCTCTCCTTCTATCAAGTCAACTTCAACCATGCGAGAGAGTTCTATCCTAGGCGCAAAATGGAAATGTCTTATCAATAGGTGCATCTTACAAAGCTTTCAATCCTAGGCGCCAGAGCCAAAGAGTTTTAACCAACACCTGTGCCTAGGCTAGGAGTTCATCCAAGTGTCATCACTTAGCTTTAAAACTTTCAATCTACATCCATCTAGGCTGGGCGCTCAAATGGTGGATCCCTGAAATCATGTATTGGCGCCTTCTTGTTCTGGGCGCTCATTTTGGATGACACAACATGATACTAGCGCCTAAAGGGAATAGGCCCTCTTCGTCATCCAATTCACTTTGAAGACTTCATTTTGGAGACTTATCAATCTTTTCTATCAAGGCGCCCTGTTGGATGTGCTCTCTAACAGGCTACTTTATGCTAGGCGCCCTTTTGATGCTTCAAAACCCAGGGCGCTCACTTTGGTGAAGTCTACATGACATTGGCGCCTAAGCATGAAAACTGCATTTCTCATCAACTTAGCTTATCTCAGAACTAGGCGCTAGGTTGGAGGAGGTTAACCACAAGGAGCGCCTCCAGTTGAATGCTTTATTGAGTGCTAAAATAGACTTTGGAAGTTAGGCGCCAAAATGAGCCTGAATTGTCAAGGAATGCGCCTGGCAAATGTGATCACTAGAGTTGATGAAACCACTCCCAGACTTAGTCAAATTTCAAGTTTTTGACTTTGCTCCTGCAAAACAAAAGGTTCAGTTAGTCAAAACCAGTTCATTCCCTCATTATTTAGAATTAGCCTCCGGGAATGAGGAATAGGCTAATCCATTATACACTTGACGATCAAGCTGGAAACGGGGACATGACACTATCAATCATCTTTTATATCTCTGCTACACATATCGGAGACATCAACATCTTCATCGCTAAACACAATACAAACAGCAATACATATCCTTACATCAGCAGCATAAAAGCAATTTTATATATCTGATCTCATCAATCCAGATTATTGCAGCAAACAATTAGACCATCAACAGTTATAGTCTTCAAGGAGCAGTCTGTCATACAGAGCAGAGCAGCATCAAACAAGAAACAT
This sequence comes from Cunninghamia lanceolata, assembly GCA_027924645.1. Classification (NCBI taxonomy): domain Eukaryota; kingdom Viridiplantae; phylum Streptophyta; class Pinopsida; order Cupressales; family Cupressaceae; genus Cunninghamia; species Cunninghamia lanceolata. The sequence continues at coordinate 6,732,075 of BSBN01000636.1, read as the reverse complement.
TAGTCTCTTGGCCAACAATATAGCACAAGCAGCCCTGAGTCAGATCAATATTCAATAAATTATTACCTTCACTTAGCAGCATCTAGAAAGCATTATCTCATCTTGAACAGCAAATTGACATCAAGGAATAAGGTATAAATTTCATGCTTCTCCTATGTTATTTCAGCAAATGAATATTTGATTATGTATGAATATGAATGGCATTCAAAGTGCCACAAAATTGTTTAAAGGGAATGATAGGACAAAGACCAATTCCTATAAAAGACAGTATGTGCATGAAAAGCATAAATGCTATGATCTAAGAGAACATTTGAAAGAGAAGGCAAGGATCATTAATGGTATGATTCTTAACCCTACTCATGATATACTAGGGACGAGAATAAGTTGCCTCATTGTTAATCTTAGCTATCACCCTACAAGAACGTGTAGATTGTTAGGGAAGGGCGGTTTAGTAATCTAGCACCTAGGTGACTCTCAAGTGGGTGAAGTATCGCTGACTGTTAGCGTGAAGCCCCTTGAGCCAAGTGGTGAAGTATCGCTGGCTGTTAGCGTGAAGCCCCTTGAGCCAAGTGGTGAAGTATTGCCAGTTGTAACATGAAACCCTTGGGCCTATGGCAGTGGGGTCTTGTTATCCAGCGCCCTAACAAGTAGTTGACTGTCTCCATGGGGTTATTGATTAGATTAGATTAACGATTAGGCATAGGGAATAACTCTCTTGAGGTATATCATGAGATCTCCATATGATAAGAATGAGAAAATGTGAATTGTATATATGTTAATGTGCTTTGATATTGATCATGATTATGTGGTTTATAATGTTATAATAGAATTATTAGTTACTAAAGTTCTCTATGAAAAGTTATATTGTGTGCAAGGTAAAGAAATTTTGAGCTTCCTAAAAGGGGACATTACAAATAACATCAAGCCATAAAAGATCCTCATTATTTAAAAATGGGTGATCAATATAATTACCACTCTAAATCATGATTACAACAAAAGATCAGTATCAAAGATAAGTAGATCAACATAATAAGGTGAGTAGATCAAAACACTAAATCTTTGTAGATCAACAATTAAGGATAAGAAGGTCAACCAAGGATCATCAATAAAGAATAAGAAGATCAAGTGATTTCAATACTAACTCACCAAAGGTCATCAACAAGAATTAAAAAATTTCAGTGTTTTCAACATTAAATCAACAAAGATTGCTAACAACGGATAAGATTGCTAACAACGGATAAGATAGGGTGACTTCAACACTAAATCATCACAAATCATAAATAACCGGATAAGAATATAACAACAATAAATGATCACTAAAGATCATAGATAAAAGAAAATCCTACTTACAATCAATGGCATAAAAGGGCTTAAGAAACCTTCAAGCAAAAGTAATAAGTCAAATTACTCAATTATGTTGTCACGACATGCACAAGACTGAAAGATAGAGTATCTTAACAAAGGTAACAAGTTGAATATAAAGATTACAGGATATGCTCAAAAATCAACCTAGAATCTTACAACAAACATAAATTGAATTCTAAGGTCATTCACAGTTTGTTTAAGACTACTTATTTTATCCCTCTGTTCAGTTAAAAGTTCAATTATTGTATCGACACCCGCACTTTCATTTTCATTACTAGCTTGAGGTCGCGTTTGACCCTGAGAGCGTGGGTTTCTACTCCGAGAATTCTTTGTTCTTATCATGATATGTCTGTAAAAGGAAGAAGTTAAAGCAATTTATTTCACAGTAAGAAAGTTTAATATCTTATTCATATCAAAATAGGGTTACATACACTTTATTACAAACAATTACTTCTTCTATACTTAATTAAAATCTCCTTCTCATTCCAATTCTACTTCGAGAGTCCAATATTTTATTCATAACAAACTAGGATTTCATATCCTTTATTACAAAAAGTTAAGATCTCAAGCTCATTCTAATTCTACTTCTTCAGGGTCCTCCTCATTGGAGTTATTTTCAACAGTTTTCTCCTTGGGATGGACACGGAGGTACGCCATCCACACCTCCTTACTAATAGGCACTTTATTTGTTTATTTTTAGAATTTTGGTTATGTTTAATATTTTAATTTTGTATAATATCGTTTAATAGGCACTTTATTTGTTTAATTAACTTCAAAAATAAAACAATAATAAAGGAATAATAAGAATAATTATTTCCTTGAAAATAGAGTAAATTAATCATAATAAATCGCATTATTTTAGAAACATCTGAGTTAAAAATATCCTTCTAATTCTTAATTGTCGCAACTTGATTTTTCTAAAAAGGCCACAAGATAAAGTGGCGGTTATGGGTTATAATGAAAAATGGATTTGACTATCTTGATTTTGTCATGTTTAATATCTCTATCCTGCCTAGTTAAGAATTACATAATGTTGTAGAATGATTAACCTATTTATTTAACTTCAACGTAAAAATATGAAAATAAGTATTTATTTTGATACTAAATTTTAGTCATACGTTGTAATTATTTTATAAACAAATAAACATAGATATGCACAAACACATATCCTCACAAAATATAAAATACAATTTCTTAAATGATCAATGGAGTGCTACAACACTCAGAAACCTTCTATATTGATTATTTAGGCCTTTTCCTTTCTAGGCTCTTCCAATCCTTATCTTGTTTTTTTTTAATCTTCTCAAATAATCCATTAATTCTTTTTCCTTCTAGAAACTTCCTCATCTCTCTCTATCCTTATCTTCTTCTAAACTTTTCCAATTTTAACTTCTGCCTTTTGTCATTTCTTGTTAAATTAATTAGTTTTATTAATATTGATGGGAGAAATTGAATCCCAACCTTTTTCAGAAACAACCATTTAAAAATAAGGGCGTAGTTGGATATCAAAGGGGGATTATTCTTTTGGGCTCTCTAGAATCACTTAATTCCCAGGTTTTGAAGAATTGTGGAGTCTTTTCCTTCGCTCTGAGTGTTGAGTTAGTGTTGATATATTTGGGAAGCACCGTATTTCAAGTATGGAATCAAGTCTCCATATTAGTTTAATTTGTAGCATAAATGTATACAAGTAACCTCTGCCTGTGTGTATCTGAATGTGTAGGCAAGAAATGTTTCTCTGATTCTACTGGTTATTAATTGAATTGCGGACCTGTATGCAAGATTTACATTTCAATATTAAGTATCAATTTGTGCCTTCAGTTTTGGAAGTCCCGTGCTATTTAAAACTTGTTTTTTGTCAAGCTGCATCTGTGACATTTGAATTACCATTTCTTAATTTTTCTTGGGGTCGCGATTGGCTTTCTTTTTTTTTTCTGCTGTGATTTATAGTAAATATTACCTATGGCACCTTAAAGTCTTTTCAACAACTCATTTTGTACACATTCTGCAATCATTGCAGTTTACTAGACCACATTTCATTTCTAGGTTCTGTGTAAAACAATTTGTGTGCTTTGTCTTCGACTCCATGTGATGCATGCAATATACTACCTCAACTCACAAAATACATGGTGCCATATAAGCATAAGCGCAAGAAGTTAGAACATATAGTTGCGCCTCATAATTGTTCTCCACCCATTATTATCACTTAAACAGGGTTGATTTTCTTGTGGAGATTATTGGTGACGTTAAATAAGGAAAATATGATTAAACTGCACTTTTAAAATATGCAGCATCAGATATTTGCATCAGAAATAATTCTTTTTCATCCTTTTCCAGAGCATTAAGTAAATGTCTTGAATCTAGAAAATACTCGGCTGCCTTCATCGTCGAAACTGAATTCTCCAATTTTACATACATCTCCTGCGTCTATGGATGTGATCTATCTCCTACATGCAAAGCGTGTATCATTTTATGGCTTTAAACCAACTTCATCCAAGGATCTTTCTAATTCCTCTTTTTTTCATCAATCTTCTTACTGTTTGAACCTCACCACACCTGCCCACTTCTGCCTAGGTATTCAAAAGAACATAAGGTGTGCAACATTTTTTTGGATCCAAATTAAAACGCAGCATCGCCGTAAATACTCCAAAGCCTATATTCTTATGTAAACTACAAGCACTTTTTAAAAATAATTGTCTTTAGGAACTAGGATATCATTAATACAGATAGACTTGTAAGAATGTTCCACGAGGACCAATTTATTTATCCATTCATCTTTCTCTAATCTTAGTGGCCACAGAGCAATCAGATTCTCTCATATAGGAAACCCTGCAAGAGCAATGCTCTTTATAAACCCCGAGATATAGGAAGAGTCTTCTCAATCTTTCGAAGAACTGATAATCTTCTTAATTTTTTGTGTGGTCTAAACAATGAAAGGATAACTTCTTCTTTGAGGATTATGGAGATCTTATTTGACGTGTTTCAGAGAAGGCAACAGGGTACAAGCTATGTATTGTGGTCAGGTAAGCTCAAATTACATTCTTTAAAGCTTTAATTTTTATACATTTAACTTTGAGTCCATGGTAATCTGTAAGTTGTAATAGTAAATCTGATTTTAAAACAAGTATTTGAATGTATCATATTGATTATTTCCTTTTATTAGACTTAATCTTAGAATGAGTTAGATTGGAATGATTTGTAGATTATGGTAGGATGTAAATAGTATATCATGTTTGAGAACTCTATTTTCAATCAAATTATAATGTGAAAATGGACAATTTTGTAGCTTTGATGCATGGTGCTTGGTATTGATAAGTGGTAGAAGTAAATTTAATCATAGATTGACTTGAGTTCTTTTGTTTATATGGATTCCTTGGGCCCCTTTTTGTTGTTATTTTCTTCAATCTTTGAATTCCTCCAAGGTCCATGGGGTTCTCCTTCTTCAATGTAATGTCCCCTTTTTATTAGTAAATATTAGAAAACGTTAGCCTTAATTATGTTAATCTTCCGAAGGCTAACTGGGCTCAATTAAGGGAAATGTTGCTCTTCAAAGATTATTATAAGTTATCCTTATGTCTTATTTTACAACTCAATTATTTGATAACTTAGTCTTTTAAAAATAATTAAATTACACTCCTCTTTGTGAGTGTTAGCTTCTGGTGTGCCCTCCCACTATGTATGCCTATTCTAGGAATGCTTTGTGGAGTGGAACACATAGTGGTGGATATTAACTATTATTCTTTATTTGCATGAGCGTGGGGTGTTGGGGAAATCAAATATATAGACTCATTCGCTAATTTGGAGAATCATGCTATTTGGATATATGAAATTCATCTAGTGTTGTTTACCAGAGACATTCTGGAGGTTGTTTAGCCTCAAACAACTACTGGTTTCGGTTGTGTAATATCAACCCTAGCCGGGAGATTCGTGATTTTCCTCCAAAAAATCAAAAGAGCTCAAATGGAGATGACTTGTAGTTGTATGGTTTTGATAGTTTTTGATGTTTTTTGAATATCTTCAGTCAGAGTTTTGGGTTTGTATTGAATAGTTGGTGTGTTTTATGTGGATTTGGTGATGAACATCAAAGTCTGTATCCAATAATGCCTAAGCACAACTTCAGTGTGCAGCTGTACCTCCTGTACATGAGTCGTACCAATGCAAAGAAATCTAATAAGTGCCAAAGTCAAAAGCAAAGAAGTTTGAGTGTGGTTTTTGTCTTGTAGTGGCAGATAGGACAAGAAAGGATGATTGTGTGGTTTAAAGCTGTAAGATACCTAGTACAAACTAAAATTTTCCTTAGACATATTTATTTGCACTTAACTCATCAACTACTCAACAAACTTAATGATATACATCAAAGATAACAACTTGTATGAATCAACCTTGAAGCTGGGTACTTGTATTATTACTTGATTCATCTTATTGCAAATGTCTTATTACAATGGATAATGCCTTCAATGGCAATGAACATACAAAATTATTCAACTGATTACAAGAAAGGCCTTGAAGCCTTGATGTTTACAATGATTCCACAATTGATCAACTCTATTGAGCACAATGATGTCAACTATGTGTTAACACCTCACAACTTGATAAGGGAGCATCACCTTATCACTGTTGAGGAAGCATCACCCCAACTACTTGAAACTCGCAGGCCTCAAGACAAGCATTAAGCTTCACAGAGAGAAATTCGCCAAAAGACTAGATATCAAATGAATGAGAGAGCTCCTCCTTTTATAGGCCTTCCAAGGCAATGAAGGCACGTTTTCAATGCATAAAGAGGAACCAAGGCACGTTTCCCAAGAGCATATTCCATTTGATGACTCCCTCTGAGGTGGCAACCTAATGAACTAGAACGGATCCCAATGTTACCATTTGGACCAATAGGAGATCAAAGACTCAGGGCGCCAAAATGATGTCATAGTTGCAAGTCTCTCAAGGCTAGGCGCCAACTTGAGATAGTCACTACATGAAATTGAGCCTTACTATTGCTAGGCACCAATTGAGGTTGCAGGAACATGAATAGGTGCTTAGTGAAGTTTCATAGCTCTAACAACATTCAGTGAAGAAACAAGGTTAATCGCCCAAATGAAGTCTCTGGAGTCTTAGGCGCCATCTGGAGGTTGGAAAGAGGAAGATTTGGGCCTATCTTACTTAGGCGCACCTTTGAGGTGATTCAGACCAAGAAGTGCACCTTCATCACCTTGGCTTATTTCTTGATAACTTAATGGCTTAGATAATGGAGAATGGTCTCCTTCTTCATGATGCAAGTTGATAGATCCCTAGGCGCCATTTCAAATGTCCGGAATGATCATCAAACCAAGGTGCTTATTTGAGTCTTTGGCAAATGAAAAAGATGCCTTACTTGTCTAAGCGCATTTTGAGAGTGAGACAAGTAGTTAAGTGCACCTAGCTAGTTCTGGAGTCTCCTACCCGTCTTCTATCAAATCATCTTCAGTGCTATAAGCCATTTGAGAGAGTTTACATCCAAGGCGCCAAAATGGAAGTGTTTCAACAAAATGTGCACCTTACATAGCTTTCAATCCTAGGCGCGAGAATTGAGGAATTTTGACCAAAGCATGCGCCTAAGCTAGTAGTTTCCCTCTTCAACTTTGATTGTTCATCCAAAAGACTTCTCCTAACTTCAAAGCTTTCAATCTATCAATCATCCATGCTAGGTGCTCAAATGGAGGATTTTTGGCCCAAAATGCACCTAGGTATCAAGACATCAATACTTGACAATCCCAACGTTCTACTTGATCTCCTTGAGAATGAAGTTCACTTGAAGAAGTTCCTTACTCATTCAATAGTCCTAACAACCAATCTCAGGTCAAGGCACTCATTTTGAAGTGTTTGAACTTGGATGGGCGCCTCATTAAGGTTAGGCGCACTCTGGGAATTGTAAGAACAAGAAAGTATGCCTAGCTTAATTAAGCTCTTTCAATGACCCCAAACACATGTTTGGTGAATGATCAAGTACAAGTGATGTTCAACTAGTTAATAGATGACTTTATCTTCTTGGTTCTTGCCTTCAAAGTCCAAGGCGCTCATTTGGTGAGTTCAACATGACATTGGCTCCCAAGCATGAAAGCTTCATTATACCTACTCATGTTCATCTTTGATCTAGGCGCTTGGTTGGAGGAACCCATTCAGGTGGAGCGCCTTCTGTTGAAACCTCAACTTGAATGCCATAAGTGACTCTAGAAGCTAGGCGGTACTTTGAGGTGGCAGAGACTAGAAAGTGCGCCTAACCCTCCTTAGCAACTTCTAGCCTTTAAATCCTTAGTTCAATGTGTTGACACATTCCAATGTTGTTATACTTAACTTATTGCACTCCCAACCTTGATAGAGGATCCCAAAATGCTTAGGCACTCATTTAGGATATCTGATGTGAAATTGGCGCCTAGACTCCAAGAGTCAACTTCCTGCTTACTTGGCTTCCAGACTTAGCCAAATTTTCAAGTTTCTGACTTTGTTCCTGCAAAACAATAAGGTTGAGTTAGTCAAAAACCAATTCATTCCCTCATCATTTAGAATTAGCCTCTGGGAATGAGGAATAGGCTAATCCATTCTTCACTTGATGATCAAGCCAGAAACGGGGACATGACAGTCTCTCCTTCCCGGGATTGCTTGTCCTCAAGCAATTGAAGGTTAGGATGCTCCAGAATCTTTTCACCTTCCCAAGTAGCATCCTCCATTGGTAACCCTTTCCACTTCACCAAATATTTCCTTATCCTCCGATCGGAGTTTCTTTTCCCTTATATCTACCACACTTTCAGGTTCAAGTGCAAGCATTCCTTCTTCATCAAGTGGTGGTAGTTCATCAGATGAAACTACATGTTGTCCTAGTGCCTTTTTGAGACATGACACATGAAACACATTGTGTATGCGGCTTCCTGCTGGCAAGTCAAGTTCATATGCCACTTCCCCTACTCTTCTCAACACCTTGTAGGGTCCGTAGAACCTAGGTTTCAATTTCTCTGTAGTTGACTTCTTCAAAGTACTTTGCCTATATGGTTGAAGGCGTAGAAATACCATATCACCTACTTCAAAGCTTCGTTCAACTCAGTGTTTGTCGGCATACAACTTTTGTTGGTTTTGAGCCCTTTGCAAATTGTCCTTAAGGACTCTCAAAATATCTTGAGTATCCTTCATCAAGTCACTTGCTCGAGGAGCTCTACTATCATCCAGTGCCAGATCAACAAATGAAACTGCCTCATACCCATACAAAGCTCGAAAGGGAGTCATGCCAATTGACATGTGGAAAGTGGTGTTGTAGCAGTATTCACCCAGATGTAGCCACTTAATCCAAGCACGCTGATGATCAAACACATAGTTCCTCAAGTATCCCTCAAGCCATTTATTTACAATTTCAGTCTGTCCATCGGTTTGAGGATGATAACTAGTGCTTGGTGTCAGGTCAGTTCCAACTAGTCGGAATAGCTCTCTCCAGAATACATTGATGAACCCGCTATCCCGATCACTGACTATGGTCTTAGGAAGGCCATGTAGTCTGAAGACTTCACGAAAGAATAACTCAACTACTTGCAATGCTGATGACTCAACTGGAATTGCAAAGAAGTAAGCATACTTGGTTAACCGGTCCACAACTACAAAGATGCAGTCTCTCCCATTCACCTTCGGAAGACCTGTGATGAAGTCCATAGAGATACTCTCCCACTTATGTTCTGGAACTGGTAGTGGTTGGAGTAACCCTGCTGGAAATGTATGCTCTGACTTATTCTGTTGACAAGTCAGACACTCCTTGACATACTGGAGAACTTCTTCCTTCAGACCTTTCCAAGTGAACCTTTCCCTGATCTGTCTGTAGGTTTTGAAGTAGCCAGGGTGTCCTGCAAGTGGAGTATCATGGTATGTCCGCAAAATCTGTTGCTTCAACTCCGATTCAGGAGTCAGATAGATTCTATCTTTGTAATAGATGATATCATCAACCACCTTGTACCTATCATCCCGAATGACTCCGTCCATGATCTCACAAGCAAATTTTGACTTGGAGTACTCAACTAAAAGCTGAGACTTCCAATCAGCCGAAACTTCACTCAGGGCACAAATGGCGGGTTTTCTAGACAAGGCATCGGCTACCACATTCTTCTTGCCTTTCACATACTCAATGTCAAAATCATATGCCTGTATCTTCACAACTCACTTCTGCTGTCTTTCATTCAAATCCTTCTGCCCTAGAAAGTATTTCAAACTGTTGTGATAAGTTCTGACCACAAACTTAGATCCAACTAGATACTTGCAAAATTTAGCCAAAGCATGCATGATTGCCAGCATCTCTTTGTCATAAGTTGAGTACAATCTTTCTGTGTCCTTCAACTTCCTGCTCTCGAATGCGATGGGATGATGATCTTGAATCAATACTGGTCCAATGCCTTCTCCAGAAGCATCACATTCTAGAACAAAAGACTTAGCAAAATCTGGCAAAGCCAGCACTGGTGTTGTACTCATTACTTCTTTCAATCTGTCAAATGTAGGTTGAGCTTCCATTGACGAAATGAAAGCACCTTTCTTTGTCAAATTCGTTAAGGGTGCAGCAAGCTGCGAGAAACCTTTACAAACCTTCTATAATAGCTATAGAGGCCAAGGAAACCTCTTATTTCTGACACATTCCTGGGAATTGGCCAATTGCGAATGGCTTCAATCTTTTCTTCTTGAACTTTCATACCATTCGCTCCGATCACATGACCCAGGTACAGAATTTCCTTCAAGCCGAATTCACACTTAGACATCTTTGCATACAAAGATTGATTCTCCATGACATTCAAAACTTCATCTAAGTGTTGGAGATGTTCTTCCCATGTCTTTGTCATGTCCCCATACTAAGGCATTTGTTTAAATTAAAGATTTAAACATTATGATAGAGACAGTGTAGTTACCTTCATAAAATATCAATTCAAATGATAGAAATAATTACATATATTATTAATATATATTATTTAATAAATAATATTAAAAGAATATCATTATATGAATATTTTAATATAATTAAAATATAATATAATTATATTATCATATTTATAACAAATATAAATATAAGATGCAATATTATTATATTATATAAAAATGGACAAATATAAGTATTGTCAATTATAAGATATATAATAATAAATAATATATAATATTAATAATAATAAATAATATTTGATATAAATGATATATTAAAACTCTAAAAGGAGGACAACTTTTATATACAAAGAGCGCTTCATTTAATTAAGAACAAAACTTGTCTTGTTTCATACAGTAAAGGAGCAGCGATTCACAATTGGTAATAAAGTTTTAAAAACAAACCTATTTGCTTAATACAGGATTTTATAAAGGAGAGTTTATGATTTATAAAAAGTGGTGATTGTTAAGGAAAGGTGTGTCCATTGTAAAGTGACGCCTCCTTTCGAAAGAATGGAGAGATATGAATAGAAGTTATAAAAGGAGTCATTCGATGGGGGGGAATAGGGTACAGTTCAGTAGCAGCAAATAAAATTAAAGATATAAAATTAAATCAGATCTACAGTAGGGACGATTATGATTAACTTAGCAAGATCATATAAAAATATATGGACAACAAATAAGAAGCCTATCTCACCATTGAACCATTAGATAAGACGAGAGATTAATATTCTTCTACATATATACTAGCATCTCAAATATCATTTGAAGGAATATTATGATGTCATCAACAAGCATCATATTTACAGCCAAGGAAAAGAGAGCCACCATAAAAAATTCAGGTAAGTATAATTAATATGTTTATTCCTATACTAGTTAAATGTAAGTATGTGTATTTCAATTGCCTAAGTTTATATCTAGTATAAAGATATTGTTATGGATGGAATGTGAATAGGAATAAGAAAATTCTAGCATAGAATAAGAATGTTATAAGGTAAATTTACATATCATAAAATAAATGATCATTATTGAATAAGAATGTGATCATAAAGATGGCATACGATGCAAGATATGATGCATGTTAGTGTTAATAAAAAAAGGTAGTAAAAATGCCTTAACAAGAGTAATATTAAACCATGAAAGGAATGGACATTCTCTCAATAATGATATAATGTTAATAAATATATGAAAAGATATATTATTATAGAATCATGTTAGCAAATAGAATAATAGAATTAATTCATTAACTCTATCTGAGAGGGTGATGCATGGGAATGTTCAATTAGCCAACATGGGTGTGTTTTGTCCCTTGTCTCAGTTGGTACAAAAGGTACCCCTTGGACAAGTGGAAGTGGCCCTTGTCTCAGTAGGTATGAAAGGTACCCCTTGGACAAGCGGATATGGCCCTTGTCTCAGTTGGTACAAAAGGTACCCCTTGGACAAGTGGAAGTGGCCCTTGTCTCAGTTGGTACAAAAGGTACCCCTTGGACAAGTGGAAGTGGCCCTTGTCTTAGTAGGTACAAAAGGTACCCCTTGGACAAGCAGATATGGCCCTTGTCTCAGTTGGTACAAAAGGTACCCCTTGGACAAGTGGAAGTGGCCCTTGTCTCAGTAGGTGCAATGGCACCCCTTGGACAAGTGGATTTGGCCTTTGGCTAAAGTAGGTGAGTTATTCACCCCTCGAGCCAAAGGATTGTAATCATTGGCCTTTGGCTAAAGTTGGTGAGTTATTCACCCCTCGAGCCAAAGGATTATCATAATTGGCCTTTGACTAAAGTTGGTGAGTATTCACCCCTCGAGTCAAAGGATGGAAATAATGGACCCATGATAATTGGCATATGGCATCCTATCACATCCACTCACATGGAATTAATGATTTGATTAATGCATAGATCCACATATAATGGATAATGATGGAAAGTGTGAAAAGCATATTGATGTTGAACATAAGAGTATAACCCTATAAGGGCAATGTGATTATGTAATTTGAATATTTCTTGTATATATTATTATAAGTGCGAATCCAAAGATAGACTAGTGTACTAATGTTCTCTTTTTGTGAGTTGAAATTGTGTGCAAGGTTGAGAAAATTTGGCTTACGAGAAGGGGACATTACAGTGGTATCAGAGCAGTCATCCTGCCATCCTGTGTATACTTTGTGATTTATGTGTATTCAAGGTCTACCTTGTGGCTTATGTGAATAAGTGTATTCATGCGACTTATGTATTTAAGTGTATACTTTATAACTTACATGTATGTTTGCTGGTTTGAGCTACTTGTCTACTTGCTTGAGTTGGTTGCCTATGTGCTTGAGCTACTTGCCTACTTGCTTGAGCTACTTGCTTGTCTACTTGAGCTACTTGCATACTTGCTTGAGCTACATGCCTACTTACTTGAGCTACTTGCTTGTCTGCTTGAGCTACTTGCCTACTTGCTTGAGCTAGTTGTCTACATGCTTGAGCTACTTGCCTATTTGCTTGATCTACTTGCTTGTCTACTTGAGCTACTTGCCTACTTGCTTGAGCTACTTGCTTGCATGCTTGAGCTGATAAGTAGTAAGTGTGCCCTCCATCATGCTCTAACTTGCAAGTATTTCTATGGATTCTATCAAAGGATCAACTTGAGGTATGGCTAACTATATGCTGAAATTAAATGTTATTTATGTTATATCATTAATTATGTTATGACATACTAATTTCATTGTTAATTTATGGATCTTTAATATTGCTAATGTTTCTTTCTTGTAGTTATTCTTGTGTGCATGTTAATAGATCAAGAATATCCCAAAAAGGGTGGACATTATCTCATCATCAACCCCCAAGATCATGCTATACGTTATCTTATCATCAACTTTCTTAAGAAATCAAAGTCTTACTTACAAAATCATTAGATTCATCTTTTGGAATATTCATTAATATTATTTCATTCCAAATCTCCAATCTCGGATTATCAATACTCCCAAAGTTTTCTTTAACATTGAAAAATTCTTCCTTCTTGCATTCATTTGATTAACTACATTTCTTCAATCATATTGCTACTCAAAATCAAATCAAATCTTCTTTGATCATGACATCATATAATTAATTACTCCTCAAAGAACATAACTCTTCTCAATTTGGAGGTCAATAACATATAAGACTGAATCTTGTAACCAAAGATCAAGATGCATCTTGGAATCTCAATACTCTCAAATCTTCTTAATCTATGGTACTTGCGTCCCATCGTTATTATTCAAAACATCAGACAAGTGCTCTTTTTCATGGAGTCGCAATCACTTACTCTTCATTGAAACATGTTCATAATAATACTCATTTTGGATCAAAACATGACAACATCTCAATATCGGAAAGTAGATGTTAAAAGTGTAATGATAGAACTCGTGATTGCTTGAGGACAAGAAATCTTGAGTGGGGAGGGCTGTCATGTCCCCATACTAAGGCATTTGTTTAAATTAAAGATTTAAACATTATGATAGAGACAGTGTAGTTACCTTCATAAAATATCAATTCAAATGATAGAAATAATTACATATATTATTAATATATATTATTTAATAAATAATATTAAAAGAATATCATTATATGAATATTTTAATATAATTAAAATATAATATAATTATATTATCATATTTATAACAAATATAAATATAAGATGCAATATTATTATATTATATAAAAATGGACAAATATAAGTATTGTCAATTATAAGATATATAATAATAAATAATATATAATATTAATAATAATAAATAATATTTGATATAAATGATATATTAAAACTCTAAAAGGAGGACAACTTTTATATACAAAGAGCGCTTCATTTAATTAAGAACAAAACTTGTCTTGTTTCATACAGTAAAGGAGCAGCGATTCACAATTGGTAATAAAGTTTTAAAAACAAACCTATTTGCTTAATACAGGATTTTATAAAGGAGAGTTTATGATTTATAAAAAGTGGTGATTGTTAAGGAAAGGTGTGTCCATTGTAAAGTGACGCCTCCTTTCGAAAGAATGGAGAGATATGAATAGAAGTTATAAAAGGAGTCATTCGATGGGGGGGAATAGGGTACAGTTCAGTAGCAGCAAATAAAATTAAAGATATAAAATTAAATCAGATCTACAGTAGGGACGATTATGATTAACTTAGCAAGATCATATAAAAATATATGGACAACAAATAAGAAGCCTATCTCACCATTGAACCATTAGATAAGACGAGAGATTAATATTCTTCTACATATATACTAGCATCTCAAATATCATTTGAAGGAATATTATGATGTCATCAACAAGCATCATATTTACAGCCAAGGAAAAGAGAGCCACCATAAAAAATTCAGGTAAGTATAATTAATATGTTTATTCCTATACTAGTTAAATGTAAGTATGTGTATTTCAATTGCCTAAGTTTATATCTAGTATAAAGATATTGTTATGGATGGAATGTGAATAGGAATAAGAAAATTCTAGCATAGAATAAGAATGTTATAAGGTAAATTTACATATCATAAAATAAATGATCATTATTGAATAAGAATGTGATCATAAAGATGGCATACGATGCAAGATATGATGCATGTTAGTGTTAATAAAAAAAGGTAGTAAAAATGCCTTAACAAGAGTAATATTAAACCATGAAAGGAATGGACATTCTCTCAATAATGATATAATGTTAATAAATATATGAAAAGATATATTATTATAGAATCATGTTAGCAAATAGAATAATAGAATTAATTCATTAACTCTATCTGAGAGGGTGATGCATGGGAATGTTCAATTAGCCAACATGGGTGTGTTTTGTCCCTTGTCTCAGTTGGTACAAAAGGTACCCCTTGGACAAGTGGAAGTGGCCCTTGTCTCAGTAGGTATGAAAGGTACCCCTTGGACAAGCGGATATGGCCCTTGTCTCAGTTGGTACAAAAGGTACCCCTTGGACAAGTGGAAGTGGCCCTTGTCTCAGTTGGTACAAAAGGTACCCCTTGGACAAGTGGAAGTGGCCCTTGTCTTAGTAGGTACAAAAGGTACCCCTTGGACAAGCAGATATGGCCCTTGTCTCAGTTGGTACAAAAGGTACCCCTTGGACAAGTGGAAGTGGCCCTTGTCTCAGTAGGTGCAATGGCACCCCTTGGACAAGTGGATTTGGCCTTTGGCTAAAGTAGGTGAGTTATTCACCCCTCGAGCCAAAGGATTGTAATCATTGGCCTTTGGCTAAAGTTGGTGAGTTATTCACCCCTCGAGCCAAAGGATTATCATAATTGGCCTTTGACTAAAGTTGGTGAGTATTCACCCCTCGAGTCAAAGGATGGAAATAATGGACCCATGATAATTGGCATATGGCATCCTATCACATCCACTCACATGGAATTAATGATTTGATTAATGCATAGATCCACATATAATGGATAATGATGGAAAGTGTGAAAAGCATATTGATGTTGAACATAAGAGTATAACCCTATAAGGGCAATGTGATTATGTAATTTGAATATTTCTTGTATATATTATTATAAGTGCGAATCCAAAGATAGACTAGTGTACTAATGTTCTCTTTTTGTGAGTTGAAATTGTGTGCAAGGTTGAGAAAATTTGGCTTACGAGAAGGGGACATTACAGTCTTCTTGTAAATCAAGATATCATCGAAGAAAACCAATAGGTACTTCCTCAACTGTTTGTTAAAAACATGATTCATGCAGGACTGGAAAGTGGTTGGTGCATTTGTCAATCCAAACGACATCACCATAAATTCATAATGTCCGTAATGGCATCTGAATGTTGTCTTTGGAATGTCTTCTTAACGAAAACAAATTTGATGGTAACCAGATCTGAGATCTATCTTTGAGAAATAGATTGCCCCATGCAACTCATCTAGTAGTTCATCAATCCTAGGTATTGGATACCTATTCTTGATGGTCTTCTTGTTCAATGCGCGATAGTCAATACACATCCGCATTGTTCCATCCTTCTTTACTAGCACCACAGATGATGCAAATGGACTTGATGATGGTCTTACGAGCCCCATCCCAATCAATTCTTTGATCGTCTTCTCAATTTCAATCTTGAAATGTCTTGGATGCCGATAAGGTGCAATGTTGACGGGATTCGTCCCATCCTCCAATTCAATGACATGCTCAAAACCACTATTAGGAGGTATGCCTAGAGGTATATCCCAAAACACCTTACCATGCTTATCCAACATTGCCTGGATATCCGCAAGATAAAGTTCTTCAGCAGAGAGAATCTGGTTGTCCTTGATGCAAACTTGTGCTGCCCACTCAATGTCATTATGCCTGAACAATGCTTCCATGCATTTAGCCGAGACAACTCTGGGGTTTCCATCAGACACTGACTTCAGTTTGATCTTCCTTCCCTCATGCATGAACTCCAATTCCATCTTCTGAAAGTCCTGGACTATTCTTCCAAGTGAATGTAACCATTGTACTCCAAGCACCACGTCAATATGCCCAAGTGCAACTACATAGAAATCATCCTGAAAAGAATAATCACCCATTTGAATTTGCAACTGGGTCACCCTTCTGGTACAACTCATCAGGAAACCATCAGCAAATGCTATTTGAAACCCTTCGAAGTCTTCAACTGTTAGACCCCACCTTGCTACCAAACCTTCATCTATGAAGTTGTGAGTAGCACCACTGTCAATTAGACAGGTGACTCTCTGACCCTTCACAACTCCTCTTATGCGGAAGGCATGATATTTAGGTACTCCTTAAATAGTTGCTAATGTTATTTTGTCAATAGTCCCTTCCGTGACAACATTAAGAGTTGGTTGTTCATGTACTTCCTCTTCGACTCTTCTTCACTCAATGACTCCTCTTCACTTCCATCATCAGATACAACTTCAATCAAATGAGATTTACCTTTACCAAGGCACTTGTGTCCTAGTTCCCAAGGTTGCTTACAAGAAAAGCAGAGTTTCTTCCTTCTCAGCTCGTCTCTTTCCGCTGCAGATGTACCTTGAGTCATCCTTTGAGGAAATGAGGGTTTCCTTTGAGTAGAGCTAATGCCTTTATAGAACTTCCTCTTAGGCTGGTATACAAGAGTAGTACCAAGATCAAGAGCAAAGTCAATTGCTTCTTCCAAGTTGGCAGGCCGTTGTACTTTCACCAATGGCTTAATCTGACTATTCAATCCCTCAATGAACAACATAGTGATTCTTTGGTCAGTCATGTTAGGTACCATCACTGCTATCTTCTGAAACTCATTTACATACTACACAACCCTTCCTTCTTGCTTGAGTTGGGCTAGTTCGTGATAGTACACCTCAGTGTCTTTTCTATCAAACCTTTGAATCAACTTGGTTACAAACTCATCATAGGAACTTATCCTATCATGATGTTGAGAGATTAGGCCATGATGCCACCATTCATAAGCCAATCCTTCAAGATGCATGGTACTAAAATGAATCGCCTTCTTTTCTGTCAAAGGCTTAATAGAAAGGTATGTATCCAGCTTGTTTACCCAAGCTCTAGCACTGAGCTTACCACTTCCATCAAAGGTAGGAATGGGAACTCGATTCAAGGCTTCTTTATACTCCTTTGTATCATCATCCCTTCTAGGACGATAGCCTCTATTTCTACCACGTCTGTCCCTATCTTCCCTCTTCTGTCGGCAATATTCATTGAAAGACATCATATCCCGAACACGATCTGGTAGTCTAGCATAGAGATCTACAAAGAGTGCTACTTCATCTTCAAAGTTATTCTGCTCTCCTTCATCAAACTCTGCATCAACTGCATTGTCTTGTTCAGGTGGTGGTGGAAGGAAAGTAGGTCTTAAAGGCCTATCCACTATTGGAGTTCGTATGTGAACTCCTCTGCCTATAGCACTAGTAGCATCATCAACATATCTTTCTTGTCTCTCAAGTCTAGCTGCATCTCTATGACCTTGTCCAACGATTTCACCTTGATTCATGTTTTGAAGGGATTGTAAGACTTGTTGCAATATTTGAGCTGTTTGTTGTTGTCCAACGGCAATGTTTCTAAACATCTCCCTTGCTTCACGTTCACCATCAGCAGGTGGACTTCTACTTCTTCTCTCATCAACCATGTTAGCTGGAACTTCTATATGATGTTGCTGTTGTTGTTCTAGCCTAGCTCTTTTTGTATAATGCCGGTGTGGACCTACTTCAGGTGGCTGCATAACCCAAAGGCTGGCAGGATCCAGGCTCTGATACCACTGTAAGATACCCAACTAGTACAAACTAAAATTTTCCTTAGACAGATTTATTTGCACTTAACTCATCAACTACTCAACAAACTTAATGATATACATCAAAGATAACAACTTGTATGAATCAACCTTGAAGCTGGGTACTTGTATTATTACTTGATTCATCTTATTGCAAATGTCTTATTACAATGGATAATGCCTTCAATGGCAATGAACATACAAACTTATTCAACTGATTACAAGAAAGGCCTTGAAGCCTTGATGTTTACAATGATTCCACAATTGATCAACTCTATTGAGCACAATGATGTCAACTATGTGTTAACACCTCACAACTTGATAAGGGAGCATCACCTTATCACTGTTGAGGAAGCATCACCCCAACTACTTGAAACTCGCAAGCCTCAAGACAAGCATTAAGCTTCACAGAGAGAAATTCGCCAAAATATTAGCTATCAAATGAATGAGAGAGCTCCTCCTTTTATAGACCTTCCAAGGCAATTAAGGCACGTTTTTCAATGCATAAAGAGGAACCAAGGCACGTTTCCCAAGAGCATATTCCAATGGCATATTCCATTTGATGACTCCCTCTGAGGTGGCAACCCTATCCAATGAACTAGAACGGATCCCAATGTTACCATTTGGACCAATAGGAGATCAGAGACTCAAGGCGCCAAAATGATGTCATAGTTGCAAGTCTCTCAAGGCTAGGTGCCAAATTGAGATAGTCACTACATGAAATTGCGCCTTACTATTGCTAGGCACCAATTGAGGTTGCAGGAGCATGAATAGGTGCTTAGTGAAGTTTCATAGCTCTAACAACATTCGGTGAAGAAACAAGATTAATCGCCCAAATGAAGTCTTTGGAGTCTTAGGCGCCATCTGGAGGTTGGAAAGAGGAAGATTTGCGCCTATCTTACTTAGGCGCACTTTTGAGGTGATTGAGACCAAGAAGTGCGCCTTCATCACCTTGGCTTATTTCTTGATAACTTAATGACTTAGATAATGGAGAATGGTCTCCTTCTTCATGATGCAAGTTGATAGATCCCTAGGCGCCATTTCAAATGTCCGGAATGATCATCAAACCAAGGCGCTTATTTGAGTCTTTGGCAAATGAAAAAGATGCCTTACTTGTCTAGGCACATTTTGAGAGTGAGACAGGCAGTTAAGTGCACCTAGCTAGTTCTGGAGTCTCCTACCCTTCTTCTATCAGATCATCTTCAGTGCTATAAGCCATTTGAGAGATTTTACATCCAAGGCGCCAAAATGGAAGTGTTTCAACAAAATGTGCACCTTACATAGCTTTCAATCCTAGGCGTGAGAATTGAGGAGTTTTGACCAAAGCATGCGCCTAAGCTAGTAGTTTCCCTCTTCAACTTTGATTGTTCATCCAAAAGACTTCTCTTAACTTCAAAGCTTTCAATCCATCAATCATCCATGCTAGGCGCTCAAATGGAGGATTCTTGGCCCAAAATGCGCCTAGGTATCAGGACATCAATACTTGGCAATCCCAACGTTCTACTTGATCTCCTTGAGAATGAAGTTCACTTGAAGAAGTTCCTTACTCATTGAATAGTCCTAACAACCAATCTCAGGTCAAGGCACTCATTTTGAAGTGTTTGAACTTGGATGGGCGCCTCATGAAGGTTAGGTGCACTCTGGGAATTGTGAGAACAAGAAAGTGCGCCTAGCTTAATTAGGCTCTTTCAATGACCTCAAACACATGTTTGGTGAATGATCAAGTACAAGTGATGTTCAACTGGTTAATAGATGACTTTATCTTCTTGGTTCTTGCCTTCAAAGTCCAAGGCGCTCATTTGGTGAGTTCAACATGACATTGGCTCCCAAGCATGAAAGCTTCATTATACCTACTCATGTTCATCTTTGATCTAGGCGCTTGGTTGGAGGAACCCATTCAGGTGGAGCGCCTTCTATTGAAACCTCAACTTGAATGCCATAAGTGACTCTAGAAGCTAGGCGCTACTTTGAGGTGGCAGAGACTAGAAAGTGCACCTAACCCTCCTTAGCAACTTCTAGCCTTTAAATCCTTAGTTCAATGTGTTGACAAGTTCCAATGTTGTTATACTTAACTTATTGCACTCCCAACCTTGATAGAGGATCCCAAAATGCTTAGGTGCTCAATTAGGAAATCTGATGTGAAATTGGCGCCTAGACTCCAAGAGTCAACTTCCTGCTTACTTGGCTTTCAGACTTAGCCAAATTTTCAAGTTTCTGACTTTGTTCCTGCAAAACAATAAGGTTGAGTTAGTCAAAAACCAATTCATTCCCTCATCATTTAGAATTAGCCTCCGGGAATGAGGAATAGGCTAATCCATTCTTCACTTGGTGATCAAGCCAGAAACGGGGACATGACAAAAGCCTTTGAATAGCTCCCAAATCTAAGCTGTACGGACCCCTTTGTTGCCGTACATCAGAAAGGTACATGAGTATTAGGAAAAATAAACCGCTGCATATTGGAACTGTCCAAGTCACTAAAAAGTGATGCCTAGACCAAAGAAAAAGTTTGCAACAGGTTTGGTGAGGAGATTTGGGGTATTAGTGAAGTTATGAGCAAATTGGAAAGATTTCTGGGTGCAGCCATGACCGTACCAGCAAGGTACAGGTCTGTCCTTTGAGCTGGGCAGTGTCTTATACTTTCTGAATGTTGCATTGGATCAGCCAATAGCATATGTTCAGTTCGTTCCTACTACTAGATGATTGGAGTATCTGGCAAATCATACATGATCTATTCGTCAGCTGGAAAGTAATATATTGTTTAAAGTCTACCTCTAGCTTCTACAACATCACTGCTTCAATATTCTTGATTTACAAAGACATTAGTAGCAGCAGTCCAGAGAATCTGCAGTCAACTTTCATCCCAGATCCTCGTTGCAACAGCTACAGCAGTGCATATTTGCATGACAGCAGCATAGGATCTTTGTGGGTTGTTTTAATACCCCAGCTGTTGTAATTCTGAGTTTGTAACAGAAAGCATAATAATGAAAGATCAATACACAATGCTGGAGATTGAGGTAAGAACTTTTATTATTGGTTATTTCTTATACATGCAAAGTGTTTGTTAAATTGCTCATGATATTGCTATGCATTGTTGGGTTTCTGTTTGAACCAATATTGTTACAAATTGCATTTGAAATGATCCTATATCAAAATATATTGAAAGCACATTGAAAAAACATTTAAATGCAAAGTGTTTGACGAAATGTCAAACTATTAGAAAGCAGAAATTCAGGGCAAACTAGGGTGTCCATTACATTCAAGTCTTGAATCATTCCTATGATCCGTGTAGCTCAATATTTTTGTCATAGATGTCAAGGTGTCTGAATCCTTCCTTATGGTTAATAGTGCCATGGTGCCATTTGTAGCCTTCAATGTTAATTTTGGTGAAGTCCTTAGCCTCTTAAGAAAGTTGTACGGTCACCTAGAACTCCACCCTCATTTCATCTTAGATTATGACTAATTTCTTTGCTCTACAATTTATGAAATTAAACATATATAATTATTTGTTCAATTGGTTCAATTGAGATGATTAAATGATTGTTTATATGCTATTTTAATTTATTAGTGACATGTTACTATGTTCCAATCTATTAGTAATTGTTTTGAGAATAAATATATTTGATTAATCTCCTAACTAATTATTATTGAAAACCGCTCTTGGATAGAGTTTAATTATCTAAGTCTAAGATTGTTAAGATAAGATTCTTGCATGTTATGAGCGACTGGTACTATGAATTGGTATGAACATACACAAGGTAATTCTAGTTAATAATAAAATAAGATTTTATCAAAATGGGAAGTAAATATTGTTTGAATGATAAAATTTAAATTAGAAATGGTCTATCATTTAATATACTCAGAAAACTTTGTTGGAGTACACTGAGAGGGGGGGGGGTGTGAATTAGTGTTGTAGATAAAAACAATTCAATTGACTTCTTATCAAAAGCTTGAAAAATAGCCGATGAATGCAAGAAACCAAACACTGTACAATAAAGGGCAAGATATTCAAGTATGAAGAACAAATGTACCATGCATCAAATGAGACTATAACACAAAGATTTCAAGAGTGGAAAACCCTCATGGGGTAGAAAAACCACTCATTAAATGCCTCATTGGCTACAAAAGAATGTCTCACTGACAAGTAGATTGCCTCACTGGCTATTTGATTGTCTCACTGACAGATAGATTGCCTCACTGGCTAATACAAGTGTATATAAAAGAACAAATCAGTTCAGGGGGTTACCTTGATTCATTATAACACATCACCCTTCAAGTCCTTATTTCAATACAACCTCATTTTTCCTTACTGCAACACATGTCAGTCTTCTTTGAAAACAATCTCAAACTCTTATATCTTCCTCCAATCAACACATAACCCTCACACATACAATGATAGTGTAAACATCAATCAAAAACTCTGTAAAGCCATATAAACAATGATCATATGCGTACAGTACCACACACTCCTTATCATGTATTCTGATACTTCTTGCAAACTGAATTCTCCTATGCTTGCAGGTCATTCTCCTTTTTCTGACAGCAGGATCTAAGATAAACTGTGAATCTTGCAGACTCTATTTTGTTCATCCATATTCTTTGTCTTCAAACAGCATCTGCTCACTCAACATACTGTACACAAAGCTCTCTGCATAGACTGCACATAGATGAATAGGTATAGCTCTGTAGAACTCATGTCACCATCTAGCCTCACACCCTCCATATTTTCAACTATTGCCTTCAATGCATACTTCATATAACTCTGTTATTGTAATGTTCCATTTTTTACGCATTGATTATTGTGAGCATTTTGGCTTGTCCTTAGTCTCTTAGTAGCTATCCGGCTTTGTTGGGAGAACTCCAATGTTCTTGGAGTGGCCACAGATCAGTTTTACATAGCAATTGGTTCTGGCTTTGAGCTCAGATGGTGTTCAGGATCGCAGTGAGGCTTTCTGATGTTTGATCGAGTTCCCGGTTTGCTCTCTAAGATTCTTGGAGAGGCCGTCTATTTTTAGAAAGTCTCAGTTGATTTAATGAGTTAAACAATTAATTATTGCACTTAAGTTAAAAAGGTTGGGAAATGTTCATTTAACACTTAAGTGTTATAGCTCGTTGGAAAGGGGATGAAAAGCTCTAAATCATGGATGCATCATATTGAGGCCTTGTGAATCAAATATTTCCTTTATTTTGATAAAGGGGTCTTTTGAGCTAAAGGGAGCTTTTAATTAGAAAGGTGACTTTAAGTTGTGCACACATAATGAATTATTTTTTATACTTTTGAGGAGAAATATAAAGGGATAGAGGAAATAATATTTTATTTCCCTCAAAAAGTTATAAAAGGAGGAGATGGGCTCATTGTTGGGCATGCTTTGGATTTGTATTGTTATTCTGCCGGATTGAACCTAAGTGTTCTTCCATTTTTCTCTTGAGGACGAAAACCCTCTTGTAGAAATTCTTCTTGAGGACGAAAACCCTCTTGGAGTTGATCGGTTTCAGTTGTGAGAGATTCACCCTAGCTGAAATTGGTGTGGTTTCATGCAGGAATCACCTTTGTGTTGAAGCCGGATATTGGAGCAAGCTCATTCAGAGTTTGCCTTTGTGCTTTCATGGAGTTTTGGATTATTCTAATTTGATATTGATCATTGAGCTTTGATTGTATCTTGTTGTGTTGGACATTCTAATGAATATATTGGAGTTCTGATTATTTCTTCTTCCTGGACGTACCTTGTTGTTGGGTCGATTGATATTTGGAATTAATGCTAATATGTATGTCGCCAGAATTGTTTGGGTTTTTATTGTTATGTGCAGACGCCTATTATCAGTGATTGTATGAGGAGTTTGGTGTTGTATTAATCTTTCATTTTGCATGCCGTACCCTCCAAGTGCCGTACTTATACCTAAGGAGGATGAATTATTTCTGAATTGTTTGATGGTAGATATGTGGATTATGATAATTGAAGTTTGCTTGTGGTGTGGAGGTGCCTCTATTCCATGTTATGGTGCAGGGAATAGAACTGAAATCTCTAGGTGCTAAGCCTGCCGTAACTTCCTTTGAGCGCCGTACTATAAAAGGATTTTCTATCTTTTCTAAGTATTAGTTTTCAGTGGTGTTGGAAACTGAAATGTCTTCATTATGAGGTTATAAACATTGAAGTTTAGTGGTTGTATGTGCTGGTTTGAGATCTTGTTTGTTGGATTTGTGGGATTCTTTGTGACTGAGCCACCGAACAGCAAAAGAAAGATCTGATTTAATGGTACAGATCTGATCAGCATGAAACATTGCATTAAATCATCTTTGGGCAGAATCCATATTTCTGTGGTGATAATTGCATGGTTATTGACAGTTGAATAGCAGATTGGTGAGATTCTTTGATGTTTATGTGCTTCTATGTGAAGTTGGATATACCCAGACTGTCGGTTAGCACAGAGAGGGTCTGGTTTTGTGTCCCAAAACCGATCAGCAGAGCCTTCAAATGTCTTTCTGATATGGACAGCATAGTAATCAGAGTTTTGAGATACTAATGATTTATGCAGGGTATTCATGTGTCATAAGAACTTATTCATTGCTGATTTGATGCCATCATGAATTATTTCTAAGTTGTTTGTCTTTGATGCATCATTGTAATGTTTTCTTTATGTTGCAAAGACACATAATAACCCCTGGATGGTACAACCGCCAGTGTGGAGCAATTGAACCTTTCTTCTGTATCTACCCACTGAACAAGTGGATGGCTTTGTAAACTTTCTTTCTTGTTCTTTACCCACTGAAGTGGTGAATTCCCACAGCTTGTGGATGCCCGCCGCAGTGGATGAATTATAATTTCATTGTTGCATAATTGCTTTGTATAAGCTAATTACTGTATGCTCTCACCTTGTCCATCCTGGGATCTGGGTGATCAGAAAGTGTGAGGCATTTAGATGGTTTATGCAATTGATGCTAACGTTGTCATATCATTGTATGTCATTTTGAAAATTTTTTGGGGTAGTATCTTATAGTTATATAGTTCTCCTGTGTGAAATCATATCAAAAACTACATATTTCATTCATTCATGTAGATATTGTACTATTGATCACTATGAACCCCGTCTCACCATTTAATCCATCAGACTACTTAAGTTCTCAGTTTTTCTGGCCCTCATATTCAACGCATTACAGTTTTGAGACAATTAGGGCATAGATGAAGAAAAACCAACCGTCAAAATCAATAAAGAATAGTATTCGTTGGAATTCAAAACACATTCAAATCATCACCGTTAGATCTTTCTTTTGCACCCTAATTCCTTTTAATCTGTGCCTTCGATTGTGATTTGAGCGCCCATTTGACTTGTTAAGCCAATGTCTTCAAAAGTCGGCCGGTTGACACAATGTTTTGAAAACCCTTTAGATAGTCACCTTAAGTGACTTAACTCATAATAGCAGGTCAACTTTGTTTTAAAAGAAAAGTGCATGACGGTTGAAGCTTTAGGTTTTAGTTTAGACTTAAAAAGATATTGAGGACTAGCTTTAGGGTTTGTATAGTTTTAGGATTTAAATCCCAATAATTACAAAACCCTAGTCTAAACACAAAGATCTGATCAGACATTTTCACTATAGAATCACCAAGAAACCTTTTGTGACACTGAACAATACAGAGGTCTTTTGACATAGTAGGTACCTTAGAGTTCCTTAGGGTTTTGACATAGAGTCATAGGGTTTCTTAGGTTTAATAAGATTTTGGCATTAGACACTATCAAGTCTTTTGAGAATCAATCAAACACATATGCAGACATCAAACATATGACACCATCACTTTGCATTAATTATAACAACATGCTGATCTGACTTTGACAACTTTTCAAACCTCATTTTGCCAAGAAGTAAGCACATTGTCATCATGAAGTAGACAGCATTGTCTTGGCTTGAGTTATCAGGACATGAACATCATTAAGTCAAGGCATGAGCATCATAATACCAAACATTGCCTTAATCAACTGAGGGCCTCCTAAGCAAAGCATAAGAGATATGAACCAAACCAATACCACCTGAGATCTTCTTTGAGGTCTTCCTGAACAACATTGAACAACAACATTTGATGATCAACTTCCACCAATATGAACACAAAGAGTAGAGTAATAACATGAACAACATCCTGATACATGATCCAATCAACACCTCAAACCTTTGACATCAATGAACATGAAGACACTGCCCACATCTTGAAGCATTGTGCCTTTGACAACCACCTATTCCATGAAGCATGTTTGCATGACAAAACAAGGTGATTGTATCATGAAGCATGACTGCATAACAAACACAATCAAACCATCAAGACACTTTGACATCAATGACAAACACTCTACAAATTCTTGATAGAAGGAATATCTATTAAATTGAAGTAACATTTATTTGGCTAAACATGAATTCTATTTTCAACTTTATGATAAATGTTTTCTTTACATCGTTATTTCGGAAAATATGAACTTGTTGTCTAGTGAAACGATTGGAATTAATGGTTAATGTTTATGATGTTATCTCATCATTAGTTTTAGAACAACAATGAGAGAGTAGTTAAATACTCTTAATTGTTTTGTAAGTTTAGTTATTCGAGAAGCTTTTTTAAGCAAAAATAGATTGTTTTGATAATTGAGAATCATTAGTTGATAGTATATGTGAGACTGAATATTTTGGACCAATAAGGTCAAATTTTGTGTAATGTCCCCTTTCTAGTGGAAACACTTAAACCTGAATTTGCATTCAAAGTGATTCTCAAAGAGACATTAGAAACATTAGAGATCAATAAATTTCAATGATAATACTTAAAAAATCAAAGATAATATAAATATTTCATTCTTGACAAAAGATTATTCATTTCCTTCTTGTCATTCACTATTGATGACTATTCTATAATATATTCCATAAGCACATTAGGAAGTGTTGATGTTTGTTTTTAGACAAGTCAACAATAGAGTGAAATACAGAGTATCTAACCCTCTCTTGAGCAAAACCTCTCGAATGCTAAACAAAGTGATCAAACAAGATGACTCCAAGGTTCCTTTTTATGATTTTATGAGGGATAGCTCAGTGACTTTGTATGATTCTGCTGGTAATCACAAAGGGACTTACATTAGACTCTTCTTCTTTTAGTCAGCTTATTTCTTCTTTCAGTGCGGATGATGTATATACAAGGTCTCAATGATAAAGAAATGAAAAAGATAAAGGTTAAAGGAACTAATCTAAGGTCAATGGGGCAATGATGATGTATAAATAGACAAACTCCTTGATAAACCTAACTTCACTTCGCCAAGGGTGCCTACAACTACATGAAGTTGGTGCAATCTCCTAAGGTTACGCGAATGGTTTTCAAATTATGAAGGCTCATATAAGCACCCATCGAATGGTGTAGCTCAAACAAGCATCCACAATCGAACTTAAGCAAATAATAAAGTTCAGACTAGCTTTACAAAACACTTCATCAGCGATGAATGTCAAAAGCATGAGCTAGGAGTTGATCAAATATTCAGTACAACATACATTACATCAAAGAGCTTCTAATCTACTTTTAATCTACTTTGAAACATCTCTCCACTTCATTAAGATACAAGAAATCATGTTACTCCACAAGACAACACTTAACACCAAACAATGCTCCAATGTCTTTGCATTAATTTTGAGAAATATTTACAAATTCAAGTCCTCTCAGAAAATTTCGAGAGTCTCTCCTATTCTACTCCTACTAAACTATAATATCTGATCTACTCTTTAATCTCTATTCTACTGATTTTACAAATGAGGCAACAAGGCCTTTATATAGTGTCCAGGATTACAATGAATGGCTTAGATCAATTCGATAGCCAAGGGCTCAGATCATGCCACCTCAATAGGTAGTTACAACAACTTTCTATTTTTAGTACAAAAGAGAGGCAATGAAAGGACATTTTCCAATGTGATAAGGATAAGATGAAATTATTTAAAGCATCTTCCACATAGGCGTCCCTTTGGCTTCTTTTATTAAATAATACATTGAATGCAGTTAAAATAATGCGGTTGATTATGATTGGATGATGATAGGTACTCGCCACATAGGTGCCATCTCAGCATATTCCCAAATTATATCCTCTTGTATGTGATGTCTTCAATGTGATTGCTCTTGATCTTGTATGTTTGGGAAATGGAGGTATCTTGTTGATCTTGCCTTGATCTTGCTTTGTAAATTGGATGTATGATAGATGTTGCTTCACTTGCATGACTTCATGATATTTCTTCTTCTTGTAGGATACAGGATGATCTTCTTTGGATGATCCTTCACGAAGGGTAATGTATATGATGATGCTGCCTTCTTCATGTAAGAGTAGATGATGATGATACTTGATTCATGATTAAAAGTAGGATCTCTCTTGGACTTGAAGATTCAGGAGGAACTTGAAGCTTGGATGGATGAATGCCTTGGAATATTTGATGATGGAGCATATGAAACTGGATGTGGGCCCCTTGGAATGATGCTTCCTCTACAACTTGAAGGTGATTCAAGCACTTGCTCTTAATGATCATGATGTAGTTGATGAAATACTTCCTTGAAGATGATCTTGAAGCTCGAAGGAACTTGAAGTAGAGTGGATGCCTTTGGAAGTCTTGATGAAGATGATGTCTTATCCAATCCTAACAGCTTACTGACTCCTTTGATAATCCCTCAGCTCCATCTTCACTCCTACAACATAAACAAAGTAGCAACATTAATTCTTTTGATAAATACTTGATTTCATAACATATAAGAATCATTACATGCATCTTATAACCTAAGCGCATTGGATAAGCATTTCAGCCTTCACTTAAATTTCACAAGAGTTACACCTAAACAGTCAAAACATACTTATTCAATCTTGGCGCAGCAGATTAGAAACTAAGATCTTCTTAATGTTTCATGAAATCTGAACTTTGATACTTGTATTCCACCTCACCTATCTTGGCGCAGTGGATTAAGGAATTAAGTTCTTATAATATATCAGAATTTGAGTTTACAACCTCTTTTAAAGGTAGCGCAGCAGATAAGGATCTTTGAGTGTTCTTTAATTCACATAAAGTTACATTCTAATAAACAAAAGAACAACCCCCATCTTGAGCGCATTGGACTGAGGTATTGAGTTCTTCTTGTAAAATGAGTTTCTTAGATCTTGGCGCATTTGATAAGGATTTCAAATTCTTCTTATAACTCATTTTACCTTTCAGCGCATTAGATCAGGAGTTTGGAATCCCCTTTGATTGGCGCACTAGTTCAAGGTTTTAAAATCTTCTTGATAGACTTTCAAACACCTAGCAAGCTCCCTCTACATGTGGCGCATTAGATGGACATCTTGAAATCCTCCTCTATCATCTCCCCCTTTTGGCGCATTGGATCAGGATTTCAAGTTCTTCCTGAAATATATGTCTTGGATCAAACTTTTACATCCTCTAAGGGCTGGCACATTGGTTGAGACTTTCGATATCTCCTTGAGTTCTTTTTACCCTTCAGCGCATTAAATCAGGAATTTGATTCCTCTTGAAAGTCCTCTTACACTTTTCCTTCCCATGTGGCGCACTTGATAAAGAATTTGAATCCTCTAAAGATCAGCACCTCAAATTGGAGTTTAAGATGTTCCCTATTGTAAATCCATCTTTAGACAATCTCTCCTAACATGGCGAAGTAGATGGAGGGTTTGGGATCCTCTTCTTTAGTTGGCGCATGGGATAAGAGATTTGAAATCCTCTTCTTCTTCTATCCTTGGCGCATGGGATTAGGCGCAAAAGATCATCAACTTGAGATCTTCTTGAAAGCGGCGCAGTTTATCAAGATTTTGCACCACCTTTGTCTTTTGTCGCACTAGATGGGAAATTTGCGCCCTCTCAGTACTTAGTTGTTTTTTCAGGGTCCTTGAGGTATACTTTAAATATTTTTCAATATACCTTTCAGGATGTTTGAGATAGGTCTCGAATCCACCGGATTTAACATGTAGAATCTAGAATTTGGAGGATCCACCAGATTTTAGACTTAGTTAATTTTTTAGGATTTCAGGATTTCAGGGTACCAGACTTAGTCATTTTCAGGATCTCAAACATACATCAGGATTGGTCTCAATATTCATTATTTAGATGGAATTTGATCAAGACTCTTCATTACTCCAAGTTCATGTTCCAGATGAGACCTCCAGTTATAAAGCAAAACCTTCTAGGAGAGACTTATTGTCGGATTGGCAGAGGAAACGAACCTAAGCCATCATCCAAACTTCATGCAAAGCATCAGAGCTCAAAAAAAGGGGGTCCCCATTTGCAATGGGGCGATGTGTGATTTGGTCACAACAGGAAGAATATTAAACATATTTCAAAATCCATATCTTCCCCTCCTATTCTTCATCAAGGAATTGGGTTTTACATGACTAGGGCATATGGAAACCATCCCTGGACCCAGCTTCGAGAAACTTAGTCCCCAACCCTTGGGGTTTATACACGGAGTCTTGGATCCAGCCTCGGGAACTATGTCCCATCCATTGGGATCAATATGAGATCTCTGGACCCAGCATCCGGAACTATATCCCAGCCATTGGGGTCTATACAGCGGATGGAATTACTTCGCCTTTCCCTACATTACCTATCATTCCTTTAAGGATGAAGCAATAGGGGCTACGAAAATATGATCTTTATTTCAATATTCCCTTGTACTCTAGATGGAATTCTATTATACCATTATCATCATAATGCATGAATTAAAGACAGTCTTATTGCAAATTGAAGTACCGTTACATGGTATCCTTGTTTTTATACCATTGTTCCTCATTGTTAGATATTAAATATACATTGATGAGATGTTTCCTTATAATTCGTAATAGATTCACATAGATTCATATTAATTATGAATTGATATTAATATTATAATTCTTAAAAATTGAATATTTATTAAAATGTGCTTACCTGCTACCTTGAACATAATCTGCAGATACCTTTGTCTGTTGTAGATATTTATTGTCTTTATCAATTTCCTTATCTTCTATTTTGATTGCTTTCCATTCGATGCCTTTATCTTCTATTTAGACTTGCTTCCCCATTCCTAAATGATCTATTTATCCTTCATATCAAGTCTGCCTTATATATATTTAATTCATATTTCTTGTCTAGGTTGTCTCAATAGTATTTATTTGTATTTGTTTCTCTGCACTAAATCTGCTTAGATATTCATTGTATTTCCTCTTCATTATTCCTTTTCCGCTCCTGTTTGAATGAATAAAGGATCTGATTCCTGCATCCTTGACCAATGCTCACGTCCTCTTCTTATATCTTTGAAGAATTGCATCTTATGATGAGTCGTATCATTTCATGGTCCATCGCTGTCTTTAGTAACTATTATTTTAATTGTCATCAACGCTCCTTAATCGTTGTTTGCTTCATTCATATTATTACTAGTCATGTCTTTATGTGTGGTACGTAAGCACTTACTTGTCTTATGCTGAATTTGTATTGCTTTTAAAGGATAATGAATCAATGCTTGACAATGACTTTTCTTTTAAGTCTTTTACATTACACTCTTTATTCCAAAAGTCTTAGTTTATAAAGTATAATTTATATTTATGTTTATAATATATGTATTATTATATATTATATATTATATATTTTATATTTATATTTATATACATTATATATTATATATTATACTTATATTTATATTCATATATTATATATTATATTTAATAGTATATTATATTATTATTATTATTACAATATTTAAATTGATAATAATAATATATTTAATTATTTAAATAAATAACTTGATTTAGAATATATAATATTTAATTTATTTAATATATTATTTAATGTAAATATATTCAGCTTACAATGTTTGATATGGATATTAATGTCATTCATATCTTAAATTTGAATGAATCGATTCAATTATAAATTAGTGATATAGGGACATGACATTTTGTTACACTTCTTGTTGTATGCTCTCGCCTCGCCTTCAAGGATCTTGGGGATCATAAAACAGTAAGTGTTCTTCCAAAACTAAACTATCACAACGTTTGGTGATGAAACGGTGCCTCTAGTTCACGTTTACAGGTCATGCTGTCGTGTTTGAACTACTACACTTGTGGCCTAATAGAGCTACTATAACGGCATCTGTGGCATCAACCCTTTAAATCGCCGAGGAGTTATAAAGAAAAACCAAACTGTTAAGTCCAAGCGAACGGAAAATCTTCCTTGGACATGCAAACGTTAGGTGAACTTTATTAGTACATAAAAATAAGACTTAAACATCAAACACCCCTCAGAGGTGTTTGTTTTCTATTTTACCGATTTCGTCCCTATTTCACCTGAGTGGGTGGCAACCGACGAAGAACTGTCTGGGAAAACTAGACCCTAGAAAGGGATGTGTAACCGCTCGTACAGTTACATAAACATAGAACAACCAGAACTACATATCGCTCATAACGAATCCTTGTGTACCTTGATCCCGTGGATATAGGGTATGTAAGCAGTCTGGGAAACGAAGGATGTTTCCAGTACTCAGGTACCGGGATTATGTAAGGATTAAAAACTTACCATGTTAATATAAAATTGTTATTAATAAAATTGTATCACTTATATTATTTGGTAATAAAAAAATGAATTTTCCTTCTGCATTAAGTACTATTTTGGAATAAGAATCAGGAGGGTACTTACATCTCTCCACCCTTTCTCTTTGCTTTGCCAACATGGGTTGATTTTAAAGGTAATTTCATTACCATATTTATAGTTAGGGGACAAGTATATTCTCTAATCCAACAGCTGTGTGCTATCTTCCTATTTAATGCAACTGAGAGCTTCTAATTTGATGCAAAAGCATTCCTGGATAAAAAAGTGTGCCAACATTTTGGGTCACAACTTGATGATATGTTTTGCATTCACACCTCTTTTTCTATGTTTTTAGATTTCCCAACCCTCCTGCATTTCTTGGGCAGGAATTTTTTTATTGGTCTCAAAGGTATTTCGCATCTCCCCAAGGTAAGGTCACACCCTTCCACAACTGAATTTGTGTTTATGCAGTGTTCAGTTTGCACCTTGCAGCAGCCTTGCATCCTGACAGCTTGGTAACCCAAGCATAATCCAAGCAAGTTATTCACTTCCTAAGGCAAGTTCACACTTTTTGCATCTGGATTTGTATTTAGGCAGTCTTCAGTTCACACCTTGAGAATAACACGGACAATACCATGTCTGCCTTGAATATCCAAACAAATAATTCCATCCTAAGCATCCTTGGGATGAGTTAACATCTTTAATGGAAAAACTTGAAGAATTTGTTACTTCCAAAGTCAAATTCGCAGTTCACTTATTAAACAACCTTGTAGTCTCTGAATTTTGCATGAACTATGAATCTCACTGGGAATAACACGAAGGCTTCATCGTAACCATAAACTATTGGTCGTGTGTGATCGCGGATCTTGATCAATCTTTCCAGAATTGTAATAATGCATGGATCCAAGCCTAACTAACTGAAGTAGTGCTTAAGTCATTATATGAAAGATTCATAACGGCTGAAGATGCTAGGAAATGTAGAAAGAAGCAGAGGAAAATGACATACCACTGGGTTTGTAGTCACTTCTGAACTGATCTTGAAATGTGTGCATCTGTTTGTTCAAATGGCAATTCATACCCATTATAGCATCATGTATGGATTCTTCATGACGCATTCTTGCAAATAAAATGACAGTCTAGAGAGGAGAAAGCAAGCTGATAAAAAATAGGGGTTGAATAAGAATTGCTTTTGTATTCAAATAAGTCCCATGTAGGCCAAAGTTGGAACATATTCAAGTTGAAATAGAAGTAGAAACTGTGAGTATGTCCTCTTTATAGCTGTCTTCTACACATGTTTGCAAGTTAATGAGATTGAAGATTCTATTAAGTATTCGAATTGTTCACATTGGTATCTGCATATTCTGAAATTAGTTTTGTAGACGATACTTGCTCGCGTGACTTGTAGCCATACCATCATAATTATTTTTTGTTATTAAAGAAATTTATTTTATATGCAACTATGATCATGAAGGAACCTCTATACTTGATGGTAACTTCAAGTGTAAATACCAATTGCACAGTTATTTAAAGGTTGAAAGAGTATTACCAGATTAAGTGTGTTGGTATCCATACGAAATTCACTGTTCATACTTACCTTTTCCCCATTTGTCATCATGATCAATCATCAATATGTGTTAATCCAATTCAACTTGTGTTTTCCCAGTCAGCTTGCAAGCTCATTTGTGTCAAAGTTTTGCTCTTCAAACTAACAACCGTTGCAGGTTGATAAAGATGCAGCTGTTCTGAAATGAAATAATGATGAAAATCAGAAGCTCTAAGAGGCAACGACCAGTGGCAGACAAGGGCAATCATGGGGCAAAAACAAGAGTATATTAGCTGGTGAAAATGACAAGCATAACTAAAAGCTCCGCCTTGTTATGGATGCGCAAGATTTCCATTCAACACATTGTAAAAGTGGTGACGTGGTGACCAAGTTTTTCCTAAAATCCCGCCCAGCACACATCCATAAAGAAGGCATGCATATGAAGGTGTTAACTTGGCATTTCTGCCCAAAGAAAAAAAGTGGCAACTTTGCTGGCAATTTCTGCTCAATTCTCTGCTTGGCAATGAAAAAAGAAAGCTGGGCACACGGTAGTGTTGGCTAAACCATTTCAGAACTCCACCAAACTCATAAAACTTGGCATAAGTCACTCAAACTTCTGCTTTGCTTGAAGTGAAGGCAGTCTCCGCTCAAATCTCCAACTCAGGTTTTAAGATGGCAATATGACATGTTTTCTCAGCTCAGTGCACTATAATCATGGCTCAACCCAACATATTTTCCACCTACAAGATGAAAAGTGGGCTTAAATAAAAGTGGAATACACCCAACCCAGCCTAACCATTAATTATTTCCGCCAAGTCTTAGAGAAGGTGGCAAAAACAGTCATGAGCACCACCTGCCTTAGAAGTGATCAAGAAATGTTTGAGGCATGCATATGGGATAGTTTTGCCACAAACAAGATCCACCCAATGCATTAAACCATGGCATAAGTGAAGAAAGTACCCACCAAGGATGGTGTTGCCACTAATAAGTTCCACCAATCATTATAAAATGTGGTTGAAATGTCATGAGCATGTGCCTGGGCTATAATGGCCATTTTAAAGTTGTCGAGTCATAAGGAAAAGTGGTTGAAATCATGTAAATGTCCACCCAACTGGCAGATTGGCTAAAGTGATGCACTATTCCACCTAAAAGACCAAAAAGTGGTGACATTATAGACTTTCTCCGCCCAAACCTTCAAAAGATGGTAAGCCTGCTGGAGCATGAATCTGGGGTGTCTCAGCCACTAATAAACTCCACCCAGACAAGTTTAAGTGGCAGATTCAGTCTAGAGGCACACTTATGATCTGTTTAGAAAGGTAAAGGAGTGAGCACTCCTAAGCTGTTTATGCCAAGCCTTAAGTGGCCCTAAAGTGTGCCTTACAGGTTGGAGTGCTCAAGGACAGATTTGCATAACACTGGAAAGTGGAAAGTCTATCAGGCGTGCAAGTTTGTTGTGCATGCAAGGTTTGGCTATCGAAGGAGTAGCACCGTGATTTATTTCATCACTGTTGATCAATCCGCAACAGATCAAAGTAGGGTTTCCAGCTTCTTAAAGTAATGATTTTAATCGCCCATAGCAGCAACTTGTCCATTATGTATGATGTCAACTGTTATAACTTTGCAATATCCTTGATTCATGCATGTATCAGCAATTAGACCATCTGAACAGCAGCATCTTCGTCTTTGAAACATCTTATCCTTTGATCAACAAGAAGGAGAAGGGCAGTTTCAGTTAAAAATCTCTGGATTTTTTCAAAGTATTATCAGCTAGGGTTTCAATGTTAGGATATTTCTTGGAAATAAATGTAGAAATCAGCAATATAGCAGACCACTTCGAGGGGGTGACCTCCAATAATAAAAAAAAAAATGTGAATTTAATATTAGAAGATTTATGATGATTTGGGAGAGCCTTCTCTTCCTTATTTATAAGCATAACTATGCAGGGATGCACCCCTTCATCCTAATTAAGAGGAATTAAGGAAGTAACTAAAACTAATAAATGAAGTGTTAGGGTTAAGCATGCCACAAGCACTTAACCTTATTATATTTAGAAAGATAGAATATTAGGAACCTAACATGCCCATCCCCTTTAGAAAAGCATTGTCCTCGATGCTTAGCAACTCTAGATGCTTTTGTATGAATTGTTCATCTTCCTATGTTGCATCTTCAGTTGGTAGATTCATCCACTTAATTAGGAATTCTGAGATAGTGTAATGTCCCCATTTATGGGTTCTCTTGCTTTGTAGTTGGAGATGGCTTTCTGGGTTTGTGTCAACTTGATCAGAAGGATAATTTGATGTTACCAATGAGCTTAATTGGTCTAAAGGACTCATATGCCATTTTTCGGGGTGATTTCTGGCTTCTAGTGTGCTGTCCAAGAATCTTGGAGAGGGCGTCTATTTATAGTAAGTCGCCCAGTTGGCTCCGTTTATCATTATTCTTCATTGGGATCACTCCAGTGCAGTTAGTTTTCGATTCCGATGCATTCCGGCAGTTTCCGCAAAATGAGTGTATTAATGGCTTTATTTTAATTATTTAAGGTTGCTAAATATTATTTAAAATATTTAAAAAGCACCGTAGTGTTATAGCTCATCGGAACCGGGATGAAATGTTTTAAATTATGGATGCATTAAACAGGGACCTTATGTGTCAAATTATCATTATTTTAATTAAAAGGTCCTTTTCGAAGCTAAAATGGAGTTTTATTTAAAAAAGTGATTTTTAAAATAGAAGCTTCTAGAGGGTTTGGCAAAAAAGTATAAAAAGGTATTTGAGGGGCTCATTTGGATTACGAAGATTATTCTATTTCTCTTATCAAAACCCTTGTGGTTCTGGAGTTTGAACTTGGTTCATCTCAGGTTTCATTTCAAGTTTGTCAGGACGAAAACCCTTACAGGCAACATTCTTTACGTTGTTGAAAGACACAATCTGGAGGATTTCTTGGTGGTTTCATTACGGAAATCACAGCTGAGCTTATTTGAGAGGATTTATTTCAGTTTGGAGGAGCTTCACACAGGAGTTCCATTTGGGCTTTCATTTGGATCATTTTGGAGATGATTTGAGCACGAAATGACTATTTTTTTTGAAGTCTATGAATTGCAGCTGAGAATGAAGGTATTATGAACAGATTTGTGCATTTGTGAAGAAGTTTTAGTGCTGCCATTGATATTTTATGCAGGCCGTACCATCTGCTGCTGGCTGTACCTCCTCATAGGGTCGTACTTCATTTGCTAAGGGTTTTTGTGCGGGTTTAAGAGCCTTAATCTTCCTCATTATAGTCGTCTAGCTTCAGCAGATATTTCTGATGCAGAGCAGGAGGTTTTGGAGGTGGTTTTATATTTGTTCATGCTGATATATGCATTCAGCCAGGGCCGTACTGCTGCAGCCTGTTTGTGGGCTTTGAGGAGGAGCTTAAACTCATATCCTGGGTTGCAAATAGTCTTGAAAGGGGTGCCTAGGGTCTGATAATACATTGTATACATTGGTTTTGCATTGACAAATCCATTGCCGGAGTTTGGAGTGATTTCTATAGACTTGTATTGCTGGTCCTCCGTCAGCATATGTATGAAGTTGCAAACGAACATATGGGTATGTACTTATAATTCATATTTGGCCATAATATTATTTGGGTGTTCGTTATTTCATTGTTATCTCTTCTAGATTTTCTGGGTTTATGCTATATGCTCTTTATTTTATGTATTCAATGCAAATATCAAACATGCAATATATTCAATGAAACCCTAAACTCAAAACAATCAAAAAAACAAAATATTGGCATTAGAAAATATACACAATAGGGGTGTATACAACAGATAGCTCTATTTCGCAATTGTTTCACTCTATTCTCAATGATTGCCTCCGGTTCCAAAATAAACTTGCCTTCTTCATCTAACTATGGCAATTCTGATTGGATTGGAATATTGTTACCTACTACTTTCTTCAAGCAAGAGACAAGGAAAATAAGGTGAATTTTGACTTATAAGCTACACTTCCTATTCGATGGACAACCTTATAGGGACCATAAAACTTGGGTGCAAGCTTAATGTTCTTGTAATGTCCCCTTTTAAGATATTCTCGTTTTCTTTACTCGTACACAATTAGATCACTAGAAAGGGACATTAGAAATATTAAAGATCAATAAATTAGATAATAATCAATTCATAGCATTATTTGTAATGTCTCCTACTTGGAGTATAAACATACTTCAACATACTTATTGTACCCTAAATCGGATCATTAAAACTAGGGACTAATTAGTATTCATAATATACTTAGGGATTACTATATTTAAGACCCAATCCTTACCTCTTACCTAATCATCAACCCTACGGAGGATGGGGGATAACCATGTTAAGGTGCTAGAAAACTATTCTCCACAACTGAGGCCCAGGGGTTTCATGAACACCCATCAATACCACCACCTGGCCCAAGCTTCAGGAACACCTATCCATACCACATTGGGGAGTAGGTCTAAGGGTTTCATGAACACCTGTCAATACCACCACTTGGCTTGAGAGCTTCAGGAACACCCGTCCAAACCACTTAGGGGCTCACCTTTCTTGTGAGACATTAATTCTGCCTCTCCCTAACAACCCAACCAATCCTCATGAGGGGCAATAGAGAAAGATTAAAGACCGGGTCATGAATATATATTAATCCCTCGTCTATCATGAATATATATATATATATATATATATATATAGTTAGTTTATAAGTCTGAATTAGTAATTATATTCTTATTGGCTTATCTCAAGTATATATATACATATAAATATAAGATGTAATGTCCCCATTTTGAGCTAGACATGTGTTTGGGTTGAGCTTGGGCTTAGAAGGATGGAAAACTATAATGTTGACTCACCATGTGATGTTATTGGGATTTTGGCTAGTATTGTTTTATCATATTTTCATATAGCCAAAATATTGACATTTTCCAAGCCATGGGAAAAATAAACGTTGGATGACTAGAAGATGGAAAAAGCTGGAAATAAGGAAAATAGAATACAATTTTTAATTGTATTTTATTTATTTATTATTTTATTATTTTTCCCAACGCCAAGGAGAAAAAAATAAAATATAATTATTTATTATATTTTACTATGCCAAGGAAAAGAAGGAAAAAATAAAATAATATTAAATATCATTTTATTGGGCAAAGTGGCACCAACATGGAGAAGAAAAATGTAATGTCCCCATTTTGAGCTAAGTTATAAATTTCATTTTGAGCTTATTTCTATAGCATGGAGAACCGGAATGCTGGCTCAACTAGTGATTTGGCTAAGTATTGCTAAATGATATTATTTTATTATTTAGCCAAATGTCAAAATTGTTTTAGTGAATTGATTTTGGCCAAGTGAACAATGACAAATGAAATCTTTAATTACATTTGTCCAATATCTATTTGCTCTTGTGATTACTTTGCCAAGGTGGAGTTTTGCATGGTTGATTGTGCCATATCGATGTGTCAAAGAGGTTCCTCATGTCATTCGCCCAACATGTATGTGTTTATGCAATCGATGGAGGAAGAGAAATCATCATTGTTTGATGTGCCATTTGTTATTGGGACTGATTTAAGGTGAGACCTATTTGCTATTCATTATTGTTCAAAGTGCCAACACCTATCTTGAGGATTGACACCCATGGAGGAGAATAAAATATAGTTAGAAGTTTGTTATGTGCTTTGCAAATCGTTGAATGGGATTTTAAATGCAATCACCCAAGTTGTTGTGGTTCGCCCAAGGCAAGAAGAGGTTTTTAAATGCAAACTAACAATTTTAAATGCTAAACAACTACTTGTTCCAGCCACCGCCCAAGGAAGATATCATTTAAAATAGCTCAAGGGTCGATCCTATCCAAGGAGAAGAGTTTTCAAGGTGAAACGTGTTTAATAAAAGCAAAGATGATTTTCAATGTAGGCTCCATTGATGCAATACATTTAAAAATGATCAAATGGAAGGAATTCTATTGGTGGATTCCAAAATACTTTCAACTTTGCCAAAGGAGAGGGACGTGCAGCCTTGAGGAGGATAAATAGAGCCTTCCATTCTCAATAGGGAACTATTGAATTATTGATCTTCGGTAAGATTTTCTACTTTGTGTTTTTATTGCTGAGAATTGTAATTTTCAGTCAATTGACAAGGTAATGTCCCCTTGTTTGATATGGTGATGGCCCCATATCCATTTGTGAGGTGTTATCATTCAGATTTCACCATTTGTGCTTGAATTGCAGGTTGAACTTGTGATATTTGGAGTGAAGTTGCATATCTTTGAAACCCTTGGTCATTGAGGAGTTTAGCCAAGGTAGTTGATTTGGGTTTTGGAGTGATTTATATGGTTTTTGGCATATTTGCATTGACTGAATTTTATAACAGCCAGCGGGTATAATCATCTACAGGGTTTTTGGTCTGATTTCATGAAGAGTTTTGAAGTTTGGAGACATATTTGCATCATTGGAAGACGCTACAAGCTAATCGGCTTATCTAGAGACCCATCGATTTCTTAGAAAGGTGATATTTTGATACATTTATGAAATCTGAGCAAGGGACAGCAAGGTACAGGTCTGCTACAATCTGTTACAGAGCTGGAAGGAGTGAAATTTGAAGTCATTTCATAGTTAGAAGCCTTTGGAGGACTTCCCAGCCCTACCGTTCATTCCTAGGAGCCTACCGATTTGAATTTTGAAGACATTTTGGTGTAATTTCATGCTATAATGTTGGCTGGTTTTAATCAGTGATATAAACATGCATAACAGCAGATAGAAGAATGTGTTTCAGACTTGTTTGAAGCTAGATTCCAGCCATTTTTTGAGCTGGAAGCATTCATTGTTCATTTGCCATTAATAAACCAGGGTTTTATTATGTTTTTGATACACTTTTGTAATTGAAATAAGGTCTGATGTAAAACAGTGAAGGTCTGATATCATTTCCAGCCAATGAGCATTTGTTTGTACTTCATTTGATAACTTCAATTGAGTTTGATGTTTGGGGATTTGATGGTTTATATGATTGATTGATCCTATGTGATGTTTATGGCTAACGGTTGCAAGAAATCTTATTTATAAAATTGGATCAGCAAGGAAAAACATTTCAGTCATTATAAGAAGGGCATTTTACAAAAAAAATAATAATTAAAAATTAATATTTTATTGGCAAAAAGGTTGACGCCACCAAGGAGAAGACAAAAAATAATAAAATATTATTTTTATTATTTGTGGGAATTGATGCCAAGACGAAAAAGGCAAAAATTAATAAAAAAATATATTATTTGCCCAAGAGAAAGTTGGCACTTGAGTAGAAGGAGAAAATATTAAATAAAATAATATTTTTTTTAAAATATTGGCGTCTAGAGGAGAGATAAGGAAAAATAATAAAAATATTATTATTTTATTATTTTAAATGATGGTGGTTGATGAGTGCAATTCATTTAAAATTGTTCATTTGAAAATTGTATTCCATTGGTGGAATTGAAATTGTATGGAATTTGTCAAATTGAAGAGAAGAATATAAATAGAGGATTTTGCCTTCATTTTGTAAATATTGATATTTTGACAAATTTTGTATTGTGTGTTTTACTCTTGGCTGGAAATGTATCTTCAGTGGTATCAAGGAGATATTATTTCATTTGGCATCATTATCCATCCTTTGGCTAGGGTTTTGGTACTCATTTGTTCATATCTTTGACTTGTATAAGCTCTGATCCAAAATCAGTCAATTCTGATATAACAGACCAGCCTATAGACTTTTGTAATCAGCTCATTGAAAATCAATAAGAAAAGAGTTTTCCGGGTATGTCGTTTGATGGTTTATATGCTTTGATTTGCTATATACTATGTGAAGTTTCATGTTCATCTGTTTCAATTTGATTATATGTTGCAAAAGTTTGAAACCATTGCTTAAAGAATTCAAAAAAAAATTGCATAGTACAAGTAGGGTTCTTTACAGTGGTATCAGAGCCTAGATCTTGCCAGCCTTTGGGTTATGTAGCCACACAAAGTTGGTCCACACAGGTATTACTTCAGGAGAAGACCAGGTCAGTGAGAAGAAGTTAATACAGGTACAAGTACACAACCACACATGGAGGCAGGTGGTGGTAATGGCAGCCCTAGAGGTCATGGTAACAATGAAGGTTTTAATTTGGAAGAGTTTATGCAAGCATTTGGATAGCAGATGTAGGTTTTTCAGGATAGAATTATAAGTGCCATTGGTGAAGTGAGAAATGAGCGTACACATTCTAGGAGATCCAGGAGTGTAATTAGCAGGAGGCATAGTGTTGTAGGTAGAGCGGCTTCAAATGTAGGTAGAGATACAAGGAGAAATACCACACATCAAGAGCCTACTCCTACACTTATAGGTAGAGCAACCACAACAGTTGATGATAGACCTCTTTATCCACGATTTGAGCCAATGAGAGAGGAGTTATCTTCTGAGGACAAGGATGCAAATACTAACCTCTCCGATGATATCATGGTTGCCTATGATGAATACCGCATGCTCCCAACATAAGTTAGGACAGCTCTAAACTTTAATTCATTCATGACACAAAGAAGAGAGAAGAGCAAAGGCAAAAAGGAACGAAGACCTAAAAAGAAAGAACATGAGTACAAAGAAGCATTGAATAAGGTTCCTTTACCTAACTTTGATGGCAACGGTAAGATGAGTGCTAGAGCATGGATACATAAGCTAGATACTTTTATTACGCTCAAGCCAATGAGTGAAGAGAAAGCCATTCAGTTTGCTACTATGCATTTGGTGGGATTGGCCTATGATTGGTGGCATCATGGACTTGTGTCACAGTGGCATGATATGATCACTTCATATGATGAGTTTACTCGTAAGCTCATTAACAGGTTTGACAGGAAAGATGTGGAAATCTACTACAGGGAATTGGCACAATTGAAACAGGTTGGTAGAGTGGACTCTTACATCAATGAGTTCCAAAAGATTGCGGTCATGGTTCCAAAAATGCCTAAGAGGGAGTCACGATGTTGTTTGTTAAAGGTTTGAATGATAGAATGAGAGGATTGGTGAAGGTACATAGGCCTAAGACATTGGATGAGGCTATTGAGCTTGCACTTGATTTGGACACCTATCCCACACCATTTCAACAACAAAAGAAGAATTTCAAAGATGAGCATGCAAATCAGAAATCTCATGAGTAGCCCACTCCAACGAAAGATGAAGGTACGTCTAAGATGGATTATGAGAGAAATGAACTTCGTAGGAAGACGTTGTGCTTCACTTGCAAACAACCTTGGGAGATTGGTCATAGGTGCCTTGGTAAAGGCAACGTGCACTACATAGAGGTACTTGATGAGGTGGATAACGACACTAGTTTGGAACATGATCATGGACAACCAACACTAGAACTAGTAAATGATGGTAACAAAAGCTCTAGGATTTCTTATCTTTCAGGGGCTCCAAGGTATAATCCATTCATCTTTGAGGGCACATTGTTTGGTTGCAAAGTCATGGCATTTCTTGATAGTGGAGCTACACATAACTACATTGATGAGGGTTTGGTAAAGAAAAGAGGATTGTTTTGTGATGACTTTGAGGGCTTTGATGTGACTATAGTAGGTGGACTTACTATTCTTCACAAGAAGAAAGTGAGTAAGCTTAGCATTATTTTTGGTGAGTATACACTTTGTGATGACTTCTATGTTCTTGATTTGAAGGATCAAGAAATGGTGCTTGGCATGCAATGGCCACATTCTTTACAACGGGTCATCCAAGATCTACAAGCTATGGAGTTGAGTTTCCTACATGATGGGAAACAAATTGTTATGAGAGCCCTCAAGTACACTTTGCCTCATCAAATAACAGCGAAATCTATGATAGCTATGGGTCATGAATTGTCTCATGAAGACATAGGTGATGCATATAGAAAGACACTTATTGGAGCAGCCTTTGATAGAAAGGATTTGAGATTTGCTATGGATAACAACACTATAGAATGACATGAGATTATTCCTGATTTGTTTGAGAACAACAGCAATTTATCCCATCTTTCTCATGAGATAGCAGCCCCTATTCATGAGGAAGTAAGTGTTGTTACATCTCCTATTGAAGGCCTTCAAATGAAACATGAAGATGTTATGGAGGTTGCAAATAATGTAAAGGATACATGGATAGATGAGGATGAAGACAAATCAGATTTGCATGATACATTGGTCCTCATTGGAGAGATAGATCAGTTTATTTATAATTTGACAAACT
Organism: Cunninghamia lanceolata; assembly: GCA_027924645.1. Taxonomy (NCBI): domain Eukaryota; kingdom Viridiplantae; phylum Streptophyta; class Pinopsida; order Cupressales; family Cupressaceae; genus Cunninghamia; species Cunninghamia lanceolata. Next base: position 6,687,291 of record BSBN01000636.1, on the reverse strand, counting down.
CTCTTTCATTGTTGAGCATTGAATTGTTTGATTTCAGTTTTGATACAGCAGTTTTTGGGACAATTTGCCATGGTGGAGATCAATATATTTTTGTTGTAGATTTGTCTAACGATGATCTCCTATTTTCATGCATTGAGGATGGCACTTTTATGTCATTTTGGACGATATTTTCAGATTGCATACTGCTGTTCTGATTTATGACAGCGAGACAACAGGGATGGATACACTTGTGTTTGCATCCATCATTTATTTATGTTACTATTCAGTGATAGAGGGACTTTCAGCTTGGTAAGACATTTGTCTTCTATTTGATGATGGCTTCGATGGAGTTGCATCACCATCATCTTCTTAAGAGATTGTTCTTCATCCTCCTATTCAGTCACAGTTTTGCAGTGGATTGGAGACATTTGAGCAGTTTTCAAGGGCATCATTGTTGTCTTTGGATCATGTCCAGAGTTCAGAGACATTTATCCTTCTTGTATATTCCTATCCAGAATGGGAAGACATTATGCACACATCTGCAGTTCTATTTCTTCCCAAGAGGAGGAATGTTGTTCGACGTTCAGGAGTCATCTTGAGGAGCAACTGCATGGTCTCTCTTCTCATCTCTATTTTGGGAGGGAACATTTCCTCGCATGGGGTTTCATCCTTCTCACTTCTGGGGAGGGTCATCAGACCTTCTCTCTTCTTCCTCTCTTATGGGGGCATTCATGATTGTACTTTTGTGATGGAATCAGTTCTTGGGGGGTCTTAGTGTTAGTCCTTCTTCCATCACATGTTCATGTACTTGTTTTCTTTTCTCTTTTGGAGAGGAGTTTGCTCCCACTAGTTTTTTCTCATTTCTCTCCACTTTATGTGATATTCTTGTTGTAAATGGGTAACTAACATAGCCTTGTAGCCTGGACCCATTCTTGCATTAGTTGCATGTTTTTCATTTCTCCCTAAGTTGCACTTAAGGGGGGGTGTTGGTGTAATTAAATATCTAATTACACTTTATTAAGTTGAATTAGGGCTAATTTTAGTTTTAGATTATTCCTAAGTCTTATTAGGGTTTTCTAACTTGCAAATATAAAGCAAGTTCTCACATGTAATTCATTAATACAATTCATTAATTGCATCCAATATTGTGCAAATTTATCCTCTTTCCTTTTTTCTCTTGTAAAAGGTTAATCCTGGGTTTTGCAGGTGATCCTGGTGGCGTGAGTCAATAAATCTTAGTGTTAGTCCTTCCATCACATGTTCATGTATTTGTTTTCTTTACTCTCTTTTGGAGGTTAGTTTTCTCTCACTGCGTTTTTCTCCTTTCTCTCCACATTATGAGGCATTCTTGTTGTACATGAGTACCTAACATGGCCTTGTAGCCAGGACCCATTCTTGCATTAGTTGCATGTTTTTCATTTCTCCCTAAGTTGCACTTAAGTGGGGATTTTGGTGTAATTAAATATTTAATTACACTTTATTAAGTTGACTTAGGGCTAATTTTAGTCTTAGGTTATTTTTAAGTCATATTAGGGTTTTCTAACTTGCAAATATAAAAGCAAGTTTTCACATGTAATTCATTAATTGCATCCAATATTGTGCAAATTCATCATCTTTTCTCTTGTAGAAGGTTAATCCTAGGTTTTGCAGGTGATCCTGGTGGCTTGAGTCAATCAGTGACTCTCACATATATAAGTATGTTTGGAAAGGAGATTCCTTATGGTATAAAAATAGGCTCTTTTTGTGCAAAAATTCTCAATTGAAAGCTAGCATATTATCTCAAATGAATGACTCACCAATAGGACCTTCAGGGTTTTTAAAGACCTATCATTGTATAAAGAAAGATTTCTTCTGGGAAAGTCTCCAAAGAAAGTTGTGGTTGAATGTTTGATATGCCAACAAAATAAAGATGAGACAATAAAGACTCCAGGCCTCTTACAACCATTAAGCATTCCAACACACTGTTGGGAGGAAATATCAGTGAACTTCATTATGGGGTTGCCAAAGTAAAACAATCTTGATATAATTTTGGTGGTTGTGAACAAAATCACGAAGTATGCACATTTTTGTGGACTCTCTCATCCATTTTATGCTAGTACTATGGCAAAAATATTCATGGAAAATGTACAAAAGCTTCATGTTTGTAATGTCCCCATTCCTGGAATGGTCGCCATTGGAGAACAGAGGAGTTGGTTTTCACTCTCCGAGATGTTTGGATGATACACTGTGGGTTGGAAATGTCTTGGTATATTTTTCTAATGGTGTGGATATGTTCCTTTCATTGAGTATGTTTTTGTCACTATAGGAACGAATCATATTGAGGTATTCTCCTTATATTGATGATATGACTCTTTTCATTTATTATCATAATTCTACCTTGGAGCCAACCACTTGGAGGACTCACAAATATGGAGAATTGCTATTGCGTGTGGAGAGAGGTAGTATTGTTTTGTGTGGATGCCATTTCGACATAAGTGATGCTTTCATTCATGCCAAGATAAGTATAAGGGAACATTGTATACGCCTTCACTATGAGGATCTCTTTGAGGATTGAGCACCTAAAAACAATTAATAATATTCCTCTCCCTTGGTTCTTGGAGATGGCATGAGCAAATAAGGAAGAGAACAACAAAATCATATTTTTAATTTGATTTTATGGGCGCCTAGAGACATGGATGTTGGTCAACCCTCTTAGAGGTATGATTTCATTAAAATAAAAGACAACACTCTTCCTAGGTTGGCCCTAATGAAAGGAGACAAGTTGTATATAAATACAAGGTTGGTTTGGCATTTGCAAATCATCATTCACTCATTCACTCAATCGACTTTGGGAGTTTATCTCTTAAGGAGGCTTGAGGCAAAAATCTCAGATCTTAGGAGTTGAACGAAACCCTATCTTCTTCTTTTGGAGGATTCCGTGGGGGAGTTCACTTGCACTTCATGGATTTTGAAGCAGAATTATATATCTGATTTGAAGATCATTTTCAGGCTCTTGGTGTGATATTGCTTATCTTTTGTGGAGGAGTCAGCCCAAGCTTTGGAGCGCCTTCATTGGAGAAGAGTGCCATGTTTTAAGATTGTTTTGTGAAGGGTTTAATGCTGATCTAGGGTTTGAGCATAGCAGATTTATTGCAGCAGCAGAGCAAACCATTTCCCTTCATGTTAGGAGGTTAGATTGCATTGTTTTTAATGTTCAATTTAGGGAAGAACTTGCTGGGTTTGTTTCTCATGCATGCCCATGTCCATCATTGTATTTGAAGACCTTTTATAATCAGTTTATTGCAGCAGACTTCTTTATTTGTTTCAGTCATGTATGTTGCTTAAATGAAGATGATTTGTTAATCCTATGATGATGAAATGCAAGCACAATATTGTTGATCATGTTTATGGTGAAATCATGATAATTTAAAATGTTTTAGGGGCTGCCCTAGTTATTTCATGTAATGTCCCCTTGTCACAAATCAAAATTTCCCAACCTTGTTCACAAATTTCAACTTGCAAAAAGAGAACATTGGTACACTAAACCCTCTTAATTGCATTTATAGCAATAGATCTATAAGATACTCATTTCACATAAGAATATTGCCTTCATAATTTCTATGATCAAATATCAATTCATATCTTTAATTAATCATTTTATGATTACTTTCAATGTATATTTCTAATCTTATGATTACTTTCAATACACATTCTCTATCATTTATATTTCACATGTTCCTCTTAAGATCATTATGAATATGACTTTCATATTCTTTATCATGACATTTCACATGTTCTATTATTTAGTCATGATCTCTATCAATATATATTTCATACTTGCTATCTCTTTTCATGTGTTTACTCATTAACATCATATGAGAGAGATAAGATGAGTCTTGCCACTATCCACCATGGGGCTCTATATCTCCTATCCTTAGACTCAAGTAGTACCTTTTGTACTCTTAGAGTCAAGGCCTCTATGAGATTCCTTGGTACCTATGATGCCTTTTGCACCATTGTAGCCAAGGCCAATATATCACCTATCCTTTGTGCTATGGGTACCTTGTACCAGCATGTGACAAAGGCCGTTATGTGATTGCTATCCTTTGCACTATAGATACCTTGAATCAAATGTGACAAAGGCCTCTAAATACCCATGAATGGCCTCTTAGGCGTCTCATTCTCATTCTTTCCATATGAGGTTAATGTGTACCACATATGACTGACAGGCTGCATATAAGCTACAGCACTTTCATTATGATATATATATGATCACAACATATAGAATCAAGTTTTAAGAATAATAATATGCAAAAGGAAATATCAATATGCAATCATACCTGTATGTTACAAGGCCGTATAATGCTAGTTCGATCCAATGATATCTTTTTATAGAATACAGATTGGGATGATTGCTTATTGGTATCTCTTGATGGCAGCATTTCTCCTCTATATAAATATACTTTAGAGTCTTCTACAACAGATCTGATGTATATTCGATGGCTAGAAGTATGTATTTAGAAACTTGTAATTGCTCAATGCTTTATTCTTGCAGATCGTATCTCTGCAAATATATATACTTGATTGCTGGATGCGCTACGGACTTTCGCTTTGATGAATGCTATCAATTAATAATCAATGTGTTCGCTGTATTGCAGAGATGAGATTGTATCTTGATCGATGATTACTGCTCCTTCCTTGGTTCCATTCCTCTCTATGAACTTTTATACTTCCCGAAATATCTTAATGATCGTGGCTCTTAATACAGATCTCACCCCTTCAAATCGTTGCCTTTGATGATATTTGTTCCTTTTATTAGTTTATGCGCTTATGTCTTGTTATGAACTGTGGGTAGTTTGAACCTTTGACCATGACTTCCATTTGATGATTAGTTCCTCCTTTAGTATGTGATCGATTCTCTTAGATTTTATGATATTTGTTTATATGTTGTTTGGTCTTGTTTGACCGCTGCTTGCTTACTTTATTAAACTTGTTTTGTGGAGTTTTCTATGGGAAGGGGTCGATCATCCAAAAGGATCGGCCCCTCTTATAATATATTTATTTTAATATATAGTATATATTATATAATTTATAATATTTAAATTATATTTATTATTATATAATATAATAACTAATAATTATATTTATCCTATATATCATTATCATAATCATATTTAATTTATATTGATATTTGTTATTTAAATATATATATTATATATTGCATTATATTATAATTGATAATGTTACATTTGTAATTATATTTATTATTTATAAAAATATATTTATTTAATACTATTTTATATTGATAATAATATATATATGTTTATTAAAGATTATATTACTATCATCAAGGCAAATTCTTCATTTATCATGATGTTTAAATCTTTAATTTAAACAATGCCTTAATATCAGGACCATAGTTCCGAGACTCGGACTCGGCGAGGGTCACTCGGCTCGGGACTCAGGACTCGGCACCCAGACTCAGCACAGACTCGGCAAAGTAAAAAACCCAAGAAATTTAGATATTTTTAATATAAGATCCCAACTAGTTCTAGCTAAAATTTTTCCTTAGACAAATTTACTTGTACTTAACTCATCAACTACTCAACAACTTAATGACATACATCAAAGATAACAACTTGAATGAATCAATCTTGAAGTTGGGTACTTGTCTTATTACTTGATTCAACTTATTGTAAATGTCTTATTACAAAGATAGTGCCTTCAATAGCATGATTATACAATCTTATTCGAATGGATTACAAGAGAGGCCTTGAAGCCTTGATGTTTACAATGATTCCTCAATTGATCAACTCTATTGAACCCAATGATATCAACTGGATGTTAACACCTCACAATGCAACAAGGGAGCATCATCCCAACACTTGAAACTCGCAGGCCTCAGGATTACAAGCTTTAAGCTTTGCAGAGAGAAATTTCGCCAAAGATTAAGATGTCAAATGAATGAGAGAGCTCCTTTTATAGGCCTTCCAAAGGGAATGAAGGCACATTTTCCAAGGAGCATATTTAGGAGAATATTCTACTTGACAACTCATCCTGAATTGGCAATCTTATCCAAAGTCCTTAACACGGATCCCAATGTCATCCTGTCGACCAACGAGAGTTCAGGTAGTTACAACTACCTTTTCTTTTGTCTAGGCGCCAAGTTGAAGCAGTTTGATCATGGAATGGCGCCCAATGTGGAACTAGGCGCCCAACTGAGGTAGCAGAGGCATGGATATGCGCCTAGAGGAATTTGATGACTCTAGATGCCCTCAAAACACTTAACAATATTCAATGAAGATCTCTGCGCCAAAATGATGTCACAATTGCCAACTAAAGGGTAGTGGGGACTAGAATAGGCACCTTTTCAAGCTAGGCACTTCCCTGAGGTGGCAGAGACTAAGAAGAGCGCCTTAACAATAAAACTTGTCTTTTTGGCACTTAACCACTTATCCAACATTGGTGCAAACTGGAATGCTCCTCTTGTGATTTTTACTTGCAAGTGAATGAGGAATTTAGGTGAGACGCATATCCAAGGTGGCACAGGAGGCAGAGTGCACCTTAGGCAATTTGATGTTCCCTTTGACATTTGATCAAGATCCTGACTTGGTGAAAGAACTCTCAAGCAAATTCAAACTCCTTCAACAAAATGAAAGTTAAGTTGTGACTCAAAAAGCCTTAATTGTCTTAGGCGCATTTTCAAGGTTCATGGAGTAGAGCCTAATAACTTCATACAAATCTTTCAAGGAGTTTCCAAGTTTAGACGCCAAAGCAGGTTCATGGAGGAATAGAATTGCGCCTTAGGAAGGTATTTGGATCCTAGGCTTTGATTAAAGACTTAACAAGTTTAGGCACTCAAAAGGAGGTCTTCTACAAACTAGACGCCAACTGGAGGTAGGAGAGAAGGAGATTTGCGCCTTTACTCCCATAGCACTTCTCTAGCTTTGGGCAATGATTCCAACTAAATGGAAGGTCATTTCAACAATCTTGAACCCTTTAATGATCATCTCAACCTTCCAATTCATTTCCTTGCCAAGGCACCATCTCAGTGTTGTAGAGGGATGTTCTAGCACCTAGGCGCACATCTAGGTCTGTGAAAGAATAAATTGGCACTCAACTTGAAATGGTCATTTCCCTTGCAAGCGCTCACATTTGGAGTCATTGAGGTGAGTTAGGATATCATTCTCCACTAGTGCCTTGACTGAGTGAGAAGATTGGAGGCTACTTCCTTAATTAGGCGCATGCTTGAGTAGCTATCAACTAGGCGCACTTTTATGGTCGATGGATCATGAATTAGTGTCTAGTCTTCAAGGTGCAAAAACATCTCAAACACTATGTGTCTTCACAAAAGTTCCTTACTTCTTAAAAACTCCTCCTTCAAGCTTGGGCGCAATTTCAGGGTCCTGGAATCACGAATTGGCACTTTTTTGCTCTAGGCGCACATTTTGGATGATGCAACATGATACTTGCGCCTAAAGTGAATAGGCCTTCTTCCTTACTCAATTCACTTAGAAAAACTTCATCTTGGAGACCTATCAACTTTTTTCTATCAAAGCGCCTTGTTTTGAAGTGCTTCATGACAGGATGCTTCTATGTTAGGCGCCATTTGGTGTTGGAGGAGAGAGAAAGGGCGCCTACCCTATCTGGGGTGACTTCACTTCAAATTCCTTTATTAGGTGTGGAGCATGCTTGAATGATGTTGCTCTTAACATCTTGCACTTCCAAACCCTGATTAAAGACTCCACATCCTTGGCGCTCATTTGGACAATTTGATGTGAAATTGGCGCCTAGACTCCAAGAGTCAACTTTCTGCTTTCTTGGCTACCAGACTTAACCAAATTTTGAATTTCTGACTTTGTTCCTGCAAAACAAAGAGATTGAGTTAGTCAAAAACCAATTCATTCCCTCATCATTCTAAATTAGCCTTCGGGAATGAGCAATAGGCTAATCCTCACTTGATGGTCAAGCTGGAAACGGGGACATGACATTTAAGGATTTAAAACTTGTTTCTTGCACCCTTTATAAAATAAACCTTAAAGACAAAATAACATCATCAAATAGAAGCTAATTTGATCACATACTCAAGTATACATCGATCAGATAAGTATAAACGCAAATTGTAGCTAAGCTGCTGAAGGAAATAGCACACTTAGATATATAAATATAGTCAAATGTATACAAAACTCATGGAATATGAAATCCATGACATCAAATGTTCCAAACAAATATGAAATATCAAAACAATAACTAGAAGTCTATGGCTCAGAGGAGCCTGCATCCTTCGCCTTCCTACGAAGGCGTAAAGGTAGGTCTTCAATCATGCCAAAATTGACGAGTCAACAAAAACTCGAAGAAAACTTGGCAAATCAATAGGATCTATCTCATCCAAGTCAATAGGATCTAGTGATTTGTCCTCTACTCGTTTTGTGCGAAACTGAAACCCTAAATTTGACTAAGTCTGAAACCCTGAAACCCTGAAAAATTGGTTAAGTCTGAAATCTAATGGGTCCTCCAAAATCTAGAATCTGTATGTTAAATCCCATGGATCCGAAACCTATCTCAAACATCCTGACAGTATATTTCAAAATATTTATTCTTAAATATATTTTGAAATGTACTGTCACCGTGTTCCTGATTTTTTCACTTTTTTTCTGGCCGAGTTTCATGCTCGGGACTCGCGAGTTTCCGGCGAGCTTGGCGAGTTTTTGAAAACCAGTGAGTTTTGGCGAGTTTCTAGTTGGGTCCGAGTCCGAGTCCCCATGACTCGCCATGGCATGCTCGGCTCGCGACTCGCCGAGTTTTGGAACTATGATCAGGACATGACAACCCTCCCCACTCAAGATTGCTTGTCCTCAAGTAATCATGAGTTCTTTCATTATCTTGTACTTCTTATCTTAATGTTCACCTTCCGTTGTTTTGAGATGAAGTCGTGGTCTTGATTCCTTGAAAGAAAATTTATGATCAAAGAATACTTGAAGGGTCTAATAAATGTTCAATGTATTTGTTTGATGTAATGACGTGATGCAGGTAGCATAGATGAAGACGTGGGCAATGAAAATATCTTTGATGCTAAAGAAGATTTGAGAGTATTGAGATTCCAAGATTCCAATAAGTGACGAGACATCCGAAAATTTGGAAAGATGATTATAATGATGTTGTAGAGAAGGTAGATCGTAGAAGTGTTAATGATGATGATAAGATAGCGTGGAGTCAATTTACGATAGATAAGATTGTAGAAGAGGGAAGATCCATGTTGAAGTATATGCACACCATTATATATATGAAACACAAAACACGTAGTACATGAAGCGTACACAAAGCTTGAAGCATACAAGGTATACGCATGCAATACATTAGGCATGTAACATGCATGAAAGTATAAACATTAGTCATGACGTGTGTATTTGAACATACATAAGTCATGGAGTACACACATAAATCATGTAGTATACATTTGAACACACAAATTCATGAAGTATACACTTGAATACACGCAGTCACAAAGTATGCAATTGAATACACGTGGTCATAGAGAATACATGTAAATACAAGTCATAGAGTATGCACTCAAGTATAAATACATTCACAAGTCATGGAGAGTACACTCAAATACAATTACAAAGTTATATACACTTGAATACAAGCCACAATCACAAATCATAGAATATACACTCAAATATAAATGCAAGTCATTGAGTATTCAATCACAAGTCATACAAATACAAGTCATAGAGTATAAACTCAAATACAATCACGAGGCATAGTTAATACACATTCAAATACAACTACAATCAAAGAATATACACTCAAATACAATTACACCCATAGAGTATACAATAAAATATAAATGCAAAGCATAGGGTATACACTCAAAATGCAAATACCATCATAAAGTCTGCACTTAAATACAAATACAAAGTCATAGCGCATTTAATTTGCAAAGTCATACTTGAATACAATTGCAAGTCATAGAGCACACAAAGTCAGAGTATACGAATGTAAAGTCATAGAGTATATATTTGCATGCAAATACACTAAATGAAGTATACACATAAAACATACACATGAATGTCTAAGTAGCATGTGTATGAACACATATGGAGCTTGAAATATGCATGCCGAAAATAGATATCAGATATGAGAAACACACATTCATCAACATGAGCAAGCATATGAATAGGAAGCATATAAGTATGATGCAATACATAAAAATACACAAGATTACACAGATAGGAAGCGTAAATACACACAAGAATATACATAAACACACACAAACAAGAAACATGAAGTAAAAATACGTGAACACACACAAGAATATATGTAAATACATACACAGGAAGCATACAAGTACGGTTAAAGCATGAAGTAATACCCATAAAAGCATAATACATATAAACAGATGTAAGGCATGGAGTATACACATGAAGTATAAATACATGGAGCATATCCACACATGCAAATACAAGTTATAGAGTATATACTTGAATACATAAGGTAATGAATACACATAATTTGCATTAATACATATAAGTATACTATCGGACAATTGGAAAGGGGATGTAGTCGGTCATAATTGTAGTCGGTCGTAGTCAGCCAAGTAAATAATCATAAATTAATTAGTGTTGTTATGTAGGAGTGTTATCGGGAATTAACCCCGACGGTTGGATAGTTATAGAGTCGTTGCCAACGGTTGGTATTTCAACCAACCTTGGCCAAGTTATATATTGGCTTAATACTTTGTAGTCGGGGCGACCCCACGGCATTGTAACATTGTAGTGTAATACTGATATATTCAATGAATGGGAACAATGCTTTATTCTGTGCAATGCTGTTATAATTTCATGCTCTGTGTTATGCACTATACTACTTAATTCTGTTTACTTCATATTCTGTGAAACACACCATATTGCGGTAAACATTTGGCGCCGTTGCCAGTTCGAAAACGGGTCGAGGGTGACAAGTCGATGACAAGTGGAGTCGTCCGATGCCATCGGGTGACAAGGAGATGACAAGTTGAGACGTCCGATACCATCAGACAAGTGACATCGTCCGAACAAGCCGTCGGGTGTATCTAGCATCAAGAAAATGGCAGCGTAATGGGGCAACCAATTGACACCGACGAGGAAGTACAAGACAGAAAGCACGTAGAAGAAATAATACAAGAAATTCAGGAAGAGCACGAGGGAAGCGATAGAGAAGAGAATGAACCCAGAAGTCGAGAAGATGAAGTAACTCAGGAATTAGTCAATCTGTGGTTATTATCAGTCGGACAATACGTGCGAGACGAATGTATTCGCAGAGAGGTTCCAGAGGAGGTTATTTCAGAGAACCTGCGTGTCAATAGCGAAGTGGATAACCTTTTGAACCGCATTCCTCGACTTCTGGCAAGGAACCTGATAGCCTTTCAAGATCTTCGAGAAGAGAGAGACAGGGAAGTGCGACGACAACAAATTCTCAGAAGGTATGAAGAACGTCTAAAACAAGAGGAGGAACGTGACGCTGATCGCCGTCGCACGCCGTACAACTGAGAAAGGCATATGCCACATCGGAGAGTTATCCATATCGGACGACGAAGGGCCGAGAGTTGGAAGATTTGAACCTAAGACCCCAGGGCAGAGGGAGTATCAGAACGAACCCAAGGAGACTCAAGGTGTAGAGGACGCTGACAGAGGACACGGGGAAGACTCGAACGTGGCCGAGAGTGCAAGTGACGCACCGGGACGTTGCGAGAGAACCAGTCCAGTCAGGCCCAACGCACAAGGAGGGCATCGGGGAAGGATGGTGACTCTGCCAGCCGAGAGGCAAAAGCTGCCAAAATTTACGGGGGATGGGTCAGAAGTTCCAGTACGACACTGTAAGACGTGCGAGACGATTTGGATAGCCAATGGGCAAGATGATGTGGACTACTGGCTGAAAGCATTTCCAGCGACACTGAGAGATAGTGCCATCGACTGGTACATAGAGTTGGCCCAAGCACACAGGGCATCATGGAGATTACTTAAGAAGGCATTCCAAGACGAATTCAAACTTCTGAGGGATGACAGTGAAATTGTAGCGGAGATCTACAATACGAAGCAAGGGAAGCACGAGAACGTGCGAACCTACAATCGGAGACTGAAAGAATTGTTGGGAAAACTGGAGACTCAGCCGGCCGACGGGCTGAAGAAGCGATGGTTCATCGAAGGGTTGCGTCCATCGCTGAGAAAGAAAATGAAAGTTGTGCCTCCGTCATCATACGATGAAGCCTACAATCGAGCGATGGATATAGAGAGTGAAAATAAAATATCCTTCCGAGGGAAAAGGAAGACGGACGACGAGGAGAGTACGGATGACAACAGCGACAGTGAGTCCAAGACCGTGCAAGCACTCAGGAAGGACATGATGAGAATGATGAAAGAACTGAAGGCCGACAAGGAGAGTATGAGGGAAGCCAGAGAACTGTGGTGTACAGATTGCAAGGGGGAAGGTCATACAAAGACAAATTGTCTGAAAAAATTGTTTTGCGATATCTGCCAAGTGATGGGACATTCCATCAAGGAATGCCTATACAATCTGAAAGCAAGGGGTACGCAAGTACTGTTCACTCAAGGAGAACCGTCAACCCCACCGAACACACCACCAAAGCCCCAGTACAATAGCCATGCATCCCCTGGAGGTTACCAAAGCAATAGAAGTCCAAGAAACAGATTGCAGTATGACAGCAAGGGGCGACCTATGATACAGTGCCGGCAATGCAACGAGTGGGGACACTTTGCAAGAGAATGCCCGAACAACAATCAGAACACAATAAATGCATTATGCAAGTGGTGCGGGCCTGGAGATCACGAAGAAAAAGATTGCCCGAAGCAAAAAGGGGTGAATATGATTAGTTTCAAGGAGAAGGATGAAGAGATCCTAGCGGTTACCCGAGCACAAGGAAAAAAAGCGATGTATCCAGATCCTCGGACCGAGAAGGAGAGACTTCGGGAGGCTAGGAAGGAAGTAGAGATGGCAATGGAAACAGAAGAAAAGAACAGAAAAACAACTACCGTACGACCAGAGTCAGAAAAGAGCATCGTGAACCAGGTGCTACAAACCACTGTATCGGTTAAGATAGCAGATCTTTTACAGAGCATGCCGCAATTAAGAATGGCAATCTCGAAGGTGATGGAAGGGGAACCAAACAGGCAAACAAAGGAGGAAGACATCATAGTGGAGCCACCACTCGAGGGAGAACAAGTCATCGACCCGAGACTGTTGGCAGTAAACAGTGGCAAGAACCCAGCCATCATACACATGGAAATCGGTGGATATCATCTAACAAACACAATAATCGACGGGGGATCGGGAGTGAATGTTCTGACAGAAGATACGTGGAAGTGCTTGGGGAAACCTACACTATGGCCACAAAATTTCCAGTTAGTGGGAGCAGACCAGCACGGAATTAAAGCGCTGGGAGTGCTAATGGCTCAGAAAGTAAGGATTGGCACCCAACTTTTTCGATTAAACTTCGTAGTCATAACAGCACAAAATGCGTCGTACGACGCATTACTCGGCCGAGGGTGGCTGATAGCCGCCAAGGCCAACCATAACTGGAAAAGAAACACATTGTCAATAGAGAACAAAGGTAAGAAGATCGTCATAGATCTGAGAACACAGGTTGTGAGTGAAGAGTTGGCATCAGATTCTGATTCAGACGGAGGGGAGTCAGTTGGCAGAGGACCAATAGAACCTGATGAGGAAGGAGTATTAAAACTGCAAGAATGTTCTGAGGATGAAACTAATTCCTTTAGTGGGCTCTTCCACTGGCAAATGGAAGACTATGAGTTCTTCAAGCCAGAGTGTAACATGATTTCAATAAGAGAAAGTGGCGAATGCTCTCGGGCGACTAGTGAACCACTTGGCAATATCGGCAATATTGGGCCCAGTGAAACATTGTTGATAAATAAAGCATTGGATGGATTGACAAACACTCGACCACTTGGTAAGAGGGAACCGGTAATGAGTGACAAAGGGGAGGAAGGTAATAATCAGTCAGAAGTAACAGAGCAACTAGTGGCAGAGACATGTCGACCAAAACAGACAAATCGACCAGGAGAGGCACAGAAAGAATATACAGAGGGTAATGCCAAGATAGATGATACACTTGCACATACATTTGAACTAGATAAGGTTATTAGGTATGAAGAGTCATTGACAAGCAAGGTGATTAGGGATGATGAAACTAACGAAGGGAAGACAACATTGAAAATATCGGCCAAAAAGAGACCATACAGAAGGAATAAGGACTATAGAGTATTTCCGACGACTTGCAATGTTTTGGCGATCGGTGACAATCAACAAAGAAAAAATGATGTTCAAAAGTCAGATAGTTTAATTTTTTTGAAGACAACAGTTCCGGTCCCAATAAAGGCACCCGATCCTACCGACGATTACAAAATCAATAAAGGTACGAAGAATGAAGTTAAAATATTTAATTTGGAGGATATGGCTACTTGTCGTACTGGCAAATCACCCCCACAGCGAAATTCTAGAAAAGGGAAAAATATTACGCGACAGATTACGCGACAAGAAAGTTCTAAAGTCGGAGTTATAGATCGAACGTGGACCCAGTCGGAGAAAAATAGAAAAATCTGGTTCAGGTTGACAGGGATGAAAAATTGGAAAAGACGGAAAAAAAAAATGTCGAAAAAATTTTGAAAAAATTGAAAAAAAAAAAGAGTACGACGTACGGCCAGGCCGTACGACGTACGACCAAACCATACGATGTACGTCGTACGGCCAGGCCGTACGACCAAGTCATACGTCGTACGACCAGATCGTACGTCGTACGACCAGATCGTATGTCGTACGACCAAGGCCGTACGGCATACGACCAAGGCCCGTCCCCACAATTTTTTACGAAAAAGAAAAGGACATTTCAAGATTTTTTTCCATGCCTGAAGTGGATTCCGCTGTCCTAATTCCTGTTCTCAGCCGATTATATGAGTTTTTGGATTGCAGACGAGTGTTCGATTTTGTTAGAAAAATGATGTGCGCAATGAAGGTCTGAATGGTTTTGAAGGTGTTATTTTGGGCTTGGCGGCGGGGGCGCTGCCCCTCGACCCCCGCGAGGGGCGCTGCCCCTCGACCCCCATCAAATTAGTACTATCTTGATCCAGTGAGCAATGGGGTGCAACATTCGCAGCATTCAGTGTGCTATCAGATTGGGTCCCTTGGTTGGTTGGTCTACTGGCAGGTGTTCCAAATGTGTTGGTTCTACTTTTACACAGCTCCTACTTCAGCATTGTTGTCGGCAAAAGCTTACTTAATGTCACTTGATGGTTTTCTGTCGTCTGGAAGACAACTAATTTTGTGGGGGGGATGATGTAGTCGGTCATAATTGTAGTCGGTCGTAGTCAGCCAAGTAAATAATCATAAATTAATTAGTGTTGTTATGTAGGAGTGTTATCGGGAATTAACCCCGACGGTTGGATAGTTATAGAGTCGTTGCCAACGGTTGGTATTTCAACCAACCTTGGCCAAGTTATATATTGGCTTAATACTTTGTAGTCGGGGCGACCCCACGGCATTGTAACATTGTAGTGTAATACTGATATATTCAATGAATGGGAACAATGCTTTATTCTGTGCAATGCTGTTATAATTTCATGCTCTGTGTTATCCCATACTACACCGTGGACCCATCCACCGTTCCAAGGTCACCAAGTATACACATGAACACATGTAATACTAAAGTATACACATTATGTAAACTACATCATATCCATAATGCATAGTGGAAGTTTAATCATACTAGGATTTGGATGAGAAACATGATAGATCCACCCGAAGCTATCCATGCTAAGCCCAAGAGCAGATATACCATCCCTCTTGGCCCCAAGTGGCAGACACAACTATCCAACATGGGGTGGCGTACTTAGTGGATAAACTTGTACCTTCTTTCCCTATCCATTTTGCTTAATCCATACCTCTTATGATTGAAACTCCTTCAAAAACCAATCCATGTGGGGATTGGGGAAATGCTACAATAGGAGGCCCGTAGATTTTCTTTTCTAAGCCCAAGGGCAGTCACTCGCCCCCTTGGCTTCAAGTGGCCAAGCTTGGAGTGGCATACTTAGAAATAAATCTAGTATCTGCTCAACCTACTAGTATTTTGTAATGTCCACTTCTAGTAAGCCCAAACTATTCACAACCTTGCACAATTTCAACTTACAAAAAGGAAACATTAGTACTCCAAATTTTTCTCTTTTCATATCATAATAAATATAGATCCATATTCTTTCCACATTTATCCTAAAACTTATAATTCCATAATCACATAATTCATATTCATATTCATATTCATAGGCCTCAAGTGCTATCTTCGGAAGGATCATATGTCGCCCTATCATTAATCCATCTCTAACTCCATAGGCACGGTTCATTAAGGAGACACTAACCATCCCATACGTAGGCCCAAAGGCTTCACTCCCACACAGAGTTCTTCACCATTTGGCTTGATGGAACTTCATGTCCACACAACATTCTTCATCCCACCAAGAGTCACCTCACGTTGGGCACATTTAACATTGATGAGCTCATCATTACCATAGGCCCAAGGACTTCACACCCACACAGTGTTCTTCGTCTCTTGGCTCAAGGGACTTCACACCCACACAGTGTTCTTCATCCACTTGAGGGTTACCTAGGTCCAATAACATTTTCCTTACCCATACACCTAGGATGGCGAGATGATTAATGATGAGGCTAATCCTCCTTTTTGATATGGTACAATCCTATGATTTCTAAGTCCTTATTAACATTTTGCACATGATGCCTTATAATTAGGACACCTTGGCCTTATATCATAATTGGCCAATCATATACCCACATGCTCATATTCCACTATCATTATTTAATATTAACAAGATCCCTTAAGTTCTATATGCAATGTTTACAATTTAATTGTTCTATTTTGATATAGGGATCGCATACATATATATATTTATTCTTTTATATATAATAATCTTACCATTTATTTTACCAATTATAGATTGAACAAATTAAATATAAATACTTACTTATCTGTTGTAGCTTTACCTCAGATTTCTTACCTATTGTTGCCATCTTCTCTCTATTTTCCAATGTTTTCCTTACTCGATGGAACGACTAATATAATTTTTATTGTATTGATGCTGCTGTTTATATATTATATAATATATACTTTCACGCACCTTTCTCGTCATACGCCCTTATGCCCTTTTATATATTTCCAAGGGTTTACCGTGGGTAAAAGGATATACCCTTTCCAATGGTTGCAACTTTAATAATGTTTGTCTTTTTTTATTTATTATTTATTAAGGTGATCACTGGTGTCAACCAACTTAATAGCCGCATACATACTTTTATTTATTTTTGATTGTCTTATATAAGATCATTGATTTTATTTCATAGGAACTACTTCTCTCACTTTATATTAGTTTATATAATTATAGTATAGGATAATAATAATAATATTACTTATTAGATAATAAGCTTTAATAATAATATATATTACTTAAATATATATTTTACCAAAGCAATTTCACCCACTTTTATATGTTGTTTAAATCTTTAATTTAAACAATGTCTTAATATCGGGTCATGATAGACTTTAAAATATTTATAATAATTAACTTATAATATTGTATTTATGTTTATTCTTATATAATATAATAATATATATATTATCATAATATTTATATTTATAAACATATATTATTATATTATAATCATAATAATAATTAATATTAATATTTATATTTATTATCATATATAATAATAATATGTTATTTTAATATTTATATTTATATTAATGATTATAGTTGTTATTTATAATTAGAATATTTATAGATAATATCATATGATATTATATATATTTATTAATGGACTATGGCTAAATCTTTAATTTAAACAGTTCCTTGATATGGGGACATGACATATTTCTCGCGCTCTTCCTCATGATTGCTTGATGAGAATTACAAATACTAAATATATCCAAATTCATAGAGATTATACATTAATAGCATAATTAATAATGAGTTCAATACATATATTAACAGTTATGAAGAATACACGTTATAGACAAAATATTCACATGGTTACATAAATTACAAATATACTCATAGGATGGTCGGATGACTGCTCTAATACCGCTTGTAATGTCCCCTTGTCACAAATCAAAATTTCCCAACCTTGTTCACAAATTTCAACTTGCAAAAAGAGAACATTAGTACACTAAACCCTCTTAATTGCATTTATAGCAATAGATCTATAAGATACTCATTTCACATAAGAATATTGCCTTCATAATTTCTATGATCAAATATCAATTCATATCTTTAATTCATCATTTTATGATTACTTTCAATGCATATTTCTAATCTTATGATTACTTTCAATACACATTCTCTATCATTTATATTTCACATGTTCCTCTTAAGATCATTATCAATATGACTTTCATATTATTTATCATGACATTTCACATGTTCTATTATTTAGTCATGATCTCTATCAATATATATTTCATACTTGCTATCTCTTTTCATGTGTTACTCATTAACATCATATGAGAGAGATGAGATGAGTCTTGCCACTATCCACCATGGGGTTCTATATCTCGTATCCTTAGACTCAAGTAGTACCTTTTGTACTCTTAGAGTCAAGGCCTCTATGAGATTCCTTGGTACCTATGATGCCTTTTGCACCATTGTATCCAAGGCCAATATATCACCTATCCTTTGCACTATGTGTACCTTGTACCAGCATGTGACAAAGGCCTCTATGTGATTGCTATCCTTTGCACTATGGATACCTTGTATCACATGTGACAAAGGCCTCTAAATACCCATGAATGGCCTCTTAGGCGTCTCATTCTCCTTCTTTCCATATGAGGTTAATGTGTACCACATATGACTGGTTGCATATAAGCTACAACACTTTTATTATGATACATATATGATAACAGCATATAGAATCAAGTTCTAAGAATAATAATATACAAAAGGAAATGTAAATATGCAAAAGGAAATATCAATATGCAATCATACCTGTATGTTACAAGGCCGTATAATGCTGGTTCGATCCAATGATATCTTTTTATAGAATACGGATTGGTATCTCTTGATGGCAGTGTTTCTCTTCTATATAA
This sequence comes from Cunninghamia lanceolata, assembly GCA_027924645.1. Taxonomy (NCBI): domain Eukaryota; kingdom Viridiplantae; phylum Streptophyta; class Pinopsida; order Cupressales; family Cupressaceae; genus Cunninghamia; species Cunninghamia lanceolata. Next base: position 6,668,177 of record BSBN01000636.1, on the reverse strand, counting down.
ATATACTTTAGAGCCTTCTCCAGCAGATCTGATGTATATTCGATGGCTGGAAGTATGTAATTAGAAACTTGTAATTGCTCAATGCTTTATTATTGCAGATCGTATCTCTGCAAATATATATACTTGATCGCTAGATGTGCTACGGACTTTTGCTTTGATGAATGCTATCAGTTAATAATCAATGTGTTCGCTGTATTGCAGAGATGAGATTGTACCTTGATCGATGATTGCTGCTCCTTCCTTGGTTCCATTCCTCTCTATGAACTTTTATACTTCCCGAAATATCTTAATGACCGTGGCTCTTAATACAGATCGCACCCCTTCAAATTGTTGCCTTTGATGATATTTGTTCCTTTTATTAGTTTATGCGCTTATGTCTTGTTATGAACCGTCGGTTGTTTGAACCTTTGACCATGACTTCCATTTGATGATTAGTTCCTCCTTCAGTATGTGATCGATTCTCTTAGATATTATGATATTTGTTTATATGTTGTTTGGTCTTGTTTGACCACTGCTTGCTTACTTTATTAAACTTGTTTTGTGGAGTTTTCTATGGGAAGGGGTCGATCATCCAAAAGGATCAGCCCCTCTTATAATTTATTGATTTTAATATACAGTATATATTATATAATTTATAATATTTAAATTATATTTATTATTATATAATATAATAAATAATAATTATATTTATCCTATATATCATTATCATAATCATATTTAATTTATATTGATATTTGTTATTTAAATATATATATTATATATTGCATTATATTACAATTGATAATGTTACATTTGTAATTATATTTATTATTTATAAAAAAAAAATATTTATCTAATACTATTTTATATTGATAATAGTATATATGTTTATTAAAAATTATATTACTATCATCAGGGCGAATTCTTCGTTTATCATGATGTTTAAATCTTTAATTTAAACAATGCCTTAATATCAGGACATGACATTTGAAGTTTGATTTTTACTTCACAATATGTATCAAATGAGTTTGGCGAGGGTATGGGAGCAACAACCCTCATAGGGTCTAAGGGCAACACTCCTGGCACATTCTCTATCCCGATACAAGGCGGGATCGAGGAGTAGAGCCCCCACCACCAAGCCCAATGAAGACCTTCGAATGGCACACTATCATTGTCCCCATTTCCAGAGTGATCTCACATGGAAATGGTGATTAGCCTATTTACCATTCTTGTAGGCTAATTAACATGGTAAGGGAATGATTTTGAGTTTGAGCATGGTTTTTGAAGATCAAAATAATACTATTGTCTCAACTAGTGATTTTCATGGTGTTTATTCAGCCAAATTATCAAAGTTCCTCTAAAGGATAGAGAAAGGGAAAAATGGAGATACAATATTTAAATTGTATTTTCATTGTTGGATCGATGGATGCCAAGTGGACAAGGAAAAATGAAAGCTTTAATTACATTTTTTAATATCTATTTTGCTATTGGGTTCTAACGCCAAGGATGAGGTTTGTCTTAGAGATGGCTATGATTGGATCCACCTATGATCTAGGACTTCATGAATGTCATGTCCCCATTTCCGGAGTGATCCACATTGAAGAATGGATTAGCCTATCTATCATTCCCGGAGGCTAATACCAATGATAAGGGAATGAAATTTGGTTTTTGACTAACTCAATGTTGTATTTTTGCAAGAATAAGTCAAAAACTACTTCAAGGGAACTATAACAAGACTAGCAAATTTGACTAAATCTGAGAGTCATCTCATCAACTCCAGTGGTCACATTGTCAAGTGATGCTTTCATGATGTTTGGGCACATTTCTAGGCAATTCAGGCTCATTTTGGCGCCTAGCTTTCAAGACCATTTATGGCACTCAGTAAGAGATCTAACTTGAGGTGCTCCTTGTGATTAACCTCCTCCAACCTAGCTCCAAGTTCTGAGATAAGCGGAGTGGGTGTGGATGAAACTTTCATGCTTGGGCGCCAATGAAATGTTGAACTCACCCAAATGAGCGCCTTGGATTTTGAAAGCAAGAACCAAGAAGATGAAGTCATCTATTAACCAATTGAGCATCACTTGTACCTGATCATTCACCAAACATGTGTTTGAGGTCATTGAAAGAGCCTAATTGAGCTAGGCGCACTTTCTTGTTCTCACAAACCCCCAAAGTGCGCCTAACCTTCATGAGGCGCCAATCCAAGTTTAAACACTCCCAAAATGGGCGCCTTGATCTGAGATTGGTTGTTGGAACTTGGAACTATCGAATGAGTAAAGAACTTCAAGTGAACTTCATTCTCAAGGAAGTTGGGATTGTCAAGTATTGATGTCTTGATACCTAGGTGCTTATTGGGCCAAGAATCCTCCATTTGAGCGCCTAGCATGGATGATTGATAGATTGAAAGCTTTGAAGTTAGGAGAAGTCTCTTGGATGAACAATCAAAGTTGAAGAAGGAAACTCCTAGCCTAGGTGCATGTGTTGGTCAAAACTCTTTAATTCTGGCGCCTAGGATTGAAAGCCATGTGAGATGCACATTCTGATGAAACACTTTCATTTTGGCACCTAGGGTGGAAACTCTCTCAAATAGCTTATAACATTGAAGTTGATTTGATAGAAGAAGGTCAGAAGACTCCAGAACTAGCTTGGCGCACTTAACTGCCTATCTCACCCTCAAAATGCGCCTAGGCAAGTAAGGCGCCTTCTCCATTTGCCAAAGACTCAAATAAGCGCCTTGGTTTGATGGTCACTCCAGACATTTGAAATGGCGCCCAAGGATCTATCAACTGCATCATGAAGAAAGGAACTATCTCAAATATTTCTCAACAACCTAAGTCATTAAGTTATCAAGAAATAAGCCAAGATGACAAAGGCGCACTTCTTGGTCTCCATCACCTCAAAGGTGCGCCCAAGCAAGTGGGGCATCAATTTCTCTCTCTCCAACCTCCAGATGGTGCCTAGAGTCTAAGAGGTCTTCACTAAATATTGTTAAGTGTTTTGAGAGCCAACGGAGTAATCAAACTCCACTAGGCGCATATCCATGCCTCTGCTACCTCAGATGGGTGCCTAGTTCCACATTGGGCGCCATTTCACGATCAAACTATCTCAACTTGGCGCCTAGACAGAAGAAAAGATAGTTATCACCTGGACTCTCATTGGTCGACAGGATGACATTGGGATCCGTGTCAGGGTCTTTGGGTAAGATTGCTACATCACACTGAGTTGTCAAGTGGAATATTCTCTTGAATATGCTTCTTGGGAAACGTGCCTTGGTTCCTCTTTACGCCTTGAAAAATGTGCCTTCATTGCCTTGGAAGGCCTATAAAAGGAGCTCTCTCATCATTTGGTATATTATCTTTTGGCGAAATTTTTCTCTGCAAAGCTTTAAGCTTGTGATCTTGAGGCCTGCGAGTTTCAAGTGTTGGGATGATGCTCCCTCAACTAACAAGGTGATGCTCCCTTGTTGCTTTGTGAGGTGTTGACATCCAATTAACATCATTGAGTACAATTGAAGTGATTTACATCAACTAGTGAGATAGAGCTAGTTGAGAAGTAGTTGAAAGCATTGTGCACATCTAGGCTTCAAGGCCTTTTCTTGTAATCAGTTGAATAAGTTTGTATGTCCATTGCCATTGAAGGCATCATCATTGTAATAAGACATTTGCAATAAGTTGAATCAAGTAATAATACAATACCCAGCTTCAAGGTTGATTCATACAAGTTGTTATCTTTAATGTATGTCATTAAGTTGTTGAGTAGTTGATGAGTTAAGTGCAAGCAAATTTGTCTAAGAAAGAAAAATTTTAGTTAGTATTAGTTGGGTATCTTACAATGAAAGCACAAGAGAGATCAAATGAGAGAATAATGCTATTCTATCAATGAAAGCAAAAGATTACAGGATTGTTGTTACAATGTACATGATATGCCTTGCTTATAAAGACAAGGTGAGAGCTAGAAAGGTGGAGTGGAAAGTGGAGATATTCCTACAACATGTGACAATTAGAGGATGATAACTAATTGCACATGTGGAGGATAAGACAACTCACTCCAACTATCAACAACTCAACACATAACTAGACTCAACTAGACATCTAGAAGACTCACTAATTCAACTTAACATGTGTGAATTATGCGTGATGTGTGAATATTATTTAACTAGTAAATAGTTAAATAATGTAAATTATCCACACAAGGGTAAACCGGTTAGGTGATAACCTTGTTCACACCAACACCCCCCCTTAAGTGCAACTTAGGGAGTAGCTAACTAAAGAAAGATGCAATGATGGATGTGTCCCGGCTACTAGACTATGTTAGGTACCCATGTACAATAAATCTCAAGTGGAGAAAAGGAGAAAACCTCATGGGACAAAACTCCTCTCCAAAAGTGAGAATGCATGAAACAATGAAAGTGAAAGAAGTGATAGGACTCATGAGGACTCAACATGACCCTGTTGTGATGTAATCACACATCGCCCCATTGCAAATGGGGACCCCCTCTTTTTCTTCTTGCTTTCTGTCCTTGTTTTGCTTTAGGTTTAGTTTTCCTCTGAGCTTGTAGGATTTTGATAGTGTTGTGTCTCCAAGTCTCAACAGTTTCTTGCTAAAGGTCTATATGCCTTCATCCCGATGCATGTCACTGAGACCCTGAAAATGACTAAGTCTGATATCCTGAAAATCCTGAAAAAATGACTAAGTCTAAAATCTGGTGGATCCTCAGAAATCTAGAATCTGCATGCTAAGTCCTATGGATCCAGGACCTATCTCAAACATCCTGGAAGTATATTGATAAATATTTAAAGTATAAGAAACTCAATATCTGACTTATACTTAAACATATTTTCAATATACTTCCATTCAGGAAATCCAAAATTTGACTAAGGCAAGAAATTCCTCACTCCACCTCCAAACCCGCCCAGACTGGGCGGCCTCACAAGGTCATCTTGGACAGTGTCTTCACCATCAGGAGAGCTTGTCCAAACACTGCCTTCAAACCCGCCCAAGGGAGAAAGACATCAAATTTACGAGGTTTTAAGCACAAAAGATAGGGAAATGATGAAACTCCAACAAAATTTCATGAGTTTGATGGAATCAAAGGCACTACAAGGTGAATTCCATGCATTACTTCCCAACCCGCCCAGCCTGGGCGGCCTCACAAGGGAGTGATGGACAATGACTCCTGCCACATCAATCTCTCCACACACTACTCCCAAAACCGCCCTAGAGGAAAAATGGTTAAGTGTTGAGGTTTTCTTGTGCAAAACACTGAGGTATGGTGATTTGTAAGTAAGATTTTTGAGTTTGAGTGAAGTCAAGTGGATAATAAGCAATTTTCCAGGTGTCACTCTCCAACCCGCCTTACTTGAGCGGCTTTGGCATGGAGGCATGGACAATGCCTTCATCACCTCATCAATTTCTCCAAACACTGCCTTCAAACCCGCCCTAGGTGAGAATGATCAAATTTTGAAGGGTTTTTAAGCATGAAGCACTAGAGGGTGAAGACATTTCAATGAAACTTGGAGGTTTGAGAGGATTGAGCGAGTTTTGAATGAAAATCCAAAGGTCACCCTTTAAACCCGCCCTACTTGGGCGGCCTCAAGAGGTTCCTGTGGACAACTTCACCTCTTCCACATCAAATACTCCAGACAGCATCTCCAATCCCGCCCTAGGAGAGATTATGCAAAATTCAAAGTGTTTCAACACAAAACATCAGAAGGTGATAAAGATTGATGGAAACTTGAAGGTTTTAGAATGATTAAGTGAGTTTTAAGATGAAAATCCAAGGGTCATGTCCAAACCCGCCCTACCTGGGCGGCCTCAGGAAGGGGTCTTGGACAATGTTGCCTGTCACATGAAATCCTCCACACATACCCTCTAAATCCGCCCAAGAAGGAAAGTGGTCAAGTTTTCAAGGTTTTCTTGCACGAGACACTAGGATATGATGAAATTCCAATGGAAGTTTTCAAGTTAGAATCAAGTGCATTTCAAAGAAGAATCCATGCATCACCTCTCAACCCGCCCTACCTGGGCGGCCTCATGAGGGAGTGATGGACAATGTCTCCCCCCACATCAAACTCTCCATGCACTGCTTCCAGAACCACCCAGGGATGAAGGTGGCATAAGTTGCAAGTTTACTTTATGAGAATGATGAAGATGACACCAAGCATTACTTAAACTCCTCCCAACAAGGATGAATCAATTGGAAAGAATGATAAAAGATCACTAACCCTGATGTCCTGAAATCCTGAAAATTGGCTAAGTCTGAAATCTGGTGGATCCTCCAAAATCTAGAATCTGCATGTTAAATCATATGGATCCAAGACCCATCTCAAACATCCTGGAAGTATATTGATAAATATTTAAAGTATAAGAAATTCAATATCTGACTTATACTTAAACATATTTTCAATATACTTCCATTCAAGACATTTTCGGTATGGCGACGAGACTTGCATTCCAAGCACCACCTTCAAACCCGCCCTACCTGGGCGGCCTCAAGGGGTGCTCATGGACTATGTCGTGTCCCACATGAAATTCTCCATACACTGTCCTCAAAGCCGCCCAGGATGAGGGATAACATAAATCGCTAAGTTTGTTTGATCAAGATGGTACAAAGGAGAGGAGATAGTCAAGTTCAAAGGTAAAAGGTTCCTAAATGTTGAAAATCCACTCACCACCTTCTAGCCCGCCCTTCCTGGGCGGCCTTGACCTCTATGCTTGGACAACTTCACCTCTTGCACAACATACTCTCCATACACACCCTCCAAACCCGCCTTGTCAAGTGACTCCCACCATCATGCATGTCTTCCACACCATTCACTCCATGCACTCACTCTAAATCCGCCCATGCTTCAAGAATTACATAGCATTCAAAGGAGGATAAACTCTCGATGAAACAAGTGAAGAGCTCTTAAGTTGTCGAAACCAAGCTAAAAATGCTTAAGTGATGAAAATTCCTTACACCTCTTCCAATCCCGCCCATGCTAGGCGGTCTTGAGCACTTTGCCTGGACAATGTCATGTCATTCACAAGACACTCTCCGGATGACACCCCTAAACCCGCTCAGCCTGGGCGGATTTCACACCTTGACATGGAATTCACATCAAATAATCCATACTGTCCCTCTAAACCCGCCTAGGCACTTAGGCATGGATTTCATGCGAAAGGATATGTTTTGGAATGCCATTTTTTAATCCCACATGCATAAGTTGAATGTATTTTGTTATTGAAAATCCTTCATATCAAGTCTTAATTTGATGTGTTTCTTCTTGTAGGTGATGGAGGATCCAAGGAGGTGAATAGCAAAAGCTCATACATGAGAAGTTTGGAAGGCGCAGGAAGGTTGCTCAAGTTCATCATCACCACATGGAGGAGAGCTCCAACATCAAGTTTATCTTACTTCGAAGACTTCGTATGTCTGCATGAGGAAGACGTCAACGCCATGCGAAGGGGAGCTAGTCTAAGATGATCAAGGCTACAGGTGTAGTTCATCATCAAGAGCATCATTCGTTCGAGGCGAGGATCAGTGGAAGGTTGTCACTTCACCACGCACATCTTGAAGGAGGCCATCATCCAGAAGCTCACATATCATGTGCCAGACAAGAAGAACTCTCATCAGGCACTAGTCTACTCCATGAGTCCATGCAACTGTCCAGAGGCATGATCCTGCACAAGCACAACAACATCACAAGATGAGAGATGAGCATGATCATCAAAGCGATCCATGAGTTACATCAAGACAACAAGAAGAAAATATTCTAAGTAAAGTGAACATGAAGTGAATCACACTAGTTCATTCAAAGATGCTGAGGTGGCACGTACACATCATCAAGCCAATTACATTCTGCCATGTAAGAGGGCCCACCATAGAGATGCTCCAAAGATGCTTATCACATTGGGAAACGTGCCTTCATTGCCTCTTTCATGTTCTAAAAATAGCAAATTTTGTAACAAACTACCTTGTTGTCTCAATCTTGGCCGTTGATTGCTAAATCAATCTGAGCCGTTCATTGTAATTCTTGAGTTCTATATAAGGCTCACTTCTCTCATTTGTAATGGACAATACATAGGAGATTAGAGATTAGAAGTAGAGATCAAGTAGGAGTAGAGTAGAGAGGGAGCTCTTCAAAGTCATGAAGAGAGACATGAGATTGTTGTAATGACACACTTCAAAAGTAATACAAGCTCATTGTTGTTCTTTTGCATGGTGATCTTGTGGCCTTGAAATGTTAGCAAGGTTTCAAGTTCTTGAATATGACGGAGATGTGTTTCCAAGTAGTTTAGATGATAAAGTAGATAGAGTTCATTGATGTAATGGATATATGCAATGATATTTGATGAATTCTCGTTGGTTCATACTTTTGATGGCTTGTCGATGGTAAGTCATCATGTAAAGTTAGCCTGAACCGCATCTTGCAAATAGTTCGATTGTTGATACTCTTTCGAGTCGCGCCAGCTGTGGGTACTTTGGAGTGTGTCAACGATATGAAAATCCTTGGTTTATCCCTTGGAGATTGCACCTATTTCATGTAGTTGTTGCTCGACATGGCGAAGTGAAATTTGGTTTTCTAAGGGAATTTGTCTATCATAGCATCGTTCATCATGTCATTGTCGTTAGATTATCCTTCTTAAACTCTTGCCTTTTGCCTTTTCTTTTCATAGTTGATAGAAGAAGTTCCATTTCACAAGGAAAGAGTACATAGTTGAATGAAGTAAGGAGCATATTCAGCGTAAGTCCCTTTGTGATTACCAGCAAATCACATCACACCACCGAGGCTATCCGTTGCAAATCACGTACAAGGAACCTTGGAGCGTTCTTGTTTGATCACGTAATTTAGCATTCAAGACGCTTTGTTCAAGAGAGGATAGAGCACTTGGTGTTTTATTCTAATGTTGTTGTTGTCAAGAAAACATCATCAACAGAATTGGCGCTAGAAGGAGGGCATGAACGGGGAAAGAACACATTGCTCCAGTCATCATTCATTTTATGCATGCTCAACAGAATTGCTGAAGAAGGAGGGCGGTGAACAAGGAATTACATTGCTTCAAGCACGCAGACGAACTCTAAATTGTGAAAGTGGAACCAAGCGAGCTTTCAAGGAAGAGTTCGAGATTTCAAGATCTCTCTTATGCAAAAAATCCAAAAAAGTAGAAAAAGCAAAAATACAAAAAAAAGTGAAAAATCAGAAAAATAAAAATAGACATGGATATCTCAAGATCTTCAAGGCAATTCAATGTGGATCATCCTCAAGTCAATATTTTACAGCTTTGGTGGAATTTGAATGCACAACTTCATCCCAAGTGCTTGGACGACTTTGCATCAAGGAAAGGATGTAGAATTCACGACACCAACGGACACGAGGAGCTGTATTGTCTAACATTTTTGTCAAGAATCGAATTAGCATTACAAGGGAAAATTTCTTTTTCACAGGTACATGAGCCAATTGTTTCTACAAAGGTGCTTCCTAACACCTTATTTGATGAAAGAGAGTTCTTCATAAGCTTCAAGGAAATGATCAGGAAGAGACTAAGTATTGAGAAGGAGTTGCCTGCCAAAGACATGTTGATTCTGGGTGGTTGGTGCAGGATTCATAACACCACTCATTCAGAACTCACATGTTCATCTTGTCATGAAGCTATTCATCAAGTGAAGGATGAATTGAGGTTGGAAGAAGAATCTCAGGTACAACTAAGACTAGACGACTTGTGGAACAAATGTCTTCGAGAAATCAATTCACCATCTAAAGGAGAAGAAGTTTCCATCCAATCCAATAGTGAAGACAATACAAGCAATCTCGATAATCAAGAAGGGAGCCAATGTGCATATCTTCTTCCAAGTAAGAACGAGCCTGTTAAAGAAGTTCTAAAGAATGCAAGCATCGAACAAAATGTTGATTCCTCCATCATAGAAGAAAGCGACCGGAGTTCATTGCAAGAAGAAGAATTCCTTGATGAACACTCATTCATGCTACATAAGGAGATCCTTGAAAATGAGTTGTATGAAGTTCAAAAAGAGTTGTTGGAAGATAATCAATTGGATGCATTACAAGCAACACTTCAAGTCATCGTCGAAGAGCCATCGAATGAACAACAATTCGGAGGGGCGCTAGATGCTTCCATCCAAGAAATAGAAAAGGAGTTCCAGCTGAAGTTGTCTCAAGATGAACAAATTGAGGAAATGCAGGTCAAGGACGCGAAGCAATTCGCGTTGGTGCTAAGCCCTTTATTGAAGATCTACGACGAACTTACAGGTGAAATGTTCCATGCTTCTGAAATTCAATTGTTTTCACCTTCACATCTTGATATGCCCACTATTGATCATAATGTTGATTTGCATGTTGCGGATGCAAGTGGGATGATCCACCACCAACTTCGACCTCCGGACATGCTGGCAGGCGACGAACATAAATTTCCACTTCCGGAAGAAGACCACCAGGTTGTATCTTTCCCTGCCATTGATTGGAAAGATTTTGAATTTGATGATTATGAATTTCCAAGTGATGAATTTGAGGAATATAAATTTGATTACGGAAATCTTGGAAAGACAACTTGCATATGGATTAATCATGGTCCCAATGAGTTGCCTCAGTTGTTGATTTTGGGCAAAAAAATTTCTGAGTTTGAGGATTATATTGTGAGAGAATATATTTCCGAGTTTAAGGATAAATTTGCCAAATTCCGAACTATCATGTGTGCCTTATTGTTGCTTTTCATTTTGAGAAACTATGTCGGGTCATGTATATACTTAGGTCTTTTGAGTCGTGTCTGCTCTTTGTACATAGCTCTGCTTAGAGTAGGTTTCCCTTTATGTTGTTTTAGAGTAATTTTGTTGTGTTCAGTTGGTCTTTGGTTTTGTTTGCTTTCCATAGTTTAGGTTGTTTGTTGGCTCTCGTAGTTAATTGCTTTTCGGGGTTCCCAAGTTGTGAAAAGGCGATGAAGCTTCAAGAAACATAATCTGGTAGATGTTTAGGTTCATTTCTTTG